>CM025789.1:128985306-130304319 GCA_014635995.1 Sarcophaga peregrina | reverse complement strand
TTAAATATGAATTCCCTCAGCAGATTTCTAAGAAAAAACTCTGAGAGAAAATAAAAATTGCCATGAAAAACTTCTGAAACATCTGTCCTTCGGAGTCGAGTTTAAATTGTAGGTCCCTACTCTTAATCGATAAAATTAATGAACACAACATAAGTGGTATGGGAAGCTAGGTTGTAATCCTGACTAAAGGATAGTAGTGACTAATTATGTTATGTAATGTAATAAATTCTGTGTGCTAAAAAGTCTTTTGCCTTAAGTCCCCAAGTACCGAAACAATTTTCCCTTTTCTTCCTCTACCTAACAGCCTTTGCAGGACTCTGATTGTTTGGACTCTCTGAACTGAATTAAGAATTTTATTCCTACCAGACCAGACCAGAGCTGGCTGTCTATCTTTTCTAAGCTAATAAGTAAAACTCGTATGGAATCATTTGTTAACCTGTTCTTAACTGAAACTAGCTAAAGATTTCGTTAAAATTTTCTGTTGTACCAACTGTTCAAAAACCAACAACTAGGATTGCCGTTGAATGCTTCCATAGCTTCTGGAGAGAAAATCAGCACTCTTTATTGGTCCAGAGATCTAATAGTCGACTTACCATCAGCGAATACCACCACGAAAGTCCCCTTAGTCTAGTAGGTAGTAGTGTATTCGCTTATTAGATGTAAGGCCATAGTTAAATCTCCAGTTCACAGAATTAAAAGAAATCAAAATATGAAACAAAAGTATTTCTTTGGCCACTTCCACTCATCTGGGACTCTGGCAGAAACTCTGAGATTAAATAAAATGTCCCTGAAAAAATTATTGAGAATCTGTTATTCGAAGTTTACTTTAAACTGCCACTCATAGATCAAATAAGCACACACAAGATGGATGGTGTGGAAAACCAAGTTTGTAATCCTGACTAGAGGTTTGTTGTAAAAAATTAACATTTTTTTCTAATATCGTATGTAGATAATATCACACTTTATAGCCAATATTTAAGCCTGAATAGTACGACAGTAATAAAGTTATGCAGTAAACAATTCAAGTCTTTCACAAAAGTTTCTGAAACAACAATTATTGCTTGATTTGAACGAGAACAAGAGAATCGTTTTTTCACTACACTGAAGCACTCATGTATGTGTGATTATAAGTGAGTCAACAATATTGAAATTTAACTATGTACTCTGATTCATTCATACTCACTACAACGTTGGTTTAAAAGCACAGGTTGCAATACGTATGCATACAACATTGACATCAAACTCATACCATTCGAAAAAAATTTTTTTTAATATACTCTTAGAAATACTTTTATAACTAAAATTCTAAAGAATCGAATCCTTCATCGAAACAAAAGAATAAAGGATCGATAAGCAAAGAAAAACAAAGCAAACACACAACCTTCTAGTGAATATTTTAATGATCGCACACGAACCATATTTATTTTGTGATTCGTATAAATATTGAGTTATGGAGAGTCGAATCCGCATTAACATCATAGGTGTTGTTAAGTATGGGCATGATCTCTACACTTTAAACTTTGAATATGATGAGTAGAGGTTCCATGTTAGTAAAACACGTATGAATGTGTGCCTATAAATATCAGATATTATGAATATGATTCGATAATACTCATCTTTTTGAATACTCATTGCTAATCTCTGGTGTGAAACATTATCATTGTAGAGTATATCAGGTAGTTTTGTCAAAAAACCAATAGAGAAAGCAAAGATTCAAACTTACTATTCCTAAGAAGAGCTAGATTAAGTTTTTCACTTATAAATCACTAAGGTTTCAAGCTAAGTTCAGCATGAAATTGATTTGAAAATAGAAACCGGATACAAAAAAATGATTTGCAAAAATGTTTCAAACTCTTATTATTATTACTCAGCTTTTATTTTTCTTTTTCCCCAAACTATTTCAAAATATTTATTTACGTATATGTATGTATGTATGCTAAGTATGCTATGTATGCTAAATATATGTGCAAGTGTGTGTATATAAATTCATAAAATTACTTCAAACAACAGAGAGTAGAGAACAATTTAATTAGTTTAACTGCCTCAATAATTTCTAATTTATTGCACATTAAACATTCAATGGGACCCATTAATAATTATGAATAATAAAGTATTTCAATGTTCAAATACTTAAATACACACATACATATACACTCGCAAATACACTCACACACAAACATGCATAGAGACTATGTATCTAAAATAAATACTCATACAAACATATTGTTCTCTATGAAATTATAAATAAATTCCACCCCGCTACCCCAATAAACAAATCAGTGATAAGAGAAGAGACAGAGAGAGAGAGAGAGTGAGTGAGAGTAAAAGAGTAATTGCTAGTATTTATTAGAATTGAATGTATAAGAAATTTAATGCTTTTATTTGTGTGTGTATATTGTGCTCTCTTTCGGTAAATACTGTATGCATAACTGTATGCCTATGTAAGCTATTTTCACTATGCAAAATTGCAAAATATTAACTTAAAGGGTTACGCAAAGGTAGGATATCGAATTTGTACCCTGATTAGAGTGATTACTCACTACAGAATCACTGTAACGTTGGTCTGAACCCTAATATACCGATTCAATGATGCATTGGCATCCTTAAAAATGTGTTTGATTACGATAGAATCGTAGACAAACGATAGAGTTAAAGTCCGCCTACGATACGGTAAATTGGTGCACTTCATGAGTACAAAAGATTATCTATTCTGACCAGAGATTAGCAAAGAGTATTCAAAAGTATGAGTAGAACCGATTTATACTCATAATTGCTTATAGTTATACCCATTCATACTTCTTTCAATATCAAGAGTACTCATCATAATATTTATTCTCAACAACACGTATGATGTTGCTGATTGTCGACTCTCTCCATAACTCAACATTTACAAGAATCACAAAATAAGTATGAATCCCGTACGAACACTAAAATACTCACCAGAAGGTTCTATGTTTGCTTTTCTTGCTGCTCTGTATTTCTGTTCTTATGTGTCTATCTTCTATTTTTTGCAAATGCCGAGTGACTCGAATCATTTATAATTATTTTTCTAAAGTAATAAATCAAAAATGAGTAGCTTTATGAGTCCAACATATTTCGAATCGTATGAGTTTGATGTCAACCCATACTCAATGCAATCCTTGTGTTTATAAATGAACATTGTAGTGAATATGAATGAATCAGTAGCAGAGTAGTTAAATTTCATTATTGTTGACTCACTTATATTCAAGATTTCATGAGTGCTTATGAGTAATGAAAAAACGATTCATTGCTGATCTCTGCTACTGACACTTTAGTAAGATAGATTGGCATACTTTATGAGTACAAGAGATTATCTATTCTAACACAGTATAGTGGCTATGATTATGTCAAACTTTTGGGTATGCTGTTGAGTATCGTATAGACGATCCTGGTTTTATAACGAGGATATCGATCGAATAATTTCTTTTTGATAATGGTTTACCTTTCCCATAGAACATCTTCCAAATTTTACTGTTGGATTAGGATTACGAAAGCAAGTCAGTAATGGAATATTTTCAGAACAGCCGAATCTTAAACTGTCTGTTCCACTACCCTAATGAAAATAGTATCCTGCAGACTAAAATAATGGTCATGGACGAATTCATATGATGATATACATACATATGTACATAAAATGGATATTAATGCCTAGGCAAAGTGTACACCGCTTTTAAGACTATTCAAAATGTCGACTGTTTCTGGAGGACACACAAGCTTTCAAAAGCCTGCGCAATGGAAAATTCAATTAAATTTCTGCATATCTCTACAGAGGCGTTTGTAATTCTACAAAAACTGAATTCATTGTCTTGTATAGAAACTAGACCGGTTAGGCTGACATTAATGTCTAAAACAGAATTTTTAAATCAACAAGATGCCCTCTAAAGGACCAGCAAACAGTCATAACGGGAGACTATTTTCTTGGTGAAATAACTGACTTCCTAATGTAACCAAAGCTGAGCATTTCGTTCAAAGAACTCATATAAGAGAACACTTAATTACCAGTAAAGGTAATTCTACATACTGTCAAGAAAATGTAAAATCGAAGTACAAGTGTTTTGCTTTTATAAACAAAAGCTACAAAAACAAAACAATGCAGTAAACACACCTGTTTACGAATTGCCGTACTTTTTAATAGAACAACAAATGCCAGCATAAAAATTAGGATAAACAAATAAACAAAAATACGCAAACAAACAAAGGCTACAGTACTAAATGTATTCAACGATATTTACATTTATAGAGATTTCGAGAAGGCGAAGTCATGAACTTTTACCTTCAAGTACATTCATCAGACTGTTTACTATGCCATATAAAATGCAAGGCAAAATAGGCAACGGAGTTAGTAAAAGTCCAGTCAGTCTTATGTGAAGACGCGGTATATTTGAAGAGAGTAATCGTGTTAGCAAGATCTTCGTTCAAAAAGGGTTTGTCGAACGATTGTCTAGTAATTGTTATTGTTTATGCAAAGAGTATACACAGAGGAATAACAGAAAAAAGGGTCAGCCAAATAACTTTTTTTTTTTGGAAATGCTTAAAAAAAACTACTGAATATTTTCCCAAATTTTGTTTTTTATTTCAAAGTACAATCCTTCCGGTTGATAATGGAAAATAATTTCATTCAACTGGCTGCCTGGCCAAGCAGTAGCCTACACGATCGGTCCAATTTTTAAGCACATTATCGATTATGTGCAACTGTATTTCACCAATGGCTTCACGAATATTGTCCTTTAAAGCGTCAACTTCCTCTGGCTTGTCAGTAACACTTATCATTAATGGCACCCCACAAAAAATAGTTCAACGGTATCAAATCATAATTCCGAGGTGGCCAAACGACATCAGTTCTGCGGCTGATAATGCGATCTTCAAAAAAAAAGAAAAAATGAATATAAATAAGACAACAAAATTGTAATTTAACTACTCTGCTACAACATTGGTTTATAAATAGACCCAGTAATGAGTATGCATACGTACAACGTCGACACTACCCAACTCATCCATTCGCAATAAGTTTCATTCTAAAGCCTACTCATTTAGATTCATAAATTTAGAAAAATACTTTTATAAAGTGTCCGCCAAATAACTTTTTTTTTTAATGCTTTCTCAAATTTCATTCAAATGGCCTACACGATCGGTCCAATTTTTAAGCACATTATCGATTCTGTGCAACTGTATTTCACCAATGGCTTCATGAATATTATCCTTTAAAGCATCAATTGTCTCTAGCTTCGACGCCACCCCACAAATAATAGTCCAACAGAATCAAATCACAGCTCCGAGCTGGCCAAACGACATCAGCTTTGCGGCTGATAATGCGATCTTCAAAAACAGGTTGCAAACCATCGAGTGTAGCTTCGGCTGTGTGACACGTAGCGCTGTCCTGTTAAAATCAAATGTTGCCAATATCCTCCTTTTCAATTTTTGAAAAAAAAAATTCGTTCAACATGCCCCGATAACGATTGCCATTTACTGTAACGACCACTACTTGCTCATTTTCGAAGAAAAATGGCTCAATTATGCCTCTGGACCAAAATCCGTATCAAAAACTGTTCGTTTTGTGTATGTCAGCTTTTCAATGTATGCGGCGATTTTCTGTGCCCCCCAAATTCGACAATTTTGCTTGTTTACATACTCGCCAAGATCAAAATGAGCTTCAGCTGAAAAGATGATTTTTTTTTTTGGCTAAAATCGGCACCTTCTGTAAGTCGATCGCAGGCCCACTCAGCGAAGTGAAAACGCATTAGGTGGTCAATTGTTCAAGCGTATACACAACCATATTCGTTCTGCGGAAGGAACGTAAAATCATACATAAGCTAAGTGTTACCATTCACGAAATAAGCATTAGTTGAAAAGAAAAACGTTAGATGGCGGACCCGATAGTTTATATAAAGGTGTAGACTGTGGCGAAACTGTAAAGGTGACACCAAGCCACTTGCATGGAAATGTTTTTGCTAGAATTTTTGAATATCTTTTGTGCTGAGAATAAAGAAAAAGGTTCAAATAATGTTTTCTTTAACCAAATATTGTTGGAAAAAATTTTTTCCATCACTTTATGGCAAACCCTTTTATAACCCATGATAGCTATCTGTCTAAGGGAATTTGTTTAAATACAAATAAAATTGAGCCATTAATAATGAATTATTAGCGATAAACAGAAATAAATTCTTAATGGTGTTGAATAATTTTGACTTTCAAATTGTTTTTCATTCGGGGTAAAGTTTTTGAAACTGTAACACCCCTTTTTTATTACACCCACTAGCAGCAGCAGCAGCAGTAGCAGTAACATTTAACCCCTGCACGCCTTTCCAACAGAAACAAAAAAATAAAAAATTCACAAATTATCTTCTATTATGAGACACAATTTGTTGATTCCATAGAAGTTAACAAACAAACAAAGTAAAGCATTAAATATTCTTCTCAAAAGGGAGGGAGGGGGAAAGAGGGGGAATATAACGCCTCTGCTTAACATTGTTGGGCAAATAAGTTTCTCAAATTAGTTGGTAATTTTTTATTATTAAATTTAAATGATCACACAAAGGAAACAACAGTGAACGAAGAGGAGGAGGAGGTGGAAGTGGAGGTGGAGGTGGTGGCATAAGACTAAAGACAAAGTATCACAGTAAGACGACTGTCATCAAGTTGGTTAGGAAAACTTAACACAACTTAACAGTTTCTTTTATTCAGCAGGCCTAATTGACGCATTGACGCAACGTGCTTAGAAGAACAGATTCGGGTGGTTATGGGCTGTAGGGCTGTATGCTTGTCTGTCTGTTTGTCTGTCTGTCACAAGAAATTCTTGTGTTTCACTTGGGTGTTGTTATGACCAGTAGTTGATTACAGTCATAATTTAATCATGACCGTAAAGGAGTGGGAGAAAAACAATAAAAATCTTATTTGTTGCCATACTTTATTTATGATTATTTTTCTTCTTTTTCTGTTTTTCCTGTCATCTTTCTTCCTGGCCTTGGTTTTCTCTTCACATTTTTATCTGTAAGACATAAAAACTTGTCTTATATTTTATGACATTCTCATTTTCCCTTACAGTCTGTAAGAAAATTATTAAAGATTTGCCATAAACTAGAACATATTTATGCCCTATTGCTGTATAATGTTTTGAAGCGTCAATTCTGTTTTGTTATGGTATTTGTAACAGTCAAGGATATCTTCCTATTACTGGTTTAAAATTATTATTGAAATGTAAAGGAGTATGTTCATTACTCCTTACTCGGAAGATAGAATTTAGCCACGAACATCATAAATAGTTCACTTAATGCCACCTCTTTGGAATATTAGTTTTCAAAGGAAAATAATTCTTGCTACTACACACAATATAACAAAGAAAAATTAGGAGTTATTGTAATAGAGCTATCACCTCCATACATATGAAAACACTAAGATAAGAAAGAATATCATACGACCAAGATAGATGCCTTATGCCAATGCCAGCAATTACGGACTGCATGCACAACACAGTTCGATAAATCGATGAAAGTAAACCGTCATGGTTACGATGAAGCCACACATATTTAAATCCGTTATTGTCTATGTAAAAAAGCAAATTGCGAAAGCGAAATGGTCTTGATCAAATCACTGCAAATAGTCATAAGCCATGACAATCATCATCAACCGCATATACAACCCTTCAGTTAGCATTACAACCTAGCTTCTCACACTGCTTATGTAGTGTTTGTTAATTTTTATACGTGAGTGTTGGAAACCTATAGTTTAAAATCGCCTCCAAATGACAGATTTTTAAGAAACATTTTCATGGCAATTTTTATTTCCTCGCAGTGTTTTTGGTCGACTTCCATTAAACATCGCATCAAATATCTAGCTCGCCGGAACATCCTCTTTCATTCAAGCGACATAAGCTAACCCACGCAATTGTTGGATGTTAATACGTTACACAACGTCTATGTCATTCAGCAGGTCATACAGCCCCTTATTAGAAAGTTGCGGAAAATTTATTTTTCATATCTTCGTTTTGAGGTCTGTCTTAGGGTTTAAGCCGTAGCCTTATATCAAATGAGCCAATATACTGCCTACTAGAATACGGCGACTTGATGAGATTTGTTGGGAATAACGAGCGAAAAGCGTGAAAGATCCTCTTCTCTCATCTGTTGATACTTATTGCCATGTATTTCCAAATGATAACCTATTCCTTGTATCTTCAGTTCAAGTGATATTGATCTTTCGACGGCATAGATATACGCCTTGAAAAAACCCGTGTGTTTCTCCATTAGAGCTGAAAATTTTCTTCTCACGCAGCATAGGACCAGTACAACTAGTGTAGAACTTCAAGATTACATACATAGCACTTACATAATTGGTCATTACAACCCTTCAGTCAGGATTATTGATTTAGTTTCTTACTCCATTTATATGGGGTGTGTTAATTTTATCTGTTAAGTGTAGGGACGGACCTATAGTTTAAAGTCGACTCCTAACGACAGATTTTTTTGACAAACTTTTTATGACAATTTTATTTACTCTCAGTAATGTTGCCAGAAATCTGGTGAGAGGAAATAGCCGAAGGAGTATTATTTTTCATATTATGTTTTGATGTCTGACCTGTGGTTCGAACCCTTGCTTTAGGTCTAATAAGCTAACACACTACCTACACTAGACTACGGCGACTTCCAGATTACTTCAAAGTTACTTACTCCTTACTTAATTTCCTATTAACAACCTGATTAATGGATTTCGGCCTGCCTTAATACATCCTCTCAGCAGCCTCTGCAACATATTGCGAGCACTCGTGCAAGCCGATTGATCACACCATTCGTTGACTGATTTCCGCAATTTGGTCCTTCCAACATAGACAAGGTCGTCCTCTGCGCCGACTGCCAATCATTCATTCGATTACAGACTTCCGTGATTAAGTCCCTCCACCGTAGACAAAGTCGTCTGCTGTGCCAACTACCGCTAATCATCGCATTAAATATCCGGCTAACCGGAACATCTATCTTTCATTCAAGTGACATAGCCTAGCCGACATTGCGCAGTTACTGAATATTAATGTGTTACACAACGTCTAGTTTATTGAGAAGCTCATACAGCTCCTTATTAAATCGAAGCCGGAAATCATTACCAACTCTCACTAGACCTAATATCTTACATGGGACTTTTCTCTCGAATACTGTCAAGGCTGCTGCTGAATTGCAGCTTAACTGTGTCTATGCTTCTATTCAATAAAGAGGCACGGAGAGTATGCGCTTGATATAGCTCCCTGTCCCTGTTTTTCAATTGCCGATTGAGATCATAGTAGCCAGTGGTGTTGTGCTAACTTTTTTTTTACCGGAACGTGATCCGAACTCCGGTTCATGGTTCGGAAAAAAATGCCGGTTCGTTTCGGTTTTTGTTCCGGTTGGGTTTCGGTTCGAACACTTATTTATAGAAATAAATATAAAAATTCGTCAAAAAAACATCAGCAATTCTTTGTAATTTTCTTCTTAAAACATCAGCAAATTCTCGTTATCAGAAATCATCTTTACTTCCGGAACGCGTTCCTGTCCAAAAAGAAAGTACTGGAACGACGTTCCGGAGCGTTCCGGCTCGACAACACCACTGATAGTAGCACTTGTTAGGGACAGTAATCATAGGCTTGATCTCCAGACTGACTTTAGATCCTTCTGCTGGTAACAAGCCAAGATTAAAAAACTCACTGATGATGCTGAAAGTATAATTATCGTCCGTAATCTGGAATCCAAAACGCAGCATGTCCGTACTTGCCGACAAGTTATACTTCGTTTTGTACTCATTAACTGTCAGACCCATTTTGTTAAACTCTCGTATAAAGGTCAGCAATGATCAAATGACCAAAGATCAGCAATGAATTATTTTTTGGCTACTCATAAGCACTCATGAAATTTTGAATATAAGCGAGTCTACAATAATGCAATTTAACTATGTACTCTAATGCATTTATACTCACTACAACGTTGATTTATAAGACCAGGTTGCAATGAGTATGCATACAACGTTGACATCAAACTCATACCATTCGAAATATGTTCGATTCATATGCCTACTCATTTAGATTTATAACTTAGAAAAATACTTTTTATAATACTTATATACGCTAAGAGTGACTCGGAGGGTTAACTTCAAATCAGAACGCTACCAAACTGCAGAGATATGAATTTCCTTTCCCTCTCCTCTATTCTGTTGATATTTCTCCATAAAATGACTTTTTTTTTGGGTGTAGGCTAACACATGTTCTAACAATACTGACCGTAGATTTTCCTTTCCTTTTCATTTGATTTTTATTAAGTATTCTTATTAATATTTTTCTCTTTCCACTTTTCTGTTTCTTCTGTCTCTCTCTTTCTCTCTCTCTCTCTTGGTCATTCTTCCATATTTTCATAAAATTTTTCATAAAAATTTTTTTCGTTCTCCAAATTTTTCCTTTTTTTTCATCTTATTATGTGGCAGCAGTTGCTATTGCTTTTCGTGTTTGTTGTTCATATCACCCACATAAGAAAATAAAAAAGAAAATGGGGAAAGGGGGGGGGGGGATGAAAAAAAAAGAATATGATGAAGATGAAGACGAGGAAGTATGATAAATTTACTTGAAATTTATTTTGTTGTTACTATTTTATGAACTTAAAATCTACTTTCCCTTTCCACATTTTACCTTATATTTGGGGCTTCTTTCATTTCAATGGCTACCTTCCCTACTATGTCTGTTTACCACTTGAACGAAATGTTTACGAAGATAAATTTACAACTCAATTGGTTCAATCATTTCTCTACTCAATACATCTCCTTTTTTTTTGGGATGAATATTTATGCATCAGCATTCATTAGGATTGGCTTGTCAAGCAACCGTTCAGTCCATGTTCATGGCAAACAGTCGATCAAATTTCTACGGTCATACCTTCTATAGGAAAGAAGGGAGAGATTTTTTTATTTCATTTTAACACAGTGCAAGAATATTGTATTCTTATGCAGCGAAAGGAATGTTAAATTTATTCATTCATTATGAAATACGACGACATAAAGATATACAACGACAACTGCTAGTTAAAAACACCATTAGCGTGTAATAAACTGATAAAAACAGAAACAAGGGAAGATAAAGTGTTCATTAATTGTGGCATAAAAAAAGCCAGGAACATAACATGCTATAAAGCAAAGAGGTACGATCCAAGAGGCACAGCTTTATGCTCTACGCCAATATGAATTGGGAAGCTTGTGTTTGCAGAGCATTCAAACAATTCAAATTAACCAAACCAGAACCCTCCCTGCCATTAGTTCATTTCAGGTTTACATTTAATTTTATCCAGATTCAGTACTTTCGAAGCAAACCGACAACTAAAAAATCGTTAAAAAATCCTTAAAAAAAATTCAGATTTCATAAAATTTTTCCTCCGCGCATTGCTAAATCATACTGTAACGATGTCAATTCAGTAAGAGTGATTCCTAAACATATTTTCCTTAACTTAATTACTTGCTCAATTGCCCATTTAAAACCCGATTTCGACCTGCCTTAGCACATTCTCCCAGGTGCCTCTGCTTCTTGAGCACTTACACCAGACGGCCACTCCAAGCAATGTCAGACTTCCTCTACGCCGACTAACGATAATCACATACATAATTGGCCATTACAACCCTTCAGTCGGGATTACAACCTAGCTTCTCACACCACTTATGTTGTGTGCGTTAATTTTATACATGAGTGGCGGGACCTACAGTTTAAAGTCGACTCCTAATACGGCGCACAATGTCTATTTCGTTGTGGACCTCCTGCAGCTCATTGTTGAATCGAATGCGGAAATCATCCCCAATTCGCACTGAACCGAAGATCTTTCCTAAGACTTTCCTCTCTAATACTTTAAAAGCTGCTGCATTAGTTTAATAGAGTCCATGTCTTTGCGTCATAAAGAAGCGCGGGAAGAGTGACAGTCGTGTAGAGTATTAGTTTTGTCGCAGCAGAGAGATCTATGCTACTCACTTGCCTATTACGACCACAGTAGCACTTATTGGCAAGAGTGATCCTCCGTTTGAGCTTCAGACTGGCATGATTTTTGGTGGTAACGGCGAAGACAAGATAAATATATTCCTTGTGGATAACAAAAGTATCTGAGATTCAATGCAGCGAATCTCTACCTATCGATAAAATATACTTTATTTTGCCCTCATATACTATATTAATTTCGATGAATATTCCAGGTATCTAGACCAGAAGGAGATTGATGCCTCCATTACATCCAGACATCTTTGTACAAACTGTTTATCCTCCATTCACGCATAAGCAATATTGCTTGGGAGCTTCCTTTTCGGACTCTACACTATTTTTGAGATTTTCTGAAACAATAGTACGACCTTGGCATAGGGATATTTAAGTCCATAATCTGACTCGGTTAGATTACTGATCCTGTCTCTTTTTTCTTATAACTGATCTGTTGATTAAGTTTAAGTGTGGCTTGAAAATAACCACTAGCTTCATCAATTTGTTGGACACTCTTCGCTTCACGGGTGCCTTTAGGTCATTATCTAAAATATTACTCCAAAATAACTTAAAGTGGGACCTCATTCTTTATTCTTCTAAAACCTTCTAGACATTACAGCGAGTTAAGTAAGGATAAGTCTCATATGTGCGCCACTATTGTTGCCAGTTGCTCGTAAGTGTTTTTACCACGTACTGCGCATAGTTGGTTTATTTAAAGATGATGGCTAGGTTATGGTATTTTGGCCGTTGTTTCAAACACTAGGTCAGCCATCTGCTACAAAACGAAATATGTATTCAGGCAATTCATCTCAACAGTTCCTCAAAAACCTATCATTCGATGTCGACTATAAACACAGTAGGTCCTGCCACTTTTGGATAAAATTAACACACACAACATAAGTGATTGCGATCCTGACTAAAGCATTGCAATGACAGATCAGAATCTTGTATTCATTGCTAAATTTTTTTGGCATACCATTCGTTATTACGATTTTTGTTTAGGCGTCATAATCATTGGCATTAAGACAGAACTAGCGACTTAAATCTAATCGAGAAACACAAAAGGTTTCTAAGAAATTCGTACAATACGTTCGAGCATTCAGTGATATGAAACCCTTAAGCAGAATTACGATCTCTTGTGGTATTACAGGGTGGCTGAAATGTATTGCAACCAACTTCAGGTTTTTATGATTTGGAAACCGTTCGTTTGTCAGCTGACAGATTTATTCCAGTGACAGTTCATTTCATTATTTACAAACTTACAAAAGCATTTTGATCTATTACATTCAGAAAAAAAGTTATTCGTGATGGAATTCAAGGGTGATAGTGTGATTGCTTTAAATTTGGAAGGAAAACCACAGGTGGCTATGGTTAGAGCACTCCAGCATTTAAATTTGAATAGATCTTTTGTTTATCGTACCATTGCTCGTTACCGTGTAACTGACAGTGTTGCATCGCGTCAAAAAAGTGGACAAAAAAACGGTACCAACACCAGAAATGATCCGAAAAGTGAACGCCAGATTTGATCGAAATCCACGCCGCAGTGGTAAAAAAATTGCTCGTGAGCTCAACATATCATGAGAACGGATGTAACACATATTGAAAAATGAGCTTGGACTAAAGGCATTGAAGTTCCAAAAACTGCAAGAGCTCACCGATGGACAAAAATAAAGTTAGACTGGAAAGAGCCAAGGAGTAACTTCGCTTGCACAAAAGTGGCCAGTTACCAAATTTGGTTTTCTCCGATGAGAAGCTATTCCAAATTGAGCAGTTTGTGAACAAATAAAATGATCGGATTTACTTGTCAAAAGGGTCAGCTGAAAACTTACACCTGCAATTGGCCACCAGGACTCAAGCGCCGCCAATGGTAATTGTGTGGGTCACCGTAACGACCGATCGTCACTCCCCGCTTGTATTCATCGACCATGGGGTCAAAAGAAATGCCGCATGTTATCAGGAAAATGCCTTAAAGACAGTATTGAAGCCCTGGGCAGACAAACATTTCGGCCGCAGAACATGGACATTCCAACAGGACTCAGCACGCGTCAAACAAATATGGCTTAAAAAGGAGGTTCCTCGCTTCATTTCTACCACACCATTTCCATCAAAATCTCAGGATATCAAATCGTTGGACATTTGCGCCAAAGTGTTGATCATCTCAAGACGGCGCTTCGCCGGGAATGGGCCAAAATACCGCAGAGTCATTTTCTTGTAGCCTGTGATGGCTTTGTCGGCCGTGTAAAGGCCATAATTCATACCAAAGGTGGCCAATTCGAATAAATCTAAACTGATTCCAAAATTTCATGTTATTTCCAACATTTTTTGTTTTTGAACAATAAAATAAAAAAAGATATAGATCTTTACTTTGTTGCATTATATATCAGCCACCCTGTAATGTCATCTTGTCACCCACCTACGAGTATGATGAATATATCCTCAAATATGCTTAACAGTATCACACAAATGCACGGTTATTAACTCTATAAACTATACGTAAAACCTAAGCATGACATTATTGCTCTAAATTTGCTTGAGGACATTACAACTTTAATATTGGCGTGGATCTTCAGAACTCGTGGAATAGGACGATCTTGTTTGCGTTGAAAGGACCAAATGAGCAAGCTCTGTTATCGATTAGTGTGACCAACAGGCGTAGGTGAGCCAAAAGCAGAGGCGCCTGGTGGGATGTGTTACGGCAGGCCGAAATCCGTAAATCGGGTTGTTAATGGCCAATTAAGTTAGTAAATAATTTGGAGCTAAAAGGCCCTTGAATGAACTAAAATCATTATCGTGGAATGTTTTTCTAAAAACCTTATATTTTTTATTATTGCCTTTCCAGAAAATGGAAATGTTGTTATTAAAATAATGAACAAAAACTTCAAAAATAAAACAATGGACTTGTTCACGCAATCAACGAATAAGTAAAAATATAACAATAAAAATAATGGACTTGTTTACAATATCGATGAATAAACGAAAATAATAGCAAGAACATCAGTAAACAACAATATAAGGGATAAAGATGTAAACAGTCAACAACAAAGTTCAGCGGATAAAAAGTAAACAAGCAAAAACAAAGTTTAGTAAAAAAAAAAACAGCGGATAGACAAATACACAAGCAACAACTACTCTGGCTGGACGAAAGATACATAAACAATAATAATGAAAAGAAGTTGTTTAAATTCTCAAATATTGCTCGAAGACCTTCTTCTTCAATTGCATTCATAAGTCTGCTGACACTTGTTATATAAAAGACAGGACAGAATAGGCAATGTCAATTCAGTTAGAATTCAGTCAGTCGTATATGGAGAAACTCTCCGGTTTAAGAATGGAACGGCTCAAATAAGAATTGAGTAAATTAGGGATACCAACAATGGGTACGAAGAATGAACTTCAAAGACGGTTAAGGGAAGAATTTCGAAATCGTGGCATTGATGCAGATACTTACGACTTCGAATACAACGCGTTAGATTCAGTTAAAATTCAGTCAGGCGTATGTGAAGACGACACGTAGGATTCAGTAAGAATTCGATCACACACGTTGTGTGTGGAGAGAATAATTGCGGCGTTGCTTACAAAAAGCTTGTAAGCAGAGAAGAATAACGAACAGTTGTTATTACGTACGAGGAAGAGTGTAAAAGAAGAATAACAATTAAAGTTAATTGTTATTGGTTAAGTAAAGGTGGCACACGGAATTGGGCGAATAATAAAGAATTGATCTAAAATTAAACACGAATTTATTTTTATTTTATTTGCAATCTACGAAATCATATTTTTAACATTTTTAAAAAAGGTAAAAACAGAAAACAGTGTATGAATTTAAATATGGCATCAATTTCATAATTTATTTGTTTTTCCATTAAGTCTTCATTAGTGTTCCCTTGGTGTTACGGCCTTAATTTGCATTTTCGCTGTAACTTACAATCAAAACATAATCATTTAATACGAAAAAATATAAATCAACAACTTCCATCTCTGGTTTATTTTTGTTCTATTATTGTATTGTTACACACACAAACATAAATATTGGATTATAAAAAAATATTGACAATAATATCAGTCACACATGAATCAAACTCTGGCCACTTTATTTTGCTGTGAGTAGTTCTTCGAAATCACATTCGCATTATTCAGTTGGGCATCATAAGTACTATACTTGGAAGCAGAAAATAAAACATGATTGATGTGCTGCCACCACTGAACAACAGGCAGCAAAGAACAGAACACAAGCAAATAAAGATTTCAAGTCGGACATGTGTGTGTGCTTGTTGCATGGAAATGGTTGCTCATAAGGAAACTGTAAATAAAACGGAAACAGAGATTCTTTTTTTAACGTTCACTTTGTGTGCTTTTCTTTTTCAAGAAGTGGACATTTAGTTAAATGACTGGATTCTGTCTTTTTTTTTTTTTTGAGCATTAAAAAGATGACGGAGAGACGTTTGTATAAGAAAAGGAAGACACAAATTCCGTTCCTTACGAATCATAAGTATTTCCACAAATGGCTGGGAATTTATTTTTGATATGAAATAAAGAGAAGAAATATTGTGAAATATTTAAATAAATATTGTATTACTATTACACATGCACACACATACACAAGTCTCTGTATATAGTCCGTATATGGGTAAATTTGTATTTCTATCTCCATACATATATGTTTGTATAGGTATATGTAGATATGAGTAAATATGAATAAATTCATTTCAAACATAAATATTTTCATGGAAATTTTCTTTCATTTCCATGATTTATTTCTTTGAAAATTTTGCATTCTCGTTTATAAATGGAAAGGTTTTTTTTTATTATTGGCGGCACAGTGGCTTACATTTGAGCAGTAATGCTCTTAACAATTTAAGTTAATATTATTCGACAATATTGTTACGTGTATACCTTTAAAATATGTTTAAAATATAAGGTCTTAGATTGCAAAATAAAATAAAAATAAAAATTCTTTATTATTCCTACAATTCTGTTCATAACTTTATGTAAACAACAACAATTGCTTGTCTTTGTTATTCCTCTGTTTATGCTATTTGTATAAAAATTAACAAATACTAGACAATTGCAACGATGATCTTCAAACCACGATTACTTTTTTCAAACGCACCCCGTGTCTTCACACAAACAGAACCCGCACTGTACTGTACTTCAGCGGCACTAGAATCTCTATTGGATTTAATTCCGCTGCACTGTGTAACTTAAAGTAAAGGCTTAGACACTCTAATTTGGTCGATGGGAGACAAAAGAAAATGAGATTCGTTAAATAATTTCGTGATCTAAGAAGTCGAATTGAATTCACCGTTGTCTAGGTTCATACCGCAGGTCATCTACAACAAAATGAAATACGAAAAAATATTTCTTCGGTGACTTCCCTTCAGTAGATTTCTGGCAAAAGCTGCAAAAGTAAAATAATTTATAAAATACACAACATTAGTGGTGTTAGAATCTAGATCATAATCCTGGTGTGAAGTGCTGTACTGTTCAATTTTGTATGTAAAGAGCTTAATGGCTGACAGATTTTTCCTTAATTGTAGAGTAGACAGAAACAGGAGACTTTATAATTCTCGATACAAAAATGTAACTGAAAGCTGCATACGTTCATAAAAGACGGATTAGCTTGTGTAATACAAATGACTAAAGAACGCATCATAGAACAAAAGCGAAAGCTTTTTAGTCTCAAGATGAAATACTCAGTACCGCGGATACAATCCAAGCTGTAGTTTATGTAATCGAAAGATATAATTAATTCAATTTGGATTTGAGTAATAAAAATCCGAACATAGCAATAACATTTGACATTCACGCAACTATTTAAGTCCATGGCTCTTACGGCATTCAATTGAAGATAGTATCGCGTCCGCCATCTAACGTTTTTTTGTACAACTAGTGCTTATTTCGTGAATGGTAGCACTTAGCTCATGTTTGATTTGACAGATAATTAGTTTTGTCCTTCCGCTGAACGAATATGGTTGTGTATACGAGTTTTCGCTTCACTAAGTAGGCCTGCGATCGACTAACAAAAGATGCCGATCTTGGCAAAAAAAAAAATCATCTTTTCAGATGAAGCTCATTTTGATATTGGCGGGTATGTAGACAAGCAAAATAAAACAAACAGAAAACTCGTACGTATACATTGAAAAGCCGACGTACCCAAAAAGAGTCACTATTTGTTGCGGATTTTGGTCCAGAGGAGTAATTGGGCCATATTTCTTCGAAAATGAGCAAGGTGTGGCCGTTACATTCAATGGCGATCGTTATCCGGCCATGTTGAATAAATTTTTATTCATAAAAATTGAAGAGGAGGATATTGGCACTATTTAGTTTTAACAGGACAGGGCTAGGTGCCACACAGCTGAAGTTACACTCGATGTTTTGCGCCTTGTTTTTGAAGATCGCATAAGCGATGCGATCGGTGGCAGAGCTAATATCGTTAGACCACTTCGGAGCTGTAATTTGACACCCATTGACTATTACTTGTGGGGTGCCGTCAAAGATAAGTGTTACGCCGATAAGCCAGATTCATTTAACGCTTTAAAGGATAATATTTGTGAAGCCATTGGTGAAATACAGCTGTACACAATCGATAATGTGCTTAAAAATTGGATCGATCGTGTAGGCTACTGTATTGCCAGCCGAGGTAGCCATTTGAATGAAATTATTTTCCATTATTATGGATAATATTATGCCAATAAAATAACACAATGATAAACAAAAGTTCCAAAAACGGAATAATTAGTGTCAGAAGTGGGATTGCAAAATTTTAAGGTAAAATTAAAAAAAAAAAGTAATCGAAATGAAACTCTCTGAGCTAAGAGTAGAATGTAGAAAAAATAGAATAAGAATTTAGCAAATTAACGCTACCAACAATGGGCATAAAGAAGGGAAGGTTAAGGAAAGAACTTCGAAATCGTGGCATCGATGTAGATACTTACGACTTCGAAGACGATACGTTAGATACAGTCAGAATTCAGTCAGTCGTATGCGAAGACGACATGTGTGAGTCAGTAAGTATTTGGCTAGAAACGTTGTGTGTGAAGAGAATAATTGCGGTGTTACTTGCAAAAAGTTTGTAAGCAGAGAAGAATAAAAAACAGTTGCTATTGCGTACGCGAAAGTGTGTGAAAGAAGAATAGCAATTAGAGTTAATTGTTATTGTGTAAATCATCATTTCTAAAGGTTGCACACAGAATTGTGCGAACAATAAAAAATTTAAATAATCTACGAACTCATATTTTTAACGTTTTTAAAAAGGTGAAGACGTAACAATATCAAAGCATTCTTAGCAATGCACTATAGGTTCAGCGTACAATTGTTTATAATGGTGATTGTCTTGAGCCCAACTGGTGGATGCTGTGACAATCAGAATAAATCATAAAAATATTTTGATGGAGACTGTAGGGCATTAAGATATCACAAAAAGAAATATCTGGATGTACGCCAGATGCTGGGAAGGAAATTGGAATTGATGAACGTTGTCATCATACCGAAGTTTGTCATTGTTATAGGCTTTAAAGGAAACAATTTGATTTGAAAACGAACAGACTACGCTTACTGGCATTCGATTTCTTGTAGGTTGCAGGTATCACATATGCAAAAGTGCTTCAGTTCGCTAGAGTGCCATCACCAGCCTTTTTGGAATGCATCTGTAAAGGCCAGCTAAAAGGAAATATTTATGGATTTAAGAATAAAAATAAAGTCTTCGAACCCACAGTATGCTTTGTATATCATCTTCCATGCTGGCTATTTGAACTGTTTAAAGAAAACTTTTCTGTTTTTCTTACTGCTAGTTTTCTTTCATAGCAAATTTCCTTCTTTTTCTTCATTTCATTTTCTATTTTCTTATTATTTTTATTGCGAATATTTTTTTTTTATAACTTGAATTGGATTAAATATTGTATAGTATTGTAGCATAAAATTGTTTATAGACCTCAATGCACTTTCGAGTTCAAGTTTTTTTTTTTGATTTTCTTTTTGAAAAATTGTTTGAATTTTTTTTTTTCTCTCTTTCAAAATGGAAAATTTAGATTTTCTTCGTTTTATAGGTTCAGTGAATATAAGAAATTGTTGTACAATATTATTGTAAGCGTAAACGTAAGCGCGCTTGTCATCTGAAATCGATGTCATTGTCGTTGTCATCATCGCCATTATCAGTAGCAGCAATAGCTGGTATTATTATTAGTGTTGCTGTTGTTGTTATTGTATTTCAAACCCATATTATTTATTATGATGACAAACGAACGAAAAAAAAAAGTTAAAGAAAATTGCAAATAAAAGAAAATAGAATAGCAAAAAATGTTGAAAGAAAATAAGAAAAGATTTCTACACTTCATTAATTTCTTAGAATTACATGCCTCAACAAATCGAGGCGATACCGATACTAAGATACCAAGAAACGTAAAATTCGATTCGAATTTTTTTTTTATTCATAAAAATAAATAGGAAAACTGTTTGCAGAAGAATGTCAAGCATAAATAAAAATAAAAATGAAATAAGAACAGATTTTTTTCTTCTTCGTTTGTAAAATTATTTGCATGTTGCCATGCAGATTTTTTCCTTTCCCCTGTTTTGATTCAGCCAATGAGTGAGTGAATGAAGTGAAACAAGTGATTGAAGTGAATGAATGCTTACGATAAAATTTGGAAAATAATACTCACAATATATTATCATCTGCTCTATATGTACAAACCCTTTTGTGTAATTTCGGTTTCCGTTTTTAAACACAAAAATAATCCTTTTTTTTGTTTTTCGTTTTGTTTTATTTTTGACTGCCTTGGTTTGCTAAGTTTAATCATGATTCTTTGGTATTTTCAATTATTAGGTTCATTGATTAGTAATTGTTTCCAATTTATGTTTGTTTCAATATTTTGTTTTCATCTTTTTCAAAAAAAAAAAACTTCAAAGTCAAAAGCCTTAAATATATGGCAAGTGTTTGCATTTGTAAGATAAACTCTTTGTTTATTTTTTTTTTTTTTGGTTTATTTTTCAACTCTTCCTTTTTTTTCTTTGGCCTCTTAATGCGTTGTAATTCATTTCCATCCTATGCACACCATCTATTTCATGTTCATTCACATTCATTTACTTGTTCACTCACTCACTTGCTCTTGTTCTCTGTTATACATTCGTTTGTTCATTCATTCATTCGTTCGTTCGTTCATTTATTCATTAATTTGTTTCTATGATGATGATGATGATCATGATGATGACTATCCCTTTAAAATCAATGATGCAAAAAACTCATAATTTACTGCATAAGCCCACCGAGACTGAAAAAATGATGAGGGAAAGTATAGTTTTTAAACACATAAAAGTAAATGAATTGCATATGTGGCTCATTTTGTGTTATAAGGACAATGAACTAAGCAATGTTTAATAAACAGAAAAAAAGGCAGGCATCTTGTTCTTATTTTCAAGTTTTGTTTATTTTATTCTCTAAAGCAATAAAGACAATAATTTTCAGTTTTTTGCCTTTTTGCTGACTGCCTCATATAAGTACTTCAATTAACTGCAGCAGAATAATAGAAAATTTTCTTAATAAAACAACAAGACCCACTTCATATCTATTGTTACGTTTCTACCTTTTAGGTTAGAAGACATATACTTGTCGGTTAAGACAAGTACATTACCAGGAGGTCGAAATTGACCCATTGTCTTTTTACCTTTTAAAAACTTTCTAAAATATGAACTCATAGATTGCAAATAAAATAAAAATAAATTGATGTTTAGTTTTAATTACAGTTCTTTAGTATTCGTACAATTCTGTGTGCCTCTTGATGTAAACTTGATGTAAACAACAACAATTGCATTGTTTGTTATTCCTTTGTTTACACTCTTTGCATAAACAATAACAATTACTAGTCAATTGTTTAACAGATCTTCAAATCACGATTACATACATAATTGATCATTACAAGCCTTCAGTCAGAATTATTAACCTAGTTTCTCACACCACTTATGTTGTGTGAGTTAATTTTATACACTGGTGGCGGGACCTGCAGTTTAAAGTCAAGTTCGAATAACAGATTTTTGAGAAACTTTTCATGGCAATTCTATTCACACTCAGAGTTTTTGCTAGAAATCTTCTGAAAGGAAGAAAATACTTTTTTTTATTTTGTTTTGATGTTTGATCACGATTACTCTCGTCAAACACTCAGCGTCTTTACACAAAACTGACTGGACTTTACTTACCCAGTCGCCTACTTTGTCTTGCCTTTTATATGGCAAAGTAAACAGTCTAATGAATGTTCTTCAAGGCGAATATTTACAACTTTAACTTCTCGAAATCTCTATAAATGTAATTGTGGAAATTGCCTTCATTGATTGGAATTGACGCTTTAGAATTGATAAAAAAAATCGGTTATGGTTGGTATGTCTCTTGGACTAGTTAATGACTGCATGTATCGGATATGTGTGTTCCTGTCAAGTTTTTTAATCTTTAGTTGTATGAGTAACAAGTCCCATGAGGAAGTTGCAATTCCCCAATTGTTTAATGTATCATGGAATTTTTTGATCGATTGGACACATGATGATATAGACTGCTGATTGAGTAAATTATCTACTAAATTAGCTACTAAAATTCTATTGTTGTTGTAACGCTACTGTAACGTTTTCCAAGCTGTTACGTAATTTATTTTGAATAGAGGAAATTGACTTTTTAAATGCTAAGCTTATCCTGACAAGTTGCTCTTTAAGTACCATACATTTGGAATTGCTGGAATTGATTGTTAGTCTACCATTTCAGAGAATAAGTGGTAAAATTGCCGCCATTTAAAATAATCGTCATCAAATTTTGGTAAATTTTGGGCACCCCTAGCATTTGTGAGGGGTTCTGCAGATGTGGTTTGTACAGTGGAATTCTGTCCCAGTCTGTCTACTCTAGCAGATAAATTGACCATTTTTTGTTGTATAAGGTCATGTACACTATCGTATTCCGCTTGCCCTAGACCATAAGCCGATGGGGTTGTTAATTGATCAAGAGCTACATCATACAGCTGCTCAATTTGATCCCATAATATTTTGATGGTATTTCTGTTTAAATCAAAGTAATGTAGGGGCTGATTATCTGTGTATATCAATTCTCTTAGTAGCCAATTGAGAGCTGTTGTAGGCTCTATTGTAGCCAAATTATCTTGTTCGGGTTGTCTTTTTGATATTTCAGTTTCCTCAATTTTTTGTTTGAGGCGAGCTGTTTCAGTTTTAAAAGTTTCGATGTAATCAGAGACTTAGTTTCTGATTTTACCATAGTAGCCTTCTAGAAAATATTCAAATTTCATTGGATTGTCGCATACCTCTCGTATGTTGAAATCTGTTTCCTTGAATTGATTCCTTAATTCCTAAAGGCATCGTAATCGTTCCTCAATGTAGCTAACTTTTGTTTTCTTGTCTGCCGGGTCATTTTAAAAATTTCAAACAATGCCCTGTATTGTTTCTTCAGTCTCTAACTGAAGATCAAGTAAACTTTGAATCGTATTCATGTTGTTTTGTAGTTTTAATGTAAAGTGGTGAGTGGTCTGCTGTATCCACTCGTTGTATGTAGCGCTGTGCTACCGAATAGGAATGATGTCAATGGAACAGTTGTATCCACTTGCTGTATGTAGCCCTGTGCTACTGAATTGTTGTTGTGGTCTTCAAAATGTGCTTGGATGAAGACTCCAGTTCGCGGAATCGGACTATTAATGAGTATTGTTTCCTTCAAAAAAGTTGCCAAGTGGTGGGCGGAACTTAAAGAAGATTATTGGGTTCTTATTGTTGGGGTCATAAAAAAATGTTTGGAGGGATAATTAGTATGACTCAATTCAAATACATAAGGTTGAACTGAGCTAATTTTGATTTTAAGTTCTTCCTTTAACGTAAATTATGCAAATTAAACAAAAAATAGTTTTACTTACAAATGAAACTTAATTCCAAATTTTGTCAACATAAAAAAAAAAAAATTAAATAGAATGTATTTATAAATTTACACTGTAATAAAAAAGTTTTCGTCAACTTAAAATATGTAATAAAATAAAATGAAATAAAATAAGTTAAACTAACTATTGGCTTTAACAATCGTTGTTTACTTTTATAGTTGTAGTGTTTGTTGTTGTATTTTTGTTAATTTGTTTACCATTTCTTTATGTCGGTGTTTGCTGTTATATTACGCAGTACGATAATCTGTAAACAGGTTTGTTTACTGCTGTATTTTGTTTTTATAGCTTTTTTTTATAATTTTAATGTTAAGCTATGGGAATGTATGTAGAATTTAAAAATGCAAGAACATTAAGTATACTTGAATGTTATGAAATGGAGTCGTTTGTAAAATGACCCATCATTTGCTCGATAATTATGATGATGAAGGAAAATGGATATTTGTGTGCAATTATTCATTTGAAAATTTTGTAATTTTAATAATAATTTTTCAACATTTCCATACTTTGTTCTCAACAAAGTTGTTCATGACACATCTTGTTGGTGCTTCATCTTCCATATTTTTTTTTTTTTTTTGTTTGTTGCATATTGCAGACAGATAGTTACAGACAGCAGTAGCAACACTTTCATGTTTAGTAGTATTTAAAAATTCTAAATTACATGTTTTCTGAAAGAAATCAGCAAAGGCAACAACTTCGAAAAAATTACATGCAAACTGTTAAAGCATTAACAGCAACAACTGCTTCAGCACCAGTACCAGCAATAATTATAATTGTAACTGTAATTGCAACAGCAATAGTAAAACGAAACAATCTGTACAGTCGTATGCATTATTAAAATGAAACATTTAATGCATCACACCGGAAAAATTATGCACCTAAGCTAAAGGCAAATGCAAATGAAACTGTTTATATGGAAACGATGATGGGATATAGAATTTAGTGCAGAATTACCAAAAACAAATTGAGAGAAGGCCAAGCAATTTGTTAATAACTTACTTAAGGAATATGAATATTTGAAATTTTAAACAAAAGCTACTAAAAAAGCATAAACATTGAACTTGTTCACAAATTATCGCATTGCGTAATATAACAATAAACACTGGGATAAATAAAATGGTAAATAAGATAACAAAAATACAATAACAAACACTACTAGAATAAATGTAAACAAAATACACAAACAACCATAATGAAACAACAATGTTTACATTTATAGAGAAAGCGAGAAGATGAAGAAACGAATGTTTGACTTTAAAGACATGCATCAGAATGTTTACGTTGCCTTATAAAAACCGGCAACTGAGTCAGTAAGTGTCCAGTCAGTCTTGTGTGAAGACGGAGTAGGTTTGAAGGGAGTAATTGTGGTTTGAAGAGTTTCGCTGAAAGATTCTCTAGTTATAGTTATTGTTTATGCCGTGGTCTAGTGGGCAGTGGGTTGGCTTATTAGACAAAACGCCCGGGTTCAAATCCCAGGTCAGACATCAAAAAGAAAAATATTTCTTCGGCGACTCCCTCTTAGCAGATTTCTGGCAAAGACTCTGAGAGTAAAAATTGCCATGAAAAGCTTCTCAAAAATCTGTCGTTCGGAGTCGACTTTAAACTGTAGGTCCCGCCACTCATGTATAAAATTAACGCACACAACATAAATGGTGTGAGAAGCTAGGCCGTGATCCTGACTGAAGGGTTGTAATGGCCAGTTTTGTTGTTGTTGTTGTTTATGCAAAGGGCGTAAACAGAGGAATAACAAACAAAGCAATTGTTGTTGCTTACATCAAGTTGTGAACAGTGGCACAAAGCATTGTACGAATAGTAAAGAATTTTATTTAAAATTAAATACAAATTTATTTTTATTTTATTTGTAAACTAAGAGTTCTTATTTTAAACGTTTTTAAAAGGTAAAAACGTAGCACTATTTGGTGATAAGATTAGATTATATTAAAATGGTAGCTTTGCTTACCAAAACTTATTTGGGCTTTCATAGCGACCCGCTGGGACGTTACAGGTAACAGCAGTCCCTGTTCTGTCAAACTAGGGAAGAAGTTGAATACTTTGTGATCAATATTTTGTAATCGTATTCGATTATATTGGCATGCTTCGATTTTTTTCCACTGGCCACCCTCACTGCTCCCATTTATTTTTTCTTTATTTAAGTGGCTTTAATTTTTACCTCTATCTCCCAGCTTAAGCTCTTTTACTAAGTGTAACCGGTATTTACTGGTCATTACGAACGAATGAATTAAAAGTGAAATTCAAATTATAAATTGGAACAATAAAAAAAGAAAAGGAAATAACAAAAACACGAAATGCTTTACAAAACAATTCTGAATGAAATAAAAATTAAAAATAAATGAAGACTAAAAGGTAGAGTAGAGACCTGAAGCAGACTTTCCCTAACCAAACGTAAGCCGTAAGTCGTAGTAATAAAAAAGAAAAATTTTTCCAAATGTTACGTGAAGTCGTTTATTTAAAATAAAATTTATTTCAATTCTTTTTAATTCATTTCGTTTTTTTTTATTGGTTTCTTTTTGCTTACAAAAGATGTAGAAAAAAGCAGGCTGATGAAAGGGTTTGAAACAGTATTTTTGTTCTTTTGGTTCTTTTGGTTCTTTTACTTTCAAAAATATCTACAAAAAAAAAGAAACAATTTCTCTCACTTACGTGTGTTATAGAAAAGGAGGAGTTTTTCAGAAAGAATTTTGTTTTTTTTAGCTTTTTTATCACTTATTTTGAGTATAAAGTAGTCCATGAGAGTAAAACACGTAATTTGTGCTTCGTTTTAGAAACTTAAGCATTTTTTACAAATACCCTACTAGAGACCAGAGATCAGCAATGAATCGTGCTACTCATATATACTCAATATTAAAGACTCAATAATATTGAAATTTAACAAAGTACTCTTATCTATTCATAATCACTGCAACGTTAAGGGTATCAACAGGTTGCAATGCGTATGCGTACATTGTTGTTATCAAACTCATACCATTCGAGAACAGCACAACTATTTAGTGAGTATTTTGGTAATCGTATGCAAATCATACTTAATTTGTGATTCGTATATATGTTGAGTTATGGAGAGTCGAAATCATCAATATTAAACGTGTTGTTAAGTATGAAGTATGATACGTACTTCAAACTTCAAATATAAGTAGAGGAGGTTCCATGCTATTAAAATGCGTGCGTATAAGTATTAGAACTTATGAGCCTGATTCGATTCTACACATCGTTTTTAAATACTCATTGCTGATCTCTGCTAGAGACAATATTTGATAAGGAAATTTCAAAAAGAAACAAAATTCTTGATGACAATTACAAGAGAAATGATTTCAGTGGCAGTTTTCAAGCCAATCAGAAATCCTTGATTTTTAACGAATTGCGTTTGTCTAGCATGCAGTGTGCTGGATTATTAAACGAAACTTTGTAGTTCAGGCCTTGGCTAAATTATTTCAGTTAGCGTACTCCTATCACCAATTTTTGGTACAAACTCTAAAAGTATTTAAAAATTGCCATGAAAAGTTTTTCAAAGAATCAGTTATTCGAAAACGCCAATCAACTGTAGGTAAGTTCCACCACTCATAGATACAATGAATACACACAGCATGGATGGAGTATCCAATAACTAAGTTGTTTCTATGAATTTTTATAAAGGCGCTTAAGCATAGCATCGTTCCACCAATGTACCTATGACCTCTGCTTTCTGACCAGCAGAACTGTAACACTTTTGTCTGTTATTAATAGAGTGTGGCTTTAACGATACCATGCAAAGCACTTGGAGCCGAGTTAGTACAATATTACCACTGCTTTACAGATTAAAAGGTAAGTATAGACTACTGACCAAGTAATTGTTCTGCTTGAATTTATAGTTTGAGATTATTTTGGACTTGGCACAAGTTCATTCGACGAATCTATGCAATGTGTGCATCAAAATGTTTACAGCGCCCTAAATATGTTAAATTGCTTCGGATGTCGCTCTTAACTAACCGAAACCATCGTTTGGTGATAAGTGTTGGTAATTTTTGTAACTTCATACACTTTCTATAGGAAAGCGATTAAAAAATTAAGCCTTCTGATGTTATCGCTACTAGTTTCCTTAATGAGCCGAGTTTGTCTACTTCTTTGGTAAACTCTTGCAAGTATTATAAAGTTTAAATACACCATTCCTGGAAAACAAAAACATTTTTCTGAAAATTTTTAAAAACGTTAAAAATATGAGTTCGTAGATTGCAAATGAAGTAAAAATAAATTCGTGTTTAATTTTGATGAATTCTTTATTATTTGCACAACTTTTGTGCCACAGTTCTAGCTTATTCTACGTATACAACGATAATTTTCACAATATGTGTTTGTTCGTGATAATCCTCTGCTTACAACCTTTTCGTAAGCAACAACACTTGTTAGTTATTCCTCGCTCACAACCTTTTTGTAAGCACAACACTAACAACGGCTTCCTTCAGACACAACTTGTCTGCACACAACCGATTGATTTATCACTTCAACTAACGTAATGTTGTTATAAACGTCTAGCTTAATTCACACTTCGAATGCAACGTGCCGTCCGCACACACGACTGATTCAACTCAAACTCTGAACTCTGAATCCACGATAGATTTTAATTCTCAACCAACGTGACGTCGTCTTACACGATTCAATTCAAACTCCGTACTCTGAATCATCTCTTGCTCGCTTTAGCTTGCCTTTTATATAACTGGATCATCAGTGTGATGAATGCCCTTGAAGGACGGTGACTTCCTTCGGGAACAATCTAAAAATGTAAACAACCTATTCTTATTTTTTGTTGTTTCTTGTTTCTTGTTTACATTCGAGCAGGTAGATTAGTTCTTGTTGGTTTATTTGTCTACCCGCTATTTTATACTGCACATTGTTGTTGCTTGTTTACTTCTTTGTTCCCTTCATTTTGTTGTTGGTTATTTAAGTCTTTTTATCCTTTATTTTTGTCTATTCATCGATCTTGTAAACAGGCGCTTTATTTTTGTTGGCATATTTTTTTACTCATTCATTGATCACAGTGCGCTGTTTTGTTTTTTGGAGCTTTTATTTATCATTTTAACAACACCATTTCCACTTTCGTAACAATATTGTCTGACATTTCTGTGGCGTTAGTATTGATGATGCATTGGTATGAGTTATTTAGAGTTGGGATACGTTTTTTTTTAATTTTCTCTTTTTTTTTACGGTAAAAATTTGTTTGTTTGGAGCTTCATTCGAAACAAGAATGGTTTAGATTTTAGTCAAACTTATTAAAGAAATACTACTTATCCGGATCTAACAACAAACACCACTACATATACAGAAAATGGTGAACAAAGAAACAAAAATATGACAACACCACTAGTATAATAAATGTAAACAACTATGATTACATATATAAAATTTCGAGTAGACAAAATGATTCGCATTTAAGATCATTCTTCGGATTACTTACATTGCCATAGTAAAAGCAATGCTAGTCAGAAAAGGTATAGTCAGTCTTGTGTAAAGACGCAGAGCGTTTGAAAAGAGTATTCGTGGTTTAAACAACTCCGTAACAAAGGTCAGTCGTACAATTGTCGGGTAATTGTTAGTGTTTATGCAAAAAGTGTAAACAGAGGAATAACAAACAAAGCAATTGTTGTTGTTTACATCAGGTTGTAAACAGTGGCACACAAAATTGTGCAAATAATAAAACATTTTAATTAAAACTAAACGCAATTTCTAATTTTATTTTATTTCCAATCCACGAGCTTATAATTTAAACATTTTTTAAAGGTAAAAAAGTAATAATAGTATTATGGTTTTATGTAAAACTGTCCTCTCAAATAAATTAGAAACCTTTGCGAATCTTTGTAAGCATTTAAATTGACTGACAAGAGTTAGTAGGGCCCTATGAAATATATTCACGAACGTATAGTCAGAGAATAAATTTTTTTTAAAATTTCGTGTCTAAAGGTACAACAGCAGTATTTCTCTTTGTGAATAATTCTTTTTCTTTTTCTTCTTCATTTTTTTTTTATTTTTCGTTTAATTGTATACGACGAATTTTAAAGTATGAGGCCAACACGTACGTTGACTGGTTTTTTAGTCGGTTTTATTTTTTTTTTTTTTTGTTTTATTTCATGTCGGTTTTTGCTAATGCTATTGCTACAGTTGCTGCTCTAGCTAATGTTTAGCAAAAAGAAAATATCAGAAAATAAAGAAATCAAGGGGATGGTATCCTTACGGCATTGCATAACAATTATCATGACAATTTATACATTTTTTGGGGTTAAAAACAAATATTTTTTGTTTGTTTTGAGTTTCAGATAATTACATTTCAAATTGGGTTACCTTCCCTTAAGAAATGTTACAATATTAAGCACTTAATGCAATCATCATCACCAACACATAAAATTTGCTACTCTATCTGTAGTTTTTTTTCTCTTACATTTTTTTCTTTTGGGTGTAGAAAACACGCTCGTGCTACGATTATAGAGCCACTAAAACATCACCAGCCACCATTGCCATCATTTAATAGTCATTGTCGTTCGTATTCTATGCCAGTATTAGTATTAAAGGTAATTATTTTAATAGAAACAAAAATAAAATAAAAGAAAAATTTTAGAAAATAAGGCAGAAATATGCATAAAACACTCCACAATTTAGTCGAGAGAAAACGAATAACAAAATACTTACGTACGTATTGATTTTATTTTTTTTTTGTATTTAAGCGAACTTTATGGTCTTTTAGTTGCAGACAAATTTATGCAAAAATAACACAAATTTAAACCAAAAATTCTAATAATGAAGTTTAAAAAAAGAAAACAAAAAGTGTATTTTATACTGCTCAGACGAAGCCACCACACTTTTCAGAAATGCAAGAGCCCTCCGTAAATTTCTCCTCAATTTAAAACGCCAATGGAAATTTATTAGAGGATTTAGCATTTAAAAGCATTTTTATCTGACCATAATTTATTGATGCGACTGTTCGAAAAATGCAAAACTGTACTGAATGAATAGAATTTTTGTAGGAAAAATTTCTTGAAATATACATCAAGAAATAAATTTCGTTTAATAAGGTCTGCTGGATTTATAGACTCATTTTATATCAAATTTAAAAATAAATGAAGCGTTTAGTTTTAATTCAAATTCTTTATTATTTGCATACAATTCTGCGTATCACTGTACACAATTTTATGCATACAACAAGAATTGCTTTGTTTGTTATTACTTTGTTTATACATTACTAGACAAGACTGACTGAACTTCACTAACTCACTTGCCTGTTTTGTCTTGCAGTAACAACTTGCGGCAGTTGAAAGATATAGCGGGTGGATTTGGTATGTAGGCACTAGCGATGGTGAATCGGGCACATTTTTTTTTCGAAAATTCCCAATTTCTTTTTCAAATTAATGGTATTCCAAACATTAATTTAAAAATATTGGATTTAATTTTCGTAAATGAAGTAACTAATAGTTTTATTAAACGCTCATTCCCTATTACCAGTCCTGAGGATTGTTATCACCCAACGCTCATATTAAAAACATCCATTCCTTTTAACTTATCGATGCCTTCGTATGGTAAAAATGAAAAAGTTTTTTCATTTAAGCACACCAACTATAATATGTTAAACGAACTCCTAATCAATACGAATTGGAATTCGTTATTTTCATGCTATACTTATGTGGATGATATGTCTAATGCCTTTTACTCCAAGATGAATACCTTTTTGAATTTATGTGTTCCAAAGAAAATATCAAGACAACTATCCGGTCCTCCATGGAATAATAAACAACTTGCTCATGTGAAAAATAAGAAGAATAAATACTATAAAAAGTTTAAACGATCCGGTTGTTATATTGGTTATAGAATATATTGAAATAGAATATCTTCTATTACCCGTGCTGAATACACAATACTGAATAAGTCATGTTATGATAAATATATAAATACAATGGAAAACAACTTTAAGCGTAATCCGAAATCATTTTTTAAATTTGTTAACTCAAAGAGAAAATTAACTGGTTTTCCATCTTCCATGAGATTTCAGCAGATTGAATCTAGCGATGACAGCATTATAAGCGATTTATTTGCAAACTTCTTTTCCACAACTTATTCGGATTCAACTTATAATGATTCCATTGCTTATCCCTTTAAAATAAATACAAATTCCACTGTATCTATATCAACGTTCCTGCTATTTCTATGGAATTAAGAAAGCTAAAGTTCTCCTATAACTTTGGACCTGATAACATTCCTAGTAACATCTTAATTAATTGCGCCGACGCCATAGCTGTTCCACTATCATACTTATTCAACAAATCGATTAAATGTGGTTATTTTCCTAACGTTTGGAAGGATTCATTCATTATTCCTTTGTTCAAGTCAGGAAATAAATCCGATGTTACAAATTATCGTGGTATTGCAAAACTGAGTATAATTCCAAAACTATTTGAAAAAATGATTACTGAGGATTTATGTTATCAGGTTTCTAGCTTGATATCACCTTATCAGCACGGTTTCAGAAAGAAGTGTTCAACTACAACAAACCTGCTCCATCTTTCAACAGTTGTTTATCGTGGATTTTTTCATCAGCAACAAACAGACGTTATATACACGTATTTCAGCAAAGCTTTTGATAAAGTTAATCATGTCCTTTTGAAGAGGAAACTTCATTTAATGGGATTTACCGATCTTAGTTTAAAATGGATTTACTTTTATTTAACTAACAGACAACAAACCGTACTTTTTAAAAACTGCTGCTCCAGAAGTATTGATGTCCTTTCTGGTGTTCCTCAGGGTAGCCATCTTGGACCGCTTCTGTTTTCATTGTTTATTAACGACTTACCTGATATGATTCGCTATTCCAACATCCTAATGTACGCTAATGACGTAAAAATTTTCCTAAGTTATCGCCGATCATTTTATATTTCCGATCAGAAATTACTTCAAAAGGACCTAAATTTGTTTCAGTTATGGTGTAAATTAAACTTAATGCAGCTTAATCTAAAAAAATGTAAATACATGAAATTTGTAAGGAAGAATCCGATTCCTGCAAAATATGCTTTTGATGGAAACGATCTTGAGCTTGTAGATAACTTCCTGGATCTAGAACTTTTACTTGATCCCAAACTAAATTTTATTCCGCACATAGCTATGACAGTGAATAAAGCAAGAAGCGTACTTGGTTTTATAAACGGTAGGCAAACGAATTTAACGATCCTTATGTTGCTAAATCGCTCTACACATCTCTTGTGAGGCCTATACTAGAGTATGGATCCATAATATGGGACCCTTTTTATAAAAAATATTCCGACGTCATCGAATCTGTCCAAAAGTAATTTCTGATATTTTGTCTACGAAGACTGAATTTTAATCCCACTAGTTTACAATCTTATTCTGCCAGACTAGCTTTAATCAAACTTCCCACACTTAAAAGTCGCAGAACTATGTTAAATATATCGTTCTTATTCAATGTAATCACTAGTGATATTGGCTCCAGTTTTTTAATCCATGATATCACTTTTAATGTTCCTAAACGTCCCCGTTATCAATACAATTTTTTAGAATCAATTATGCTGGTGCTGATCCAATAAGGAGAATATGCAGCGAATTTAATAAATTGTATAATTTGATTGATTTTTCGAATTCGAATAATGTCATAAAAAATAATATAATTAAGTATTTAAATTCTTAGTTTTTGTAAATTAAATTTAATGTCATAGTTTGTAATGTTATTGCCTGTAGGAATATTTCATAGGCATATAAAAATAAAATAAAAAATATTCATGTTTATGCAAAGACAAAGATTTTTTTAACTACGAACCATTATATAGACCTAAAATATAAAGAATGTTAATGACGCTTTACATTTAAAATGAACAATTTATTTGCGATGAGCATGTGGGGCGTATGATCAATGCAGATGGTATTCATTAAACGCCCCATATGCAAATATTGCCAACCACATACAGAGAGTTGTACAGTGGATCAATTTCGACCTCCGGGTACTGTGCTTGTCCTGACCGACAAGGTGCACGTCCTCTAACCTACAGAGATCAGCAATGATTATTCAAAATAATGAGTAGAATCGAATCATCGCTTATCGTTCTCTTTTCATTTTCATTCTATTTTTTTAATGCATGAATATTGCGTGTACTAGTGTATGCACCAATACTACTGCAATGCAATAATGAACAATTTATTTGCGAACAACATATGTGTCGTATGATGAATGCAAAGCATATTCAACATATTGATCATACGCCACATATGCTAATATTATCACATACAATCATTGTTGCCAGATAAATTTAGTATAAAATCGTCAAAATTAGATGAAAATATCGGCAAAATCAAAACAAAACATGATAATCTTTGTTGTGTTCTATCACAACATTCCTTTAGTTTTCGTTACGTAAATCAGTTTGAGGTTTTGGAATGTATTTCAGCGATAAAATCGAATACGGTTGGTTCTGATGGATCCTTTGGATCTGATGGATTCTTTGGATCCTCCATTCTTGAAAGCCCCTAAACTATTGCCATACTATACACACTTGTTCAATACTGTCAATAATATTGAAATTTAACAAAATACTCTTATCTATTCATAATCACTCCATCGTCGATTTAAAGGTATGTAGAGGTTGCAATTCGTATGCATGCAATGTTGTCATCAAACTCATACCATTAGAGAGCAGCACAACTCATTTAGTAAGCATTTTAGTGTTCGCATGCGATTCATATTTATGTTGGGATTCGCAAATATGTTGAGTTATGGAGAGTCAAAATCAACAACATCAAACGTGTTGTTAATTATGAAGTATGATGGGTACTTCAAACTTTGAATATGAGAAGAGGAGGTTCCATGCTATTAAAATAAATATGAATGCATGCGTATAAGAACTTATGAGCCTGATTCGATTCTACACATCGTTTTGAATACTCATTGTTGATATTCGCTAGAGACGTTATTTGATAAGGGAATTTCAGAAAGAAACAAAATTCTTGATGACAATTACAAGAGAAATGATTTCTGTGGCAGTTTTCGAGCCAATCAGAAATTCTTGATTTTTAACGAATTGCCTTTGTCTAGCAGGCAGTTTGCTGGTTTATTAAACGAAAGTCCGTATTCCAGATCTTGACTCAATTATTTCTGTTGACGTATTGCTCGCAGCAATCTTTTAACACAAACTCTAAAAGTTTCTCAAAAAACTAATCATTCGAAATCGTTAATAAAGTGTAGGTTCCACCACTAATGGATACAATGAACACATGCACAGCATGGATGAAGCGCACAGTAAGTAAGTCGTTTCTAAGAATTTTTATAAAAAAGGCTTAAGCATAGCATCGTTCCACCAATGTACCTATGAACTCTCCTGCTTGACTGGCAGAACTGTTACATTTTTGTCTGTTATTAACAGAGTGTGGCTTTAATGATGCCATGCAAAGCACTTGGGTCCTTGGGTCTGACTAAATCCACTTTTCCTGAACATTGGAAACAGGCAAAAATCATTCCCATTCCCAAAACGAACAACAAGTTCAGGCCAATTGCTATCCTACCTTTTTATCCAAGGTAATGGAGAATATAATGGCCAGACAGATCACTTATTTCCTGGAGAGTCACAATTAATTTACCCTTAATCAGTCGGGATTTATGAAAGCTAGAAGTTGTACTACAGCTCTAATAAATGTTGTAGAAGATCTTAGGTCGAAACAAGATGTGAATAGTGTAGCATTTTTGATTCTGCTTGATCACACTAAGGCTTTTGTTACAGTCGATCACGAAGTTTTTTTGAAAAAGCTCCGAAAGCTGTTTTAATTCTCAAATTCTGCCTGTAATCTTATTTATTTTTATTTGCTGAATAGGCTTCAAAAACTTCATCTTAATGGCAGTATCTCAAATCCATCTAATATTAGTAGAGGTGTTCCCTAGGGCTCAATAATTGGGCCTCTGTTATTTTGTTTGTGTACAAATGATTTACCAGATATCTTGTGCTTCACTGTAATGTTCATATGTATGCTGATGATGTCCAGCTCTATACTAGTACTCCTAGGTAGAATATTGATTCTTGTTTGGATTACATTCAGTAAGTGATTTAGTTAGGATTGACAACTGGGCCTCGGCCAATGGACTTTGGATCAATCCCGCCAAGTCTAAATGTATTATACTTTCGAGAACCGATAGATCATTTGTCATGCCTGAATTGTGCATTAGGGGAAATAAGATTGACTTTGTCCAATCTGCAAAAAATCTGGGTACTGTCTTTAATGGCAGTTTATCATGGTCTAACCATATAGGTGTCGTTGCAGGACGTACTTAATTCCGGTACTTTTGTATGGATGTGAAAACCTTCGCAAACTGTGATTGTGATGATAAACGTAGACTTAACTTGGCATTTAATAACATAGCTCGATATGTCTTTCAGAAAGGCCGTCGTGATCACATTTCCCAATTAACTTGCCGGATTTTTAATGTAAAATTTGATAATCTCCTGAAAATTAAATGCCTTTTTCTACTTCATGAGAATATTTATCTTGTCGAATTAAATTTACTAGATCCTACCGGGGTAGGAACATTATTCAGCAAAGATTTAGGACAAAGATTTAGTCGCCGTGGTCTAGTGGGTAGTGTGTTAGCTTATTAGACAAAAGGCCCGGGTTCGAATCCCAGGTCGGACATCAAAACGAAAAATATTTCTTCGGCGACTTCCTCTAAGCAGATTTCTGGCAAAGACTCTGAGAGTAAAAATTGCCATGAAAAGCTTCTCAAAAAAATCTGTAGTTCGGAGTCGACTTTAAACTGTAGGTCCCGCCACTGACGTATAAAATTAACGCACACAACATAAGTGGTGTGAGAAGCTAGGTCGTAATCCTGACTGAAGGGTTGTAATGGCCAATTATGTATGTAGATCCTACCGGGGTAGGAACATTATTCAGCAAAGATTTAGGACTCTGTAGGTCCCGCTACTCATGTATAAAATTAACACACAGAACATAAGTGGTGTGGGAAATTAGGTCAATAATCCTGGTTGATGGGTTCTAATGACCAATTATGTATGTATGTAATATCAATGAAATAAAACATAGGACGAGACACTTTTTTCTAATACTTATCTGTCACATAAGATAAATATGAGAAGAGTAGTAACAAAGACTCTACAACATTTCAAGAAAAAGCTTCCAGCAATTTGCGTAAAAATTCTAAGTATTTTCTCTTCCCAAACTACTAAAGTAGTACCATATTTGGCAATAAACATCTGATTGTAATGTTTGTTGCTGCCAATACTTTCGTCAATTCATAAGATCAGTTTCCGTTTTCTTCTTCTTTAGAGTCTTCAGCCGCAAGAACCTTTCATTGCAAATTGGAAATAACTGACTTAAGGTTTGAACTAATAAACTAACACGCCAACTACAACTAGGACCTTTTCAAACTTTTAACTTTCCCCCAACAATTATCTTTTAATTTCTTTTCAAATACCAAACAAAATGTATTATTTACAATAAAACTTTAGAAAATCTTTGAAAACAATTTATTTGCGATCAACATATGTGGCGTATGATTTATGCTGAGGGTATTAAACATATTCATCATACGCCACATATGCTGATATTACCACATTTCTTTTTGAAGAGTTGAATGTTTTTATAAAAATTTTCTTTTTTAATTTTAATAATTCCTGAAATAGAAAATTAAAATAAAATCTTGTGATTTGAATGTAAAGCAAATTAAAATAATTTTTTCTGCCTCGCATTCTACTTTACCGTATCCAATGGTTTGGGTGCCTTATTCATTTATTTTCTCAAATGTTTATTGTTTACTTTACTTCCACATTCCCATTATTGTGGTCTCTTATTCTTTTTTACTTCCGTTTTCTGTCATTTGTTTCTAAGCAAAATATAAGTGAGTGGCAGTGGCGTTGCGGTGAGTGAGTGTATGTAAATGTGTTAAATGATAAGCTTCCTTAAATGGATTTTTTGTTATTCCATTTTTAGATTTGGTTTTTGTTCTCTTCCTCTCTATCTCTCTCTCTTTCTCTAGCTATTGTATTATTTTCTTCTGGTTTTTTTTCTTTTTCACAATTTAATAATAAATCCACTTGATATTGTAAATTGCACAATACAACACAATACAATGAACAATGAACAGCAATAACAACACAATTATTAACGACAAAAGAAAGAGCAGTAATAGCACTTAAAAGACACACAGACTAGCATTGTTCAGCTTTGTTCCCATTGTACAGTGAGTGCCATTAGATATCTAACGCGCTACTATTGTAATTGTAAACATGCCAGTTGTGGAGCCAAGGCTATTTACTGTATGTTTGTTGTCTATTGACTAACTGAGTGTCAATTGATGACACTTGAAATATAAATTTCCTTAATGAAAAACATTTTGAAATTTGAACTGTTCCCAGCACAAAACCTAATAAATTTGATTATAACGACAAGTATGTGTGATTATAAAAGCAATTATTTTGTGGTACAATTAAAACCTAAAAAAAAGAAATAAAAATATTGTAAAATGATAAGCATGATGACCCTTTATGAATAAATAAACAGAGGAAATAAATTTCAAAATTTTATAGAGCACGGATATTAAAGCCGAAAGAAAAAAATCTAAAATTTTTAATTTTCATTGACGATCATTGGGAAAAAATTGTTTTTTTTTCTAACAAAATATTGTATTTCCTTGCCAGATAATTATATTGAAATTTGACTTCTTAACGTTAATTGAGCCGTAGCCTACGTTCAAAACCTAGGTCAGACATCAAAACGAAAATATGAAATAATTCTTCGTCTATTTGCTCTCAGCAGATTTCTGCCAAAGATCTGAGTGTAAATTATAATTTGCCATGAAAACTTTCTAAAAAATCTATCGCTCGGAGTCGGCTTTAAACTGTAGATCCCAGCCACACATAAGTGCTTTGAGAAACTAGGTCGTCAGACTGACTAAATGATTGTTAAACTGAGCCAACGTTATCATAATCAATCGTTGCATTTTCTATCAATACAGGATACAACAATGATGCCATTAAGATAATTAAGTCCCGGATTAAAATCAAATTAACTCGGATTTACATCACGCTACTCTAATTTATTCCAATCTACTTTCTACTTTCCTACTATATTTTTCTCTATCCAAGTGTAGTCAAATCACAAAAATGTTTTAAGCTGCTTTACTTTAATCTAATCTAACGGGTGGGTCATTTATCCGTTTTAATTTATACCATTGGCTATTTCAAATTAGACAATTCGTATGTCATTTTATTTTGTCACGATTTTGTATCCAATGAACGTAGTGATTCGATTTACGCATAGGTAACGTTGGGATTTAATGGAAATTTGTTTTAAAATCAAGAAGAATTGATTGGAAATTGCGCAAAAATGTCGTAAAAAATTTAGTTGCAGAGAAGGACAAACACGTTTTATTGTTGATTCAAGAAGCCATGGGCGTACTCGTACAGTGTTAGGTACACTCGAAACTATAGAAGCTGTGACTCGTAATCTATTTCAATAATTGAACATTTTAAGCAACAATTTGCAACGAATTTTGTGAAAACACCGGAAAATTGATGGGAAATTGCTCAAAAATGTCGTACAAAATTTTGTCACAGAGGAGGACCAAAAGGTTTTATTGTTAATGTACCAAGACGTGAGCGTGCACGTACAATGATGTGTTCACCCGAAAATATCGAAGCTGTGGATGAGGGTGTGCGTATAAATCCATCGACATCAATTCGCCATCTTTCTTAAGAATTGAACAATTCACGCTCTCGAAACTATAGAAGCTGTGGCTGAAGCTGTGCTTGAGAATCCATCACTCTTTAGCTTAACGTTTATTTCAATATTGAACATTTCACGCAATAATTTTTCGAAATGATCGCGTTATGACGCCTACAGATAATTGATCGGAAATTGCCCAAAAATCCCGTACAAAATTTAGTCACAGAGGAGGGCCAACAGGTTTTACTGTTGATGTATCAAGACGTGAGCGTGCACGCACAATGCAGTGTTCACCCGAATGTATCGAAGATGTAGCTCAGGGTGTGCGTATAAATCCATCGACATCAATTCGTAATTTGAATTGAACATTGAACATTTCACGCACTCGAAACAATAGAAGCTGTGGCTGAGGCTGTGGTTAAGGATCCATCACTCTTTGTCGTTAAGTTTCAATAATTGAACATTTTACGGAATAAGTTTGCGAAAAGATCTCGGATAACTGATCGGAAATTGCTCAAAAATTTCGTACAAAATTTTGTCACAGAGGAGGACCAAAAGATTTTATTGTTAATGTACCAAGACGTGAGCGTGCACGTACAATGATGTGTTCACCCGAAATATCGAAGCTATAGATGAGGGTGTGCGTATAAATCCATCGACATCAATTCGCCATCTTTCTTAAGAATTGAACAATTCACGCTCTCGAAACTATAGAAGCTGTGGCTGAAGCTGTGCTTGAGAATCCATCACTCTTTAGCTTAACGTTTATTTCAATATTGAACATTTCACGCAATAATTTTTCGAAATGATCGCGTTATGACGCCTACAGATAATTGATCGGAAATCGCCCAAAATCCCATACAAAATTTTGTCACAGAGGAGGACCAACAGGTTTTATTGTTGATGTATCAAGACGTGAGCGTGCACGTACAATGCTGTGTTCACCCGAATGTATCAAAGATGTAGCTCAGGGTGTGCGTATAAATCCATCGACATCAATTCGTAATTTGAATTGAACATTGAACATTTCACGCACTCGAAACAATAGAAGCTGTGGCTGAGGCTGTGGTTAAGGATCCATCACTCTTTGTCGTTAAGTTTCAATAATTGAACATTTTACGGAATAAGTTTGCGAAAAGATCTCGGATAACTGATCGGAAATTGCTTTAAAATCTCGTACAAAATTTTGTCACAGAGGATGACGAACAGGTTTTATTGCTGATGTATCAAGACGTGAGCGTGCACGTACGTGCTGAGGGTTGAGGGTGTGATATAAATCATTGACAATAATTCGTAATTTTCCTCAAGAATTGAACATTTGACGCACCAATTTACAACGAATTTTGTGAAAAGATCTCGGTATAACGCCTTACAAAGTTCAATTACATCAACAGTTGAAGTTACATTACCATTCGCTTCGTTTACGCTTCTCTAAATAGCTTAACGAAAAACTCCAAGATACTTAAATAAGCAAAATTTCCGTTTTTGGGACTTAGAAAAAACCCACACGTTGTCTTACAGCTGCCAAAACACGCATTACGAGTGACTATTTGGATTTTTGTGAAATGAGAGACAATAGGGACATCTATCGCACCATGATAATCGATTTATTTTTCAACCGGTTTTGCATGCTATTGATGCGAACGATATTTGGTTACAACAGGATAATGCAACTTGTCACACATCTCATGCCGCAAACGATTTTTTGCGTTAAACGTCTGATGACCGCTTAATTTGGCGAAAGGGTGATATTCATTTGCTGCCAAAAAGGCTGTGACTTGACACCGTTGGTGTATTTTTCATGGGGGCTCCCATTAAAGAAAAGTGTTATGCCATTACTGTGATGGCTTTACAGAGATAGGAATCCATGCACTCGAAAAAATGCACGAAAATTGTTTCGATCGAATGAGGTACTATGAAGCCAGATACTGCAGCCATGAAATGAAATAATTTTCCATTTCCAAACAGAATACTTAAACTTCACAATAAAAAAAAATTAACTTGACGAAATTTCAAATCGTTTTGGTTTTATTTCGGGTTTAAAATTTAAACTTTACATGACACTAGTCTAGCCTTTTCTGCCACACTTTATAGGTATGTTGTGGATTGCTGTATACACTACTCCATTATATCATTTCTTTATTAGAATTCCTATTTAGAAATATGAAACTTTATTTATTATTTTGTAAATATTGTCTTCGATTGTGTAGTTTGTGTTTGAGTTTCAGTTTGAATTTCAATTTCAATTTATTCAATAGCCATTAAGCATGCCATCCATACGAATACAAATATTTTTGCAAAATAAACATAACAAAAGAAATATGAAACAACATATTTCTCATGGAAATTTAAGTACGATTCGAATCGATTCGATTCGATTATATAAAAGGAATTGTCTTGTGGTATTGTCATTATTCCTTTTACCTTTGCTTTCCTTATCTCGACTTTCCTATTCCGTTCTATGCATGCATGCAGAGGATACAGGGTGGCTGATATATATTGCAACCAACTTCAGGTTGTAATCATTTGTAAACCGCTCGTCTGACAGATGACAGATTTATTCCAGTGACAGTTGATTTTATTATTTACAAGCTTACAAAAGCATTTTGCTTCATTGCATTCAGAAAAATGTTATTCGTGATGGAATTCAAGCGTGATAGTATGATTGCTTCACTACCGTTAGAGCCCTCCAGCATTTAAATGTGAATAAATCTTTTAGTTCTCGTACCATTGCTCATTACCGTGATACTGGTGGTGTTGCATTGCTTCCAAAAAGTGGGCGAAAGAAAACCGTAACAACATCAGAAATTATCGAAATGATGAAGACCAGATTTGATCGAAATCCACTCCGCAGTGATAGAAAAATTGCTCGTGAGCTGAACATATTGCGGGAACGGATGTAACACACATTGAAAAATAAGCCTGAACCTTAAAAGTTCCACAAAATGCAAGAGCTCACCGATGGACAAAAAAAGTTTGACTGGAAAGAGCCGAGGACTTACTTCGCTTGCACGAAAGAGGCAAGTTACCGAATTTAGTTTTCTCCCATGGGAATCGGTTCCAAATTGAGCAGTTTGTGAACAAACAAAATGATCGGGTTTACTTGCCACAGAGGTCAGCTGAAAATTTACACCTGCGATTGGCCACCAGAACTCAAGCGTTGTCGAAGGTAATGGTTTCGCTCGTATTCATGACCGTGGAGTCAAAATAAATGCCGAATATTATCAGGAAAATATCTGAAAGACAATATTAGAGCCCTGGGCAGACAAACAATTTGGCCACAGACCATGGACATTCCAACAGCATCACCGCACTCAGCACGCTTCAACCCAGAATGACTTGAAAAGGAGGTTCCTCGCTTTATTTCTACCGCACAATGGCCCCCAAAATCTCCAGATCTCAATTCGTTGCACTTTTGCACCTCGGGAAGTTTTGAGAGTAAGGTTCTCACTAAAAAATATCAAATTGTCAATCATCTCAAGACGTTGCTACGCCGGGAATGGGCCAAAATACCGCAGAGTTACTTTCGTGCAGCCTGTGATGGCTTTTTCAGCTTTTTGAAGGCCATAAATCGTACCAAAGGTGGCCAATTCGAAAAAATCTAATCTGATTCTAAAATTTTATGTTATTTTCAATATTTTTTGCTTTTGAACAATGAAATTAAAAGAAAAAAAATTTTAAAAATATAGCGCTTTACTTTGTTCCATTATATAACAGCCACCCTGTATGTAAAAGTATTTTCATAAATTTTATTTGCATTGTCGTTCTATTCCTAGTAAAAAAAAAATAGTTTTTCATTCATTCATACAATACTACATTCATTCAATCATTCATTCATTTATTAGAGGGGGGGGGGGGGGGTCACTTAAGTGGGCGTTAAATGGTGCAAAACAACAACGGCAACAAGAAGAAAGACAATAAAGATTATGATGATGATGATGGTGAAGATGATTATTCATATTCATTTCGTACGATATTTACAAAATTCCTTCCATTTCATAATGCATACGTATATGAATATAAATGCTAATGTGTGTGTGTGTATGGGTGTCTGTATATCTACACACATACATATGAGAAATTTTGCTGTATCACTGGGTAAAATTTGTAATTGTGTGTGAGTCAATGTCTTAATTCAATTAAATACCAATCAATTATACAAACATACCCACACCTAACCAATTACACACATACACACACACCCTGCACCTCAACACACAACACACGCACACAAAAACAAGCACATTTATAATGACTGAGAGAATTATTGGAATACTTTTTCCCTTTTCCTCTCTCATTTTCTCGTATTATTTTCATATTTACTTACTGGAGATCAATTGAAACATCATGACAAACAAATAATTTCTCTGGTATCTTATATTTGCAGAGTACAAGAGAGAGAGAGAGAGAGAGAGAGAGAGGATGAGAGAAAGAGAGAGCGAGATAGAGATAAAGTAATGCTACACACACATGCAATCACACAGATAATGGTCTCTCCACATGTATGCTTTAATAATGGCATACAAAGATGGAGAAGGTTTTTTTTGAAAGCAGCAACAGCTTAGCTTTATCTCGTAGAATATAGAAATGCATGCACATATCGACGCCTACATTCTAAGAATGTTCTAATATTCTTGTCATCTATTTCAATAATTGAACATTTCACGCAATAATTTTGCGAAAAGATCTCGATATGATGCCGACGGATAATTGGTCGGAAATTGATCAAAAGTGTCGTACAAAATTTAATCGCAGAGGACGACCAACAGGTTTTATTGTTAAAGTAACAAGACGTGTGGGTGCACGTACAATGCTGTGTTTGCTCGAAAATATCGAAGCTGTGGCTGAAAGTGATCGTATAAATCCATCGACATCAATTCGTAATTTTTCTCAAGAATTGAACATTTTACGCACCAATTTACGACGAATTTTGCAAAAAGTTCTCGATATGATGCCTTATAAAGTTCACTTACATCAACAGTTGAAGTCGCATAACCATCCGCTTCGTTTTCGCTACGCTAAATGGCTTAACGAAAAATAACGTTCTAACGTTTTTGTATTTTTATATTCTACGTTCTCTTACTTAAATACTGTCAAAATTTGGTTAAGATGAGCCGATCCATTCCATTGTAATAGGGAAAAATCTCCTTAGAATACACATTTAGTCAGTCGTATGTTGCATGAAAACTTTGAGAGCTCTTAACTCAAAACACATTTTTCATTTAGAATATTATAGAATGGAGGCGACGATATATACATTACATCTCTATTACATTCAGAAGTATGTTCGTAAATTTAGAATGGAAATTTAATTAAGTTTCTTGCATTTAATTCTACCAAAAATAATGTTGAGGTCAGTTTGTGTGGCAAACTACGAGCAAGTAACTCATATAAAATGTCTGAAGATTCTAAAAAAAAGCAAAAAATTTTTCTTAATTCTTGCCCATTACTTAAGGCATAATAGGAACAAAAATAAAACAAAACTTTGGGAAAAATTATTTTTAAGTTTTTGTTTGAATTTGAAAATTAAACTCCATTCAAACCAGAAATCAGTAATGAATCGTATTTTTCGCTACTCATAAGCACTCATGAAATTTTGAATATAAATAGGACAACATGATTGTAATTTAACTACTCTGCTACTGATTCATTTATACTCACTACAACATTGATTTATAAATAGACCCTGTAATGAGTATGCATACGTACAACGTCGCCACCACCCAACTCATACCATTCGCAATAAGTTTAATTCAAAAGCCTACTCATTTAGATTCATATCTTTAGAAAATACTTTTTATAAAGTGTCCGCCAAATAACTTTCTTTTTTAAATGCTTTAAAGCATGAACTACTGAATATTTTCTCAAATTTCTTTTTTATTTCAAAGTACAATCCTTCCGGTTAATAATGGAAAATAATTTCATTCAATTGGCTGCCTCGGCTGGCCATGCAGTAGCATACACAATCGGTCCAATTTTTAAGCACATTAAGGATTCTCTACAACTGTATTTCACCAATGGCTTCACGGATATTGTCCATTAAAGCATCAATTATCTCTGGATTGCCAGCGTAACACTTTTCTTTGACGGTACCCCACAAATAATAGTCCAATAGAATCAAATCACACCTCCGAGGTGGCCAAACGTACATCAGCTCTGCGGCTGATAATGCGGATCTTCAAAAACATGGCGCAAAGCACCAAGTGTAGCTTCGGCTGTGTAGCACGTAGCGCCGTCCTGTTGAAACCAAATGTTGCCAATATTCTCCTCTTAAATTTTTGGGAACAAAAATTCTTTCAATATGGCCCGATAACGATCGCCATTGACTGTAACGGCCACTCCTTGCTCATTTTCTAAGAAAAATGGCTGCACCAAATAGTGACTCGTTTTGGGTGCGTCGGCTTTTCAATGTATGCATGAGGGGTTTCTGTGCCCCAAATGCGATAATTTTGCTTGTTTACATACCCGCCAAGATCAAAATGAGCTTCATCTGAAAAGATGATTTTTTTTTGCTAAAATCGGTATCTTCTGTAAGTCGATCGCAGCGCTAAGTGGGCCTGCGAAAACACGTATACTCAACCATATTCGTTCAGCGGAAGGATAAAACTTATTATCTTTCAAATCTGACATGAGCTAAGTGTTTCCATTCACAACCTTAGATGGCATACCCGATAATACTCATAACTCGTTAGTTGTTGTTGTATTTACGAAAAAAAAAAAATAAGACACATAAGCACAAAAGACAGAGCAGCAAGTAGAGCAAACACATAAACTTCTAGTGAGTATTTTATTGTTCGTATGCGAATCACACTTATTTTGTGTTTCATATATACGCGAATCAATCGTATTGTTAAGTATAAATATGTTGAGTACACTTCAAACTTTGAATATGAGTAGAGATGTTCCATGATATTAAAATAAGTACGAATGCGTTCGTATAAGCAACATAAATCATGAACCTGATTCGAATCTACTCATCATTTGGCATACTCATTGCTGATCTCTGTTGGAGACGATCTTTGATAAGGGAATTTCAGGAAGAAATAAAATTCTTGATGACAATTACAAGGGAAATAATTTCTGTGGCTGTATTCAAGCCAATCAGAAATCTTTGATTTTTAAAAAATTGCTGCAGTCTAGTAGTTTGTGTGCTGGCTTATTAAACGAAAGTTCGTAGTCCAGAACTTGGCTTAATTATTATAGTAATTATCAGTAAATGATTTTTGAATTGTTTTTCAAATAAAATAAAATATTTTTCAAAAAATCTGTCATTCGAAATCGTCAATAAAGTAGGTAGGCTCCACTACGCATGGATACAATAAACAGAAACAGCATGGATAGAGTGCACAGCAAATAGGTTGTTTCTATGAATTATTATAAAAGCGCTTAAACATAGCACCGTTCTGCCAATGTACCTATGAAATCTCCTTTCTGACTAGCAGAACTGTAACACTTTTGTCTGTTATTAACAGAGTGTGGCTTTAATAATTCCGTACAAAGCACTCGGTTCCAAGTTAATACAATATTGCCACCGTTGTGAAGCTTAAAGGGCAAGTATAGACCACTGCCCAAGTAATTATTCTTCTTGAATATAAACTTGTAGATTATTTTGGATTTTTTAACGAGCATTCTACGTTGGAGATCTATCCAATTTGTGTATCACAATGTTGACAGCAGCCTAAATATGTCAAATTGCATCGGATGTCGTTCTTAACTAACCTAAACCATCGTTTGATGGTGATTGTTGGCATTTTTTATAACTTCATACACTTTCTACAGGAAAACGACTAAAAAATTAAGCTTTCTGATGTTATTGACAGAAAAATACTTCCAGTCACTCGAATCATTTATCAACTCTTACAGTCTTAGTTGTTATTGCATTTGTAAAAAGACAAAAGACACATAAGCAAACGAGACAGAGCAGCAAGCAGACCAAAGACACAACCCCCTAGTGAGCACAGTAATCCATCGATTTAGATCGCAGTTGGTTTCAAAAAAAAAAAGGCGACGTAAATCGAATGACGATGCAAATTGAATTTCATATTGCAAATACTATAAAGTAATATGTTTTTAATAAGAAACTTAAAAAGTTACAGTAAGTCCTCGATTTAAGTTGCTGATGGTTCCAAAAAATGGCTACGTAAATCGTATGACGACATAAATTAGAGTTAGAGGGAAGAACAAATTTGACGACATAAGTCAGAACAACGTTACTCGAGGCGACGTCAATCGAAGGATTACTATATTTTACTGTTCGTATGCAATTCATACTTACTTTGTAATTCGTGTATATGTTGAGTTATGGAGAGTCGACACTCAGCAAAATCATACGTCTTGTTAAGTATGAATATGTTTAATTACTTCAAACTTTGAATATGAGCAGAGGAGGTTCCATGATATTAAAATATGTATGAATGCGTATAAGAATCAGCAATTAAGAGTATGATTTGAGTCTACTTACTGCTAATGTCCGGTACAGATCTTGCTGTCATTTGTTTCGATTGACGCAATTCGAAGTCGTTGACATACATCAATACTAATGGGTGATTTTTTAAGTGCTATAGGAAAATTAAAAAAAAAAAAACACATAAAATTCAGAAAAATGTATGAAATCTTTATTTGAATCGATAGTACGTTCCATATAATTTAATGTTTGAAGATTACTTCAAGCAAAGAACATTCCGACCGGTATCTCAAGAACAAAAGCTTCAATATTGTCTTCCAATGCGTCAATTGAAGCGTGCTTGTCTGTATAGACATGAGCTTTAATATATCCCCACAAAAAATGGTCTAAAGGCACGATCTAGGCGACCAATTGGCCGGGCCCGAAAGTGAAATAAATTGCCCACCGAACTCGCCTCTCAATTAATCCATTGTTACGCGTGCTGTGTGGCATGTGGCACCGTCTTGTTGAAACTACATGTCATACAGGCCAAAGCTCTTGCATTTTGGACAAAAAAAAAGTTGAATATCATCACACGGTAGCGCTCATCATTCACAGTTACGTTGCGATTCCCAGCATCTTTGAAGAAGTGGGGTCCAATGATGCCACCAGCCCATAAACCGCACCTAACTGTGACTTTTTCTGGATGCATTGTTAGCTTTTGCAATGCTTCTGGCTGATCTTCACTCTTAAATCGACAATTCGGTTTATTTACGCATCCATTGAGCCAAAAATAAGCTTCGTCGCTAAACACAATTTCTCGATAAAGTAGTGGATCTTTGGCCAACTCTAAAAGAGCCCATTCAACACAAATTTCGCGTTGCGATAGGTCGTTCGGCTTCAATTCTTGCACCAGCTGTATTTTAAAGTAACAGAGGCCCAATTACTGCGCACTCTACGTACGTGTTGGTGGTTTAATGTCCAACAATGTAAATTTCATACGAAATTTAGTCTCAATAGCCCGAATAGCCGCTTCAGTGGGTCGATTAGACAGACCATAAAATGGAAGAAGCGCGCGAGCAAAGCACGCATTTTGATAATAAAATTCAATGATTTGCAAGCGTTGTTCGTTTGTAAGACGATTCATGGCTAAATTATATACCAAACTGAAAATGTTTGACAGTGAAACAAAACACGAAACGTGCGTGAGCTATTTAAATCAGTGTTGCCAAAAAGATAATTGCTAAAAAATCACCCGTTCAATATATTTTTCACCCAATAATTGTCCGAGTTGTATGAAATCCTCCGGTTTTTTTATTTAAGTTTTTAATAATCTTATTATGCTGAAGTCGCCTTGGTATAGTAGGTAGTGTGCTGGTTTATTGGACGTAAAGCCAGGGTTCGAGTCCCAAGCTAGACATCAAAATAAAATACAAAAAATATTTCTTCGGCGTCTGCCTCTCAGTAGATTTCTGGCAAAAACTCTGAGAGTAAATAAAATTGTCATGAACAATTTCTCAAAAATCTGTCATTCGGAGTCGACTTTAAACTGTAGGTCCCGCCACTTATGTATAAAATTAACACACAAAACATAAGTAGTGTGAGAAACTAGGTCAATAGTCCTGGTAAAAGAGTTGTAATGACCACTTATGTATGTTTTATGCTGCAGAAGAAATATTTCCTTAATTATTTTTTCTATTTTTCTGTGTTTGCAACAGCAATATTTAATAAATTTTTAATTTTTTATTTATATTGCCTAGAGCTAGAAAATCATGCTACTAATTTGTGGCAAGTGGCAACATATGTTGCATATTTAATTATAAACCATATTAGAGAAAATTGTGTCACTTATTATTAGGGGGTGGAAAAGTAAGGTAAACTGAGGGCTTTATTTAAGGGTTAACTGAGTTAATTAAAGTGTCTGTTTTACCAACACAAGATGAAGATGAAGCAGAAGAAAATCTAACTAGGCAATATAGTTATCATAGTTATATACATATTAAATACACATACATATATACACATACATATGTACATACATACACATATGCAGATGCATAAATAAATTATTCTTGGGGGGGGGTTTAATGTTTCAATTGTAAGTGTCAAGTTAAAATTCAACCTGTAATTTACAAGTCATTGTGTATGTGTAATAGTTACTGTTCTCAAGTTTTCATATTTACAATAATAACAAAAAAAAAACACACACACACATAAACACATATACACTAATACCCCGGTTTGCGTCGCGATGCAAATCGAAACGACGCAAAACGAAGCACGGTTCTCTATACATTTGTATTGAGTTTCTTTTAATTGGTTTCGAGGTTCATGATTTTAGCTGAAAAAATAGATTTTTCAATAAAAAATATTTAATTTACTAACGATCTACAACTTGCAACCATCACACAACATAAATGCATTAGACTTAAACGGGAAATCCGCTTTTTCTGTTTTAGCTTTATACAAACATTTTCTTATTAACGACGCAAACTGAAACAAAAACGACGCAACTTCGATGTCACAGAAATTGTAAAAAGACACAACTTCCAATTTGCATTAGATTTAAACGGGAAATCCCCTTTCTCTGTTTTAGCTTTATACAAACATTTTCGTATTAACGATGCAAATCGAAGCACTAACGACGCAACTTCGAAACATGCGACGCAAACTGAAACAAAAACGACGCAACTTGGAAATCACAGAAATTTTTAAAAGAGACAACTTCGAATTTGCTTTATATTTAAACGGGAAATCCCCTTTCTCTGTTCTAGCTTTATACAAACATTTTCGTATTAACGACGCAAATCGACGCACTAACGACGCAATTTCGAAACATGCGACGCCAACTGAAACAAAAACGACGCAACTTCGAAATGACAGAAATTTTAAAAATGCGCAACTTCAAAGCAGACGCAAAACGAGGCTACGCAAACCCGGGTATTAGTGTATTTACAATAACACCCCCCTCGTCAACAAATTTACAAACTCACTCATGTGTATTCTAGTAGTACTTGTAAGCTTAAAATTCATTTTACCTTGTATCATCACTTGTAAGCAAGTATGTGGTATTTGTGTATGTGGTTTATTAATTTTAATAGTCTCCTCCTCTCCTAACATATTTCCTTGTAATAATTTCTGGTTATTCTATCACAATTTATATTCGCCGATAATGTTCGTTCCTTATAATGACAATGCTGATGATGATGATAATGATGTTGCTCAAATTAATGATGATGATGACGTTGTTCTAAAATTTCGCATGCCCGGCTAAGCATAAAGTTTCTTCTTCATTCATTATGTTTTGTGCATATTTTATCGTTACGAAAGAAAATTTCTATAAGAAAACCAAATTTATGGAAGATTTTCAATACAACGTTATCCGTTTTGTGGTTTCGAAAAGTAAACGTAAATAACGAACGTTGACATTATATGCGAAACACTACATCATTTAAATGATCTCCACGCCATTGATTCTTTTGAGGTAATTTTCGACCACTTTTTGTTAAATATTGGGCGGGCGTTATCTCAGCCATAACTTGACAAATGTTGGTTTTGAAGTGCTCAAAAGTTGAAGGTTTATCTGCATAAAAACGGTCTTTCACATAGCCTTACGAAAACAAGTCTAAAGGTGCCAAATCGCACGATCTTGGTGGCCAGTTGATATCGTCACGACGAGAAATTTCGCGGCCAGGAAATCTCTCTTGCAACAAAGCCATATTCGCTCAAGTTGTGTGGTATGTGCCACCGTCTTGTTGAAATCACATATTCTCCAAGTCGTATTCTTCAAAAGCAAGCAAAAAAGTCGGTTTTCATATCGACGCCTCTGGTCTATAACATTCTAAGTATTAAAAGTGTATTTTGAGTTATGAGCTCTCAAAGTTTTGATGCGCCATAAGACTATATGTGTATTCTAGGTAGAGTTCTGTTTATAACTTGGGAACGAATGGGCGCATCCCAACCAACGTAGATTTTAAAAATGCAAAAACATTAAAAAGTACATTTAGCTTAGGTTAGGTTAGGTCGTAGTGGTAGCTCTGATATCACAAAGCTCACTTGAGCACGCATGGCGTCCCGTTGTGATGCCACAGGAGAAACGCAGTTCCTGTACTAACCAAGTTCCGCCAAATCAGGGAAAGTAAGATCAGTGCAAGGGCTGCACAACGCACTTAGAACGTTATAGAATGGATGCGTCGATATGACCATAATGCTCCGAATTGACGGTGTCAGCCGTTCCATCATCGTTTTCGATGAAATAAGGTCCAATAACACCTTTGGACAAAAGAGCGTACCAAACAATGACTTTTTCTGGATGTAATGGCTTCTCATCAATTACTTAGGATTCTCTGGACCCCAAATACTATGATTTTCTTTATTAACATACCCACCGAGTGTAAAATGGGCTTCATGGCTGAAGAAAATTTTGTTCGAAAAATTGCCGTCCATTGCCTGTTGTTCAAGCACCCATTCCACGTATCTACGAGGTTGTGAATGGTCAGTTGGCTTCAGTTGTTGCGTGGGCTGGACTTTATATGGCTGTAGGTGTTGATCTGATGTGTCGTAAGACATTCCTAATTCCTGAGAACGACGAGGAATCGACACATTCGGATCTTCGGCAACACTTTCACTTACAATAGCGATATTTTCAGCGGAACGATCGAAACGATGATGCACAGACTTTTCAATATTTATAACCACTCCAGTCTCTTCAAATTTCTTCACAATTTTGCCAATTGCTTGCCATAATCTCCTCTTAAAGCACGATACGTGGTTGTGGTTGAATCACCATTTTTGTAATAGGTTTTGATAATTTTTATGCGTTTCGTGATAGTCAAGCGATACATTTTCATTAATGTCAGGCATTCAACTGAAAAGAAAAAAATTGGTTTCACAACTTAGTTTGACAGTCTGATACTTTTGAAACCCCGAAATGGATTGCCCTTTACATTGCAAGCATATGTTCAGGTGTTTGTTTGTTGAGCAGGGCTAAAGTTCAAGGTTAAACAGTTTTTATAATACAACAACAATTTTCATCTCCCTCTTATGTAATTATATTCACATTATTGTAGCATATTTTTGTCTGGAAAGATCTGAAAACAGTAATATAGGGTTATAACGAATTCCATGCTTACAAAGTTTGCTTATTCCGTATTTCTGTAATTCATTATTCGTTATATACCAACTCTACTGTATATTGAAGGAAAGAAAATTGAAGAAAATATTTTAATATATGCAAACATGCAAAAGATTTTATTTATGCATGGAACCACACATACAATACCAATAACGATGATGATTTGTTTTTCCTTTTTTTCTATTAAATGTTCAGGAAAATTTTTCAGATTTTCTTAAAACTTAGGAACACTGAATACATTTGATACATTTGGAATTTTGTTCCTTTTTTTTTGCATTTTTTCTTTCAAAAACATCCAATTCGCTTTAATATCAGCGAAATTGGTCGAGTAATTTTTCCTAAATATTCGCCGCAATGTCGGAAAAAGTGCTTTCGTAAAAACATTTACATCAGATAGAGTCACCTGGATGCGTATTTCTCCTTGTTTGAAGGCAAAAAAAGATTTCGACCATTATTCTACGGCTCTAAACTAATCTACGTCAAAATCCCCATTGTTTCGTAACTAATGTGTTGGTTCAAAAGAAAATATAAAAAAAAAAATTTCTCGGCGACTTTCTCCCAGCAAATTTTTACCAGAAACTCTGAGAGTAAATAAAAATTGCCATTAAAAGTTTCTCAATAAAATCTGTTGTTCGGAGTCGACTTTAAACTGTAGGTCCCGCCACACAAACAACATATAGAGAGAGAGAGAGAGTCTAAAAAAACTGCATAGAAAATAAAATTCTAAATATCACCAAACTTAAGTTTTACCATTTAAGGAGAGTGTCCGAAAAAAATTTGAAAATGTTTCGAAATTTTTTGTAATTTTTTTTGGTTCAATTTTAAAAACTGGCAATGAAACAATTTTAAAATAAAAATAACGGTAATTTATTAATGCATATACACATGTACACTTTCTTTTGATGCTCACTGTAAGTGGTGTGAGAAACTAGGTCAATAATACTGACTGAAGGATTGTAATGATTAATTATGTTATGTTATGTAATTTAATATTTCTATTTCAAAAATTATTGAATTTAAAAAAATAAAGAATTAAAAAACAACGATTCTATAAATGTGTGCATTGTATTAGTCGAACACTATCAGCATATGTGGCGTATGATTAATGTGTTGAATACCCTTTGCATAAATCATACGCCACATATGCTGATCGCAAATAAAATGTTCATTCTAAATGCAAAACGTTCTTTACAACCGCAATATGTGAAGCCTGTTCCAAGGCTCAGTAATGAGTATCCAAAAACATAAGTAGAATCGAATCATACTCATGGTTTTTGAGACTTATACACTCGCATTCATAATCATTTGAATATCATGGAACCTCTATACATATTCAAAGTTTGAAGTGTACTCATCATATTCATACTTAACAACACGTATGAAGGTATTTTTGTTTTCGACTTTCCATAACTCAATATATACACGAAGCACAAAATAATTATGATTCGCATACGAACACTAAAACACTCTTTAAAGTTTTATTTGTTTTTTCTTTTTTTGTAATTTCAACAAAACTTAAGACTGTAAATTTTGATGGATGATTCGAATCACTTGCACTTCACTATTGAGCAAAGCTTCACTGCAATAAAAGCCATAATTTTTGTGATAAGCAGACCATATAAGACACGACTTTTCGGTTCTTATCTACAGTATATTCAGGTATTTGACCAGGTTTTGCACATAATATTAGTAGCACCGTTTTGTACTAAAGGTTCTCACTAATCTCACTAATTAATGATGAATATTATTTACCGAATTGGTCATCACAATCGTCATTATTGTCATTTTACATCACGTGTTAATCATATTTTTACGAAAATGAAAAAATTTAGATACTGGTTTCTTGAGTTTACATCGCTTACAATTAAAATTATAAACCAAAACTACAAAACAATACTGTAAATAAACCTGTTTACATATTATCGTACTGCTTAATATAACAACAAAAAAAAACTCTGAGAGTAAAATAAAAAAACCAAACAAAAATCTGTCATGTGGAGTCGACTTTAAACTGTAGGTCCTTCAATAATAGATAAAATTAACGCACACAACATAAGTGGTATGAGAAACTAGGTCAATAATCCTGATTGAAGGCTTGTAATGGCCAATTATGTATGTATTGTGTTGTTAATTGTGTTATTAATTTTCTTGTAATGGCTAATTATGTATGTCCTAGCATATAAAAATGATAAACAAGCAAACAAAAATACAAAAACAAACACTACAAGAATAAATCTAAACAAAAATGTTTACAACAGTGTAAACAACAATGTCTATAACAGTGTAAACAACAATGTTTACATTTATAGAGATTTCGAGAAAGACAAATCATAAACATTCGTCTTTAAGAACATCATCATTAGACTGTCTATTAAGCCATATAAAAGGTAAGGCAAAGTAGGCAACTGAGTTAGTAAAAGTTCATTCAGTCTTGTGTGAAGACATGCTGAGTTTGAAGAGACTAATCGTGGTTTGAAAATTATCGTTACAAAGCTCTATCGAATAATTGTCTAGTAATTGTTATTGTTTATGCAAAGGGTATAAACAGAGATATAACAAAAAAGGAAATTGTTTTTGTTTACAGCAAGTTGTGAATAGTGGCACACAGAATCTGTGCCCAAAAATAAAGAATTTTAATTAAAAACTAAACACAAAATTTACTTTTTTTGTTTACAATCTACGACAGTTTAAACGTTTTTAAAAGTAAAAATTTCATCTTAATTTTGATTGTATCCAGCCTGCAAACTACTTCTGAAATTTTGTTTTGGATTTTTTCGAGTAGTTTTTTTTTTTCAATCAATCATAGCAAAGTCTGTTCTGTTATTCGATATAAGCTTAAACGTATGATACATAATTGGCCACTTACAACCCTTCACTTCATGGACTACGGCCTAGCTTCTCCACCACATATCAGTTGTGTGTGTTCATTTTATACGTGAGTGGCGGATCTACAGTTTTTTCATGGCCAATTTTATTTCCTCTCAGAGTTTTTTTCCAGAAATCTTGTAGAGAGGAAGTCCCGCCCGAAGAGAATATTTCGTTTTGATGTCTGACCTGGATTTTTACACTCGGGCCTTACGTCTAACAGGCCAACACTCTACCTACTAGACTACAGTAATAACGTACGAATGTCTACCTGAAATTGAAAGTAGTTTCTGTTGATATTATGGCAAATTCACTAGCCCCTTGTAGGAATCCAGTATTGGTCTAAGTTTCTTGCCCTTGACAGGAATGTACCTTAACGCCGAACGTACTTCATTTGACATCCTTCTGATTAAGTTATTTGAACCTTTCGTTGTGACACGCAAAGGTTAGACAATTACTCTTCGTGATCGTTAAAGTGAAATTTTCTCCGAACATTTGTCAGCTTGCTCCGACTAAACTTATCAGGAAATAAAATTTTAAATTCTCAAATTTCAAATACTAAGATTCCACTCAGTGTTTCTAATACATTACCAGGAGTGTTGTTTTGATATACGAGTACGAGATTACAAAGTGAAAGAAATTGTTCGTATTCAAGAAATGGCAATAATTTTTCAGACAAAAAAAAAATTTATTTTTTTGTGCCATCAAAGTATTACAAATGAATTCATGTGTAAGACAATTAATTTATGAACATGGCATTACACTTGGTTCTCGTTTTACGCCAGTTTTCTATGCGCTTCGCAATCTGGTTTGCTGTTACGAAAATGGAAAATGTGTTATTAAAGTACAAAACAAAAGCTCTAAAAAACAATACAATAGACTTGATCATATATGAATGATGAAGCTTCAAAAATAAAACAATGGACTTGTTTACGTGATCAACGAATAAGTAAAGAAAATATAGCAACAAAAATAAAAGGCTTGTTTACATAAATACCATAAATAAACAAAACTAATAGCAACAACATTAGTATAAAAACTATACAAGGAATAAAGATGTAAACAGCCAACAACAAAGTGCACCTGACAAAGAAGAAAACAACCAACAACAAAACGCTGTTTAAAAAAAGGAGAACAGACAAACAATATACAGAAACAACAACAATCAAAACAACCTGTTTATATTTTTAGATACTTCAGCTTCCTTTGAGAGTATTATCAGACTATTGACTTAGCGATATAAAAGGCAAGACAAAGCAAGCAATGTTTGAGTTGGAATTCAGTCAGTCGTGTGTGAAGACGGTACATGGGATTCAATAAGAATTCGGTCAGACACGTTGTGTGTGAAGAGAATATTGTGGTGTTGTTTACAAAAAAGTTGTAAGCAAGAAGAATAACGAACAGTTGTTCTTGCGAAGGCGGAAGAGTTTTAAAGAAGAATAACAATGTTTGCAACAATGTTTAAAACAATGTTTTCAACAATGTTTGCAACAATGTTTAAAACAATGTTTTCAACAATGATGGCAACACTATTTAAAAAGATGTTATCAACAATGTTTAAAACAATCTTTTCAACAATGTTTAAAACAATCTTTTCAACAATGTTTACAACAATGTTTTCAACAATGTTTACAACAATGTTTACAACAATGTTTACAACAATGTTTACAACAATGTTTACAACAATGTTTACAACAATGTTTTCAACAATGTATACAACAATGTTTTCAACAATGTTTACCACAATGTTTACAACAATGTTTACAACAATGTATACAACAACGTTTACAACAATGTTTACAACAATGTTTACAACAGTGTTTACAACAATGTTTACAACAGTGTTTACAACAATGTTTACAACAATGTTTACAACAATGTTTACAACAATGTTTACAACAATGTTTACAACAATGTTTACAACAGTGTTTACAACAATGTTTACAACAATGTTTATAACAATGGTTACATTTATACAGTATGGCTGATATGTATTGCAACCAACTTCAGCTTGTTATCACTTGTAAACCGCTCGTCTGACAGCTGACCGATTTATTCCAGTGACAGTTCATTTTATTATTTAAAAGCTTACAAAAGCATTTTGATCTATTGCATTCAGAACAAGAGTTATTCGTGATGGAATTCAAGCATGATAATGTGATTGCTTTTTATTTGCCTGGGAAACCATAGGTGGCTATCGCAAGAGTCCTCTTGTATTTAAATCCACGAAATCCATGCCGCAGTGGTAGAAATATTGCTCGTGAGCTGAACATATCGCGAGAACGAATGCAACACCTATTAAAAAATGTGCTTGGACTAAAGCCATTAAAGTTCCAAAAAGTGCAAGAGCTCACCGATGAACAAAAAAAGTTAGACTGGAAAGAGTCAAGGAGTTACTTCGCTTGCACGAAAGTGGCCAGTTACCGAATTTGGTTTTCTCCGATGAGAAGCCATTCCAAATTGAGCAGTTTGTGAACAAACAAAAAGATCGGGTTTACTTGTCTAAAGGGTCAAATGAACCACCAGAACTCAAGCACAGCCGATGATAAAAGAGTGGGCTGCCGTAAAGGCTGATGGTCGCTCCCCGCTCGTATTCCTTGACCGTGGGGTCAAAATAAAAGCTGAATATTATCGGAAAAATGTCCTTAAGATAGTATTGGAACCCAGGGCAGACAAAGATTTCGGCCGCAGACTATGGACATTCCAACAGGACTGAACACCACCCCATTCAACACGCGTTAAATAAGAATGGCTCCTTGATTCATTTCTATTGCATAATGGCCACCAAAATCTACTGGATCTTACTAAAAAAATACCTAAGTGGCGATTATCTCCAGACGGCGCTTCGCCGAGAATGCGCCAAAATACCGCAGAGCCACTTTCATGCAGCCTGTGATGCCTTTATCGACCGTTTGAAGGCCATAATTCGTACCAAAGGTGGCCAATTCGAACAAATCTAAACTGATTCTAAAATTTCATGTTATTTCCAAAATTGTTTGCTTTTGAACAATAAAATGAAAAGAAAAATTAAAAAATTATAGTGCTTCACTTGGTCACTTGGTCATTACAACCCTTCAGTCAGGATTACTTATTTAGTTTCCTAAATATTGCAACATGGTTTTATAGGTCGCAATTAGGCTATGCCCATTGATACGAATTTATGTTCAACCTACTTTAACCGTAATAATGTAGTCGCTGTAGTCTAGTACGTAGTGTGCTGGCTTATTATTAGCTTAAGGCTGAGGTTCAAGCCCATGCAAAGACCAAAACTCTACTAAAACGGAACTAAAAAAATATTAATTCGGCGACTTCCTGTCAGCAGATTTCTGGCAAAATAAAATTGAAATGAAAAAGTTTCTGAAAAATCTGTCGTTCGAAGTCGACTTTAAACTGTAGGTACGGCCGCTAATAAATAAAATTAACACACGCACATTATGGGTGATGTGCAAAACAAGGTCCTAATCCTGACTAATTAATTGTAAGTAATCAATTAACAAAAAACAAAACTAATACTCTACAAGACGCTCTTCCTACCTGTGCTTCTTTATGGCGCAGAAGCATTGACCCTATTAAGAACTGATCCAGCAGTCTTGAGGGTATTCGAGAGGAAATTCTTACATAAGATCTTCGGTCCAGTGCGCGTTGGCGATGATTACCGCATCCGATCTAACAGTGAGCTGAATGAGCTCCTGAACGACATAGACGTTGGTGCAGCGTATTAATATCCAGTAACTGCACTGGCTCGGCCATGTCGTTCGAATGGAGAAGGATGCTCCGGCCTGACGAGTATTGGATGCGGGGATCTGCGGTAGTCGTCGAAGAGAACGACCTTGTATCCGTTGGAAGAACCAAGTCGAGGAAGCCCTGTCATCGATTGGTGTGACCAACAGATGCGCCTGGAAGGAGGTGTTGCGGCAGGCCGAAATTGGGCTGTTAACTGGGTTGTTAATGGCCAATTGAGTAAGTAAGTATTCAATTAAGTATGTAATGTGGCTTGTAAACCTAGGCTTGAATGTAATTGTTGTTGAAGTTGGATATACATAAATATGCTTGTTTCTCTGTATATGTTGATTTGCTGTTAACTAAAGTATTTCTATTATTTTTCAGTATCTTGCTCTCTTTCTCTCTCTTTCTCTACCTTTTCCCCTCTTTATCACTTTGCTATTTGAAGTGCCTTTGAGTATTTAAATACTCGTTAGTCATGCATAATTATGACATGAGTAGAGGAATTTTATTTTATTTTATTTTATTCGGCATTATTTATTGTCTATTATAATCTATGCTTTTTTGTTGTTGTTTTAAATAAAAAGAATTTATTTCTCTGTATTGTTTTGAAAATCATTTATTGTTATTGTTATACATTCCTGGGTATTGTTTAGTTTATTGCTCATTTGGATTTATTCATTCGTAATAAATTAATTCACAAGCAATTTTTTTGCAGTGTTTGAGGCCAAAAAGGTAAGAGAAAAAAAGAAATAAAACACACACACACACGGCATTCTTGTCTTCAATTGAAGATTTTCCTTTCAAAATAAATGATAATGATGAGGATGATGAGGATGATGACAATGAATGTTTATGAATTAGAAAAAAAGAAGAAAAACAAGAGGAGAAAAAGCGACATTTTCGGGGTTTGTGCAAATAGGCAAATATGCAAAACATAATGGATTTATTAATTCTCTATTTTCATTATTATTTTTTACGATTATTTTTTCATTTTTTCCTTTTTCTAAATATTCTATTCCAGTTGATTTTAATAGGCAACATACAATAGAAAAGGATTTTATTTTATTTTTAATTTATGGTAATTATTATCATTGAAATTCAATCGACTTCATTCAGCTGATGCATATTTTTCTAATAAATTTCATCGATTATTGTTCACACAAAAACACAAAACTAGGAAAAAAAAAGAAAACCACAAATATTTTATGAATTCATTTTCATTGCAATGCATGGCTACATACATACTAGGGATGCCAATCGGGAAATCCTGTATCTCGAAATCCCTGCATTCGGGATTTTTAAAAACTTGTCGCCGGGATTTTTCGGGATTGTAAATTTATGTGTATTGTTATGTGTATCCTACAAAAGGTTCTGAAAAAAATTCGATATCACTTAACTTCGATAATAGCTTCTCAGCTGAGGAAAACCCTACTTTCATTGATAAAAAATTATTTAATGCCATCGCAGAATTCAAGAGTAATATCCCGAGAAAGAAGTTTAATGGCAAGATTTATATAGCAGTATGGTAGTATGTTGTTTAAGGATCACTAGAAATTCTTAGGTCATTTTATCTCTTGCTCTCCTTCATATACGATTCTAAATTACAGAGATATGTACTCTGCCTAATATTTCAAACAGTGCATTATACTGGAGTATTAAAGTATCTTCTGAAAAGCCTGATAAATTTTCACATACTTAAAAGAGCGAAAAATATAAAATCTGCCGGTTACGATCCTTAAGTATTTATTAAAGTACGCTCCTTTATTGCAACATAGTCATATCTCAAAAAACTTGAACTTCAAATCGATTAAGTTTTCAAACTAGTGCTATGTCAAATTGACGCAAAGCAAACTCGGTTCAAGTGGATATAAAATTGATTTTTTTCACAACATGTAGGAGCTTAAAAGCAGTTTGCTTATAGACTACAATTTTAATTTTTGGATATACATGTCAAATAAGAGCGATACGTACTAGTGGCATATGCGGCGTATAATTAATATTGAATTTTGCCTTTCATATGGAATAACACTCATACGTCGTGATGAATTTTGAATTGTCAATACAATAATACCACGGTGCGACAATGAAAATACAGTTAGTGGAGTAGAACTAAAAAATAACTTTTTTATATTTCTCTAATCCTCCAAACTTGTTTCATTTGAAAAAAAAAAAAAACTGTTTTTTCAAGACTTTACGAACAAATTTCTGAATTACTCAAACATTTCTGAGTCGATTTTCTAATTTTAAATCTTGTTGAAAAGAGGAGAGATAAGCCTTTGGGCTAGTATACAAATATTTATTATTTGATCTCATATGCTATGAGATTTGATGAGATAAACTTGGAAAATTCGAATTTTTTCATATTTTTTCAAGTACATGTATATATAATTGGTCATTACAATACTTCATTCAGGATTATTGACCTAGTTTCTTCTCACACCACTTATATTGTATGTGTTAATTTTATACACAAGTGACGGGGACCTACCTTTGGAGAAACTTTTCATTGCAGGTTTTTTTTTACACTCAAAGTTTTTGCCAGAATTCTCTGAAATCTTTTAATGTCTAGCCTTGGGCTCGAACCCTGGTTTTACGTCTTAAAAGCCACCACACTACCTACTAGACTACTACGGCGAATATTTTTTTAAGTTTGTCCATTTATGACTTAAAAAATATAGGATAAGTGATAATATTCTTAAAGTCTGCTCTCTTGTGAAGAGATTAAGTAATAATTTGATAAAGTTGAAAAAAAAACTAACCGTAGCTATTATTAAAACAGTATAACAGTTATATTTATATTTTATATTATTTATATATATTTTATATTTGTTATATTTTCTATATATCGACGCCTCCATTCTTGTTCTTAAATTTTTAAATTCTCCGCTCTCTAACTTAAATACTGTTAACATTTGGTTAAGAAGTTATAGGATCCCTGGATTTTTAAAAATCGATCCGATTTGGCATCCCTAATACATACATACATACATACTGCATAGAATGCAAATGAACAAAAAAAATATGAAAAATTTCAAAAATTATGTTTAAAAATTAAAACGTTTTTTCTATTTCAAACAATTGCAAAACATTTAAATTTTGAATTACAAATCAAATTGTAATCAGTGAATGCAATAGAAATATATTCAATAATAATATCTATTTTCTATTTTTTTATAATACATACACATCTACATACAATACATACATACATACAATACATACATAGTATATAAATAGTGAAAAATAGTTCAACAAAAATATGTCAAAATATTATAGAAAATATTTTAAATGCTACAATATAAATACAAAACCCTTGATAGCTCAGTTTTAAGTACTATTCACAATGCTTATTATTACATTCTAAACCAGTTTAAAATATGAGCTCTTAGATTGCAAAAAATAAAATAAAAATAAATTTATTTTTAGTTTTATTGAAAATTCTTTGTTATTCCCACAATTCTGTGCGCCACTATTCACAACGTGATGTAAACAACAACAATTTCCTTTTTTGTTATATCTCAGTTTATACCCTATGCATAAACAATAACAATTACTAGACAATTATTCGAGAGATCTTTATAACAGAGATCTTCAAACCACAATTATCCTCTTTAAACACACCGCATCTTCACAAAATATTGACTGAAATTCTTGACACAGTAGCTTGTTTTGCCTTGTATTTTATATGGCAACGCAAACAGCCTGATGATTGATCCTTGAAGGCAAATGTTTTTGTTTTCGACTCCTCGTAATCTTTATAAATGAAAACATCGTTGTTTACATTGATTCATGCTGGTGTTTGTTGTTATATTTTTGTTTACTTGTTTACAATTTTTTTTTGATAGACTAGTGTTTGTTGTTGTTATTATGCAGTGTAATAATTTGTAAACAGGTTTGTTTACTCTATTGTTTTATTTTCGTAACTTTTCTTTATAATTTTAATGTTACGCCGTGTAAAAGGAAAACACCAGATATTTATCTAGATTTTTATAAGTTTTTTAATTTCAAGAACAACCTGAAATGAAACGCAAAGAAATAATTTCGTTGAAACCCTTATTGGATTAAGTACGAACGAAATGAAATGTATCATCGTACTGTAAAGCCGAAATTGTAATGGCTGTTAGCATAGTCTATAGGAAACCACATTCCATTCTGTTAATAATATTCAATTGCTTAAACGCTTTCCTCTGTAAGTGGCTCATCTTTCTTGTGCATTTTTTGTGGCATTGAAGCATGAACACAATTAAGCACCAATGCTGCAGCAGTCTTGACAGTATTCGACAGAAAAGCCAGAGGTCCAGTGCAAGTTGGCAATGCTTTCCGCTTTGGATCTAAATAGGAGCTGTATAAGCCGCTCAATGGCATAGACATTGTGTAGTACATTAGCATATAGCAACTGCGCCGTATATATAGCACATCACTTGAATTGAAGAGGATTTTCCGGCGAAATAGATATTTGATGCGATATTTAGCGGCAGCTGGTGTAAAGGACATCCTGGGGCTATGCTGGCTCCACCATGTCGTTCGGATAGAAGAAGATTTTCCAACAAGAAGTATATTTGATACTGGAACTAGTTAAATTCGGCGTAGAGGAAAACCTTGTCTGTGTTGGAAGGACCAAGTAGAGGAAACGTTGTTATAGATTGGTGTCACCAATTGGCAACAGAGGCCAAGAAGTAGATAAGTTTGGAAGAATATGTTTAAGGCAGCTCGAAATCCGTTTATCGTCTTATTAATGGCTAATTAAAGTAGACGTGGTCTAGTATGTAGTGTTTTGGCTTATTAGACGTAAAGCCAGGGTTCGGGTCCCAGGCCAGACATCAAATCAAAATACAAAAAAAAAGAATTTTTTCGGAGATTTCTTCTCAGCAGATTTCTAGCAAAAACTCTGAGAGTAAATAAAATTGCCATGAAAAGTTTATCAAAAATCAGTCGTTCCGAGTCGACTTTAAACTGTAGGTCCCATCAGTTACGTTTAAAATTAACACACACACACAACATAAGTAGTGTGAGAAACTAGGTCATTAGTCCTGACTAAAGGTTTTTAATGACCAATTATGTATGTATGTAATGGCTAACTAAATACGTTAGTATGGGCTCTGAATTAATGGCAACGACTCTTGCAGTATAAAACCGTAGTCTAATAGGTAAGTTGTTAACTTGTTAGACGGTGACTCGTGATTCCACACCTGTCACTGACATCACCTGCAAAACGAAATAAGAAAAATATTTCTTATGCATTTTCTTTTCAATTGTTTCCTAAAAAAAAGACGGCTATGGCAACATGTGATAAATGATCAATGCCACGAATGTGATTTAACTCATTGAAGTTGCTGCAATCCACTGAGTACTTCATTGGCTTGTTAGAAGTGAGACTGCAGTTCAAACCCCAGATATCGAGATATGCCGAACAAACCGACAAAGTTCTTCGGCAACTTTCTTGCATCCGATTTCCTGCAAAACCTCTGAGAGTAAAAAAAATTGCCATGAATGGATTCTCCCATCCCTTATTGATAAAATGCTAACAAGCAACATGAGTGGTGTGACAAACTACGTCATAATCCTGTATAACAACCAATTAAGTATGAAGTTAAGGTACCTTTCAAGATTTTTATCTTCACAACTTCATTATTTTGCAATAATTTTAACCAACAAATGCAAATTTTCTTGCCATCATAATAACAAATAATGAGAGTGTATTGCCTGCATTGGACACTTAATCAATAATTTGTTAAATTGAAAATTATTGAAAGTTATTCTATTGTATTAAAGAGAAAAAATAATTTATTTTAATTGATTATTTATGATATCATAAATGCCACAATAAAACAATTATACATAGAAACTAATTTTCATTTTCCTTTTCCTTTCAAACATTTCGAATATTTTCAACAATTTATGGCCACTGTGGTGTAAACTAATAAAGTCTTAAAGTCTGTCTACCTTAAGATAATGGACATGATAAATAATAAGAAAAAAAAATTATTTAAAATTATTTAAAATATCAATTTTAAATTATTAAATAAAGAAAAAGTCAAAAACAGAATGAAATACATACGTTAACATAACGTTATTGACTACACTTTGAAAAGTTGTCTTCAATGTATAACAATCGAACACAAATCCATATTTTTTATTGGGTGTATAAAATGAAAAATGTGGTATCTTTTCTATATGATTTGTATATTGAATTACTTCGACATGAGTTAACATCTGGTATTAGAATAAAATGTCGATCATATACGTACATCGGCGCTTGAGATAATTTTTCAGCTCTGCTCGCTGTAAAAGCTCTGCAGCTAATACGTTCGCAGGCAACTAAAACGTGGTACGTAGGGGATATTGGTCATTTATAAATTCAGATGGAATTGGGCAGTTTCACGAACCTAGGTACGTGAAGCGGTTACACTTAGACCACATACAGGGCCCATGGTAATACCACAGTGTCAGATTTTTCCCTAGTAAAGAAACCGCTTGGAGCTTCCTATAAAGCGACTGAGACTGCCAATATCAACGCGTGGCAGTTCATTTAAATACTAAATATAGTAGGCACCCAGGTGCATCTATCTTCCCCGACTAAGTGCCGGACATGTACTTATCATCTCCAGAGCTTCTGCAGAAATCATTTTCAAGGTGCCCTAAACCAATACGCGTCGTATGCATTCCTATCGTTGCGAAAATGAATAATCTAAATACTGGAAGTCGTCGTAGTCTAGTAGGTAGTGTGTTGGCTTATTAGACTGAAGGCCCAAGTTCAAACCCCAGATCAGACATCAAAACGAAAATATGAAAATATTTCTTCGGCGACTTCTTCTCAGCAGATTTCTGGCAAAAACTCTGAGAGTAAATAAAATTGCCATGAAAAGTTTGTCAAAAACCTGTCTTTCTGAGTCAACTTTAAACTGTAGGTCCCGCCACTCATGTATAAAATTAAAGCACACAACATAAGTGGTGCAAGCAGCTAGATCGTAATCCCAACTGACTAAATATGTATGTTTGTAACTACTGGTGTTTCTCTTTTACATTGATCAACATTAAAATTATAAACAAAAGTTCCCAAAAACAAAACAATCCAGTAAACAAATCTGTTTACAAATTATTGTCCTGCTAAATATAAAAACAAAAATATGGTAAACAAGTAAATAAAAATACAACAACAAATGCTACAATAAATAATGTAAAGACCGACGTTTACATTTATAGAGATTTGGAGAAGCCGAAATCATGAACGTTGAAGTCGCCGTAGTCTAGTAGGTAGTGTGTTGGCTTATTAGACGTAAAGCCAGGGTGCGATCCCCAGGCCAGACATCAAAACAAAATACAAAAAGCATTTCTTCAGCGATTTTCCTCTCAGCAGATTTCTGGCACAAACTCTAAGAGTTAATAAAATTGCCATGAAAAGTTTCTCAAAAAATCTGTCGTTCGGAGTCAACTTTAAACGGTAGGTCCCGCCGCTCATGTAAAAAATTAACGCACACAATATAAGTGGTGTGACAAGCTAGATCGTAATCCTAACTGAAGGATTGTAATGACCATTAGTTAATATTAAAATTATAAACAAAAGTTACCAAAAACAAAACAATGCAGTAAACAAACCTGTTTACAAATTATTGTACTGCTTAATATAACGACAAAAATATGGTAAACAAGTAAACAAAAACACAACAACAAACGCTACAATAAATAAATGTAAACAACGATGTTTACATTAATAGATTTACAGATTTTGAGAAGAAAAATGCCATGAATATTCGCTTTCAGGAACATTCATACGATATTTACTCTGTCATATAAAAGTTAAAGCAGGCGAGTGAGTTAGTAAAGTTCAGTTAGTCTTGTGTGAAGACGAGAAGCGTGTCAAGACAGTAATCGTAGTTTTAAGATTTTCGTTACAAATATCTAACGAAATGATCTGTCTAGTAATTGTTATTGTTTACGCACAAAGTGTGTAAACAAAGGAATAACAAAGAAAAGCAATTTTTGTTGTAAACAGTGGCACACAGAATTGTACGAATAACAACGAATTTTAATTAAAACTTAGTCGTCGTGGTCTAGTTGGCAGTGTGTTAGACGAAAGGCCCGGGTTCGAATTCTAGGACAGACATCAAAACGAAAAATATTTCTTCGGCGACTTCCTCTCAGCAGATTTCTGGCAAAGACTATGAGAGTAAAAAATCGCCATGAAAGAGCTTCTCAAAAATCTGCCGTTCAGAGTCGACTTTAAACTGTAGGTCCCTCCATTCATGGATAAAATTAACGCACAACAACATAAGTGGGGTGAGAAGCTAGATCGTAATCCTGACTGAAGGGTTGTAATGGCCCAATAATGTATGCATTACTTTTAAAACTAAAAATAAACTTATTTTTATTTTATTTGTGAGTGCCGTGGTAGTCTAGTGGGTAGTGTGCTAGACTATTAGCATGAGGTAGTTGGTTCGATAACCACCAGAGACTTTGATCTGTGACACTACACCAAGCTTAAGTCGTATATAATTAGAATATAATTTGTAATTGTATTGTAATTGTATAGCAATAAATAAATAAATAAATAAAATTTTTTATTTACAAGATACGAGATCATATTTTAAACATTTTTAAAAGGTAAAACCTTTACAATATAATGCCCCATAATAACCACTACAACAGAGCCGAGCCTAATTCTTTGAAGTTTAAGCAGAGCAACCATGCTACTTCCATCCAGTACTTTAGGTGTCTAAAGCTAACGATCAACATGAACTTACTAACGTGAATCAAATCTCCCAAAATGATTTACTCTTTATTGGTATTTGTACCGGTAACATAATGTCTTTTAAGCGGCCTTCTATGGCCGCCACATGGCTCCTGAGGAAAGTTATACACCCAATAAATATGCTTTTAATGCATAGATGCAATAGCACATTAAAATGCGTAAAATTCTATTGATTAAGTTCCCCAATGAATAAAATATTCTTGCTGTTTTATATTGGCATACATACCCCTTACATACATACATGTACGTATACATGTGTAACATATAGTTTTTATTATCAAAAACACTCACACACACATACACTTACACAGATGCAGAAAATTATTCATACTACATGGATTAATGTATGATTTACTAAAACAAAGTGTATAATTTTCATTTCTATACATTTACATGGCATGTATATACATACATAAATATATGTGTGTGTGTCTGTGTGTATGTATGTCAATTGTATAACAATTTATTTATGTTTGCGTGTGTGTGTGTGTGTTTTTGTATTTTTTTATGGAATATTTTTAATATTTAAATTACAAACTCATTACCATAAATTAAAACAATACACAGATGTATACATGCTTGCCTGAATCACTCTCCGTTGCATGCTAGCCTAGCTGCCTAGTTGCCTGTCTTCCTGACTGCCTGCCTTGCCTGACTGAAAGCAATTTATGCTATTTTTTTTGTATTGTTTTTATTGCAGCTACTGTTGCCAATTGCTGCTGCTGCTGCTGCTGCCATCATAGCTACTGAGTTATTTGTAAAACACTTTAGTTAGTCATGCACATTTATGCAGCCGTTCAATTTTTACTGATTAATTCTTTACACACACACATCGATACACACACGTGCTTACTAGCATACTGACATATTTACCACTCACATGTATGTACATATATATGTATGTATGTGGAATAATAAAAAGCTTACAACCATTTGTTTAAGCATATGAAAATGTGCCAGTGTATGTATGTATGCAAATGTGTTTGCATGTAACAAAAAAGGAAAAAGAAAAACCTAACTCAACATCTGTATTGGTAACATATCCACATATACACACGCACACATACATATGCTTAAACTGTTATGTATGAATAATAATAACAAATACATATGCATACACGCATATTAATGAAAATATGAAAATGTTAATAAAAAATAAAAAAACGAAAAAGAAACGCAACAACAACAAACCCATCAATATTCCATATTCAACCACAAAAGGTAAAATGAAATGTTTGCTGGTCAAACGCACAGTGGTCTAACGAGTAGTAAATTTATGTAAATTCGGAATTTAATTTCCCCTGCAGAAAATCAAGGAAAAAGTTAAAGCTTAATAAAGAATCTTTCCTTCCTCCTTTGACGTGAGCCTAAGATTCAAACTCTAGCTCAGAAAAAAAAAAACAATATTTTCTCGACATCTCCCTCTAAATAATCATAAAGAGTTTCACCATAGCCACCGTAATCCAATAGGTAGTGTGCTGTATTGGTAACGGTGAGGAAACGGTTAAAACCCCACGTTAAACATCTCCAACGCAATGAAATACAAAAAAAATATTTCTTCGGCGTCTTCCTCTCTAAAAGTAAAGAAAATTGGCTTGAAAAGCTTTTCAAAAATCTTCCATTCAGAGTCTATTTTGAACTGTAGCTTCTGCCAACTTAAATGGAAATGGTGTTATTGAAATAATAAACAAAAACTCCTACCACAACACAATGGACTTGATTATGTATAAAATAATAAACAAAAGTTTCAAAAACAAAAAAAATAATGGACTTGTTTACGTGATCAACGAAATAAGTAAAAAAAAATTTAACAACAAAAACAATAAACCTGTTTACAAGATCGATGAATAAACCAGACAACAACAACATCAGCATAAAAAAATATAAGAGATAAAAATGTAAACAAGCAACAACAAAGTCCAGCGGACAAAGAAGTAAACAAGAATAAGAAAAAAGTAGCGGATAAACAAATACACAAGCAACAACTACTCTGCCTGGACGAATGTAAACAAGATACACAGACAGCAATAATGAAAACAAGTTGTTTACATTTTTATATAGTTCTCGAAGACATTTTCCCTTAAGTGCATTCATCAGACTGCTGACCCTTGTGATATAAAAGACAAGACAGAGCAGGCAACGGCGGTTCAGTTTGAATTCAGTCAATCGTGTGTGAAGAAGATACAAGGGATTCAATAAGAATTCGATCAGATTTGTCGTGTGTGAAGAGAAAATATTGTGGTCTTGCTTACAAGAAAGGTTGTAAGCAGAAAAGAATTACGAACATTAGTTATTGCGTACGGGGAAGAGTGTAAAAGAAGAATGACAATTAATTTCTAAAGGTGGCACACGAAATTGTGCGAACAATAAAGAATTGATTTAAAACTAAACAGAAATTTAGTTTTATTTTATTTGCCATCTATGAACTCATATTTTTTACATTTTTAAAAAAGCTAAAAATGTAACAATAGTTTATCATCCTCATCTTTTAGTAACCTTATGAAATGCAATTAAACTCCTCTTTACTGCTACCACTTCTGCTACATGGATGATGTGATAAGCTAGGTTTTAATGCTGACTAAACGGTTGTAATGACTAAATTAATTAAAGCCATCAGTTCATTAACATCAAACTCTTTGGCTAATGTAGACGATCTTTTCCTATTGCATTGAAATCATCACCAATAAATTTCAGAAGCTATTTCCTAAGTAATGGTGAAAAACCTAACGCATAATTGGGACAAGGTTCGATTGACTTTTTAAAATTAGAAAAATAAAATAATCATTCCATGTAAATTGTAAATACTATGCGACAAAATAAAAAAAAAAGATGATAAAAAAAATCATTTTATCCAAGTTTATCCGATTAAAACTGATAACATTTTAAAAATAGATTAAAAAATATTTGGATAATCAATAATTTTGTATAGAAAGATTAGAAATACCATTTTTGTCAAAAAAAAAAACATGAGATCGAGAGAGAGTTCGAAAAATATTAAAAAAAAAAAAATATTTTTGAGTCTTACTCAATAGAAGTCGCAAACTGCACTATGTCATTAGTTGGTTGTATTTTGACTGTCGCACCGTGTTATTAAGAAATTTTTCATAAAATTTTTCCTTTTGAAGTCCACTGCATAGCTGTCAGATTTGGCGATTTATCATAATTTTGACGATTTTGAGCTCCTAAACTACCATTTTGACGATAGGACGATTTATATTCCTATTTCGACGATTTTTAGCAATTATATCAGTTTCTTTGCTTTAGTAAATTAAAAGCCACTTTAAGCTTTGAAATTACTAGTAATTAGCAATAATAAGGAGCACGATTACCACGTAAAAATATGTGATTATCGGGAACCAAGCCCCATATCTGTCGAGAACACCTCTCATTATAGTACTGATAGAACAATGAAACACACACCACATTGCGGCGATGCTCCAACGAATCAATAGAATTGGATACCCTACTGTCATTAATAAGCACCTTCGCTCCCTCTTGTACGCGATCGAGAAGCTTCAAACTATACTTTGAAGCATCGGCCCATACATGAGAGTTGTACTCCATCCGGGGTCGGATAAATGTTCTGTAAATAGTAAGAAGGTCGGATGGAATGAAGTATTTTCTGCACCGTTTCAAAAGACCAAGGCACTTAAATACTTCCTTCGACACTCGAAAAATGTGATCGTTCCAACGAGCCTCACAACTAATACTCCTTCTCAATATTACATTACCCCTAGATACAGATGACAGAACACCAGCGCCGGTGTGTCAAAAAACAACATTGGGTTTTGCGCGCATTGAAATCGACACTGTTCGCGCGGCCCCACTCAGAGATTGTTATCAGGTCAGCTGTGAGTGCGTCATTCATATTCGACCCCCTTGCCCCAATCTCCAAATCAAATGAATATGAATGACAAATGTTGCTGTCATCCGCAAAAGAGTAAATAGGACTCGATGTAATAGATAGAATATCATTGAGAAAAATAAGAGAAAGAGTAGGAGAAAGAACAGAGCCCTGCGGTACCCCTGAATTTATACTGAACTCGTCGGAAAAGACGTCTTCTATAATCACCCTTATAGTGCGATCTTTGAGAAAGCTCGATATAAATCAAGAGAAGTGACTACCGACACCAAAAGCAATTAACTTCGATACCAGAGCCTTATGCCAGACCTTATCAAACGCCTTTGAAATATCCAGAGCTACAACCTTGGCCTTACCAATGCGGTGAATGGAAAAATGCTTCATTTATCTTATTTGGCAGCTATGTATGGTCCACTGTCTGCATACGAATACCAACTTCCGTAAAATAAAACGGAAAAAAGATAGACAGAGGTAAAGAAAAAACAAAAATAAAACAGAAAAAAAACATGAAAAACAAACAAACAATAAGGGAATCTCCATAAAAAGAAGAAAAACAAACAAACAAACAAAAAACATCCTGAACAATAGTGCTCTCACATGCGTCGTATGCACCATACACATAAGCCTATGGAAGTGTACTAAATAGTGATAGTGATAGCGACAGTGACAGCGATAGAGAGCGAGTGTATAAACATGTGTTGGTTTATGTGCTAAATTTTTGTGTGTTTCCTTTTATAGTTGCTGTTGTTGTTGTTGTTGTCATTGTTGCATTCAATTAAATTTCATGCATATTTGAATGATTTTACAGTTACAAATAAACAAATGTTTAATTGAACACAAACACACACAGTCAAGCATACGCATACGCGCACACATACACATACATATCCATTTATGTATGTATTTACAGTGTTAGTGATGGCAGTTAGTATGTTATGTATGTGAATATAAATTATGTTCACTATTATGCTTGTGTGTGTGCAAATTAGGGAGAGCCATAAAACGTTTAAAAGTCTTTGAAATTTTTCTCTTTCTTTTTTTATTTTTTAAAAAAATTCGTTTAATTTTTTTGTTTTTTTTTTTTTTTGAATACAGTTGCGCTTAAATACTGGTGAAAAAATTCAAAATAATGGTGTTTTGCTTTTACATACAAACATAATTGGCCATTACAAGCCTTCAGTCAGGATTACGACCTAGCTTCTCATACCACTTATGCTGTGTGTGTTAATTTGATACATAAGTGGCGGGACCTACAGTTTAAAGTCGACACCGAACGGCAGATTTTTTGAGAAGCTTTTCATGGCAATTTTATTTACTCTCAGTGTCTTTGCCAGAAATCTGCTGAGAGGAAGTCGCCGAAGAAATATTTTTTCGTTATGTTGTCGGACCTGGGATTCGAACCCGGGCCTTTTTTTTAATAAGCCAACACACTACCCACTTGACCACGACTTTTACATCGCTTAAAATTAAAATTATAAACAGTCGCTACAAAAACAAAAACAATGCCGAAAATCAGATGCAAGAAAGTTGCCAAAGAATTTTTCTTTTTTTCAAATGCCATTTTGTTCGAGATATCCCAACTGGGGTTTGAACAGCGGTCTCATGACTAATAAGCCAACGAACAACTCACTATAATCATACTCATAATCATACAATCAAAACCGCTCAGTTAAGTCACATTCATGGCATTGATCATGTATCACTAGCTATCATAGCCACACAGTTGTACGTGTAAGTCTGTCTTTTTTTATAGGAGACAAATGAAAGGAAAGTGCCAAAGAAAAATGATTGCAAAATAATGAAGTTGTGAAGATAAAAATCTTGAAATGTACCTTAACTTCATACTTAATAAGTTATTAGTCAGGATTATGAGGCAGTTTCTCACGCCACTCTCGTTGCTAGAGTTCATTTTATCAATGAGTGGTGGGAGAAACTTTTCATGACAATTTTATTTACTCCCAGAGTTTTTGCCGGATATCTAATGCGAGAAAGTCGCCGAAGAACTTTGTCGTTTTGTTTGAGATATCCCAACAAGGGTTTGAACTGCGGCCTCACGTTTAATAAGTCAATGAACTACTCAGTAGATTCTACCAACTACAATGAGTTAAATCACATTCTCAGCATTGATCTTGTATTACTTGCATCCATAGCCACTCAGTTGTACGTGTAAATCTGTCTTTTTTATAGGAGACAACTGAAAAGAAAATGCCAAAGAAAAATTTCTCTCATATTTCGTTTTGTAGGTAATGTCAGTGACATGGGTTGAATCACGAGTTCCCATTTAACAAGTGACTATTAGACTACGGCTTTATACCGCAAGAATCGTTGTCATTACTTTAGAGCCCATACTAACGTATTTAATTAGCCATTAATAATCCGATAAACGTATTTTGAGCTGCCTTAAACACATTCTTCCAAACTTATCTACTTCTTGCCCTCTATTGCCAGTTGGTGACATCAATCGATCAGTATTTCGTTTACACACATACATAATTGGCCATTACAACCCTTCAGTCAGGATTACGACCTAGCTTCTCACACCACTTATGTTGTGTGCGTTAATTTTATACATGAGTGGCGGGACCTACAGTTTTAAAGTTGACTCTGAACGATAGATTTTAGCTTTTCATTGCAATTTTTACTCTCAGAGTCTTGGCCAGAAATCTGCTGAGAGGAAGTCGCCGAAAAAATATTTTTCGTTTTGATGTCTGACCAGCATTTCGTCTTCCATACCGACAATGGCTTATTCCCATTTCAAATATACGTCTCGGCGGAAAATCTCTTTCCACCCTAATGACATGGCCGAGTCATCGCAGTTGCTGGATATCCCATACCCCAACTGCCACTAATCACCGCATAAAATATCCGGATCGCCGGAACATACACCCTCAGCCAAGCGACCTGGCCTATACGGTTGCTGTGTGTTAATGTGCTGCACAATGTCCATGTCGTTGAGAAGCTCATGCAGCTTCTTATTAAATAGAAGGCGGAAATCATTAGCAACTAGCACAGGACCTGATATCTTACATTGCACTTTTCTTTCAAATACTGTCAAGTCAGCTACATTATCGGTGCTTAATTGTATCCATGATTCTATGCCGCGAAAAAGCACAGGAAGGATAAGCGACTTATAGAGGAAAGCGTTTAAGCAATTGAATATTATTAACAGGATGAAACAGGTCGCCGTGGTCTAGTAGGTAGATTCGAGTATTTATTCGGCGATTTCTTCTCAGCAAGATTTCTGGCAAAAACTCGGAGAGTAAAAAAAAAATTGCCATGAAAAGTTTCTCAAAAAATATCTGCCGTTCATAGTCGACTTTAAACTGTAGGTCCCGCCACTTATGTACAAGATTAACAGACACAACATAAGTAGTGCGAGAAACTAGATTAATAATCCTGACTGAAGTGTTGTAATGACCAATTGTGAAAAAAAATATGTTACACGTGTTGTTACAAGCCACTACAATTTTGTCTTTACAGCATGACACTTAATACAAAAAAGGTTTCATCAAAATCAGAGCTTTATGTGTGTTCCATTTCCGGCTGCTTTTGAAATCAAAAAACTGATAAATATCTAGATACTGGTGTTTCTCTTTTACATCCTTTAATATTAAAATTATAAACAAAAGTTACAAAAATAAAACAACGCAGTAAACAAACCTGTTTACAAATTATCATACTGCTTAATAACAAACAACAAACAATTAGTGAACATGATATAACACAGACTAGCATGAATAATGTAACAGTGTGTTTAAAATAAGATTCGAGGAGGCACATCATAATTGGCCTTCAAGAATAATCAGCAGATACGTGTGCCAATAAATGCAAACCAAAACAAGCGACGAGTAATAATTCGTGCGTGTGAAGGTGCAGTGTGTTTAAGAGGAAATTGTGGTTGGATATAGATGAAGATCTCCGATAAATTGTCAGTAATTGTCATTGTTTATGCAAAGGGTATAAAGGTAAAGGTAAAGGTATAAGGAAGAGCAATTGTTGTTGTTTACATCAAGTTGTGAACAGTGGCACACAGAATTTTAATTAAAAACTAAACACAAATTTATTTTTATTTTACTTGCAATCTACGAATTCATATTTCAAAAGGTTTTAAAACTAGAAACTAGACCATTAATCCTGATTGAGAAAATAATTTTCTCACCCTAATATTGTATGTAAATCATGCGATCATATTTAATGAATTATTGGGTCAATGATGTACATACTTATGATGGAATAAATATATACATACTTACGTATGTATATGTATGTATATACATATATGTATGCACTTATGTATGTATGCAATCGATTACAATGAAATGTCAAACAATTTCATTTCATTCATTATTATTACAAACAACAAAATATTCCTTTGTGTTATTGTACAACAACATTAAAATATTATTAAAGAGAAAGAGAGAGTGAGAGTGAGAAAGAAAGCCTGCAACCTTGTAACAGTTTTCAAGTAATTGTGGCCCATTAAAAAACCATTGAGAACATAAGAATTTAAGTCCAGTTTTAATAAAGAATTTGTGCACTTTTTGTTTCCACATGCAATAATTAATTAAACGCCAATTAAAATGGAAGGTTATTGTCAGTTAAAAATATAACACTCAACTGGCCATTTTTAAGTACTACTTTGCCATTTCCCACTCTCCCTCCCTGCCTTTCTCTTTACAGTTTGTTTATGAAAATGTTAACAAAGAAGTTCTTAAAAATGTTTTAATATTTTTAATTACATATTGACCTGCGGCATAAAGCTCTTCATATAAAAATATTTTCGTTTGTTCTTTAAATTAAAAAAAGGAACCGAAAACAAACAAGAATTATTAAAAAATATTTTTAAAAACTATGGAAAGGAAACACATTTAAGAATGAAATGGAAGGTCTTTCACAGTTGAAAGAGAGCAAATAAAATTGCTATGAAAACGTTTCCCAAAAATAAATCTGCCATTCCGACACTCATGTATAAAATGTACAGAGGCCACACAAGTGGTGTGAGAAGCTAGTCAGTAAACCTGGCTGAAAGTTTTTAATAAGAATTTACAGTTCATCACCTCTACAGAGTTTGTCAAATATTTTATGATCTGACCTATTGGAGTCGAGTAGAAATTATCCAAATGCTGAAATAGGTCTACACTTTTGGTACCCATTATCGCTCATCCAACCCTTACTTACTTAATTGGCCATTGATATGCCGATTAAAGGATTTGAGCCTGCCGCAACACATCGTTCCAGGCATCTCTGCTCCTTGTGCGCTTACGCCAGTTGGTCATACCAATCGATGACAGGACTACCTCGATTTGGGCCTTCCAACGGATACAAGGTCGTTCTCTTTACCAACATTCGCAGATCACCGTATTAAATACCCGTCTCAACAGAGTATCCCCCTCCATTCGAACGACATGGCCGATTGCTCCTTCGAAGGTAAACAAGGTCGGAGGTCCCTGTCTTGAAGAAGCTTCCACCACTATTCAAACAACATAGCAGTGCCAGCGCAGCCGCTGGATATTAATACGCTGTACAACGTCAATGTCGTTGAGGAGCTCTTACCGCTCACTGTTGTATGGGATGCGAAAATCATCGCCAACTCGCACTGCATTGAAGATCTTACGGAGCACTTTTCTCTTGAATAATCTATTTGTTTTTTTTTTTTATAAAAACCAACACTCAGGGGATGGCCCCTACTCAGGAAGTTGATTGTGCAGGTTTAGGAAAATATGTTTAGGTTATAGGAAGGTGTAAAGAGGGAGTGATGTTCGTGGACATTTGATTTAAACTCACCAATATCTTAATTGTCGGGAAAAACCTCCGCAGGAAGATCATTCCACAAGTGAGCAGTGCGGGTAAACAATTAATTCTCCCTGTAAAGCCCTGTTTTTAATAGGTTCCATGTATCTGAGAGGCCATAATAGCACCTGTTGGCAATAGTAAGCCTGGTTTTGATCTCCAGGCTGCCATCAGTTTTGGGGGTTAACGGCGGACCCTAGATATATAAATTCCTTAACTACACCGAAAATGTAGTTATCAACCGTAATCTGAGAGTCAATAAGCCGCTCGTCTCTACTTGTCGATAACATATACTTTGTTTTGCCCTCATTTACTACCAGACCCATCTTTTTAGACTTCCGTTCAATAGCACTAAAGGCAGAAGTAACATCTCGTTTGATACGCCCTATGATGTGAATGTCGTCAGCGAATGCAAGTCATAAATGAAAAACAGACCCATTGAGATACACTCTTGCCTTCTGCAGGAGACTCTCCATGTTGAAGAGGTCACATGAAACAACGCACGATATTAAAAGTTTCGAAGAGGTTCATTCCTACCTTGAGGGAGCTGCAGGATTTGCTTAACATGATCCTTTATGGGGCTATCGAAAGTCGACAAAAATATGGTGCGTGTCGACTTGTTTTCCGATGGTCTTTTCCAGATTTTGGCGTAGTGTGAAAATCTAGTCGATGTTGGACTTCCCAAATCTGATAAGGTCCAAAGAGTGTTTGACCAGTGGCTTCAGCCGTTCACACAATACGTCTGTAAGAACCTTATATGGGATAGGGAGAACGCTGATTTCCCGGTAGTTGGCGCATATTGTAAGGTCTTCCATTTTTAGGACAGGACAGAGGACAGACACTGAGGTTCCAATCGTTGGATATATTTTCCTTTAGCCGTGTGTTGGCTTATTAGACGAAAGACCCGAGTTCGAATCCCAGGTCAGACTTAAAAACGAAAATTTGAAAATAATTTTTCGGTGGCTTCCTTTCAGCAGATTTCTGGCAAAGACTTTGAGAGTAAAAAATTGCCATGGAATGCTTCTCAAAAAATGTGTCGTTCGGAGTCGACTTTAAACTGTAGGGCCCGCCACTCATGTATAAAATTACAGCACACAACATAAGTGGTGTGAGAAGCTAGGACGTAGTACAATGGGTCAATTCGATTTGTCAGAATTAGCACGTACATGTCATCTAACCTAACCTAACCTTCCTTTAGCCATATTTTTTAAATAAGTAAACAGAGGAGTAACAAATAAAGCAATTGTTGTTGTTTACATCAAGTTGTGAACAGTGGCTCATAAATTGCGAGAAATTATTCTCAGAGTTTTAATTAAAGTTAAACACAATTTTTTTTTTTTTATTTTATTTGCAATCTACAAGGTAGTTACGTAACAATATTTGAAACCTTGAAATAAAGCAGTTTCAGCTTTAAACTTTCGACAGACGGGGAGAGAGACAGTCTTACATGGCTAATTGTACTGTTGTTGTTTCCTTTTTCAAACTGCAAAAACAAAAAAAAAGAAACAAAAATCCAACTTCAACACCTTAATAAATGCTTATAAGCTTGTCCCTGCCTAACCTAACAATTTAAACTCAAACAAACGATATTTATTATCGCATCGTTTAAAACCATCAAACATAGGCAATCAGTTAGTGTGTTCATTCGTTCAATTTCGGGGCTCAAGCATTGGCTGACGTTTAATGTTATTTTTTTTTTGTTTTATTTAAATATTGCGTGCGTTTAACATTTGATTGTTATCCTAACAATACGTATTCGATTCGATTTTATAGCCGTTGTTTAGGCTATTAACTGCCAACGCTCTTTCTCTCTCTCTTCCTTTCTCCATACACCTACACTATTCCACCTCTCTCCACGATATCAAATAGATTTCGCCTTAATGGCTGATTACCTAATAAAACATTTACGATATAACGGCGCGCTCTCAAATGCTAATTTGGAATTTTCACAAATTTATTAGCATTTGCGATTTGGTTGGCAATGCGTATGGCGTATGGCGTATGGCAACACGCATACACTATTCCCCCCTCTGGCATTTTTTGTTTTTTGTTTTTTTTTATCATTTACACCCATCTGCCGTAACTTTATTGATGTTTTTTAGTTTTGTTTCTATTTTTCGGAATTTTTTTTCGGAATTTGGAAGTCCTTGTTTGCCAATCGAACAAAAAACAACAACAACTACCACAACAACTACAACGTAATAGTAAAGGACGTTACCATAAAACAAAGGAACTTTTGCCATCAGACAATCAAATAAATGTTGTTGTATTGTTGCTGTTGTAATGGTTGTTTACCATACACAATAACAACAAAGCAATGGGGCAGCAGTAGCAGCAGCAGCAGCAGCAGTTTTAAAAGCAATTTTCAACAACACAACAGCAATTCGACAGCAATTCGGCAGCAATTAGTTAATTTAGTTGTAAATTTAAAAACATTTTTGATAATCAGTTTATGGGGCGCGGGGGGTGGTTAGTATTCTAACGAACATGCGTTGATGAGTGGAAATAATTGAAGAAGTTAATGAAAAAACAAAAGCAGCAGTTGTAAGTTGTTTTTTTTTTATTTTTAACATTTGGCATTAGCAGAAGAAGAGTGTATTAGGTAGTAGCACTTAATGCCTCTATGGCTAGTAAAAGTACACTTGATTCAGACTTGTAACATTCAATGGGAATTCGGCCACTTTTGGGTAAAATTAACACAATTATTCAATAGTATATAGGGACAATCTGTAAATCCTTATGATCTATGAAAGCTTTGCTATGATGGCATACCCAACGGTACATACATACATAGCTGGTCATTACAACCCTTCAGTCAGGATTATTAACCTAGTTTCTCACACTAATTATGTTGTGTGTGTTAATTTTATCTATTATTGAAGGAACCGACAGTTTAAAGTTGACTCCGAACGACAGATTTTTGAGAAACTTTCCATAGCAATTTTAATTTTACTCTCAGAGTTTTTGCCAGAAATCTGCTGAGAAGAAATCGCCGAAATATCATTTTTGTATTTTATTTTCATGTCTGGCCGGGGACTCGAACCCTGGCTTTACGTTTAATAAGCCAGCACACTACATACTAGACCACGGCGACCTTAACGGTACACTAAATTTATAATAGAATTCCCTGCAAAAGGGTTGTAATGGCTCATAACGTTTGTAAGTACTAAAGATCACCTATGGGTATTCAAAACGATGCGTAAAATTGGATCATACTCATAATTTCGCATATTTATACGTATTCATACTTATTTTAATATCGTAGAACCTCTACTCATATTCAAAATTTCAAGTACTCATCATATTCACGCTGAACACACAACACGTACGATGTTGTTGATTTCATCTTTACTTAACACCGACATATACACGAAGCACAAAATAAGTGTGATTCGGTTACGAACACTAATATACTCACTAAATGGTTGTATGTTTTGTACATGAAACTACAACAACTAAGACTGTAAATTTGTATTTCGAATGGTATGAGTTTGATGTCAGCGTTGTACACATACTCATTGCAACTCCTGTACTTATAAATCAACGTTGTAGTGAGTATGACTGAATCTCTAGAGTACATAATTAAATTCTAATATTGTTGACCCACTTATATTCAAAATTTAATGAGTGCTTATGAGTAGTGAAAAACAATTCATTGCTCACCTCTAGTAAGTAAGTAATTCCAACTCCAGTATATACCAACTCCAGTCTCAAGCCGGGCAGATCTTAGTTGAAGTCGAGATTTTCGCATGTTCTTTGCAGACAGCAGTCTAACGCAAGTAGAACAATTTATTAGAATTATTTAAAGGGAACTTTTAAGAGATCCCCGACACCAACAACTAGAAATAGAGTTGGCAGTGACAGTTGTGGTCGATAGAAGGAAATATAGTTCAGTTGCTATGGTCATATATTCCTAATCTAACCTTTTGCATTCGGCTGCCCCCTCTAAGGGGATGACGTTGGTCCATCATATCAATCGGTTATCGCCTCTGTCGGAACATGCTAGCTTATTAGCGATTACGGACAATGATATTATTTCACTTCAAGTTTTTAAGAAACACGCCTTCTTCTGTAGTTTTCTGTAAAAATGGCACAAAAAAACTAATTCGTAATAGGATAAAATTAACAAGACGTTCGAAGTGCATTCACGAAGGACTGTACAGTCTGATCCGTTGTGTAAATTAAAGATATAGTGGATTAGGCGTGCATAGCTACATGGGTATGGCTCAATGAAGGGGGTAGCTTAATACGATAATAAAGGAAAGATCTCTGCATATGCCAAATGTGGGTGCAAGAAATGGAATTATATTGCCTCTTCTGACAGAAAAATACCATTAGGAAGGGGGGGGGGGGGCAAACAACATTTTATTGTGAAACATCTACAAATCAACCCACTAGGTTAGAGGACGTACACCTATCCGTCAAGACAAGCACAGTACCCGGAGGTCGAAATTGATCCATTGTTTCCACTAGGAAAGTTGGGAATTGTTTTCAACTTTACAATACTGTAAAAATTATAAAAAAAAAATTTATGTTTTCTGTAAATATGTGCTCTTCAATGTCCACAAATCCATACAAAATAAATTTCATTACAATGCTTGACCTTACTTGTTTCGAAAATTATTCGTATAATATCTATTACATTTCTAGGATGTACATTTTCGTTAAAAAGTGGCATCGAGTAAGTAACCTCCGAAATGTTGCCAAATGCAAAAGGCTAAAAAACCTAACCTTAGCTCTACACGTAAAGTTTGTTTCCAACCCCTCATAATCTTAATCTAACCCCACTTAATTGGCTACAATGTAGGTTCTCAAATCCAGGATAATTTGTCAAGTCACATTACAACCCTACAGTCAGGATATTCTATGTAGTTCCATTCACCATCCCGAATAAGGGTGTGAATTTCAAGCATGAGTAGCGGAACCAGCAGCTTAATGTCGACTCCGACCGATAGATTTTTTAAGAAATATTTCTTGTCAATTTTTATTTCACACTAACAGTTTTTTGAAAACAAGTTGCAGAAGAAATATTCTTTACATATTTTGTTTTGTTCGACATGTCTGGACTGGGATTTAAGCCCCAAAAGACTGCAGCGAATTTGACCACTTAAATCATATGCGTGGCATTGCTCATGTAGAACCTGTAGCCATTGCCAGTGTTAAGAAAATGTAATTGAAATGATCTGGCCTGCGCTGCTACTAACATAGTACTAACCAGCTTTTATTACCAGTTACTATTTAAACATAATGATAAAAAGATTTTAGCCAAAATACAACGCTTAACTTTAAAAATTGTAAACAAAATCTACAAAAATAAAACAATGCAGTAAACAAGCATGTTACAAATTATCGTGCTGTTTAATAAAACAACAAACACCAGTATAGAAAATAACGGTAAACAGGTAAACAAAAATACAACAACAAACGTTACAAAAATAAACGTAAACAACGATATTTACATTTAGAAAGATTTTAATAAGACAGGACAAACCAGGCAAATGAGTTAGTAAAGTTCAGTCAGTCTTGCGTAGTTTGTAGTCGCGTACCATAAGTAGCATAAGTAGTGTGTCGGCTTATTGGACATAAGGTCAGGATTCAAAGCCCATGTTAGACATCAAAACGAAATTGTGAAGAAAATATTTCTTCGGTGATTGCCTCTCAGCAGATTTCTGCAAAAAACTCTGAAAGTAAAGAAAATTGCCATGAAGAGCTTCTCAAAAATTTGTCGTTCGGAGGCGACTTTAAACTGTAGGTCCCGCCACTCACTTATAAAATTAACGTACAGAACATAAGTAGTTTGAGAATCTAGATCGTCATCCTGACTGAAGTGTTGTAATGACCAGTTCTGTATGTATGTATGTAATCGTGGTTTGTAGATCTTCGTTGTAAAAATCTGTTGAAAAATTGTCTAGTAAATGATTGCTGTTTGTGCAAAGGCTATAAACAGAGGATTTACAAACAAAGCAATTGTTGTTGCTTACATCAAGTTGTGAACAGTGACGGACAGAATTTTGTGCAAATAATAAAGATTTTAATTAAAACTAAACACAAATTAGTTTTATTTTATTTGCTACATACGAGCCTTAATTTTAAAAATTTTTAAAAAAGTTACAAAAACCATTCAAATATATTTTCAAATTCATATTTCTTTGCTCTCTTTTATACAATTCTTATTACAAATTTTTTTCTGTCTAATAAATGCCTTTCTGATTATATTTTTTTTTAGTATTTATAGCGATAAGCATAAGGTAGTGCTTTTTCAGTAGTCGCCTTTGCCGAACGCATAATTTTTGTGTGTTATTTTAATGGAAGAACTGCCAGTTTAGAATTAAAATGATTACGTCGCATACAATTGCTAACTAACTATGTAATGCGAAAGAGATAGAGAGAGAGAGGGAGAGTATTGGCAATTTGACAAATGAGTTTATAGTTGATTAATGATTGTTTAAAAGTCATTCGAAAAACACTCTTTTTTATTCGATTTACACTCCCCACTCTCTCTCTCTCTCTCTCTCTCTCTCTATTCTAGTCTACTGTGATTACATTAAAACTTCAAAGTACACGAGCTAACTTGTAAATTAACTCATTCACTTACTCAGGCATTCACTCAGACATTCATTCATCCATACAATGCGAGAGTAACATTGCTCGTGTTTCATTTTATTTTTAATTCAGTTTCGCTCTTTTTTTTGATGTCTTTTAAGTTTTATGCTTTGAACTCAATTCAAATGTAATGAAGGAGGAATAAAAAATGAAAAAAATAAGGAAATGAATGAAGAAATTAAAGAAAAATAATTGAGAAAATGTAAAGGAACTAGTATTGACCGTCTGTCTAAGGGACTGACTGACTGAATGACTGACTGACTGACTGAAACTGAAACGTTGTTTGATGAATAACAAAACGAAATTGGATAATTGTGGCCTAATAAAACACGAAATACTCGAGTAGAAATTAAAAAGAAAAAGAAGAGAACGTAGAAAAATACAAGACACCGCGAATAAAACGTATTCGATTGATTTGAACTGGTAAAGTATTAAACTTGGGAGTTAAAATTATAAACTTTACAATGTCGAATTAATTTCAAACTAATATCTACAAACAGAACAAAGAAAAATAAAACAGAAAACATAAAACTTTTATTATTAGTATGCCAAGGGATGTTTAATCATTACTAAAGTATTAACAACTAAAGGAATGAATTAAAAAGAAAAAGTATTTTTAATGTAATTGAACGGAAATATCCAGTAGCGAAGTTTATTCCTTTTATAAAGCAACGTTCTAAGGCATTAGCCAAGTAATTACAGGAAGAGCAATAATAAAAAAATGGAAATTTTATTAATTTTACATCGTTATATACACATAAAGGAGAAAGAATTTTGTATTGGATTTTCATGTTTTTACAAGAAAAAAAAGGCCGTCCTATTCACTGGCGATTCTCATAAAGGGTAGGGCATGACATGTGTCTCATATTGTCGAGATTGCAGCTTAGAGGGGCTTTGGTTAGGCCGTAGTCTAGTAGAAAGTCTGTTAACTTATTAGACGTCAGGCCACAGTTTAAATCCTTGATCAGACATTTCCAGCAAAACGAAACGTCAATTGCATCTTGACAAATTTTCAGCAAAAATTCTGATAGCAAAAAAAATTTAATTGTCATGAAAAGTTTCTCAAAAATCTGTCGTTCGAAGTAGACTTTAAAGTGAAGGTCCGTACAATAATAGATAAAAATTAACACACCCACAATTTAAATGGTGTGTGAAGCCACAGGGTAGCTGATAGGTATTGCAACCAATTATCATTTGTAAACCTCTCATCTGACAGCTGAAAGATTTATTCCAGTGACAGTTCATTTTATTATTTACGAACTTACAAAAGCATTTTGATCTATTGCATTCAGAAAAAAAGTTATTCGTGATGGAATTCAATCGTGATACTGTGATTGCTTTATATTTGGCTGGGAAACCCTCCAGCATTTAAATGTGAATAGATCTTTTGTTTCTCATACCATTGCTCGTTACCGTAATACTGGCAGTGTTGCATCGCGTCCAAAAAGCAGACGAAACAAACGGTAACTACACCAGAAATGATCCGAAAAGTGAAGGCCAGATTTAATCGAAATCCACACTGCAGTGGTAGAAAAATTACTCGTGAGCTTAATCATACACATATTGAAAAATAAGTTTGGACTAAAGCTATTGAAGTTCCAAAAAGTGCAAGAGCTCACCGATGGACAAAAAAAGTTAGACTAGAAAGACCCAAGAAGTCACTTCGCTTGCACGAAAGTGACCAGTTACCGAATTTGGTTTTCTCCGATGAGAAGCCATTCATGTTAATGGCAATTTTATTTACTCTCAGAGTTTTTGCAAGAAATCTGCTGAGAGGAAATTGCTGTAGAAATACTTTTTTTTGTGTTTTATTTTGATGCCTGGCCTGGCGCTCGAACCCTAGCTTTACCTCTAATAAGCCAACACACTACCTACTAGACTACGGCGACTTCAAAGATTCCCTATATATATGGCTTTAATAGCATTGCGTGTGGAAAATATTTTTATTTTGTGTTTATTTTTGGCTTTGTTTCCTATTTCCACCTTAACCACTTGATCGCTGAGGCTGTGTAGAACATTCTACGACGGCTTGTGGAAGCTTTTGGCATTGGATTATTGTCAATGTAAGTGATGTAGGCTGCAAGGGCAGTGACTTGTAGTACATTGTAGAAGAAAGTCAAGGGTCATCTATTTGTTCGTTGCTTTGATGAAAATTCTGCTAAAGCTTATCCATATTATAGATACAACCTTTATATTTGTTATAATCTAAGATCATGAATGACTTTTTCTTTGGACCTTGATGTAAGAGCAGAAAGCAGTATTGTTACCGTAACCAAATATAGTTGACTTTTCTTCTCTTCCTTTTGATAAAGCGAAATATGTTGATGCAAATTGGATAGGATGAGACGGAGTCACATACCCGCCATGCTTTAATTCCATACTTGGCGGGCTTCGCTGATATGTATTGGGTAAACCCAGTGCCACCACATCGGGGATACATATGCTCATCAACTGTCATTTTGATTACTGCATAGATTCTCATTCAGCAATAAATATAAATTGATTATGACTACAGCTTTTTCGGTTTTTTTTTTTTTAACCTATTGACGGGTGTTTTCGATGCCGAAACATATAAAGCAGCTTATATCCCAAAAATCCCGCACGATCGATGGAAACACGATATATTTGGATGACCAAGAATGTAGCAACTAAGTACAAATAAAACAAAATTTAAACAGAAACAAAACAATGCAACTACAAAACATAAGTAAAATAGAAATAAGCTTGGCAACAAAAGAAATTCCATATAAAATGTATGAACATGCCCGGGTGTGTTTCTATTAAGGTACGTATCATTTTTTAACTTTCGACATAGAGGTTAAAAACCCTATAAAATCTGTTCAACAACAGAACTATGGTTGCTTTCATGCCAAACGTGCTCGGTTAACAACGATTCCATAATATTGTGTGCGTACATGTGGCGTATAATTAATATTGAATTTCAACTTTCATTATCGAATAACACTCATACGCCGTAATGAATTTTGAATTGTCCACACAGTAATAATTTGGAAAAAAAAAATTAATTACAACACATCCTCTTAACGAAATCACTAACAACATAGGTCGTGTGAGAACTGCTTACTAAAGCTTGACTGATGCCAGATTTTGACATCCGGCTGCCGTACCACCCTCGTCCTTTAATATGTAAAAAGAAAACGAAATTCGTATACTGATCCTTAGGAAGAATACGGATTTTTTAAATATCCTTGAGAGATTACATACATACATACATCATTACAACTCTTCAGTCAGGATTATTGGCCTAGTTTCTCACACTACTTTTGTTGTGTGTGTTAATTTTTTTTTTGAGAAAGTTTTCGTTGCAATTTTATTTACTCTCAGAGCTTTTGCAAGAAATCTGCTGATAAGAAATCGCCGAAAAAATACTTTTTTTGTATTTTATTTTGATGTCTGGCTGGGGACTCGAACCCTGGCTTTACATTTAATAAGCCAGCACACTACCTTCTAAACCACGGTGACCTCATCCTTAAGAGATTAGAACGCATTAAATGGGATTGTGTTGAGAAGTAGGCCTATGAATCGAACATATTTCGAATAGTATGAGTTTGAAGTCGCCGTAGTCTAATAGATAGTGTGTTGGCTTATTAGACATAAGGTGCGAATTCAAATCCCAAGTCAGACATCAAACCAATATTATGAAAATATCTCTTCGGCGACTTCTTCTCAGCAGATTTCTGGCAAAAACTCTGAGAGTAAATAAAATTGCCATGAAAAGTTTCTCATAAAATCTGTCGTTCGGTGTCGACTTTAAACTGTAGGTCTCGCTAAGTATGTATAAAATTAATATACACTACAAAAGTGGTGTGAAAAGCTAGATCAATAAACCTGACTGATGGGTTCTAATGACCAATTATGTATGTAAACGTTATGTTGCAATTGTTACATTTTTAAGTTTTAAAATGTTTTAAAATATAAGCTCGTAGATTGCAAATAAAATAAAAATAAATTTGTGTTTAATTTTAATTAAAATTCTTTATTTTTTTTTTCGTTATTCCATGTGCCACTGTTCACAACTTGATGTAAACAACAAGAATTGCTTTTTTTTGTTGTTCCTCTGTTTACATGCTTTGCATAAACAATTACAATTACTAGACAATTATTCGACGAATGTTTACAACGGATATCTTCAAACCATGATTATTCTCTTCAAACGTACTGGGCCTGGACACAAGATTGACTGAATTTCATTAAGATTGATGACATTTTCTTTTCCTAAATAATTTATCGTTTAATTACGTTGAATATTTAAATTAGAACACCAAGAATGTTTGTTTAAATTAATGGCTGCACAAAAACAAAACATAAAACAAAAGGTTTTTATTAAACATGCACTCAGGGGCATGCAACCAAATTTTTCGAAACTCCTTTTAAACATTTTCATCCTGCTGCATGCTACAGTAGACAGAAAAAGTTTTAAACAAAAATTTTTGTTTATTTTTTAATTTTTTGTTTTTATTTATATTCACTCTATGAATAGTACAATATTCTCCAAGTGTTATTTAAAAGAGAAAACAAAACGAAATTTTTTATTCCCAATTCCATTGAGCCAAGAATTTTTAGAAAAAAACTAAAAGAAACAACATACAAAACACAGAACCCGCCAGTATGATTGTGTACAGTTTAGAACAATATTTTCCTTTAAACTTTATACACTAGTTATTGATTACCTTATGGTATCTGTATTTGGGGGAAGGAACCCCTTCCCTGTCAAAATTTTCCTTTTGTCTATAACACATGCTGATATAATGGCTGCTTAATGTCTGCCACAATGGAAAAAAAGAAATAAATTTTGAAATGTTTGTTTTTTTTTTGTTTATGTTGTTTGTATTGTTGTTGTTGTTATTGTAATATGTTAGTAAAGTTAAAAAGTTAATAAACAAATTAAGTTTCATAACAAATAAATTATTTAACAATTGTTATGCAAGTAAACATTATCACGCTATGCAAAGATAAATATTGTTTGCCATGCTGCTTATAAATGATAAACGAAACGTCACAATAATTGGAGTTTTTAAACTGACAATAAAAGGACAAACTTACAAGAGAAGAATGGGTCGAAGGTAATACGGTTTCTTACATTTCAAGGTCAAATTTAATACAATCGATCGATAGGAGAAAGAGTGTGATAGGGACATGAAAAGTTATTCAATATTATTGGTTGAAGAGATCAATATCTTCTAATATTGGAGAAGCAGAAGCATTTCACAGCATATTGTTACGTTTTTACCTTTTAAAAAACATTTAAAATACGAGCATGTAGATTGCAAATAAAATAAAAATAAAATTGTATTTAATTTTAATTGAAATTCTGTATTATTCGCATAATTCTGTGTGCCACTGTGCATAACTTGATGTAAACAACAACAACACAACTTGATGTTAACAACAACAATTGTGTTTTTTTTAGTTATTGTTCTGTTTGTGACGCACATCTTCAAACCACTATTACTCTCTTCAAATCCATCGCGACTTCATACAAACTGATTGAACTTCACTAACTAAGTCGCTTGCTTTGCCTTATTTTTTACATAGCACAGCAAACAGTCTGATGAATGTTCTTGTAAGTGAATGTTCATGACTTAGCCTTCTCCTATTCCAATAAATGTAAACTTCGTTGTTTACATTCGTTATTGTTGTTTATGTATTTAGTTTACATTTATTCTTGTAGTGTTGTTGGTGAATTTTTGTTTACTTGTTTACCAGTGTTTTTATGCTGGTGTTTGTTGTTATTTTAAGCACTATCTAGATTTTTCATTTTCCTAACAATATTTTAAACAACTTAGATCTGAATGAGGCCCTTGAAAGGTATCTGGACAGCGTTTGGGTGTCAAAGGTTATTCGATATTTTAAGAGTTGAAGATTTCTTACTTATAAATAGTTTCATAGAGTGATTTATAGCCATTACTACAGACGGAAACATAAAATAGTAACCAAGAAAATCCTAAGTTGAAACCCCACACATAAACTTTCAAAGTCCATTTTCTGTCAAATTAATAGTTATCCATGTAAACTTTCAACTTTCCTGCTTGGAACTCTTGAGTGTAATTAAGGTAAGGCTCAGAGACGTAGCTTAGTCAATTTCATTCAGAGTCTGGGGATCGTTGGACAGAATAAAGAAAGGAGTACCTAAAGGATGACGTAGTCTGGTGGTAGTGCGTTGGCTTATTAGACGTAAAGCCAGGGTTCGAGCCCCAGGCCAAACATCAAAACGAAGTACAAAAAATATTTCTTCGGCTATTTCCTCTCAGCAGATTTCTGGCAAAAACTGTGAGAGTAATAACATTTGCTATGAAAATGTTTCTCAAAAAAATCTGTGGTTCGGAGTCGACTTTAAAGTGAAGGTCCCTTCAATAGTAGATAAAATTAACACACACAATAAAAGTGGTGTGAAAAACTAGTTTAATAATCGCGACTGAAGGGTTGTAATGACAAATTATATATTATGTATGTGCCCAAAGGGAATAGTCAAAAATTTGTCCGTCGGAGTCGACTTTAAAGTGAAGGTCCCCTGAATAATAGATAGAATTAACACACACAACATAAGTAGTGTGAGAAATTAGTTTAGTAATCCTGGCTGAAGGTTTTTAATGACTAATTATGTATGTATGTATGTGCACAAAACGGAATAGTCTGCCATCGTGGCAGGACATTAAGACGCATTGCAACACGTATATGTATTATTGGCCAGTTGTCTAGATGACTGCTAATTAAAAGAGGGGTCGCCGTGGTCTAGTAGGTAGTGTGCTGGCTTATTATACGTAAAGCCAGGGTTCGAGTCCCAGGCCAGACATCATAAATAAAAAATACAAAAAGAATTTTCGACGATTTCTTCTCTTTCTCTTCTTGGAAAGTTTCTCAAAAATCTATCGTTCAGAGTCGGCTTTAAACTGTAGGTCCCACCACTTCTGTATAAAATTAACACACACAACATAAGTGGTGTAAGAAAGTGCGGGCTTTTAGGGGACGATTGTTGTAGACTGTTTAATGGTGAAGGTATAGCACTGGCCATTTTATAGTCACCAGCAGCAACTCGTTTCCTTAACGTTCGCATCTTCCCTCTTTCCACCTTTCCTAAACCTGCACAATGCTCTGCATGAGTGCTATTTTTATAAAGAAAAAAAATTGTCGTAGCATTGAGCAATGCGCCACAGTAACTTTTATTGAGAATTTTTTAAATTTTATAATGATTTCTATGCTTTAAAAAGGAGCTTCAATATTTAAATATTATAAAGTGCAGTCCAACTGTATTATGCAGTAGGCTTGAAAATTATCAAGTAAACCCACGAATCACACCAGAAGCTAGTTTCCAACTTACATTTGGGAAAAGATGCAATAAGTAGGAAGTGCAGGGCAAAAATCTTATGAATTTTTTATTCCAAATCTTTTTAATTTGCAGGAAACAGAGAATAATCCTTTGAAGAAGAGTCTTCCATATGCAGCAAAAGATACAATTCTCTCTGTAAATTAATTGCATGCGTAGTAGTGCTTAGGTATCAGTTGGTAAGATCTTTTAAAAATCGATCTTAATAAAGGACTTTCAGCCAATTTCTGTAGGTATGTAGACAAAACGTTGTTAGCCTCTGTATGTTACTTACTTGCTTAATTGGTTAGTTACAACCCTTCAGTCAGGACTAGAACCTAATGGGTGATTTTTTAAGAGCTCTAGCAATATTTTTCAAAAAAAAAAAAACACATAAAATTCAGAAAAACTCACAAAGTCTATATTTGAGTCGATAGTACGGTGCATATAATTTAATGTTTGAAGATTATTTCATACAAATGTTGGCCGCGACTGCGCAAATTGTCAATTTGCTTAGTCCAATTTTCCAACATTTCGACCGGTATCTCACGAATAAATACATCAATATTATCTTCCAATGCGCCAATTGAAGTGGGTTTGCCTGTATTGACATGAGCTTTAACAGGGATCCACATAAAATAGTTTAAAGGCTTTAAATCGTACGATCTAGGCGGGCAATTTACCGGTCCCGAACGTTAAATAAGATTTTCACCGAACTCGCCTCTAATTAAGTCCATTGTTACGCGTGCCGTGTGGCATGTGGCACCGTTTTGTTGAAACCACATGTCATACAAGTCAAGCTCTTGCATTTTGGGCAAAAAAAAAGTTGGATATCATCTCACGTAGCGCTCACCGTTCACAGTTACGTTACTATTTGCAGCATCTGTGAAGAAGAATGATGCCACCAGCCCATAAACCACACCAAACAGTGACTTTTTCTGGATGCATTAATAGTTTTTGCAATTATTCTGGCTGACCTTAGGTTTCCATTGAGCCAAAAATGAGCTTCGACGCTGAATACAATTTTTCGATAAAGAGGTGGATCTTCGGCCAACTTTCCAGAGCACGCATTTTGATAATAAAATTCAATGATTTGCAAGCGTTGTTCGTTTGTAAGACAATTTATGGTTAAATTACAGACCAAACTGAAGATGTTTGACAGTGAAACAAAACAAGAAACGTGCGTGAGCTGTTTAAACCGGTATTGCCAAAAAGATAATAGCTAAAAAATCACCCTTTAATTACCTACATCACCAGTGTTGAGTGTATTCATTTTACGCATTATTGAAGGAACCTTTACTGGTTTACACAGAACGTTAGATTTTTGAGAAATATTTCATTGTTTTTTTTTATTTTTTATTTTGTATTGTCAGAGTTTTTACGAAAAGGCACTCGGGACTTCGTTCGAAATGTCTACGCTGAGTGAACTACTGTCTCTCGTCTAATAAGTCATGGCACGAACCGAATTTATATCCACTGAGGCTAACTGAAGTCGCCGTGGTCTAGTGGGTAGTGTGTTGGCTTATTAGACAAAAAGGCCCGGGTTCGTATCCCAGGTTAGACATCAAAACGAAAAAATATTTCTTCGGCGACTTCCTCTCAGCAGATTTCTGGCAAAGACTCTGAGAGTAAAAATTGCCATAAAAAGCTTCTCAAAAATCTGTCGTTCGAATTCGACTTTAAAACTGTAGGTCCCGCCACTTATGCATAAAATTAATGCACACAACATAGGTGGTGTGAGAAGTTAGGTCGTAATCCTGACTGAAGGGTTGTAATGTATGTATGCATGTATGAGGCTAACTCCTATGGAGTGTTAATAAATGTTGAAAAATTTTAGAATTTTTTTTTCTGCACTTAATGCTCTGCTGTTTTCAGTAAAAGTCCTTTTCCTTTCCTTGTTTCATTAGACCTTCATTTCGTCCGTCTTGTTTTAAGCCACAGAATGCCAGAGTATTCTGTTGCATGTTTCCATGAGTTGTGCCACATTAAGAAAAAAAACCAAAAACAAAATTCTTTAGACTTTATGACAAAACGATGTCCGACATATTTATGGCGAGCAAATATTATAAAAATTTTATTTAATGTCACATGTACGTACATATGTTTGTGTGGTAATAAAAATAGTTCCCAATCCATAAGGTTTACACTCTGAGCCATGAAATTTTATACTTTTTTTTGGTAATACATAACGTGTCAAATTAGCTTTTATTTTATATTTTTGACAGGCTTATGTTATTAAATTAAAGGATATTGAACAAAAAAACAAAAATATTGAAACAAATAAATTTCAAAAGTATTTGATAAGCCGACAGCATAACATTTATTTGCTTTCCTTTCTATTTGAAACGGATACGAAAAAAAAAATTCATTTTGAATTTTCAAAACGTACTTTCACACTAATTCGTATTTAAATTTGATATTTTATTAAAAAAATAAAATAAAAACATTGAACCCATGTCCTCCTATTCATGATTCAGTTTATTTATTTGACATTGCCCCGGGGGCATTAGAGTATAACAAATTCATGCAAAATTTTAACAACTCAATAGAAAAATATTCCTTTTTAATTTTTTTATTCCAAGCTGGCCTGTGAATAGGAAATGTTGTTTCAAAAAATATTGATTCACAGCTACATATCAGACCAATGAGCAACAACAAGTATTTAAAAAGATGAGTAGAATCGCATCATACTCATAATTTCTGACACTTGTACTCACTTATTAATTATACTTATTTTCATACCATGAAACCTCTACTCATCATATTCAAAGTTTGAAGTACTCATCAGTTCTCGTACGTAATAACTCATATAATGTTGCTGATTCAGACTCTCCATACTTCAACATATGCACAAATCACAAAGTATGATTCGCGTATAAGTACTAAAATACCTACTAGAAGGTAGTATGTTTGCTTTGCTTGTTGCTTATTGCTTATTGTTGTTGTAAACGTAGCAATAACTTAAACTAAATTTTGATAAATGATTCGAATCACTAGAATTTGTAAGTATTGTTACGAAAATGGAAAAGTTGTTACATACATAATTGGTCATTTAAACCTTTTAATCAGGATTATTGACCTAGTTTCTCACATTTTTTATGTTGTATGTGTTAATTTTCCCAGGTCAGTTGGTTGTAATGGCCAATTATGTATGTATGTGTTAATTTTATACATGAGTACCTACAGCTAAAAGTCGACACCGAACTACAGATTTTATGAGAAACTTTTCATGGCAATTTTGTTTACTCGCAGAGTTTTTGCCAAAAAACTGCTGAGAACTTAAGTGGAAAAACTCCACGTATTTTAAAACTATAGAAACTCGTGGGTCCTCCTACGGCGACCTCATGGTATTCCTAAAATAATAAACAAAATCTCCAAAAAAACAACACAATGGACTTGATCATGTATGAAATAATAAACAAAAGCACCAATAATAAAACAAATAGAAAACATAGCAACAAAAATAATGGGCTTGTTTACAAGATCAATGAATAAACAAGAATAATAGCCACAACATCAGTAAAAAAAAAACAAATAAGGAATAAAGAAGTAAACAGCCAACAACAAAAGTGCAGCGGACAGAAAAGTAAACAAACAAAAGTAAAGTGCAGTTTAAAAAATAAAATAGCAGTTAGACAAGTACACAAGCAACAACTAATCTGAATGGACGAATGTACAGAAGATACACAAACAAAAATGTAAACAAAGTTGTTTACATTTTTGGATGTTTCTAGAAGATATTCATTCTCCTTCAAGAGCATTCAACAGACTGCTGATCCTTGTAATATAAAAGGCAAGTCAGTTGTGTGTGAAGACGCCACGTTTGATTCAAAGTCAGAATGCAGTCAGTCGTGCGTGAAGGCGTCACTTGGAATTGAATAAGAATTCGGTCAGACACGTTGTGTATGAAAAGAATATTGTGGTGTTGCTTACAAAAATGTTGTAAGCAGAGAATTATAACGAACAAGTGTTGTTGCTTATAAAAAGTTTGTAAGCAGAGAAATAAAACGAACAAGCTGATATCGTGATAGTTGTTGTTGTATACGTGGTATAAGTTCAAACAATGGCATAAAAGTAATGCAGACAATAAAGAGTGTAATTCTGAACTCATACTTTTGACGTTTTTAAAAATATAAAAACGTAACAGTATTGTAAGAAGTATTTTTCTAAAGTTGAAATGAAATGAGTAGCCTTAGTAATCGAATGTATTTCGAATGGTATGAGTTTGATGTCAACGTTGTACACATGCTCATTGCAATCTGTACTTATAAATCAACATTGGGAGCGAGTACGAATGAATCAGAGTACATAGTAGTTCAATTTCATTATTAGTGACTCACTTTTATACAAAATTTTCTTGAGTGCTTATGAGTAGCGAAAAAATGATTCATTGCTGATCCCAGCTTTATATCACACATTGTGATCATACATAGCCGCCTTCCTGTCCCTAACTTTCTATGCATTGAACTCAATTGTATTTTGTATGGATTTCTGTAAATATTTTTACCTCAAGGCTTTATTTGCTTTACATATTTGCTTACATTTAATAGATTACATCGTTGTTGATACATATTTGCATAGGGTTTTAGTGGTTTCTCCTGTATGCCGCGTCACAATGGCGTCTACTTTTAACTGTGGTTGTTACACTCTCTACCCCAAGTCTCTTTTTTTTTTGTTCCTATTAGAATGTAACCGAATTTGAATACATTTGAATGGAATATGTGCGTATATGTGTTTCTATTTGTGTTTTGTTTTGTATACGAAATTTATTATGAAATTTATTTATTTTTTATTTATTTTTATCATGGTTTTCTTATTTATTTTCCTTGATATTGTTGTTACCCAGAAAAATAAAAAGGAAAGAAAGAAAATATTTATTTAACTCAAGTGATTTATAACAGATTAACAACAAAAACATTGTAACCATCAAACAAATTCATTTGAAAATGCCAAACAAAAATTGTCTTTTTGTTTCTTTATCTCTTAGCTCTCTCTCTCTCTCTCTCTCTCTCTCTGCCCCCTCTCGCCCTCTTTCCTCTCTTCTCCGTTATTATATTTGATTTATATTTGTAGGCAAACGACAGTTTTAGAGAGATTTTGTTTCTTTCGTTTTAAATAAAAAGTTTTTGTTTGACATTGCCTACTTTTAGGTGTCTTTCAAAAGAAATTTAATCTTTATATTTCCTTAAAAAAAATGTGTTTTCATTATTATTTATAATTAAAGTTTCAAATCTCATGTTCTAATAATGCCTGCAAATGTTTTCCATTCATTTTATATTTTTTACTTCAAAAAGTAAAGCGAGATTGAATTTCAATACTCTGTAAATCATTTTTGTTTAGATTTGTTTTAATAAATTGCCTAGAGATAGGCGCAACTTTAAATTTTGTAGATAAAAAGCATAGAGACAGGCTGTACTTTAAAATAAAAGATAAAAATAAAGACACTAAATAAAATTTTTTTGTTTTTCAAAATATGGAAATAATGTTTTGTAGACTTCACTACCATATCCCGCAAATATCAAAGCATTTTGACAGGCTCTTATCTTTGACAGGTGCAAGTTAAAAAGCAAAGTTTTCCATTTCGATACTCTCCAAAACCATAAAGTGTATGAACTATTTTAAAAGTATGTCTGTATTGTAATAGAGCGGCATAAGACTACTTTTAAGTTGAATTCTTTTTAGTAGATTCATATAAAACGGCAGGACAGCGTATAGAAATCCTTTTATCTTGAAAAATTTTTAAAATAATGATATCTCTTAAAAAAGACTGAAGGCCTGTGTTCAAACCCCAGGTCAGTTATCAAAATGAAAATATGAAAATATTTCTTCGGCGACTTCCTCCAGTAGATTTCTGACAAAAACTTTGAAAGTTAAACGGAATTGCCATGAAAAACTTCTTAAAACTCTATTGTACGCAGTCGACTGAAAACTGTAGGTCCCACCACTTATGTATAAAAATTAACACTCCTAACGTAAGTGGTATGAGAAGCTAGGTCATAATCCTGACTGAAAGGTTATAAAGACCAATTATGTGTGTATATATGTAATATCTATGAATTAAAATATAGGATGAGACACTTTTTTTTAATGATTGCCTATCACGTGAGAAAAATATGAGAAGAGTAGTAAGAGAGACTCTACAACATTTCAAGAAACAGGTGCTAACGATTTGCATAAAGATTGGTAATATTTTCATCTAAATTTTGCATGATATTAGTTCTATAGTGTACCCTAAAGTTTTGAATAACACCCTGAAGTGATAGTGGGAGGCAAAAAAACAATTTAAGCAGCATTGCCCAAAAACCGCAAAACATGAGTCATTCAGCCATAAATAATGTCGCCAGTCATCCAAACCATCTTATTATGCTTCCATATTTTTAAATACTACAAGTCGAGCGCTTTTCCACTTATCAATAATCTACACAAAATAAAATTGTAAGCCTCTCCTTAGACAGTTTTCCACCGAAACACTTTACCAATTTAAATGCCATGGTTTTGTCTGGTAAAGCACGGAAAAAAACCGCTTTTCTCAATGTCCCTGGCCTCCCCGCTGAATTGTTTAAGATCGGATGTAATGAGTTGGTAGGGCGCAATCACCAGCTCATCTACAAAGGCTAGAGGAAAGTATGCCCAACGATTGGAACCTCAGTGTCCTCTGTCCTGTCCTGAAAAAGTGCGACCCTTCGATATGCGCCAACCACAGTGTTATAAGCCTTCTCCCTATCGCATATAAGGTTCTTACAATCGTATTGTATGAACGACTGTAGCCACTCGTCAAAACACTGATTGAACACCTTGTCAGGGCGGCTTCAGACCTGACAAGTACACCATCGACCAGATATTCATACTACGCCAAATCCTGGAAAAGACCCACGAAAATCAAGTCGACACACACCATCTTTTTGTCGACTATAAGGTTGCTGTCTATAGCCCCATAAGGGATCTTATTTTTACTGCAATGCCTGAGCTCGGTATACCTGCGAAGCTGATAAGCAACTCCTTCAAGGTAGGAATGGACCTCTCCAAACCTTTTGTAACCGTGCGAGGTTTCAGACAAGGCGATTCCTTATCATGCAACCTCTTCAACTTCGTCATGGAGAGTGTTCTGCGACAGGAGGAAGTTCATTACAATGAATAATCTTTTAAAAAGTGTTCAGTTGCTTGCGTACGCTGACAACATCGACATCATAGGGCGTACCAAACGAGATGTCACTGCTGCCTTTAGTGCTATTAAACGGTAGTCTAAGAAGATGGGTCTTGCAGTAAATGAGGGCAAAACGAAGTATATGTTATCGACAAGTAGAGACGTGCGGCGTATTGATTCTCAAATTACGGCCGATAACTATACTTTTATCTAGACTCCGCCGTTACCACCGAAAATGATGTCAGTCTGGAGATCAAGCGCAGGATTACTCTTGCCTAACAGATACTATTATGGTCTCAAGAAGCAATTGAGTAGCAGAGACCTTTCTCGTAAGACGAAACTAATACTCTACAAGACGCTCATGCTACCCGTGCTTCTTTATAGGCGCAAACCATAGACCCTATTAAGAACTGATGCAGCTGCCTTGAGAGTATTCGAGAGAAAAGTTCCTACTTAAGATCTTCGGTCCAGGGCGATTTGGCTGATGATTTTCGCATCCGATTCAACAGTGAGCTGTATGAGCTCCTCAACGATATGGACGTTGTACAGCGTATTAATATCCAGTGGCTGCGCTGGCTCGGCCATGTTGTTCGAATGGAGGGGGATGCTCCGGCAAAACGAGTTTTTGATGCGGGGATCTGCTGCAGTTGGCAAAGAGGACAACCTTGTATCCGTTGGAAGGATCAAATCGAGGAACCATTGCCATCGATTGCTGTGGCCAACTGGCGTAGGCGCACAAGAAGCAGAGGCGCCGGGAAGGATGTGTTGCGGCAGGCCGAAATCCTTTAATTGGGTTGTTATGGCCAATTAAGTAAGTAAGTAAACTTATCAGAGAAGAAGCCGTGGTCTAGTGGGTAGTGTGTTGGCTTACTAGAGAAAAGGCCCGGGTTCGTATCCTAGGTCAGACATCAAAACGAAAAATATTTCTTCGGCGACTTCCCCTCAGCAGATTTCTAGCAAAGACTCTGAGAGTAAAAATTGCCATGAAAAGCTTCTCAAAAATCTGTCGGTCGGAATCGGCTTTAAACTGTAGGTCCCGCCACTCATGTATAAAATTAACGCACACAACATAAGTGGTGTGAGAAGCTAGATCGTAATCCTGACTGAAGGGTTGTAATGGCCAATTATGTATGTATGTGTGTAAGTAAGCTTATCAGAACTTTTTTTCGAAGAAACTATTTTTTATTTCTGGTCGCATACGGTCATGGGAGCGTGTGGTATAGGGAATGTAATTCGTTGGGATTTATGTAAACAGTTTTGTCCGTTTAATAGAGATGTCCGCTTAAAAGAGCTGTCCGCAAAGAGAGCTTGCACCGTATTATTATTTTTTTTTGATTGTTTTTGTTGACTAAACCAAATTGATAGGAATTTTAAATAATATTTTATAATAAAAATTGTTATCGAACAAATATCGCAGAGATTTAATATAATTTTTATTATTATAATTTTTTTTTTAATAATTCTAGAAAATATTTCCAATTTTTTGGGATTGATGAAGGGAGTTTATTATTACCACAAGTCCATTTTGAATGAAGTTCATGACAATTATCAGTTGCGTTAAAAAAATTTAAATGCAATTTATTAAATAAACTTTCACTTGCCTAAACACAAACAAATTTTTTACAACACTTTAAACTAAATTTTGTTTTTTGTTTTGAATTTTATTTCGATTTTTTGGTTTTCGGTTTTTCAAATTTGTTATTCAATATTTCATTATTATTTTAATTTTTTTTTATTATTTTATTTTCATATTTTTGCAGTTGTTATGCTGCTATCTATCCGTTGATCTGTCTGTCGGTCTGTATAACTATGCCATAGAATTTTTGTTGAATTTTTTTTTTCTATTTTTTTCTTCTTCAAATATTTATTTTTTGTAGTTATTGAATACAAATATTGGGAGAAAATATGTATTAGAAACTGAAAATAAAATATTTTATTTCAATTCCTATACATTTTTTGTTTTATTTTTCATTTTTCTGCACTAATTCAATAGAAAATCCTTTTTAACCAAAAAAAAACGAAAAAAATATGAAAAAACTAGCAGAAAATTATTCTCTCTCCCTCTCTCTCTCGTCCACATATGCATGTATTGTGGTTATTTGAATTCCTTTAGTAATGCCAACCATAAATATGTTTAAGTCGGTTGGAGTTCATTCGTTTGGTTTTTTTAATTTTTTTACTGTTTTTGTTGATTTTTAAACTAATAAATTTAAAAGGAATTAAATAAATAACAGAAATGACAAAGAGACACATAGACAGAGAGCCGGAGAGAGAGTGAGAAATGTGAAAAAGTTTCTGGATGAAAAAAAAAAACCTATTATTTACCTAAATTGTTAAATGTTCAGTTATTTTTTTTATTCCTTTCTATTCGTATAAATGTTAACAAATTCGTTTGCAATTTATAGATGCATTGGTATGTGTTTTTATATAGCCAAAGGGGTCATAAAAATGAAGTGGCCAGATGTTGCTTAAAACTTAGCAATAGGGTAGGATAGGCCCTAAACAAGTGGCCGTCCTCCAAATGAATTCGATTGCCTCACAATTCCCTGCCTTTGTGGCCCCAATTCCTAGAACCATCCTGGAGCTTACAATGAAGCAACTCAAACTGCCTACGGCAATATTTCACAATTCACTTAGATCGTCAATATAGTAGGCACCATGATGTCTCTTCCCCCTTTGACATAGTATCGGACATATTCCCAGTAGATGAAGAACCGTCCCTTCCTCCTCTTCGTCCCTGAAGCTTCTACAGAAATCGTTTGCAAAGTGTCCCATACCAATGCGCCATGCGTGAACAGCCATAATACAATAATTTGTCACGGCTCTCACAACCGCACTGAGCAGGTCACTTTGGAGTTTTAGCAGTCTTGCAGAGTGCCTTCTATCCAGTCGAGGCCAGATCGGTCCTTATTCGTGGCTGCCCATTTGTCTGTGATCTAGACTTTAATCATGTCCTCAAAAGCGATCCCATTACTCAAGAATTTGACGGAGAATTCGATAGTCTGGCCAGTTCATCCGCTCTGCAGTTTCTCAGTATATCATTTTGTACATTATACCACTTCGCCATCCTGTTCAGGTGTTTTCGATAGCCGTAAGCCGTCTCAGAGTTCATCACACTGGAGTGCAGAGCCCTATTAGCCACCTAACAATCGGAAATCTGAAAGACGCTACAGTAAATTCGATTATAGCTATTGACTCCGAGAAAATTCCACCACCAACGGTACCTATCTCCTTTGATCCATCAGTGAAGATCACTTCTATTCTCCCATACCTCTTTATCTGGGATGATCATCCTAAATTTCATAGAGAAGTAATATCGCGATATCATGAAGTCAATGTCCCCGAAAGCTCCATCAGAGAAGACCACTTCCATTCTCCCATACCTCTTTATCTGGGATGATTGTCCTAAATTTCATAGAGCAGTAATATCGCGATAGTAAGATCCACGCCATTGTCTAGTCGCCCAGAGACGCTTGTCAATCTCAGCCGCTACGCCTCTACAATGTAGATCAAGCAGTAGAAGGCGCAAAATTATCTCCAGTCCCACTGTAGGAGTAGTGTGCATGACACCACTAATTATCACGCAGGCAGCTGCCCTATTTGATTCATGTATGCGAAGTGTCGGAATAACACGACGGCAAGACAATGGTCGTCTTCTACTAGCTACACGGAAAACTGAATCAGTGCACACAGACGAAGACAGCGGATTAAATTGTGTTTAGGTGAACATTAGATAATTTCATAGGAGGTTAGAAAATACCTGAACGTGCTGTTTGATACATGAGTAAACTGTAAATAGTAATTCGCGACAGTAGATATTACAACTGAATTTTCAGAAAGGGTATTAATGGTTAAATTAAAAACAAAAAAAAAAAGCTCAGAGTACAAACATGTACACATTTGTACTCTCCACTATAAACTCATTGCAAATGGTACTTATAAATCAACGTTGTAGTGACTACGAATAAATCCGAGTACAAAGTTCAATTTCAATATTGTTGACTCACATTTAAATTTCTTGAGTGTTTATGAGTAGCGAAAAAACACGATTCATTGTTGATCTCTGGTTCCTATAGCCTAAAAGTGTGAATCTTCTATTTTAGCTTTGAACAATTAAATTGAAAATATTGCACCACGTCTGGTCACTTTAATTCTAGCTCCAATACCTGTTTTATAAACTCAAAAAGAAAAAAGAAAGCAATTTGTTCCCTTTTAATAAAAGAAAAAAATGTTCGTTCAGAATTGTTTATTAATATTTGAATTTCAAAAATATTCAAATATTTCTACTGTCCCAGCTAGCATTTGGACGATTGTTTAAAAAAAATCACTTTGCTTGCTTGTCTTTTTAGAGTACTTTTGATGAGCAAAAACTTATTAGTCAGCTAAACGATTAAAAAAGGACTTAAATATGATTCGTGTTAATAAGTGAAATGAGTTCTATTTAAAATACAAAAAAAAAAAATTGTATAGTAATAAAAAAAATATTTTTTTAAAGAAACTTTGATATTTGATGTATATACATCACGATTATAAACATATACACTAATACAGCGGTTTGCGTCGCTAACAGGGCCTAAAGGAACGCGACGCAAACCGAAACGAAGCACGATGCTCCATACATTTGTATTGATTTTCATTTATTTGCTTTCGAGATTCATAATTTTAGCTGATAAAATAGATTTTTCAATAAAAAATATTTAATTTACTAACGACCTACAACTTGCAACCATCAGATAACATAAATACATTAGATTTAAACGGGAAATCCCCTTTTTCTGTTTTAGCTTTGTACAAACATTTTCATACTAACGATGCAAACTGCAATAAAAAGGACGCAACTTCGAAGTCACAGAAATTTTTATAAGAAAACTTCGAGTTTGGACGAGATTTAAATAGGAAATCCCCTTTTTCTGTTTTAGCTTTGTACAAACATTTTCGTATTAATGACGCAAATCAAAGCACTAACGACGCAACTTCGAAACATGCGACAAAAACTGAAACAAAAGCGATGCAACCTTGAAATCACAGAAATTTTAAAAAGACGCAACTTCGAATTTGTACGAGATTTAAACCGGAAATCCTCTTTTTCTGTTTTAGCTTTGTACAAGCATTTACATATTAACAACGCAAATCAAAGCACTAACGACGCAACTTCGAAACATGCGACAAAAACTGAAACAAAAGCGATGCAACCTTGAAATCACAGAAATTTTAAAAAGACGCAACTTCGAATTTGTACGAGATTTAAACCGAAAATCCTCTTTTTCTGTTTTAGCTTTGTACAAACATTTTCGTATTAACAACGCAAATCAAAGCACTAACGACGCAACTTCGAAACATGCGACACAAACTGAAAAAAAAACGACGCAACTTCGAAATCACAGAAATTTTGAAAAGACGCAACTTCGAAGCAAACCCAGAGCACAGCGACGCAAATCGAGGTATTAGTGTATTTATTATTTGTTCATGGGAACGTGATTTTTGAAATCCCAGCAGTGTAAACGTAGAACTCAGAAAACCGACTAAAAAAACACTTGAAGGGAGTAGAATACAAATTAGAAATACGCCTAATAAACGGCTGACATTTTAATCATAAATTACATAATGCAAACATGACTCATAAACGACAATAAAATGACTCCTAAACATAATGTTAAATTACTCATAAAAGACTTGTATGCGATTAAACGATGACTGAAAGACGATTCGAAAAAGAATCATAAACGAAGTATAAATATGACTAATTAATGATTAGAAAGTGTTTCGAAAATGATTGTAAAACTATCAGAAAAAGAGTCGAAAATTCCTCTGAACTAATATAGAAAATGAATCACAAATGACTTCTTTAAGAAGAGTCGCTCGTAGACACTTTTATCTCCCAAAAAAAACAAAATCTACTAAAACACACTGGAAGAGAGTAAAATACATACATTTTGAAATATGACTAATAAAAAATAATCGTTAATGATGCGAAAAGATGTCCAAATTATTACAAATATGACTGATAAATGACAATAAAAGGACTCCTAAACATAGTGTTAAATTACTCATAAAAGACTTGTATGCGAGTAAACCATGACTGACAGGCGACTTGAAAAAAAATCATAAACGAAGGTAAATAAAACTTGTAAATGATCAGAAAGCGATTCGAATATGATTATAAATCTACTAGAAAAAGGGGCGAACATTTCTCTAAACTAATATATAAAATGACTCATAAATGACTTTTTAAAAAGAGTCGCCCGTACACATGTTTATCTCCCCAAAAAAAAAAAAAAAAGAAAAGAAAATCGACTAAAAATCACTGGAAGAGAGTAAAATACAATTATAAATACGACTAATAAATGACTCAAGTTTTAATGGTAAATGTCTTAAAAATGAGTAGAAATTAATACGAACATGACTCATAAAGGACAATAAATGGACTCCCAAACATAATGATAAAAGACTCGTATGTGATTAAACGATGACTAACAGGCGACTTAAAAAAAAAATCCTAAACGAAGGTAAATAAAACTAATAAATGATTAGAAAGCGATTGGAAAATGATCATAAAACTACTAGACAAATGATCGAAAATTACTCTGAACTAATATAGAAAATGACTCATAAATGCCTTCTTTAAAAAAGTCACCCGAAGACACTTTTTTCTCCCGCCAAAAAATTCATTTATGATCAGAAATTGAGGTCATATTCTAGCTTCTTAATTGCGTAGAAGAATCAAAAAATAATCGAATTTGATTAAACATTTATAAAAATGCTGGCTGGGTTGTGTATGCGTGTATATGTAAATGTGTTGGTTGGTTTATATTAACATTGGTATTGCAGGTGTGTGTGTGTGTGTGTATGTGTGGTTTTAAAAACAAAAATTCCTTGTTTTTTTTTCTTGTTTTCGTTAATCAAACAAACTCCTGTTTTTCACCCGCAATTCCCAACAACGAAATTCAAATATTTTGAATTTGATGGAAAATGTTCTTGTTGTTCTTGTTGTTGTGTGTGTGTACTATTTTTAGATTTCTGTTATAAATTTGGTTCGGGAACGATGTTTTCTGTTTTGTTTTTATGGCACTTTTTTTTTTTTTGAAGGGGAGGGGGGGGGTGGGTGAGTTTAACTGTGAATCACTGTAAATATGCGAATTTAGCGAATGCGAAGCCATAAAATTTGTTCGCGTATCAATTAATTACAATATGATTTGGTTCTTCTTGTTGTTGTTGTTTATTTTGTTTTTAGGAATTTGATTGTGTCCCATGAAAAACTTTTATTTTCACAACGATTTTGTAAATTTAAGGAATGTTTTGATAAAAAATTTTTTTGTTTTTTGATTTTTTTAAAGAAAAATATTTTGTTCGTTAAATTTTTTGTTGTTGTTATTGTTATTATTACCTACTGGCCAACAATTTGTGTAATATTTGTTTATTTTGATAATAAATTTTAAACAAATGTCCCCTTAGGCCACAAAAAACCCGGCCAAAGGTACAACCAACAACAACAACAAATTCATTTTTGTAAATTCCTACTAAAGGCAAGTCATCAGCAGTAAGAGAAAAAGGAAAAAGAAAATTTTTTGAAAAAAAGTTTGGGGAATGGCCTATGACTGGTACTGGCATTGGTACGGAAGCTAAGCACACGGAACTCTGAAACAAATACTCAACATTGCGTAGGTTGTTGGCACTTTTGTTTAAATTTCCACTTCAATAATTATAATGTGAGCTGTTAGGCAATGACAAAAATAATCAAAAACCTCAATAAAACAAAAATAATAAGAAAAAAAAAGGAAGAAGAAAACAAACGAAAATTGTATTGAAATAATTTGTTATAATACCCTGAAGTGTAAATAAATAAAAGAACAAAAATAGGAAGAAAAAAAAAAAAAACGCAACCAAAAATAAATTGAATCTAGATTTTTATGACTCTTAAATTTCCGGCCTGAGAAATGCCACAGCATCTAGAAGATAAGCCATGGTAAACGCAATAAGAAAATTTAATTCGAAAGGAAAAGAAGAAAAAAAAATAAAATAAAGAAAATTGACAACAAATGAACATGAAAATAAACATGAACATGAACATGAACATGAATGTTCGTTCCTGTTGACTTGTCCAATCATATCAAATTCAAAAAAGTATCGAAACAAATTCTAATGTCCACACTGAATTTCTGGTTTTTTTCTTCTTCTTTTAAATAACAAAAATTCGAAATGCTTTTTTCCCTCATTTTCATTTTCGTATTCTTCAAAAACAAAAAGAAAAACGGAAAACCCCTAAGAGAAAAAAATAAAAAACGGAAAATAAATGCGTTTTTTTTTGTCTGAAATTCAATACAAAACTTGATGTGACATTTAGTGTCGATGAATTTGCTAGAGATGCTCAAATGCTATGGCATTTGCAATGGAATTTCTACTTTCAAAAAAATAAAAAAATAGAACTCACAACTACAACTGATAGAAGGAGATCATCATCATGTTACAGTTTTCATTTCCATTTCACATTTTCGTTCTTTGCAGTTCTTATGTTTTATTTTACTGTGTCGAGTAGTAGATTTTTTTACGACATGTTACAGTTTTTTTTTTTTTAACTTTAAATACGTGATTCAGTTGTTTATTGTGTATGGAATTCGTATAGAAAAACAAAACCAAAAAAACTAATTCCTCGCTTCTTGCATTTCATTTACAAACACAATATTGGGCTTTTCAAATATGCCAAGAACTGCTGCCTATGTGGGTAATTTTACAATGAAACCAAACATTTCACTTCTAATTATTTTATTTCCTGTTAAAGAAACACAATTTTTTTTTATTAATTGATCATTACAATCCTTAAGACAAGATTATAATCTAGCTCTCACACCACTTATGTTGTATGCGCTTATTTCATTCATTATTAAAGGTATCTACAGTTTAAACTCAACTCCGATCAACGGATTTTTAAGGATCTTTTCATAGCAATTTTATTTACTCTCAAAGTTTTTGCCAGAAATCTGCTGAGAACGTCATATTTTCATTTTGGTATCCGTCCTAGGGGTTTGAACTCGAGCTTTTAATCTAATAATCCAACACTCTACTACTGGACTACGGCGACTTCACAAATTACTCACAATATTGTTACGAAATTGAAAAAAAATTCTAGGTACTAGTGTTTTGCCTTTACATCATTTAACATTAAAATTAGAAAAAAAGCTACAAAAATAAAAACAATAAACTTGTTTACAAATTATCGTACTGCTTCATATAACAACAAACACTAGCATAAAAAAATGATAAACAAGTAAACAAAAAACAACGATGTTAAAATTTATAGAGATTTCGAAAAGGCGAAGCCACTAACATTCGTCTTCGAAAACATTCATCAGACTGTTACTCTGCCATATAAAAGGCAAGACAAAGCAGGCGAGTGGGGTTGGAAAAAATTCAGTCAGTCTTGTGTGAAGAAACAATGTGTGAAGACACGGTGTGTTTGAAGAGAGTAATCAGGGTTTGAAAATCTCCATTACAAACATCTGTCGAATAAATATCTAGTAATCGTTATTGCTTACGCAAAGGGTGTATACAGAGGAATAACAACAAAAGGGAATTGTTGTTGTTTACATCAAGTTGTGAACTGGAAGAATAAAGAATTTTCATTAAAAACTAAATACAAATTTTTATTTTTATTTTATTTGCGATCTATGAGCTCATATTTTAAACGAATTATAAAAAGAAAAAAACATAAGAAACTCATCCTCTAGAATTTTAATTCTTACAACAGTAAATACATTACAACTCTTCAGTCAGGATTACGACCTAGCTTCTCACACCACTTATGTTGTGTGCGTTAATTTTATGCATGAGTGGCGGGACCTACAGTTTAAAGTCGACTCCGAACGACAGATTTTTGAAAACCTTTTCATGGCAATTTTTTTCTCTCAGAGTCTTTGCCAGAAATCTGCTGAGAGGAAGTCGCCGAAGAAATATTTATTCGTTTAGATGTCGGACCTGGGATTCGAACCCGGGCCTTTTGTCTAATAAGCCAACACTTTAACGGCTAAAATTATGACACTTAGTATGGGTGATGTGAGAAGCTAAGTTGCAATCCTAACTAAAGTGTTGTAATAATTAATAAAGTAGCTAAGTAAAGGCATGATTTGAAATGAAAAATGTTGCCATCTGCTTAGTCATTAAAGCCTCAAATACGTATCATTGAAAATCCCCTTGAATTGATTAAAACAATACAAATGCCAGATACTTTGACTGGAATCAATCAGCAACCTTCCGCGTACGTGAAAAAGTTATTCTTGCTGATACGTACGTACTTACAGACATATTTGACCCTTCAGTCTGGATAATGGCCTACATTCTCTTACAACTTATGTTGTGTGCGTTAATTTTATCCATTATTAAATGGACCTACGGTTTCAAGACAACTTTTCATGGCAATTTTATTTTATTCTCAGAGTTTTTTCTAGAAATCTGCTGACAGGCAGTCGCCGAAATAATATTTTCGTAATATCTCGTTTTGTTGGAGTTGGTCTGACCTGGGCATTTAACCATTGCCTCATGACTAATAAGCCAACATACTACCTTGTAGACTACAATGATAATACTCATGCCGATAACTTCCTTTAATCAACGAAAACACAAACAACGAAAAACTAAATTTTTGTTTTTACACCAGAGATCAACAAAGAATCGTTTTACGAGTGAATCAACAGAATTGAAATTCAACTACTCTGATTCATTCGTACTCGCTTCGACATTGATTTATAAGTACAAGTAGCAAAGAGTATGAGTACAACGTTGAGATCAAACTCACAAAATTCGAAATTCCTACGCTTAATCATTCTGATTCATAAATTTAGAAAAATACTTATAATACTTATAAGTCATTCGAGTTGCTTGAATCATTCATCAAAATTTATAGCCTTTGTTGTTGTTGTTGCATACACAAACAAAGAAGAAATAAAAGACAAAGACAACAAGCAAATCATACACACAATCTTCTTGTGAGTATTGTACGCGAATCATATTTTGAGCTTCGTGTAAATGTTAAGTAGAGACGAGTCGAAGTCAATAACATCATGTTTATTGTTAAGTATAAATACGACGAGTACTTCCACCTTTGAGTATGAGTAGTATAAGTATGATATCAAAATAAGTATGAATGCGTAGAAGTACCTGAAATTATACGCATGACTCAAACCTACTCATCGTTTAGAATACTTATTGCTGATCTCTGTTTTACACACACAAGCTCCATATCAAAGGTCATATTTTATTTACACTTTTCGCCAGTAACTATGAGTACTAAAACACTCCTTCAAATGTCCTTTTGATTTGTGAAATGACCCGTGGTTGAAATCTTACACTTCATATTGCCCCCTTACAGACGATATTTTAGACTTGAATGTGTTTGTTTGTGTGTGTGTCGACATTTGTGAGGGTATGTGTCCGTGTTTTATAGGTTGGGTTTAAATTCTTCTTCTTATTTGTTTCGTGTGAAATGTGTTTGTGGGTGAGTATATGTGCGTGAATTATAAAATCTATAAAAATTCAGTGGCTGAACGTGCTTAACACAAAAAACGACCCAACAGTCTACATCAAAAGTATACATACATATGTATGAATGCATGTATGTACACATACATGTTTGTACTTTATTCGTTTTCAATTTGTGTACCCTACAATCGGCATAGTCGAAATTAGAATAGATTTTAAAACCATATTTTATTAGCATTTTATTATTACTCATACCATCCGATTGCCACCATTCCCCTTCGGTATTTACTTATTATTTTGGTGCTTTCTTTTTACTTTGATTAAAAAAATTTTTCCACATTAGCCTGCCTATCTTCGAGAGTCAACTATAGCTTTTGCGATTTATATTTTTAATGTTTCTCTAGTCGTTTACTTCAAAAAGTACTTGAGCTTTCTAAAGCTAAATCAATGTCTCATAAAGAAAAATCAATTTTGTAACCATTACCAGCTTTTTGAGTCGCTCTCTAGAATTTTGTAAAGTTCTACTTGAGTTTTGTTATGACTTTCATACAGGCCACCTTCAATTTTGGAAGTCATTGCAACTTAACTTAAATTTTCTTCGCAAAACGGTAGATCAGTAAAGCCAGATTTCCCTCAAAATATGTCTAATGAATCCTTTAGACTACTTAATCAAAAGACTCGTCTAGAGTTACAACGATAGGCCTTTTAATTGCATTTTTTGATGAACTTATTTTAGATATTAGTTAACCTTTCGTTTTTTGATACTAATTTAAGGCAATTAACAATCGTTCATGACAGAGATCAGCAATGAGTATTCAAAAAGATAAGTAGAATCGAATCGTACTCTCATAATTCATATATATTTTAATACCAAGGAATCTCTACTCATTTTCAAAGGTCCGCCATCTAACATTTTTCTTTTTCAATTAGTGATCATTTCGCGAATGGTAACACTTGGCTCATGTCTGATTTGACGTTCCTTACGCTGAACGAATATGGTTGTATATACGCCTGAACAACGTTGGGAAATAATGCGACATTACCTTGAAAATCATGGTGATGTTGTAGAATGTTCGTGCAGCCCTTGCGCTGATCAACTTCTTCCTTTCCCTGATTTGGCGGAACTTGGTTAGTTCAGGGACTGCGTTTCACCCGTGTCATCACAACGGGCCGCCATGCGTGCTCAAGTGAGCTTTGTGATATCACTACGACCTAACCTGTAGAATGTTCGTTATCTTGTGAGAAAAGTGCAAGAAAATGGCATTCTCATCGATAAATCAAAGCGTGAAAAGCCAAAAACAGTGCACCCAAAGATATTGCTCCTGTGGCAGAAAGTGTACATGAAGCGCCATCAACATCAATTCACCGCTTTTTTCAACAATTGAACCATTCGGAGACATCATTGAGATGAATTTTGCATAAAGATCTTGGATGACACGACACAAAATCCAATTGATACATGAGTTGAAGTCAACTGACCATCCAATGCGTTTTTGCTTAGCTAAGTGGGCCTGCGATCGACTTACAAATGATGCTGATTTTGCAAAAAAAAAAATCATCTTTTCAAATGAAGCTCATTTTGATCTAGGCGGGTATGTAAACAAGCAAAATTGTCGCATTTGGGGCACAGGTTTGGTGCGGATTTTGGTCCTGAGGCATTTTTCTTCGAAAATAAGCAAGGACTGACCGTTACAGTCAATGGCGATCATTATCGGGCCATGTTGAATGAATTTTTATTCACATAAATTAAAGAGGAGGATATTGGCAACATTTGATTTCAACAGGACAGCCCTATGTGCCATACAGTCGAAGGTACACTCGATGTTTTGCATCCTCTTTTTGGAGATCACATTATCAGCCGCAAGGCTGATATCGTTTGGGTACCTCGGAGCTGTAATTTGACATCGTTGGACTATTATTTGTTGGGTGCAGTGAAAAATACGCCGACAAGCCAGAGATAATTGACGCTTTAAAGGACAATATTCGTGAAGCCATTGGTGAAATATAGTTGAACACAATCGAGAATGTGCTAAAAAATTCGACCGATCGTGTAGGATACTGTACGGCCAGCCGAGGCAGCCATTTGAATAAATTTATTTTCCGTTATTAACTGGAAGGATTGTATTTTCAAATAAAAAAATAAATTTGAGAAAATATCAAACCGAAAATATGAAAAAAAATATTTCTTTCCTCTCGGCAGATTTCTGACAAGAAAAGTTTCTAAAAAACTGAGAAGCTAGGCCGTAATCCTGACTGTCTAACTGAAGGTTTGTAATGGCCAATTATGTATGCATGGATGTGTAGCGAATAAACGATTCAATGCTGACCTCTGACTTTTACATCTAAAAAGGAAAAAGAAGAAAAACAAATGATTCCTCTCTTCCCATTTCATTTTTCGCCTTTTTTTCGTTCCGTTGTGTCATTTTTTAATATCCAACTCAAACAAATAGTTTGTGACTGGCGTCCAAAGCATGAATTCACATACACTCGAGTAAGTGCAGTAAAGAATTGTAATGTAAACACACACATATACATATATACGTTCTCTGTGTGTGTGTGTGTGTATGCATGTATAGTGTTTGTGTTTGTGTAGTCTTGTAAATGATAAATCCATATACGAGCATGAGTTTTTGAATGTATGGAGTTCGACATGGGCACACACACTATTGCCAATAAAGGTCAGTCAGCACTGCTAATAGCAACAACATGAATATTTAGTTGCTTATTTGCTAAAAGGCCAACTGGAGTGGTAAAAAAAATAGAAAAAATTAAACTGAAAAGAAATGAAAAGGAGAGGATTCGAGTATAGAACTCGAATTGAAAGCATATTAAAAATAAAAAAAAAACAAAAAACCGCAAACTTCATTTATATGCTGCAAAAACCCGGCAGGGCCAACATGTTTTTAGAACTCAAATCTATTTTTTATTTACAATTCCTTTGCAAGAACATTAAATGCCTCGTGGTTAAATGAAAACAATTTAAAATGAAATCAATGGACATGAAAAATGGAAATGTTAATGACAGTTCGATGACAAATCTAAAGTATTTTCAACTTTAATTTAAATAATCTGCTATCATAATTCCTGACATGTCACCGCAAACTATTAGATAATGTGTTGGTTATCTTTGATTAAACAAAGATCTCACGATCTGAGTTTTAAAACCCAGGTCAGACATACCGAACATAACAAAATACGAAAAAAAAAAAACAATTTTTCCCATGAAAAATTTCTCACAAAAACCCATCCCTCACAGTCGTCCTTATACTATATAAGCGACTTATGAATAAAATTAACACACACACCGTGGGTGATTTGAGAAGCTAGCTGTACATAATTGGTCATTGCAGCCCTTTAGTCAAGATTACAACCTAGCTTCTCACATCACTTATGTTGTGTTACATATACTTTAACGTCTTCTCTGAACGACAGGATTTTGAGTAGCTTTTCTTGGCAATTTTATTTACTCTCAGAGTTGTTTTTTCTAGAAATCTGCTGACAGCAAATCCCCGATGATATAATTTCATATTTTCATTTTGAAGTCCGACCTGGGGTTTGAACAAGAACCTTCAGTCTAAGGAGTCAACGCACTACCTACTAGACTACGTCGACTGTAGGCTTGTAATGGCTAATTAAGTTAGTATTAATGCCCCCATTTCAAAACCAAAAAAGTCTTTAGACCGCACATCACATTATCCCACCCTTCTTCATAAACTAGTTTTCTAATTGCAATACAATTGACTGCCATAACTATTAGAAAGTAAAATAAAACTCAGTTGTTCAAATTGGGAAGACAATAGTAGACAAATCCACTTACAATCAAATGTTATGAGTTTATCTACTGTTTTATAATGTTACCGGCCCTTAGAATAGATTTCTATTACTAAATTGCAGTGGGAGATATGCTTGCAATTGTAATACATTGTTTTTATATCATAATAATAAAATAATCAAAACGAAAAATATTTCTTCGACGACTTCCTCTCAGCAGATTTCTGGCAAAGACTCTGAGAGTAAATAAAATTGCCATGTAAAGCTTCTCAAAAATCTGTCGTTCGGAGTCGACTTTAAACTGTAGGTCCCACCACTCATGTATAAAATTAACACACACAACATAAGTGGTGTGAGAAGCTAGGTCGTAATCCTGACTGAAGGATTGTAATGGCCAATTATGTATGTATGTAATAGTTCCTTCCTGACATACAGGAAGGTACTGTGAAAATTTCAAGAAAATTGGTCCGTCCATTTTTAAATACTCGTATATAGATTCATATCTTCATATGGTAGGAGCCACGCCCCATTTTTGCCCAACATATTCATATTGATGCTAAAGCGGCTTCGACAAAATTTTAGGAGTCTATCTGTTATATATCCTTAGATATACTAATTTAATATTTTTATATGGAAGGTGACACGCCCCCTATAACCAATCCGCCCATTTTGTTTATATAAACGTTAAAGTCGTCCATACAAAATTTTGAGGACTCTAGCTGGTGCAGTTTATGAGATATGTGGGCGTGTCACCTCGCCTACTATAAATTTTAAAATAAAAAGTAGCCTATAGTTCTTTCTTGACATACAGAAAGGTACTGTTAAAATTTCAAGAAAATCTGTGCGTCCATTTTTAAATACTAGTATATACTCATACTTTCTATGGTAGGAGCTACGCCCCATTTTTGCTCAACATATTCATATTGATACTAAAGTGGATTAGACAAAATTTTAGGAGTCTATCTGTTATATATCCTTAGACATACTAATTTAATATTTTCATATGAAAGATGACACGCCCACTATAACCTATCCGTCCATTTTGTTTATATAAACGTTAAAGTCGTCCATACAAAATTTTGAGGACTCTAGCTAATGCAGTTTATGAGATATTTGATACTAAATACTTGTTGGATATGTGGGTGTGCCACCTCGCCTACTTAAAATTTTAAAATAAAAAGTAGCCTATAGTTCCTTCCAGACATACAGGAAGGTACTGTTAAAATATCAGAAAAATTAGTCGAGCCGTTTATCCGTCTATAGACTTCAAACAATATCTAGATATGACATCATTTATCAAAACATAAGGGGCTAGATCACAAGCAATTAATATTTTATTTCTCCTCCAGCACTTCTCTGAGAATTCAACAAATTTTGGTCAAGTATTGTTACGAAAATAAAGAATCTAGATACTTTTATATTGCTTAACATTAAACTTTCAAACAAAAGCTACAAAAATTTAACAATAGAGTAAACAAACCTGTTTACAAATTGACATACTGCTTAATATAACAACAAACACTAGCATTAAAAAATGGTAAACAAGTAAACAAAAATATAAAGACAATACTACAACAAGAAATGTAAACAACGACGTTTACATTACGTAGATTTCAAGAAGGCAAAGTCATGAAGTCGCCGTGGTCTAGGGGGTAGCGTATTGACTTATTAGACAAAAGGCCCGGGTTCGAATCCCAAGTCAGACATCGAAACGAAAAAATATTTCTTCGGCGACTTCCCCTCAGCAGATTTCTGGCAAAGACTCTGAGAGTAAAAATTGCCATAAAAATCTTCTCAAAAATCTGTCGTTCGAAGTCGACTTTAAACTGTAGGTCCCGCCACTTATGTATAAAATTAACGCACACAGCATAAGTGATGTGAGAAGCTAGGTAGTAATCCTGACTGAAGGGTTGTAATGGCCAATTATGTATGTGTATGTATGTAAAGTCATGAGCGTTCGCCTTCAAGAACATTCATTAGATTGTTTACGTTGCCTTGTACAAAGGCAAAGCAAAAGTAGGCAACTATGTTAGTGAAGTTTTAATCACTTTTGTGTGAAGACAGGATATGGTTCAAAGAAGTAATCGTGGTTTTAAGATTTCCATTAAAAGGATACGTTGAAGAATTATTTAGTAATTGTTGTTATTATGCATAATCAGAAAAATAATAAAGAAAATCAATTGTTGTTGTTTACATCAAGTTGTGAATAGTGGCACACAAAATTGTGGGAATAATAAAAAGAGTTTTAATTAAAACTAAACACCAATTTATTTTTATTTAATTTACTAATCTACGAACTCATATTTTAAATGTTTTTAAAAGGTAAAACGTAACAATTTCTGGGAATTAAAAAGAACACAGAGCTTGCAAAGTTTAAAGGAAACAAAATAAAACTTTGTATGGCTTAAGAGGCCTTTTTCAAGTCTCGTTTACTTTCCTGTTTTCCGGGTTAAACTGCCCTGCTAAATATACGTCTGCCTGTGTGTGTGTGTATTTTTAAAAGTGCTTTTTAACAAATGATTGTGGATCATAAAAAAATAAAAATGGTAGAGACTTGTATGCACACACCAGCACAATATTTAATGGCCATAATAGCACTATAAATAGTACCCACATCACTGCAAGTTAGTATAGAAAATGCCAACAATACCAGGCCTATTAATATTTCGGCATTATTTAAGATTATTTGTTAATGTGCCCGATAGCCCTCTCCCACTGTACTCGCCTATCCTTCCTTTTTTTGTCACAATGTCAATGGATTTCAGCAAAATAGTAATAAAAACACTCGAAAGAAAAGAGGAATAAATAAACGGTGTGCAGTAGAATAATGTATTGCGTTGTAGTTGTTGGTGGGCAAAATGTTAAATTATCATAATGTGGCTAGAAAGTGTCATTATTTTATTTAATTGAATAAAACAACAATTTTTATTTTTTTTATATTTCAATTGGTTTTTATGTTCTTTTTTCTGTCTTTCTTTACATTTTCTCTCCTACAACTACCAACAACTACAAAATAAATGTCATTTAGGAATGTAGGAATAAAATCAGCTATTCAGCAGAATTTTTCCTTGTTATTTATTTTCATGTTCATTTTAACATTAAAAATATTTAAAGTGAACATAACAAATATTTATTATCGAGGCTATAATTCTTCCGACAGACAAAACAGGGTCAAGAAAATTTAAAATGAAAACAAATAAATGAAAGCAAATACATGATCACCAAAGGTAAAAACGTCGATTGCAAAATAAGTTTGTGTTTAATTTTATTTTAAATTCTGTATTATTTGTAAAATTCACTGTACCAGTGTTCACAACTTGATGTAAACAACAATTGTACTTTTCTTTGTTATTCCTCTCTTTACCCACTTTGCATAAACAATTACAATTACTAGACAATTGTTTGACAGCTCATTGTAACGGAGATCTTCAAACTGTGATTCCACTCGTCAAACACACCTCGTCTTTAGACAAGATTGACTGAACTATTCGTAATGTATACAACAACAATTGCTTTTCTTTGTTATTCCTCTTTTTACACGCTTTGCTTAAACAATAACAGTTACTAGACAATTGTTTGACAGACTTATTGTAACGGAGATTTTCAAACTGTGATTGCTCTCATAAAACACACCGCGTCTTTACACAAGACTGACTGAACTATTACTAACTCAGTTAATTGCTTTGGCTTTCCTTTCATAGGGCAACGTAAACAGTCTGATCAATGTTCTAAAATTTGAATGTTCGTTTCTTCGCCTTCTTGAGATCTCTACAAATGTAAACATTGTTCATTTTATTATTGCTGTTTGCGTATTTTGTTTACATTTATCTCTTTGGGTCCCTAATAATTTTATATGTGCGTGTCATGCTGGCCAACTTGTCGCTTTACTGGAACTACGTCATTATCAGCATCACTATTGGAAATATTGTCAGAACAAATCTTATCACTTTCCTTATTAAAGAAAGAGTCCTTATGTTGAAAGAGTCAAAATAAAATCCTTCATCGCTACTTTACAAGTTCACGGAACACTTTCTTTCAATAAATTTATTTTTACCATTATATTAGATTATTATTTTGAAATATTTTAAGAAGCAAAATCGCCAAATCTAAGTTAAACACAACTTATAAAATATCTTTCAATTTTAAGGAATTTCTAAAGCCTATCGGCTTGAGTATAGACATACGACTAGATCGGTAATAAAACTTTGGTGGCTGAGAGCAGACATACGACTGGAATGGTAAAAAAGTTAAGGAGGCTGTAAAGCAGACATACGGTCGCAAAGGGTTTTTTCTTGTAGTGTTTGTTGTTATATTTTTGTTTACATGTTTCCTAGTGTTTTAATGATGTTGCTTGTTGTTATATTAAGCAGTACGATAATTTGTAAACATTATTTTTGTTTTGTAGCTTTTATTTTTAATTTTAATGTTAAACGATATAAAAGCAAAATACCAGGATCTAGATTTTTAAATTTTCATAAGAATATAAACAGGGTGGCTAATATATAATGCAACAAAGTAAAGCGCTATATTCTTTTATTTATTTTTTTTTTTAATTTTATTATGCAAAAGCAAAAAAGGTTAGAAATAACATGAAATTTTAGAATCAGTTTAGATTTGTTCGAATTGTTTGCCTTTGGTAAGAATTATGGCCTTCAAACGGCCGACAAAGCAATCACAGACTGCACGTAAGTGGCTGTGCGGTATTTTGGTCCATTCCCGGCGAAGCGCTGTCGTGAGATTATCGACCCTTTGTTATTTTTTAGTTTGAACCTTATACTCCAAAATGCTCCAGGCGCAAGGGTCCAACGGATTGAGATCCGGAGATTTTGGTGACCATTGTGCGGTAGTAATAAGGCGAGGAACCTCCTTTTTCAACCATTCTTGGTTGACGCGTGCTGAGTGCGGTGATGCTGAGTCCTGGTGGAATGTCCATGGTCTCCTGCCGAAATGTTTGGCAGCCCAGGGCTTCATTACTGTCTTTAAGACATTTTCCCGATAATATTTAGAATTTATTTTTGACCCCACGGTCGATAAATACAAGCGGAGAGCGACCATCGACTGTTACGGCGCCCCATACCATTACCATCGGCGGCGCTTGAGTTCTGGTGGCCAATCGCAGGTGTAAATTTTCAGCTGACCTCTTTGGCAAGTAAACCTGATTATTTTGTTTGTTCACAAACTGATCAATTTGGAATGGGTTCTCATCGGAGAAAATCAAATTCGGTCACTGGCCACTTTCGTGCAAGCGAAGTAACTCATTGGCTCTTTCCAGTCTAACTTTTTTTTTTGTCCATCGCTGAGCTCTAGCACTTTTTGGAACTTCATTGGCTTTAATCCAAGCTCATTTTTAAATATGTGTTGCATTCATTCTCGCGATATGTTCAGCTCACGAGCAATTTATCTATCACTGCGGCGTGGATTTCGATCAAATCTGGACTTCATTTTTCGGATCATTTCTGGTGTTGTTACCGGTTTTTTCGTCCCCTTTTTCAACGCGATGCAACACTGCCACAGTAACGCGCAATAGTACGAGAAACAAAAGATTTAATCACATTTAAATTCTGGAGGTCTCTAACGATAGCCACTTGTGATTTTCCAGCCAACTATCCAGCAAGCACACTATCACGCTTGAATTCCATCACGAATTACTTTTTCTTCTGAATAAAATAGATCAAAATGCTTTTGTAAGCTTGTAAATAATAAAATGAACTGTCACTGGAATAAATCTGTCAGCTGTCAGACGAGCGGTTTACAAATGATAACAACCCGAAGTTGGTGGCAATACATATCAGCCACCCTGTAGACACGCTAATTTAATTAGATTTTTAATGCCAAATTCTGCAACCTTAAATGCTTTTACTGGCTTACTTTTGAGTTTTTTTTTACTTTCAAACATTTGTTCTGGTGTTTTTTTGGTCTAGTCTACCCTTTATTTTCTTTTGCATTCACTTGCCAATAGGGGTTCTAATTAATAGCCTGTAACTGCCGCAGGAACAAGGCAACTAAAATGCATAAAAACCAGACCAAAGTAACCAGCAAAATATGAAAATAAACTCAAACATTCACTTTGACACATAAACACACACACACACACACAAGAAAATTGTCAGTGTGTTGTGGTAGTAGTAGGAACCCAGCAACATCAATATCAATGACGCCATGAAAAATCAACAAAAATGTCAATAATGTGTTACACGTGAGAGCAAGAGAGAAGAACAGAGGGCCAACATACGACCTGATTGTTGACGTGCAAAAGCATTTATGAATTTATAAGAGTATGTGTATGTTTGGGGGTATAAGTTAAGTACGGGAATATAAATTATTTTTGTATGCTCTTCTTTCACACATACACGCATGCAGACTCACATAAGAATTTGATTGTCAGCACATCCATAAACATTCTCTAATCCACAGTAGGTATGACCACAAAAATGTGGAAATATTACAAACTTGACTACAGTAAGGGGCAAAAGAAAGTGAACGGCAAAACGATTTTCATTGCAGTGAATTTCCATTTAACTTTTGGTTCAGCAGAGAGTCTACTTGTTTCGGCGCCTCGTCAGTCAGACAGTCAGATATTTTTGCTATGACCCTGAATAGATGCCTTCAAAGATGTAGCATCCCGTTTGGAAGATGCCAGAGAGTTATTCCAAGGATTCTGTATACATTTCAATGTACAATAAAACACTTCCGCTCCTTTCACACTATTTGGTGCCTGAGCTACAAAGTGTTGCTGAATATGAACCAAATAGCATGTTTCTAGCAAAGCAAAGAAACATCATACAAACTAAGTACTTGCAGGATGTCCTTGCTGAAAGTAGCAGTTCGGAAATGGACGATCAGTTACGAAGCCTGAATTCTAAGTAAAGACAATAAATTTTTGTAAAAATTATTCTTAATTGAATAAGTTGTTATGAAAGTAAAAAAAATCTTGGTACTGGTGTTTTACTTTTACATCGTTTAACATTAAAATTATAAACAAAAGTTAATAAAACAAAACAATGCAGTAAACAAACCTGTTTACAAATTATCGTATTGATTAATATAACAACAAACACCAGCATAAAAAAATGGTAAACATGTAAACGAAAATATACCAACAAACACTACAAGAATAACCCTTTGCGACCGTATGCCTGCTTTCAGCCACCTTAACTTTTTTACCATTCCAGTCGTATGCCTGCTCTCAGCCACCAAAGTTTTATTACGGACCTAGGCGTACGTCTGTACTCAATCGATAAGCTTTCGAAATTCGTTAAAATTGAAAGATATTTTATAAGTTGTGTTTAACTTAGATTTTGCGATTTCGCTTTTTAAAATATTTCAAAATAATAATCTAATAAAATGGCAAAAATAAATTTATTGAAGAAAGCGTTCCGTGAACTTGAAAATAGCGATGACGAATTTTATTTCGACTCTTTCAACATAAGGACACTTTCCTTAATAAGGACACTTTCCTTAATAAGGACACTTTCCTTATCGCAGTAATGCGACGAGTTATGCCTTAATTCCGACCAGCATGACACGCAAACATAAAATTAATACGGTCGCAAAGGAGTAAATGTAAATGAAATACGCAAACAACAATAATAATATGAACGATGTTTACATTTGTAGAGATCTCAAGAAGGCGAAGAAATGAACATTCACATTCAAGAACGTTCATCAGACTGTTTACGTTGCCGTATAAAAGAAAAGGCAAACCAGTTAACTGAGTAAGTAACAGTTCAGTCAGTCTTGTGTAAAGACGCGGTGTGTTTCACGAGAGCAATCACAGTTTGAAGATCTCCGTTACAAAGATTTGTAAAAAGATTGTCTAGATTGTTTATGCTAAGTCTGTAAACAGAGGAATAAAAAAGAAAAGCAATTGTTGTTGTATACATTAGTAATAGTTCAGTCAGTCTTGCGTAAAGATGCGGTGTGTTTGACGAGAGGAATTACAGTTTGAAGATCTCCGTTACAAAGATCTGTCAAACAATTGTCTAGTAATTGAAATTGTTTATGCAAAGTGGGTAAACAGAGGAATAACAACAAAAAGCAATTGTTGTTGTTTACATCAAGTTTTGAATAAAGAATTTTGTTTGAAACTGAAAACAAAATTTATTTTTATTTTATTTGCCTTCGGCAATCACAGGTTAGAGTACGTGTGCTTGTCAATTAAGACAAGCACAGTAACTGGAGGTCGAAATTGACCCATTATAGGAAATCATAACTTAAACGTTTTTTAAAAGATAAAAACGTAACAATATTTTATCACCCACTGTTTGTATACACACGTGCTCGCTTACATTACTTAATACACCGTCATGTTGTCTATATGCATTGCATACTTTGGTTAATGAATTCCTGTTATTGTGTTTGTAAACGAGTATCGAAGAGAGCGAGTGGAAGAAGAGAGTGAGATGAGCAATAAGGGAAAACGGGTAAAGTATAACGGTATGCTTGTCAACATATTTTATTTTATTTCGTATGAATGAATAATACACACACACACACTAAGCACTCATCGGGAGAGTACTGAACAGAGATCCTTTTGTAATTATATTTTGTGGCTTTTGATTTGATGGATGCCCTGCTGTTTTTGTATTTTTTTTTTAAAAGAAAATTTTTTTGTTGTTTTTTTTTGCACATCTGGCCATTTTATTTTGTTTTTGTTTTTGCGAATTTTTGTTTTTTCTCTCTCTCTCTCTTTCCCGGCTTTGTTTGGAGCGTAAAACTGTCGTTTAATTAAAAACATGCTCTTCGTTTGCATGATTATTAATAAAATTCCAAACACTGTTTCACGACTTGGTTAACTGTATGGGATGAATGGATGGTTGGATGGCTGGCTGGCTGGCTTGTGTTGCCATAAGCAGTGTTAAAACTACCCGCAATTCAAACTTGAGTTGTGTTTCAGTTTTTTTTTTTTGTTTTTATTTAAAAAAAAAAATAAAAAAGTTAATTTATAATGAAGCAAAAATTAAAAGTGAACGAGAAAAAAAGAATTTGGAAAATCTTTTAAAATTTATGCCCTCATTTCGTATACCCACAGGTGAAAATGTGCATGTAATTAACCAGCCAACCAGCCAACCAACAGAAATTAAATCTTTCAACAGTTCCCAGTTTTAGAATATTCATGAGTAAAGAATTTTCATGAACATTTTCTTTATTAAGTTCTCATATTGGTTGACATCATATATCAACTTTCTGTTCCAACATTTTCCAGCTTTTTCATGTGTTAAGTGAAATTCCCCCCTCCCCCAAAAGAATTTTTAGAATAAGAAAAAAATTGTTTCCCTTTAAAAATGTACGTTAAGTCTGGAATGTTAATGAGACATTTCAACATCCTCTTGGAGTTGGAGAAGGCATTAATTCTTTCTCTAATGAAATCATTTTCTTTTCTTTTCCTTTTCTTCTTATCAAAATGTTTATTTTTTTTATTGCGTTTTTATTAAAGCGGGCCATTCCATATTTTCTTGATATTTCCCTGGAGTGGAGGTAGGCGGAGAAACAAGCCTATGTTTAGCTTTTAAAAAGACATTTTAAATGTTTCATTGTGATACACTTTTGACAGTTTAACAGACAGTTGAAACCGTACGCTTATGGTAAATTAACAAATTTAACGTGAGTATTTAATTCAAACAAATTTCAAATACTCACCCACTTAATTGGTCATTACAAGCCTTCACTGAGGAGTACGGCCTAATCAACTTCCAATCGAATTTCTTTGTGGAGACCAGTCGTTATGATTAACAATTTTTCAAGTTAAAGTGACTGTTACTCCTAAAGTTTTCGTTTAATATGTGTTATGTAACTAGGAACCCTTTAAGATAATTTAAACACTTTCTTACTAGGATAGATGGATTTTGATTTATCGAGACTCTAACGGTTGTAAATTCTTACGTTTTTATCTTTTAAAAACGTTTAAAATATGAGCTCTTAGATTGCATATAACAAAAAAACATCAATTTATCTTTAGATGTAATTAAAATTCTTTATTATTCACACAATTCTGTGTGCCACAACTTGATGTAAACAACAACAATTGCTCTGTTATTTGTTCCTCTTTGCACTCTCTTGTATAAACGATAACACTAACTAGTCAATTGTTCGACTGATATTTGTAACGGAGCTCTTCAAACTACGATTGCTCTCTTCAAACACATCGCGTCCTTTTTTTTTTAAACCAGCACTCAGGGGATGACCCCTACTCATGCAGTGCATTGTGCAGGTTTTAGGAAAGGTGGAAAGAAAGGTGGGAAGATGCGAACGGTAGGGAAACGAGTTGCTGCTGGTGACTATAAAATGGCCTTCACCATTAGACAGTCTACAGCAATCGTTCCCAAGAAGCCCGCAGTTTCTCACACCACTTATGTTGTATGGGTTAATTTTATACAGAAGTGGCGGGACCTACAGTTTAAAGCTGACTCCGAACGACAGATTTTTGAGAAAATTTTCAAGAAGAGAAAGAGAGGAAATCACCGAAAAATTATTTTTGGGATCGGAAATTTTAAATTCTTACATTTTTACCTTTTAAAAACGTTTAAAATATGAGCTCTTCGAATGAAAATAAAATAAAACATAAATTTATCTTTGGTTTTAATTAAGATTCTTTATTATTGGGACAATCCTTTAAGCCACTGTTTACAACCTGATGAAAACAATAACAATTACTAGGCAATTGTTCGACTGATGTTTGTAACGGAGATCTTCAAACTATGATTACTGTCTTCAAATACACCGCGTCTTTACACAACATTGACTGAACTTTTACTGACATCTCCATCAGAGATCTAGAGGTTGTCGAGTTGTTAACTACGAATATGATGTGTACACTTTAAACTTTGAATATGAGTAGAGAAGGTTCCATGATATTAAAATAAGTATGAATGCATATAAGTATCAGAGAATTATAAGTATGATTCGATTCTAATCATCTTTTTGAATACTCATTGCTGATCTCTGGTACATAACCTTGATCAATCATGAAGATTGGAAATTCGAAGTGAAATTTGGATAACGTTTACCTCATTACGGAATGTACGTTAAGAACCAAGTGCACTTGGCACATAATATTCGTTTAAAAAACATTAAGTTTAAAAGATTTTGTGTGAAATTTCCTGTTTTATTTCATTTCCTCATTCATAATTTCTATTCCCAACGATTTTCTTTACTCTTGAATTTCAAGTTTAATTTTTTAAACTTAAATTTTTAACAATTCATTTTAGAAAGATTAAAGACTTAATAAACACAATAAAGCTGAAGACGTTTGTATTTTCTGTTTTATTATATTAATCATTGGTATAAACATTTCAAGCTTATTTCCACCGCTTTATACAAATCATTTAAAGCCATTATTTAGAGAATTTATTTGCTTAAGCGTCAGGCATACACAGAGGCATACGTATAATGCTTAAGTCTCTTGAAATTTTGTAGAACAAATTAGCCGGCCTTAATAAAACAATGGCGGTCGCCATACACACACACACAGACAGTCTTAAATTATCGTGTTTTGGTCAAGATTGTATTTGATTTCATTGACTTTGTTTGTGTGTGTTTAATTTCGTTTCTCTGTTTGTTTTGTGTCGCTGTCAGGAACTTAAAGAGAAAAACAAGAAAAAAAACAAAAATTAAAATTCAGATTTCAAAAGAAATAAACGCTCAAACGCACACATACATACACATGGGAGATAAATTAGAAAAATTAAGCAAAAAACAAAGAAAAAAACCGTGTACAAAAGTAAATAACAAAACAAAAACAACAAGAGAAACAAAAACAATAAAAAAAATTTGTACGAGTAAGCTAAAGTATAACTTCTTAAGTGACATTTTAAACCCCATTATTGTTGGTAAGGGCAACAGCAACAGCAACACTGAACACTGAACACAGAACACCAACGAGCATAGCATAAAAATTAAAGGATTTTTATTTTCCTATTTGTAATACACCAACAGCAGAGAGTCCTTCTTTATAATTTCCAATAGCATTTTGCCATGACATTTTTTTTCTCCTTTTTTTCTGCTTTTTTCTGTTGTTTTTACCCATAAACAGACAACACTAGCAGCTGGAATAAAAAGAATATTTTTAAACGCTCTCTTGCTTTTACTCTCTTTATTGTATGGATTTTACTCTCTTTAAAGCTTTCTTGTGTAAGGCTTTTAATGAATAAAAAAAAACCCCAACTGCTGCTGCTATTGTATTCGTATTTACAAGGAAATTCCAACATCCAGGCTTATGCTCTTCTATACTCTCTGTCTTTCTCTCTCTGTTTCTTTCTCTGGCATGGAAAGTTAAACATAAAATAAAAAGAGAAATACATTATAAATAAAGAGAGTAAATAAATCCATATGTTTTATCTTTTGTTTGGTCTTTCATTTATAAATGAAAATTTCTAGATAAGGCAGGACAGAAATCTATGCCAAAGAAGTATTTTTTCTTTTTTCTTCTCTTTTAATATGATATTTACTTAACAGTAAATACAATATATATTTACAGTTGATACTAACTAATTAGCAAAAAGATAAATTCATTTATTTTATATAACTAATCAGAATTGTTTTATACTCGTAGACTTTGCTTTGTAACATTTAATCGAACGATCAAATGAAAAACATACTTTTTTCAATTTCCTCCCTGGTTCTCTTAAGCAATCTGTTGCATATTATCTTCTCCATTATCTTTTTCATTTTTGCTTTGTCTTACATTGCAATACATACATAATTGGTTATTACAACTCTTCAGTGAGCATTTCGATCTAGCTTCTCACACTACACATGTGTGTACGTAAATTTTTACGTGAGTAGTCGGGAACTGCAGTTTAAGTCGACTCCGAATGACAGATTCTTTTTTTGATTGCTTTTTCTCTCTTAATAAAATTTTGAAAATATAGTCGCATTAAGAAACTCTAGAAATATTGTTTTTAGTTTGATTGCATGCTCTTATTCTTGATGAACTTTATAGCTCATGGGATAACCATATGGTTATTGCATATTGTTTTTGTTTTCCTTTCATTTTTATGTTCTTTCTCGTGTACTTCAACGTCTAACCCTTCCACTTTGGCATTTTCCATAACTCTGGGTCAACATTACATAGTATAAACACGTATGTATGCCTCTGTAGAACCTACACATTTAAACATATCATACAGTATACGTTTGTATGTATCTAAATATTCTTAGTGACATATATACATACATACATAGGCTTATATATGTATGTTTATATTGCAAGCATATATACATACATCGAAACACATGCTACGTATGCATATAATTTTTATGCTCTTGTTCTTGTATATGGGTTTTGTAAAACATACATAAACAACTGTAGCTGCATAACTGCATACAATTCTCTACACACATACATACATACATACATACATACATACATACATATGTATATATTCATTTTACATTTACATTCATATACCTTTATACATTTGTATTTACATATGTATGTGTATTTGTGTGTATGTATTTACGTTATTGTGTGAATATATTTTTAGATTGTAAATAAATGTAGTTTTGTGCCAGTTTAAGTAACTTTTTATGTGTGTTTGTTTATAAAATATTAAAAGAAGTATTTTTTTTTTCATTTTTTTCTTCTCTTTTAATATGATATTTACTTAACAGTAAATAAAATATATATTTACAGTTGTTAATGGCTAATTAGCGCATAGGCTACATCAGAAAAATATAAATAATAAAGAATTGTTTTAGAAACTTTACTTTCGATTGATTAAATCAACAACATTTCTTTAAATTCCCCCTTGGAACCTGTCGGGATATTATCTTCCCAATTCTCCGTTTTATCTTTTGTTTGGTCTTTCATTTATAAATGAAAATTTCTAGATAAGCAGGACAGAAATCTATGCCAAAGAAGTATTTTTTCTTTTTTCTTCTCTTTTAATATGATATTTACTTAACAGTAAATACAATATATATTTACAGTTGATACTAACTAATTAGCAAAAAGATAAATTCATTTATTTTATATAACTAATCAGAATTGTTTTATACTCGTAGACTTTGCTTTGTAACATTTAATCGAACGATCAAATGAAAAACATACTTTTTTTTAATTTCTCCCTGTTCTCTTAAGCAATCTGTTGCATATTATCTTCTCCATTATCTTTTTTCATTTTTTGCTTTGTCTTACATTGCATACATACATAATTGGTTATTACAACTCTTCAGTGAGCATTTCGATCTAGCTTCTCACACTACACATGTTGTGTACGTAAATTTTTTACGTGAGTAGCGGGAACTGCAGTTTTAAGTCGACTCCGAATGACAGATTCTTTTTTTGCGGAAGCTCTTCTTGGAAATTTTATTTACTTTTAGAGTTTTTGCCAGAAATCTGCTGAGAGACAGATACGAACCTGGGCTTTAGGTCTAATAAGTCAACCACTACCGTGGTCTAGTAGGTAGTGTGCTGGCTTATTAGACGTAAAGCCAGGGTTCGAATCCCACGCTAGACATCGAAAATCCCTTTCACTTCTTGTTTCTTAAAAATCTGTCGTTTGGAGTCGACTTTAAACTGTAGATCCCGCCACTTCTGTATAAAATTAACACACACACAAAATAAGTGGTGTGAGAAACGGCGAGCTTCCTAAACCAGTAGTTGATCTACTACAACAAGTAAACGAAAATAAAATCAAAGAAATCTAAGCTAAATGGGCGACTGACAGCAATGTCTAGATATAGAAGTGGCCAGCCTTTCTTCAAGCATTCCAAAAATTTAATTTGCTTGACAGTTAAACGTGAAAGGCGTCGACTTTCTCTCAGTAGATTTCTGGCAAAAACTCTGAAAGTAAATAAAATTGCTAAGAAGAGATTCACAAAAAAGAAAAATCTGTCATTCAGAGTCGACTTAAAACTGTAGTTCCTCAAGCATTCCAAAAATTTTTTTTTGCTTGACAGTTAAACATGAAAGGCGGTAGATTTCTGGTAAAAACTCTGAAAGTAAACAAAATTCATTCAAAAAGCTTCTCAAAAATCTGTAGTTTGGAGTCGACTTTAAATGGAGTAGGTAGCCGCCACTCATATACAAAATTAACGCACTGAACATAAGTGGTATGAGAAGCTACGCAGTAATCCTTATGGGTTGTAAGGGCCCATTTTGTATTATGAATCTAGATACTTCTGTGTCAATCCAGAATAAATAAAAGTAAATCAAAGAGATGGTCAAACGATTTTCATTTGAATGTCACCAAGACCTTTAAAAATCAGTCGTTCGGAGTCGATTTAAAGCTCCCGCATACAAAATAACACAAACAACATAAGTGGGTGTGAGAAGCTAGATCGTAATCCTGACTAAAGGGATGTAATGACCAGTTATGTAAAAGAGATTCGTATTAATGTTCAGCACTTCCGCTGTCACGCACACCACTTGTTTCAAGAGGACTAGAAATTCGTAGATGCTTTTATCAATTGCTGTGTCCTCATATAGATGAGAGAGCTCCTTCAAAATATTTTCGATTATTAAAGTCTCCTTCTTTAAAAAATCTTCTTATAGAGCTTCAAAAAGAAGAAGAAAAATTTATAAAAAAAATCTTCTGCTGCTTTCATGTTATATGATGCTCGTATAATGATGGCGTATAATTAATATTAAATTCCGCATACTTTATATCGAATAACACTCATACGTCGTGATGAATTTTGAATTGTCAATACAATAATAACAGTGTGACAATGGAGATACACCCGAGTAACTACTTAAGCCATGTTGTTCAGTTAGTTGAGTAGAACTCAAAAATACCTTTTTTATATTTCTCGAACCCTCTAAAACTTTTTTTATTTGACAAAAACTCACAAATTTCTAGATTACTCAAACATTTCTGATCCGATTTCCAATAATTAAATCTTGTTGGAAAACGAGGAAGATAGACCTTTAAAGCAGTGTGAATATATCTATTATTTGTCTTAAATTGCTATTAGATTTGATGAGTTAAACTGGGAAAATTCGAATTTTTATCATATTTTTTCAAGTTCTTCCATTAATAGTAGCAAACTTTACTTAAATAATATACAATAAGTGACAATATTCTTAACGTCTGTTCTCTTGTGAATAGATTGAGTCATCATTTAAGAAAATTTGATAAAAATTACCGTAGGTTTTATTTAAAGAGTTGACAGTCGTGTTATATTTTTTATAAATGTATGTCATCAAATGAAATTTTAGTTCATAAATGTTAAAAATTTTTGATCGATCTTGTTTTTTTTCTGATACTCGCTCAAAGTTGAAATTGGTTTATTCTCAGATAAACAATCAAGATCCATCAAAAATTCCGAAAATTCTAAATGTCATGTTCACCAACACACCTTCCAATAGGACACTGAATTGTTAGATCCTAAATGGTGCAGTCGCCTTAGTACAATAGTAAAGTGTGTTGACTTATTAAATGTAAGATCCAAACTTAAATATCACGAATGAAACAGATATGAAAATTATGTCCTTCGGCGATTTCCGTTCTTAAATTCTGAAAATTTTTGAACTAAAAATTGATTTGATAGGATCACATACATAAATGAAAAATATAACTCGACTGTTAGCCTCCTTAAATAATAACTACGGCAATTTTTACCCGATTTGATCAAACGAAGTACCAATCTCTTCACAAAATAATGCACTTTCAGAATGTCACCACTTATTTTGTATTTTTTAAGTAAAAATTACTACTATGAACGCGCAAACTTAAAAAATATAAAAAAATTCTTATCTTTCAAGTTTACCCCATCAAATCTTATAGCATATTAAGTCAAATAGTAGATATACCGTATACCGTTTGAAAGCTCCATATCTCCCTTTTCCAACAAGATTTTGGAATTTTGCAAATCGGTATTTTGTACGTAAAGTAAAAAAAATAACAATTATTGTCAAATAAAAAAAGTTTGAAGGGTTCAAGAAATATAAAAAGAAATGTTTTTATGATTTCTACTCAACAAAACCTACACAACCTATTTAATTTTTTGTTTTATTTTGTCGCATAGTGTAATTTAGGGATGCCAAACAGGATCGATTTTAAAAAATCCCGAGATTCGGGATTTTGTAAATCCATATCCCGAAATCCCGGGATATTTCGGGATAAGTCGGGATCCAAAAATCTCGAAAAATCTTAATAATAAAAATATTTTGTTCACGAAATCATTTTTGTTTCAATTATGGATATCAGAATTATATGTCATGAAAAATAAAATATAAAAACAGCAAGACAAAATGTAACAAAAAAGCGTAAATTAACAACAATAAAAATTTTTCATACCTACATATGCAAATGCATTAGTTTTAAGAAAATTATTTGGATTCCAGCAAAAAGATTAAAGCATCTAACATGTGATCTAAAAGGCTGAACGAATTTTGTCGTCAATGTACTCTGCCGTTGAAAAACACTCCTCGCAATTAACATTTTTTGGTAAAATAGCTAGTTTATGCAGCTTGTAAATATCTAAATCAGTTATCCTTTTAATTCGTTTTATAGGAATTTTGCATTCTTCGATGCCATCAAATAATTTTTTTATCAATGGAAGTGGGGTTTTCCTCATCTGAGATGCTATTATCGAAGTCAAGTTATATAGAATTTTTTTGCAGGACGTTTTGTAGGGTCAAAATACATATGAATTCACAATCCCGAAAAACCCGAAAAATCCCGGGACAAGTTTTTAAAAATCCCGCGATTTCGAGATTCGGAATTTCCCGATTGGCATCCCTAGTGTAATTTGAAAAAATAATTATTCTTCTATCTAATAATTCTGCAAAATACCATAGAATTTTTCAATTTAATTAAACAAAGAAAATAAAATGCTTTCATATGCATTATGATTTTAAAATGACCACAACCATTTGCTTGATTAATTTCATTTGTTTTTATTGCAACTAAAAATTCAAAAAAAAAAAACGGAAAACTATTTCTAAAACAGAAAATAATATAACTTTAAAGCGATCAATCATTAGGAGAAAAAGAAAAAATAATTTACTAATTAGCAAGCATATGCTATGCTGTGCTGTGCTGTATATGAAAGCTAATGCGTGTATTATTCCTTTCATTCCCAACTATCACTCTCTATATCGCAAGCCTCTCTCTCTCTCTCTCTCAAGTACTTATAAATGAAACAAACAACAACAAAACGATAAATATTGTGCTACAAAACGAATACAGCGAACAAACAAACACAATATAAACTCACCTACTCATAATGTTCATACGCATACATACGCATACACACACATATGTTGAGAAAATAAAACAAAAAAAAAAAAAGAAATTATTTTTAATGAATTCATAATGCTCTAAGTCTGTGCATACTTTTCGCTTTGAAACAAGAGTAGAACAACGTACACACACGATGTAGACACGATGTGTACGCATACAGATGCATATTGTTTCCGTGCTTATTACTTTAGCTCATATCCGCTAAGAATATATGCAGACATACTACATCTATTTGTACATTCTTTGTACGTACAATACTTAGTCAGTATTCGCGTATACTCGTTCGTAAACGTGTAAACATGTCGTGCTTAATTTTATTTTTAATGTTTCGGGATTTTTTTTCTTTATATTTTTCATGTTTTTCTTGTCTTTGTCTTTATGGGAATGTATGTAAGAGAGAGAGTGTGTGTGTGTGTGTGTTTGTAAGTGAGTAGATTAAAATATTTTGTTCTCTTTGAATCTTTTTTTTGTTTGTTTTTGTCTCTTAATGAATATTAACGCCAATGTTTTCTTTTTTTTATTGTTGTTTTATCGCATTAATTCTTCATTTGATTGCAGTATTTAGATTTATTCCATTTGTTTCATTTCTTTTGTTGTTGTTGTTATTGTTGTTAACAAGGTCTACTGAGTTTTGTGTTTTGATCATAATTTTTGTGTGTTTTTCGTTGTCATAAATATTTCGTATGAAAAAATAACTTCATTTCTAGACTTTTTTAAATTAATTTGTAGTCTGCTGGCATTCATTGCCATTGTTTTCAAAGTGAAATGTAAGAGAAGATTTTTCTCATTAAATTTTTTTTTTATTTTTTTGTTTTTGTCCTTGTATTGTCTGGGTTATTAATGCTGGGTTATTAACTGAGCAATAAATCCCAATAAAAGAAGAAGAAACCTTGATTTTTAACAGTTAATGAGGGAATTTTTTTTTCTCTGCGTTCTTTGCTTTCGGTTTTTTGCCTATTGAGGTTAGAAAGGGTAATTAAATAAAAAGTAATTTGAGAACGGATTTTTTCTTTTACTTTTTATTTAAAATAGAATGTGATTTTTATTTAAAACTCCTAATGGAAATTCAAGTGGAACCCATCATTGATTTTTTTTTTTCACCACATAAGTTGGTCGGTTTTTTGTTTAAACAAAAGACCATTAACCCTTTAATTATAGGGACAATTATAGAAGAAGTGAAGTGTTATTCGGAAAATATTATTTATTTTTATTTTATTTTCAAATCTATGGAAAATCCTTGCTTAGACTATTACATTTTATATGTTTACTAGATTTACTAGACCTTTAAGAATATTTCGCACCGCTAGTTGTCATTTTTGTAACGTAAAATGAAAATAATTAATAGAAATTTTATTAAAAGTATAAAAAAATATTAGAAATCATAATATCATCACACATATTTACATACATATATACAATGTTTAAATGCTTTTATAATACTTCCTTGAATACAATGTTAGAGGCAATGACAAGATCATCGTTAACTTTTTGTCCGGACTAATCCTTAGTACAAACAAAAATATCTTTAAACGTACGCACATGAGAAAAAGCCACGTATAACTGGCCATGTGAAAAGACCGGTTCTGGTAAATACAATCCTACCTTCTGATGGGTTCGACAATTAAGCGACCCTGTTTATGGCACTTGTTAAAAGAACTACTGCAAAGTATTGCCAAAACAGCTTTTTACAACTTACTATGCATATATATAACAGACTTAGTAATAAACGGCATTATAGTAAATAGCGGTATTGCCAGAATGGATTTTAATACATACAATATTATGTACAACTGCATTACTATTAATTGACGCTGTATTACCACACTTGAATAAAAACATGCAGTTCTAAAGTTGATAAAATATAATTTTTATCAATGAAAATATTAATTTTTCAATTTCTAATTATTTTTCGCCATTAGTATTAGATATAAGCTTTAAAATGAGATATCATTTTTTAAATTTGATGCGGTGGTATGGGAGATATTTGCAACCGACAAAAAAAGTCCTTTAGAAATAATATATATGATGATGATAATTAGTTAAAAAAAACAACATTGAAATTATTAACTAAACTGAGTTTAAGTGTAAAATTATGTCTTTTTTAAACAGTTTATAAAATTTTTATGAAAATCAATATGATGGAAAAGATGTTTAAAAATATTACTGATTCTACGAATTGGATGGAAGTTCGCATAGTTAGTTGTATAATAATTTATATTTATGAAATTGTAGTATCTTGTTAGATGAACAGGTACACTTATGTAGAGTTTTTCCAGAAGAAATAAAGAGTTGGTAACACCATTAACCAGATTTAGGAGAAAGACAGAAAGACAGCATTTAGCATTTTGCGTCGGCTTTTCAAAGATGCTAATTTAATAAGTGCTAGACGTTGTTCATAAGAAGGTAACCTTTTATTAGGATCCCATCTATTTCCTATTTAGGGTCTAACATTTCCGTGCCCTATTGGAAGATGTGTTAATATACTCGACATTCGTGCAAAGGGGAATAGAAAGGAAAGGCTTCCTTTATTCTCCTGTGAATTGACACAACAACAGGATTTAATTCATAGTCCGGGTGGTTTTGTATAGGAACTGTTTCATCCCTAAGTTGGATATTGATTTTTGCTATAGCTTAGGTTAGTTTTATGTTGGTAGCTTTGATATCAAAAGATTACTAGAGCACACATAGCGGCTCGTTGTGACGCCACAGGTGAAGAAAAAGAAGTTGCTCAGCCCAAGAAAGTTTGATAAACGAAAATATATTCTTGATAGCTCTGTCAAGCATCCAAGGATTGGAAAGATAAATCAGTCATATTTGCATTTCGCAAGATATGTGCATTGCCAAAGAATGTGGATAACATTCTCCTCTCCTCAGTGGATCTTTACCAACGGCAGAAGTCGTTAAATGGGACCTGTAAGGATGGCTAAAGTGATTGATATGATGATGTTGCGATCAAGTACGAGTAACTGGTTTATGCACCTTCTATTCCTTAAGCGTCAAATGAGTCTAGCGGCGGAGTAGGACTCCTCATTGGAGTCTAGAAAGAATTTCCGCGCTATGGCATACTTGACTTTTCTCGGCACAGCCAAGTCGATTGAAGAGGGCCCTACAGTTTCCTGGAAAGCTACTGAGTCGAGGGATCCTGGCAAATGAGTCACTGAAGAACCCAGAAAAAAGGTCATAAACTCTAACATAAAGAGAAAACCCTACAGCACAATGAGTGTTACTCCCACCTAATCCAATCAAATCTAATTGGAAATTGTTGGAAATAAAAAGTCCTAGAAATATAATAAAAAGGTGTAGAGGATAATTTTGGACGAATAAGTAATTTTACAGCCAAAAAGGTTCTTATACAACAAAAGAAGTAGAGATTTATGTGAAGCAGCTCATCTAATAACCATTTTGCAAGCATTAAACTTAAGACTACTACTTAAGACACTTCAATAAATAAAAGACGAATAAAAATCAAGTCTTCTTGTGTTTAGATTTCAGTTAATGCAACTAAATGAACGTCTTGTTACCGTAACGTATTTCCTTACGCTCGAATTGAAATCAAAAATTATAATCAGCGTTGCTTTTCACGTGCAATGACTTTATGAGTTGGTTTTACTGTCTAAACGTAAGTTTGTGTGTGTAGATTGGTTTCTTTTACTTGCAATAAATGCACACACATTCATTCATTTCATTCCTACATTCTTCATTCATTTCATTTCTGCTGCCACTTACTTATAGGGTTTATTTATTTCCTTCCTTTTTTTTTGTTTGTTTGTTTAGAACCATTAAAGTTTATTCTTTCTCTGGCAACATTATAATACACTCATTAGGACTACATTCACGAATGTCAGCAAAACATAAACACACACACACACACACATACGTGGAACTCAACTCACTCTTAAACAAAAATGCAACACACGAAAATAACTTATTATTGCGGTGATGGTAACAATTTTGCTGTACATTGAAGCCAGTAATCAAATAAGCAACAACAACATACAACAAAAACATAAACCGCAATAGGAACAACAGCAACAACAACAACAAAATCATTGGCATAATACACGTACGTATACATGGCAACGTTCGTGCACAAACATACACAAAGTACTCACTCGCTCGTTCACATTTTGTCGTGTTATTTCCTCTTTTTTTATGATTAGATTGCAGCAGCAGAAAAACGATTGAAATGAAGAAAAAAAACAAACCGGGTGGCGACAGAAATGGAAACGAAATGAGAAAATGAGTGTAGGAACGAATCATTGTGAACTGCTTTCATTACCACAAAATCTAAAATGATTTTATTTTACTCTCCTGCGTTATTTTCACCATAAAAACGAATGCTAGTACGAATGCGAATACGCCAATGTGTGTGTGTGTGTGTGTGCTAAGGGGGTAAGTAAGTTGTACACAACACTAGCATGTTTACGAAAATATTCAATGGTAACGAAGGCTGCATGGTTGGCATTACAAAGCATAGGAGGGTGGTGTGTAGCATTATTTGTTGCTGGTTCATTGCTTCGTTTACTGTGATTGTGTTTGTCTTGTTATGTTAAACATCCATTTCATATGTAATTATGTGGCATTCATTCATTACACACCCTATACTGCTTTACCTTTTATGCGGTCATACGAAAGCAATAGAACATCAAAGAAAAATCCACTTAAGGTAAAAGGGTTAAGTGTTGCCCGTCAATTGCAAGAACTATTGTGATACTAAGGCAATATGGATATAAAAAAAACAAATTCTTGTTTTTACAGCCAGAGAAGCATCATGTGGGGATCTTTCTATGGCGCAGATTTCGGCTCTAATTACAGACTTTAATATTTCTGTTTAAAGGATAGTGAAAAAGGAAGCTGCCACCCACTGGATATAACATATCTCGATGCCATCTACTGAATCCTGTGGTAAACTAATATCTCTTTAGCAGTCTGATTCTCAACGATACTCAATGCAACAGGCATATACTTCAACAGAGTTGCCAGCATCGGTAAAGGACAAGATTCTGGCGGAGTTATATACAAGCCGTATCGGTTCATAATAATTATTAGGGTCTGACATGTTGTTATAGAAAGGAATTCAAAGTGAAAACCCATAGTCATCAGCAAATCTGGTCTCTGCGAGTTAAATTGAGTCATGTTATGTAGAACGGTTGAATAAATTGGAGCCATACTACTATCATAATTCAAAAGAGAAGCAGAGAGACGTTGAAAATCAGTCAAAATGCTGGAAAACAGTGATATTGTTAAACTTTGAATTAGTTTTATTTGAAACACTTTATTATTCCAACAATTCTGTATGCCACTGTTCACAACTTGATGTAAACAACAACAATTGCTTCTTTTTGTTATTCCTCGGTTTACATACACTCTTTGCATAAACAATAACAAATAACTAGACAATTATTCAACAGAACTTTGTAATGGAGATCTTCAAACCATAATTACTCTCTTCAAACGCAACGCGTCTTCACACAACATTGACTGAACTTTTTTTTTACTAACTGCGTCGCCTGCCTTTTATAATGCAAAGTAAACAGTTTTATAAATGTTCTTGAAGGCAAATGTTCATGGCTTCACCTTCTCAAGATTTCTATAAATGTAAACATCGTTGTTTCTTTATTGTTGTTTGTGCTTTTTGTTTACATTTAGTGTAGTGTAGTGTTTGTTATTGTATTTTTGTTTGCTTGTTTATCATTTCTTTAAGCTGGTATTTTGTTGATATATTTTTGTTTACTTGTTTTGTAGCTTCTGTTTATAATTTTAGGGTTAAACGAAGTACAAGTAAAAACCAGTATCTAGTATTTATGCCAAGTTATTATATATTAAGGTCACTTGAGTTGCGGTCCAACGTTGCCGCTTTATAGCCAGTAATTTTCGGCAAATTCCTCATTAAAATATAGCCGTAACCCTAGGTTATCTAATTCATTAGTCACTTTCCCTAAAGTATCAGCTTCCTCGCATATCCAACAAAGCCTCGGCAGGCACACTCTATTCTACGAATATTGTTACACACGCGGTTCAAATCAAGCTCTTCGAAGTTAAAGGCTTTCAACTTACAAACAAAGAATGCCATACGAATTAGGTATAGATGGCGCTATGTACATATTCTAAATATCCTGTGAAATTCATAATTTATTTTTTTTAATTTGTCCTGAATCCCTATTTAATAGTTTAGTCTAGTAGATAGTGTGCTAGTTTATTAGATGTAAGGTCACGGTTCAAACCCCAGGTCGAGCATCCCCAACTAAATGAAACATGAATCAATATTTCTTCGGCGACTTCCGCTTAGCAAATTTCTGGCAAAAATTGTGAGAATAAATAAAAAGTTGCCATGAAAAGATTCTCAAAAATTTGTCGTTCGGGGACGACTTTAAACTGTAGGTCACACAACATGAGTGGTGTGAGAAACTATATCGTAAACCTGTCTAAAGGGTTGAATAAAAATAAAAAGAAAAAAAGAAAAATTTTAAAATTTTTCACTTTCTTAAAACACTGTATCGCCATATGCCAGCATATGTACTCATTAACTCATATTAATAACCGTCCATAATAATTCGTTAGTTATCGCATGTCGTTGTGATTATGTTTCTACATGAGATGGCAATTGTGAAAACCACTTACTTTTGTTTGAAAACTGGGTTAACATTGGATTGTTTTGAATACAAATTATGAATCAACTAAACACACACTCACACACATACACGTGCTTGCTAATATACATCCTTATGCAAACATAAACAAAGTAACCATATACTGAAACAAAAAAGCTAAGGGGAGAGGGAGAGAGAGAGAGGAAAATAACTAGAAATCATATAAGAAAACTAATATTTCTTACAACATTTACTTTAGAAATGTAAACGACTTCAGGTAACAATAATAACAACAACAACAACAATAACAATAAAGCAATTAAAACCGATTGCCAACTTCATAGAGTTATTATGACTGAGACTGAATGTACGAATGCGGTGTGTGTAGGAAAAGAGCATGTGGGTTTTTGTATTTGTATTCGTAAAAGTTAATTTCAAAGAATAACGCCTTATGATGACAAGTACCGGGTTCTCTTGACAAATCAACACAAAATTTCTCCATACAAAGCAAAGGAGTCGTAATATTGTGGTTGTTGGAACAATGGGGGGTGGGAGAGAGAGTAATGTGGTTTAAATATTTCAATTTCAATAGCCAAACAAATACAATCACATGCAATCAAATAAGCACGAGAGAGAGAGAGAGAGCGGGTGGGGAGTTTTTTGCTGTGTGTGGTGTGGTGTATTTGTATGCAAATAAATTAATAGAAAACAGTTATTATTGTTGTAAGTGTTGTTCTCTCTTACATTTGCAACACACACACGATGAATAACCAGCCATTATAACGACTACAACCTGTGCTTAGGTTTTAAGATTTCCGTTGTTAAACGTTGTTATTGTATTCATTGTTAACAAAATGCACAATCATTCACACACTCACTCACTCAGTCTCTCTTCATGGTTCTGGTACTCTCAATCATTAAGTTTTGTTTCATTTAAGGCAGGAGTTTTTTTTTTTGAATAGCAAACAATCGCTCTTTAGTACTGCCACTCAGTAAAGACAGCAACCGTACTGCTACTGCATTTGCAATGTGAAAACAAAAATTCTCTTTGATTTGCCATAACAAAGTCATGGAGTTGGTTTGTAATACAATGTCGAATGGACTGACTTTTATTGTGTCTTCGTAATTTGATTGATTTTTTGGAATTATTGACGTTTTATTTGAAGACTTTTAAGTCGCATTACGGACAGCTTTTTGAGTTGACATGAAAGAGCCATTTTTGGGATTTTTGTAGAATTTTTAGTATGAAAAATCATAGTGATCCGTTAATAGATTTTTGGTAATGATTTTTCAAGTTAGTCAAATGGAATTTTAGCATGAACTTCTATTTAAAAATGAGGCCTTAACGTTACAAATCTTTAAAAAATGAATAAATCGCTGATTTAATGTTACCTAAGCTAACTTCAGGACATTACTCGGTGTTAGCAGGTATAACTCAGTGCCGAATACTTGGAACGTAGCCAGGTGTTGCCTTCCGTAAAACATTAACTCCACAGAGCTCCCTTGCATATGTTCTGAAGATTCATTTTAATCAACACGGAACACATTATTTCTGTTTTTGGCTTCCTTTTACGTTTCTCTTCTTAAAGCCTCATGAGCTATCATGAATTCAAATATGACTTGGAAGTCAGCAAAGAGTAACCCTACTTTCTTCGATGACCTGATAGTTAGGTAGTGTTAGTACAAGCTGTTCTTTTTAAATTCTATACAAATTACACCGATGCCCTTCCTTTGACGGCGTCAACTTAAAACTGAAAGATTTTTACGAGTTTCTCCATGGAATACTTTACCCTGAGACCGAATACCTCTTTTTTTTATTAAACCTGCACTCAGGGGATGACCCCTACTCATGCAGTGCATTGAGCAGGTTTAGGAAAGGTGGAAAGATGGAATATACGAACGGTAAGGAAACGAGTTGCTGCTGGTGTACGTCTAATAAGCTAGCATACTACCTACTAGACCACGGCGACCCCTACCTCTACTTTTGTTCCACAATATAATCAACCGACCGGTATACCAAAGAATGTTCCCTATTTTAAAAAAATTTGGTTTTTTTTATTCACAGAGTTCACTGATTCTTTACAAATGATCACTGACAAGTTGCAGCTGCTAATCGTTTTGAATATTCCTCTCCGCTTCAAATACAGTAGGCCCTTATGGGTCTCTATACCTTACAGGGTGAGAGTTAAGGGTTCACCGTTTATACTAGTCCTTGACAGTCTCTGTATCTTATCCAACTACTTTTAAACAATTTTAAATTAGTATTGCATGCGGTTAGGATACAATTGGCTTGACCCGTCACGAAACATGTTCAGTACACCATTTTTTAAGATTCCTTAATAAGCTCCCTATATGAGCCCTTTATGTGAATTTACTATCCCGTATTATTTCTAACTCTTTTATGGGATTTTACAAGGATTCGAGTATTTTTTTCATTTCAGAAGTTTCCTACGACTTTTGTATAGTGTTTAACCTTTTAAAAGCATTTGAGATATGAGTTCGTAAATTGGAAATAAAATAAAAATAAATTTGTATTTATTATATGCACAATTCTGTGTGTCACTGTTTACAACTTGATGTAAACAACAACAATTGCTTTGTTTATACACTTTGCACAAACAATAACAATTGCTAGACAAATGTTAGAGAGATCTTTGTAATGTAGATCTTCAAACACCCGATTACTCTATTAAAACACATCGCGTTTTCACACAAGACTGACTAAATTTTAACCTACTCAGGTTGCCTTGTCGATTTTTACCTCGGCGTTTATATGGCAACGTAAAGAGTTTGGGGTATGTTTGTGTTTATACCTTGGCCTTCTCGTGATCTTTATAAATGTAAACATTGTTGTTTCATTATTGTTGTTTGTGTATTTGGTTTACATTTATGCTTATAGTATTTGTTGTTGTACTTTTGTTTACTTGTTTATTATTTTCAAAAGCTGGTGTTTGTTGTAATATTACAGAGTACGATAATTTGTAAACAAGTTTATTGTTTTTGTTTGTTTTTGATTTTAATAATAAACAATGTAAATGGAAAATAACAGTATCTAGATCTTACAATTTTCGAAAAAATATGATAGTACTGTGGTCCCTAAAACCTCACTAACATGCATGACCAATCTTTAAAGTCGAGACCCCTTTGAATGCTATCACCAGAGTGGCAAATTTGGACAAACTTGCCTAGAGAACTATGTCGTTAGCCTTGCACTTCAGATTATTTCAACAACAGTTTATAGAAAACCAAGCTTTATATGAAATAAGCAGACATTGTGGTTGTGGTCCCTGTTGCCTTACGTTTCAATGAGGTTAATTGTTCGCTGTGGAGGGTCAAGGACCATGGGAGACTGCAATAGATTTCAATGAATTTGAATTCTTCACGTTAAATCCGTATTGAAATCTTGATTTATGCTGTTATTACGTGCAACAGCTTATATTTTATTGAAAATATATTCAAAAACTGTTGAAAACTTTATCAATAAATTCAAATTTATGCCGTCATACGTAAAAGTTCTTAGAAAATAAGTTAGTTAAGCGATTAATGTTTCAATTACGGTTTAAATTGCAAAACGATTCGTTTTTTTTTTGTGCTTTTACTTTACACAACTGAAGTAAATGTGTTGCCAAGTAAAAAGTGTAAAAAAAAACAAAACAAAATAACATGAAAAAATTATTCTAAAATTGTTTGCAAAACAAAATAACAAGCAACTTAAAAATCTTTTAACAACTTAAAAATTCTTAACATTTTAACGTGTTTGCTTCCCTTCACTTGATGTTGCTGCTGCTGCTGCTGCTTTTGCTGCTTTTTTGCTGCCTTTAACACTCCACACTTGAGTTGTTGCTGTTGTTCCAAATGGCGTTTATGGAAACCACAATTTTTTTTAATTGCTTCACCATAACCACTTGAAATTATTTCTTCATTTCAACAAATTTTTCTCTCTCTCTCTCTCTTGTTTTTTTATGTGTATGTGTGTGTGTGTTTATTTTCAGCCTTTTATTACTCACCAAAACGTTAAGGAGAGCATGAAAAAGAGAGAGAGAGAGAAAGAGAGTCTCGCATAAAAAAGGCGGAAGAGTATAAAACAAAGTTTCAATATTTCGTTGTGCTTTTACACCCGGTGCGATGATTACAGCAAATTTCACACAAACACACATACACACGCCTACATGCACGAACAACATTTAACGGCTTTTTATTCAAAAGAATCTAAAGGCAAGAAGAAGCAAGAGAGTAAGAGAGCATTTACAAAGCCTCTGTACAAAGTAATAATTTCCCTCTGCTACTGGCCAAAGTAGTGCAAATAGTAACAACCAAACCGCACTTAGAAGCAACCACACACCCACACACACACATGCATACATATACAACACTTATGTATACGTGTATGTGTGTATTGAGATATTTAAAATATTTCTTTCATAACACTTGTGTGTAGGAGAATACTTTGAAAGTTAGTTGCACTTCTGGTTTCTCCATATAATTTTCCCATCATTTTTGTTCTCTCTCTCCTTTCTCTTTTCTCTCTTTTCCCATTTACCGTTAAATTTTAAATTGTTGTTGTTTTAATTTTTTTTTTGTTGCGTATTGTTGCCATGGTAGCATCAGCAACAGAGTAGCAAAACATTTTTTTTTTATTATTTTATCCTGTGCCATAAGGATCGTTAGAAGATGTAAAATCTCCAAAAAAAAAATCAAGCTTTCGTTGTTGTTTCTCTTTTTGAAAGCAAGCTGCATAGGCAACAACTAAAATAATAAACTACTACAACAATAACAATAATAACAACAACAACAATAACAATATTACTATCATTAACCATTACATTTAAAATATTTGGACCGTTAGAATATGTTCCAAAGTGTCAGTGTGCATGTAAAAGCATCAAAGTGAAGTGATACAGTGAGTAACATAATTAAGATGAAATGTATAAAATTATTATCATTCCATAAAAGTTTTATTCCATTAAAATGCTTGAATCTGGTCATTATGTACGAAATGATGCGATTGTTTATAGCGGGTAATCATTTTGTCGCCGTAGTCTAGTAGATGCTGTGTTGCCTTATTAGACGTAAGGCTACGTTTCAAACCCCAGGCCAGAAAAATATTTCTTAGGCGACATCCTCTCCATTAGATTTCTGACAAAAACTTTGAGTGCAAAATAAAACTGCCATTTCTCAATCATCGTTGTTCGATTTAAAAATTTAGACCTTGCCATGTTGTGAGAAGATAGGTCCTAATACTAGGGTTATAATGACCAATTATGTATGTTAGTAATTAGTTGATCATTTTGAGGTAAATTCCGCTAAGAATTTTACAGATTTTGGAGGGTATCCGAGCAATAAATTCCTGAATTTTCTAAGTGAAACGTTGGCGTTGACATTGTCTTCTATGTTGCTCCATAACAGCAAGAAATACCTCGTCACATCGTCTTGCAAATGTGTATAACATACAAACATACATTGGACATTACAACCCTTCAGTCAGGATTATTGACCTAGTTTCTCACACTACTTATGTTGTGTGTGTTAATTCTATACATAAGTGGCGGGACGTACAGTTTAAAGTCGACTCCGAACGACAGATTTTTTGAGAAACTTTTCATGGCAGTTTTATTGATTCTCAGAGTTTTTGCCAGAAATCTGCTAAGAAGAAATCACTGAATAAATACTTTCTAATACACCAGCACACTATCTACTAGACCACGGCGACTTCCATTTGGCTGGCTTTACAGCCTCTAAAACCCACTAGCTGCTCATCTATAGTGACATTTTCATGACAGTTATAAAACAGTTATAATAGGCCGAGATATTGGACGACCAAAACCTGCGTCAAACAAACCATGCAAATCTTCGTTTTTGCCTTCGTAATACAAAATTATTATAACAAACGCTTCACGCTATACAATAGATAAGAAATATTTTATGTACCGATAAACCTCCAGCAAGAATTACAAACTGGAACAAAATGATCTTTTACCTAAGATTCGAAAGTTTTTTTTTAACCTAACAGCAGGGTTAAGCCGATAAATAAAGCAATGAAAAGATACCTACGAATTGGTGCAAAGAAAATGAATACTTAAGCCTGTACTGATAGCTTTTAGTGAAGATGATAAGCTTTCAGGGACACTGTTGCAAGCGAGGCCCTGATATGCATTAAATTCTAAACGAAATTATTCTGTTTAATTCAATGTTTTCGTAGGTGCGTATACTTAATATTTAATGCTCATACTCTCTAGCATTTCAACACTCATACGCCTGGATGTACAAATTTTGTTTACCAATTTTGATTAAGTTTTTTGAAGAAAATTTGTGAAACTTTTAAGCAAAAAATGAAATAAAATTTTAAATTTAAAATATAGAAACACTTAACCAAACATACATACATAATTGGCCATTACAACACCCTTCAGTCAGGATTACGACCGAGCTTCTCACACCACTTATGTTGTGTGCGTTAATTTTATACATGAGTGGCGGGGACCTACAGTTTAAAGTCGACTCCGAACTACAGATTTTTGAGAAGCTTTTCATGGCAATTTTTACTCTCAGAGTCTTTGCCAGAAATCTGCTGAGAGTAAGTCGCCGAAGAAATATTTTTTCGTTCTGATGTCTGACCTGGGATTCGAACCCGGGTCGTTTGTCTAATAAGTCAACGCACTACCCACTAGACCACGGCGACTTCAAATAAAACACTTAACCAAACGATTAATCTAAAATTTCCACACTTACTTACTTACTTAATTGGCCATAACAACCCGATTAACGGATTTCGGCCTGCCGCAATACATCCTTCCAGGCGCCTCTGCTTCTTGCGCGCCTACGCCAGTTGGTCACACCAATCGATGACAGGGCTTCCTCGACTTGGTCCTTCCAACGGATACAAGGTCGTCCTCTTCGCCGACTTCCGCAGATCCCCGCATCAAATACCCGTTTCGCCGGAGCATCCTCCTCCATTCGAACGACATGGCCGAGCCAGCGCAGCCGCTGGATATTAATACGCTGCACAACATCTATGTCGTTGAGGAGCACATACAGCTCACTGTTAGATCGGATGCGGAAATCATCGCCAACTCGCACAGGACCGAAGATCTTACGTAGATCGACTTTCCTCTCGAATACCCTCAAGGCTGCTGCATCAGTTCTTAATAGGGTCCATGCCTCTGCGCCATAAAGAAGCACGGGTAAGATGAGCGTCTTGTAGAGTATTAATTTTGTCGCACGAGAGAGGTCTCTGCTGCTCAATTGCCTATTGAGACCATAATAGCACCTGTTGGCAAGAGTAATCCTGCGTTTGATCTCCAGACTGACATCATTTTTGGTGGTAACGGCGGAGCCAAGATAAATAAATTCCTTGACTGTATCAAAAGTATAGTTATCGGCCGTAATCTGAGAATCAATACGCCGCACGTCTCTACTTGTCGACAACATATACTTTGTTTTGCCCTCATTTACTGCCAGACCCATCTTCTTAGACTCCCGTTCAATAGCGCTAAAGGCAGCAGTAACATCTCGCTTGGTACGCCCTATGATGTCGATGTCGTCAGCGTACGCAAGCAATTGGACACTTTTTTGAAAGATAGTGCCATTGCGATGCACTCCTGCCTTTCGCAGAACACTCTCCATGACGAAGTTGAAGAGGTCGCATGATAAGGGGTCGCCTTGTCTGAAGCCTCGCACGGTATCAAAAGGTTCGGAGAGGTCCATTCCTACCTTGACGGAGCTGCAGGAATTGCTCAACGTCATTCTGCATAGTCTTATCAGCTTCGCAGGTATACCGAGCTCAGACATTGCGGCATAAACACGATCCCTTATGGGGCTATCGAAGGCTGCCTTATAGTCGACAAAAAGATGGTGTGTGTCGACTTGTTTTTCGTGGGCCTTTTCCAGGATTTGGCGCAGTGTGAAGATCTGGTCTATGGTGGATTTGCCAGGTCTGAAGCCGCACTGATAAGGTCCAATCAGTGTTTTGACGAGTGGCTTCAGTCGTTCACACAATACGCCTGTAAGAACCTTATATGCGATTGGGAGAAGGCTAATACCCCTGTAGTTGGCGCAGATTGTGGGGTCTCCCTTTTTCAGGACAGGACAGAGGACACTGAGGTTCCAATCGTTGGGCATACTTTCTTCTAGCCATATTTTGTAGATGAGCTGGTGCATGCGCCCTACCAACTCATTACATCCGGTCCTAAACAATTCAGCGGGGAGGCCATCAGGACCTGCCGCTTTATTGTTTTTAAGACGCGTAATCGCGACTTTGACCTCTTCATAGCTAGGCGGCGGAATCTCCACGCCGTCATCATTGATCGGGTTCGGAATATCATCTCTAGAGGCGGTATTGGTGTCGTCATCGCCTTGTAGCAGAGTAGAGAAGTGTTTCCTCCACAACCTCAGCACCCCCTGCGGATCTGTAACCAGGTTTCCGTTCTCGTCCTTGCAAGAAGATGTTCCGGGTCTATAACCCTCGGTTAGACGCTTAACCTTCTGATAAAATTTTCTAGCGTCATTCCTACGTCTATGCATCTCGACTTCCTCACGCTCACGCCTTTCCTGCTCCCTTTTCTTGCGTCTGAAAAGGCGTCTCTCTTCCCTTCTCTTCTCTCTGTAGTTCTCGACAATGGCTCGCGTAGCAGCAGACTGCAACGTCTTCTTGTATGCGGCGTTTTTCGCTGCAGCTGCCTCGCGACACTCCTCATCGTACCATTGATTTCGTTGGGGTGGGCGCTCGAAACCAAGGACTGTTTCCGCAGTAGTGCGCAAGGAGTGGGAGATGTTGGCCCACAGTCCTCCAATGTCGTTGAGATTAGGTGGGGATCGACGGAGCTTATCCGAGAGTTGAGCGGAGAACGCCTCAACTGTCCCTTGTGATCGCAGCTTCCTGACATCCAGCTTCCGCAGTGTACTAGAGCGCACCATCCTCGAGGTGCTAATGCGCAATCGAAACTTGGCTGCGACAAGGTAGTGGTCCGAGTCAATGTTCGGACCTCTAAATGTGCGCACATCTAGTACACTGGATACATGCCTTCCGTCAATCACAATATGATCGATCTGGTTGGAAGTTGATCGATCGGGGGACATCCAAGTGGCCTTGTGGATGTCGAGATGTTGAAACCTGGTGCTACATACTACCATGTTACGCGCCGCGGCGAAATCGATCAGCCTCATACCATTGGAGGTAGTGTTCGCGTGGAGGCTGAACTGTCCGACAGTGGGGCCAAAGATACCTTCCCGCCCGACCTTTGCATTAAAATCCCCGAGGACAATTTTTGCGTCATGGGCCGGGCACTTATCATATACGTCCTCGAGTTTAGCGTAGAAGGCATCCTTAACCACATCGTCCTTATCTTCCGTCGGGGCGTGAGCACAAATCAGGCTGATGTTGTAGAATTTTGCTCTGATGCGGATTGTGGCTATTCTTTCGTTCACAGGTGTGAACCCAGAGACAAGGTGGCGAAGTCTCTTATTAACCACAAATCCGCATCCAAATTCGTGCTTATCAACATGGCAGCTGTAGTACACATCGCAAGATGCTAGCCTTTTGCATCCTTGCCCTATCCATCGCATTTCCTGTATGGCAGTGATGTCAGTCCTACATTTCTTGAGGGCATCCGCCAGCTGGGCGGAAGCGCCCACCCTGTGAAGGGTGCGGACGTTCCAAGTGGCTATTCTTAAATCGTTGTCCTTTGAACGTTTGCCGTGGTCGTCAACTTTAAAGGGGATCTTTTTGGAATTATATATATTAGTTTTCATTGGAGAAAAGTTTTTACGTGGTGGGTTCCAAGCCCTACGCACAACCCAAATTTAACGTCCAGGGGATTGGACTTCGCTGCACGCATTAGTTAACATCTAGCGGGTACTAGAATGCCATCCAGGAGGGGCCGCGAGGAGGCTGCGTGTCAACTTGAATACAGCAAGACAAGGATCGTCCTGGTGGTCGCCATGTTGGCCACAGTCAGAAACTTTACCTTGTTTGCATGCATCCCATCCCTTCCAAATTTCCACACACAATTAGTAAATTTGAAAAAAAGAGTTTAGCGTGTACCAGGGATTTGGTGGAATCATAAGATTTTTGGTTTCAATAACACAGAAACCCAAAACACTGACATAGGTGCACACTATGGTGTCAATTGAATATCCATACAGGCTATTGTAATAATACTGGACAGTAGTAAACTGATCTCGAAGTTTTATGTGGAGAGAAATCTCAGCATGCAATAATATTTAGAGAGCATAAGATTAAATGCTTCAGACATTTCGTTTCGGAAACAGGTTAAGAGTTTTGCGAAATTTTTTTGTTACTTTTAAGCATAAAATCAAATGAGATTTATGTATGTATGACTGTGAAATGACAGAAAGACAATGCCTACAAGGACTCTGCAATCGTTAAAAATTTCATTTGCTTACAGTAGAGGGAGATTTGCTGTATGGTTTCCTTCTTGAATAGATTTTACTGTGCTATTCAAAGGATATTCTACTAACCATAGCATGCTAACTAAATTCAATCTTTAAACTCTATTCCATGGACTGTCTTTTAAAATGTTACTTTTATTATGCGGCAGTATATACTTTACAGCTTGCTGAGCTTCAATATAACACTGTCTCGCTGGACAAAAATTAAATAAATCACTATTGCTGAAATGAATTTTAAAAATTTTCTCATAGTTTCAAAGCAGCAGGTAATCGTTTCGTTACAATTTTACTTGAGTGTATTCCAAACTCAGTACTTATTTTATTTATTCATGACAACACCTGCGTTCAATTAATTTTATTACCCACAGTAATTTCATTGATATGATGTTACTTTTCTATCACAGTCTGTTGTTGTTGTTATTGTTGCTTTTCTAAAACAATGCTGTTTGTGGTTGTAGTTTTTGCCGTTATTTGTTTTGTTGGAAAAAAAGGGGCCACAAAGTATTTTAAAACTTGTATATTTCGGGGTTCTATCCTCAACATCAGTACAATTGTGATAAGTGCGAGAGTAACATTGTGTATCAAATACACCACACACAAACACAAACACACACACACGCACACACATGATTCATATGTAAAGTCATAGGCTTACAAACCCATTGCATATACACTTACAAAGTATACTCTTCTTACTCTACATAGAGATGAATTGAAGCTTTAGTTGGTGTTGGTTTAAAAAAAGGCACAATTTGTTTATCTGTTTGAAAAGAAATCTTGATACATGTGTGTGTAAGTGTTAAGAGTAAGAGAGCTTTCTTTAAAATTAATACACAAAGAGGGAGAAAGAGAGCGTGCCAGTGAGAAATCAAATGCGAGTATTTATACTTTATTGTCGGCAACAAAATGTGCCGTTGTTTTATGTGAAGCACAACTTCACCACTACTATTCAACATAGTAAAACAATAATAACACTAGCAGCAGCAACAACAACAATAACATTTAAAAAATATTTTAAATTTAACTACTCATTCCAACATTTTTCGACTTTCATATTTTTAGTTGTTTTTGTTATTTGTTTATAAGCGTATGTGTATATATAAAGTGTATGTGTGTGCATGTGAGAGCGTAATATAAAATTTTTTGTATTTTTTTGTTTGTTTTTATTTCATTCATTCTTTACCCGTGAAGTTATTGTTGGTTTATGTTTAATGACCTTTATGACCTGTTTTCAAATGCTCTATGAATGGTGGTGGCTAAATATTCTTGTTTTTATCACCACCACTAGTCTATGTTTTATGATATGAGCCATGGGTGTATATATGTTTCTGTAAGGGTGTGTATAAGTGTGTGTTTTGTATTTCATATGATACAATTGCTAGCAGACCATAGAGCATGAGCATGATAGAGCAGTAGTAGTTGTAGCGTTGCTCCAGCTAAGGTTTGTAGGTTGTTTGATACAGTTTTACTGTTTTTTTTCATTTTTTTTTTTTTGCTTTATTTTTAAGTCAAAGTCATACTACACCAGCAAAATAACAAGAATAACAACTACAAAAACAACAACAAGCAAGGAAAAATATTGTGTATAATATAAAATGAAGAACAAGAATAAAAAATAAAACCAAAAAATAAAAAAAAAAACTGTAAAAAACTTTTTGGCCCACAAACTTTTGGCTTTAAATTTTCTGGCCATTTAGGCAAAGTACTGTACACAACAACAACAACCAACACAAGTTATAATAGTTTAAATCCTCCGAATGAAGAATGAGCACAGCAACAAACCAAAATAATATTTATATTACAACAACAGACAACAACAACAGACAACAACAACAAATAAAAATTGTTCAAAAAATTCCAATGTAACAGTATTTAACAAAAACAACAACAACAACAACAAAAAAAAATACAAAAAACGCTTCACATTCAGTATTAAAATCAAAATTTATATGCGAATGCGGCTGACTGTATAAGTATGTGAACCATTTATTGCAAATTGTTCATGCTTTGGTTAGTAGAATATCCTTTATAAAGAGCAGAACAGTAAAATCTATTCAAAAAGGAAAACATACAAGAAATGTCACTACTTTTGTAGGCGAATGAAATTTCTAACGACTATAGAGGACATTCCTAGCAATGGCTTAGCTGGTAGATCCTGTAGGCATTGTCTTTCTGTCATTTTGCTATTGAGCATACATAAATTTCATTAAGTTTTATGCTTAACCCATTTCGCTCCGCTATTCGATATTTCGAGCAGTAAAAATCTTCTTCTGTCAAAAAAATTATTTTTGTATGTACGAAAAAATTTCGAATAAAATGTGGGTTTTGGTATTAACCCATTAACGCCGAATGGGTGGAAAAATACCCAAAAAGGAAGTTTCTTTTTAAAAAAATGCTATCTTGATCCAACTAAACCAGAGTCCAAACGCTTCTTTTATAACGAATGAAGAACACATAGAACGACAGCATAAATGTTAAAGATCACGAATTTTTCAAAATCAACATTTTGTAGAAAGAACTTCTGCGGAATAGAGAATGATGGATGATATAATCAGAAAAATCTTGAGATGCCATGTAATATTATTTGCCTGCTACTCAATGAAAATACTTTTACTTGAATTGTTCTACTTACCTAAGCTACAGGTGCGATTAAAGGGTATAAACTGGGAATAAAAATACCCTCTAAGGCATTGGTATGAAGTAAACAATTCATTTTAATTTAAAACTTTTAAAAATTAATTTTAAATAATTTATTTTTCTTTATTTCTTCTATAAATGTACATTCAAACCGCATTTTATACAACCACACTCTGTTTTCCCGCCGTGTATTCTAATTTTATCAAGCATGTGGTCAAATTTCTCAGTACATTTTGCTGTTTGCTGTGCATTTGTCACAACTTTTTCATCACGTCGTCGATTTTCAACGCTTCAACAACGTTAACCCAAAAATCGAGTTGGCTCACAGGTGGCAAACCTTCACATCCCCTGCACAAGCAATATAGTTTGGATGCGTTTACCAAAGCTACGCCGTGATCTAGTAGGTAGTGTGCTGGCTTATTAGACGTAAAGCCAGGGTTCGAGTCCCAGGCCAAACATCAAAATAAAAAAATTGAAAAAGTTTTTTTTTTTTCAGCGATTTCTTTTCCTTCTCTTCTTGAAAAGTTTCTCAAAAATCTGTCGTTTGGAGTCGACTTCAAACTGTAGGTCCCGCCACTTCAGTATAAACTTAACACACACACAACATAAGTGGTGTGAGTAACTGCAGGCTTCTTGGGGACGATCTTCTAAAGGTGAAGGTATATCCTCCAACAATGCATGATTGCTAGGATTATCTCCAGCATTACCTGTTGCAAAATAACCTTTTCGACATTATGTCCATAATAAATTATGGCTTGTTGGATGCAAGATTTTATTGACTTCTGTTTGAAATTATCTCTAATAGTTGCAGTACCACGTTTTCTCCAAGGTCGTAGTCAATATTATTATTAGCAGAAGTGCTAGTATATGCGATAAAGGAATAATAAACAATAGGCTGGCATAGAAGCTCGTACCTAGTAGTTGAAGTCAAATCGTATTGGCTTGCCCTTTATGTACATCTTTAGGGAATGGCGATCATAATATGCGATCATCTATCTGTTCATCCACAGAAACACTATTAGATTATATGACAAATGGCATGAACTTTTTATTCAGGATTATTATTGTATATTTTCAATAAAACTCTCAAAAATAGCTTAACTATGTCATTTAGCCGTCATATAGTACACAGAAAAAATTTTTATTTTAGAACACACTTATGCCGAAGTAGGTAGAAAAATACCCATGCCTTACAGAGGCCCCAGCGACACTTAAAAAAATAAAATAAAATAAAAATCTTCATATCAATACAAATACCCCAAGTACTATTTGTGCCAAATTTCACCGAAATCGGACCACAGATTCTGGGGCCGGACGTTAATGGGTTAAGTTTCAACTTTGGAAAAAAAAAATCCCTCCACAAATGCTAGCGGTAAATTTCTCCAACCCATATTTTTGGATACTTTTTAAATTAATTTTTAAAAATAATGAAGAAAATAAAATTAAAAAAAGTAATTATGAGGCATTACTGCACACGCGTGCCTTCACAAATAGTGTAAATTTTTTCTGTTCGAAATTTAGAATGCTAGCGCTTGTCCTCTAGTAACTGACTGACTGACGGTCAAAATTTTTCGTATTAAACGTAAAGTGAAGGTAATAAACTAACAAGATTATACATTTTGATGACAACCCCAAATAATATTGCTATGCAGTTGATAGGACAACAAAGAGGTCACCATGGCAACAAATTTTGGTTGGAAAAAAACTTTGTCATCCAAAAATGAAAACCCGGGAGCTGGTAAATATGTCATGTACGGTCAGCCAGCCATGTTATATAATTAATGTATCTATGGGTAATGTAAATATTGAGGAGGCGGATGCACTTGATGTTCTGGGCATGAGAATTAGTTGTGATGCTCGATGGAACGATCACATTTTTCGAGTGTCGAAGGAAACATTCAAGTGGTGCAGAAACTACTTCACTCCATCCGACCTTCTTAGTATTTACAGGACCTTTATCCGCCTCTGAATGGAGTACAACTCTCTTGTATGGGCCGGTGCTTTAAAGTCTATTTTGATGCTTCTCGACTGCGTACAGGAGGGGTTGATGGTGCTTATTAATGACGTATCCAAATCTATTCATACGTTGGAGCATCGTCGCAATGTGGCGTATGTTTCATTGCTCCATCGGTACTATAATGGCAGGTGTGTTCGAGAGATAAGGGGCTTGGTTCCCGATAATCACATATTTTTACGTGGTACTCGAGCTTCTCGCAGAGCACATCTTTTTGTGATTGATTGTCCAGTGAACCCCACAATGCATTACAGGGAGAATTCATTTTTCTGCCCGCACTGCTCGCTTGTGAAATGATCTTCCTGCGAAGGTTTTTCCCGTCAATTACGATATTGGTGAGTTTAAGTCAAATGTCCACAAACACTACTCCCTCTTTTCACCTTCCTATAACCTATTTTCCTAAACCTGCTTAGTGCACTGCATGAGTAGGAGCTATACCCTGAGTGGTGGTTTTTATAAAAAAAAAAAAAATAAAAAAATTATAACAAGCGCATGGGCGGTGTGGATATACACAACAATGCCATCCAGAACTATCGAATTAATATTGGAGGAAAAAAATTGTATTGGCGGCTGTGAATGCTTGGAAATTCCATTGCTTCATTGCAAAACACAAAGTTAAGAAGCATTTGAGTTTAAAAGAATTCAAAATCTTGGTAGCACAAGCTTTTCTTTTGACTGAAAGGAAAGAATTTACCAATAATGATGTCGACGATAAGGAATATCCATAGCCCTCCAAATCAGGAATCCCAAGGGAAAACAGCGTCCTTGTCAATTTGATGAATATTCATCTGCATACAAAATGTTTCAAACTAAAACATGTATAGAAGCATTTTTTTCATGGCTTCTATTTAGAATTTTTTGTTTTTTTTTAAATTTGTGATGGCTTTTGATTCAATACAACAGCAAATCAATGCAAATGTTTTACTTGCATATACAGCAGGGATATAGGATAAACGACTGTGTTCGAAATTTCGAACACTGTTTTCAGGGAAAACGAAAAATCGAAAAAATTTTTTGAGCTGATTTTTAACATCAGTAGGCCCTAATTACCCTAAAAAGTATTTTTCTTCTTTTTCTCGTAGCGAAATGGATTAAAACATTCATAAAATTTCTCGAAAAACTTTACCTGTAATGCGAAACGAGATATTTAGACACATGCCCTCTGAATATTATTATTGCTTGAATTGCTCCCCACATAAAACTTGGAGATCAGTTTACTGTCCAGTATTATTAGAATACCCTGTACGGATATCATGTCAGTGCATTGGCTTTCTGTGGTATTGAAAGTAAGGTCTTATGTCTAAGACCACCAAATCTCTGATAGATGCTAAACTTTTCATTTCTTTCTTTGATAATTGGATGTTGAAATCTTATAGTGATCGTTTGTTTAAGTTTTTCTGTATTTTTTTATTTAAAATTTCATTTCATTTTATGCACAAAATTTCAACTAAAAAACCTTAACCTGTATTGCAAACAAAGCTGCCAGATTTAACGATTTATCGTCATTTTAAGCTCCGTAGCGATTTATGCCATTATTTTGATGATTTTCAGCTTCTAATATTACCATCGCAAGATCAAAGGCAAGTGCCATTATTATTTTTTTTATCACACAGCCATCACTCAGGTATTGGGTATTGTTTTTTGAACTAGGACAATATATTATAGGAATAAGGAAAGAGGGAACAGTGTTTATGGAGACTAGGTTTGAATATTTTTATATATCAAGTAAGAGGAAGAAGTCGCCGTGGTCCAGTGGGTAGTGTGTTGGATTATTAGAGGTCAGACATCAAAACAAAAAATATTTCTTCGGCGACTTCCTCTCAGCAGATTTCTGACAAAGACTTTGAGAGTAAAAATTGCCATGAAAAGCTTTTCAAAAATCTGTGGTTCAGAGTCGACTTTAAAACTGTAGGTCCCCGCCACTTATGTATAAAATTAACGCACACAACATAAGTGGTGTGAGAAGTTAGGTTGTAATCCTGACGGAAGGGGTTGTAATGGCCAATTATGTATGTAATTAACAGGAAATATCCCTGAAGGAAGGCAATTTCATATACGAATAGTCCGTCTAACAAACGAAAGTTTGTCTGGCCAATCCACCACATACGGTTGTGCTTGGCGAGAAAGACGAGTGTCACGTAGGGATGCATGATTTTCATAAACAACTCCCCTTATTTCACTAGAGCAATATCCATTGTAGTAACAATAGAACAGTGAAACACAAGCAACATTGCAACGATGCTCCAATGAACCAATGGAGTTTGACACACTATCGTGATTAACCAGCTATTATGGTCTCTTCTGTGGAGAAGACATTAAAGGCGAACCCATACATGCAAATTGTGTTTTTTTTTTTTATAAAATCAGCACTCAGGGGATGACCCCTACTCATGCAGTGCATTGTGCAGGTTTTTTAGGAAAGAGGGAAAGAGTTAAGCTGCGAACAGTAAGGAAACGAGATGCTGCTGGTAACTATACGATGGCCACTGCTATACATTCACCATTAGACAGTCTACAGCAATCGTCCCCAAGGCAGCCCGCAGTTTCTCATACCACTTATGTTGTGTGTGTCCTTCGAGCCGGACAATGTACAATGTGTCAATTTCGACCTCCGGGTACTGTGCTTGTCTTGACCGACAGGTATACGTCCTCTAACCTAACCTAACCTACCTAACCTTTGTTGTGTGTGTGTTAATTTTATACAGAAGTGACGGGACCTACACTTTAAAGTCGACTCCGAACGACAGATTTTTAAGAAACTTTTCAAGAAGAGAAAAAGAAGAAATCGTAGAAAAAATACTTTTTTTGTATTTTTTTTTTTTTTTTTATTTTGATGTCTGGCCTGGGACTCGAACCCCGGCTTTACGTCTAATAAACCAGTACACTACCTACTACACTACGGCGATCCCAGTTTTCGATCTGTAATAAATGGTGTGTAGATTAGATGAAGCACTGCAAAATGTATCACTTCTAGCGAACGTTACACTAAATTTTCATGCCCATTAAGATCAAGATCTTCTGACTCTCTAATATTTACAGCACACATGTAGGAGGAAATATTATTGCTGCTTAGCATTGACTTTATAGGGTTTTGGTTTTAAAAACCCTTAAATTTTTTTTATTTATTTTGTCTTTGAGGATTTTGACGAATTTTTCTCAAATATTTGACAATTTAATGCTTCATTTATCTGATTTATCCTATGATTACAAAATGCAGTGTGTACACCATAGCGTATGAGTATTGAAATGCTAGAGTATATGAGAATTAAATATTAAGTATACGCACCCATTAATGCAGCTAATTAAACAGAAAAATTTCATTATGCCTAGTATAGTCCAAGGCATTTGTGAAAATTTGTTAAAATTTGATTTTCTTTAATCGCATAGAATAGATTGTCTTACTAGGATATTTTTTCAGTTGTTTTGGCATAGATTTTTTTTTCCCACAATCATGTTGTTCTCTTAGGCTTTGGTGTGTCTTTTGGTTTTATTATCGTTTTTATTTTTTTTTTTATTAAAATATCAATGAAAACATAAGTTGGAATGGATTTAATAATTTTCATACGACAGTAAAACAGCAAACAAATGCCAGAAATAATATTGAAAATTATGTGGAAGAACAGTTCATCTACTGGATGTTAGATTTTCTACATGAAATTATTGAAAAAAGAAAAACAAAACTTTTTTCATATTTCAACTGTAACTTGAAGACAGAAGGAAATTTGAACAAAATCTGGGATTTAAGACTTTTACAATAAAAATTTTTGCCATATTTTCCAAGTACACAAAAGAAAGAAGCCATGGAACTAAAAACACCCGCACCAGATAAAAGCAAAATGGAATATTTGTTTAGAGAAGCCTTAAGATTCGACATATTGCTGTTGGATTTTTTTCACAACTTGAACTAGGTGTTGCTGTACTTGCCTTTATAATTGTTTTTTATAAATTATTTAAAGAGCACATCAAAATATGCAAACTCTTCTGGTTTTATTTATTAATTCAATTAACTTTAATATTTTTGATTTGCATACATACATACATACCTACATCCCTTTATTACAACCCTTTATTTAGACTGACGACCTAGTTTCTCATACCATCCATGTCGTATGTGTCCATCACCGCTTAAGGTTGACTCCGAGATCTTTCCAGGCCATTTTTTTTTATTTAGCCTCAGAGTCAGCAAACTTTTTTGCATAATTTTTATTTTGTTCAACTGCGTTCCATTAATCCGACTTCCTGCAGCCTATTTCTTATTGTTCGACTTGTCACTGGAGCACGCATTTAATTTTAAAAGGCTATTTGGTGACATAATTTATGCAACACAATAATCTGACCAATTCAGCTAGAAGCGTCAAATTGTCATTTCAGCAGAATGAGGTGCCTGCACTGGAGTGGCCAATCACTAAGATTTAAACTCCATTTAACACCACTGTGGAGTGCTAAAAAATAAGTTAAATAAGTTAAAATGAAACGTGCTTCAACCAAATATTGAAATAATATTTGGAAATGCTGGTAAAGTTTATCCGTTTAATGGATTTCGGCCTGCAGCAATACATCCTTCGAAGCGCCTCTTCTTATTGCGCGCCTATGCCAGTTGGTCCCCGATTAGTCCTTATAATGGATACAAGATCATGCACTTCACCGACTTCCGCAGATACCCGTCTTGCCGGAGTATCCGTCTCCATTCGAATGACATGACCGAACCACCGATCGTTACTTCTTCCTCTTCTTAATTGATTACAACAATCCAATTAAACTATTTCGGCCAGCCGCAACAGATCCTTCCAGGCTCCTCTGCTTCTTGCGCGCCTACGCCAGTTGGTCACACCAATCGATGAGCATCCTTCTCCTTTCGAACGACATGGCCGAACCAGAGCAGCCGCCGGATATTAATACGCTGCATAACGTCTATGACGTTAAGGAGCTCATACAGCTCACTGTTGAATTGAATGCAATAATCCTCGCCAACACTCACTAAACCGAAGATCTTGCGTAGGACTTTTCTCTCGAATACCCTCAATGCTGCTGCATCAGTGCTTAAGAGAGTACATGCCTCTGCGCCATAAAGATGTATGGTTAGGATGGGCGTCTTGTAAATTATTAGTTTTGTCGTACGAGAGAGGCCTCTGTTCCTCAATTGCCTATTGAGACCATAATAGAACCTGTTGGCAAGAATGATCCTGCGTTTGATCTCCAGGCTGACATCATTTTTGGATGGTAACGGTGGAGCCAAGATAAATAATTTCCTTGACTGTATCTAAAGTATAGTTATTGACCGTAATCTGAGAATCAATACGCCGCACGTCTCTACTTGTCGACAACATATACTTCGTTTTACCCTCATTTACTGCCAAACCCATCTTCTTAGACTCCCGTTCAATAGCACTAAAGGCAGCAGTTACGCCCTATGATGTCGATGTCGTCAGCATACGCAAGCAACTGAACACTTTTTGGAAAAATACTGCCCTTGCGATATATTCCCGCCCTTCGCAGAACACTTTCCATGACAAAGTTGAAGTGGTCGCATGATAAGGGGTCACCTTGTCTGAAAACTTGCACGGTAACAAAAGGTTCGAAGACGTCCATTACTACCTTGACGGAGCTGCAGGAAATGCTCAACGTTATTCTGCATAGCCTTATTAGCTTCACAGTCACACCGAGCTCAGATATTGCGGCAAAAACATGATCAATTATGGGGCCATTGAAGAATGCCGCCTTAGAGTCGACAAAAGGATGGTGTATGTCGACTTGTTTTTCGTGAGTCCTTTCCAGGATTTGGCGTAGTGTAAAGATCTGATCGATGGTGGACTTGCCAGGTCTGAAGCCTTACTGATAAGATCCAATCAGTGTAAAGACGAGTGGGTTCAGTCGTTCACACCGTATGTCTGAAAGAACCTTATATGCGATAGGGAGAAGCTTTATACCCCTGTAGTTGGCGCATATCATAGGGTCCCCCTTTTTCAGGGCAGGACAAGAGACACTGAGGTTGCAATCTTTAAGCATATTTTGTAAATAAGCTGATGCATGTGCCCTACCAACTCATTAAATGCGGTTTTAAATAAATGAATCGCGTACGAACACTACAATACTCACTAAAAATTTATATGCTTGAGCTGCTTGCTACTCTGTCTTTGTTGCTAATGAGCCTTTTTTCTTTTGTAAATGCAACAGCAAGAAGAACTAAATTTTAATGAATGATTCGAGTCACTTGAAGCATCATTTACAAGTATTATAAGAAGTAATTTTCAAAAGTTATGAATTTAAATGAGTAGGCTTATGAATCAAACTTAATTCGAATGGTATGAGTTTGATTTTAATGATGTACGCATACTCTCATTGAAATTTATGAATTATGTTGCAGTGAGTATGAGTGTATTAACGTTGCAGTGAGTATGAGTGAATCAGAGTACATAGTTCAATTGCATTATAAGTGCTTATAAGGAGCAAAAAAACGATTTATTGCTAATCACAGGCATGTTACTCTACCTTGCCAGTAAATGTTTCTCAAAAGTGTTGTTCCTTGCCTAGACTATTGTTCAACTATTGGAGCATTCACTGTAATAAACAGAATATATTTTTTGTTTCGTTTTTTTTGCTCTTCTCAACACTTAACCGATGCACAAATATTTTATGGAACGTTTTATATTTTAACAGTTTTCGTTTTGTTGATGCTGTTGTTGTTGTTATAGTTTTGCCAGCGTATTTAGGTTTCTTTTTTTTTGTTGTTGTTGTTGTTTTGTTTTTTAATAACAATAATTGTTGTTTTTACTTTGAAACTTGAAAGTTTTTTATATGAAAAACTCATTTAAATATTTTCACTGTGTGAAGGATGCTCATCAGAAACACCAAAACAGCAGCCAGCGGCCGCAATAACAACAACAGCAACAACAGCGGCAATAACTACACGTTAAAATAAAGAAAAATACAGCAAAAGCCACAGTGCAAGCAGCACTCAAATAGAAGCAAAATATGATTCAGCAATACTAAGCAACAAAATTATAAAATAAAAAATCATTTTTACGGCAAAAATATAGATTTCCAAGCAACAATATTCACAGCGAATATTTTCACAAGTACTGTTGTATTGCAACAACAATTAACATGCTGCAGCCTAGTAGAGCATCAATTATTATTATTTTCCTTATAAAAGAGAAAGAGAGGAAAGACAGCAGGCCAAGGATAAGATAGATGTGTGGTGAGCCACACAAAAAATAAGATGAAATGAAACCGAAAAAAAAACAAACAAAACTTATTTTATTTTATGGCCATTAACATCATCATGATCATCATTATGAACGTAATGATTAGTAACATTAACAATAAACAACCAAATGCCACATACCATAACAACAACATCAATATCAACATCGAAGTGCTACAATAATTATTCCATTTCACCTCTGGCCTGGCTTTTAAAAAACTTATTAAAATACGAATACAACAGCAACAACAACAACAATACTCGCAACTATATTTTCTTCGTGTTTTTTTTCTGATATTGTTTTGCACAACACATCTGTGCAAATTTAATGGCATAAACTCTCTCTCCATTTGCTTGGATAAAGAGAGAGAGAGAGAGAGAGAGCGCGAGTGGGTGTCTATGAGAGATCTACTATTTCTGTATGGGGAATAAATAAATATGAATACGAGTATACTACGTACAGACTGACAAAGCGGTTTTGTTTTTTATAGGTTTTGTTAAGTGTTTTGAATAATTCTCCTCAAAAACTTATTGGCAATTATAAACATATGTGGGGGTGTGTGTGTGAGTGTGTGTGCCTGCTTTAATTTTAGAATAAATTTTACAATTTCTACACCAGCCTGTCGTTCATAATTTATGATTTTACTGCACATCCTGTTGTTATGGGCTTCAATTATTGTTATTCCATTAGAGTGTTCAGTGTTCATTATGCACTATGGCCAGGGGTTTTGCTAATTACACACGAGAAACCATTTTTTTTTTTGTTGTTTTTTTATTAAAACATGGAATGCCATAAGGGACATAAGGGTGTTCCCGGCAACTGCAGAGTGGATGATTTGGCCAGAAGCGGCACGACCGTCGAGCTCTCTAGTGAATTCTTTACATTGGGAATCCCCTTAAGTACCTGTGGACTTATGATAGACAATGCAATCGTGGACCTTGTCAACAGTAGGTGTGGGCAGGTTCGGATAAAGGCAGAGCGGCTTATAAAATCTGGCCAATGTTAGATGAAAGACGCACGGCGACTCTGCTTAAGCTTCAAAGAAGCTATCGGTGCTATTACGGCGCATTGTATTACAGGAACACATGCGAGGCGTATTGGTCTTGGACACTTCGTGAATGATTTCTGCAGAAGCTGTGGAGATATGGAAAAGGATTAAACTATTCTTCATCTATTGTGCACATGCCCGGCACTTGGTCGAAGGAGAAAGAAACACTTGCGTGCCTACTACACGGAAAACCTAAATGAACTGTCATGCATGGATATTTGCAGCCTAAGTCGCTTCATAGGAAGCTCCAAATGGTTCCTGGAATAGGGGAGACGATGAAACTGTCGTACCACAATGGGCCTGTATGTGGCCTAAGTGTGTCCGCTCATCGGGTGGCCAGCTACCAACCTACCTAACTATGAAATGGCTATTTACGTTCTCAACACCATGATTGCCTCGGCAATTTTCTGGAAACTAGCCAAAAATTATCATTTGATTTTGTTTAGATTTAGTGAGTAAGAAATAACTCGTAGTTGGCACCCTAGAACGTAAAGCAATCTACGAGTTATCCCGCAGTTGGTAGCCAACGTGTTAGCGACTTCTTTGGTTTAAACGGCCGTGTATTACACAACAGTTGACTGAACTATATATTCAGATTAAGGCTGCAAGCTTTTAAATGCTTTAGTTACAGTAAAACTCTACTTTGGTCGAAATCAAAAATCTCTAGAGCACTGTCTTAAAACAATTTGAAGTTGTCGTATTGTAGCAGGCAGTGTGTTGCCTTAAGAAATATGAGATCGTGGTTCAGCCATCCTCAGATATCCTAGACAAATCGCTTTAAAAACAAAAATAGTTCTTCACCCACTTTCTCTCATCAGTCTGCCGGCAAAAACTACAATGACTATGAAAAATTTCCGAAAAATTTATTGTTCGGAGTTGCCACTAAACTGTAAATAAGACACACAACATAAGTGGTGTTAGATGTTAGGTTATAATCCTTACTGATAATGAATTTATGTACGCAAGCAAGTAAGTAACTTGAAAAGGCCAAATAATTAGTCCCGGCAAATAATACAGGGACTTTGGCGTAAAACATGTTTTACGACTAATTCGCCATTGACGTGCAATACTCTCTACCCACAATCACAACCCCGACAATGTGATCGTTCCAGGCCGTGATCGTTCCAATTATAAAGCGATAGCTCTGCCAGGGTGCGCATTCGAAAACTGTGTACTCTGTATCATCAATTACTTTCCCTTCCTCGTAAAAGCTGTAAGGGGACGTGGTCTTGCCCACTCTGTGCAGATATTTCCTATAATATCCGTGACACAATAGCATCTGTGTAACGTTGTAATTTGCCTCTCCTACCAATCTATGGCCTTTCACCTTCCTCTATCTTCACCATTCTGAAATGGTGTTTTCCCTGAAGTGACCAGCTGATTTTGCCTAATAAATCTCCGTCCGCTCTAACAGACGAGCAGTTTACAAATGATATCAACCTGAAATTGGTTGCAATACATATCTGCCACCCTGTATACCCTGAACTATTCTAGGCTAGAATTTATACCAGACTCTAGTAAGTGTTATTAGAAAAATGAGTAGGCTTATCACTTAAATATATTTCTAATGGTATGAGTTTGATGTAAACGCATGCTGTCTGTAATTGCACCCTTATTATTCGAATACTGAACAGATTTTGTAGATATTATTACGTTTTTTCCTTTTTAAAAACGTTAAAAAATATGAGTTCGTAGATTGCAAATAAAAAAAAAAATAAATTTGTGTTTAATTTTCGATCAATTCTTTATTGTTCGCACAATTCCGTGTGCCGCCTTTAGAAATTGATTTACACAATAGCAATTTACTTAAATTGTTATTCTTCTTTCACATTATTCCGCATATGAAGTAACAACTGTTCGTTATTCTTCTCTGCCTTTGCAACCGTTTTGTAAACAATACCACAATGTTCACTTGTGAATCCCACGTGCCGTCTTCACACATGACTGACTGAATTCTAACTGAATCTCATATGTCGTCTTCACACGCGACTGCCTGAATCGCCATTGCCTACTCCGTCTTGGCTTATATATCCTGAGGGTCAGCAGTCTGATGAATGCACTTGAAGAAGAATGTCTTTGAGAAATATCTAAAAATGTAAATAACTTGTTTTCATTATTGTTGTTTGTGTATCTTGTTTACATTCGTTCAGGCAGAGTAGTTGTTGCTTGTGTATTTGTCTATCCGCTATTTTTTTTATACTAAACTTTGTTTTTTGCTTGTATACTTTTTTGTCCGCTGGACTTTGTTGTTGGCTGTTTACATCTTTATCCCTTATACTAATGTTGCTGCTATACATACATAACATACATACGTAACTGGTCATTACAACCCTTCAGTCTGGATTATTGACCTAGTTTCTTACACCACTTATGTTGTGTATGTTAATTTTATACATACAATGGCGGGACATACAGTTTAAAGTCGACTCCGAACGACAGATTTTTTTGGAGAAACTCTAAGTTTTTGCCAGAAATCTGTTTAGAGGAAATTGCCGAAGAAATATTTTTTGTAATTTTGTTTTGATGTGTGGCCTGGGGCTCGAACCTTGGCTTTATGCCTAATAAATCAACACACTAGCCACTAGGCTATATTTTTTGCTATGTTTTTTGTTTATTCATCGATCTTGTAAACAAGTCCATTGTTTTTGTTGCTATATATTTTACTTATACGTCCATTGTGTTGGTTTTGGCAGCTTTTGTTTAATATTTCAATAACACCAATTCCATTTTCTTTATAATACTTTACGGTCTTTTCCTTTTCTTACAAGCACAGTACCTTTCATAAATAGGGAACATCCCTTAAGAAGATGATCGTATTCGAATAATGACACTAGCAAGCCAATCATTAATTTTCATTGTTTGCCACTAGCATTGTCAATAATAATTGATTCAATTTAACAATTCTTAGTTATAAATAATCCTTTCCAAAATCCTTAAATTATTTCTAATTAAAAAAGTCCTTCTAATCACTCCCAATCCTATTGGATTACGCTCTTCCGCATGTCCTGCCTTAAGGCCTTATGTTCGAAGTAATGAAACGGCAAACTGCTACACTGTGAAGCAGAGGGCATTTAGTGAAGTTTAACTTTCGCAAGAGAAAAAAGAAAAATTGAAATGACAACAACAACATGAAAAAAATACTAAGAAAACCGAGAGCCAATCCAAGAGCAAAAGTAAAAAAACGCAAAAAAAAAAAGAGTTGAAAAGTCAAACAGGAAGTTTTCTTTTGGATTCCCTTTTGTATACGTAATGAAAACATCAAATAAAACGTGTCGACAATCAGAAAACAAACAACAGCCGATAAAGGAAGAGACAGAGACTGACACTGAGACAGAGATGAGATGATGTCAACATGTTTTTAATTAGACACTCCAGCAATTAGAAACAGCAGCAGCAGCAGCAACAACAGCAACAGCGTAAGCAATTGGAAAATTTTAAAATGACTTTGGATTTTTCGCAAGACGAACGATAAAACTACGAATAGGAGATGTAAAGATACACAGAGAAGTCTGGAAAAAACAAACAAACAAATAAGAAAAGTTTAGGATTCTAATGCCAAGGCTTAAATACTTTTTAGTTTGACAGTTAGTGGCGTTGAAAATATTAGAAAAAAAATTCTTGTTGTATGAAATTCAAGAAAGTTTTCCAGCGTAAAACTTATAATAGGACCTTTTACGGATCAGAGATCAGCAATGAATTGCTTTTTTTTTCAATGCTCTTAAGCACTCATGAAATTTTAGTTATAAGTACTTACTAAGTACTCACTAAACACTCACTTCAACGTTAATTTATAAGACCAAGTTGCAATGAGTCAGGAATTCGATTCTATACATCGTTTTGAATACTTAATTCTGATCTCTGTAAATTTTAATTATAAGTGAGTCACTAATATAGAAATTTAACTACGTACTTTAACTCATAAACGCTCACTTCAATGTTAATTTATATGACCAAGTTGCAATGAGTATGCATGGAATATTGGCATCAAACTCATACCATTTGTAGTATGCATGTTTGAATCATAAGGCTACTTATTTAGATTTATAACTCTAGAAAAATACTTCTTCTAATACTTATAAATGATTCTAATACTGACTAGTAAGGAGAGAGCAAATACACAATCTTCTAGTAAGTGTTTTAGTGTTCATACCCGATTCATACTTATTTTGTGGTTCATGAATATCTTATGTTATTAAGAGATTCGAAATCAATAACATCGTACGTGTTGTTAAGTATGAATATGATGAGTACTTCAAACTTTGAATATGAGTATCATTTTAAAATAAGTATGAATGTATAAGTATCAGAAATTATGAGTATGATTCGATTCTACTCATCTCTTTAAATACTCATAGCTGATCTCGATTACAGATCTTTGCGATCTTAGGTCGCTGACAAAAGTTTGTTATAAATCCTAGCCTAGACTAGTTCAGGGAATAGAGATGGGAAGAAATTGGTTGAACTCTCTGTCGATAGCCGATTTTAAAAGTCGAATTAGGTTCATAATGTAGTACAGCTCGTTGAGTATTAAACTTAAATCCGTGAATATGTTAGGATAGGTTAGGTTAGAGGACGTGCACCTGTCGGTCAAGACAAGCACAGGATATAGGAATGTAGGTAAAGGGAGGGAGAATGGAAAACAGAGGTATGCAAAGAAACAGACACAAAACATTAGAGGTTGAGAGTGCAACTACACTTATGATGTCCTAGTACCTTTCAACCAGCCCAAGCTGCTAATGAATCTGTGGAGAGTCTTGATGTTGGGTCTTGACACAGAACTCAAGTTCTCAAAGAAGGCCCTGCCAAGGGTCCTCAACCAACCAAGGGCTGGGCAGTTGCAGAGGAGATGTTCTATAGTCTCCAACTCCTCCTCATCGCAACATAATCCGTGAATAGCTAATAGATTAGTTCTCTTATTCCTCAAATTGCCATATTAATCTTCTTTTTCTTCTTTCCAAGTTAGGAATCTTCGATCAGCAAGTTAGAATCAAATGTCTTTCGAAAAGCAATGAAACTAGCCATTGTTTTGTAGTCAATTCATAGGGCTTCATGGTGACATTATACTACGACATATCCATCTACATATGAAGCTCTTATCTCCATTTAACCAATTATCTAGATTGTTTTTTATTCAATCTTGTCGTGTCTTGAAAAGTCTTTTGCCAAAACTAATCATTCGGCATTTTAGAGTTACTTAATAGCTTCCGTACTTAAGTGCTTATCAGTAAGTCTTACAACCTAGCCGAAGTCGCCATAGTCTAGTAGGTAGTATGTTGGCTTATTAGAATTAAGGCCCAATTTCAAATCCCAGGTCAGACATCAAAACGAAAATATGACAATATTTGACTTCCTCTTAGCAGATTTCTGGTAAAAACTCATGGAGAGTAAATAAAATTGGCATGAAAAGTTTTTCAAAAAAATCTGTCGTTCGGAGTCGACTTTAAACTGTTGGTCCCACCACTTATGTATAAAATTAACACACACAACATAAGTGGTGTAAGAAACAAGGTCGTAATCCTGACTGATGGGTTCTAATGACCAATAATGTACATAGGTACACATGCATTGAAAGTTCATCATGACGTATGAGTGTTATTCGATATGAAAGGCAAAATTCAATATTAATCATACGCTACATATGGCTAATACGTACGTACGCGATATTTAGAAATCGTCAATTGAGCATATCGTTGGAGACGAAAGCAGCCAAAGATTTTTATTATTTTTGTTTTCTTTTCATTGAGGTGTTGCTCAGAAGATTTTATAGAGTTTTTAATGAAGGAGACTTTAACGAGCTCCATAACGATTTTTAAGGAGTTCACATATGTGTGGAAGTTATACACATACATAATTGGCCATTACAAAACTTCAGTCAGAATTACGACCTACTTTCTCACACCACTTATGTTGTGTGCGTTAATTTTATGCATGAGTGGCGGGACCTACAGTTTAAAGTCGATTCCGAACAACAGATTTTTGAGAAGCCTTTCATGGCAATTTTTACTCTCAGAGTCTTTGCCAGAAATCTACTGGGAGAAAGTCGCCGAAGGAATATTTTTCGTTTTGATGTCTGACCTGGGATACGAACCCGGGCCTTTCGTCTAATAAGCCAACACACTACCCACTAGACCACGGCGACTAGTGGAAGGTATAGCAAGATACAAAAGCGTGTACAAATTGCTAGAAAAATTAACACTGATACGGATGTTACATACATAGTTGGTCATTACAAGCCATTACCATTACAAAGATCTATCGAACAATTGCCTAGTAATTGTTCTTGTTTTTGCAAAGGATATAAATAAAGCGAACAATAACAAACAAAGCAATTGTTGTTGTTTACATCAAGTTGTGAACTGTAGCACACATTTTATTTATAATCTACGGGCTTTTATTTTACTAGTTTGAAAAGGGTAAAAACATAACAAGATAGATAAACAAGCCAAATTTTAATTTATTCTAAGCTTAATACGTCTATTTGAATGGAGTAGTACTAAATATAAAATTGTATATCTAACCAGAAACCTAAGAAGAGATCTAAGATTGAAGAAATTAGAAGGAGAGAGAGATAGAGGGAGAGAAGGAGACTTATCTCACAAGCCAGTGATAAATTTCTCAATGTTGGACACTTTAGCTGAGTTTTAAATTTCTGCCAGAAAGTTTATGTCTTTATCTGTCCACGTACACAAAGTAAACTCAACAAAACATGTTAAGACACATAGACGACAGACTACAAAAAGCTGTCAAGTTTAGAATTCACACGTTTATATGAGGATGATTATATTGAAAGCAACACAGAAAAAGCCAAGGCAACAACCAAAGCAACTCCTGCCCAGATTAAATTATTTATTTATTTATTTAGTAATTACAATAAAATTATAAATTATATTCTTATATACGAGCTGAGTAACTTCGACAATGTGCTCGGTATAGTGTCACAGACCTCTGGTGGAAACCGAACCCCCAACCCTCACGCTAATAGTCTAGAACACTACTCACCACACTACCAGGACAGTCACAAATTAAATTATTTTCATGTATTTATAAAAAGTAAAATTTAATTATAAATGGTTTATTAATCTGATTTGGTATGCACGTTAACCAAAAATATTTTTTATGAATAGAATAATCAATTTGTGAAAGAAATAGTTTCTCGGAATGGAAGTGTGATTGTCTGCTTGCCACTCCATCTGTGTTGCTTATGTGTCTTTTTTTTAATTCAGAAACAACTAAGACTGTAAATTTTAATGAATGATTCGAGTCCCACGAACCTCATTTATATGTATTTTTCAACAGTTATGAATCTGAATTAGTAGGCTTATAAGTCAAACATATTTCGAGTATTTCGTGGAACCTCATTTGCAAGAGGTAATTATAAATCAACGTTGTAAGAGTACGAATGAATCAGAGTAAATTTCAATATTGTTGACTCACTTATATTGAAAATTTCATGAGTACTTTTGGGTAGAGAAAAGCGATTCATTGAGGACCTCAGTTATATGCATACATACAAATGTGTGAGTATACGGTTTTTTATATTTGTGATTTTATTTTTGCGTCATTAAAAAATTTGATAGTGACACCACTGAAATTTTTCATAGTTTAAATTATTGTATTGGTTTTTTATCAACAGTTTTTTTCCTGCTCTGTCTTCAAAGAACTTAAGCAGTCGGTATACGGCAGAAAAAACAGTTGGTATAGCTGCCAAGCTGCTCTCTGTCGTCTATTTGTTTATACCTTTACCGTACATTTTGCACGAAAGTGTCATTGGTGCCTGCCAGGCTATATATAAGGCAAGCTTTCAGTAGGAGGATTATAAGATTCCTAAAGATCCCCTCTTTAGTTTTATAGTTAGTTGGGCCATAGTGCTTTGCTAAACAACTGATCGATAAGTTCAAAAAAATGAGTATCTTCTTTTACTAGCTCATCTGAAGTTTCATTAATTAACACAGTTTCACACTTTGTAACACTCTAGAAGCCTACAGAGAACCAATTGGAGCTAAAATAGTGCCTATATATACATATATCTGTTATTATAATTCCCTCAATATATACATACAGTGACAAGCAGAAGTGAGTGTATGTTCCAATACTAAATTTCGTCATCCACAAAAACAAAACCATGCAAGCAAATACAAAAAAAGAAATTAATTTTAATTCTTTATTTTATTCTTAGCAAATAGCAGTAAAAAAACAATAATTCATGAAATGAATTCAATGAGTTTGAATGAAAAAACGAAAACAACCCACATAAACTCAATTTTGCACGTTTCAAGAAAATTCAAGAAACTAGCCCAATTTCAATATTTGGTCCATAGACCGTTATTCGAAATAGCTTGATTTACGCGGTTTGAGATCTTTCAGTATTCGATGACATTTCGCATTTATACGATCCCAAAGTTTGACCATGTTTGTTGGGGCTGTTTCGTACTGTCGGAGTCGAATTTTCACGAATGGCTAAAAATTTTTAATCGGATTGAGGTCGGGACTTTGTGCGGCCATTCCAGCAATTGAAAATTTTGTTTCCCATCCCATATCTTTACAATTTTTGCTGTGTACTTCGGATCACCATCCTGTTGGAAAATAAATTCTTATTCGGGATAAGCACATTTGTCCACAAAATTCGGAAGATGGGCTTGCAGAATCTTTAGATAGTCTTTTTTCACATGATACCATCTACTAAATGTAGAGGACCAACATGCCACCATATTAAGCATCCCCAAACCAAAATATTTTTATCGCTGTGTTTATCAGTTTGCTTCACATGGTTTCTTCGAACACGTTCCCTGGATCTGCGCTGGCAGAACTGTTTACCCCGGAATCTATTCCCCCAGTAGTTTTGTATTTATCTTGTAAGGGTTCTTGAACAACAATGCAGGTCCGCTCTTCACTTTATTAAATTATGTTTGGAGAAAGGACGTCTGTTAAAAGCTTCTTGCCCGTATCAAGCCACATGTTAGGAGGCTTGCTTATGACAATTAATTTCTATACAGTATTTGCCAGAGGACAGCTGCAAGGTTATCAAAAATATTTCTTTTTGTCTTCAACTTTCGTTCGCAATTGCTAACAACTCACTGATGAAGCAAGACTTTCTTCTGCGGGTTTTCTTGTCGTAATGAAACTTCACTTTCTTCAGACAATCTTAACTAAAAGTGCGTGTACCTGGCATTTTTAAACATTTTTTTTTTATGAATAAATAATTCCATTTAAATTGAAATACCGCCCTTGAAAAACAATGTAAATGTTTAAACACAAACACCCGGCCATGGATATTGATTATCACAAGTCAGTCGTATCATCATTAAGTTGTTGGCTGCCTTAAGTATAGGCCGGCATACTTATGTGAGGCAATTGTCCATAAACATGTTTAACTAAAACAGAATTTTTAATTACATAATGAATTAATTAACTAATTAATTAATAATGAAAACAACAATAACAACAATAACAAATTCAAACCTTAACGAACCGTACCTCTCCGTAACCTCCGGAGAAGTAAGCAGCACATGCCACATAACGTATCCTATTAAAAATTCTTTAAAGTACTCTCAGCAGGTATCGATAAAAAAAAAACAAAAACAAAAACATGTGTTTACTCTTTTTATGACACAAACTTAGTGTCATGTTGCGATGTATCGCAAGAAATTAGTGCCGGTTGTACGGTTAATGGTTATCGCTTTCGTTGCAGGCTTGAGTTAAATAATCATATTGAAACTCATATGGCCTAAGTACAATCTACTTTTTTGTTGCGGCCGCTAACTTTCAGCGGAATTGCTGTGGGGTATATGGCGATATATGCTCTCCTATGTAACTATAAGACTCCGGTCAGAGGTCAAGGAAATATGAAAGAATATTTCTTTGACGACTTCCTCTCAGCAGATTTCTAGCAAAAAATCTGAGAGTAAATAAAATTGCCATGAAAACATTATCAAATATCTGTCGTTCGAAGTCGGCTTTAAACTTAAGGTCACGCCACTGGTCTATAAAATTAATCCTCTCAACATGAGTGGTGTTGAGAAGCTAGGCGGTAATCCTGACTGAAGGGCTGTAATGGCCGATTATGTTACGTATGTACCTCTGCCAACGTATAATGAGTAGATCGGATCTTCAGTGTCTCTCTCAATTTTCTCTCTCACAGTAACATTATGGGAATCTGTAATGATGCTAAGGTTGGTGTAATCCTTCCGGAATTCTCTTCAATCGTCTAGGGTATGCCACTTACCTCCACCAAGTTGTCCATTGCGCGGATATTCTTTCGGGACGATAACCTATCCTATGTCAATGAAGAGTTCTGCTACACCGCTGGACTCATCTGGCTCTTGATGTATAGAAGGCACATCAACCACTCGAACTTGGTTGTAACATCATCTCAATCACTTTGGTCATGCTTACAGGTCATTGTGTTATGGGTAGACACACGGCTTCTGCAGATCCGCTCTTTCTCAATGACCATCTTTTGCAAGGGGCGGGGCAGATATAGGTTACTTGGCTCTCCAATCCTTGTCAGTTTAACGTCATCCATTGATGTCAATGATATAGCTTCGTTAACCAAACTTTCAGGCTGGTTTTCTAGTGTAGGGTGGTCGAACTTTTGATGCGCAGCCCTTGTGCTATAGAACTTCGTCTTGATTTGTGTTCACCTGTGCCGTCACAACGGCTTTTGCTACCAAAGCTTCCATTTTGACCTAACTTAACCTTAACGGCACATGGATCTATTCTCGACCTCGACCTATAGCACATCAATTACGATGGATTTCTGAGAGAGGATGTGGCAGAGGGAACTTTTTTGGTTGCATACGCAAATGATATTGCAGCGGTTATCACGGCTAGGAATACGGAAGAAACTGACCACTGGTCGCCGTATCCTCCTCTTGCAGGTGGACATGAATATTGAAAACGAGGTAATTAGAACAAAGAGCTCGTTAAGATACCTGAGAATAAGGCTGGATACCAGATTAACAGATTCAGTACTCGGTTAACAATGTCCAGAAGATCGTTAGACAAGCAAGCAAGCACACTTTTATCGATAGAGAGAATGGCTGCATTACATATCGCTTCGATATACCGCACAGTGTCCGTCCCGGCCGTACTTGTGATAGCAGGTACAATCCTTGTGGATATCCTGGTATTAGAGCAGATACAGATTTATAAGGCGAAATCGGCTGGAAATCACATCACCAATGACTTCAGGGAAAACACCATTTCAAAATACCAACGACGATGGCACGATGAAGATAGAGGAAGGAGGATGGCCTGATTTATTTCGAAAATAAAGCAATGGATTGGTGGGAAATTTGGAGAGGTAAATTAGTACGTTACACAGATGCTATTGCGTCACGGATATTTTAGGAAATATCTACACAGAATGGGCAAGACTGCCTCGCCTTACAGTCTTTACGAGGAAGAGGAAGTAATTGATGATTGATCGCTGTGTACTGACGTTAATAATTGGAAAGATGACGGCCGACGGCTAACATTGTCGGGAGTGTGATTGCGTGTAGAGAGAATTGGACCTCAGTGGCGAATGATGTGGAGTGCATTATAAGACTAAAGATGAGAGATCTTAAGGGTATAGAACATGTGGGCACGCCGCCATAAATGATGATGATGGCACACGTGTCAAACAAAATTTCAATCAGGGTTCTGGACAAAAGGAGTAGTGGAGGCTGCCTCCTCAACTTTCGATACGCAATCCGGACGCGGACTCCATTCCGAAGTAATACAACCGTAGTTCCGGAGTAGGCACAACAAGTCCACGAGACGAGGGGGTACGGTTAGATACATTTACCCCTCCTTGGAGTAAAAAAAAATTATAAAAAAACCTAACCTAATCTAACCTAACCTAACCCGTTAATTTATTGCCTTTGGAGGGAGGAGGTTTTATTTCGTCATACGAAATATCCCTGCCATGGTAATTGACGTAAAAGTATGAGAATTATGGGCGTTTTGTTATAATACAATACGTTAGCTTAGCTAATAGCCGGATATTAAAGAGAATTTTTATATTCAAATTGAATTGAAGAATATTTAATCAAACGAACGAAATACGAAGACTTTTGAAAAGAAATTTAATTTTGGAAACCAAAAAATATTTAAAGGCGGCATGCAGCCAAGCAGGCAAATTTAGTTTTATTTTATCGAAAGGCAGTGTTTAAAGCAGTAACCAACCAACCAACCAAATAAGCGACATTATGAAGTTGGCAACTTTTGAAGATTTCTTTAAGTTGGCAAATTTCTTTTATGCCACGATAGGCATACAACCCTATCGCAGGCTAGACGACAAGAAATATAATACGATACTCAAGTCGGTAATATTTTATGTAGGACTATTGAATATGAATTGTGTGCTCCTCGGTGAGTTACTTTATGTGATAATTGGCTTTGAAGAACAGTGAACATTTCCTAGAGGCAACGATGACCATGTCCTATATAGGCTTTGTGTTGGTAGGGAATTTCAAGATGTTGTTTATCTATCGCCAGAAGGAGGCACTTACCAAATATATTAACGGTCTGGAGAACATTTTTCCCAAAACGGAGAAATTGCAAAAGGAATACAACATGCCACACTATTTGCAACAATGCTCACGCATAACCATGGGTTTCTCGTTGCTCTATATGATTCTGATCTGGACTTATAATCTCTTCAGTATTGTACAGTATCTAGTGTATGATTTATGGTTGCATATACGTGAAATTGGTAAAACGTTGCCATATTTTATGTATATACCCTGGGAATGGGAGAATAATTGGACGTATTATCTGTTGTATGGTTCACAAGATTTTGCCGGCTATACCTCAGCGGCTGGGCAAATATCCGGTGATTTACTGCTTACCGCCTGTGCAACACAAATGATTATGCATTACGATTATGCCGCCTACAAATTAGCATCGTATGAGGTCTTAAAGGATAGTCCAGGCATAAAAGAGGAAGAGGCCTATACCAAAGATATGAAATTTTTAACAAACATGATACGATATCATGATAATTTATTGGAGTAAGTAACAGACCCTGAGAGAGAGAGAGAGAGTGAAAGTTTAGTTAATCTATGGAATTCCATTACTTCATTTGCAGTCTTTCGGAGCAGCTTAATAATGTGTTTGGCGTGCCTTTACTCTTGAATTTTGCCACTTCATCGTTTATAATTTGTTTTGTTGGCTTTCAGGTGACGATTGGTGCTACACCGGAAAGCATTATGAAACTGTTACTATTTCTAGTATCCTCCATTACTCAAGTCTATTTGATTTGCCACTATGGCCAGCTGTTAATAGATGCGGTAAATGAAATGAAAATTTTTTAAATTCTTCTCCTTCCATTCCATGTTTCTTTTCATTCAGAGGCACCAAAGTGGCCTATGCTGTATACGATCAAAATTGGCAATCGGCTGATGTACGCTACAAGAAAATGTTGGTTTTAATTGCCTTGCGCGCTCAAAAACCGGCCATTTTAAAGGCCACCACATTTGTTTTGATTTCCCGTAACACCATGACCGAGGTAAATAGGTTTTGAATTTTTATTTATTTAATCTAACTGAGATGCATATTTTTTATTATTATTTTTCGTATTTTTTTTTTCTTTTAGATCATGCAACTGTCGTATAAATTCTTTGCTTGCTAAGGACAATGTATGCCAAGTAATGGAACAATAATTGGAAGAAATTAAAAAAAAAAATCAATTGAATATTCATTGTTCACACCACTCTTATTATTAAAAAAAAAAATGTGCAAAAAACGCTTTATAATTACACTGCGCTAAAATAATATTTAACCTAGTAGCTGCATTAACCAAAACATATTAGAATTCTATAGAAAATTCTGTCGTATTATTATTAAATAATTGATTATGTCTATGAACTGTAATGCCATCATCTTCTTTTCAACAACGTTCCTTCTCGCTTCATTTATATTCTATTTATTTTCAGTCTGGCAACTTCTAGAACTTCCCGGTTGATTTGTTATTGTAAAACTTTACAATTTTTCGTAAGCTTTTTATATAGTTTTTTTTTTAATTGCTAATGGAATTTAGCGCAGTAGTAATTGCAAATATATTTCCGTTATTCTTGAGGACACAAGGCAAAAACAAGTAGGATAAGCTTGAATTATCCTATGCTCCATAACTATTAATGTGCGATAAATCAACCAAGAATGTAAAAAGTATTCCCCAGAAATAATTCGCTTGTCCTAAATAATAGCAAAAGAGGTAAGCGATAGTTTTAGACCGCATGTATTTGATCATTTTTGTGTAGCTATTAGATGGCCAGTAATTACTGCTACACCTGAGTACCAATTCGAAACCATATATTTGAACATGACTTCCCCCTTGGTTAGGAGCGGAGGCTATCTAAAACTCCTTCTGATCTTTGAGTCGTAGCACTCGGTTGAGAAAGCAACTCCACACTGAGCCTAACTACAATCTTTCCGCGATTTGGGTCCAAACCAAAGCCACCACGATGCTTCCAAAAGGAACCGAGGTTCCAAGGGCTCCTGACTCCCCTGGTACCAGAATTAAGTCTTCTGTCAGATCTCGTAATCAACTTGATTCCTGCCATTTGCATTCCAAACAGTTCGGGACTAGTGGTCCACAGCGACACAATAAACATTCATTGACATAAAGAACAACACTTGAAATAGGGAATAGCGAATAGGGACTAGGGAATAGGGAATGTCTGAAATTGCCGTGGTCTAGTGCGTAGACAACGTAAATCGAGAGGACGTAAATCAAGAGAATACTGTACTATGTATTGCCTTGTCTACAATCAATGATATTTCATTTGCATCATCGCCGATAAGTGGTTCTGTCACAGGTTTCTCTGGTTAAAGATTAACTAAGAATGAGGTGATAGACTACAGTTTTTATTATTATCCTGCTTATCTCTTGGGAAAAGTATATTGGGCTAACGGAAAATTCTGTTGCAGAATACCGAACATTTTGCTCCAGGTTATTTCCCATGAATGTTCCATTTTCTTGCAAGTCGCCGTGGTCTAGTGGGTAGTGTGTTGGCTTATTAGACAAAAGGCTCGACATCAAAACGAAAAATATTTCTTTGGCGACTTCCTCTCAGCAGATTTCTGGCAAAGACTCTGAGAGTAAATAAAATGCCGTGAAAAGCTTCTCATAAAATCTGTACTCAGAGTCGACTTTAAACTGTAGGCCACTCATGTATAAAATTAACGCACACGACATAAGTGGTGTGAGAAGCTAGGTTGTAATCCTGACGGAAGGGTTGTAATGGCCAATTATGTATGTATGTAGTTTATCAATGTTAGGTACAGTGACCAAAAGACGAGTGTTTGTTTCTATTACCATATTTTGCTTTATCTAAAGGATGGGAAGTAGAGTCAACTACATTTGGTTGTACGTGTACTGCAACACTACGCAATTTTCTGTGTCTTCTCCAAATCCATCTAAAAGGTCATACATAATTGACCTGATAACCATGGATCATTCCTATGTATATCGTTTTGAGTTGCATACGAAACATTTAATCGCATGCCCACTGAATATTAATATTATTTGGATTGCTCTGCAGTTTACTGTTCCGTAGTGACACAATTGTGTGCACTTATGTCACCTATTGAAAGTAAAGTTTTATGGTTCCAATTTCACACCTTTGTCCACTAAGACTACCAAATCACTGGTAGACGCTAAACTCTTTGTTTCTAATTTGTTAATTGGATGTGGACATCATAGAGTGATTATTTCATCGAGTTTATTTTAATTTTTAATTTTAAATTTCATTTCATTTTATGCTTAAAAGTTTCACAAAATTTGCCAAATAACCTAAATTGTTAAACGCAATGTGTACACCCACGCGTATGAGTGTTTACATGCTAGAGTACATGAGAGCTAAATATTAAGTATACGCACCGAGGAATGCAGCGTATTATCCTTTATGTAAACAGATACATAATCGGGTATGTTTTGTGTGCTTTAAATCGCTGTATCTCAGAAAGTAATAACTCGATTAACTTGAAATTTCATGACATCCTCACTAGTAGTGTTTTCTATCCTATTTCCAAACTTGAGTAATAATGAGGGATGGGGGCCAAGGATGTGATCATTTTTTCGTTGCTATCCCTTATCTCAACTGGATGTTTATTGAGTAAAATTTACAAGTTTTTAATAATAAAATAAACTTCAAATTCAATTAAATATAAGAAAACATAAAAAAACATTAAATACTAATACGGCACACAAGGGTTTTCTGCATAACGTACAGGATTTTCTGATTGACCGATATTTTCTACTTATGTTGCAATTACCTTTTGGGTTTTATTTTATCAATCCTTCCACGCTTTCATCTGCACCACCTCTTGCGGTCAAAGATTCCCCATATATGTATGTATGGCTTCAATAGCCTTGCGTGTGAGAAATATTTTTTTGAATCTCTTTTCTATATCCGGCTTCACCAGCTGTCCACTGAGGCTGTATAGGAACATACGGCGGCTTGTGGAAGCTTTTGGCATTGGGCTATTCTCAACGTAAATTATGCATGCTGCAAGGACAGCGACGTCTAGTATATTGTAAAAGTAAGCCAAGGGCCATTTGTTTGCTCGTCGCTTTGTTGGAAATTCTGCTAAAATCTTATCGATCATATTATCGATGCTAGCCTTATATTCGTTGCAATCTTAGATTAGGAATGGCTTTTTCTTTGGACCTTAAACTTTGCATGAAAAATGCATTGTGAAAACCTCCTTTTTTTTGGAATAAGAGCACAACACAATATTGTTACTACAACCAAATGTAGTTGACTCTACTTCCCATCCTTTAGATAAAGCAAAATATGGTAATAGAAACAAACACTCGTCTTCTGGTCACTGTACCCAACATTGATAAACTACATTCATACATAATTGGTCCATTACAACCCTTCCGTCAGGATTACAACCTAGCTTCTCACACCACTTATATTGTGTACGTTAATTTTATCTATTAAGTGGCGGGACCTACAGTTTAAAGTCGACTCTGAGCGACAGATTTTATGAGAAGCTTTTCACGGCAATTTTATTTACTCTCAGAGTCTTTGCCAGAAATCTGCTGAGAGGAAGTCGCCAAAGAAATATTTTTCGTTTTGATGTCGGCCTTTTGTCTAATAAGCCAACACACTACCCACTAGACCACGGCGACTTGCAAGAAAATGGAACATTCATGGGAAATAACCTGGAGCAAAATGTTCGGTATTCTGTAACAGAATTTTCCGTTAGCCCAATATACTTTTCCCAAGAGATAAGCAGGATAATAATAAAAACTGCAGTCTATCACCTTTTTCTTAGTTAATCTTTAACCAGAGAAACCTTTGACAGAACCACTTATCGGCGATGATGCAAATGAAATATCATTGATTGTAGACAAGGCAATACATAGTACAGTATTCTCTTGATTTACGTCCTCTCGATTTACGTTGTCTATGCACTAGACCACGGCTAGTCACATATTGATAAACTGCTGTCCATTATTTAACGATTCAAGTAAATTCTAACTTCCACTTCCACGAAGGAGATTGACGTAGAAGTCCTTTGCATTTCGCCAGATGCGGCTAGAGCAGTATAAATTTATTTCTGCATTGGATAGGATGAGACTTACCATACTTTAATTCCATATTTGGCGGGTTTTGCTGATATGTATTGGTTAAACCTAGAACCACCACAGAGGGTATACATATGCTCATCAACTGTCACGTTGATTGCTGCTTAGATTCTTATTCAGCATTAAATATAAGTTGGTTATGCCTGGAGCTTTGTCGGGTTTATTTAGCCTATTGACGGGTGTTTCCGATGCCGAAACATATAACGTGGGTAATATCCCAAAAATCCCGTACCTTCAATGGAAGCTCGATATATTGGGATGACCAAGAATGTAGCAACAAAGTGCAAATAAAACCAAATTTTAAACAGAAACAAAACAATGCAACTACAAAACATAAGTAGAACAGAAATAAGCTTAGCAACAAAAGGAATTCCATATAAAATGAATGAACATATCCGGGTATGCTTCTATTGACGTACGCAGAACTAAGGGATTGTAATGACCAGGGCAAGGCATTTCATGCCCTAAAAAATTCAAAATATGCGCATATAATATATACTATAAGAGAGAAAATATGCACTAAAAATTTTAAAAATATGCAATAAAAATTTGTTTTTTGTTTGAAATATATTTATTAAACAAATAAAAAAATAAAATTCAGGTGACAGTTTCCTTTTTAAAAGGAACATATAAGATTTTAAATGAATTTTTTAAAGGAAAATTAGATAATTCATTTGCATATGTAATGGGTACATATAAGGATATTGTAAAGTTATAAATATAATAAGCTAGAAGACCCGAGCAAACGTTGTTTTGCCTTCGAATTTTATTTTCACTGTAAGTCTGCCTTCCATGCAAAGTCCTGATTCTGATTGATATTTAGAAGAAAAATGAAAGGTACTCTGAATCGACATAGCAATTATTGTTTAAATGGAATTATATATTTTTAATAGCTTGGCCCAATCCAATTTATTTATTTATTTTGAACTGCTGTGGTACCAGACTAATTAATGCCACTGCACGCTGATTAACGACCCAACGCCTTCAACGAAACACAGCATCAGTGATGCCAATTCTTAGGGCACCAAATGCTTGAACAAAAAACGTAAAAACGGGCTAAAAACGGCTAAATTAAAAAAATTACCTTTTTAGTACAATACAATTTCATTTTTTTTTTTTCAAAAAAAAACGCAAAAAGTTGGCTAAAATTAAAAAAGGTTTTTCAGGTAAAAACACCACAACTTTCTTAATAGATAACATTGCTTTTGCGATCATTTTATCTACAATAGAATTAAGGAACTAGATTAGCTTCAAATAGAATTTACATTACAATCTTTCAAAGTTGGTGATTGTTATATATGATTTGTCCTTCATGGTCAGCCTCATCTTCATTTTTAAATCACTTTCTATATGGTATTGAGACTTGTCCCTGTCAAGTGTTCTATGGAAGCAAATGGTCAGCCTGACGTTTCTTTTCCACCTAATTATTAGGTGGATAAATAAAATTTTAAACTTTTAGCCAAGCTTGTGTTTTCCGGTACTTTTGACAAAGAAGAAAACAAGAAATAGAAGAAAAAATTTCTGCCATATTGGCTTAAAATTCGACATTGCCATACATAGTTCAAAGCAAAACGGGCAAAAAGGACTAAACAAAAATTCTGAAAAGCGCTGAAATTACGCGTTTTTTTAGTTTAGGGCTAAACAATTTTTTGTCGCATTAAAGTTACTTCAAAAAGGGCTAAACTTACTTACTTACTTACTTAATTGGCCATAACAACCCGATTAACGGATTTCGGCCTGCCCCAACACATCCTTCCAGGCGCCTCTGCTTCTTGCGTGCCTACGCCAATTGGTCACACCAATCGATGACAGGGCTTCTTCGATTTGGTCCTTCCAACGGATACAAGGTCGTCCTCTTCGCCGACTTCCGCAGATCCCCGCATCAAACACTCGTCTCGCCGGAGCATCCTCCTCCATTCGAAGGACATGGCCGAGCCAGCGCAGCCGCTGGATATTAATACGCTGTACAACGTCCATGTCGTTGAGGAGCTCATACAGCTCACTGTTAAATCGGATGCGAAAATCATCGCCAACTCGCACTGGACCGAAGATCTTACGTAGGACTTTTCTCTCGAATACTCTCAAGGCAGCTGCATCAGTTCTTAATAGGGTCCATGCTTCTGCGCCATAGAGAAGCACGGGTAGAATAAGCATCTTGTAGAGTATTAGTTGCGTTATACGAGAAAGGTCTCTGCTACTCAATTGACTATTGAGATCATAATAGTAGCTGTTTGCAACAGTAATCCTGTGCTTGATCTCCAGACTGACATCATTTTCGGTGGTAACGGCGGTTTCGGCGGTAATCTGAGAATCTGTACGCAGCATGTCCCTACTTGCCGATAACATACACTTCGTCTGGCTCTCATTTACTGCCAGACCCTTCTTCTTAGACTTCCGTTCAATAGCACTAAAGGCAACAGTAACATTTCGCTTGTTATGCTCTATGATGTCCATGTCGTGAGCGTACGCAAGCAACTGGACACTTTTTTGAAAAATAGTGCCATTACGATGCACTCCCGCCTTTCGCAGAACGCTCTCCATGACGAAGTTGAAGAGGTCGCATGATAAGGGATCGCCTTGTCTGAAACCTCGCACGGTATCGAAAGGTTCGGAGAGGTCCATTCCTACCTTGACGGAGCTGAAGGAATTGCTCAACGTCATTCTGCATAGCCTTATCAGCTTAGCAGGTATACCGAGCTCAGACATTGCGGCAAAAACACGATCCCTTATGGGGCTATCGAAGGCAGCCTTATAATCGACAAAAAGATGGTGTGTGTCGACTTGATTTTCGTGGGTGTTTTCCAGGATTTGGCGTAGTGTGAAGATCTGGTCGATGGTGGACTTGCCAGGTCTGAAGCCGCACTGATAAGGTCCAATCAGTGTTTTGACGAGTGGCTTCAGTCGTTCACACAATACGCCTATAAGAACCTTATATGCGATAGGGAGAAGGATTATATCCCTGTAGTTGGCGCATATTGTAGGGTCTCCCTTTTTCAGGACGGGACAGAGGACACTGAGGTTCCAATCGTTGGGCATACTTTCCTCTAGCCATATTTTGTAGATGAGCTGGTGCATGCGCCCTACCAACTCATTACATCCGGTCTTAAACAATTCAGCGGGGAGACCATCAGGACCTGCCGCTTTGTTGTTTTTAAGTCGCATAATCGCGACTTTAACCTCTTAATGGCTAGGCGGCGGAATCTCCACGCCGTCATCATCGATCGGGTCCGGAACATCATCTCTAGAGGCGGTATTGATGTCGTCATCGCCTTGCAGCAGAGTAGAGAAGTGTTTCCTCCACAACCTCAGCATCCCTTGCGGATCTGTAACCAGGTTTCCATTCTCATCCTCGCAGGAAGACACTCCGGGCTTATACCCCTCGGTCAGACACTTAACCTTTTGATAGAATTTTCGAGCGTCATTCCTACATCTGTACATCTTGACTTTCTCACGCTCACGCTTTTCCTGCTCCCTCTTCTTGCGTCTAAAAAGGCGTCTCTCATCCCTTCTCCTCTCCCTGTAATTTTCGACAATGGCTCGCGTAGCGGCCGACTGCAACGTTTTTCTGTAGGAGGGATGGAATGCATGCAAACAAGGCAAAGTTTCTGACTGTGGCCAACATGGCGACCATCAGGGCGATTATTGTCTTGCTGTATTCAAGTTGACACGCAGCCTCCTCGTGGCCCCTCCTGGATGGCATTCTAGCACCCGCTAGATGTTAACTAATGCGTGCAGCGAGGTCCAATCCCCTGGACGTTAAATTCGGGTTGTGCGTAGGGCTTGGAACCCACCATGTAAAAATTTAATCCAATGAAAGCCAAAAAGGGCTAAATCTAGCCTGAAAAGGGCTAAGTTGACACCACTGCACAGCAAAGCATAATGCAGTAGTTCTTGAGTTACCGTGTAGAAACACAAAAAAACTAAATATTGCGCCAGCTGTCGGACGAACTTCGAACTACACAGAAACACTCCTTACGCTCCAAAGAGCATGTATATAAAGTTCTGTCGAAACCGGTCCAGTTGTTTTTGAGATCATGCTAAATATATGCACTTATAAGAAGAATATGCAAAATATGCATTTATTATAAAATATGCAATAACAAATCGATGCCATTTTGTTGCAAATTCTTCAATTCGAAAAGATATATTGTCCAATTATGTTTGTATGTATGTATGTGTCCAGTAGGAACTTTTAATAATTTTGCTAATTTTAGTATGCAGGAATACACAAATACATCTAAAATTCTACTCTCTCTCTCTTTCTCTCTCTCTTTCTCTCTCGGCCTCTTTATTGATGAATAATTTCATTGTAAATTTATAACATTGCGTTCTATTTCAAAGTCATATTCAAGGTTACAGGAGTTTTCTTACAATGAAATATTCCGATCAGATCTATGCAAGTGTAGCCATAAATTCGTTCATGTGTTAAATTAGTTTTTCCCATAAAAAAAACAAAACAAAAAAAGTGGAAGTTTTCATTTAAATTTTATTTTTCAATTTTAAACTTTCGGTTTGTGTTGGTCTATTGGCAAAAAAAAAAACAACAATGAAACGTACAGAGAATAAAAAAAAAATTCAATTTCGTTTTTTCCAAAATTCATTTCAAAATTCAAAACAAAACACGTACTTTTCGAATACTTTGATGGCACCCTCTTGAATTCGTTTACAAATTGTTTACGAAAACGTATAAGAACAAAATGCTAAAGAGTATTAAAATGTTACAATTTTTCTTTTTATTTTTTGTTTCGAAATCCGTTTGTCATTCGTCGCATTAATCCGATATTAATTTATTTATGGACAATGAACGACATTGAAATTCAATTCAAATAAAAGGGAATACGAAAAATACAAATTTCATGGGTGGGGGGGACAAGATTTTGTTCATTGTTTCAGCATTAGATGATTGTTGTTACATATTCTGGCACACCCACACATACACACACAGGTTTTTGTGGAAGTTACTTTGGGATGACAATACTTTTTAATGTCGGTTCCTCGATATTTGATACCAACAACCCAACCAATTGGCAATGCTTAATCTTGTTTTTGTTTTCATTTAACTTTCGAGTTTATCATTTGCAGCATCATCGCTGAGTAGGGATGCCAATCGGGAAATACCGAAAACCGACATTCTGAGATTTTCCGGAGTCACAAATTATTTTTTTTTCAGGGGATGACCCCCTACTCATGTAGTGCATTGTGCAGGTTTTTTAGGAAAGGTGGAAAGAGAGAGCGAAGATGCGAACGGTAAGGAAACGAGTTGCTGCTGGTGACTATAAAATGGCCAGTGCTATACCTTCACCGTTAGACAGTCTACAGCAATCGTCCAGAAGAAGCCCGCAGTTTCTCACGCCACTTATGTTGTGTGTTTTCCAAGATTTTTACAAACTTGTACCGAGATTTTTCAGAATTTTCAGGATTGTGTATGTACTTTGACCGTACAAAAGTTCCTGAACAAAAGTTCTATACCACTTGACTTCGATAATAGCATCTCTGATGAGGAACACCCTACTTCCATTAATAAAAATTTATTTGATGGCAATCGAAGAATGCAAAAAAACGAAAATAGAGAATAAATGATTTAGATATTCAACTATCTAAAGAAATACAGATACGGGTTATCCATTTCGTGGTTTCGAAAATTAAACGTAAATAAAACACATAGAAAATATTTTTGTTCATAATATTTCCTTTGTTTTTGTAAAGTTTGAACCTAGGCATTATGTGTGAAACACTAACACTTTTGAGATAATTTTCGACTATTTTTTGATACATATTGGGCGGGCGGTATCTCAACCATAACTTGACGAATGTTGGTTTTTAAGTACTCAAGAGTTAAAGGTTTATCTGCATAAACACGGTCTTTCACGTAACTTTACAAAAAAAAAGTCTAATGTTATCAAATCGCATGACCTTGCTGAGCAGTTGCTATCGCTACGATGAGAAATTAACCGGCCAGGAAATATCTCTTGCAATAAAGCCATATTCGCTCGAGTTGTGCTTCATGTGACATCGTCTTGTTGGAACCACATATTCTCCAAGTCGTATTCTCCCATAGCAGGCAAAAAATGTTGATCTCATATGACCATAACGCTCCGAATTGATGGTGACAGTCGTTTCATCACCGTTTTCGAAGAAATAAGGTTCAATCACACCAAACAATGAGTTTTTCTAGATGTAATGGCCTCCTCTTCAATTACTTGAAGATTCTTAGAACTCCAAATACGACAATTTTATTTACAAACATACCCACCGAGTGTGAAATGTGCTTCATTGCTGAAGAAGATTTTGTTCGAAAAATTGCCGTCCATCGCCTGTTGTACAAGCACCCATTCCATGTATCTACGACGTTGTCAATGGTTAGCTGGCTTCGGTTACTACTCGAGCTAGACTTTATATGGATGTAAATGTAAAATACGCCATAATGTGCCGTAATACAATCCTAGTTCCTGAGAACGAAGAGGAATCGATACATTCGGGTCTTCGGCAATACTTTCACTTACAATTTATGATATTTTCAGTGGAACAAGCGAAACGCTGATGCCCAGGCCTTTCAATATTTGTAACCACTCTAGTCTCTTAAAATTTCTTCACAATTTTACTAATTCTTCACACTAGAAAGTGAGCAAGGAGTGGCCGCTACAGTCAATGGCAATCGTTAGCGGGCCATGTCGAATGAATTTTAATTCACAAAAATTGGAAAGGAGGATATTGGCAACATTTGATTTCAACAGGACAGCGCTACGTGCCACACAGCCGAAGCTATATTCGATGTTTTGCGGCCTGTTTTTGAAGATCACATTTTTAGCCGCAGAGTTCATGTCGTTTGGCCACTTTGGAGCTGCGTTTCGACATCGTTGGACTATTATTTGTGGAGGATCGTCAAAAATAAATGCTACGCCGACACACCAAAGACAATTGACGATTTAAAAGGTCAAGTAGGTAGTGTGTTGGCTTATTAGTAACAGGAAGGATGGTACTTTCAAATAAAAGAAGAAATTTGGTGAAATATTCAGTAGATTTTTTTGGAGCACTTTCGAAAAAATATAAAGTTATTTGGCGGACCCTTTTATTTCGTTTATATAACCTAGAAAAAAAAATTTAACAAAAATAAAAATAAGTTAACGGAATTAATATGAAAAGTCTTTGTTTATGCCTATGAGACACATTTTGACTGGATTTATAAGAATTTTTTCTGACGTGATTAGGGTTAAAGGTATTTAATTCTAATGTAATTGGAATATAAATAATTTTGTTGACAAAATATATTTGTTTTTTCATTTTTATTATTAAAAGAAAATCACAATTTTTCCCGTGATTTTTCAGAATTTTTGGATGCCGAATTATTCCGAAAAATCACAAATCCCAAGATTTTTAAAAATCAATCCCGTTTGGCATCCCTGTCACTTAGTGTTATTTACTTTGTTTAAAAGAATTTTTTATTTCTCTTATTTATTTTGAATTTTTTTTTCTTTACATTCCAAAAACACTTTTAATTTAACAAACGAATTTAATCCTTTAAGTATCTGTAGTGTACACTTGAAGTTGTTTTGTTTTGTTTAATTTTTCGTATTGTTGTTCGTTTTGCTGTTCCGTTCTCCTTTGACATACAAAAGCAAAGAGAACAACGACGACATTGAATGCAAAAACAATAATAAAAATGACAAAAACATTAACAGCAACACAATAACAACAACAAAAACAATAAAACGAAACTCACTATAAACAAACAGAAAATAACGGGAAAACAAGAAAATATCAACGGTTTTTTCACAAAGCAACACAAGAAACAATGAATTTTAATTGAAATTCCAAAAGTGTAACGCGTAATATTATATGGGTTGTCTTTTAAAGAGACTCTATGCAGAGGAGACACACACAAACAAAGAGGGCGAGGGTGAATAACAATTGTTGTTGTTGTTGTTATTTTTATTTTACCTTGCAATACGGCCTTAAAACTGTTGTCATTCCTTGATGCTATTTTCCCCTTTTCCTTTTTCTTAAAATTTTTTTCTTTGTTATATGAAAATAAAGCCTTTATTGATAATTTAACGTTTACTCTCCACTCTCACTGTCTCTTTCTTCCTTCCCCACTCTTACAATTCTTTTAGCAACAGCTTCAAATGTCAAGAGAAGTTGTTCACCATGCATTTGTTTATGTTTGCCTTATGTGTGTGTGGTGTGTTGCTTTTGTAACAGTTGCGTGTTTATTACGCGTAAAACTTTACAAATAAAGAGAGAGAGAGAGAGAGAGTACATGTGGAAAAAAAACTGAAAAAAAGAGTACAAGAGAGTATGAAATAAGTGTGCTCAAGGACAAGTAAAGCATGTTTAAGGTAGGTTTATTATTTTATTGTTGTTGGGCTTTTTTGTTTTGCCCGTGTATGTTATTTTTTGTATTGAAGAGTAAATGTAGGGAAAATATTATTAAACTGGTATACTTTAGTTACTGGGATTTATTCTGTATGCACAATGATGTGTGTGTGTGCGTGTGTATGGGTGTTTGAAAGCACTTGATGTTCTTTGTTATTATTGTTGTTGTTGTTGTTATGCTTGCAATTGTTAAATTTTCAAATGGCAAAGAGCACCAACTATGAATTTATTGGATTATAGGAAGTTATGCTTAGTTAAAGCATGTAGGTAAATAATACGACTGAGTGTGTAAAGTTCAGTCAGTCTTGTGTGAGGACGCGGTGCATTGGAATAGGGTAATTGAGGTTTGATGAACCAAATATGAGGTTTGGCGCTGAACACAACTTTTCGATAGAGAAGTGGATCTTCGGCCAACTTTCCAAAAACCCATTTACCAAAAATTCTGCTTTGCGTTAAGTCGTTCGGCTTCAATTCTTGTACCAGCTGTATTTTGAAAGGCTTCTCAGCTGAGCTGTTTAAATCAGTGTTTCCAGATGATTAGAAATTTATTTTAACAAGACTTACGATATTCTAATGAAAAATCGTGATGAAACAAAATATTTAAGAGCGGTTAAGCGGGCTAAGTGTCTTAATTACAGCCAAATACGGTATGGAATATGTCTGGCGTAGGGTACATTATAAACGACACAAAAGATTGTTGAACAGCACTGCTTAGATTTAAGCCTTGTGCGTAGTTGCTTTATTATTATTATATTATGTATGTATTAATGTAAGTATGGATAATAGCTAAAAAATCACCCGTTACTTAAAAGGTTGTTGAATTGAAGGTTACCTTGTTAACTGAATTAAAAAAAAAAGCCGGTAATACTATGTTGAGTACACTTGCATCTGGTTGCTATACCTTATGTTATGTTCTTTGAAGATTTCAGAGAACTATTACTTGCTTACTTACTTAATTGGCCATAACAACCCGATTAACGGATTTCGGCCTGCCGCAATACATCCTTCGAGGCGCCTCTGCTTCTTGCGCGCCTACGCCAGTTGGTCACACCAATAGATGACAGGGCTCCCTCGACTTGGTCTTTCCAACGGATACAAGGTCGTCCTCTACGCCGACTTCCGCCGGAGCATCCTCCTCCATTCGAACGACATGGCCGAGCCAGCGCAGCCGCTGGATATTAATACGCTGCACAACGTCTATGTCGTTGAGGAGCTCATACAGCTCACTGTTAGATCGGATGCGGAAATCATCGCCAACTCGCACAGGACCGAAGATCTTACGTAGGACTTTCCTCTCGAATACCCTCAAGGCTGCTGCATCAGTTCTTAATAGGGTCCATACCTCTGCGCCATAAAGAAGCACGGGTAAGATGAGCGTCTTGTAGAGTAATAATTTTGTCGCACGAGAGAGGTCTCTGCTGCTCAATTGCCTATTGAGACCATAGTAGCACCTGTTAGCAAGAGTAATCCTGCGTTTGATCTCCAGACTGACATCTCTTTTGGTGGTAACGGCGGAGCCAAGATAAATAAATTCCTTGACTGTATCAAAAGTATAGTTATCGGCCGTAATCTGAGAATCAATACGCCGCACTGATAAAGTCCAATCAGTGTTTTGACGAGTGGCTTCAGTCGTTCACACAATACGCCTGTAAGAATCTTATATGCGATAAGGAGAAGGCTTATACCCCTGTAGTTGGCGCATATTGTGGGGTCTGCCTTTTTCAGGACAGGACAGAGGACACTGAGGTTCCATTTCAGAGAACTATTAACCAATTTAAGTCAAAAAATCTGCTGGAATTGATAATATCATGATTACAAAATTACAAAAACTTGAATATTATTGCCCTTAGAACGCAGTACGACTTCAAATGTTCAATTGTCGCAGGTTTGTCGGCATGGCACTTTTCTATAAGTCGTCTTAGACTAGTAGGTGGTGCATTGGCTCATTAGACTGAAGGTTCGAGTTCAAATCCCAGGTCAGACATCCAAACGAAAATATGAAAATATTTCATCGGCGAGGAAATACTAAATTAAGCAATTGTCTTAACATTATCCAGTCCGAAACTCATTTTACACTCTAGCAAGACCAGTTACTGATATCCTATGATCACAAAGATGCCAAATATGCTGGTCACCGTCTTATTATCTGTATTCTACGTTTGAAATAAATCAACTGGTTGTTGTCTTTGCTACACTAGATTTTCTTAAATGCGGTTACAATTGATCTCTTCATGTTAGAATTTTCTATAGTCACCGTAGTCTGGTAGGTAGTGTGTTGGGAAAGCACGAGTTCAAAAAAAAAAAATATTTCTTCGGCAACTTCCTCTCAGCAGATTTCAGAGAGCAAATAAAATTGCCATGAAAAAACTTCTCAAAACAATCTATCGTTCGGGATCAATTTTCAAAGTGTATATCCCGCCACTCACGTATAAATTAAAGCACACAACATGAGTGGTGTGAGAAGCTAGGTCAATAATCTTGACTGACGGGTTCTAACGAGCAATTATGTATGTCAATGACCGTAGAATATATCGAGCGCATGATCATTGGGCGAAGACGCCATCTGAATCCGACATGCCATCTTACGTACTCTAGCAGCCAGGTTCGCCCCTCCAGTTCACTTAACTGGAGTCAGGCTCCGCATGTGCTGGGAAGGGAGATGATCAGAATTTTATATATCCTTGTGAAAAGAATCGTATCGGTCTGAGAGGGATTAATAGACAGTCCTAAACTCATACACCAGTCCAGTACAATTGACAGCGCCACGTTCAACTTATCCGACAGTGTCTGCCGGATATAATCCGGCCATAATCCGGGCTTAAGGGTTGTAATGATCGATTATGTATGTATGTGTGTGTATGCATGTGTAATCCTTAAGTTTTTTTCTCACAACTATTTACCTTAATAACCTCATTTTTATTATAATTTTAAGCCTAAGCCATCTTTAAAAAACAGTTAATGAGCCTATTTAAGGTCTCTGGAAAAAATCCTATAAAAACAGAAACAAATTTCGCATAGAATTCCAAGTAATGATCTGTCACATTAACAAGTCGGTCCTGTGTGTGTGTGAAATGTTTCATTTCATCAAAAGTTTGGTGAAAGCAAGGCTTCTACCGGCGTTAAATTTTTATTTTTCTTTCTTTTTTTGTCCTTTTATTTTTTCATTCATTGGGACTGTATCCGTGTGTGTATCCGTGCGTTTAATATTATCCCTGTAACCAGAAGACGAGGAGGATTTAATATCCATGTGCATCTTATTTTATTCTGTTGCCACACATATTTATACACACACACACACACATATCTGCCCAAAGAAAAATGAAATTCAACAAAAAAAAAAAAAAACATTTGAAATAAAACTGATTCAAAACGGCAAAAAAAGGACTCGTTAAGGTATGCATGCCATAGAATATTGCCTCCTGGCCAAATAAAATAACCGAGATTCTCGTATAACACGGATGTGAACAAGAAATAAAAATTATAACGTGAAATGGCATAGGAACACGGACAAACTGTGTATCAGAGATCAACAGTGAATCGTTTTTTCGCTACTCATAACTACACTCATGAAATTTTTGAATATAAGTGAGTCCAAAATATTGAAATTTAACTATGTACTCTGGTTTCATTTGTACTCACTCACTACAACGTCGATTTATAAGTCCAATTTGCATACAACATTGACATCAAACTCATACCATTCGAAATATGTGTGATTCATAAGCCTACTCATTTAGTTTCATTACTTTAGAAAAAATACTCCAGAAATATATTTAAAAATGATTCGAGTGACTCATAGGTTAGATTAGGTCGGTGTGGTAGCTCTGCTATCACAAAGCTCACTCGATCCGGCATAGTGGCCCGTTGTGACTCCACAGGGTGAATGCAGTCCCTTTACTGACAAAGTTCCACCAAAATCCGGGAAGAGCAAGAAGTTGGTCTGCGCAAGGGCTGCAGTACAATAGGGCAATTCGATTTCCGAGTACTGTACTTGTCACAGTTGACAAGTACACGTCCTCTAACCTAAAGGGCTGCACAACAAAAGCACGACTAACCCTCACTGGAAAAACAGCCAGAAAGATTGATAAACGAAGCTTGTATATCCTTGATATCAATGTATGATAGCTCCGTCAAGCTGACAAGAAATGGGGAGCCAAATAACCTATATCTATACCTTGCAAGAGATGGGCACTGACAAAGATAGTGGATTTGCATCCACTCTTGAAGTCGCTAAATGGGAGCCTCATTCTTTCAGCTTGTCTACCCATGACACAGTGACCTGTAAGCATGGCCACTGTAGTCGAGATGACGTTACGACCAAGACCAAGTAATTGCTTTGTACGCCTTCTATCCATCAAAAGCCAGCTGAGTCTGGCGATAGAGTTGAACTCTTCATTCACCCTGGATAGGTTGGCGTCCCAAAAGAATATCCGCGCAATGTCCAACTTCACCGAGACAAGTGGCATACCCAATTCAATAGAAAAGGATTCCGGAAGGAGCGCACCATCTCTGACCCTACACACCAATGAAAAACTGGTGAAACTGCCAGAAAGATGGTCGAGACAGCGCCGAATTTCTTTAACAATCCTAGAGTTATTCACGAAACCCGATAGAAATCTTATCGCAGCCGGTTTATCAGGAACGAGCGAGTCACAGAGGAAAGGAGCACCGATGACAAGAATCCATTGAGAGGTTCGGTAAACTGCCATCACACCTCCGTTTGAAAAACGCTGCAGTAGTTTGGCAGGCGGAGAGAAATGTTCAGGTTCAGTTTCCCAGAATAGAACCCATTTCCAACCTCATTATCGAGTTTTGAGCCGTATTTGGATTCCAGTCATCCCTAGTCGGAATCAGAAAGTGGAAACTTGTGTCAAGACAATATTTAGCAGGGAGATAGTCTGTGTTTACAGGGACCACTGGATCAACCTCCAGATTGGTGGAGTGGCCAGAAGGTACAATGTGCCAACGAGACAGAGCATTAAGTCTGGTCGTAGCAAACTTGACCACCTGCTTAGTGAGAAGCACAGTAGGAAGCCAGTTAAGCATTATGAACAATGCTTTTATGGCTTTGGTGCGTAGAGCACCAGTTATATAAATGGCCGTCCAGAGCAGTCCACCAGAGAGCAACACCATATAAGAGGATGGGTTCGATGACCATAGAATATATCCAACGCTTGACCATTACGCGAAGACCTCATCTAAATCCGATCGGTCTAATACAGCAGTAAGCAGAACATGCTGCATTACGTACCCTACCAGCCAGGTTCGCCTCACCAGTTGACCTCGAGACTCAACTGGAGTCTAGCCCCGCTTGTGCTGGGAAGGGAGAAGATCGGAATTTTAAATATCCTCGTGAAAATAATCGTATCGATCTTAGAGGGGTTAATAGATAGTACAAAACCCCTGCACTAGTTCAGTGCAATATTGACAGCGCCACGTTCAACTTATCCGACAGTGTTGTCTGCCGACAAATTTCGCGACAATGGCGAAGTTATCAGCGTAAGCTATGGCGTCATTGCCAGATTGTTTCAGCCACCCTCAAGAGTGATTTGACTGCAAGGTTACAGAGAAGTGGTGATAGAACTCTGCCTTGCGGTGGGCCATTCTCTGACAGTTTGTGGCCCCCACTGTGGAGGGGTGGCTCGATGAAACTGACTAGATTCTGTTCCAAGTTCAGAGAGCCAGAACTACGGCGTAGCTCATACTTATTTTCCAAACCGTGTATAAGTGTTGAGTTATGGAGAGTCTCTACAATTTCCCGGAATGTCACTGTTCCCGGGTACCCACACCCATGAGACACTGGTGAAGCATCTAGAATGAAGGTCGAGACAGCGCCGAATTTCTCTAACGAACCAGATAGAGATCCTATCTCAACCTGATTATCCAGAAAGAACGAGACACGAATGAAAGGAGCACCAAAATCAGAAATTATGAGTATGATTCGATTCTACTCATTATTGCTGATCTCTACTGTGTAGCGAACATGTAACACATATTTTCATGGAAATAAAATTTTTTTTTCTTCTTTGAATTTTTTTTTTTATTTTTTTTTTAATTTGAATATCAACATGAACGTAATAATAAACCCGTGCACAGGAGACATACCAAAAATATAAAGGAAATCTTATTAAAAATGAATATCATTTGAGGGTACATATTCGTATTCGTAAGTATTTTGTTACTGTCCTCTACTAAGTTGGTTGGTTACCTGCAAAGAAAACAAAAAGGACGTCAAAAAAACCGCCTTTCAACAACTCAAACTCTCGTGTGAAATCAAAAGTAAATTATGGACGTGCATTATTTACCTATATTAACTCGCATAAATCTTGTTAAAAGAATCCAAAAAGAGAAGAAAATCATGCCACAAATATCATGTTTTATTAGTTCAGTTGATTAAAATAATACGAGTGTTCATAATACTCGTATAGCATACAGCAGAGTTTATGTAAATAGTAATCAGTTTTTTAAATACAATTGCACGATAGAACAGCATTTCACGGTAATTTTTAACGGCAAATTAATGGTCAATAATACGATTCCTGATGTTAAGGATAGACCGCCATAAATAAACAGGAAGGAGCAGAAGTGAGTACATGTAAAATGTCATCGTATACAAGTATTCCTTGTCACTCACATAGAATTTCCATGCAGAAAACAGACAGAACTCAATTCAGAAATATTGTTTTCGGTTACTATTTCGATACTTTTTCGGTAGAGACCATGAATTCCAAAGATTTCTTAGAGAATTTAGCATCACTCATAGGTAAGTCTTACGAAACTAAAATGAATCCAGACACTGTTGCTTTGTTTTTACCTCATTTGACATTAAAATTATAAACAAAAGCTACAAAAACAATGAACTTGTTTACAAATTATCGTATTGCGTGCTACTTAATATAACGACACACAATAGCATAAAAAATGGTAAACAAGTAAACAAGAATACAACAAACTTCAGCATGAAAATTGATAAACAATTAAACAAAAATACAACTACAACCACTACAGCAGTAAATGTAAACAAAATTCACAAACAACAATAATGAAACAATGATGTTTAAATTATTTAGAGATCTTAAGAAGACGAAGCCACGAGCATTCGCCTTTAAAAACATTCATCAAACTTTTTACCCTGCACATATAAAAGGCAAGGCAAAGGATGCGAGTTAGTCACTGAAGTTCAGTCAGCGTTGTGTGAAGACGCAATGCGTTTAAACAGAGTAAACGTCGTTTGAAGATCTCCAATACAAAAATCAATCGAACAAATGCCTAATAATTGTCATTGTTTATGCAAAAGAATAACAAACAAAGCAATTGTTGTTGTTTACATTAAGTTGTATACAGTAATACACAGAATTCTATGCGAATTATGAAGAATTTCGACTAAAGGTAAACACAATTTATTTTTATTTTATTTTCAATTTATGAGCTCTTATTTTAAACGTTTTTAAAAGTTAAAAATCTAAACATATGTCCCGGACTTTGAGATATTGTTGGAAATTGAATGGCTTATTCCTTCGCCTGGGGTGTTACGGAGTTAGAAATCTTTGCATGTTAAAGGGTAAAGGTATTGCGATTGCCTCAGTCAACTTTAAATATTTCCACTTATTTTACTGAGAAGTTCAATTTAGTTGGCAACACGGGGATAATTGCAATAGTGTTGGACTCTGCTGTATAGAAAGAAAGGACCGGTAGGACCATCTACTTACTTAAGGTCTTAAATGACATTCTACTATGGAGATTTTTACGGGCCACTGACCTTTTGGTAGCTATAGCGAAAGAAATGGCATGGATGACTGCTGCAGGACCTGTGAGGCTAGAATGGGCATGTGTCAGGGACCTGGCCTTTATATAAAAAGATAGAGGTTTTTGAACTCTCACTTTCTGATATCTTTGACCGATCTCTCTAATATAATAATTGCTGTAGCACAAGATTTATTTTGGACTCTGGATGGTTTCCTTTTGGGGAATGTTCTCTCCCTGGAGTCGTGGATGTAAAAAGACGATTAACAATTTCTTCATGCATGTAACGGTGTTATTATAGGGTTTACTAGTCATCATAGAGTGATGGATGGAAATGAAAAAGCGATTCCAAATCGGAAGCTTAGATAATCCAATTCATTTCAGTGCATTAAAAACCAAGCTGAGAAAGTGGATGGAAACTTCACAGTTATTGCGGGATAATCACACAGTAGAAGAAAGAATTACAAAAATACTTTGGGACGATTCTAATGAGTGGAGAACCGTGGGTATTTTAAAACAAAATAAGGTTTGTACATACTCACTAGACCCTGGAGGTCTTAAACGAACTGCTGAACCGTATTGGCGTGTTGAAAGAAATGATGAATGCGGAAAGGTATTGAAACGATGGATTAATAGATTACTTTTTGTCTCATTGCTCTGCTTTTGTAAGCTCGAGATTCCAATATTTTGGCCTCTGCTTCTTGTGCGCATACGCTTGTTGATCTCACTAATCGATGACAGGACTTCCTCGATTTGGTCGTTCCAACGGATACAATGTCGTCCTCTTCACCGACTTCCACAGATCCCCGCATCAAATACCCGTCTCGTCGGAGCATCCTACTCCATTCGAACGATATGGTCGAGCCAGCGCAGCCACTGGATATTAATATGCTGCATAACATCTATGTCGTTGAAGAGTTCATACAGCTTAGTGTTGGATCTGATGCGGAAATCATGGCCAACACGTACTGCACCAAAGATCTTACGTAGGACTTTTCTCACGAATACTCTCAAGCCTGCTGCATCAATTCTTAATAGGGTCCATGCCTCTGCGCCATAAAAAAGCAAGGGTAAGATGAGGGTCTTGTAAAGTATTAGTTTTGTTGTACGAGAGAAGTCTCTGCTACTCTATTGCCTATTGAGACCATAATAGCACCTGTTGCCAAGAGTAATCCTGCTTCTGATCTCCAGACTGGCATGATTTTTGGTGGTAATGGCCGAGCCAAGATAAATAAATTCCTTGACGTTATAAGAAGTATAGTTATTGGCCATAATCTGAAAATCTGTACGCAGCATGTCGATAACATATACTTTTTCTGGCTCTTATTTACTGCCAGATCCATCTTAATAGGCTTCCGTTCAATTGCACTAAAGGCAACAGCAAGATTTCGCTTGTTATGCCGTATGAGGTCGATATTGTCAGCGTATGAAAGCAACTGGACACTTTTTTGAAAAATAGAGTGGGATGCCAACTCCACTAGACATAATTCACCACAGAGGAGTGCACTTGTCGATTTATATCGACCTTCTATAAAATGTATGGTTGATATTCCTTAAGTCGTCGTGGTCTAGTAGGTAGTGTGTTGGCTTATTAGATGAACGGCCCGGGTTCGAATCCCAGGTCAGACATCAAAACGAAAAATATTTCTTTGGCGACTTCCTCTCAGCAGATTTCTGGGAAAGACTCTGAGAGTAAAAACTGCCATGAAAAGCTTCTCAAAAATCTGTTGTTCGGAGTCGACTTTAAGCTGTAGGTCCCGCCACTCATGTATAAAATTAACACACACAACATAAGTGATGTGAGAAGCTAGGTCGTAATCCTGACTGAAGGGTTGTAATGGCCAATTATGTGATATTCCTTAATAGCGCGGAGCAGGACCATCGAAGTTTGCGATGTGTTCTCGAATCTGGGCATACCTATGAGGGACTGGATGCCCATAATTAATAATGCGATTGTCGATTCCGTCAACGACAAGTGGGCGGCCTCCGACACGGGTAGAAGGGCTCGTAAAATCTGTCCAAGGCTGGATGAAGGGCGCACAAAGAGGCTCGTTTAGTGCAGTTGTCGGTGTCATTACGAAGAGAATTGCATTATGGGTACGCATTGATTGTGGCGTGTTGTGTGTGTGTCTTTGAAAAATACTTCTGCAGCAGCTGCAGAGATGAGGAATAAGAGGAGACTGTCCTTCACCTGCTAGGTACATGCCCGACTCTTTGCCAAAAGAGAAAGAAGTACTTGGTTGTCTTACTAAATGGATGATCTGGAGGAACTGTCAACTTTGGCACTCTGAATCGCCTAATCAGGAAGTTCGAGTGATTTCGAGACTAAGAGATAACGGATAACTGTGGTAGTACAGTGGGCTCAATGCGGCCTAAATGAGTCTATCCAAAAATTTTTCTTGGATGGGCAGCTACCTCTACCTACCTATCCTTTAATAGTGAAGACTTCGGTATCTGCCAAGACCTTTGGTTTGTGTTTTTTCGTTTAAACTTCCGACTTATCCTACCTAACCATGGTCGAACGGCCGCCTGATTCCTAGATTGTATTGCTGTCACGTTCTTTTTAGGTTAGGTTAGGTTAGAGGACGTGTACTTGTCAATTCTGACAAGTACAGTACTCGGTGGTCGAATTGACCCATTGTACTACGTCCTAGCTTCTCACACCACTTATGTTGTGTGCGTTAATTTTATGTATGAGTGGCGGGACCTACAGTTTAAAGTCGACTCCGAACGACACATTTTTTTGAGAAGCATTGCATGGCAATTTTTTACACTCAGAGAGTTTTTGCCAGAAATCTGCTGAGAGGAAGTCATCGAAAAATTATTTTCGTTTTGATGTCTGACCTGGGATTCGAACTCGGGTCTTTCGTCTAATAAGCCAACACTATCTACTAGACCACGGCGACCTCTCACGTTCTTTTCAAATCCTGTTCAAATTGAATGAATTACAATTGAAACTCCACTTATTGCTTAGTATTGTATTCGTTTTGTGTGAATTAAAGTAAATCATATACCGATATGTACTAATTTTGCCTACCACTGTAATTGTGTGTTTACTTAATGTCTCTGTTTCTGTCTGCTTTCGAAGTTTGTACAAATGACTCCATAATTATAGTTTTTTGGAAAGGCAAACATAATTTATTTTCTTTGATTTACAGCTCGATTTCAGCACATGTCCAATGTAACCGGTTTTTTTTTTTTTTTTGCACACAATTTTTCCCTAAGTGCCCTTCCCTTGTTTTATGTAAAAAGGTGCCTTGAAACTTGTGTTTCACTCTCAACTAATGTCAACTACTTAAATGTGTCAAGCGTTTGTAAACCACAGAATTCACGTTGTAACAATGAATGGCAGAGAGAGAGAGAGAGAGAGCAAAGGAGTAGATATTCGAGTGGATATTCGTGTGCCTGGCAAAATAAAAATTTTTTTGTTGATTTCCTTTTGTACTTTTTTTGTTGTTGCTGTTACATTTTTGAAAACTTGGCGAATTATTATCGCATAAAACAGTAAATAATTGACACACTGATTTATTTATGAAATTAAGGCGCCACATTTTATTTTTGTATCCTGTATTGTTGTTGTTATTGTTGCTGTTTTGGACGCTGAGAGTAGGTGGCCAGTACAACAACTGGCATGAGGCTAAGTAAACAAATGTAAAAAACGAAAAAAAGTGGAAACCTTTTGCACGTAAACCACCAACATGTTGTACAAAATAATATGACTTCTGAACAACAGCCAGCATGTGTATGTGTCGGTGTGCTGTTCTTATTGTTATTGTTGTTGTAGTGTATTAGCAAATTAAAATTACAAGCCAGTTGTGGCAAAACAACGCTGAGTTGTGGTAATTTTTGTTTTTTGCTTCTCTTTTTTTTATAAGGAAATCAAATAAAAGGAAAAAAAAAACAAAACAAAAACATAAAAAACGTCAGAAATGAAAATAAACCAGAAATTTTCTAACAAACTGCTGAGTTAAGTGAAATATTAAAATAAATAAATGAACACACAACAACAACAACAATACCATGAAACCGGAAAACAGAAAACAACAAATAATATCAACCCAGTTGTGCTATAAACGCCGTCATCGTCGTCGTCATCATCAGCGTCATATTGTTACCACAAATTAAGGGGGGGGCGCGAAAAAAAAATCGCTTCAACAAATGAAAATAATTTTCGAAAATTAGCCGTTTTTTGCTGCTCGTGTTACAAATAAATCCCAGCAAGAGCAAACTAAGTAACAACGTCGATATTAAACGCTTAACACAAAGTCAAAGGATATTTAAAAAAAAACAAAAAAAAAACTTATTCACATACAGGGTGGCTGATATGTATTGCAACCAACTTCAGGTTGTTATCATTTGCAAACCGTTCGTCTGACATTTGACAGATTTATTCCACTGACAGTTCATTTTATTATTTACAAGCTTACATACACACACATAATTGGCCATTACAACTCTTCAGTCAGGATTACGACCTAGCTTCTCACATCACTTATGTTGTGTGCGTTAATTTTATCTATTACGTGGCGGGACCTAAAGTTTTAAAATCGACTCCGAACGACAGATTTTTTGAGAAGCTTTTCATGGCAATTTTTACTCTCAGAGTCTTTGCCAGAAATCTGCTAAGAGGAAGTCGCCGAAGAAATATTTTTTCGTTTTGATATCTGACCTGGGATACGAACACGGGCCTTTTGTCTAATAAGCCAACACACTACCCACTAGACCACGGCAACAAGCTTATCAAAGTATTTTAATCTATTGCATTCAGAAAAAAAATTATTCGTAATGGAATTCAAGCGTGATGGGGTGATTGCTTTATATTTGGCTGGAAAACCCTAGGTGGCTATTGTTAGAGCCCTCCAGAATTTAAATGTGAATAGATCTTTTGCTTCTCGTACCATTGCTCGTTACCCTAATACTGCCAGCGATGCATTGCGTCCAATAAGTGGACGAAAAAAAAAACGGTAACAAAACTTGCACTAAAGTGGCCAGTTACCGAATTTGGTTTCTCCGATGAGAAGCCATTCCAAATTGAGAGCAGTTTGTGAACAAACAAAATGAACGGGTTTACTTGCCATAGAGGTCAGCTGAAAATTTACACCAGCGATTGGCCAGCAGAACTCAAGCGCCGCCAATGGTAATGGTGTGGGCCGCCGTAATATCCCCGCATGTATTCATCGACTCTGGGGTCAAAATAAATGCCATAAATATTATAAGGAAAATGTCTTAAAAATAGTATTGAAGCCCTGGGCAGACAAACATTTCGGCTGCAGATCATGCACACAGCACACGTTAACCAAGAATGACTTAAAAGGAGGTTCTTCGCTTCATTTCTACCGCAAAATGATCCCCAAAATGTCCGGATCTCAATCCGTTGGACTTTTGCGCCTGAAGCATTTTGGAGTATAAGGTTCTCACTAAAAAATACCAAAGGGTCGATCATCTCATGACAGCGCTTCGCCGGGAATGGGCCAAAATACCGTAGAGCCACTTAAGTGCAGCCTGTAATTGCTTTGTCGGCCGTTTGAAGGCCATAATTCGTACCAAAGGTGGCCAATTCGAACAAATCTAAAATGATTCTAAAATTTCATTTTCTCTTTTGAGCAGTAAAATTAAAAAAAACTATTAAAAACCATAGTGCTTTACTTTGTTGCATTATATATCAGCCACCCTGTATATATTCAGGGTGGTAGGTAGTTTTCTTTACGCTGAGGAGGAGTAAATACACCTAACCGCACCGGGTAGTAGTTACTATCCCTCGAGTAAAGGGTCGTCACCACTAAATCTCCCCCTCTTTTGAACACCTTTTGCCCACTTTGGAACTACTGTGGCATTACATCGAAGTGGAGTCCGTCTGGCCATTTGGCCTCTTTACATTCATATTCGCGTCCGGATTAGGCAACGAAATCCGAGAAGATATTTAAACATCCACTCTACATCTCTACTCTCATCCAAGACAATTTTCTTTGATTTCAGTAAGACTTCAGCGTAGCCGGCAATGCTGGTTCAATTTTCGTCGTTGTTCAGGATCACATCGCTGAAGTTCCCAACAGTACACGCACCGATTTTAGCCTCAAGATTCCCTCTTTCCTATTGCCATCACTCATAGTGAAGAAAGGCGTGTTTCGCATCATCATAGATGCAATTTGGTCGTGTCCTCTTCCCTCCATTTTAAACAGGTACTTACAAAAATCATCGTGTCCAGATAACAGTTGTGTCAGATAGTAGTTAACCTCACCAAATTTCCTCTCCATCCAGCGTATAATATCTGGGATAAGTTAAGCCGTCCATCTACCACTCGTCTCAGTGTTCCATTTCCCTTGTTGTATGGTTCGCTTTCTGACGTCATAGATATTTACTTTCCCTTCGTGCACACTTTTAGCCTCATTCACACTCTTCCGCTACTTGTGAGTAGTAAGAAGAGGATGGAATTTAATAATAACGGTAAATAAATAGGGCCCATTCCATTGTTTCCCATTCTCCCTCCCCCTTCCCTACATTCCTATATCCTCCTTTTCCTTCCTCCCCTAAGGACAATGTACAATGGGTCAATTTTGACCTCCGGGTACTGTGCTTGTCTTGACCGACAGCTGCACGTCCTCTAACCTAACCTAACCTAACAGGGCATAACATCAAATTAGGCAATTAAATATCTTGGAGTGATAATTGACAACAGACTCACGTTTAGGGAACACCTGACGTACATCGATGGAAAATGTGCGGCGACGACATGTGCACTTGCCCGAATAATGCCTAACCTACTGAGGGCCAAGAGGCCCAAGACAGGAGAAGGAGACGGCTACTGATGAAGGTAGTGACACCGATTGCTATATATGGGCCGGGGCTATGGAGAAGAGGACCTATAGGGCCAAAATAGAAGTGGCCTATAGGAGATCAGCTCTCAGGGTGATTTCTGCCTTCCGCACGGTGTCTACTGATGCAGCGCTAGTGATTGCAGGGATGATGTCCTCTGAAGCTAGTGGTGGATATAGGGAGGAGGAAAACATGACGCAAAGAGAGTAAATAAGTTTTTCGAACCCTGTTCAACTTACGCTCGCTTGCCTGTAAACCTATAGCAATTACACCACTAATTACCAGTATTGCTGACTTAGATTCAGGGTCCTACACCGATGCCACTATAAGTGCCGCGGTTCGTTGTACCGAATTTTCCATCTACAGTCGTCCTTCAATGCCACTGCCCAAAACTCACTGCCGTAAAGCAAAATAGAGTCCGTTATTGCCATCATCAATCGAAGTCTGCTCTGTATAGGAAGGGTAGTAAATAGTAGCTGCCGTAGTCTAATAGGTAGTTTGTTGGCTTATTACACGAAAGGTCCGAGTTCAAATCCCAGGTCAGAGATCAAAATGAAATTTGAAAATATTTCTTCGGCGACTTCCTCTCAGCAGATTTCTGGGAAAAGCTCTCTGAGAGTAAACAAAATTGCCATGAAAAAGCTTCTCAAAAAAATCTGTCGTTCGGAGTCGACTTTAAACTGTAGGTTCCGGCACTTAATAGGTAAAATTAATCCACACAACATAAGCGGTGTGAGAAGCTACGTCAGGAAATGATAACATCAACAACATACATATAAACCATGTCAGCAATCATGACTTTTTTGTATAGGTTACTGGGCACTATTTTAGCTCGAATTGGGTTACAGTTTGCAGGAAGGCTCCCTATAGCTTTCTAGAGTGGTACAGAGTGTGAAACTGTTTTCAATAGGCATAGAAATGTATGAATTAATGAAACTTCAGATGAGCTAGTAAAAGAGGACGATAAGATAAGACCTCTTTGCCCTCGATCAGTTGTTTAGACAGACAGTGGACTCTTCTCCAAATCACTTTGGTCCCAGTAAGCTATGAAACTAAAGAGGGGATCTGTAGAAATCTTATAAGTTACTAGTGAAACCTTGGCTTATATTTAGTCTAGCACCGCCGCACAGAATGTACTGTAACATGATGTGTTGAGCATATCCTGTGTCCCTGCCCAAGTAAAGGCATAAATTTTCTGGGAGAAATTTTTGATCCAGCTAGAATGTCCAGCATTGAGAAATTATATCACTGGCTTGTGAGATAATTCTCATTGTCTCTCTCTCTCTCTCTCCCATACAATTGCAGGTTTGCTTATCCTATTACGTTTTTACCTTTTTAGAACTTTTAAAATAAGAACTCGTCGATTGTAAACAAAATGTGTGTTACTGTGTTCACAACTTGATGTAAACAACAACAATTGCTTTGATTGTTATTGTTCAGTGTATTTATAAATAGTCTATTGCATAAACAAGAACAATTACTAGACAATTGTTCGACAGATCTTCTAACCACGCTTATTCTCTCCAAATGCATCGCGTCTTCACACAACACGGACTGAACTTTTACTAACCCAGTTACCTACTTTGTCTTGCCTTTTATATGGTAAATGATGGAATGTTTTCTAAAGGCGAATGTTCGTGGTTTCGCGTTCTCTTCTCCTCGAGATCTCTTTAAACGTAAATATTTTTTTATTATTTTTTAGTGCTGATGTTTGCTATAATATTTAGCAGCAGGATAATTTGTAAACAAGTTCATTGTTTTTGTTTTTAAAGCTTTTGTTAATAATTTTAATGTAAAACAATGTAAACGCAAAACATCAGTATCTAGATTTTTCGATTTCGTAACATTATATTGCGGTCGGTCTAAATTTCCTTTATAGTTGCCATGGAACAGAAGTCTGTAGACTTAGTTCAATTTTGTTGTAATGTGGTACAACAAAATTGAACTAAAAACCGCTTCATTATGAAAAATCCTGTGTAAGGATTTTTTTTTACTTTTAATTTCCTTAAAGGACCACCAGGTAGTTCCAAAGCATCTCTCCGGCTTATATTGTTTGGTTTCAAGCATGGTAATGAAAATCTACTTAGGTTCTGTGATTTTAGAATCTCGATTATGTACTAAACAACAACACCAAGACACCGCAAAGTCGAAGAAATTGTTTTTAAATCTTCAAATACATTTAATCTCCGTAACGAAACTAGAGCGATTACTTTATGGGTGGAATTAAAAACCTTTCTCCACTTTGGGGGTAAAAATGTTACAATTTTTGCAGACGTAATACATAAAACTTTAATATGCCTTCCATGTACTATCGTAATATTTTGAGTGTAGGTCGTCTATACAAAAACAACCGCAGAGGTCGACATAATGATTTTTTTTTTCTTTGATACGCTGACAAAATAACCGCAAATAAAAGCAAGTAAACAGTGCTTAAATTAAGCTCCATCTTTGATTACATACATATGTGTATGTGTATTCAATATGCATGTGTTAGTACAAGTACGAACCAAATTTCTAACAACAAACAGCCACACATGCATACTCACAAAAATCTGTTTAAATTCAACCAAAGAAAGAAAACAAATCGAACACAACAAACTAGTAAAGCTCAACAATAAGTAGATGCTTTACATGTGTGTATGTACTCGTATATAACACGTAAGTATATTCGTATGTATTAATAAGGGAGCGAAAGTCTGTTTATGTTTGCATAATAACAGCACATATGAGACTGAGAGAGAGTGTGTAAGGGATTGAGTGAATGGCTGGCTTAAAGAGTCAAACGTACAACTCAATGAACATATGAATTATGCGTGTGTTTGGGTGTGCATGCATGTGTTTAGTAAATCCCTTTGTATTAGCGACAAACACGATGGGTTACAGTTAAACCCCATAACAATTGCCTTGACAGTCAAGAAAAGAAAACATACAAAGAGAGAGACAGAGAGAGAGAGGGAGAGAGAGTCCTTGTCGACTTATTAGCTGAACTTTTATTCTCACTGATTCATTTCGATTACTTTGTTTTGTTTTGTTTTGTATTGTTTTTTTTTTTCATAGAATGTCTCAAGTACAAATGTAAGCATTAAATGTTTACGTATGTGTATGTGTTTGTGTGCGTACATATATAATATGTGCAAATCAGTTTACTCACACATACAGATTTTCTTGTTATTGTTTGGATAAGTAGCAAATTGTTATTATTATCGTATGATTGTATGATTGTATGCTTGAATATACACCATAATACCGTATTTCTTTTGTCCTTATTATTGTTACACATACACACATACGTGCACATTATAATATGATGTTATTACAAGTACACAAATATTATTTGTAGCTGAGCACAGCCATTGTTCCAATACAAATACAAATCCACGTAAAATGATTAAAAATATCACATATAATAATGTACAGCTGTGTTCAAAATAATAGCAGTGTTATCATGTAATATTTTTAAAGTTAAAAATTTTTATTGTATCAATTTGTAAAACACGATATATTCGAATGGTAGTTGCAATGATATTTAAGAGATATTTAAGAAATTAAATACAAAAAAAAAAGAATCTCGTAATAACTTTAATATTTGCGTGAATTGATTCATTCTAGCGTTTGCGTTTGACTTCATGGAATCAAAAAATCAGGAGTGTAGTGATTCTTATAAAAAAGAAAATATAAGAGCAATAGATTAAAAAAAAAGTGAACCATTAAGTACGGACCTTTAATTAAAACTTTTTTCTACAGTGATTCCCATAAATTTTAGGAAATAGTGACACAAAAGTACGCGTAATTGAAGAAAAAGAAGAACAAATTAAAAACCCTCCCTCCCCCTCATCTTCGAAAAAATAGTCAAAACTTACAAAAGAATTAAAGGAATCTTAAACTACTCTGATCAAATGATCACAAATGCATAAAATATGGGCCCAAGGGCAAAATCATCAACTCATGAATGAACGCCGAATTGTGCGATACATGCAAACTAACATACTTCCCATCTTCAAAAAACTCAAGAGATCAGAATTTCGCCGTAGGACCAAGATCAGAGCAAATCACTACATTACCTGGAGAGTCACAATTACTTTACCCTTAGTCAGTCGGGGTTTATGAAAGGTAGAAGTTGTACTATAGCTCCAATAAATGTTGTAGAAGATCTTAGGTCGAAACTAGATGAAAATAGTGTAACGTTTTTGGTTCTGCTTGATCACACTAACGGCATTTGACACAGTCTATCACGAAGTTCTTTTGAAAAGGCTCCGGAAAGCTGTTTTATTTCTCAAATTCTGGCTGTAATCTTATTTATTCTTATTTGCTGAATAGGTTTCAATATCTCAAATCCATCTAATATTAGTAGAGGTGTTCCTCAGGGGTCAATAATTGGCCTCTGTTATTTTGTTTGTATATAAATGATTTACCGGATGTCTGGCTTCACTGTAATGTTCATATGTATGCTGATGATATCCACCTTAATACTAGTACTCCCACAGAGAATATTGATTCTTGTTTGGATTACATTAATAGTGATTTAGTTAGGATTGACAACTAGGCCTCGGTCAATGGACTTTCTATCAATCCCTCTAAGTCTAAATGTATTACACTTTCGAGAACCGACAGATCATTTGCCATGCCTGAATTGTGCATCAGGGGAAATAAGATAGATTGTCTTTAATGGCAGTTTATCGTAGTCTAACCATATAGGTGTCGTTGCAGGTAGAATTTATAGTATGCTTAGGAACTTGTGAACTGTTATTGATTCGATTCTTTTGTCATTCGTAAGCAACTTGCCAGAACGTACTTAATTCCGGTACTTTTGTATGGATGTGAAATCTTCGCAAACTGTGATTGTGATGATAAACGTAGACTTAACTTGGCATTTAACATAACACAGCTAGATATGTTTTTCAGAAAGGGAGTCGTGATCACATTTCCCATTTGGCTTAACGGATTCTTAATGTAAATTTGACAATCTCCTGATTAGATGCCCACTTCATAAGAATATTTATTTTGTCGAATTAAATTTGCTAGATCCTACCGGGGTTGGAACATTATTCAGTAAAGATTTAGGACACTTTTATCTCAGAGACATTTTCTTATACACACCACTAGTCTTTGGAATTCCCTACCAAATTATATCCAGAATTTAGCCAATGCAAATGCGTTCAAGAAGGAGTTATTCAAATTATTTTCATGAGTTAAAACGATTTGTGATTTATTTTTATAGGTCTATATAGGATATATTTTTAGTTACCAGTTTTTTTATACTAATTTTTCTAAATGATAACTTTTAAACTTACTTATTTAACTTACTTACTTACTTTTTAATTTTTAATTTACTTTATATCATATTTTTATTTCTTTATATTGTTTAATGTATTTTTGTTTCACTATTAATTTTCAAATCTTAATGATTCCTAACATTGCACTGTCAATTATAAGATTCATATCTTGTTGTGCTATGTAAATTATAATAAATAAATAACTAAAATAAATAAATAAAGTGACCCTACTATTCCTAGGCATTTGATGGACAACAATTTATGCTTAAAAAGTCCAAAAAAGGAGCCATTGTTGACAGAAAAACAGGTAGCAGCACGTTTAAAGTTTGCCCAAGAACATATCAAATATCCCGAAGCAAAATGGAGAGACATACTGTGGATCGACGAAAGCAAAATTGTTTTATTTGGTGGCACTGGGTCTAGACAGTATGTTCGATGTCTGCCCAACACTAAATATATAGCTCAGTATACACAAAACACAGTTAAACATAATGGTGCAGAACCTAATGATATGGGGAAAGCTTTTCTTATAATGGTGTAGGTCCAATACATCCAATTAGAGTCATAATGGTTAGGAATATGTATGTCGGCATTTTGAGAGAAATGATGTTAACATACAGTAGCGAGCACAAAAAATGCAACACTGTGCCATATGATCTTTAATAAGATCTGTTTCAAAATAACGGTAACTAATTTATCTATTTTCTTTTGCTGTTAATTCTTTCAATTGTAAGTTTTCAAAGTAACCACAGTTTATTCCAAATTCTGCTTTAAAAAGTTAAATATTTTTGAATTAGTGAAAAAAGTGCAAATTTTTAGCGAGCAAAAAAAATGCAACATAATAAAAAAAAATAGTTAAAGTAAGTTATTTATTTAATCATAATTGAAAATTTCTTAAATAAGTTATACAACATGTGTTTTGTAGTAAAAGCAGCTCTCAGCTGACAGCAAAACTGCAATCATTAAAGCCTTAGAAGAAGGAAAATCCATGCGTGAAGTTGGACACCTCTTTGGTGTAAATCTATCAACCGTATGTCGGATTATATCTCGATTTTCCTTGAGAAATAGTGTGGAAAGGAAACCAGGTAGTGGTAATCCTCGAAAAACTACCTCTCGCCTAGACCGCCAGATGATTGCACTGGTTAAAAAAGATCCACGAAAGACCGCAGTGGACGTTGCTAATTTCGCAAATGAACAAATGGGAGTCTCTATAGGTGTTCACACTGTTCGCCGTAGGTTGAAAGAGGCTAATTTGGATGCGAGACGACCCGCAAAGAAATCCTCTCATCAGTGCAATCAATAAAAAGAAGCGCCTGGAATTTGCAAAACGTTACAAGGATTGGTCAAATGAACAATGGGCTAAAGTCTTGTGGAGCGATGAGAAGCAAATTTAATTTGTTTGGCTCCGATGGGATAATTTTGTTGAAGACCGCCTGGACAGAGATATTCTCCAAGATATCAACTTCCAACCGTAAAACATGGCGGTGGATCAATAATGGTGTGGGGTAAGGAACGATTATTGATTTTACGTCACGTATTTACAGGTGCGTTTTCCCGTGATGGGGTAGGTCCCTTAACTCAAATCGAAGGAAAAATGGACGCCAAGAAGTACTGTGAAATCCTTCGAGAACACATAGCTTCCTCATCTGCGGGAAAAAAATGCCTCCTGGTAGCATATTCCAACAGGATAACGATCCAAAGCACTCAAGTCGCTTAGCTGGAAACTTTTTAAGCGACAATGATGTCAATGTTTTGGATTGGCCATCACAGTCTCCCGATCTAAACCCTATAGAAAATCTATGGGAGTTATTAGATCGGGAAGTTAAGAGGAAACATCCGACAAGTAAGAGGCAATTAGAAGAAATTTTGAAAAGTGAATGAGAGAAATTATCCATTAACACATTAATAGCTTTAGTCGACTCTATGCCTTCTAGGTTGCAAGAAGTCATAAAAAATAAGGGCTACGCCACTAAATATTAATTTTAAGATTTTTTTTTGTAAGAATAACTATTTAATTTAAATAAACACATTAAAATTTATGCTGTTGCATTTTTATTGCTCCCATGAAATTCGCACTCTTTTTAATAAATGACAAAATAATCTATCATTAATTAAAAATATTTACATAATGTTATTGATAATAGGTATCTATAACTGTAGGGATTAATAACCCAAAGAAATATTTTGAACTGGTCACCATTTTTTTAAAATTATCGCACTTAAAATAATTTTACCCAACGTTGCATTTTTTGTGCTCGCTACTGTATTTCAAAACTCTAAAATGGATATTCCAACAAGATAATGACACGAAAATCTCTAGTAAATTTGCAAAGGAGCGGTATCGGGTTAATGCTGAAAAGATTAAAGCGTGGCCAGCTCAGTCTCCTGACCTTAATCCCATAGAACGTCTATGGGAAGATGCTAAAAAGTATTCTGCAGAGAAAGAACTTTCAAATTCAGAAGAACTATGGATCACAGGGCGTGAATGCGTGGCATCAAATTCCTTTAAACAGATGTCAAGATCTTATTGTGCTGAAGTCATTAAAACCAAATGTTATTCAACCAAATACTAAAACAGTTTTACCATTTTAACATAACATCAAACTCCTATTATTATGAACACAACTGTAGGTATGTATGTCCAAACCAAATAATACAACAATTGCCAATACATATTCATACGAACACAAAACATACACACACTACTTCACATACACAGTGACAATCATAAGAATAAAGTTAACCTCATGTGACAATTGGAAGCGCGGTATGTGTTTTCGCAAGGAATGTATTGACGCACCAAAGATTGACTAAGAGAGCAAGGTCAGCAGTATTTGAAGGCAGCAGACTAAAAGTAAAAAAAAAAAAATTCCTTACACAGGATTTTTCATAATGAAGTGGCTTTTAGGTCAATTTTGTTGTGCCACATTAATAAAGGAGTCTACAGACTTCTGTTCCATGGCAACTATTGAGTAAATTTAGACCGACAGTAATATAATGTTACGAAAATGGAAAAATCTAGATCCTGGCGTTTTGCTTTTACATCCTTCTACATTAAAATTATTAACAAAAGCTATAAAAACAAAAACAATGAACTTGTTTACACATTATCCTACTGCTAAATGTAACAGCAAATACCAGCACTAAAAGATGATAAAAAAAATACCCAAAAAAACGAAAAGCGAAGTCACAAACACTTTTCAAAAACATTTATCATACTGTTTACGTTGCCATATAAAAGGCAAGACAAAGTAGGCAAATGAGTTCGTAAAAGTTCAGTCAGTGTTGTGTGAAGACGCGGCAAAACTCCAACCACTCCTAAGTAATACTTGATTGTAGTCCCGGGGGGTGAAAAATGGTTAAAACTGAGACTTACTAGGTTGGGTTTAGTACATATGCGTTTAGCAAGCCGAGAGTTAGTCTTAAGGCGCATCGTACACATTGGTAGGTCGAGCTACTAATGTCTTTCGAAGATTCTCAACCTTTAGCTCGTAAAGCTATATAAAAAAACACTTGACAATCATGTGAGGCAGACCGACCTGGAAAGCCGAACGGGCTTCATATCAGGTTCTAAGGCATCAACTAAGCCATACATATTGACCTAGTCTCTCACATCACTGGTGTTGTGTGTGTTAGTTTTAAACATAACTTGCGGAACTTACAGTTTAAAGTCGACTTTGACCGACAGGTTTTTTTTTGAGAAACTTTTCATGGCAATTTTATTTACTCTCAGAGTTTTTGCCAGAAATCTGCTGTATTTTATTCTGATGTCTGGCCTGGGACTCGAACCCTGACTTTACGTGTGATAAGTCAGTACACTACCTACTAGACCACGGCGACTTTAACCAAGAAGAGCCATTAAAAGGAGCAAGAATCAATCAAGTCAGTACTTTTGGGACGGCATACAGAGTCGTCAGCAAAGGAATTGGTGCTTGGAAACAGCCTAAACTGGGTTGTCCAGTTTTGCTAAGGGAGATTATTAGTGCTTTATTCCCAAGAAGCAAGGCCTACACTTTTATAAGTAGGGAACCTGAAGCCATTCATACCAAATCCAAGGTAACAGGAGAAAAGGTACTCATAGCATGCCTTGGAATAGGAGATAGGAAAACACCAGGGCCAAACGGAATCCCGAGTAGGGCACTTAAGGCGGCTATCCAGATAAGACCGAATATGTTCGCCAAGTTGTTCTACAAGTGCTTCGTCGAGGATGTTTTTTCCCCGTAATTGAAAAAAGCAGAAATTAGTTCTCATTCCAAATCCGGGCAGACCACCAGGGAGGCCATCATCGTAATTGCAAGGAACTAAAGGGTTGTAATGACCAATTACGTTATGTGCTTATGGTGCGGAGAATGTGGATTATTTAACAATAGTTTCGAAGACCTGCAACCTATTTTTCTAAACCGAAAACATGCTTTTATTTTTTCTGTGAATGTCCATGAATAAGGTAGGCACTGTGCAGAAGCCATGTCAGCGGTTATTTCTTCTACTATTTCAGCAACTCATGACGGTGATGTAATCTATTGATCCACCTCTCCGTTATAGTGATTTTTCATTTGTTGTGTGCATTTTCTAACGTAACGGAATCGTTGTGGTGATCGTAAAGGGTCCGCCAAATAACTTTTTTAATTTTTACTGAATATATTCACAAATTTCTTTCTTTTTTTTTTTGAAAATACAATCCTTCCGATTGATAATGGAAAATAATTCCGTTCAAATGGCTCCCTCGGCTGGCCATGCGGCAGCCTACACGATCGATTCAATTTTTAAGCACATTATCGATTGTGTGCAACTGTATTTCATCAATGGCTTTACGAATATTGTCCTTTAAAGCGTCAATTGTCTCTGGCTTGTCGGTGTAACACTTATCTTTGACGGCACACCACAAATAATAGTCCAACGGTGACAAATAGCAGCTCCGAGGTGGCCAAACGACTTCTGCTCTGCAATTCATAATGCGATCTCCAAAACCAAAGCGCAAAACATCAAGTGTAACTTCGGCTGTGTGGCACGTAACGCCGTTCTGTTGAAACCAAATATTGACAATATCTTCCTCTTCAATTTTTGTGAACAAAAATTCGTTTGACATGGCCCGATAACGATTACCATTAACTGTAACGCCCATTCCTTGCTCATTTTCGAAGGAAAATGGTTTAGTTATGACTCTAGACCAAAATCTGCACCAAAGAGTAACTCGTTTTGGTTGCGTTGGCTTTTCAATAAATACGTATTGGTATTCTATGCTCCAAATGCTACAATTTTGCTTGTTTACATACCCGCCAAGATCAAAATGAACTTCATTTGAAAAATGATTTTTTTTTGCCAAAATCGGCACCTTCTGTAAGCCGATCGCAGGCCCACTTAGCGAAACGAAAACGTGTATACACAACCATATTCGTTCAACGGAAGGATAAAACTAATTATCCGTCAAATCCGACATAAGCTAAGTGTTACCATTCGCGAAATAACCTCTACTTGAAAAAAAAAAACGTTAGATGCGGACCCGATACTTTTTTCAAAATCATTTTCAACTACAATGTGTTCTCTGAACTTATGTACTCTTATGATACATAAAAGTGTCAAAAATTATATTTGAATTTGAAATCCAATTTTTTTTTTTGAAGATAATCCTCTTAAACAATTTAAAGCCAGAAAGACAGACGTATACGTATGTACATGCACATGTACAGTCACACACATAAAGACTTACACTTCGTTTCTTTGTTATTTTGTATCGTAGGTTGTTCGTCTTCCGTCTTATGTTTCTTTCTCTTACCACTTATTCACTTATAATCGTAAATACATACACGCACACACACACACAAATATAGAAGCCACCCAGCCAGCATTTTTGGAAATTTTAAATCAGAAACGAGTAGAAATTAATACGAACATGACTCATAAATGACAATAAAAGGACTCATAAAAGACTCGTATGAATTTAAACAATGACTGACAGGCGACTGGAATAAGTACCGTGAAAGAAGGCAAATAACTGTAGGGGGTGGGTTAGTACGGAAACCACCCAGCCAGCATTTTTGGATATATTAAATCAAATTCGAGTCTTTTTTGATTCTTCTGCGCTACTAAAAAGTAAGGATATGCGCTCATATTCGGAACATAAAAGACACTTTTGTCGGGAGAAAAAAAATAACTACCCGTGACTCTTTCTAAAAAAGCATTTATGATTCATTCTCAATATTATTTTAGAGTAATTTTCGATCCCTTTCTCAAGTAGTTTTATAATCATTTTCGAATCGCTTTCTGATGATTTATTAGTTTTATTTACCTTCGTTTATGATTCTTTTTAAAGTCGCCTGTTAGTCATTGTTTAAATACATACGAGTCTTTTATGGGTAATTTATCATTATGTTTAATAGTCCTTTTATTGTCATTTATGAGTCATGTTCGCATTAATTTCTACTCGTTTTTAGGTCATTTGTTATTAAAATTTGTATGATTTATTAGTCATATTTCAAAATCAATGTATTTTACTCTCTTCCAGTGTTTTTTCGTAGATTTTCTTTTTTTTTTTTGGAGATAACAGTGTCTACGGGCGACTCTTCTTAAAAAGTCATTTATGAGTCATTTTCTATGTTAGTTTAAAGTAATTTTCGCTTCTTTTTCTTGTAGTTTTGTAATCATTTTCGAATCACTTTTTAATCATTTATTAATCTTATTTACTCATATGATTCATTTAATGATCATTTTCAAGTCTTCCTGGTTTTTCATATTTAGTCCTTTATTGTCATTATAGCCAGTATTTGAACTCGTTTTTGCTACAATTTCAGTCATATTTCATATCAAAATTCTCTTAATGCGTATTAATGGTATTATAGACAAAAGGCCCGGTTGATCCAAGACATCAAACGAAAATATTATTTTTCGGCGACTTCTTCAGCACGTTCTGGCAAGACAGTAAAAATTGTCATGAAACTCTGTCGTTGGAGTCGCTTTGCGTAGTATAATTTGCAACACATAACGGCGTGAGAGTAGTCTTCCGACAGTAATGCAAATATTAAGTGTTTTATTAGGTTTTCGAGCCCGTTTAACTTCCACGATTTAAATTTTTCGCTCTTCAAGTGTCCGTCCGTAGTTCTAGTGGGTAAAGTGAGTATGTTAAAGCTATAATATAACAAAATGGCCTCGGGTTGATACCAGGTCAGACATCAAACGAATATTAGGTTTCGTGGCAGATCAAGTTTTCTCTTTCAGCAGACTTCTGGCAATTGACCCTCTTTAGAGTAATAAGGCCGACAAGCCAGAGACAATTGACGCTTTAAAGCACAATATTCGTGAAGCCATTGGAGAGATACAATCACTTTTCAAACACCTGCATAATCTGTTTTGCAGTAAACGTTTTTAAATCTTCATTATAAGTTGAATTTAATAATAAATAATGGAAATAATAGCCAGATTTTAAACATCAGGATGATTAATTTCCGTTTGCTATACAATTTTTTTTATTGTATTTTAAATCGTACTCATTCTCCTTATCGGCGCGAATCATTTTTGCATCCTTTTTTTATCATTTAAGTGACTAATAAGTTTTTGATCACCTAAAGTACTCTAAAACTACACAGTAAGGAGATTTTACTCAAAACATTCTTTCAAATGCTAGCTGGGCATGCTTGTATACTTCACCCATGCAAATAACGTGTTTACGCATACATAATCACAAAATGTTATGAATATCGACAGCAGCAACAAAGTGGAGTGTAGCGTCAATGAAATCAAAGAGAAAAATAAACGCACAAGCATGCAAACACACAAAAACACAAACAAAATTACAAAAACAATAACCCAAGGATAAAGGAGAAACACAACAACAGAAAGCTACAATACAAAGTCATAAGTCAACAATGGTGCTTAGAAGAAAGGCGCTTGCTTTAGATTTCTTCTTCTTCGTTCTTTGTTTCTTACATACAATATTAAAGCATTGAAAGCATTGAATTTAAACAGCCTGACTGTTACTCACTGTTATATCAAGAGTGTTAGAAAACCAAGTGTTATTGAGAGAGAGGGAGAGTAAGAGAGAAAATCTTGTATAACAAATCAAATGTAATCGAAAACAGTGATTTAAGGCGAAATAGCATAATTAAGGGAGACAAGTATAGGGAGCGGGAGAGCACTTATGAATATCAGTAACAATAAATCTGTACCTACTCTCTTTTTTTCGCCCTTTCCCCTCTGCCCTATCGCTCTGTTAAATTTTATTTAAATTTTATTCTTTGTTTACCGGTTATTTTCGTCTTGAGCATGTGATTGAAATGTGTTCGTATGTTTTTATTTGAATTTCTCTTCATGTATTCTTCAGTTTCTACTCATTGCTACTGTTTGCTGACTATATACATACAGCCTTACGGCAAAAGAAATTTGAATTGTTTTTTGAAGGAAATTGATTCATTTTTAATAAACTGGAGTTGGAAAATATAAAAAAAAAATATTTGTTTATCGTTGTACACACATACACACACAGACATTTTTGAAGGGTAATGTAATCCTAAAAAGTTCCCCTGTTTTTTTTTTTAATAATAAAATTAACCTTTGTATCCGAATGTGTTTATAAAAAATAAAAAACGACTACGAATGCGATTTAATGTACGTTACCCAGTAATTTGCAATAAAAAAGAAAATATTTTTCGACATTTTCTTTTAATTTTCTCATGGGCTTATTTATTAAAAAACAAATGAAAATAAAGTGACTTTATTATGTTTATTTTTGGATGGCAAATATTGTTGATATTTTAGTAATTATTGGAAATAAATTTACTTTGAATTAATATCACAGCGATGACGTAAAAGTTCAAAATAAATTTTTAAAAATAATTAAGATTTAGCAGCACATTACGTTGGGGATTTATTGGCAGAGTGCCTTGAGAAAAGGTGGAGTGTGAGGAAGGGAAACCTTTTATAAACTTTGTTGTAACGTGAAACATAATCATCATAAATATTATTTCTTAGCACTTCTCTTTCTGTCGGTTGCAAATATCTCCTATACCACTACATCAAATATAAAAAATGATATCTCATTTTAAAGCTTATATCTAACACTAATGGCGAAAAATAATTAGAAATTGAAAAATTAATATTTTCAATGAACAAATTTATATTTTATCAATTTTAGAACTGCATGTTTTTGTTCAAGTCTGGTAGCTTAATAGTAATGCAGTTCTAAATAATATAGTATGTATTAAAATCCATTCTGGCAATACCGCTATTTACTATAATGCGTTTGTTAATAAGTCTGTTATATATAATATGCATATTAAGTTATAAAAGCTGTTTTGGCAATACTTCAAAGTAGTTGTTAGATCAAGTGCAATAAACAGGGTCGCTTAATTGCAAGACTATTCCACATAACACACTACCCACTAGATTACGGCGACTTCATAGGGTTTGATACGATCACTATTAACCCAGTGCCTGTACTTATCTTATCATCCTGGAGTCCCTTTGAGAAGAGTTATCACCTAACTTTATTTTCTTTTTCGTCTGAGTATACCCCTCACGCTTTACAGGAAGCTCTCGCCCTCAAAAATTCTTTAGCCTGCTTTTGTCATAAATTCTCATACGACCTGAAATGCAGCAGAAGGTGACCTTTAATTTCTGTTTCCCATAGTCTAGTTTTCGTAGCCTAATAGACAACGTGTTGACTTATCAAAACGTGTTGACTATCCAAAAACCAGGTCAGAAATCTCCAATTCAACGAAATATGAAGAAATATTTCATTCGGTGTCTTGTCTCAGCAGAAGCTCTGGTAGTAAAAATAAAATTTCCACATGAAAAGCTTCTAAAACTAGACTACAGCGACTTCGTTGTTAGTTTAGTGCACTCAATACGCCTTTAGTTAGTTGTAAGATACTCTTGAGGTCTCCACACTGTGTTTATGTAATTCTTCCTACTCTATAATCTTCCACAATAACTGATACGACATTTCCATCCATTTCTTCACGGTAATTTTCAATGTACTCTGGCCCTATTTCTAGTTTACTTAATTAATTTGCTTATTCCAACTTTTTATTAAGGATTACAACCTAGCTTCTCACACCACCCATGTAGTGTTTATTAATTTTATACATGAACAGTTAGGACTTACTGTTTATTGTTGACTGCAGACGATAGATTTTTGGGAAACTTTTCATGACAATCCGCTAAGACGACCTCACCGAAGAAATATTTTTCATATTTCGCGGGCACACGTCTAATAAGTCAACATACTACTCTAGACTACGGCGACTTCGTTTTAGGTTAAGAGTTCTAAATCCATCTTTATTTAGGTCTCACAATTTTCCCCAAGAGTATTATATTTCTCGTCTGATAGACTCTGGATATACCACTAACTTAGTTAACATAATTAGTTATTACAACCCTTTAGACTTTGAAGTCGCCGTGGCCTAGTGGGTAGTGTGTTGGCTTATTAGACGAAAGGCCCGGGTTCGAATCCCAGGTCAGACATCAAAACGAAAAATATATTTTCGGCGACTTTCTCTCAGCAGATTTCTGGCAACGACTCTGAGAGTAAATAAAATTGCTGTGAAAAGCTTCTCAAAAATCTGTCGTTCGGAGTCGACTTTAAACTGTAGGTCCCGCCACTAATGCATAAAATTAACGCACACAACATAAATAGTGTGAGAAGCTAGGTTGTAATCCTGACTGATGGGTGTTTTAATGGCCAATTACGTACGTACCCTTTCATCAGGAATACAACCTAGCATTTCACATCACCCATGTTGTGTGTGTTTAATTGCTTCATGAGCGGCGAAACCTATTGTTGAATTAAGGGGAATTTTAATTTAATCTCAGAAGATTGTATTCGCAGCTCGTGTTGTTCGATATGTTGAGTGAACAAAACAGGCTGTCGTCTAATAAGCCAACTAACTACTTAGTAGACTACGGCCTTTGTCATTGGAATAAATGGGATTTATCAATTTAAACTGATTTAGGTGTTATAAAGGGTGATTTTTTAAGAGCTATAGGAAAATTTTTCAAATAAAAGCACAAAAAATTCATAAAAATTGATAATTGAAAGTTCATCACGACGTATGAGTGTTATGCGATATTAAAAGTTAAAATTAAATATTAATTATACGCCACAGATGACGCTGTCGAATGTAAAGAGTGATTTTTAAAAGCTATAGGAAATTTAAAAAAAAAACGCATAAAATTCAGAAAAATTCAGGAAATATTTATTTGAATCCATAAAACGGTCCATATAATTTAATGTTTGAAGATTATTTCATGCAAATGTTAACCGCGACTGTGCCTCAAATGGTCCATCCGCTTCGAACAATTTTGGCATACTCTTTCCAACATTTCGGCCGGTATCTCAGGAATAAATGCTTCAATGTTGTCTTCCAATGCGTCAATTAAAGCGGACTTGTCCGTATAGATATAAGCTTTTAACATAGCCCCACAAAAAATAGTCTGAAGGCGTTAAATCACACGATCTAGGCGGCAAACTGAGCGGTCCCAAACGTGAAATAAAATGTTCACTGAACTCGCCTCCCACTAAGTCCATTGTTATGCGTACTGCGTGGCTTGTAGCATCGTTTTGTTGAAACCACATGTCATGGAAGTCAAGCTCTAGCATTTTGGGGAAAAAATAGTTGGATATCATCTCACGGCAGCGCTTTTTATTCACAGTTACGTTACGATTCGCAGCATCTTTGAAGAAGTACGGTCCAATGATACTACCAGCCCTTAAACCCCACCAAACTATGATTTTTTCTGGGTGCATTAGTAGCTTCTGCAATGATTCTGGCTGATCTTCACTCCTAAAGCGACAATTCTGCTTATTTACGTATCCATTGAGCCAAAAATGAACTTTGTCGCTGAATACAATTTTTCAATAAAGAAGTGGATCTTAGGCCAACTTTCCAAGATCCAAGATTGCGGTAAGTCCTTGGGCTTCATTTCTTGCAGCAGCTGTATTTTGAAAATTTTCACACCTAAATCCTCAAAATCCTCAAAATTTTCAATGTTGTTGAGTAATAGAGGCCCAATTGCTGCGAACGATGACGAATCGATAATTGATGGTCACGATTAACACTGTCAGACACAGCTGCGATATTTTCTTCAGTTTGCACTCTATGTAAGCTTGTTGGGTGGTTTAATGTCCAACAATGTAAATTTGGTGCGAAATTTCGTCACAATAGACCGAATAGCTGCTTCAATGGCCATAAACTGACATAAACAGACCACAAAATGGAATTTTTGAGAGAGCACCTATTTTGATAATAAAATTCAATGATTTGCAAGCGTTGTTCGTTTGTAAGACGATTCATGGTTAAATTATAAACCAAACTGAAGATGTTTGACAGTGAAACAAACGCACCCGAAACGTGCTTGAGCTGTTTAAACCTGTTACAAATAGTGTTACGACGGATGATTAGAAATTTCTTTTAACAAGACTTACGATATTCTTATAAAAAATCGTTATGAAACAAAATATTTAAGAGCGGTTCAACTGCGGCATGGGTTATGCCTTTCGTAGGGTACATTATAAGCGAAACTAAAGATTGTTAAACAGCACTGCTTAGATTTATGCGTTGTGCGTAGTTGCTTTATTAGAATATGACTTTAATTGAAGTATTATTTACATATGTATGGATGTATGGATGTATGTATGTATGTATTTATGTATGTATTTATGTACGTATGGAAGTGAGTAATGTGACTACTCACTGTCTGTGTATATAAAAAATAATTTCAAAAACATTTTCCAAATGATTTCCATATCGATTGTGTGCGGTGTTTGTCTTTAAACGGCAAACAAATCGAAATCAATACCTTTTACGCCTTAATGAATAGTATGAACGTAGGAGATGGTTGAGGGGGGCATAGAAAAACACAAAAGTTGACAACAACCTCAAATGACTTCTTTGTGGCAATTAAGTTGTAGATTTTTTGTTTTTTTTTTTTGTGTTGTATAGGTTCTCTAGGCCTTTGTTAATAACACTTTGTGGGAACAACACCTTTATTTTGCTTTGATATCACCAGATATTTATCAGAAACAAACAAATACTTTGGAATGGAAATGTTTATTAATGAGGGCGGAAAAATCAAATGTAAAGATATTTGTCATATGGGAAAACTTAATAGAGAATAAGAAGAAGAGTAAACTAGAAAACTTGTTGTCATTACAAACACTTTATACTACAGAAACTTCCATATAGATCAGTATGTATATAGTCGTATATACACTCTAAGGAGTAAATAAATAATCAAAGCGTTGGCTTACTAAAAACTTCGTGTTGGGAAATAATTTTCAAACTTCAATTAAGAAGAATATGAATATGAACACCCTGTATTTAAGTGTATTTGTTTTATATGGTGCCACTATGTGTATGCAAATGAATTTTATTTTCTTTATCTGTTCACATTAATTTATATTCGTTTCATAATTAATACGTGAACATTGTATTGTGTTTATATTGGTATTTGTTTTTATATGTGATCATACCCAGCTACCCTTTTGAAGATTGTTTTAAGAAAAATCTTCTTGCAGAGTCTTTTTAGAGTACTTTTGGTGATCAATAACTTATTAGCCAGTTATACGATTAAAAAAGTATTTAAAAATGATTTGTGTCAATAAGTAAAATGTGTTCGATTTAAAATGCAATGAAAAAAATTATATAGGAATCGCAAATTAATCATCCAGACATTTAAAATGTGACTAGTATTTCCAGTATCTATTATTATATTCTACTTATACTCAAGATTGAAAAGCGTTTAATTAAAAACAGATAATGCCGGTGTTTAAAGTGTGATTGTAATCACGTATATTATGATTATATATTGGGCAGATAGATGATTAAACACTGGCTTTTTTTCATTCCTTGTGTATGATTTTGCATTTATAAGCAATTCTGAAATTAAAAGACGATTTCAAAGTTAGCTTTTTTGTAAAATAGGTCCAGGCAAATTAGCACCATTCCTACGATGGCGCAGCCTGAATACGTATTCACGTACCAATACAGCCCTGTGGCCAAAACACATGATCAACGATCTCAGCAAACTTTTCATCGGCAACATATAATTTAAACAAAGAAATACAACTATCCAAAGATGGCCTCATCTTATAGCAACCAGAACTCAAAAAGTTCCCTAATCATCGATTTAACGAAACATTTAATATCATCGACTGAAGTATCACATGAAAGACGAGAGGGAAAAATAGTCCTCTTAGGTTTAACTACAATATATTCCCTTGGAGCAGAAGTATCTAAACTAGCGGACACTACAGATGAATACGAAACAGAAGACGATTTAGAGGATGCCTTAGATGTGACATCACTCAGAGGTAAAAATAAAGATGATAGAGTAGGCTTTGGACTTAGTTCAACTAAATTTGCAGACTTCTGTATAGAACTGCTGGCTGGGTTATCAGCAGTAGATTGGCAAATGTCCACAATAGGAGTAACATTGTATAAGGTACTCAACTGGCACAAAACTTGCACCACATCTCCAGGAGCCAGAAGAAAGAGGGACAAGAACTTTCTCTGATTCGAGCAGCTCATTTAAAAGGCCACACTTTGAAAATAATCTCTCAAACTGACGAAATCTAGCAAAAAGAGATATAAATTCAGTGTGCATCTCAGTAAACTCACGACGAGTCCCCATTAACAATTTATAAGAGATATCTCTAAAATGTAAAAACCAAAATAATAATAAATAAGCAAGAATTACAAGCAAAACAGTAACAAACTAAAAACAAAGAAAAAAAAAATAAAAATTAAGAATACAGATGGGAAAAAATAAAAAAAAAAACTGTTATTACGGATGCAAACGAATATTCTTCCTTTCTTACTTAACGTTAATGTGAACAAGATTATTGAAATCGCGGCAGTGTAAACGGGGGACTCAGAAAACCTAATAAAAACACTTGAAGAGAGTAAAATACATACATTTTGAAATATGACTAATAAATGACTCAAATTATAATCATTAATGACGCAAAAAAATGTTCAAATTAGTACAAACATGACCGATAAATGATAATAAAATGACTCCCCAACATAATGATAAATTAAGCATAAAAGATTCATACGATGACTAACAGACGACTCGAAAAAGAATCATAAATGAAGATAAATAAGACTAATAAATGATTAGAAAGTGATTCGAAAATGATTACAAAACTACAAGAAAAAGAAATGAAAATTATTCTAAACTAACATAGAAAATGACTCATAAATGACTTTTTAAGAAGAGTCGCTCGTAGACACTTTTATCTCCCAAAAAAAAAAAAAAAGAAAATCTATGAAAAAAACACTGAATGAGATTAAAAATCAATTATAAATACGGCTAATAAATGACTCAAATTTTAATGATAAATGATTTAAAAACGAGTAGAAATTAATACGAACATGACTCAGAAATAACAATAAAAGGACTCCCAAACATAATTATAAATTACCCATAAAAGACTCGTATGTAATTAAACGATAACTGACAAGCGACTCGAAAAAGAATCATGAACGAAGGTAAATAACGCTAATAAATGATCAGAAAATGATTCGAAAATTATTATAAAACTACTAAAGAAAGGGTCGAAAATTCCTCTAAATTAGTATAGAAAATGACTTATAAGTGACTTTTTAAGAAGAGTCGCTCGAAGACACTTTTATCTCCCAAAAAACTCAGAGTCAGAAAACCTAATAAAATCACTTGAAGAATGCAAAAGACAATTATAAATACGGCTAATAAATAACTCAAATTTTAATATAAATGATTTAAAAACGAATAGAAATTAATATGAACAGGATTGATAAATTACAATAAAAGGACTCCTAAACATAATGATAAATTACTCAGTAAAGACTTGTAGGCGATTAAACGATGACTAACAGGCGTCTTGGAAATGAATCATAAACGAAGATAAATAAGACTAATAAATGATTAGAAGCTGATTCGAATATGATTTTAAAACTGTTTGAAAAAGAATCGAAAATTACTCTAAAATAATTTAGAAAATGACTCATAAATGATATCTTTAAAAAGAGTCGCTCGTAGACAGTTTTATTTCCCAAAAAAAGAAAATCTACTAAAAAACACTGGAAGACAGTAAAATACATGCATTTTTAAATACATACTAATAAAGAATAATCGTTAATAACGCCAAAAGGTGTTCAAGTTAGTACAAACTGGACTGATAAATGACATTAAAAGGACTCCCAAACATACTGATAAATTACTCATAAAAGACTCGTATGTGATTAAACGGTAACTTATAGGCGACACGAAAAAGTATCATAAACGAAGGTAAATAAGTCTAATAAATAATTATGAGTTATGAATCAATGAGAGCGAAACGAAAATGATTACAAAACTCCCAGAAAGAGAGTCGAAAATTACTCTAAACTAATATAGAAAATGATTTACAAATGACTTCTTTAAGAAGAGTCGCTCGTAGACCCTTTTTTCCCCCAACAAAACTATATTTTATGATCATAAAATGAGCGCATATTCTAGCTTTTTTTATAGCGCAGGAGAATCAAAAAAGACTCGAATTTGATTAAAAATGTTCTGGTTGGTTACGAGCATTGCTGACAATGTTAATATTTATTTAAAAAAAAACCAACAAAAGTATCACGAAATATAATTTCTGTGCATATTAAAGGCATAAAAATTAATTTAAAAAATTTATTTCGTTTTAATTTTTTTTTGCTGTTATTGTGCACTCATTAACAATATTCACACACAAAAGGTGAGTTAATAAGGTCAGGGTTATACATGAAGCAGGTGTTGTTGTTTTTTTTTTTTTGTGTTTTATTCAAAACGTATTTATTTTTTATTTCTTTATTTAATGGAATAATTATTGCAATTGAATGAATGATACTGGTAAACGAAATTGTGTTTAAATTAAATCTACAAAACTAAATGTTGTCTGTTGCCTACTTATGACATTGAATTCAAGTGTTCTTGTTATATAAAATAAGGGGAAAATTCTCAGTTTTATGGACGATTTTCATTTTAGTTGACAATATCCTGGGTTTAGAACCCAGGCCAGTTATCTCCGACAAAATGAAATATGAAAAAATTTCTTCTTTTCAGCATATTTCTGGCAAAAACTCTGAGGGGAAATAAACCGTGCCATGAAAAATTTCTCAAAAATCAGTCATTTGGAATCGACAATAAACTGTAGGTCCCGCTATTGATGTAGAAAGTTAGCACACACCATATAAATGATATAAGAAACTAAATCTTTCCCTCAACCTTTTCCTACAAAACCTGCTTTCATCTTAACCCCTCTATTATGCTTTCCTCTTTTAAGACGTTGTACAATGGGTCAATTCGGCCTCTGAGTATTGTACTTATCTAGACTGATAGGTACACGTCCTCTGACCTAACCTAACTAAATCGTAAACCTAACTGAAATGTTGTAATTACTATTCATGTAAGGACGTATGTAAAATATTCTCCCTAGGTTTCCGAAGTAGCCGTAGTCTAGTAGGTAGTGTGTTGGTTCAAAAGGATTTATGTTTCATTCAATGCCTTCCTCTCAGTAGAGTTCTGGCAAAAAGAAAAACTCTGAGAGGAAATAAAATAAAAGCGTCATTAAAAAGTTTCTCAAAAATTTGTCGTTCTGAATTGACTTTAAACTGTTGGTTCTATCACTCATAAGTTGTGCGAAAACTCGTACGCCTGTCTAAAGGATTGTAATGAAGGGTTGTAGGTATGTATGTATCTATGCTAATCGAAAATATTAAAATTAATTGAATTAATAAATAAAACCTGAAACGTTTGCATAATTTGAAGTATTTTTTAAATATTTTATAAAAACAATTATAAAGGCAAGTACAGTAATATCTAGTTCAAGTTGTGAAACTAAATGCAACAGCAATATGTCATATCTTGAGGTTTCTCTAAACAAATATTCCACATTAGATTCATCTGGTGCGGGTATTTTTAGTTCCATGCCCTCTTTCTTTTGTGTACTTGGAAAAGATGACGAAATTTTTTATTGTAAAAATCTTAAAATCAAGATTTTGTTCAAATTTCATTCTGTCTTCAAGTTACAGTTGAAAGAGTTGAAAAAGTTTTGTTTTTCTTTTTTCAATAATTTCGTATAGAGAATCTACCATCCAGCAGATGAACAGTACTTCCACATGTTTTTCAATATTATTTTTGCGATTTGTCTTCTGTTTTACTGCCATATGAAAATTATTGAATCCATTCTAACATATGTTTTCATTGATATTTTAATAGAAAAAAATAAAAACGATAATAGACACACCAAAGCCTAAGAGAACAACATGATTGTGGGAAGAAAATCTATGCCAAGACAACTGAAAAACTATCCTAGTAATACAATGTATTCCATGACATTTAAGAAAATCCAATTTTAACAAATTTTCACAAATACCCTGGACTATACTAGGCATAATGAAATTTTTCTGTTTAATTAACTGCATTAATGGGTGCGTATACTTAATATTTAATTCTCATATACTCTAGCATTTCAATACTCATACGCTACGGTGTACACACTGCATTTAGCAATAGAGGTTAAGTTTTTTGGAGAAATTTTTTTAAACTTTTATGCTTAAAACTGAAATGAAATTTAAAATTAAAAATACAGAAAAACTTAACAAATCAATTATTCTATGATTTTCACAGCCAGCTAGCAAATTAGAAACAAAGGGTTTAGGGTCTACCAATGACTTCGAGGTCTTAGTTGACATAGGTCCTAAACTGAAACCATAAGACTTTCCTTTTAATAACACAGAAACCTAATACGCTGACATTGTAGGTGCACATAATTGTGTCACTATGATATCCATACAGGGTATTGTAATAATACTGAATAGTAAATTGACCTCGAAAGTTTTATCTCGAGAGCACTTCAAGCAATAATAATATGTAGAGGGCATGCGATTAAATGTTTCGTATGGAACTCAAGAATTTATAGCGGTCATATTAATCCAGACCTTTAGGACTATTGCTTGAGTAGTCAAAACGAATTTGAAAATGGATTAGATGGAGTTAAAGGAGACCCAGTCCTGGTGTTGACAAAAACTAGAGAAATGGGAACTTGTCTCATAACGGTGTTGCATTGTTTAATGCTTCTAAGACCATTGTCATGTCGTATGGAAACTATGGTGAAGAACATTCCCCTGGACGATGCAGCTATTGGGTGGACAGAGCTATCTATCTCTACGATTTTTGTAAAGTGCCAACGAAAGCAATTTGGAACCTACTAACTCTTTAAAATGAAACGATGATAGAAAGCCCATGGGAAAACAACGTACATTGATTACTACAATCCTTCATTCGGGATTACGGCCTGGCTTCTTCTGCCACTTGTGCTGTGTGTGTATATATTATGTGGGAGTAGCGACAACTTACTATTATAGGTGCCAGATTTGACGATTTATCATAATTTTTACGATTTTAAGCACCAAAAATATAGACGACATGACAATTTATGTCCTCATTTTGACGATTTTTTGCAATTAAAAATTTATATCAACTTCTTATCCTATTATCGAATACTTGTAATGATTTTTCTGTATTTTATGCCTTTTTATCCCTTAAAAGTCAAAAATTTTTAACTAAGTTGCAGACAATTTAAAAAATTCATTCATAGCTTCTAATGTTAGTATCAGATGAACAAAGCCAAATGCCCTTATTTATTTTATACGTTTGGAACTAGGAAAATATATTATAGGGAGGAGAAAAGCGAGAACATTAGGTTTAAACGAACATTGTATGTAATTAAGTGTGCCATAATCTTCATAAACAAGTTCCCTTATATCTCCCGAGCAATATCCGTTGTAGTGAACGTAGAACAGTCAAACACAATTCACATTCCAACGATGTTAAAGGCCAGCCCATACATGAAAGTTGTATTAAGAAGTGGAGTATTTATTGCACCACCTTAAGCAACCAAGAAGCAGAAAACTGTGTCAGTTCAGGTCCATACCATCAAAATCTTTTGACTTTCTAATATTTACACCACATATGGACACAGATGATGCTATAATATTACTGCTTAACATTGACTGACCTGGTGTTTGAATTGTGGCCTCACGTTTGTCAACACGTTGTCTATTAGGCTACGAAGACAAGACTATGGGAAACAGAAAATCAATGTCACCTTCTGCTGCATTTTCGGCCGTATGAGAATTTATGGCAAAAGCAGTCTAAAGAGTTTTTTGAGGGCGAGAGCTGACTGTAAAGCGTGAAGGGTATACCCCATCAAAAAAGAAAATAAAGTAAGGCTGTAACACTTCTCAAAGTGAGTGCAGGATGAGGATAAAAAACGGGCGTTCTGACTGGAAGAATAGTGATCGTATCAAACCGTATGAATTCGCCTTAACAGAAAAGCAATCGTGTCACCAGTATTAGGTGGCAGTATTGCCAATATTGTTACAAAGATGAAAAAAATCGTGATACTAGTGCTTTGCTTTTACATTGTTTAACATTAAAATTACAAATGTAAGTTACAAAACCAAAAACAATGAATAAATTATTGCACTAGGTAATATAACAACAAATACCAGCATAAATAAATGGTAAACAAGTAAACATAAATAGAACAACATATACTATAAGAATAAATATGAACAAAATACAAAAACAACAACAAGCCAGGTTTCGAACCCCAGGCCAGACATTAAAGCAAAATACAAAATACAGCAGTTTATTGGCAAAAGCTTTGAGAGTAAATAAAAATTGCCGGGAAAAGTTTCTCAAAAAAATCTGTCGTCCGGAGTCGACTTTATACTGAAGGTCCCTCCACTTAGTGGATAAAATTAACACACACAGCATAAGTGAAGTGAGCAACTAGATTGTAATCCTGACTAATCTCAAAAAAATGTTTGCACACTTGATAAAATATTAGACTTATGCGATTTTTTTAAATTTATAGTGCTAATATTTTGTGGGTTCACCGCTTGCCGACGCCTTCTCATGGATTGAATAAGCTTCAGAATGGCACATTCTAATGGTATTTTTTCCCACTCTTCTTTGATGAACTTTATCAAATCGTTTTTATTTGTGGATGATCTTTTCCCTACCTTTTTCTTCAGATGAACCCACAAATTTTCGATAAGGTTAATATCAGGACTTTGGGGAAGAGTACAATTAACTTTGGTGCAGTTGTAAAGTAACCTTGAGTTATATAAATAAGATTTATTTTAAGGATCATTATCTTAATAGTATTTGTGATGAAATTTACTCGCATTAACCGGGTCAATAAAACCAAATTTCTTAATGCTGACGGTCACTTTATTTTTTTGAAATATCAAGATATACTTCCTTAGTCATTATTTCATCCAAAATCCTGATTACACCAACTCCGTTGCTTGGTATACAGCCGAATACCATTACAGACAGTTTTCCAAACTTTATTGTAGGAATAATATTTTCATTTTCTAGTGCTTTCAGAGGCTTACGCCAAATTCTTTGCGGTATGTTATGATAATAAAGTTTTATTTTCGTCTCATTTGAGAAAATAATATCGTCCCAGTACTCCGGAGGAAGTGAAATGTATCCGGTGGAAAATATTAATTTCTTTTCGATATTTTATGCTGACAACAGGGGTTTTTTCCTAGTCATTCTTGAAGAATATTTGTGTTTTTGAAGAACATTTCCAATGGTTTCTTGGAAAACACGTAACCCAAGAGGATCGGGCACTGGATTGTGGGCTATCATACACGGTTCCAATAATTTTTCTCTCAACTCGCTGCCATCATCTTTTTTGACCTGTCTGTAGATCCCTTTAAGTCAAGTCCATGCTTTTTTTCAGCATGAGATATACAATTTTATACAGTCCTGATGTTTAGGGAGAACATACCGGCGAACATATCCCTGACAGAATTGCCTTTGTAGTAGTTGAAATAGTCCAATTTTATGGTCATAAACAAGTACAATTATAGTCCAAAAATAAAAAAAATATTGTTACGAAAGTGGAAATGGTGTTGTTAAGATGATAAACAAAAGCTCCAAAAACAAAACAGCGCACTGTTCACGTGATCAATGAATGAGTAAAAAAATATACCAACAAAAATAAAGCGCTTGTTTACAAGATCGATGAATAAATAAGAATAAAGGATAAAAAGACATAAATAACCAACAATAACATGAAGGGAACAAAGAAGTAAACAAGAAACAACAATGTGCGGTATAAAATAGCGAACAGAGAAACAACGCAATAACAACTAATCTACCTGCTCGAATGTAAACAAAAAACAACAAAAAATAAGAATAGGTTGTTTACATTTTTAGATTGTTCCCGAAGGACGTCATCGTCCTTCAAGGGCATTCATCACACTGATGATCCAGTAATATAAAAGGCAAGCCAAAGCGAGCAAGACATGATTCAGAGTGCAGAGTTTGAACTGAATCGTGTACGACGACGTCACGTTGGTTGAGAATTAAAATCTATTATGGATTCAGAGTTTGAGTTGAATCAGTCGTGTGTGCAGACGGCACGTTGCATTCGAAGTGTGAATTAAGCTAGTCGTGTATAACAACATTACGTTGGTTGAAGTGATAAATCAATCGGTTGTGTGCAGACCAGTTGCGTCTGAAGGAACCCGTTGTTAGTGTTGTGCTTACAAAAAGGTTGTGAGCAAAGGGTAACTAACAAGTGTTGTTGCTTACGAAAAGGTTGTAAGCGGAGAATTATCACGAACAAACACATATTGTGAAAATTATTGTTGTATACGTGGAATAAACTGGAACAGTGGCACAAAAGTTGTGCAGATAATAAAGAATTTATTAAAATCAAACACATATTTATTTTTACTTTATTTGCAATCTACGAACTCATATTTTTAATGTTTTTTAAAAGATTTTGTTGTTAGAATTCTTGAATGAAGATCAAATTTAAAATTTTTTTTTTGGTCTGTGCAAAAATTTTTTTGACAAACTGTATATATGTATCAAATCCTCTGATAAGATTTTGAAATAGGGAGCATGAATCATCTGAACACACAACATTTCAGGAGTAGGTGCTTGGGTTACATATTCAAGGGTACAACGATTAGAAGCTTGAGCGAAGTAGCTGTTTAAACCACAAGCATAAAGAACGAATTTACTAAATATAACACCGAGTATTTCAATATTGAAATCAATAGCTTACTTATGAAATTCAATTAGTGAAGTTCGATTGATGTTTAGTTTCAATTGCAATTCAAAGTGCAATTTATGTTCCTTTTTCTCAAATGCTAACGTAGGCCCCAGTGTAATCTGTACAATATTTGTATTAAATTTTAATTAATTTTTTTTTTTATTAAACTCTAGTGTTTGCAACAAAACACTAGTATGTGTGGCATGTGTGTATGTGTGTGTATGTGTGTGCAATATGCGTGTTATTTGATTTATTGAGAAAATATCAGAGAGTATCAACAACAGCAGCCAGAAACAACAGCAATACACAACTAAAACAGCTGCTCATATGTGATGTTTTTTATTATTATTTTTTTTTTTCTGATAAATTTCAACGTTTTTATCTCGTTGTTTGATGCCTTGCCTTTCCTTTCCTCTCCTCTTTTCTTTTCTTTTCATTTTTTGGCGTGTTATTTTCTTTTTCAATATCTTTTTATTTTCTACTTATTTTGCTTCTTTTTCTTCATTTTTCTTCTTTTTTTTTTTTTTGAATTATTTTATTACAATGTTTATGGAAATTTTCAATACGTAAAGAAATAAAATAAAATCTCCATCACACACTCACATACACTCTCGCACTCAAAGTAGAGAACATCAGCACTATGGGATAGCACAGCTGTCAGTATCGTATTTGTAGCAGAGAATGCTAGAATGGTTGTAACTGTGTATGTTGGAGCCCTTTAGCAAGTCTAAAGAATGGAAATTTTTTTTCTTTTTGGAAGAAAAATGAACAAGAACAACAGCAACAACAACAATAATAATAAAAAAAAAATTAAAACTCACGAACAGCTTTACTCTTCAGCAACGCTTTTCTTTCTTTCAAATCGTTCATCTCAGTTTATTTGTTCTTTCGTTTCTTTTCCTTGCTTGGCTTTTTGCTTTCTGTCTGTCTATCTGTGTATGTGTGTCTGTGTCTCTGTGTGTGTGTGTGTGTGTCTGTCACTTTAAATAATAATCAATCCATAATGCCAAAAGGGATTTAAGGCTGATCAATAGCAGCAAGCGGTTCCATGTATATCTGTGAGTGTGTGTGTATCAGAATTTCTTCTTTTTTTCTTCTTCTTCAATATTTTTAATTTCTTTGTTTTCATTTTTATTGTATTTTTATTTTATCTTTTATGATTGTTGTTGTTGTTGTTGTTATTGGTTTTGTTATAACATGCTGATGCTTGATATTGTCGCTGCACACATACACGTATTACTGCTGCCTTTATATGTTATTTTTGCTGTTTCCTGTTTGATGTTGCTGTCGTTGTTGCTCCTATAAGCTGCCAATACAATTGATTTATTATTTTATCTTGACTTTTTGTTATTTGGAATCATAATTGAATAGACAACATGCAAAATTGAAATTGTAACCAGGCATACCAACCAAAGTTCAAGCTTAAAACGAGACGTATTGTACACTACAATAGAGATATTCAACGAAAAATGTATCGTCAGATAATGACCTGCAGTACCACTCCTTCTAGAGAGTCCTTAGGTCATTTTTTTTTCACTTTCTCACTTCTTACATCGTTGAAAATCGAAATTTGGAGGTGATTATAACGTAATTATTTCCCTCAAAGCTTCTCTGTCGTGTATTAGGTCACTAAAGCATGTTTGGAGATAATAGAAGTTCTACTGAATCACAGGAAAATTACATTTAGGATCAATTCGGACCCGATCCGAATAAGCAAACCATTACTCAGCTTTAAGCTACTGCAATTGTTCTCTTAGACTAGGTATATGAAGTCGAAAGTCTTATGTATCTTCAGCCCTTAAGTCCCATAATAATGACTGCAGTACTATGCTAGTACTGCCATATAATGAACTCTCTATCTAATTCATTGTAATTAACTGTGAAAATATTTCGAGCTTCACTTATCTTTCGTTAGAAGGAGACATGAACCGGACCATAAACATCAGAATTCTATAGGCAATCTATGAAAAGTATACCGTATATTCAAGATCAATGCAATAAGAAAAGTTAATGCCAACCAAAATATGGATAATGATGTCTAGTATTTTTGTAACCAATAACTGAAGAGCAATTTCTTTTAATGTCTATGCAACTCACCGTGAAATTAATATCGAGTAATAACTACAATAAAGACACTGAACGTGCTTGAAACAGAAACTTTCTACGTAACCCTGGTTAGACAAGTTTAGCTATCATGCCCGTATCCGATGTTAACTAAGCACATAATTTGTTCAAAGCTTGCAAGTTTCAATGAGAACTCAATCGAAAATTCGGTGGTACCATCTGAATAATGCATCCGTTTTACAATTTTCCGCTTCAGCATACGAGAGATCATTATTCTCGAGATCATTACCAAATAATCAATGACCTGATTGCTGTCAGAAAGAAACATAATGCCACTCCAGAGCTATTTTCATCCTTAATAATCATTATCGCATTATGGCACCACTAATTTTCAAAAAAGTGTCCAATTGCTTGCGTACGCTAACGACATCGACATCATAGGGCGTACCAAGCGAGATGTTACTGCTGCCTTTAGTGCTATTGAACGGGAGTCTAGGAAGATGGGTCTAGCAGTAAATGAGATCAAAACGAAGTATATGTTATCGACAAGTAGGGACATGCTGCGTACAGGTTCTCAGATTACGGTAAATAACTATACTTTTGATTCAGTCAAGGAATTTATTTATCTTGGCTCTGCCGTTACCTCTAAAAATGATGTCAGTCTGGATATCAAACGCAGGATTATTCTTGCCAACAGGTGCTACTATGGTCTCAATATGTAATTGAGTAGCAGAGACCTCTCTCGTGCGACAAAATTAAAATTCTACAAGACGCTCATCTTACCCGTGCTTTTTTATGGCGCAGACGTATTGACAATATTAAGAACTGCTACTGTAGCCTTGAAGGTGTTCGAGAGGAAAGTCCTACTTAAGATCTTCGGTCCTGTGCGAGTTGGCGATGATTTCCGCATCATACACTAAGCTGTATGAGTTTCTCAACGCATAGACGTTGTGCAGCGTATTAATATCCAGCGGCTACGCTGGCTCGGCCATGTCGTTCGAATGGAAGAGGATGTAGGCGCGCAAGAAGCAGAGGCGCCTGGAAGGAAGTGTTGTGGCAGGTCGACATCCGTTAACTGGGTTGTTAGTGGCGAATTAAGAAAGTAAGTAGGTAATGATTATCCCAGCATGCATAACCAATATTCCTCCTTTAAAGCTGCTGCTAGTGCATCCTTATCGGATAAGCCATACCTTCTGCTTTCTGCTCCTCTTCTTTCTTGTATGATTCATTATGATTTTAAGGGAGTTAGTTATTTACGCATTTTCTTGTATCGGGAATAGATGTTTAAAACTTCCACGAGTTGTCATAATGTGGTATCTTGCAAGCAAGGTAATCGAAATTTTTAAACTCCGTCAGGAAAATTAGGAGGCCTATCGCTCCGAAATGATGATGTTGAGCCACTTATCGCGGAATTGAAAATTTACTTTTTGGCAACACTGGTTTAAACAGTTCACGCACGTTTCGTGTCCGTTTGTTTCACTGTCAAACATCTTCAGTTTGGTCTATAATTTAACCATGAATCGTCTTACAAACGAACAACGCTTGCAAATCATTGAATTTTATTATCAAAATAAGTGCTCTGTTAAGAAAGTTCATCGCACGCTTCTTCCATTTTATGGTCAGTTTATGCCAGTTCATGGCGACTGAAGAGGCTACTCGAGTTATTGTGACAAATTTCGCACCACATTGTTGGACATTAAACCACCCAACAAGCTTACATAAAGTAACGGCCAGTGTAAATGGTGACCATTAATTATGGATTCATTGCCGTTCGCAGATATGGGGCCTCAGTTACTCAACAACGTGGAAAATTTTGCGGAAGGATTTAGCTGTGAAGTCTTTCAAAATACAGCTGCTGCAAGAATTGAAGCCGAACGACCTACTGCAACGCAGAATTTTTGGTGAATGGGCTCTTGGAAAGTTGGCCGAAGATCCACTTCTTTATCGAAAAATTGTGTTCAGCGACGAAGCTAATTTTTGGCTCAATGGATACTAAAATAAGCAGAATTGTCGATTTTGGAGTGAAAATCAGTCAGAATCATTGCAAAAGCTACCAATGCATCCAGAAAAAATCACAGTTTGGTGGGGTTTATGGGCTGATGGCATCATTAGAGCGTATTTCATCAAAGATGTTGCGAATCGCAAAGTAACTGTGAATGGTAAGCGCTATCGTGAGATGATATCCAACTTTTTTTTCCCCCAAAATGCAAGAGGTTGACTTGCATGACATGTTGTTTCGACAAGTCGGTGCCACATTTCATACAGCATGCGTAACAATGCCGCCTAATCGTGCGATTTAACGCCTTTAGACTATTTTTTGTGCGGCTATGTTAAAGCTTATATCTATACAGACAAGCCCGTTTTAATTGACGCATTGGAAGACAACATTGAAGAATTTCTTTCTGAGATATCGGCCGAAATGTTTTTTTTTTCGAACGTCCCCGACCTCTCACTAACCCACCCTCACCCGACCACGGAGGGCTCGTTCCCATTACGTAGAGACACGAACACACTACAGTCCGGACTGTAGAGGGTAAGGGAAAAGTTATGGCAACGAGAACATAAAACAGCTACAGAACTTAATCACAAGCTGAATAAGGTAACAATAAAACGGAACAATCTAAGACAAACAGGAAAATACATTTTTATATAATAATTGATAAATTAATGCCAGTGTACAAGCCACGCTTTACATTACAAACACTATAAATAAAATCTATAAAATCATAATGCAAATTAAAATCATTATATAATCTACGAAAAGGAAAATTACATGCATAGTTCGTGTAAAAATCTTGCTGAAATTCAGGTTACAAAGCAATAACTCAGAATCGATATCACCTTTAACTAGATTAAAAACAAAACAAATCCCTAAAACAGCCCTTCTCCGTTCCAAAGTTGGAAGTTTTATCAAAGCTAATCTATCCTCATACGGTGGAAACCTATTGGCATAATCCCATCCTAAGGAACGTAAACAGAATAATAAAAACTGCTTCTGCACAGACTCAATTGAATCACTATGACAACGATAGTATGGATTCCAAAATAGGCCTAACAAGTGAAATGTACAGTAGTTTTGTTATATAAGGATCAATGAATTCCCTAGCCCATCTGTTCACAAAACCAAGAACAGCCCGAGCCTTGCCAATCATCAAACTAATAATGTTGGAAAGAGTATGCCAATATTGGACCAAATGGATGGACCATTTGAGGTACAGTTGTGGTTAACATTTGCTGGAAATAATCTTCAAACATTAAATGACGTGGACTGTACTATCGATTCAAATAAATATTTGAAAAATTTTCCTATAGCTTTTAAAAAATCACCTTTTACATATGAATGCGCCATATGTGGCGTATAATTAATATTAAATTTTAACTTTTATTATCGAATAACACTCATACGTCGTGATGAACTTTCAATTGTCAACACAATAATAATTTCAAAAAAATAATTACAAAACCTACTCATTAACACACAACCTTTTAAGAAATCGATCTCTTTGTAAATATTTTATCTTTTCTTCTTCTTCTTTATCAATTTCAATGAAAAGTTTTTCATTTTATTTCTTTTTCTTTTTTGCAGATTTTTAATTGTTCTCACAAAAATAGAAAAAAAAATTCAAAGAAAGTCCCGATAAATAATCACAAACAGATTCCGGAAAAAATTACAAAAAAATTAAGAAAAAAAGAGAAGAGAATTGTCTTCTTAGGCAGCTAAAGAATACGATAAGACTTTGGGTATTGAAAAGTTAAAGTTTAAGTTTCATTTCTTTGTTGTTGCTTTTGTTTATTGATTAAATAAACGACGACAAGATACTCTTTCACCAAACAGCCTTACGTACTTACTTTGTTCAATTGCCAGATTTTTTTTCTGAACATATTTTCTAAGGCTTGCCTAGTACATATGTGTGTATGTATGTGTGCATGTAAGTATGTTATCATGGCTGCCTTACCGTTACTTAATGCTGCTGCTATTGTTGCTTGTTGTTGTTGTTGTTATTCAAAGCAATAAAAATATTTCTGAAGGAATCCCCCAAAGCATTTTATAAGTATTTGTGGTACTTTGTTTGTAAATGCATGCGTATGTGTTTGTGAATACCAAAGAGAACACATTGTTACTGTGTGTTATGGCTTGTTTACGCCGCTCTCAACAATGGCTGACTAGCAATGTGAATGGATGCGTGTGTGTGTGTAAGTGTAAGAGAGTCCATTCGTTAGTGTTAATGAATTTAAGAACTCGTATGCATACATTAAAGGCTGCTTTTATTACGATACGTACAAACAGTTGTGTTCAAAATAATAGAAGTGCCAACTTCATTTAAAAGCAAAATTTAAAATTAAGAAAAATTAAAGAGAAAATATCCAGTTTTTTTGACTTAAAATATATTTCTAATTCATTTTCTTATATATATGAACACTTAATTATTTAGTTAAAACTACCAAAATAAAAAATATTTCATGTAAATACCACCTACACTCAAAATTACTTGTTCAAAATAATAGCAGTGTTAGCATACAACTTAATAATTTTTAAACAGAAGGCATAAAGCTATTTTAGTTTTTGGTTAAATAGCCTTAGTTTTTAATAACTTCAGAACATCTAGGAGGCATTGAGTTAATAAGATCTTGGCATCTGTTTAAAGGAATTGGATGGATTGACATCCGCGTACTGTGGTCCATAATTCTGCTGCATTTCAAGGTTGTTTCCCTGCAACATTCTTTTTAACATCTTCCCATAGATGTTCTATGGTATTAAAGTCAGGAGACTGAGCTTTCCACGCTTTAACCTTTATCCCATTAACCCGAAACCGCTTATTTGCAAATTTACTAGAGAGTTTCGTGTCATTATCTTGTTGGAATATCCATTTTAGAGGCTTGGAATATGATAAAATTACTTCTCTCGAAGTGCCGGCATAGACGTTTCTATCCATTATGACTTTAATTCGATGTATTGGGTCTACACCATTATAAGAAAAGCTCCCCCATATCATTAGTTTTGCACCATCATGTTTAACAGACTTTTGTGTAAGATGAGCTTTGTATTTGGTATTGAGCAGAGGTCTAACATACTGTCTAGACTTAGAGCCACCAAATAATACAATTTTGCTTTCGTCGGTCCACAGTATGTTACTTCATTTTTCTTTCGGATATTTGTTATATGTTCTTGGGAAATCTTTTTTTTTTTTGTCAACAATGGCCCCTTTTGTGGCCTTTTTGAGAATAAATTATCGTCCATCAGACACGTACGAATAGTAGGTCCACTTACGGCAAAATTCAGATCTTTGTGAGTTTTTCTTTGAAGACGCCGAAGGATTTATGTTGCCTTATCGCACAATTCGGCGGTCATCGACAGTTGATGTTTTGCCCTTGAGCCCACGCGTTTCGGCCTTTTTGTGTCATTATCTTATTGGAATATCCATTTTAGAGGCTTGGAATATGATAACATCACTTCTCTCAAAGTCTCTAACTGGATGTATTGGGCCTATACCATTGTACGAAAAGCTTCCCCATATCATTAGTTTTGCACTATCATGTTTAACAGTCTTTTGTGTAAATTAAGCTTTGTATTTGATGTTGACCAGAAGTCTAGTATACTGTCTAGACCCAATGCCACCAAATAAAACAATTTTGCTTTCGTGGGTCCACCGTAAGTCTCTCCATTTTGCTTCGGAATATTTCATATGTTCCTGGGCAAACTTTAAACGTGCTGCTACCTGTTTTTCTGTCAACAATGGCACCTTTTTTGGACTTTTTCAGAATAAATTGTTGTCCATCACACGCTTACATATAGGAGGGTCACTTACGAGGAGATTCAGATTCTTTTGAATTTTTTTGAAAAACGCCGAAAGATGTATCGCACAATTCGGCGGTCATCCCGAGTTGATGTTTTGCGCTTGGGCCCACGCATTTAAATATTTTTTTTTATATTTTAAAGCATTTGTGATTATTTGATCGGAGTAGCTTAAGATTTCCTTAATTTCTTTGTAAGTTTGCCATTTTTTTTCCAAGATTTTTAATTAGTTTTCTCTTTTCTTCAGTGAAGTTCTTTTGTCGTCCCACTATTACAAAAATTTATGCGCATCACTGTAGAAAAAGTTTTAATTACGGTTTTCCGTACTTACTGTTCATTTTTTCTTTTCAATTCTATGCTGTTATATATTTATTTTTAGAAGAACACTCACACTCCTATTTTTTTGATCAAGTGGAGTTAGGGGCAAAGGCAGAAATGAATCAATTTCAGCGCAAATATTAAAGTTATTACGAGATTCTTTTTTTGTAATTAATGATACAATAAAAATTTTCAACATTGAAAATATTACATGATAGCACTGCTATTATTTTGAACACAGCTGTATGTGTATATATACGAGTATATGCCGCTGGTATGACTTTATTTCCTTATTTATTTGCGAATTTTTTGCGTTTGTATTTAACTTGATTAGAGAGAGAGAGTAAAAGTATTTGTATTTTTATTTGTAAAATTTTATTAAGTATCTTCATTTTTCTTATTACCAATTCTCTTTCTCTCTCTCTCGCTCGCTCTCTCTCTCTCTCTCTCTCTCTTTGGCTCTTGCCCCCATGTGTTATTCTCTGTATTTTATTGCGTTAGTTGCCTTCCTTATTTGTGTTGAATTCTGTTGTTTTGTTTGAAATTCCTTTTGATTTCTTATCATGAATGGCAAAAGCGTTACACATTTTTCAATGGCCTTTAAGAAAAAAAAATTTAAGTTTTTGCAATTTGACTCAAAAAAAAGAAAAAAAATCCTTTTTATGGTTATTGCGTTAAGGTTTATTATTTGGGTCGTACGTCGTATATCCGTGTCTTGTCGTAAGTGGTATGTAGTTGTAGCTGTCATTGTATTTTATACTCTTTACAAATACAAAATGAAACTGACATTTATTTTTACTTTAAATTCGCGTTTATTTTTGTATCTAAAAAAAGGATGAAAATATTTGCATTAACACATACTCCGCATATATAAAAGGAAAAGAGGAAAAAAGGAAAATAAATGTCTCATCAATGTATTATCAAACATCCAATATAAGTATTCAATATCTCTTACCACTACTTAAGGGATACACTCGAAATGAAAATAAAATCATTTTGAAAATCATAAAACAGTCAACAACAAATTTACTTTTAACACACGAATTAAATTCATAAAAATTTTAGAGTACCTGGTACATGGAAAGCAATAAGCCGTTAGAGCAGGGGACTAATGAAAATATTTAAGGGTTTTAAATATTTATATACCCATGCCTACTCCACCTGTCTCCATTTAAATGGAGTTTATAAATAAAGAAATATTCCTAAACATAAGGCCATAATATGAAATGTGAAAAGGCAAAACTCAAAAGTAATACTTGAACGGCTAAAATAAACATGAAATGAGACTAACGTGAAGATTAACACTTAAAAATTTAGTATTAATCTGATATTGTTCTAGAGAAAGGATTTTTTTTTTTGTTGAAACCTCTATTAAATGTCCACCTACGGATGGGACTTATGTTGGATTGGTCCAAGATCAGAAATCAGTAATGAATCGTTTTTTCGCTACCCGTAAGCACTCATGAAACTTTAAATATAAAAGAGTTAACAATATTGAAACGAAACTACGCTGATTCAACAACAAAGTGTAGCGCAGAGAGAAGTAAACAACCAACAACAAAATGCATTACAAAAAAAAAGAGAGCGGATAAACAGTAAACAAGATACATACATTCATACATAATTGGTCATCACAACCCTTTAGTCAGGATTATTGAGCTAGTTTCTCACATCCCATATGTAGTGTGCGTTAATTTTATACAAAAGTAATGGGACCTACACTTTAAAATCGATTTCGAACGAAGGATTTTTTGAGAAACTTTTCATGACAATTTTATTTATTCTCAGAGTTTCTGCCAGAAATCTGCTGAGAAAAAATCGCCGAAGAAATACTTTTTTTGTATTTTATTCTGATGTTTAGTCTGGGACTCGAACCCTGGCTTTACGTCTAATAAGCCAGCACACTACCTACTAGACCATGGCGATTTCATAAACACAAAACAACATACACAAACAACAATAATAAAAACCAACTTGTTTACATTTTTAGATATTTCCCGAAGGCCATCATCCTCCTTCCAGAACATTTTTCACACTATTGATCCAGTGATAATAAAAGGCAGGACCGGGAAGGCAACAGTGATTCAGTTAGAATTCAGTCAGTTGTGTGTGAAGATGACACGTGGGAGTCAGTAAGAATACCGTCTAATACGTTGTGTGTGAAGTGAATATTGTGGTGTTGCTTACAAAAGGATTGCAAAGGCAGAGAAGAATAACGAACGGTTGTATTACGCACGCGGTACATTATGAAAGATGAATAACAATTACAGTAAATTGTCATTGTGTAAATCAATTTCTAAAGTGGCACACGGAATTGTGCGAACAATGAAGAATTGATTTAAAATTAAACACAAATTTATTTTAATTTTTATTTTATTTTTAATTTTGAAGTCGCCGTGGTCTAGTGGGTAGTGTGTTTGCTTATTAGACGTAGAGCGAGGGTTAAAGCCACAGGCCAGACAAGGAAACAAAATACAAAAAGTATTTCTTAGACGATTTCCTCGCAGCAGATTACTGGCAAAAATACTGAGAGTATATAAAATTGCCATGAAATGTTTCTCAAAAATCTATTATTCGGAGTCGACTTTAAACTGTAGATCCCGCCACTTACAATGTATAAAATTAGCACACACCACATAAATGGTGTGAGTAACTGGGTCAATAATCCTGACTAAAGGGTTGTAATGACCAATTATGTATGTATGTATATACACAATAACATTAAAATTTTTTCTCTAGTGTATTACACAATATTTCTGAACTAAACAGTAATTCCAAATCCGCTAAATATGGTGGGGGGAGGTATAGTGTGTTGCCTGCGTTTATAAAATATTGATATCAAAAAGATATTGAATGAAACTTATTTCCTTTTTCCTGTTTCTTATTTCGGTTTTATTCGTCTTTTTTTGTGGGTGTGTGGGTATGTCTGTGTGTGTTTTCTTGTGATTATTTTTAAACAAACCCATATCAATGCATTCAATGGCTTTTCATTTCTTCTATTACACACATAATGTGTGGTGGGTATAGTTGTGTGTTTCAACATGAGCATTACCATTGACGCATGTATGAATGTCTAACATAAAGAGAAATCAATAATGACAGACACACAGACAGACAGCCAGTTAAAAAACACAAACATGACAACTCATACATACACATACATATACAATGATGATTATTTTTTATATTTTATTGTAGTTTTTGTAACTAAATCGTTATCAAAATGAATACAAAAAGAAAACGGCAGACCGGATGTAAAACAATAACATGAGATTGATATTAAAATTTCAAATGGCCGAACTCATACACACATAGTGAAAGAAAGGAAATTAGAAATGGTTTTAACAGCATTTGATACGGATTCAGTTTAAAATAACAATAAGAAGGAAACAAAATATTCAAGGAATTAAAAATTATTTCAGATTCATTTAAACAGGCGTCAACATAAAAACTAAGGAAATCGATTATTTTCAAAGTCTAAATCTAAAGTAGCTGAAGTCGCCGTGGTCTAGTGGGTAGTGTGTTGGCTTATTAGACAAAAGGCCCGGGTTCATATCCCAGGTCAGACATCAAAACGAAAAATATTTCTTCGGCGAGTTCCTCTCAGCAGATTTCTGGCAAAGACTCTGAGAGTAAATATTGCCATGAAAAGCTTCTCAAAAATCTGTCGTTCGGATTCGACTTTAAACTGTAGGTCCGGCCACTTAATAGATAAAATTAACGCACACAACATAAGTGGTGTGAGAAGCTAGGTCGTAATCCTGACTGAATGTAAATCTAAAGTATTTAGTGGATCTTCATAACATTCAAGCTGCCTTAACATATCCTTCCAGGTATCTCTGCTTCTTATGGACCTTGGCCACACCAATCGATGACACGGCTTCCTTGACTTGATCCTTCCAATGTAAACCAGGTCATTCTATTCACCGAAATCTGTAGATCTCCGTAACAAGTAAACGTCTCGCCGGAGCATGCTATTCCATTCGAACGACATGGTTCAGCCATAGCAGCCTCAGGATATTAATACGCTGCACATAGGTCACTGTTGGATCGGAACGTAAATCATTGCCAACTCTCACTGCACCGAAGATCTTAAATAGGACTTTTCTCTGGAACACTTTTAAGATTGCTGCATCAGTGCTTAATACAGTCCCAGACTCTGCCTCATGCCATAAAGGAGCACGGAGAGGATGAGCCTCTTGTGGAATATTAGTTTTAGAGAATGTCATGAAACAAAAGAATTGTGTGCAGTATAGACACAATTTCTCGTCCTTAATTACTAAAAGAGAACAAACCCTTTAAAGTTCTGGCTTCAGTACTACTAAACCAACAGTCGCACTGCCTTAGCCTGTGCTATGTGTTCTTAATAACCTTCGTATGGATACAATAAAATTAAATTGAATGCATTTGAATCGATTGTTTCTCAATCGAAAATACTCGAACCGTTTATTGTTTCGTTTTGTAAAATCATCATTTAGCCATTTGACTGTTACTGTTATGTTGTTGAATATTTTCTCAATTTTTTGTTTTTATTTGAAAGTACAATCCTTTCGGTTAATAATGGAAAATAATTTCGTTCAAACGGTTGCCTTGGGTGGCCATGCAGTAGCCTATACGATCGGTTCAATTTTTAAGTAGATTGTCGATTGTGTGCAGCTGTATTTTAATAATGGCTTCACTAATGTTATCCTTTAAAGCGTGAATTGTCTATGGCTTGTCGAGGTAACACTTATCTTTAACGGCATCCCACAAATAATAGTCCAACGTTGTAAAATAGCAGCTCCGAGGTGGCAAAAAAATTAGCTCTGCGGCTCATAATGCGATCTTCAAAACCCGGGCGCAAAACATCGAGTATAGCTTCGGCTGTGTGGCACGTATCGCCGTCCTGTTGAAACCAAATGTTATCAATATCCTCCTCTTCAATTTTTGTGAACAAAAATTCGTTCAACATGGCCCGCTACATCGTATGGTATGGTATGGTATGGTATGGTATGGTATGGTATGGTATGGTATGGTATGGTATGGTATGGTATGGTATGGTATGGTATGGTATGGTATGGTATGGTATGGTATGGTATGGTATGTATGGTATGGGTATGGTATGGTATGGCTATGGTATGGTATGGTATGGTATGGTATGGTATGGTATGGTATGGTATGGTATGGTACGGTATATTACACTACTCGTTATAATTTTAGTGCAGTTTTTAATTGTATTTTAATTAATAAATATGTAAATGAAATAAATACAAATAATTTATGTATTTTATTTTCAACATAAATAAATATAATGCATTCAATTTTAAAGACACATTTTGTTTTCATTTTTCTTTTTCTGTATATGTTAACTTCATTGCCATTTATCCATTTTGCTTTTTTTAATCTTCATGTTTTTCGCTTTTATTGTCATACTACAAACCACAAAAGTCAGATTTCATCAGGCAATTGTCCCTTTGCTGTCAGACATTCTCCTACTTCTCATATTTTTAAAATAAAAAAATAAAATTATCCATGTCACTTCATTAATATTAATCATGGTAAATGAATTGTATTTTTTCTTTATGCTTTTATTTCGTTTTTATTTTCATTTAAATTTTTTCATTATTATTATTATTTACTTAACTCAAGTATTCATTTCAATTCAATTCATATCGTTTCATTTCTTTAAAATTTTACATTTCTGAGAAAATAATAGACAATCGTCAGAGGTTTTCTGCTTTTCTGCATACAAATTTTATGCTTAAAAATTAAGTGAACACTTTCACATACTTTTTCAATTTCTCTCTCTCTCTCTCTCTCTCTCTCTTTATTTCTTTCTTTCTTCTTTTTGCCATTCTTTTGCAAAAGATTTCCTTAACAATCATGAAAATTGTCAGGAAATCATTAAAAATTTAATTAAAATGCAAATGCCATACTTACAGAGAGAGAGAGAGGCCAGTATAAAAAACAAAGAAAGAAATGAAAACATTGTTAAACAAATACTTCCATATCAATAAATACAACTACAACTACAACAACAACATCAATAATAATGTAAATGAAATGAAAAATTAAAAAATAATCATCAAATTAAAATGCGAATGAAAAAAATGCAAATAATAACAGCAATATGAGCAGAATCATGCACTTAAAAACGCATGTTTTTAACAAACCGAAATGAAACGAATCGGATTTTTTTTGTAATTTTAATTGTTATTTGAACGTATCAAAAGTGTCATATTCACCATTTGCCCATTTGCTGATTTACCGTTTGGTATTTACACGCATACACATCTATAGGCATACACACCATACACATCTACTCATACAGACAAAAATTAAATGAAAAGTAAGAGTAAAAGAGCTTCAAATTAATATCACACTGTAGTTATGGTGAATATTTATTTGCTCTTTCGCTTTCTGTTTTTCTATCTCTCTCTCTCTCCCCTTCTCGCTTTACATTAGTGAACGTGTTCTGTTGTGTTGTCTATGTAATTGAAATGTACGAGTATCAATGAGAAATCGAGAAGCAATTTTCAATGCCATGGTTGGCTTTTAGAGAAATTGTTCAGACCATGAAAGTACAATACCGTGCAGACTAGAGATTAGCAATTAAAAAGATGAACAAAATCAAATCATACTCTCAAAATTTCTGATAGTTATACGCATTCATACTGTTACGTTTTTACCTTTTAAAAACGTTAAAAATATGAGTTCGTTGATTGCAAATAAAGTAAAAATAAATTCGTGTTTGATTTTAATAAATTCTTTATTATCTGCACAACTTTTGTGCCACTGTTCCAGTTTATTCCACGTATACAACGATAATTTTCACAATATGTGTTTGTTCCTGATAATCCTCTACTTACAACCTTTTTGTAAGCAACAACACTTGTTAGTTATTCCTCGCTTACAACCTTTTTGTAAGCACAACACTAACAACGGCTTCCTTCAGACGCAACTTGTCTGCACACAACCGATTGATTTATCACTTCAACCAACGTAATGTTGTTATACACGACTAGCTTAATTCAACTCCAACTCTGAACTCTGAGTCATCGATAGATTATAATTCTCAACCAACGTGACGTCGTCTTACACGATTCAATTCGAACTCTAAATACAACGTGCCGTCTGCACACACGACTGATTCAAATCAAACTCTGAATCCTGAATCCTCTCTTGCTCGCTTTAGCCTGCCTTTTATATTACTGGATCATCAGTGTGATGAATGCCCTTGAAGGACGATGACGTCCTTCGGGAACAATCTAAGAAGGTAAACAACCTATTCTTATTTTTTTTTTTGTTGTTTCTTGTTTACATTCGAGCAGGTAGATTAGTTGTTGTTGGTTTATTTGTCTATCCTATTTTATACTGCACATTGTTGTTTCTTGTTTACTTCTTGGTTCCCTTTATTTTGTTGTTGGTTATTTACGTCTTTTTATCCTTTATTCTTGTTGGTATATTTTTCTACTCATTCATTGATCACGTGAACAGTGCGCTGTTTTGTTTTTGGAACTTTTGTTTATTATTTTAACAACACCATTTCCATTATCGTAACAATACTTATTTTAATATCATGGAACCTTTCTCTACTCATAAACAAAGTTCGAAGTGTAGACATCATATTCATATTGTTACGTTTTTACCTTTTTAAAAATGTTAAAAATATGAGTTCGTAGATTGCAAATAAAATAAAAATAAATTTGTGTTTAATTTTAAATCAATTCTTTATTATCAACACTACTTTTGTACCACTGTTCGAACATATACCACGTGTGCAACAATAATTATCACAATACGTGCTTTTTTGTTATATTTCTCTGCTAACAAACTTTTTGTAAACACAACACATGTTCGTTATTTTTCTCTGCTTACAACCTTTTTGTAACCAATACCACAATATTTTCTTTACACGCAACGTGTCTGACCGCATTCTTATTGAGTCCCACATAACGTCTTCACACGCGACTGATTGAATTCTAACTCGCTTTGTAAACAACTTGGTTCCATTTTTGTTTGTGTATCTTGTTTACATTCGTCCAGCCAGAGTAGATGTTCCTTGTGTATTTGCTTATCTGCTATTTTATTTTTTACGCTTCTCTTTGCTTTTGATTGTTTACTACTCTATCTGCTGCACTTTGTTGTTGGGTGTTTACTACTCTGTCCGCAGCACTTTGTTGTTGGCTGTTTAGATCTTTTATCCCTTACTTACGCAAAATAAATGTCAAAATTTCTCATGCCCATATGAAATGTATGAGACCAACCATAATTGCGCGGCGTTAACGCTTTGCTATTGGAAAACCCAATTTTGACAGAGCGTAATACTATGTTCAGACATGCACTTATATTAAGCAAATCGCAATAAACGGCATTATTGATCGCAATATTTCATATAAAATTTCAATTAATTATTGGTCAATAAATTCATAAATTATTAAAATATTGATTAAAACTTCAAATACAACACTGTCATAAGTACGTTCAGTGAGCATATTACATTTTTCCGAACACTTTCTATTAATATTTAACAACTCAAATGTAAACAACGACAGTTTCATAAGCAAAAGCTTTCTTTTCTGCTAGCTATCCCATATTATCAAATTTTTATTTTTCATCCTTCTGAGGAAATCCCATGTGGAGTCACAAGTAGTCCCTATTAACTGCAACAGCTCTGCGTTTCTGTTAATCGTTAGCAAATATTTTTTCCTTTTGCCACTAATTTTCGCGATTAAATTAAAAGCAGTGTTGTTCAAGCAATCAGCTGTTCTGTTTATAAATTTTCATATATTATATGTCTGAACGCTAAAACTATTGTTCTCAATACACGGAATATTGATTTAATAAAAGTGCATGTCTGAACATAGTATAAAGAAGTGAAGTTTGTTGTAAAACAAGTTTGTCATTGTTAAGTAATGACATGTTAGCTGCTGTCAATCCAATTGTGCAATTTTAGCTCTATTTCTTATTTTCATTTAACATGGTAAGTTAACATTACTGTTCTTGGCACAACGTTGACGCTTTTATTTAGGTTGCTCATTACAGCGTAAATGCTGGGCGATAAACTACGTTGCGCTTTATGCCGTAATTTAGGTTGGGCTCTCACGTATACAAATTAACGCACACACAACCTAAGTGTTGTGAGAAACTAGATCATAATCCAAACTGAAGAGTTGTTTTAATCAATTACGTATGTAAGTATGTTATTCAGCATTCCCAGGGATTTCTGTCATCAATTCGTTTTTAAAGAGTAAGTTTCAAACTGCTTCGTAGCATTTTCCAAAAGTCGTAAAAATTGATAAATCTGTCCTCCAGGTGAATGTTCCTCACCATAGTTTCCATAGGGCATGGTCATGGTAATGGTATTAAAGGCATTAAAGAATGTAACACCGTTATGAGACAATTTACCATTTCCTTAACACTATGCAATCTTCTGTGTCTTCTCCAACTCCATCTAATCCGTTTTCAAATTCATTTTGCCTACTCAAGCAATAGTCCTAAAGATCATAATTGACCTAATTACCATGGAGCATTCCTATGTATATCGTTTTCAGTTGCATACGAAACATTTAATCGCATGCTCCCTGAATATTAATGTTATTTGGATTGCTCGCCAGTTTACTGTCCCATATTATTACAATATCCTGTATGGACATCGTAATGACACAATTGTGTGCATCTATGTCACCTATTGAAAGTAAAGTCTTATGGTTCCAAAATTCAGAACTTTGTCCACTAAGACCACTGGGAGACGCGAAACTTTTTGTTTCTAATTTGTTAATTGGATGAGGAAATCATAGAGTGATTGTTTGAGCGAGTTTATTTTTATTTTTAATTTTAAATTTCATTTAATTTTGTATTTAAAAGTTTCACAAAATTTCACCAAAATACTTAACCTCTATTGTTAACGAACTGGGAACACCCAAGCGTATGAGTATTGAAATGGTAGAGTATGTGAGCATTAGATATTAAGTATACGCCCGCATTAATGCTGCGTATTAAACAGCTTAAATTCGTTCCGTTCAGTCCAAGGTATTCGTGAAAATATGTTACAATTTGATTTTTTTTTTAAATGTCGTGAAATAGATTTTCTTCCCCTAATTTTGTTGTTCTTCTAAGCTTAATTATACCTTCTTAAATGTACCTTCAGGTTGAAATATTTTCTAATTAAAATATCAATGAAAACAACATACATACATACAGAATTGGCCATTACAACCCTTCAGTTAGGATTACGACCTAGCTTCTCACACCACTTATGTTGTGTGCGTTAATTTTATACAGAAGTGATGGGACCTACAGTTTAAAGTCGACTCCGAACGACAGATATTTGAGAAGCTTTTCATGGCAATTTTTACTCTCAGAGTCTTTGCCAGAAATCTGCTGAGAGGAAGTCGCCGAAGAAATATTTTTTCGTTTTGATGTCTGACCTGGGATACGAACCCGGGTCTTTCGTCTAATAAGCCAACACACTACCCACTAGACCACGGCGACTTCAATGAAATTTCCCATAACGATGCAACGAAGAAGAAGAAATAGAAACAACGGAACTTCTCTTCTTTCGGTGTTCGACTAAAGATGAGCTGCAATTTTAAGACCGAAAAACTGATATCGGTTATAGGGACCAAGTAAATTATGGCGGCGGCTGTTAGTTAAACATAATCTAACCTGATGTAAGGAAAGGATTTAAGAAATCTCGACCTTTAACCTTACTCTTTCCTCTTGTAAATTATGTAAATTATACCGAAGTCGCCGTGGTCTAGTGGGTAGTATGTTGGCTTATTAGACAAAATGCCCGGGTTCGAATCCCAGGTCAGACATCAAAACGAAAAAATATTTCTTCGGCCTCCCAGCAGATTTCTGGCAAAGACTCTGAGAGTAAAAATTGCCATGAAAAGCTTCTCAAAAATCTGTTGTTCGGAGTCGACCTTAAACTGTAGGTCCCGCCACTCGTGTATAAAATTAACGCACACAACATAAGTGGTGTGAGAAGCTAGGTCGTAATCCTGACTGAAGGGTTGCAATGGCCAATTATGTATGTATGTATGTATACCGGCGGCTGTTATTTAAACCTAATCTAACCTGATCTAAGGAAAGGATTTAAGAAATCTCGACCTTTAACTATACTTTTTCGTATTGTTCAATGCGTATAATTGCTTAACATTTGGCTTAATTGGAAAATTTTTGGAATATCTTTGTAATTGTACGCGCATTTAGATGTGATTGTAGGAGTCATATGATAGCAGTCTCAATTCTAACCAAGAATACATAGAAAATGGAACATTCACGGGAAATATGATGGAGCAAAATTTTCGGTATTCTGCAACAGAATTTCCCGTTAGCCCGCCATACTTTTCCCAAGAGATACACGCCAATTTTTATATCCTGCTAATAATAAAGACTTCAGTCTACAACTTCATTTTTAGTAAGTCTTTAACCATAGAAACTTTTAACAGAACCACTTATCGGCGATGAACTAGACAAGGCAATACATAGTACAGTATTCCCTCGATTTACGTTGTCTCGATTAACGTCGTCAAAAATGTTGTTCCCATCAACTTCGATTTGCGTTGCCATTCGATTTACGTCGCCTCTGTTGCTTATAAACAAAAGAGTAGGTAGTGCGCTGGCTTATTAGACGTAAAGCTAGGGTTCGAGTCCCAGGCCAGACATCAAAATAAAATACAAAAAAAGTATTTTTTCGGCAATTTCTTCTTAGCAGATATCTGGCAAAAACTGTGAGAGTAAATAAAATGCCATGAAAAGTGCATCTGATAGTATGAGTTCTTTGAAATTCGATTTACATCGCCTTTTTCCGGAAATTCTACGATGTAAATCGAGGGAATACTGTAGATGAGTGCGTTTACGTTATTAAACCTGCCACTTTTTCTAACACCATCTGAAATGAAATTGTTAAAATTGAATTTTTTTTTTACTTGGTAAACTGATATAGTAGTAGGCGCCATAGTCTAATAGGTAGTGTGTTGACTTGCTACACGTAAGGCCACGCTTTATACCCCAGATCAAATAACTTCATCAATATGAAATATAAAAAAAAATATATTTCTTCGTTGAAAAGCTCTTAAAGTCGTTCCGAGTATAGTCTAGATCAAGCCACATTCTGCATATAATCCTGACTTAAGTGCTATAATGACGATTTATGTATGCAAGTCTGTAAACCTGTATTTGCAAGCCTGTAGCGTAGCTCTTGGCAGAAGCACCTTGTATACAGAGTCGAATAGACTTAAGTTTACTTAGTTAAATGAAAAATATGAACGTTACATTAAGCCACCCTATCTGGAGCATTTTAGAAAGGTTTAGACCTTTCCTACAGAGAAATTGCAGTAGTGCCTGCCCTCGCAATCAGATGGTTTTTTGCCACAAAATTTCTCTCATTTTTTTCTATTTAAAATGAAATTCTTTTTTATTATAATTTATGGCATTGTCCTTTTTTGTTTGTTTTGTAATTGTTGTTGTCCTTTTTAAATATTTAATATCCTACCGGCTGTTGTTGTTGTTGTTACTGATGTTACTGTCATATTTAAAAATACAAGAATTACTGTGTATCAATTATTATGCAAATGGGTTAAACGATGCCATAAATTTAAACAGGAAAACGGAAATGAAAGCTTATTTAAATCAATTTTGTTTTTTTGTTATTTTCTTTCCTTTTTTTTCTAGCATTCGTATCAATTACAATAAACGGGAATATTTGTTTTGTTCCCTTATTTTTTTTTTCTATTTCTTTTAAGCAGGTAAACAAATTGAATATAAACTTCTTTTCTATTATTTGACTTCGAAGAAGATAAAGCCAATTAGTAGCCGCTGTTGTCTAGTAGGCAGTATAGTGGCTTATAAGACTTAAGGCCACAGTTCAAACCCCAGGTCAAATATTTCCAATGCAAAGAAACATGAAAAAGTATTTTTTCCGCGACTTCCTCTCAGCGGAGATCTGGGAACAATTCTGAGAAAATATAAAACTGCCTTGAAAACTTCTTAAAAAGTGCCCGATACTCATGTATGAAATTAATGCCCCCAACATAAGTCATGTGAGAAGGTAGGTCGTAATCCTGACCGAAAGGTTGTAAACCAATTATATTTGTATGTATGCGTAATATTCTCCATAAGATCCTGAAGTTGTTGTCGCCTATTAGGAAGTATGTTGGTTTATTATAAAGGAACACATGGTTCAACACTTGGCCTAACCAAACGACTTATCAAAAAATGAATACTTCTTTAGGCGATTACCTCTCAACAGTTCCCTTGACTAAACTCTAAGAATAAATAAAAATACCTTAACAAGTACCTGCGAAAAATCTTTCGTTTGATGTCGAATTTAAAATGTGGTGTTTGCAGTCGCCGTAGTCTAATAGGTAGTGTGTCGTTTTATTAGCTGCAAGGCCAAGATTCAAACCTCAAACCAGACATTAAAAGGAAATTTTTTGAAAATATTTCTTCGTCGACTTCCTCTCAGAAGATTTCTGGCAAAAACTCTGAGGGTAAATAAAATTGCCGTGAAAAAGTTTCTCAAAACTATGTCGTTCGGAGTCGAATTTAAATTATAGGTCGCTTCACTCATGTATAAAATTAACGCGCATAACATAAGTGGTGTAGGAAGCTAGGTCGTACTCCTGACTGAAGGGTTATAATGGCCAATTATGTACAGGCTGATCAACAAAGTCAAGCGCTACACTTTTTTAATTTTATTGGTCAAAAGCTAAAAATGTGGGAAATAACATCACATTTGGGAAACAGTTTAGATTTGTTCGAATTGGCCACCTTTGGTACGAATTATGGCCTTCAAACGGCCGGCAAAGCCACTACAAGCTGCATGAAAGTGGCTCTGCGGTATTTTGGCCCATTCCCGGCAAAGCGCCGTCTTGAGATGATCACCACTTTGGTATTTTTTAGTGAGGACGTTACTCTCTAAAATGCCCCAGGCGCAAATGTCCAACGATTTGAGATCCGGAGATTTTGGTGGAAATGGTGTGGTAGGAATGAAGCGAAAAACGTCCTTTTTAAGCCATTATTGGTGGACGCGTGCTGACTGCGGTAGTGCTGAGTCCTGTTGGAATGTCCATGGCTCTGTGGCCGAAATGTTTGTCTGCCCAGGGCTTCAACACTGTCTTCAACACATTTTCCCAATAAAATTCGGCACTTATTTTAACGCCACGGTCGACGAATACGAGCGGGGAGCGATCATCGGCCCACACCATTACCATCGATGGCCCTTGACTTCTGGTGATCAATCGCTGGTGTAACTTTTCAGCTGACCTCTTTGGCATGTAAACCTGATCATTTTGTTTGTTTACAAACTGCTCAATTTGGAATGGCTTTTCATCGAAGGAAATCAAATTCGGTAACTGGCCATTTTCATGTAAGCGAAGTAACTCCTTGGCTCTTTCCAGCCTAACTATTTTTTTTTGTCCATCGGTGAGCTGTTGCACTTTTTGGAACTTCAATGGCTTTAGTCCAAGCTCATTTTTCAATGTGTGTTGCATCCGTTCTCGCAATATGTTCAGCTCATGAGCAATTTTCTCTACCACTGATACGTGGTAGATTCGGATCAATTCTGCCTGTCCTGTTTCGGATCATTTCTGGTGTTGTTTCCGTATTTTCGTCTACTTTTGGAGTGATGCAACACTGCCAGTATTACGGTAACGAGCAATGGCATCAGAAACAAATGATTTATTCCCATTTAAATGCTGGAGGGCTCTAACGAATGCCACCTCTGGGTTTCCAGCCAAATATAAAGCAATCACACTATCACGCTTGAATTCCACTAGGAATAACTTTCTTTCTGAATGCAATAGATCAAAATGCTTTTGTAAGCTTGTAAATAATAAAATTAACTAGTCACTGGAATAAATCTGTCAGCTGTCAGACGAGCAGTTTAAAAATGCTAGCAACCTGAAGTTGGTTGCAATACATATAAGCCACCCTGTATATATGTTTAGAGTCGCCCTTAAAGTGTAGGTCCTCACTTGTAATCCGGACTGAAGGGTCTGTAAGTGTATTTAAAAAAAAAAACTGTAAAAGATATTTAAAGGAATGGGCCCCATTGTATTTCTACATTCATAGAATATTTAACACAATTCTGAATTGTTATAAATAAAGAATAATTTTTGTTTAAACAACCGACAAACTCCACACCCATTTTGTGTGGTCTTAAATGGTTAAGCAAAGGCGATACAAGCAACCTTTAATTGCGTATTATAAGTTCCTGTTGGGGAAACTCATTTCGAACAAAGATAAGAAATAGTTTCTAAAAGGTTTTGGTTTTTTTTTTTCTTTTTTTAAATAAAACCCCCATTATAAAGTAATTCTCTGTCTTCTCTTTTTTTATAACAATTAATTATTACACAGACAATTACGTTTGTTTTTATACTGTCCTCTTGCATTTCATTCACTCCCTTGCAACAAACCTTATGTCAGTGTGACTTTAAGTTATTGTTTTGCCAGAGGAAAAATTTCTACAAAATTTTCAAAACTAAAATAGCAAAAAACCGACAACAAAAGTAATATAAATTTAAAGGAAATTGTCAGCATATGCAACATAAGTTCTAACATGGTTTTAATGAGGAGGGATTTCATATCAGAACAAAGGAAATCTTTGAGAAATGTTTCCCAGGATGTAAAACGGTTTTAACTAATTATTCGGAGTTAGTATTATCGACTTGATTCCTCTATAGAGGAAGAAAATTAATCAGTAAGTAGCTAAGGAGCTACAAACACAAAACAATGCTTTAAACAAACCTGTTTACAAATTATTATATCAAATTAATCTAACAACATACACCACCACCACAAAAAAAAAAAGGTAAACAAGTAAACAAAAAATACACCAACAACACAACAATAATAAATGTAATCAAGAATGTTGACATTTATAGAGATTTCGAGAACATTCCTTTTCAAGACTGCTATCATTGCATATAAAAGGCCCGGCAAAGCAGGTAACTGAGTTAGTAAAAGTTCAGTTAGTCTTGTGTAAAGACGCTGTACATTTGAAAAGAGTAATTATGGTCAAAAGATCTCCGTTACAAAGGTCTGTTGAACAATTGTCTAGCAATTGTTATTGTTTATGCAAAGTGTGTAAACAAAGGAATAACAAACAAAGCAATTGTTGTTGTTTACATCAAGTTGTGAACAGTGGCACACAAAATTGTGCGAATAATAAAGGATTTTAATTAAAACTAAATACAAACTATATTTTTATTTTATTTTCAATCTACGAGCTCATATTTTAAATGATTTTTAAACACGTAACAATATTTTAAAAGCTTTGTGAAACTAGACTAAACTACAATAAATTCCGCTATATTTGAAAAGATATTTTAACGGCTCTGTTAGTAATTATTCTCAGGATTTTTAAATTAAGGATTCTTGGTTTGTCTGGACTAAGCCATTAGTACAGTTGAGGTTGACAGTTGTTGTTTCCATTTCATAGGGAAAACCTATGAATTACTGATCGAAGAATTCATAGTGAAGATATGCAAGAAAACAATTAAAGAATCTTGCATTGTGGTGCTGTATTCTGAAATCAACGATACTTGCTGGGCGATATCAACAGTATGTTACGATTTCATTATGAATACATAGCATCAAGGCCAATATTTTTCTGAATATTATCCCTCTAACCATCCTATGTACAGGTTAGGTTAAAGGTCAACTGTTTCCTAGAGCAAACCATTTCGAATCCAAAGCAATTCTTATTATTGCAGGCATTTTTATATTAGCGAACCCGATTAAACATGTCAGTAAATGAGAAGTCCATAATCTCCATCTTTTTATAAGAAGAATAGAGCCACTGACTCAAGAGGTGAAATAGAAGTCTCTACTCCTCCACCGTAGCCCTAAACTCCAGCAGAAATTTATCAGCCTGAATGCTGATTCGTTCGGCATGTCTAATACAAGGACAGTAACCCTTAAGAATCGCTATTGTGCAATGATGGATGGATGGACATGTGCTTTTTTTTTTCTTTGCGTGTGAGGTAGTGTTCAAAATGCCTTCGCACTTGCAGAGACTATCGTCACCTGCGTCAGGTGGTGCTTCCACTAAAACAATCCCTCCTCCTCTTCTGGGGATACTCCCTTCCCGGGACAGCTAATTTGATTACTTCGGAAGAGCCCAGAACGACGTCCAGTTGAGGACCATTGTCTACTCTTCCACGTCTGGGTACGCCATATTTGTAGCCATGGACATGTGCTTAACCTTCCTATACCCGTGCGTAGACCTGTGCGAGCGATTTTTTTTTTTTTGTAATAAAATAAACCTAGTAAGTTGATATCACTGGTAGCTTCATTATTCGTAATAAGCTTCGTTTTTGATTCAAAATCATTTTTTTTGTCGGTCTCACAGGACCAACGAGCGGGTACGTATGCTGTTTTTCTTTATGGCGCGGGTGTAGGAAGATTAAAGGATAGAAGTGAGTCGGTATTACACAGGAACATTACACGTATGTTCCTGTTGCCAACGAGATTAAACTTCCTAGCAGTGTTAAATTCAAGACTCTTTTCGGAAACCCGCGTAAGAATCTAGTCGGAAGACTAAAATCGAGTTTTCTTATTAGAAAGTTATGAAGAATCATAACAGAATTATGGTACAGATGGAGCCATGATTTGAATGTACCACCAACTCAGTCCTCTGTCAGTCCAATGCCACTGTCGTTTGATAGACAGAGTACGCAGTCAGTCAGCTGTTTTGATCAGCAGTGCATAACAGAATTATGGTACAGATTGAGCCATGGTTTGAATGTACCACCAACTCAGTCCTCTGCCTTAATAGGAAATCATATCAGAGCCGGTTAAGTGTAGCAAATAATGCCTTAGTTGGAGCGGAACAGAGAGCATGCGCTACTGATCAAAACAGCAGACAGACTGCATACTCTGTCTATCAAACGACAGTGGCATTGGTGTTGGTCTGAAACCACAGATCTTCTTGACGGTCCTTTTGCAGGAGTAGAGCGCTATTGTCGCTCTTCTAGCTCTTACCAGGGTCCAATGCAGAGTATCAATTTGGGATTCAGATGAAACCATTAAAATGATACAAAATGATTCCAATTGGTCTAAAGTTGATCTTCAATTATAGCTGCTTATATGAAATAGCCCCCAAATGGATAATTTAAAATGAATTTAATTTTACGTTTTTTTTTTCACTCTACGGTTTATTGTTTATCTTCCAGTATGAATAAACAGGATAAAATCAAGGATACAAAAACCGGACAGGCAAACAGAGAGAGACAGACAGACAGACAACACAAATATAAAATTATGCTGTGCTAGCACATATCCTTTCTAAAAACTTCCTTAATAACCACTCATGTTACACACTGCCACAGACACCCGTTAGAGCACACATACATCCGCCCCCATATGTTAAAAAAGAAGGTGACTTTTTGTAAATGCAGGTTTAAACTCTGCTTGACATAAGAGAAAAACCATGAGAGAGAGAGAGAGAGAAAGAGCAAGAAAGGGACTAAGTATGACTGCAAGTTTGTTGAAAGGGTCAGCAAAAAAAAGGCAAATTTTGTTGCATTTTTATTTTCATTATCATCTCTGCCATGAAATGTTGCCTTTTTTTAATTTTTTTGTTGTTGTAGTTGTTGTTTTTGCTTTTTGTCTGTATGTATGAGTAAAAAACTGATGCCAATTTTTTTCTTTTATTTTTTGACTTAATGAGAGTGCTTGTCGTAATTACACCTACACATATGTACGTATGTATGTTTATGAAAATAATTGTAATATAAAGGGTCCGCCAATAACTTTTTTTTTCAAATGCTTAAAAAAAAATCTACTGAATATTGTCTCAAATTTTTTTTTTGTTTGAAAGTACAATCCTTCCGGTTAATAATGAAGAATAATTTCAGTTCAAATGGCTGCCTCGGCTGGCCAAGCAGTAGCCTACATAGGCTAGGTTAGGTTAGGCCTATTCAGACAAGTACAGTACTTGGTGGTCGAATTGACCCATTGTACTCAGCGTTACCGTTGAGCGACTAAAGTCGCAATTTGACACTTTTTCAGCGAGCCTCGCCACTTTTTGTGCCCCCTTACTAAAATAAACTAAATCTGACACTTTTCAAGATTTCTGACCTTCTTTTTCCCTTTTTTTAAAAAGCATTTTTTCTAGACTATAGACTAGACAGTATACTAGACTATAGACTAGACTTGACTAGAGACTAGACTATAGACTAGACTATATACTAGACTATATACTAGACTATATACTAGACTATATATTAGACTATATACTAGAGTATAGACAAAACTAGAGACTAGACTATAGACTAGACTACAGACTAGACTAAAGACTAGACTACAGACTAGACTATATACTAGACTATAGATTAGACTAGAGACTAAACTATAGACTAAACTAGAGACTAGACTAGAGACTACACTATAGACTAGACTATAGACTATACTACAGACTAGACTATAGACTATACTACAGACTAGACTATAGACTAGACTACAGACTAGACTATAGACTAGACTACAGACTAGACTATAGACTAGACTACAGACTAGACTATAGACTAGACTACAGACTAGACTATAGACTAGACTACAGACTAGACTATAGACTAGACTACAGACTAGACTATAGATTAGACTACAGACTAGACTATAGACTAGACTACAGACTAGACTACAGACTAGACTATAGACTATACTACAGACTAGACTATAGACTAGACTACAGACTAGACTATAGACTAGACTACAGACTAGACTACCGACTAGACTACAGACTAGACTATAGACTAGACTATAGACTAGACTACAGACTAGACTAGACTATATACTAGACTATATACTAGACTATAGACTAGACTATAGACTAGACTAGAGACTAGACTATAGGCTAAACTAGAGACTAGACTATAGACTACACTATAGACTAAACTAGAGAGTAGACTATAGACTACACTATAGACTAGACTAGAGACTAGCCTATAGACATTTGCTTTTCTTTTAAAAATGTTTCCCCTTTTTACTGCCAAAATACACTTTTTGTGCGACTTTTTTTTGCAAAAATCCCCTTTTTGTGCGACTTTTTAAAAATTTCCAGCGGTAATGCTGATTGTACTACGTCCTAGCTTCTCACACCACTTATGCTGTGTGCGTTAATTTTATACATGAGTGGCGGGACCTACAGTTTAAAGTCGACTCCGAACGACATATTTTTTTTATTTTCTTTTTTGAGAAGCATTCCATGGTAATTTGGAAGTCACCGAAAAATTATTTTCAAATTTTCGTTTTGATGTCAGACCTGGAATACGAACTCTGATCTTTCGTCTAATAAGCCAACACACTACCTACTAGACCACGGCGACCTTCTAAGTCGCCTACATGATCGGAGCAATTTTTAAGCATAATATCGATTGTGTGCAAGTGTATTTCCTCTATGGCTTCAGGAATATTGTCCTTTGAAGCATCAATTATCTCTAGCTTGTCCGCGTAACGCTTATCTTTGACGGCACCCCACAAATAATATTCCAGAGGTGGTCAAATCGCGCTCTGCGGCTCTGCGGCTGATAATGCGATCTTCAAAAACAGCGTGCAAAACATCAAGTGTAGTTTCGGCTGTGTGGCACAAAACGCCGTCGTGTTCGACACAAATGTTGCCAATATCCTCCTCTTCAATTTTTGTGAACAAAAATTCATTCAACATGGCCCGTAACGGCCACTCCATGCTCGTATTCGAAGACAAATGTCTCAGTTATGCCTCTGGACCAAAATCCGCACCAAACAGTAACTCGTTTTGGGTGCGTCGGCTTTTCAATGTAAGCGTGCGGGTTTTCTGTGGCCCAAATGCAACAATTTTGCTTGTTTACATATCCGCAAAGATCAAAATGAGCTTCATCTGAAAGGATGATTTTTTTTTTTGCAAAATCGGCATCTTCTGTAAGTCGATCGCAGCCCCCCTTAGGGAAGCGAAAACGCATATTTCCCAGCATTGTTCAAGCGTATATACAACCATATTCGTTCAGCGGCAGGATAAAACTTATTATCTGTCAAATCAGACATGAGCTAAGTGTTACCATTGAAAAAAAAACGTTAGATGGCGGACCCGAAATTTCATTATACTGTTAATGTTGTTGTTATTGTTGTTGTTGTCGTATCGGTTTTCCTGCTGCAAATACATGTTATGTTTCCCTTAATAATCCTTAACTTTTTAAATTTTAAATCCTTTAAACTTTGCTCATCCAGTTTTAGTGTTTTTTTTTAAAACTTTTAGGGAGAGAATCTTAAATTAAAAATGTTCGCATACGTTTCTAGTCATGCAGAGGCTTATCGTGTAAGTTATTTGGCAAGGAAACCATGTCGGACGCAATTTTTAACACATTTCTTGAAATTTGTGGGTGCTTAGTAAGAAATTAATTTTAGTGAGTGAAAATAATTTAAAGAGAATTCCGAGTACATTTCTTATGCAATTTAAAATTAATTTTTGATTTATGACCTTTACAAGATAAACTCATGAACTTTTTTAATGTTACTTAGATACTTTCTTAATGGCTTAATAGCTTAATCTTACACTTTAATCCGGATTGCAATATAATTCTTCATAACACCCATAGTCCTTTAGTTTTTAAGTCGACTTTGAGATTTTTGAGAAATTTTTTAATTGCAATTTTTATTTTTACTCTCAGAGTTTTTGCTAAAAATCTGCTGAAAGGCAATTAACGAAGAAATATTTTTTTGTCTTCATATTTTACCTTCATACTTAGAAGACAATATTGTCCACAAAAATAAAAATAAATAATATTAATGATCCTGTAAAAAATCACTGCAAATACCTGGAAGTCTACTTCGATCGGCGCCTCACATGATTCCGCCACATCGATGGCAAAATTAGCCCCATTAAGTTGAAATCGGCTTAAATGCACTGTGTTCAGCTACGAGAAGATTATTTTATGCAAATGTTAACCGCGAGTACGCCTCAAATGGTCCATCCGCTTAGAACAATTTTGGCATATTCTTTCCAACATTTCGGCCGGTATCTCACGAATAAATTCTTTAATGTTGTCTTCCAATGCGTCAATTGAAGTGGGCTTGTCTGTATAGACATCAGCTTTAACATAGCCCCTAAAAATAGTCTAAAGGCATAAAATGCACGATCTAGCCGGCCAACTGACCAGTCCCGAACGTAAAATAAAATGTTCACGGAACTTGCCTCACAAGAAGTCCATTGTTACTCGTGCTGTGTAGCATGTTGCACTGTCTTATTGAAACCACATGTCATGCAAGTCCAGCTCTAGCATTTTGGGACAAAAAAGTTGGATATCATCTCACAGTAGCGCTCACCATTTACAGTTACGTTGCGATTCGCAGCATCTTTGAAGAAGTACGGTCCAATGATGCCATCAGCCCATAAATCCCACCAAACTGTGACTTTTTCTAGATACATTGGTAGCTATGCAATGCTTCTGGCTGATCTTCACTTCAAAATCGACAATTCTGCTTATTTACGTATCCACACATACATAATTGGCCATTACAACCCTTCAGTCAGGATTACGACCTAGCTTCTCACACCACTTATGTTGTGTGCGTTAATTTTATGCATGAGTGGCGGGACCTACAGTTAAAAGTCGACTCCGAACAACGGATTTTTGAGAAGCTTTTCATGGCAATTTTTACTCTCAGAGTCTTTGCCAGAAATTTGCTGAGAGGAAGTCACCGAAGAAATATTTTTCGTCTTGATGTCTGACCTGGAATTCGATTCCGGGCCTTTCGTCTAATAAGCCAACACACTATCCACTAGACCACGGCGACTTCAACGTTTTAAAGACAACCCCAACTATATTTTTGAATTCTTATTATTCTCCTTGGTCTAACGTTTCGAAATTGCAAAGAAAACAGTCCAAGCTTTTACGACAAATTGTTTGCGCTCCATGGTATATTCGTAACAACAATATTCATAGAGATCTCAAAATTCCCACAATACATACATAATTGGTCATTACAACCCTTCAGTCAGGATTATTGACCTAGTTTCTCACACCACTTATATTGTGTGTGTTAATTTTTGACATGAGTAGCGCAACCTATAGTTTAAGTCGACTCCGAACGACAGATTTCTTTTTTTTGAGGAACTTTTCATGGCAATTTTATTCACTCACAGAGTTTTTCGTAGAAATCTGCTGAGAGAAAATTGCCGAAGAAAAACTTTTTGTATTTTGTTTTGATGTCTTTCCTGGGACACTATCCCTAGCTTTAAATCTAATCAGCCAACACACTACCCACTAGACCACCGCGATTTCCTACAATTTAGGAAGAAATTAAAAAAAATTTCCATAAAATATGTCGATAAACTGATGATTCATCCCAAAGGGCCTGCTTCAATGCGACGGCCATCAAAGGTTAAAATGAAGTGCCACATTGAGCTCTCACCCGACGGCTGCACCGACCATAATTTCTAATGTAGTATTGTATTATCATAAGATTTGTATACAATATATAGTTAACACTCTCGTGCTAACTGTTACTCGTCAAAAAATTTTTAATTTTGTTGAATATGTCAGACCTGGGGTTTGGACCATGGCCACACGACTAACAAGCCAACACACTACCTGCTAAACCATTAGGATTGTTTTCAAAGTAAAAAAAAATTTTTTAATTTAACATTTTCGGTAGTAGAAGAAGGTTCCAGGTTTTACATGGTGAATTCATTCATCTGATGTGTATTGCCTTATCTACAATCAATGATATTTCATTTGCATAATCCCCGATAAGTGGTTCTGTCAAACGTTTCTCTGGTTAAAGATTCACCAACATTGAAGACAAGAATGAAGAGTGTGCAATTTTTATGACGAACTGGGTATCAATGTTCTTGAATATCTTTTGGGAAAAGTATGTCCAGCTAACAGGAAATTATATTGCAGAATAACGAATACTTTTCCCTAGATATATTTGGTTTGCTTTGTTCTCTTGGTTAGAGTTAGGGCTGCTGTCATATGACTCCTACAATCACATCTATATGTGCGTACAAATACAAAGACATTCCAAAAATTTTCCAAAACAAAAAAAACCTCTTAGCCACATGCTTAAGCACTTAAACGTATTAAATAAGAGAACAAAGTATGGTAAAAAGTCAGGGTTTCTTAAATGTTTGTTAGGTTAGGTTAGGTTTAACTGGAAGCGCCGGCATAACTTACTTGGTTCCTGTAAAGTACTCTTGTATTACCGATATTACATATTTGGTTACAAAAAAATTGCAGCTCGCCATTAGGCCAGACATATTTATCAGCAGAGATTTGGGACACCGGACAGTGAAAGTAGGTGCATTGGTTTCTTCTTTGCCGTTGCATCGTCATAACAAATTTCCAATTCCGGGACGTGTACTATACAGTTTCCCGGAATTTGTTTTTTAGATTTCCCTAATGCAAAACCTCCCAAAATTTGTGTAATTGATTGTAGATTACCAATATAATTTTAAAAATAAATGAAACTATATTTTCAGTCGTAGTAGTAGTCTAAGTAGGGTAGTGTGTTTGCTTATTAGACGAAAGGACCAAGTTCAAAATCCCAGGTCAGACATCAAAGCGAAAAATATGAAAATATTTCTTCGGCAGCTTCCGTTCAGCAGATTTCTGGCAAAAACTCTGAAAGTAAATAAAATATCCATGAAAAGCTTTTCAAAATATGTCATTCGAAATCGAATTTAAACTATATATCCCGCCCCTCATGTGTAAAATTAACGCACACAACATAAGTGGGGTGTGAGAAGCTAGATCGTAATCCAGACTGAAGAGTTGTAATGACCAATTATGTCTATTACTAAATATGCCACAACTGTGTATAGCAGGCAACACATTACTGGCGGCTACGAATTTACTGGACACAGTGGAGTTTAGTTTATGAGGTACACGAACCTGAATCAGTTATTTTATGTCACACAACGTGGGTCACAAATCGTGGCACTGCAAAGGATATTCTAACTTCCATCACAAACTTTATTAGAAGATAAATTTTGGAATTTAGATGACGTATTTGCATTGGATGTGACGGAAGTACAACTAATACCGGTTGGAGGGGTGGCATTATTCAATATTTGCAGGAGTTTTCGTAAAGACCGCTACAATGGTGTGCCAGTGAATTATCCCTCCATCATTCATTCTTAATTTTAGATGCTTGCACTTCGGGACTCAGGGAGTAATGTGGACTTATTGGAAAACAATTGGCTACTTTTGGATGATGAATCAACGGTGTCGTTTATATGCCTCGACTTGCCCAAAAATAAAAAAATAAATAAATTTGCGTTTTGTTTTTTTTGTTTTTTGTGGGATCTACAATTTATAGTCGAAACCGAACAACAGAATTTTGAGAAGCTTTTCATAGGCAAATTTATTTAACATCTAGAGTTTTTTTGCCAGAATCTGGTGAGAGGAAGTTACCGAAGAAAGTATATGGTTTCCGTATTTTCGTTTTGTTTGTGTTGTAATGGAAATAAGCCAACAATGTGGCTACCACAACTATAAAGGACTTCTAATGTTGCTCATATTTTTAAGCCCACTTGATAGGCGGTGAGTACGTAAAGACAACTCTTATTACATTATTTACATGAGCAAAATATTATAAAAACTCTTTATGTTTTTGCTTATTTTATATACCATTTCTCTGATGCTGATCCCAGCAATAGCAAAAATATTTCAATCTCATGTACGAAATTTCCTCCCATTTTAAATTATTTATACGTTGGTGTTTCCGTATGCAGATACATATGTACATACATACATAGACATTCAAAAATTTTAAACAAAAAAAAACTCCTTAGCCGCATGCTTAAGCACTTAAACTTCTTAAATAATAGCACAAAATATGGTAAAAAGTCAGGGTTTCTTAAATGTTTGTTGGGTTAGGTTAGGTTTAACTGGAGCCGCCGGCATATAACATACTTGGCTCCTCTAAAGTACCCTTGTATTACCGATATTACATATTTGGTTACAAAAATTGCAGCTCGCCATTAGCCAGACATATTTATCACAGAGATTTGGGACACCGGACAGTGAAAGTAGGTGCATTGGTTTCTTCTTTGCCGTTGCATCGTCATAACAAATTTCCAGTTTCCGGGGCGTGTACTATACAGTTTCCCGGAATTTTCTTTTTTTTTTTTAGATTTCCCTAATGCAAAACCTCCCAAAATTTGCGTAATTGATTGTAGATTACCAATATGATTTTAAAAATAAAATGAAACTATATTTCCAGGTTGACAGTCGCCGTAGTCTAATAGGTAGTGTGTTTGCTTATTAGACGAAAGGACCAAGTTCAAATCCCAAGTCAGACATCAAAGCGAAAATATGAAAATATTTCTTCGGCAACTTCCGTTCAGCAGATTTCTGGCAAAAACTCGGAGAGTAAATAAAATATCTATGAAAAGCTTTTCAAAAATATGTCATTCGGGGTCGAATTTAAACTACAGTGACGAGCAGAAGTGAGTGTATGTTCACAATACTAAATTTCGTCATCCACAAAAACAAAACCATACAAGCCAATACAAAAAAAGAAATTAATTTTAATTCTTTATTTTATTCTTATCAAATAGCAATAAAAAAACAATAATTAATGAAATGAATTCAATGAGCTTGAATGAAAAAACGAAAACAACCCACATAAACTCAATTTTGCACGTTTCAAGAAAATTCAAGAAACTAACCAAATTTCAATATTTGGTCTATAGACCATTATTAGAAATAGTTTGATTTACGCGGTTTGAGATGCTTTCTACCAAATGATCAATAACATCTTTGGGAATTCGATGCCATTTCGCATTTATTTGTATCGACCGTTTCATCAAATGAAAGTTTATTTCCCACCCCATATCTTTAGAATTTTTGCTGTGTGCTTCGGATCACCATCCTGCTGAAAAATAATTTCTTATTCGGGCTATGCACATTTGTCTGTAAAATTCGAAAGATGGGTTTGCAGAATCTTTAGATAGGTTTTTTTCGCTTGCTACCATCTACTAAATATAGAGGGCCAACATGCCACCATGTTCAGCATCCGCAACCAATTATATTTTCGCTGCCATGTTCAATAGTTTGCTTCATATAGAATCCTTGAACACGTTCCCCGGGTCTTCGATAATAGTACTGATTGGAAACGTGTTATCTAGTCGGATGAGTCCAAATGGAACCACTTTCAGTAAGATGGAAAGCAGTACTGCTAGCGCAGATCCAGGAAACGTGTTCAAAGATACCATGTGAAGCAAATTGTTAAACATAGCAGCCAAATATAATGGTTTGGGGATACTTAATATGGTGGCATGTTTGTCCTCTATATTTAGTAGATGGTATCATGCGAAAAAAGACTATTTAAAGATTCTGCAAACCCGAAGCACACAGCAAAAGTTGGAAAGATATGGAGTGGGAGAACAATATTTTCAATTGATGGAATGGTCGATACAAAGTCTCGACCTCAATTCGATTGTGAAAATCCGGTTCGGACAGTACGAAACAGCCCCAACAAACATGGCCAAACTTAGGGATCATATAAATGCGAAATGGAATCGAATTCCGAAAGATGTTATTGATCATTTGATAAAAAGCATCTCAAACCGTATAAATCAAGCTATTTTTAATAAGGGTCTATGGACCAAATATTAAAATTGGGCTAGTTTCTTGAATATTCTTGAAACGTGCAAAATTGAGTTTATGTGGGTTATTTTCATTTTTTCATTCAAACTCATTGAATTCATTTCATTAATTATTGTTTTTTTACTGCTATTTGTTAAGAATAAAATGAAGAATTAAAATTAATTTTTTCTTCTGCATTTGCTTGTATGGTTTTTGTTTTTATGGATGACGAAACTCAGTATTGTGAACATCCACTCACTTCTGCTCGTCACTGTATATATCCCGTCCTTCATGTGTAAAATTAATGCACACAACATAAGTGGTGTGAGAAGCTAGATCGTAATCCAGACTTAAGAGTTGTAATGACCAATTATGTATATTTTCAGGGTTCTACTTCACTTCTTCTTCTTCAAAGTTATGAAAGTAATTATTTTCATAATTATATTTCACTATCCATAATTTCGACATCTCAACTAAATATGCAACAACTGTGTATAGCAGCAACACTTTACTGGCGGCTACGAATTTGCTGGACACAGTGGAGTTCGTTTATAACGTAAACGAACCTGAATCAGTTTATTTGGGTCACACAACGTGGGTCACAAATCGTGGCACTGCAAAGGGCATTCTAACTTCCATCACAACTTTATTAGAAGATAAAGTTTGGAATTTAGATGACGTAATTTGCATTGGATGTGACAGAAGTACAACTAATACCGATTGGAGGGGTGGCATTATTCAATATTTGCAGGAGTATTCGTAAAGACCGCTACAATGGTGTGCCAGTGAATTATCCCTCCATCATTTATTCTTGATTTTAGATGGTTGTACTTCGGGACTTAGAGGGTAATGTGGACTTATTGGAAAACAATTGGCTACTTGTGATGATGAATCAACGGTGTCTTTTTATGCCTCGACTTGCCCAGAAATAAAAAAATAAAATAAATTTGCGTTTTTTTTTTTTTTTTTTTGTGTTTGTGGGATCTACAATTTGTAGTCGAAACCGAAAAACAGAATTTTGAGAAGCTTTTCATAGCAAATTTATTTAACATCTAGAGTTTTTGCCAGAAATCTGGTGAGAGGAAGTTACCGAAGAAAGTATATGGTTTTCCGTATTTCGTTTTGTTTGAGTTGTAATGGAAATAAGCCAACAATGTGGCTACCACACTATAAAGACTTCTAATGTTGCTCATATTTTTAAGCCCACTTGATAGGCGGTGAGTACGTAAAGACAAGTCTTATTACATTATTTACATGAGCAGAATATTATAAAAACTCTTTATGTTTTTGCTTATTTTATATACCATTTCTCTGATGCTGATCCAGCAATAGCAAAAATATTTCAATCTCATGTATGAAAATTTCCTCTCATTTTAATTTATTTGTACGTTCGCTTTTCCGTATGCAGATACATATGTACATACATACATAACATAAGCCTCTGTTGTGTAATGAAGTATGAAATGAAATAGTTCTTGAGGAAATTTAGTTACTTAGAGTTACAATAAGAAGGAAGGAAAAACAAAAAATAGTTATTCTCTGTGTTAATTTCCCCAATTGATAATTAAGCATTCAGGCAATTTTAATTAATGCCACTTAAGCAAGTTTTCCTGTTGTTGCCACTACTCTACTACATCTCTTACTCACGATACTTAAGTATGCCTTTTTTGATGTCTAAATTAGATTTACTAAGCAGCAACAGCAGCAGCAGGAGCAGCAGTAGCAGTTCTAATGGCAAAAATAATGAAAAACTCCGTTTTATCATATACAGCCAGTGACGGTCTTTTTTTCTTCTTTTTTTGTTTGTTGTTGCCTTTTTCAAAGCCAAGTGCTGTAAGCAGTTTTTATGCTTAATTTGAGCAATTTGCCATTCGCTATTCGCTATTCACCATTCGGTATTTGCCTTTCGCCATTTACATAAAATTCAATTGAGAAGAGCAAGTGAAGTGGTGTAAAGTAGCATGGCGTAGCATAGAGTAGTATAGAGTAGAGTAAAGTTAGACTAAATGAATGCAAATTTATAAAAAGTAGTTGGGCTGTGTATCTGCGGGGGTGTGTGTGTGTATGTGTGTAATGTTGTGTTGTATTGTTTATATTTTGTTTTAAGGCCGCATTTATTTGTAATTGTTGTAGTTGCTTCACTAGTATTGTTTATGGTTTTATACAAATAACTGTTTGTGTGCAAGTTGTGTTGAGTTTTTGCTTCTCCCATTGCAATAATAAAACAAAATAAATAATAAAACCAGCAACAACAACAACAACAATTAATTTAAAGCATGAGAAAGTAAAGTAAGAGTAAGAGCAGAGCCATAAAGAAACTAGAGAGTATTTGTAATTATATTTTCTCTCTTTCATTTGTTTTGTTTTTGTTATTGTAAATATTAATAATGAGAATTATAATATTAATGGCATACAATTACCCACACAGAGTGAAAGGAAATGCACAAGAATAATTATAATAAAATTGAGAGAGAAAAATAGCAAACAAATGGCAACAACAACAACAAACAAACCAACGAACAGACAATCTAATATAACAATTATCCTTTAAATAATAATAATTGAAAAATTAAACCAGCCACAGAGAGGAAGAAAGAGAGAGAGAGGGAGAGAGAGAGATAAAGAGTGTAATAGAGTAGGAATAGGTAAGATTATTCTCTAAAAACAAATTAAATAGAGTAGTTTAGTACAAATAAATGAAAATACAATATTTATGCGTGTAAATGTGTGTGTTGTGTGTGGTTTGTTTACTAGCATTTAATTACAGACACATTAATAAGAATATTTCTTGCTAAATATACATTCAAATAAATTTACAATTAATATTTGTTAAGTGAAAAAGTTCCTTATTTGAATCAGAAACTATTTTACAACATAAATAAACTATTACCCATATAACCTAGGTACTGGTGCCTGCTTTTACATCGCTTAACATTAAAATTGTCAACAAAAGTTACAAAAATAAAACAATGCAGTAAACAAACCTGTTTACAAATTATTGTTATGCTTAATATAATAACAAACACCAGCTTAGAAAATGGTAAACAAGTAAACAAAATTACAACAACAAATACCAGCATGAAAAATTCTAAACAAGTAAACAAAAATACAACATCAAACACCAGCATAAAAAATTGTAAACAAATAAACAAAAACCACAAACAACTCTACAACGATAAATACATACTAGTGTTGCAAACGGGATTGAATTTTAAAAATCCCGGGATTCTAGATTTTGTAATCCCAATCCCGAATTCTCAGGATATTTCGGGATAATTCGGGATCCAAAAATCCCGAAAAATCAAAAAAAAATCGCGATTTTCTCTTAATAATATAAATGAAACAAATATGTTTTGGTAACAAATCATTTATATTCTATTATATCGGCTTTATATGCCTTTAAAAATAAAATATAAAAAGAGCGCCCTGGTAGTCTAGTGGGTAGTGTGCTACACTATTAGCGTGAGGGTCGTGGGTTCGATTCCCACCAGAGGCTCTGGTCTGTAACACTACACCGGGCATATGGTCGAAGTTACTCAGCTCGTATATGATTATAATATAATTTGTAATTGTATTGTAATTAATAAATAAATAAATAATAAAATATAAAAAAGCAAGACAAAAAGTAACAAAAAAGCGTAAATAAAATAAAATAAAAATTATTCATACGTAAGCAATTGCATTAGTTTTAAGAAAATTATTTGGATTCCAGCATGTGATCTGTTAGGCTTGAAAGAATTTTATTGTCAACATACATTCGCTGCCGCTGAAAAATACATCTCGCAGTTAGCTACATGCAGCTTGGAAATAATACCCTCACCACTTGCTGATGTAAATAAATCTATTTCTTTGGACAATTGAGTATCTAAATCAGTACCCTATTAATTCATTTTATAGGGCTTTTGCATACTTCGATGGCATCAAATAACTTTTTATCAATGGAAGTATGGTTTTCCTCATCTGAGATGCTATTATCGAAGTCAAGTGATATAGAATTTTTTTTCTGGACCTTTTGTGGGGTCAAAATACATACGAATTCACAATCTGAAAAATTCGGAAAAAGTTTTTAAAAATCCGCGGGATTCGGAATTTGTGAATTCCCGAAAATCAAGAGAATTCTGGATTCGGGATTTCCCGATTGGCAATCCTAATACATACATACATAATTGGTAATTTCAAACCCTTCAGTCTGGATTATTGACCTAGTTACTCATACCACTTATGTTGTGGGTATTAATTTTATCTATTATTGAAGGGACCCACAGTTTAAAGTCGATACCGAACGACAGATCTTTTTGAGAAACTTTTCATGGCAGGTTTTTTTTACTCTCAGAATTTTTTGCCAGAAATCTGCTTAGAGGAAACTGTCGAAGAAATATCGGTTGTGTTTTGTCTAGCTTGGTGCTCGAACCTGGCTTTACGTCTAATAAGCCAAGACACTACCTAATTCTTTCGGCGAATGGTAAATAAGTAGACAAAATTTCAACAACAAACATCACCATAAAAAATATGATAAAGAAGTAAACAAAAATACAACAACAAACACCAGCATACAAAATGGTAAACAAGTAAACAACAAGAATACAAGAATAAATACACAAACAACAACAGTGAATAAAGATTTCGAGACAGCGAAGTGAGAAACGTTTTTCTTTAAGAACATCATCAGACTGTTTATGTTGTCATATGAAAGGCACAGCAGGCGACTGAGTTAGTAAAGTTCAGTCAGTCTTGTGTGAAGATACGGTGCATTTCAAAACAGTAATAATGGTTTGAAATCTCCGTTGCAACGATCCGTAGAATAATTTTCAAGTAACTGTTATTGTTAGTCGGTATTGAAGTCGCCGTAGTCTAGTAGGAGGTGTGTTGACTTATTAGACGTAAGGCCAGGGTTCATGTCCTAGGCCAGACATCAAAACAAAATACAAAAAGTATTTCTTCGGTGATTTCCTCTCAACAGATTTCTGGCAAAAACTCTGAGAATAAAAAAAACCTGCCATAAAAAGTTTCTCAAAAAGTGGGCTTTAAACTTTAGGTCCCACCATTTATGTATAAAATAACACACACAACATAAGTGGTTGAGAAATTCGGTCAAGATCTGTCGACATGAATTTCTAGTATTGTTATTGCTTATGCAAAATGTATAAACATAGAAATAACAAAGAATAGGAAATTGTTGTTGTTTACATCAAGTTGTAAAAAGTGGCACTCAGAATTAAGCGAATAACAATTAATTTTTATTTTATTTACAATCTACAAGCTTAGAATTTAAACGTTTTTTTAAAGGTAAAAACATTAAAATATCAAAATATAAGCCAATGGATGGCTGCTTTTAAAACTTTCTCAAGGAAAAAAGTTAAAAGAAAAGGAAATGTAAACTTTTATTTACATTTTTATGCAAACATGTCAGGCAAACAGTCTGAGATAATTTTTGTTGCTGCTTTAAGCTAGACAATGCATAATTGTAAGTAAAGAAATTCTGCAAATATTTATTTGACGTTTAAGCAAACAGTTTACAAAATATTTTCTACTTTCTTATCATCATTATCAGCATAATTATAATCATGCTTTAACTCCAGCTAGAATATAAAGGAAAAAGGAAAACTTTTTTTCAAAATGCATTCGTCTAGTAAAATATAATCGTAATCTTTAGCATCATAATCATTATTATTACTCTTATCGTTATTAACAGGTATTTAGTATACATTCACAACAACGTCAACATTACAGAATGAAAACTAAGTTACTAGTGACAATGACAGCAACTGCAACTGCAACAACAACTCAAATATCACATTTGAGCAGTTGTATCTCTTATAAGTAACCGAGAATTATTAAAATTATCATCATTATCGTTATCATCATGCTTCATAATCATCATCATACACGTCATTATCATCAACAGTTTGGTATGGCATACAACATTAAATGTTGTTATCGTTATCGTTGTCGTCATCGTTCCATCTAAAGTAGAAATATTTGTAATACTCTCTCCACAATTTACGTTAAAACTAAATGAATGAACGAACGAATGAATGAATATTTTTCCATTTTAAAAGAGAATTCATTTACAAAAACCTAAAATATGTATGTAATGTATGTAATGAATGTGTATAATTGTAGCTACAGTGGGCCAAATAGCAAATATACTGTATTTAGCTGTGATATTTGAACAATCGATGCCTTTCTAGATCGATTATTATAAACAGCCACGAGTTTGAAAGGCAGTGTACAGCAAAAGTTTTAATACTCCAATATATTTTGATAATTTTAATCAACAGTTTGTATAAAAAAATTAATGTTTTTTTATATTTATTTTTTAAATTTATTTCTATTTTATTATAAAACTTACAATCTTTTAATAATTTTTATAAAATAAAAGCGAAAATAAGGAAAAGTTTCAGATAAATCCTTAGGTACCCCTAAGGAGAAGCCTGACTAAATGTAAAATTTAAAGGCCTAATATATGAAAATGTTATGCCTTGTATTTAGTACAATATCCCTTAAGGTCAAGTACTCCATTTAATCCATTTGGAATTGAATGTACAAGTTTTGTTTAGTGTTTTCTAGGTGACACCAGGAGCAAGTTTTTCGGTTGACTTTTGTTTGAGGTTTAGTGATTACATCATCGTTCTTTCAAATGATCTCCTAAATACTCTATTGAAATCAGATCGGGACTTTAAGCAAGTGTATTAAGCCTTTGCAGACTTTTTTTTATCAAAATTTATTGGAGTACTAAGACTTTTGCTGTCCTATGTACATTTTTTTTTTATTTTTTGTTTTTTTTAATAATGGAAAAATCTAACCGGTCGAGTTAGTTTGTAAAGTGAGCATTCGTTGTAGAGACACAATTCAGTTTAGTTGTGTTTACCGACAACATTTTCCCAATAGACGTACAGACCGCCGGAATATCGACGACAATCTTCTAATGCAAATTGTTTGCTTGAAGTTGTTGAGAAATTATGGCACACAATTAAGGGATGTGAAGACCAACTTTTACATTGATCATAAATGTTTGGACCACCATGTAGATAGGGTGGTTGGTTTAAATTTAACTATGCATTGAAACTAAAACAATTGTTCCGCTTATCAATGGAATATTATTCCATTCACATGGCTGCCGCGGATATCCTCACAGTAACTCATTCTATCGGAACAATTTTCATTCACTTTTTTGAATATATGGAATCGTATATTGGCAATCTTTGTCAACCTTTATTTTATATTCATCGTATCCCAATTTTTTTTTCCTTTTTTTTTTTTTTGGCGTCACGAATGTTTGCCTTCAAATGCTCAATTGTCCTTGGTTTGCCGGCATAACACTTTTTTAAATGTGCACCCACAGAAAATAGTACAACGCTGTTAAATCTCAGCTTTTTGGCGGTCAATTGTAATCAACATTTCGTCCATCGAACGCTTAACACATAAAATCGATTGTGGCATGAGTTGTGTGGCAAGTCTCACCATTCTGTTGAAATCAAACATTAGCATGAAGAGTGGGAGCAATTGGTGTCTGCCTAGACCGCAAAAACTAAGTCGACTTCATTTTCAACCAAATATAGTCCAATGTCACTCAAACGGCACTAAATAGGCACTCATAATGGGTGCAAAGGTTTCTGTAAAAGCACGTGTGGGTTTTCTAAGCTCCAAATACTAAGGTAGTTACCAAAATGAAAAAAAATATCATTCGAAAAAATGATTTTCTTTTGGGCAAAAAAAACCACATCTTCGTGCAGTTTCTCATTTATCATTCAACGTTGCTCAAGCGTAAACTGATTCATTGCGTTTATTAGAGAGACAGTTTTGTGACAGAATAGAGTGACATAAGTATTGCCGGATTCGTAAACACCGAGAATGGTTTGTGGATGAGCAGATAGACGAACGACCCTCTAGAAGCCAATGTTGCCTCTGTTGAATTCCTGGATTCCTGGATATTATAAAGTGAACTGGAACGATCGAGTGAGGACGAAAAGATCTTGTATGAAATGAACCTAAACATGACTTGTGCGACATTTAAATTTAGGTTGATTAAGGAAAGAGCATCCTCGTCTATTATTACTTTTACTTTGAAAATGCAACCAACTTCTTTAGTACCTCAATTATAATATGGCCAGAATACATCGAGCCAAGGACTTATCAAGATAAATGGCTATTACTGATGTACTAACTGATTGATGACCATGTCATCTGTATAATTATAACTGCCGGAACTGTGCTCTATATAATCCTGTAGATACAAATTAGAATTCGGAATGAAAGAAATTTTTATATAGGCCTTAATGCCCGTCTTATTTCCTTTGATAAATAATAAAAGAATATTTGTGTACATTTTTTACACAATTTAGCCCATTGTATAACAGAATACAACCGTATATCTTTCTCCCATTCTCTTTCTCTTTGTATCTCTCTCTCTCTTTGTATCTCTCTCTCTCTCAGTGTCTCCTCTCTCTCGCAGCAGCATATTAAGAATGCTTAGGTATTTACTACACAATGTTTGTATGCGATAAGGTGTGCAAATTTGTCGTCTTCATACATTTGCTTCTGCATGTGTGCGTGTGTATGTGTGTGTGTGTATTATTATTCATCATCATGCTCATATAAAATTAAAATCTTTCGCTTCTACCTTCTCTTGCCATCTGGTGATAATGGTTCATGGCTTTACTATGACATCCAACTAGAGACGAATTCAACCATGTTATCAGGCAGCAGAGAGTAGAGAATTTACTTTTTTTTTACCAGTTGTTTACTAAAATACAACAACAAACAAATATTTTATGTTGTTGCAGGTTTTGTTGGTGTCGCTGTCGTTGTCTTGTATGCATTTTCTTTTCGTTCATTTAATTACAGTAAAACCTACAGACAGCCTCGCTTAGATCATAAATAAAGGAGTTTAAAAATGATTCGCGTTCGGTGTGCCCTACTGTTGTCATTTAATTACAGTAAAACCTACAGACAGCCTCGCTTAGATCATAAATAAAGGAGTTTAAAAATGATTCGCGCTAAGTGTGCTCTATTGTTGTCATTTAATTACAGTAAATCCTACAAACAACCTCGCTTAGCTTATAAATAAAGGAGTTTAAAAATGATTCACGTTCGGTGTGCCCTACTGTTGTCATTTAATTACAGTAAAACCTACAGACAACCTCGCTTAGATTATAAATAAAGGAAATTAAAAGTAATTCGCGCTAAGTGTGCCCTACTGTTGGTTTTTACTGCCACAAAGACAAAACAGACAAGCAAACAGAGCGGCAAGTTGTTGTTTTTGGTTTCTGTTTTTGTTTTTGGATATGAATTTCACTTTCATGCGATGCGATTATATTTCCCAAAATGAAAACAAAAACAAAAGAAGGACGAGAGAGTAAAAGCAAACAAAAAACAAAATAAAACGAAAATAAGTGTGAAAGGAAAAAGTGTGTTAAATAAATTTCCTCAATTCATACTTGCACACAAACACACACACGCTCTGACGTTTCTGCATTTGAAGACCTGCACATTTATTTATTTACGCTCATACACACACACACACACACACACACACATGCAAAAATGTATTCAAAATTGTTACAAAGAAAAGGAGGCAATGGTGCTTTCCCTGCCTCGCTTGCTTTTGCTTCTTTCATGCCGTGTGTCTCTCTCTCTCACTCTCTTGTACTCTCTTACTCTCTTTTATCTCATTTGATGTAAACAAAATGAAATGAATGATGATTTTTAAAGCATATGTACGTATGCATGTATATGGGCATGTTTGTCTCCATATATTGCATACTTTAAGGAGCTGTGAATACTCTCTGTTAAACTGAAAATTGTTCTGCTTGTTCCCAATTTCCAATTTTAATGCACTTTAACGCTGTTACAGCAGAAACAAAAATTAAAAAGAATGAAATTATTTTCATCTTCTCTCCTCCCTCTCTCTCTCCCTGTGTCTTACTCTCTATCATTTTATTTTATTTTCAAAAGATAATGTTAATCTTTTCGAAACCGAAGAAGGACTTAATAAAAACTCAACTTGTAATGTGGCAATGGCGTAGAAATCATAAAAACAGAAAAAAACTTGTATAGTTGCAGAGAGAAACCAGGCTAATAAATGTTGATATAAATCTAATAAATTATTAACTCAAAACGAAAAAATTAAAACAAAACGAAATAAAACTAAAAGAAAGTAAAAGAAAATGAAAGAAAACTACATATTAAAGGGGAGATATTCTAGATTCTAGGACATACTAATGGCTTGGAAAATCGACAGAAAAAAATGAAATGAAATGATGTGCAGGCACATTATGTTGATGCCACTGCTACTTCAAACCAAACTCTCTTATGAAAGAAATTAAAAGGAAAAGAAAAAACTACTGAAATCTTAATGGTAATTATGATATTAGAAAATTGCACGAAAAGAACTTTTTCAAGTGGTTTGAAGTGAATGTTTTTTTCACATTTTAAAGATGAGTTGTTTGCATTTCTGTTGCCTGGCATTGGCAAGAAAGTAACAAAAATTGAAAATTAAAATTAAAAATAAAAATAAAAATTCTAAAATTAAGTACTTTTTATACTTGCTACAGATTAGGGCTCTATAAGTGGTTCTGAAACTTTTAGTATTTAAAATAAAATCATGCTTAAATTACTGAAAATTTTCTTTTTAATTTTTTCGTAATCTTTTAAGCAACAGAAAATGATTCTCGGAATTAAGCATGCAATAGTACTGCAGTGCGTAATATTTTTATAGCACACTTTAAACGCTTTACAATTGTATCATAAAAACTCTTACAATGAAAAGAATTCATTTTTCAATAGTGTTTATAAATCCTTTCATATCTCAATAAAAAAAAAAACTCAGAACGAGATATATTATGAAGCAGAACGAAATATCCTAAAGACTAAATGTGATAAGGCATGCATACTTTACTTACTTACTTACTTTACTTGACTATTAACAACCCGATTATTGGATGAAGTCGCCGTGGTCTAGTAGCTAGTGTGTTGGCTTATTAAACGAAAGACCCGGGTTCGAATCCCAGGTCAGACATCAAAACGAAAAATATTTCTTCGGTGACTTCCTCTCAGCAGATTTCTGGCAAAGACTCTCAGAGTAAAAATTGCCATGAAAAGCTTCTCAAAAAACTGTCGTTCGGAGTCGACTTTAAACTGTAGGTCCCGCCACTCATGCATAAAATTAAGGCACACAACATAAGTGATGTGAGAAGCTAGGTCGTAATCCTGACTGAAGGGTTGTAATGGCACAATTATTATATGTATACAATTGGATATTGTCGTCCTGCCACAACACAGATTACCTGGCACCATCTGCTTCAGCGCAATCGAGGACAGGACTACCCTCATTTGGGTCCTTCCAACGGATACAAATCGTCCTAGTTCCGCGATCCCTGCATCAATATTCGTCCGCCAAACTCGCACTGGACCCGAAGATCTTACTCTGCCACTTTTTTGCTCTCAATACTGCTCAAAACCTACTGGATCAAGTCTTAATAGGACCTGCTTTGCGTCAAAAATTAGGGCAAGGAAAACATGGGGTCATTTATGGTATTAATTTCGTTGTACGAGTGAGGTTCTCTACTATTCATTGCCTATTGAAACCCAGTAACCCAATATGTGCCAAGAGTAATCCGCGCTTGATCTCCAGAACTGACATCATTTTTGATGTGTTAGATAACCCTTAGGCTGAAACTAGATCATAATTTATTTTAGAATTTTTGAGTTCTTTTGGATCACAGCAAAGCCTTTTGATACGGTTGATCCGAAAGTATAATTGAGGTGAAGCCACAGACTCTCTTCATTTTTCATTATTCAGCCTGTGATCTTAACGCTCTTATTTTATGAAACAGATCATAAATAACGTTGGAAGAGGTATTACCTCATGGATCAATATGACTTGGGAAATTGTAGCGTAGACATGTACGCTGATGACCGGAATACAAACTGTGATTTACAAAAGGTTGACGACTGGGCTAAGGGAAATGGACTTTGTATAAATCCCTTTAATGATCTAAATGTTTATTGCTCTTTAGGATAAAGAGAGGATATGTTCTGCCAGATATAGTTATCAGGGGGAATAAAATAGACTTTATTGAATCGGCAACCAAACTGGGTATTACCTTTAATAGTCTGCTATCGTGGTCTAACCATATTAAGGCCATCATTGGAAGAGTTTACGTTATGCTTCGGCGCGGAAAATGGTCAAATATCTTGGCATTAGACTGGACCCTAAACAGACATTCTGGACTCAGATACAACACGCTTTAACCAAAGCCTCGAAGGTTACTTCTCTTTTTAATAGGCTTATGGCAGTAAAAAGCCGTGGTCTAGTAGGCGTAAGCCAGGGTCCCAGACCAGACATCAACATAAAAAAAAAAAAATACAAAAAAAGTATTTTTTCAGCGATTTCTTCTCTTTCTCTTCTTGAAAAGTTTCTCAAAAAAGTGTCGTTCGGAGTCGACTTGAAACTGTAGGTCCCATCACTTCTGTATAAAATTAACACACACAATATAAGCGGTGTGAGAAACTGCGGGCTTCTTGGGGACGATTGCTGTAGACTATCTAATGGTGAAGGTATAGCAGTGGCCATTTTGTAGTCACTAGCAGCAACTCGTTTCCTTACCGTTTGCATCTTCCCTCTTTCCGCCTTTTCTAAACCTGCACAATGCACTAAATGAGTAGGGGCCATCCCCTGAGTGCAGGTTTAATAAAAAAAAAAAATATTGGTGGTCCTGTACAGAGCAGACGCGGATTGATAATGACAATAACGAATTCTATCCTGCTATACGGCAGTGAGATCTGGGCAGAGGCATTGAAGGTCATCGGTACAACGATTTGCCGTACTTAGAATGGCATCGGCTTATAGGATTGAATCTAAGTGAGCAGAACTGGTAATTACTGGTACAATATTTATAGGTCTACAGGCAAATAAGCGAAAGAGAGTGTGGGAGGCTAAAAACGTTTACGGAGAGACGGTAAATATCGATGACGCCAGAAATCGAACGATTCAACAATGGCAAGAGGAGTGGAACACGGAGACAAGTGGTAAATGGACGGCAAAACTTCTTCCAGATATTATCCGTTAAATGGAGAGGAAATTTGATGAGGCTAACTACTTGCTGATAGAACTGTTATCTGGACACGGTTATTTTGGAAAGTACTTGCAAATTGCATCAATGATGAGGCGTCAATTGATGACACGGAAGACACCTTCCTTCACACTGTGAGAGATGGTGATTGGAAAGAAAGGAATCTTAAATTCGACGCCTATACTGAAGGGAACTTTGGCGATGTAATTCTGAATAGCAAGGAGAATCGTTATAGTATAGTCAGCTACACAGAAGTCTTACTGAAATCAAAGAAAATTGACTAGAATGAGGGAAATAAAGTGGATTTTGTTGCGAAATCTGGAAGTGGCCCAATAGGGCAAATGGACTTTATTTCGAAGTAATACCACAGTAGTTCCGGAGTGGGCACAAGAAGTCCAAAAGTGGAGAGGGAGATTAAGTGGGTGAGGGCCTTACACACGGGGATAGTGTCGATAGTGGTATGGTTAGGTACATTTACTCCTCCTCAGCGTAAAAAAAAGTAAGTGGCGGGATCTATAGTATAAAGTCGACTCCGGACGATAGACTTTTAAGAAACTTTTCATGGCAATTTTATTTGCAACCAGGGTTTTAGCCACACATTAGCTGAGGAATAGTCATCGAAGAAATACTTTTTCATATTACGTTCTAATGTCTGACCTAAGGTTGGAAGCCAGCATTTACATCTACAACCTGCTAGACTACGACGACTTCTCTTAAGGCCTTATAATCACAGCAAATCTCTCTTAATCTCTGCTATCAATAAAACAAAAGAACACATATGATCGTCAAACTAATTGTTAATACACTTGCTGTAAATGAGTGATAAACTACAGCACAAAGTACTTTATTTTTATTGCCAAATAAAAATGGGGAAAAAAAAGTTTGTACTCGTTTTCCCATTATAACACAATATTTACACAAAATCAAAAAAGAAAAATGAAGAAGAATCTCTACACATTAACATTTTAATAAACTTTTCCCGAAATTCAGTACAGGATAGGAAAAACGAAGCAAAACAAAAAATTAGGAAAACATTTTAATTTTTATGCGTTTTCCCCCGAAAAGCAAAAACTAAACATTCTCTGTTGGTAACCATTAAAAATTTAATCCCTTTATGGCCTGTGGTCATAAAAAAAAGGAGAAAAACAAAATAAATACGAACAAAATGGAATAGAGAAACTGGATATGAATGTAATAAAACCAGAATGAAATAAAAAGTAAACAAAAAATGGAGATTATTTGTATAAAAAATTAACTCAAATTCCTAAAATGTTTTGCAATTACATGTTACAACAATGGCAACTTCATTATGATGTCGTTAATAAATGACAAAGGAATACATGGTATTTCAGGGTTAATTCGAAAGTTACAAACGTTTTACAATAAGGATTTTTAATAAAAGGAAAATTCCTCTAAGAATGATCAGCAGAAACATGGCTGCGAGATGTTTAAGCCTAGGGTTATTCCTTCAATGGTACTTTTAGTAGAGTAGAGTAGATGAATAGACTCGAATCATACTCAAAATTTCTAATATCGGGTCCGCCAACTAATGCTTTTTTTCAACTAGTGCTTATTTCATGAATAGTAACTCTTAGCTGGGGAGGTCGCCGTGGTCTAGTAGGTAGTGTGTTGGCTTATTAGACGAAAGACCCGAGTTCGAATCCCAGGTCAGACATCAAAACGAAAATTTAAAAATAATTTTTCGGTGACTTCTTCTCAGCAGATTTTTGGCAAAAACTCTGAGAGTAAAAAAATTGCCACGGAATGCTTCTCAAAAAATGTGTCGTTCGGAGTCGACTTTAAACTGTAGGTCCCGCCACTCATGTGTAAAATTAACACACACAATGTGAGTGGTGTGAGAAGCTAGGACGCAGTACAATGGGCCACTTCGACCACCGAGTACTGTGCTTGTCAGAATTGACAAGTACACGTCCTCTAAATTAACCTAACCTAACTCTTAGCTTATGTCTGATTTGACCGATAATTAATTTTATCCTTCCGCTGAACGAATATTGACTCATCCAATGAGTTTTCACTTCGCTAAGTAGGCCTGCGATCGACTTACAGAATATGCCGATTTTGGCAAAAAAAAGTCTTCTTTTCAAATGAAACTCATTTTGATCTTGGCGGATATCTAAACAAACAAAATTGTCGCATTTGGGGTCCCAGAAAATTCTCACACATACATTGAAAATCCGACGCCCCCAAAAACGAGTCATTGTTTGGTGCGTATTTTGGTCCAGATGCATAATAGATGGTCCAGATGCAAAACGAGTCACTGTTTGCTGTGGATTTTAGTCCAGAGGTATAATTTGGCCATTTTTCTTCGAAAATGAGCAAGAAGTGGCCGTTACAGTTAATGGCGATTGGTCGATAACAATGGCCCGATGGCCATATTGAAAGAATTTTTGTTCACAGAAATTGAAGAGGAGGATATTGGAAACATTTGATTTCAACTGAACAACACTACGTGCGACACAGCCGAAGCTACACTCGATGTTTTGCGCCCTGTTTTTGAAGATCGCATTATCAGCCGCAGAGCTGATGACGTTTGGGCCACCTCGGAGCTGGGATATGACATCTATAGACTATTATTTGTGGATTCCCGTCAAGGATAAGTATTACGCCGATAAGTCAGAGACAATTGAAGCTTTAAAGAATAATATTCGTGAAGCCATTGGTTAAATACAGCTGCACTCAATCGATAATGTGCTTAAAACTTGTACCGATCGTGTAGGCTACTGCATGGCCAGCCAAGGCAGCCATTTAAATGAAATTATTTTCCATAATTAACCGGAAGGATTATACTTTCAAATAAAAAAAAAAATTTAAGAAAATATTCAGTAGATTTTCTTTAAAGCATTTTCAAAAAAAAATTTTTTTGGCTTTAGTTGGAGGTTAAAATCTAAATGCAAGATACAGTCTGAAGGCACAACTGCTGAAATCGATATGGAATGTGCAAAAATTCCCCAAATTAAAGGAAGGATCAATTAAAACTTTAATTTAAGTTATAATAAAACTAAAACAGTTTGAAATTGACTCAAATTGATATTTTTGTTAGTAAATACAATTGTTTCGGCTGCCCCAGATGGCCCACAGTACCTCATTCGCGTACTTTTTCGTGTATATGGAGTCGTATCTCGGTGAATGTACATTCACTAATGTTTGACTTCAAATACTCAATTGTCCTTGGTTTGTCGGCATAACACTTGCTTTAACGTAGCCCCACAGAAAATAGTCAAACGGTGTAATAGATCAGCTTCTGGGCGATCAATTGTTATCAACATTTCGGCTAATTAAATGGCCAACGACATATCGATTCTGGCATGGGATGTGTGGCGAGTTTCACCATTCTGTTGAAACCAAACGTTGTTCGTATCAATACCATGAAGAGCGTGTACAAAAAATCCGTTATCATGGTACGATAGATCTCCACTGAAAGTAATGATTGCGGCGTCCCGATTTTCAATGATGTCCCCGCTCCACAAGCTGCACCAGACAGTCACTCGTTCTGTAAGACCACGTGTGGGTTTTCTGAGCCCTAGTTCAACGGCACTAGGTAAAATTGCAGCTTTTTCTTACAGATAAGGGTTATCCATTTCGTGGTTTCAAAAGTAAAGTTTGAACGTTGACATTATGTTTGAAACACTACATCATTTAAATGAACTCTACGCGAAGTTTTGGAAGCATTGATTCTTTTGAGGTAATTTTTGACCATATTTGGACACATATTGGGCGGGCGGTATCTCAGCCATAACTTGACGAATGTTGGTTATTAAGTGCTCAAGAGTTGAAGGTCCAACTGCGTAGACGCGGCCTTTCGCGTAGTCCTACAAAAAAAAGTTTAATGGTGTCAAGTCGCATGATCTTGGTGGCCAATTAGTATCGCCACGATAAGAAATTTCGCGGTCAGGAAATATCTCTTGCAATAAAGTCATATTCAAGTTGTGTGGCGTGTGACACCGTCTTGTTGAATATTCTCACATATTCTCCAAGTCGTATTCTTAAATAGCAGGCAAAAAAAAAAGTCGATTATCATATGACCATAACACTCCGAATTGACGGATTGGTGGCCAATCGTCGTTTTCGAAGAAATAATGTCCAATCACATTTTTAGACCAAGGAATGCACCAAACATTGACTTTTTCTGGATGTAATGGCTTGTCTTCAATTACTTAGGATTCTAAGAACCCCAAATACGACAATTTTGTTTATTAACATACCCATCGAGTGTGAAATGTGTTTCGTCGCTGAAGAAAATTTTGTTCAAAAAATTGCCGTCCACCGCCTGTTGTTCAAGCACCTATTCCACTGCATCTACGAGGTTGTGAATGGTCAGCTGGATTCAGTTATTGCATGAGCTGGACTTTATATAGACGTAGGTGTCTCAATTCCTGAGACCGACGAGGAATCGACGCATTCGGGTCTTCGGCAACACTTTCACTTACAATAGCGATATTTTCAGCAGGACGAGCGAAACGATGACGCACATGTCTTTCAATATTTGTAACCACTACCAGTCTCTTCACAATTTTGCCAATTACTCGCGTAGTTGGATGATTATGTAAACCATAATATCCTCTTAAATTACGATACGTTGCTGTGGAAGAATTTGAAAATTTCTATCCGTTGTGTGATACCTAAGCGATCCATTTTCGTCAATGTCAGGCTATCAACTGAAAAGAAAAAAATTGGTTTCACAAATTAGTTTGACAGACGTCCGATACCAGTCCCATACTATTGAAACCACGAAATGGATAGCCCTTTATACTCGTCAGTACGTACATACCAATGATGCACTGTCCTGAACATTACAATTGTAGTGTAACCCATAACAACACTTTAGTTTGAATTCCAACCTAGCTTCCAACATCACTCATGTTGTATGTGTTCATTCCATCGATGAGAGATAGAATCTAAAGTTAAAATAGTCGACATTAAATTACTGAGACAGTTTTCATAGCAATTTTAATTTACTCTTAGAACGTTTGTCACAAGCATGCTGCGAAAGGGACGCTAAAGAAACCTTTTTTCTCTTTAATATTTCGTTTTGTTCGAGATGTTTCTGATCAGGGGTTTTGAACCGTGATCTCACATCTAAATGAACCAACACTCCACCTGCAAGCCTAAGGCGATTTCAGTAAATTCTATGCTTTCATCATGACACCTACTGAAACGCGAGTCACTCAGTTGCAATTGAAAAGTAACTTCAAACTCGGAAGACCCTGTAAAAATGTTTTTTTTTTGTGTAACAATTGTGTATAAGCCCAGGTATTGTTTGTTTAATTTCACATTAACTGTGTTGTATTGTTTAAATAAAGTAGTTTTTGCTTTTGTTGTTTTTGTGCTTTACATTCATTCTCTATTTACATTAGGTTTTTATGTAAATCATACGTATTTTGTTTAACAATTCATTATTTTTATGAATTCATTGCAAAAAGGATTTTTACATGAAAAAAAGAAACGAAAAACAACTGCAAACAGGTACACATTTATGGGAGTATTAACGAATTAATAAAAATTGTCTGTGAGTCTGTGTAGGTGTACATATGTGAGACTATTTGCTTAACTCGTTTAATACTAAAATTATGTCATTGTATACAGGGTGGCTGTTATATAATGCAACAAAGTAAAGCGCTATATTATTTTAATTTTATTGTTCAAAAACAAAAAATGTTGGAAATAACATGAAGTTTTGGAATCAGTTTCGATTTGTTCAAATTGGCCACCTTTGGTACGAATTATGGCCTTCAAACGGCCGACAAAGCCATCACAGGCTGCATGAAAATGGCTCTGCGGTATTTTGGCCCATTCCCGGCGAATGATCAACACTTTGCTATTATTTAGTGAGAACCTTACTCTCCAAAATGCCCCAGGCGCAAAAGGCCAACGGATTGAGATCCGGAGATTTTGATGGCCATTGTGCGGTAGAAATGAAACGAGGAACCTCCTTTTTAAGCCATTCTCTTGGTTGACGCGTGCTAAGTGCGGTGGTGTTGAATTCTGTTGGAATGTGCATGATCTGCAGCCGAAATGTTTGTCTGCCCAGGGCTTTAATACGGTCTTTAAGACATTTTCCCTATAATACTTACGGCATTTATTTTGACCCCACGGTCGATGAATATATGCGGGGATATTACGGCGGCCCACACCATTACCATTGGCGGCGCTTGAGTTCTGGTGGCCAATCGTACGTGTAACTTTTCAGCTGACCTCTTTGACAAGTAAACCCATTTTATTTGTTCACAAACTGCTCAATTTGGAATGGCTTCTCATCGGAGAAAACCAAATTCGGTAAGAGGACACTTTCGTGCAAGCGAAGTAACAGCTTAACTTTTTCCAGTCTAACTTCTTTTTTGTCCATCCGTAAGCTCTTGCACTTTTTGAAACTTCATTGGCTTTAATCCAATCTCATTTTTCAATATGTGTTGCATCCGTTCTTGCGATATCTTCAGCTCACGAGGAATTTTTCTACCACTGTGGCGTGGATTTCGATCAAATCTGGCCTTCACTTTTCGGATCATTTCTGGTGTTGTTACCGTTTTTTTTTGTCCACTTTTTGGACGCGATGCAACACAGCCACTATCACGATAATGAGCAAGGGTACGAGAAATAAAAGATTTATTCACATTTAAATACTGGAGGGCTCTAAGAATAGCCACCTGTAGTTTTCCATTTAGGTGGAAAAGCAATCACACTATCACGCTTGCATTCCATTACGAATAACTTTTTTTCTGAACCCAATAGATCAAAATGCTTTTGTAAGCTTAGAAGTAATAAAATTAACTGTCAGTGGAATAAATCTGTTAGCTGTCAGATGAGCAGTTTATAAATGATAACAACCTGTAGTTGGTTGCAATAGATATCAGCCACCCTGTATGTATTTAGGTGTATGTGTGTGTGTGTGTGTGACGTTGTACTTAGCATTTACATAGGAACTGAAACTTAAGCACTGTTTAGTCAGGCATTTACGAATTACATCCGTTCGTTGTATTTTTTTTTTTTTCATTTATTTAAAGCAAGTTTTTGAAAGAATTAATTCTCTCTTTCAGAAAATTTTTTAAAAACTTATTTCATTTAAGAAATTTTAAAAACATTTGGCGACAATACATCTGCAAAATTCCAACTGACAGTGGGGCAACCTTTGGAGGATCAGCTCCTATAAAGTTGAGAGCTTAGTGTGAAACTGTCGCTGTACGACAGACTGTAGCAACTAGTCAGGGTCTCTATCAATTTGAGAATTAACGGCAAAGACCAGACTTAAAACAAAAGCTTTAATGCTCTTAATAAGGCAAATAATATTCTGTAGAACAGGACAAGAAGTTTTGTTTTAAAAGGCAGATGAAGAGTAAGACCTTCTTAAACGGAATTGGTTTGCGATGCAGAACAGCGATTTGACTTATACATTACGTTGATAACAAATAACTTCAGAAAATTACTCGACCATCTGTTAGATAGATAGGTAGCTTGGAGTGCTAGCTTTGATATCAAAAGCTGACTTCAGCACGCAAAGTGGCCTGTCGTGACGCCACAAGTGAACGCAATCTTTGTATTGATAAATTTTTTCCAAACCGGGGAAAAAGTGGAAGTTGGTTAGCGCAAGGGATTAACATTTAAAGCAGGACTACAACCATCCCCCGGGCTGGAAAATCTGCCTGAAAGTTTGATAAACAAAGCTCATTGCTTGACATCAATCGATGATAGCTCCGTCCAGCTGACAAGGATTAAAGATCTACATAACCTATACCTGCACCTCGCAAAACATTGGTAGTGACAAAAAAAAAAAAGTGCACAACAGTCTCCTCTTCTGCAAAAGTCATTATATGGGAGCTGCATTCCTTTTGCGTGTCTTCCCATACAGCAATGATCACCGTAATCGAAATGACACTACGACCAAGTCCAACTAATTGGTTGGTGCGTCCTCTATCCATCGTGGATCAAGTAAGCCTAGCGATTGAGCAGACTTTTTATTTACCCAGGATAGGTTGTCGTTTTATAAGAATTTCCTCGCAAGAGATGGGCATTATTGACAAAGAAAGTGAACAGCGGTCTCCTCTTCTTCAGCGGATCTGCTACCACAGCAGAAGTCATTAGATGGGAGCTGCATTCTTTCTGCGTATTTTCCAATAAAGTAATGACCTCTGTAAGCATGGCCACTGTGATCGAGATGAAGTTACGATCAAGTTCAACTAATTGGTTGGTTCGTCTTCTATCCATCGTAGACCGAGTAAACCTAGCGATGGAGCAGGACTCCTCAGTGACCCAGGATGGGTTGTTGTCTTGAAAAAATTTCCTATACCTGCATATCGCAACAGATGGGCATTATTGAAAAAGACAGTGGATAGCAACCTCCTCTTCATTAGCGGATCGTCAACGTAACCATGGCCACTGTAATCGGGATGACATTACGATTAAGTCCAAGTAATTAGTTGGTGCGCCTTCTATCCATTGAAGACCAAGTGATTTTTAGCAATGGAGCACGACTTTTCATCGACCCAGGATAGTTTGTCGTCTTAAAAGAATTTCCTACGCCTGTACCTCGCAAGTGGTTAGCAGTCTCCTTTTTATCAAGGGATCTGCACCATCAGTAGAAGTAGTTAGATGGGAGCTGCATTCTTTCTGCATGGTTTCCGGTGAAGTAATGATCACTGTAAGTATGACCAGACTCCTCATTGACCCAGGATAGGTTGTCATCTTGAAAGAATTTCCGGGCGATTGCCAATTTGAGCGAGGTAAGTGGCATTCCCAATGTGATTGAAAAAATCTCCGGAAGTAGTACAGCAGCGCTGGCAAGCTCGTCGGCTTTATAGTTTCCCAGAATATTACTGTGCCCGGGGACAAATGGTCACCAGTCCCGAACTGTTTGGAGTTCAACTGGTAGCAGACTTGAGTGGGAAGCTCGACCGGAAGGTTAATTATGGTACCACGGCTGTCAGGAAACCCAAAGACCTATATCTGCCCGACAATGTGTGGACCCCTTTGTGGGAGCAATGTGGTGGCTGTGGTTTCAACCAGGGACCAAAATAACTGTCCTTTTTGAATTTTTGATTAAAAAAAAGCAGCCGCAAGGAAATGTCGGAGAACAGAAGCAAGTATACAATTTTGATTGTCTTGGACCAAAGCGGAGTTTACATAGTCTCCCACCTCTAACCAAGAGGTAAGTCTTGTCCAAATGCAAGGCTTCTAATTAGTACTCATGTGTGGTGATGTAATAATGCATGACACAGGGTTACATTTTTGTGTCTGGAGGGGCTGGTAAATGCATTTTTTCACCAGTGCTTTGTGCACCATGGGGAGTGCCATTATGGCGATACTCACGTTAAAGGCTGGACTAAAGTGCCCGGGGACCTAGATAAATGAGACGCCCAGAATGCAGCGCCGACATTCCCTGACGTTCTTGGAATTATTGTCAACTTTCGACAGAGATCTTATCGCAGCCTGACTTTCAGAGAAATACGAGATGCGGGTGAAAGAAACTCCGTTGTTGAGGATCCATTGAGCAGCCCAGATCGACTTGAATGTGAAAATAAATTAAACGTAAACGTTATACTGCATATGGTTTTTATGTGTCTTATGTAGACTAACAGAGCATACAGAACACACTCTTGTATGGAATACTAAGCAAAACTTTCGCTTTATTTCAACAATTTATTCCTTTACACCTCTGGTGCTTATGAGAGTTTATAAAAGTAATTCATGCAGAATATTATTGTGACAACTGAAATTAAAGTTTCGCTAAAATCAAAACTACCAACAAAAAAAAAACCAAAAAGAAAGAAAGATTGTGGTGACTTTTCTGTAGCAAAAAGAAAAAGGAGAGACGAAGAAAAAAAACCGATTTCATTGCGTTTGTGCTCTTATTTTACCCACTTACGATTGTATTTGGGTTAAACGAAAATACTTTTATTTTCTTCAAAAAACATTCTTTTTTTTGCTTTTTTGCACTTTAAAATTCTTTTTTTTTTTTTCATCTGATTTTAGTTTCTGGGTCGGGTTAAGTAAATGTTGCATGAGTTGATTTGGGTCTGATTTGAAGGGACCAGAAGAAATTCACGTTTTTTGTTTTTTTTTTTTCAATTTAAAAATATTCTCTTGTGTTCGGTTTTTTTTTATTCTTAAAGGGCTACTGGACTACTGGCAGACGTTGAAAATAAAAAAAAAAAACCGAATGAATGTAAAGCATAGAAACTTTCGGCTTGTAATGCTTGTAGGCCAGAGGCAAAAAAACTTTAAGAAAACTTTTGTAAAAAAATTCTTACAAGGGAAATTAAATTTTTTCCTTTGTTTTCGTTTTCTTTACTTTACAATAAAGCAACAACAATATTAACAACAAGATTAAAATATTTGATTTGTGGCCTTTAAATGGCCACAATTTTTTGATGGCAATACAATACCAGTTAGTCAGTTCCTGTGTGGCCCTTTATTTTTTTTTGGGGTCCGTCTGTCTGTCTGTCTGTCTGTCATATGCTATGACAGGCTGTCATTTGATTGTAATCCAAAGCAAACCAAACCAAGAACATCAGAAATGATTGGAGAATATTCAAATATTCATATTTGTATGGTAAGTCATGTCTAGAGCAAGAAAGATTCCAAGAAATTATGTCCAGCTTAACATTTTAAACACGTCCTTTTTTCACATTTCATCAAGGATTTTTTAAGGATAATGAAGTCTTTTGTAACAAAATCTTTTAAAAACCATATGATTTCTTTATATTCTCACCTCTTCCTCTTTCCTTTCCTTTCCTTACCTATCCTTTCATTGCCAATCGTATGTACATACGAAAGAAGGAAACAAGAACGGAAGGAAGGAACAAAAGTTTTCTTTCTTCCTTTTTGATTTAAGTTAATAAAAGTTTCCTTTTCTTTAATAGAATTTATTTGATTATCTTTCGTTTACAATTTTATTTGCATTTTCCATACGCAAAACATTTTCAAAATATTATCAGCTTTTGCAAATTAGCCACAAGCCCACCCCATTTATCTAGACTTCAGTTTTTCTATTCTATTTAGATGGATGGCATTAAAAACTTTTCCTAATTTGTGATTTATAAACATGAAATTCGTAAGTTTTTTTGCCAAGCAAATGCATTTATTTTAGGAAGAAAGACAAGATATTTCTTTAAGTTATCAAAGGAGTTTAAATACGTTTTTCTGGTTAAGGCACTTTTTATTCTATCCCTTCTAAGGCATGGCAAACAATAAATTGGCCAGAAATGTACTACAAAAGAAAGATTGTGGTTTTACGCTCGTAGTAATTCGCGCCCAGTCATTCCCAGGTCGGTCATCAGAACAAAATACAAAAACTATTTTTTCGGCGATTTCCTCTCAGAAGATTTCTTGCAAAATCACTGAGAGTAAATAAAATTGCCATTAAAAGTTTCTCATAAAATCTGTCGTTCGGAGTCCCGCCACTTATGTATAAAATTAACACGCACAACATAAATGGTGTGAGAAACTAGGTCAATAATCCTAGCTAAAGGGTTCTAATGACCAATTATGTTTGTGTGTAATTCGCGTAAAAATATTACATCGAATATCATCGTTATGCTGTGGTTACATGTAGAAGTCACTGTAGTCTAATAGGTAGTGTGATAAAGGGTCCGCCAAATAACTTTTTTTTTTTTTTTGAAAATGCTTTAAAGAATAACTACTGAATATTTTCTCAAATTTTTTTATTTATTTGAAAGTGCAATCCTTCTGGTTAATAATGGAAAATAATTTCATTCAAATGGCTGCCTCTGCTGGTGAAGCAGTAGCCAACATGATCGTTAATATTTCTGAGCACATTATCGATTGTGGGCAACTGTCGAATATTGTCCTTTAAAGCGGCAATTATCTCTGGCTTGTCGGCGTAACACTTATCTTGAACGGCACCCCACAAACAATGGTCTAATAGTGTCAAATCACAGCTCTGAGGTGGCCAAACGACATCAGTCTTGCGGCTGAAAATGCGATCTCCAAAAAGAGGATGCAAAACATTGATTATAAATTCGGCTGTGTGGTACGTAGCGCCTTCCTGTTGAAATCAAATGTTGTCAACATCCTCCTCTTTAATTTTTGTGAACAAAAATTCGTTCAATATGGCCCGATAACGATCGCCATTGACTGTAACGGCCACTCCTTGCTCATTTTCGAAGAAAAATGGCCCAATTATGCCTCTGGACCAAAAGCCGCACCAAACAATGACTCGTTTTGGGTGTGTCAACTTGTCTATGTATGCGTGAGGATTTTCTGTGCCCCAAATGCGACAAATTTGCTTATTTACGTACCCGCCTAGATCAAAATAAGCTTCATTTGAAAAGATGATTTTTTTTTTGCAAAATCAGTATCTTTTGTAAGTCGAAACGCATTGGATGGTGAATTGGCTTTAACTCCTGTACCAATTGGACTTTCTGTGGTGTAATACCAAAGTCTTTATGCAAAATTCGTCTCAATGATGTTCCCGTAATGTTCAATTGTTGAGAAATGCGGTGAATTGATGTTGATGGCGCTTCATGCACACTTTCTGCCACAGCAGCAATATTCTTGGGTGTACGCACTGTTTCTGGCTTTTCACGCTTTGGTTTATCGATGAGTATGCCAGTTTCTTTCACTTTTTTCCACAAGATAACGAACATTCTACAACATTACCCTGATTTTGAAAGTAATGTCGCAATATTTTCCAGCTTCGTTCAAGCGTATACACAACAATATTCGTTCAGAGTAAGGAACGTCAAATCAGACATGAGCTAAGTGTTACCATTCACGAAATAAGCACTAGTTGAAAAACAACGTTCGATGGCGGATCCGATAGCTTATTAGATACAAAGCCACGCTTCAAATAATAGTCAGACATCTCTAACAAAACGAAATATGACAAAAAAAAAAACAAAAACAATGAACTAGTTTACATTATAAACAAGTAAACAAAAAATATACCAAAAATATCTGCATAAAAAGCGATAAACAAACAAACAAACAAAAATGCAACAACAAACACGATAAGAATAAATGTAAACACAATACACGTACAACAATAATGAATGTAAACACCGATGTTTACCTTTCTAGAGACTTTGAGAAAACTAAGCCACGAACTTTTGCCTTCAAGAACATTCATCAGACTGTTTACGTTATCACATAAAAGGCAAGACGCTGGCAAAGACGCTGAGGTTGGCTTGTGGAAAGTAATCGTGGCTTGAATATCTCCGTTACATAGATCAGGCGAACAATTGTGTTTGTTTATGCAAAAGAGTGCAACGAGGAAAAACAAACAAAGCAATTGTTGTTGTTTACATCAAGGCACACAGAATTGTGCAAACAATAAAGAATTTTAATTAAAACTAAAACAGAAATTTATTTCTTTTAAGGTAATAACGTAACAATATTTAGAATTTTGGAGTTTCATAAGTGCCACAAAGTTAGTTAGACCTCTTCACATTCGTGCATTTTGTTCCAATCTGTGTTGAGAATCTGCAAGAATTGCTTATGTTAACCAATTTGTGACAATATCCACCGCTGGCTCATCTGGTTTAACTTTACCTTCTATAGCAGTCAAAAGCATTACCTTCTCATCTCAGCAGTTTCCTCTATTTCGCTCCTCAATTCAGAGCTCGATATTTCCCCATAAAATCTGGCATGACATACATACATAATTGGCCATTACAACCCTTCAGTCAGGATTACATCCTAGCTTCTCACACCACTTATGTTGTGTGCGTTAATTTTATACATGAGTGGCGGGACCTACAGTTTAAAGTCGACTCCGAATGCCAGTTTCTGAGAAAATTTTCATGGCAATTTTTACTCTCAGAGTCTTTGCTAGAAATCTGCTGAGAGAAAGTCGCCGAAGAAATATTTTTCGTTTTGATGTCTGACCTGGGATACGAACCCGGGCCTTTTCTCTAATAAGCCAACAAAATACCCACTAGACCACGGCGACCTACTACATGAACTGAAGTCTAAATTTCAAGCAATTTCGTATTTTCCACTCACAGTTAAGTTTGAAGGGTTCCGATCTGTCATAATCAAATCTGTGTACATATTTCCTGAAGCAGTTCTCTTCATCGAAATATTAAGAATAAGATGAAATGTACATTTCTCCAGACATGCTCCCGCCTTCAAGACTGCCACTTGCATTTTGAAATCCATAATTATTCACTGCTTCTAGCATAACTTTCTGGTCTTCAAGATTTTTTCATTTGCCAATATTTCTATCGACATTACTTACTTATTTGCTCGATACAACCCTTAGATAACATTACAGCCTAGCTTCTCACACCACCTATGTTGTGTGTGATAATTTTATACATGAATGGCGGGACCCAGGGAATGGACAAATTTTTTGAGAAACTTTTCATTGCAAATTTATTTTATTCGTCTGCTCCTACGCAATTATACATACGTCAAGTAAATTACTGGAGAATCTAAACTCGCGTAGAATCATATAACTTGGGATGTGAATTCGAGAAGTGGGATATTAGATGGCGGACATTTATATTCTATCTTTTGAGAATTTTTGATTTTAATAGATGTTTCTTGATAGAGAAAACGTCGAGATTATTGACATTCCTTTTAAGAAAGAATTGGAAAAATGTTATTTTGCTGGAAAATTCCACAAAATATTCTCATTTTCGACACTAAGAGTACGGATTGCCAAGGGGAAAATCTTCAAAGTTCCTTTGTGGACATTTGCCAGCGATCATCTTTACAATAAGCAATTGTACAGAATAGTCATACCCGATAATAGCAATTGTAGAGCCTTCTATGAGGCAAACAGATCAATGGAGGTCATGGTCAACAACTGTGTAGCACTGGGGCATAGAAACAATGCTATTACATGCTTACTTACGTACTTACATACTTAATTGACTAGCACAACCTTTCAGCTGGAGGAACAAAATAGCTTCTTACACCCTCAGCCACCATGTGAGTGATAATTTTGTCCTTGATTAGCGAGGCCGACAGTTTAAAGTCGACTACGATTATCCTGGCAATTTTATTTTATTCACAGGATTATTGCCAAAAATCTGCTGACAGGAAGTTGCTTAAGAAATGATTTTCTTTTCAGCATTTTCGTTTTGTTATAGACGTCTGAGATGGAATTTATGCCACAGTATCTCGTCTAATAAATCAGCACACTATCTACTATACTACAGCGACTACAATCGCTGTACTACGCTAAAAAGTCGTTGTAGTATAGTACAGTAAGACCCCGCTAAACGTGGGGGATACATTCCAATAAGTTTCAGCGCTAAGCGAAACAGCATTAAACGAGCCGTTGCATTTGCACAAATAAGTAGCAAATATCAATACAGTGTACGATATAGGAGAAACCCAATACTACCGCGTAATACCGCAACAGAGTTAAGCGTATCAGTGTTTAGCGGTGTTTTACTGTATGTAGTGTATTGACTTGTTATACGTAAAGCCAGGATACAAACCCTTGGGCAGACATTTTCAGCAATACGAAATATGAAAAAGTATTTCTTCGGTAACTTTCTTTCAGCTGATTTTTGGCAGAAATTCTAAGGGACTCCACACCTGTATTTTAGAGTCGATTTTAGACTGTACGTCCTGCCTCTCATGTATCAAAATTAACGCTTACAACATAAGTGATATGGGAAATTAAGGTTGTAATCCTGACTGAACGGTTGTAATGATTAACTAGGTTATGTTGTGTTGTGTATGTACGTTACACTTACATTCATGTGGACTGTGAAAATGTTCTTTTGTTTGAATCGTTTCGAAACGATCTTCCAAGTCCCGCATAAAACCATTAAATTGAACGCTTTTATGCCAATAAAAAATTAATTTAAAAAAGTGAAGAAGTGAAGAAAAACTGAATAAAACTTTCAAAAAAATATTATAAAAGAAACAACAACAACAACAACAACACAAGGCAACTTAAACTAACAAAAGAGCTTGAATGATTACAAACGCAACCAACCGCCATCATCACTGGCCATTCTGTTCTGTAACGTTTATTTGCAATGGCCAGGGTTCCACTTTTTTTAAAAATATTTGTAGTTTCTTTAATAGTGGGTGTGTGTGTGTGTGTTCTCATAACTGTTGTTGTTTTTATTGTTGTAGTTGTTTATTGCAATGGCGACAACGACGATTATGAGTATAAAAAATTTAAAAAAAAATCACACAATTTGGTAGAAAAGTTTATACAAGTTATTCTTTTCACCTTTTGTAAAAGGAAGAGAGGAGAGAGAAAATATAATAAAAAAAAAGTGAAACACGAAAATGAAAATAAATTTTAAAAGTAGTTTTTCCTCTACTTTTCTTTTCCTTTTTTTTTTCTTTGCTTTTCCCAGCATTATGTTCTCTTTTTGATAGTTTTTTTCTTCTTTTTTTTCAAAACAAAAACTAAAAGTGGGCAGAATTACAAACAAAAAAATTTTTTTTTATCCTTCACAAAGGCTGTGAAGAAAACTAAGCTAAAAACTATTTTTGTTTTTATTTTTTATTTTTTTTTTTTAAATAAAACGTGAAGATTTATCATTCAGGGCTAAAATGTGGACACAGCATAACGCTGCAATGAGTGTAGGTGGCTGGGTCGTCTATAAAAATGCTTCGTTAATGTCATGACATCGCATTCAGAAACAGAAAGAAAAAATCACAGGCGGCCAAACGGTGCTTCAGAAAAACCGTTCAGCCTTTTGTACGTTGAAGAAATGTTGAAAAAAAAAATAGAAAATTTTTATAGGAAAAAAAGAGATGAAAATTTAAATGAGAAAAATATGAAAAACATTAAAAACACTATAACGGTACTTAAAATTCATAAATGTTGCAATGAAAAATAAATATGCGAATATCAACAGAAAACAAAAAAAAAAAGAAAAATGCACCCAAGCTCGACAACCTCATGCCCTACTATTGTCATCTAGATGTTCTTGGATATTGTTACCTTATGTTCTATTGTACTCTCCTCTATCCAAGGTAAAGGATGTCTACGATCTTCCCCTCAATGCTGTTGCAGTAACAAACTTCATGATGTTGTATGGTGTCTGGTTTCATTATCTGCCCAATCATGAATAAAAATTCCGCATGAAATTTTTCTATTTTCCCTTCTCTCCTATTATGAATAAAAATTCCGCGTGAAATTTTTTACTTCTCCTTTTTCCCTGTTTTAATCCCATTTTAATCAAACGTGTGAAGAGAGTAATATTAAAAGAAAAAAGTAGGTATTCTCAATGTATTTTAGGGGAAAATACAACCCTAAAAAAATTCACTTATAAAAAATAAGGGAGTTTGATTAAAAATTTAAGTAAATTTTTATACAACTAAATTTAAATAAATAAAAGATATTTATATGTTTTTGTAGGTCTAAAACAACTACTAAAACTCAAGATCAATATTTGGTCACATTAATGGAAGCCAATCTGTAAGCACTTGGCTCAAAGTAGACTGACCTAAAGACACATTGAAGTCTTTTCCTATATCAGTCTGGTACCCAGCACTCGTAAGCTCGCACTTAGCTTTACAATTGGTGAAATACCAAATTGCTTTTTTGTGGGTGAGTAGGTAAAATTTCTAGTAAATACCGAAAGCCCGGTTTATACACTATGTAGTACTTTTAAAACCTGTTGCAAAATAAAATTTAATCCAACACTTTCACTCTTACTTACACATGATCACACTATACATTTTTATTTTCTTGTATTATATTAAAATCTTATTTATTTTTTCAAATTGTATTAATTTTTTAAGGATTTCTTTCTCGAGAAAAACATTTTCCTTGAGAATATTCGTGATTGGGCTGTATATTTCCGAACAATTTTTTTTTTTTTTGCTACAATTTTACTTTTTAAAAACTTATAAAATATAAGCTTGTAGATTGCAAATAAAATAGAAATGAATTTATATTCAATTTTAATAAAAATTCTTTATTAATCTTATAATTCTTTGAGCCACTATTTAAAACTTGATGTAAACAGCAACAATTGGCCTTTTTTGTTATTCCTTTATTTACATTTATTTATGCAAACAATAACAATTACCAAGCAATTGTTCAATTGATCTTTTCAACGGAGTTCTTCAAACCATTCCTACTCTCCTCAAACATACTGCGTCTTCACACAAAACTGACTGAACTTCACTTACTCTGTCGCTTGCTTTGACTTGCCTTTTGTATGGCAAAGTAAATAGTCTGATAGAGGTTCTTGAAGGCGTATGTTAATGACTTTGATGCGTTGTTTTGTTTTTGTAGCTAAAATCTTCACACAAGATTGACTGAATTTTTACTAATTCATTTGCTTGCTTTGTTTTGCTTTTTATATGGCAAAGTAAACAGTCAGATGAAGGTTCTTGAAGGTAAATATTAATGACTTCGATGCATTATTTTGTTTTTGTAGCTTTTGTTTATAATTTTAAAGTAAAGTAATGTAAAAGCAAAACACCAGTATCTAGATTTTTCTTTTTCGTGAAAATATGTTCGAATAATGCATTTCCCTTATCACATAATCTGCATATTGAACTGTAAGAGATCATTATTCTGAACTAGTATTATTTGGGTATACAGTGCTTGGTCTGAAAGCTGAACTGAAATACGAATGCAATCACTTCTCATTCTAAAAACAACAACAATTTTAATTTGTCTCCAACAAAATATTTTTAAAATTAGTCCTTCTACCTATCCATCCCATATCACATTCAATGAGCGCACATTTCTGGACATTTCATGTCACGTCAGAGAAAAGTCGTAACAGTTCATTAGCTACTCATTGCCGTATCTGTTTATTTCTCAGATGACTTGTGATCAAAACAGTTTGTTATTAAACTTGAGTCAAACTCAAACATGTCAAGCGATAGGATGACAGCTTGAATGTCAGATTTTGCTATTTCCCCTCCCGTATTAATATTTTCCGTACTTTATACGTGAGTTTTTCTTTGAATTCCGAATATATTACTATTAAGCTGAACATATCCGTTCCCGTCGCCTTAGTGTAGAAGGTAGTGTGTTGGCTTATTGGACCGTTAGGCTACTGGTCAAACCCCAGAGCAGACATTGCCAATAAAACGAAATATGAGGAAAAATTTCTTCGATGAGTTTCTCTCAACAGACTTCTGGCAAAAACTCTGAGAGTAAAAATAAAAATGCAATGAAAAGTTTTTCAAAAATCTGTTGTTTGGAGTGGTCTTTAAACTGTAGGTCTTTCCACTTGATAATAAAAAAATTAACACACACAGGATAAGTGGCGTAATCCTGACTGAAGGATTGCCATAACCAATTATGTATGTAAGCATGGTTTTCTGTCATCGATTCATCTTTAAAGAGTAAGTAGGCTTCAGAATGTTCCGTTGTATTATCCAATGTATCGTAGAGATTGATAGTTCGGTCCAGGGAAGTCTTATATACTCCAGTCGAATGTTTTGCACCATAGTTTCCATAGGGCATGGCAATGATCTTAAAAGCATTAAAGAATGTAACAGAGTTATGAGACAAATTCCAATTTCTGTAGTTCTTGGCAACAGCATGCCATATTTTGTGTCTCCTCCAACTCCATATAATCTGGTTTCAAATTCATCTTGTCTACTCAAGCTATAGCCTTAAAGGTCTGATTTGACCTTTCTATCATGGTAAATTCGTGTTATCCCATTCCGAAATTCTTGAATTGCATATGAAATATTTAATCGCATGGCCTCTGAATATTATTGCATGCTTGGATTGCTCTGTAGATAAAACTTTTCAAGGCCAATTTACTGTCTAGTTTTATTACAATACCCTGGATACCATAGTGATTCAGTTGTATGCACCTATGTCAGTGTATTCGGTTTCTATAAAGGGTTTGCAAGTAAAGGCTTATGGTTCCAGTTTAAGGCCTTTGTCCATTAAGACCACCAAATTACTGGTAGACGCTAAACTCTGTGTTTCTAATTTGTTAATTGGATGTGGAAATCAGAGAGTAATTGGTTTGAACGAGTTTGTTTTTATTTTTAATTCAAAATTTCATTTCATTTTATTCTTAAAAGTTTCATAAAATTTCTTGAAACAACTTAACCTGTTGTATTGCAAAACGAACTGTGTACACCTAAACGTATGAGTATTGAAATGCTAGAGTATATGAGCATTAAATATTAAGTATACGCACCCACGAATGTAGTGTATTAAACAGAAGAATTTCGTTTTGACTTCTATAGTCCAAGGTATTCGTGAAAATATGTTAAAATTAGATTTTTCTAAATGACATGGCATATTCCATAATCATGTTGTCTTTTTAGGCTTTGGTGTGCCTTCTGCTTTTATTATTTTTTATTAAAATATCGATGAAAACATAGGCTAGAATGGATTTAATCATTTTCATACGTCACAAACACCGCAAACAAATGGCAAAAATAATATTGGAAAGTATTATGAGCTCGGATTGTATACACCCTGAGATTAGAAATTTCTTATAACAATGCAACGACGGGGATTAAATTATAACAAGAGAAATTCTCTCTTTTCAGTGGCCAGCGTCTCAGAATTCTGCGACAAAACATGTCTGGCTAAAGACTAGCTCCAACTTCATGACCGAATAAATAGTATCGGTATTATAACAGGACTTTATAGGAACTTAATCTAACTTACTAACAACCATTTAAGAAGCCTCGACCTTTTAGCTCACTTTGTCCTCATGTTCAATACGTGCTGAGGAATTTTCTTTTGAAAAATTTTGGAATACCTTTGCAGCTTACGCACATGTAGATGTGATTGTGGGAGTCACATAAAGACAGCCTGAATTTTAATCAACAACATATAGTAAGCAAATGACAAAAATAATATTAAAAATATAGACATTTTATGGAAGAACAGCTTATCTGCAGTTCCTATCTTCTTCCTCTTAATATAAAAAAATTAATGCCACTTTTCGTTGTCATTTTATAACTCAAGAACGGGCTCGCCTATCCAAGCCAAATGTTTAGGCTTTATTCGAACTATTTAGTAGATGGTTGAAGTTAAGTTTGCCACTCCCACTTTTACGCCCACATTTGCTATTTATCTAAAATCAGAAAACGGCTCCATTTGACTCATTTTTCTTCCAAATGTTTGTATTTATCCATTTAAAGTTTTCATCAAGAGAAAATTTTGCTCCGCCCACTTTTGCGCCCACTTTTTTTGAAAATTACTTAAAATGAATTAAATCTTAAACTGTGCATTTGATTATGTTATGGTCTTTAGCAAAGTTGTTGCGTATGAGCTGATGAAGATTTCTAAGTTGGTATGAACAATAGCCGATAGGTGGCGCCACTGGAAATGAATTAAAATGAATTAAATCATAAACTGTGCATTAGATTATATTGTGATCTTTAGACAATGTCGTTTCGGATAAGCCGATGAAGATTTCTAAGTTGGTATGATCAATTTTCAAAAGGTGGTGCCACTGAAAATTACTCAAAATGAATTAAACCTTAAATTAAGCATTATTTAACAAAGTTGTAACGTATGAGCCGACGGAGATTGGTGCGATTAATTTCCGATGGATGGCGTCACTGAAAATTATTCAAAATGAATGACAAGCAATTAGTTAACCTACACCCCAGCAAGGAAGAAAAGAGCCTCAGAATCCGACGAGCACTGTGACTGGAAAATCTTCAAGTATATGCCCGTTCGCATGAACCACTTGAACAACGAGAAATGAGATTAGAAACTGAACGAATGCTTACTACTCAGGCGCGTTCATCTGAATCATCAGGACAACGTGAAACAAAATCAATAAAATGATTTAAAATTAATTGGACATTTGGGTAATTCCTTTCCTTTAAATTTATTTTAGTTTGAGCGCAGCAAACGTGCGGGGTACAACTAGTTGTTTATAAAGAATCCGTCATTCGAAGTCAACATTAAACTGGGATTGCATAGAAAAGATTATATAGCCTCCAAAGCATTTCCAAACTTTTCCACTCTTTTTAAATTCACCTGATCATTCAATAGCCTCATGGTGGGTTGGTTTCTAATTACAGCAATTAATTTTGATTCCAGTATGTTATCTTAGTCCACTAGGTAATGTGTTGGCTTATTAGACGTAAAGCCAGGGTTCGTGTCCCAGGCCAGACATCAAAACAAAAAATATTTCTTCGGCGATTTCCTCTCAGCAGATTTCTGGCAAAAACTCTGGGAGTTAATAAAAATTGAAAATGAAATGTTTCTCAAAAATCTGTCGATCGGAGTCGACTTTAAAGTAAAGATCCCTTCAATAATAGATAAAATTAACACTCACAACATAATTGGTGTGAGAAATTAGGTCAATAATCCTGACTGTGACTGAGGAGTAATGACCAATTATGTATGTATGTATGTATGTTATCAAACTCTATAGCCTCTAGGAAATGTTATTCAAATTCATTCGTCTTGGCTAAGTAGAGATTCCCCAAGCATCATTGTATACGTTTAGTGCATTATTCTTGAATCAAAGTTTGTCAATGCATATCATTAGGCCATGCATGGATCTCCGAGAAATGTGGGCTTTCCTGAGTCATTAATATCAGTTTATAATCGAAAAATATAACCTGATATTGTGAATAGCTCTAGCTGCTTTCAAAAGGAAACACACTTTCTGCTTACTAATACCCATATTCCATTGGCTTGTATTTCGAAATTCAGACTTTTCTTACTCCATTTTGGTTTTGTTTCCTACATCCTTGAACAATTTCATCTTACAGAGCAATAGAATTAAGCATCTTCATATGATAACATTTCGGATTACTTTCGCTCATTTCCCGGGGTGTAATACGTTTTTTTCTACACTTTTTCCTTCTATTTATTGTAGAAAAACTTTAATACGAATTTTTAATACCACCTGCTCTTATAGAATAATCCACTTTATTTGATCTTACAAATCCCTAATCGAACTAAAACTGCCTTCTGATTTATAAGAAGGTTTCCGTAAAGAAAAAAAAAAACACTCGCAAAAAACTTTAAATGGTCTTAAGCGCTGGACAGAAAATCATAAAAAAACAAATAAATTTTTTAGTTTTTATTTCCTACACTGCTTTTCCAAGTCCTTTTTCGTCCTTTTGCTTTCATTTCTGCTTATTTTGTTTAGTGTGTACAAGTTTTTTTAAAAACGTTTTTTTTTTTTTGTGTTCTTCTCGGCCATAATGAGATGTTGAATGATGTTCGAAGTATTAAAGGCTGTGAGTTTTTTCTTTCCAGTTTTTCTTCTTTCCTTTTCTAAGTGTTTTGTTGCACAATAACGTATTAAAATGTAAATATTTTTTTAAAATTTAATTTCACTTGAAGCGTAGAAGGTAAAAAAAATATGGCAGGTTTTTCTCTTTCCATATTTCCTTACCAAAAATATATTATCGTTCTGGCACGTGTCTTCTTATCGAAACGAAAGAAGCCTCTAATACATTAAAGAAAAGGAAACAAAAATCAGCAAATAATTGATGGTAATGCTGTCAAATTCCTACGTAGCATTGAAAACAACAACAAAAAAAAAACAAAAACACAAGAAATATTTCTTCAACGAGATAATATGCGTCATAAATCAAGCATTGAGGTTAAATTCAAATATATTTCTATAGAATAACAATTTTTTTTTTATCTTAGATCTGTAACCTATTGATGCCTAAGCAACTGAACTGTATAAGTATTGTTACGTTTTTATCTTTTAAAAATGTTTAAAATAAATAAAAATAAATTTGTGTTTAATTTTAATTAAAATTCTTTATTATTCAAACAATTCTTTAAGCCACTATTTACAACTTGATGTAAACAACAACAAATGCTTTTCTTTGTTATCCTCTGTTTACATCCTTTGCATAAACGATAACAATTACTAGACAATTGTTCGACAGATCTTCAAACCACGAATATTCTCTTTAATCACACCGCGTCTTCACAAAAGACTGTACTGAACTGTTACTAACTCACTTCGCCTGCTTTGTCTTGCCTTTTATATGGCAGAGTAAACAGTCTGATGAATGTTCGTGTTCGTTCGCCTTCTCGAGGTCTGTATAAATGAAAAAAATTTTATTTCGTTTACATTTTTTCTTGTTGTGTTTTTGTTGTTGTATTTTTGTTTACCAGTTTATCATTTTTATGTTTGTGTTAATTGTCATACTACGGCAGTGCAATAATTTTTAAAACAACTTTATTGTTTGGTTTTTGCAGCTTTTTTTACAATTTTAATGTTAAGTAATGTAAAAACAAACACCAATATTTAGACTCTTCATTTGCGAAACAATATTATGAATAGAGTGGAATGCTTAATGATGCAATTCATTTATTTCGGAAATTTTAAACGCCAACAGTCATATCAGGTGAGCAATTATTGAGACTGGTGTCTTTAAACCTTGTTGGCAGGATTATTACTTCTCAATTCTAAAGTAAAATTCTAAATTCTAGGTAAACGGATATGATATTTTTCATTAAAAGGTACAAGACACCACCTTTTCCGCTCTTGGAGTTATATAAAGTAAACCTTGCTGTGACTTATTTTGGAAAAGAAACAGTTTTGAACAGAATGACAAAGTCACGAATTAGTTTTTATGTTTACAAAAAAGTTTTTGTCTAAAAATGAGTCATACGATCTACATTGGATCTGGTAGGTACAGTAGCGAGCACAAAAAATGCAACACTGTGCCATATGATCTTTAATAAGATCTGTTTCAAAATAACGGTAACTAATTTATCTATTTTCTTTTGCTGTTAACTCTTTCAATTATAAGTTTTCAAAGTAACCACAGTTTATTCCAAATTCTGCTTTAAAAAGTTAAATATTTTTGAATTAGTGAAAAAAGTGCAAATTTTTAGCGAGCAAAAAGAAATGCAACATAATAAAAAAATAGTTAAAGTAAGTTATTTATTTAATTATAATTGAAAATTTCTTAAATAAGTTATACAACATGTGTTTTGTAATAGAAGCAGCTCTCAGCTCTCAGCTGACAGCAAAACTGCAATCATTAAAGCCTTAGAAGAAGGAAAATCCATGCGTGAAGTTGGACACCTCTTTGGTGTAAATCAATCAACCGTATGTCGGATTAAATCTCGATTTTCCTTGAGAAATAGTGTGGTAAGCAAACCAGGTAGTGGTAATCCTCGAAAAACTACCTCTCGCCAAGACCGCCAGATGATTGCACTGGTTAAAAAAGATCCACGAAAGACCGCAGTGGACGTTGCTAATTTCGCAAATGAGCAAATGGGAGTCTCTATAGGCGTTCACACTGTTCGCCGTAGGTTGAAAGAGGCTAATTTGCATGCGAGACGACCCGCAAAGAATAAAAATAAGCGCCTGGAATTTGCAAAACGTTACAAGGGGTGGTCAAATGAACAATGGGCTAAAGTCTTGTGGAGCGATGAAAGCAAATTTAATTTGTTTGGCTCCGATCGGATAAATTTTGTTCGAAGACCGCCTGGACAGAGATATTCTCCAAGATATCAACTTCCAACCGTAAAACATGGCGGTGGATCAATAATGGTGTGGGGTAAGGAACGATATGTTGAAAAAAAATTATTGATTTTACGTCACGTATTTACAGGTGCGTTTGCCCGTGATGGGGTAGGTCCCTTAACTCAAATCGAAGGAAAAATGGACGCCAAGAAGTACCGTGAAATCCTTGGAGAACACATGCTTCCTCACCTGCGGGAAAAAATGCCTCCTGGTAGCATATTCCAACAGGATAACGATCCAAAGCACTCAAGTCGCTTAGCTTGAAACTTTTTAAGCGACAATGATGTCAATGTTTTGGATTGGCCATCACAGTCTCCCGATCTAAACCGCATAGAAAATCTATGGGAGCTATTAGATCGGGAAGTTAAGAGGAAGCATCCGTCAAATAAGAGGCTATTAGAAGAAATTTTGAAAAGTGAATGGGAGAAAATATCCATTAACACATTAATAGCTTTAGTCGACTCTATGCCTTCTAGGTTGCAAGAAGTCATCAAAAATAAGTGCTACGCCACTAAATATTAATTTTAAGATTTTTTTTGTAAGAATTACTATTTAATTTAAATAAGCACATTAAAATTTATGCTGTTGCATTTTTATTGCTCCCATGAAATTCGCACTCTTTTTAATAAATGACAAAATAATCTATCATTAATTAAAAATATTTACATAATGTTATTGATAATAGGTATCCTATAACTGTAGGGATTAATAACCCAGAGAAATATTTTGAACTGGTCACCATTTTTTTAAAATTATCGCACTTAAAGATAATTTGCATTTTTTGTGCTCTCTACTGTACTTCTTGGCAGAACAGCTTATCTCAACTTGATATATGTATAGATAATCATAACACCGCCTGAATCATTTTTATTGATATTCTGCTTAGTGCAAATAATCCTACGCCTCTTAATGATGAACGTACTGTAACAGTTTCGTGGCTAATACTGGTCAGCATACATGTGAGACTACACAATTGCATGGATCTGCTATCGGTCACTTAATTCGAACGGAATTGGGAACGTTTTGGAATATAAAGTACACTATACTACACTGCGAAAGGTTTCGTAGTGTAGTAGGCTTATTAGACGTAAGGCAACGATTCAAACCCAAGGGCAGACATCAAAACAAAAATATGAGAAAAAGTTTTTTTACCGACTTTCTCTGGCAAAAACCCAGAGGGTAAATAAAATTGGTCCCGCCAATCATATATAAAATTTAACACGCACAACATAAGTGCTACGAAAAGCTAGGTCGTAATCCTATCTGAACTGTAATGAAGACCAATTATGTTGTATGTATACGACAGAACAAGTTCTCGTGGAAGTTTAGAACGTACATTCCAGATAGAGTGTAATGGGAAACTGGTTTGAAGTGATCATATCAGTAAAGCAATCGAATCATTTAAACATTTTTAGGATGACAAACCCTGCGGAAAGGATATAACAAACGGTTGTCAGGACATTGGATTCCAACATATGGACCTCCGTAAGGCTCTTTCAATTTTTTTTAATTTTAATTAAAACTAAACACAAATTAATTTTTATTTTATTTTTAATCTATGCGCTTATATTTTTACATAAAAATCCATAACAAAAAGTAAAACTTGCAACTACAAATCCTGTATGCAAGAATGAAAAAAACCTTTTCATTTATTTTTTCTAGTGTCCGTAAAAATCATTTGTAAACCTAATTTAACGTTTCTTTTATATAATTTACGAATAAATTTCAACATAAAAATGCTCAATTTTACCAAATTGATCTCATTGCACTTGCAGAGAGAGAGAGAGAGAGAGAGAAAAGAAAAATCGAAAAACGTAGGGTCATTTGAAATTTTATTGTGTGTTCGTGTTAAGGACCACAACTGGATGTTGACATGGTCACACTCTCACATACACGTACACATGCAAACAGGCGAACGTATTCTGTTGTTATACGTTGTGGAGTAGAGAAACTAACCAATTTTCGAAATGTATTCGTATCATTAGTAGTTTAAATGTAGGTGCTACATACACACACACACACGCACATGAAAAGAAAAACACCACAGAAGAGAGAAATATAGGGGGAAAAAAATAAAACCTAATGCATGTGTTGTTTAAATTTATATTACAAAGCCAGAGAGTGAAAAAAGAAAATAATACTCTTACGCATACATTCAAACAACAAGCTGCATGTAAACACTTACTTACAGCAAAAATACAAAATATTCTTGTAACACTTTGTATATGTTTACATGAATGTGCATTCGTATAGAAAGAGAGCGTCATGAAGCGAATATTGTTATTGCTTTCGTATTATTGATAGCGTTAGTATTATTGTTGCTTTTGATTACTGCTACTATAAACACAATAGAGGCAAGATTTGCAGTACTGCAATCTGTAAAAGAAAAATAAAATGTATAGGAGGCTTTTGGAATTAATAATTTTAAAGGAAAGGCGGCAATTATTATCGCTTTTAAGGCAATTTCAATTTTTGTTTGCAGCAATGAAGGAATTAGTAATCACTGTGAGAGGAATAGTGATGTTACAGCAATAAAACACATGAAGAAGAGGTTTTAAAGACGTTTTATATGTAGTCGCTGTAGTCTATCAGGTAGTGTGTTAGCTTATTAGACGTAAAGCCAGCGTTTGAGCCCCAGGCCAGATATCAAAACAAAATACAAAAAGTATATATGCGGCGATTTCTCCTCAAGAGATTTCTGGCAAGAACTCTAAGAGGAAATAAATTTGCCATGAAAAGTTTCTCAAAAATTTGTCATTCGGAGTTGACTTTAAACTGTAGGTCCCACTAATCATGTATAAAATCCACACACAACATAAGTGGTGTAAGAAACTAGGTCAATAATCTTGACTGAATGGTTTTAATGACTAATTATGTATGTGTTGTATGTGTTGGGGCTCGCCGTGATCTAGTATGTAGTGTGCTGGCTTAGTAGACGTAAAGCCAGGGTTCGAGTCCCAGGCCAGACATCAAAAATAAAAAAAAAGTATTTTTTAGGCGATTTCTTTTTTTTCTCTTCTTGTTTCTCAAAAATCTGTCCTTCGGAGTCGACTTTAAACTGTAGGTCCCGCCACTTCTGCTATAAAATTAACACACACAACATAAGTGGTGTGAGAAACTGCGGGCTTCTTGGGGAGGATTGCTATAGACTGTCTAATGGTGAAGGTATAACACTGGCCATTTTATAGTCACCAGCAGCAATTCGTTTCCTTACCGTTCGCATCTTCCCTCTCTCTTTCCACCTTTCCTAAAAAAACCTGCACGATGCACTGCATGATACCCTGAGTGCTGGTTTTATAAAAAAACAAGAAAAAAATAGCACGAAAAAATATTTCAGTTGCATCATTGATAAGGAATAAGTGAAGTTTTTGCTATAAGCAGTTGTAACAAAGACTTCTTTATCTTTAAATTCTTCATCTTCAGTCTCACGCTCTCTCTGTACTTGTTGTTTTACACGTAGTTCATATTCCAAATTACGCCTTTAGGCCATTTCCATTAGTTTAGTAATATTAGCAGTGTCTTCTTTGTTTCTCTACTTTGATTTTGTTTTTCTTCCTCACGATTATTTTCCATTTCATCATAGAGTTCATCGTATTGAAAAATGGTGGGTCTTCCGCCAAAGCTTTTTCCTGTAAATATTTCGCTTTTCATTTCCCCATTAGGCTGGGTCCTATCGGTGCCTTTTTGATTTGCATTTGTTGCGGGCCATTAGCATAAGACTGTGAACTGCTCTCAATGAATATGAAAGGTTTTGTAATTTCTCGGGAAACTTCTCTTACTGAGGGACGCTTTAGCTGAACCGGTAGTATGAGGCCATATTGGATCGACATTTTTTCCCCTCTTATTTTTTTAGACGCTTGTTTACATTTTAATCTCGAGCAGTATTAATTTGTTTTTCATTTACAGATCGTTTAATACCCCGAGGGCTATCTGTCGAACGTCCTGCTAACGACAACCGCGACGTGATTATTGTTGATTCTAAACAAAAAAGAAGACAACAACCGACAACCAGGCTCTGAAGAGAACGTGAGCGTGTGTATATGTTTATTGTACACTTTTTCACCTGCATTTTTGAAAGACTTAAATAAGTATAATGGCACACAATTAAGGGATGTGAAGACCAACCATTTCACCATAGATGTCAGCCTACCACCAGTAATGGGACATCGGCGCCTACCATCGCAAGCAACACGCTAAGCAAATAGGTATTTTTCCCTTATTATTTCATGTAATCATATTTTTTACTTGACAATGAATTTTATTCTGAATTCTTAATCTGTTGATTTCTGGTCAAGCGACTTCTCGATCCTCTTGTAACAATGTTGCAAGGGAGCGGGATGTTCCTGCTGGCCACCCTAATCTTAAACATAACTTAAGTTTTCGTACAACCGTGTAGTTGTGTGATTGTGAATAGTTCATAATATGACAGAATTGTTAAGGATATAAAAAGCAAAGAGATATTTTCAAATCCACCCTCGAATACTCAAGTATTCTTCAAATATACGCTACCCACAATATACTTATTGTTACATTTTAAGCTTTTGAAAACGTTTAAAATATAAGCTCATAGATTGCAAATAAAATAAAAATAAATTTGTGTTTATTACTCGCAGAATTCTATATGCCACTGTTCACAACTTGATGTAAACAACAACAATTACCATTTCATCTTTGTTTTTCTTCTGTTTATATCTTTTGCATAAACAATAACAATTACGAAACGGTGATAATTCCCTACAAACAAAACAACGCGTCTTCACACAAGAATGACTGAACTTTTACTAACTACATCGCTTGCTTTTCCTTAACTTTTATATGGCGACGTTAACAGTCTGTTGAATGTTCTTGAAAGCAAAAGTTCTTTGGTTTACCTAATCGAATTCTCTATACATGTAAACATCGTTGTTTACATTTATTATTGTAGTATTATTTGTGTATTTTGTTTACATTTATTCTTGTAATAATTTATGTTGTATTTTTGTTTACTTGTTTACCATTTTATTTTATGCTAGTGTTTGTTATTATATTATCCAATGCGATAATTTGTAAACAAGTTCATTATTTTGTTTTTGTAGATACATAATTAGTCATTATCAAGCTTTTCTCACCACTTGTATTGAGTGCGTTAATTTTATGCATGAGTGGCGGGACCTACAGTTTAAAGTTGACTTCGAACGACAGATTTTTGAGAAGCTTTCTCTTGGGAAATTTTATTTACTCTCAAGGTATTCGCCATAAATCTGCTGAGAGGAAGTCGCCGAAGAAATATTTCCATATTTTCGTTTTGATTTCTGACCTGGGGTTTTGAACTCGGGGCCTTATGTATAATAAGCCTACACAATAATTACTAGACTACGGCGTTTTTGTTTTCATTATAATGTTAAACGATATAAAAGCAAGGCCCCAGTATATAGATTTTTCCATTTTCGCTGATATATTTTTATTATAATTAATACGAATACTTGTATTTGCTGTGTAGCGTCCATTGTGTTTATAGCATTAGCGTTATTGTAACCCTTTACAACAGAGGTTTATTGTTACTACAACTACTCCCACTACTAGCACTGCTATTTGATTTTTCTGCTCTAAGAGTAGAGTGTAGTGCAATGATATCAGTTTGTATTGCTGTTTTAAATTATTTCCCTGTCTCTCTCTCTCTCTCTCTCTCTGTCTCGTTCTTTCTTTTATATTCTATGGATTGCCAGTGTGTTATTGTGAAAGTGTTGAGTACAACACTCAACACAAGTAAACATACAAATGTTTACTTGGTTCAGTGTTTGTTTGCCGTTTGCTTAAATTTAATTGAACTTTCTATAAGAGAGTTTCGATTGCAAAGTGTTGCAAATAAAATTTTAATTACGAGCACTTCGGAAAGTGCTTCCATTTAAGTATTGCAACGGATTTACTTTGTCTTGTTATTACTCTTTGCTTTTTGCTCTTTACTCTGGTGCAGCACAAACCGAATTAACACGTTTTACTTAAACAAAGTCTTTACATTTCATACAAAACCAAACCAATCTATTTGTAGGTTTTTGAAAAAGCAAAAAGAAAAAAAAACTAACAAACAACAGCAATAATATCTGTTGTGGCAGCTTAACAAACGCATTGTATTACCAAAAGAAAGAACGAAATTAAATTCAACAAAATTCTTCTTGTATTATTGCCACAACAGATACTCAAACAGATAGACAGACAGAGTCTGAAATATGCTCCTTGTAATGGAAATTAATGAAACAAAATTAAATCGTAACATCAACACTTCCCTTCTTGTAAAATTGCATTATTTAGGAAATGCTTAAAAAGCGAAATTAAACGAAAAGATTTAAAAGCAGCAACCGAAAACAAGTGAAAACATTTTAATTTCCATCAGTGTTTTACTTAAATGAGAATGAAGTGTACCCTCGAGGGATAAATGCTTAATAAAGTTGGCATTCAGTGTTGCATTTGGTGGATAAGCGGAAGACCGAAACAAATGAAAAGGCGGAAAATATATAAAATCCTAACGCGTTAACGTAAACAAAGTGAAATTAACTGTTCTGCACTCCTTGGGTCAATTCGACCCAATTTTGGTTTTTAAACGTAAAATTTTTCCTTTTAATTATAAGATATGATCGTGAAACTTTAATTTACATACATAACTGGCCAATACAATCCTTCAGTCAGGATTAAGACCTAGCTTCTCACACCACTTATGTTGTGTGGGTTAATTTTATCCATTAAGTGGCGGGACCTACAGTTTAAAGTCGACTCCGAACGACAAATTTTTTCGAAGCTTTTAATGGCAATTTTTACTCTCAGAGTCGTTGCCAGAAATCTGCTGAGAGGAAGTCGCCGAAGAAATATTTTTCGTTTTGATGTCTGACCTGGGATACGAACCCGGACCTTTCGTCTAATAAGCCAACACACTACTCACTAGACCACGGCGACTACAAACTTTGATTTATCCATTACAAAAACTATGCTTTTTATTTTTTATTTAAAGTTTTCCTTCCCCCTCCACATTTCAAAATACGATTTCCACACATTTAATATCTTTTGGGACAATGTGCCCCAACATACAATATTTCAAGTTTACCATTCCGAATCATCGATCAATAATTTTTCCTGCCAAATATTTAAGTGTTTACAGTTCCACAACTTTGAAGATAGATGAAGAAAGAAGACTTCGTGATAAAATAGCACCGTTAAGAACCGTTTGGGTTAAGTGGAGCAATCAGTTCAGTTCAGTTTTTTATAATCCTCATGAAAATTTTACTCTAGATGAACAATTGCCCACCAGATATGACATAAAAATTTGATCATTTTTCCGATTCTACAACTCAATTTGTCTGGTATATGAAAGTGTACACAGGCAGAGCAATTTTTAATTTAGATGAAAGTGTGATGCACCATTACTTGTGAGAATTTTTTTACTACATACAATCTGGGAAAGAGCCTTCTTTGAACTTCTTTCTCGGAATATTACACTTTCCGAAAAAATAAAACTTTTTTGTCATCAAAAATTAAGGGTAAGGAAAAAAGCCTTACAAAAAAAAATAATAAATTCCTTCTCGGCTTAAGTTCATTTCATCATTCAACCATTGTAAGAACTGTTATAATTAAAACGAGCTTGATTGAGTTCTACTTAAAGACTCATTTATTTATTGACAAATCATTTTCGTAAACCTATACTACAGAACTTACTAATAAGAGATCTTAACAGTAAGAAATCTTCAAAGTAAGATCCCAACTTAAATAAATGCACTTTCCCCTAACATGTTCTTTTTCTTAGCCATACTACGCGTAACAAGTCTCCTATCTTCCTCATCACTTAAGATCTTTTTTTTCCACAACCTCACATACGTCTGACGGTACTAATACAATATCCCTACTATGAATAGAATAGCTTGTTAACTTATCCATCTGCGCCTGCCTCAGCACTCTATATATCAACACCATATACCTTTAGCTACTCAGTTTCTTTATGACCTTTCCCTTCAGCCATTTAACTAAATTTTAATAAACATTCCTGTACCATTTAAAACATTTCCCCTCTTTAAAACATGGCTATTCCCGCTTTATAACTCTATTTGACTGACTCTGAATTTTCCCAAATGTTGAATATGATTTGTTAAAAATTTAAGTTGTGATTAACGTTCCGGGTTTGTATTGAAAAGTCATATCTGCTGAAGTTAGGCAAGTTGATGGAGTCGAAGTTGTTCGATACTTTAAGAAAAATCTATCAATTCATATTTGTAAAAGTGTTTTCCGTTCCTTACTGTCCAAAAGGGATTTCCGTAATCTATTTTTAAAATTTTGTACTGCTCTTTCCATATTGTCGTTCGACTTTGGATGATATGGCAGAGATTTTAGTGCCGTTATACCAATTGCTTTGCAAAACTCCACAAATTCTCTGGAACTAAATGGAGGTCCATTGTTGCTCACTATGTAAGTTGGTAATCCAAAAATAGAAAATAATAACGACCTTAGTTTCCCTATTACTATAGTGGCCATGGTTGAAGTAAGATGAATAGCTTCCAACTAGGGATACCAAACGGGATCGATTTTTAAAAATCCCGGGATTCGGGATTTCGGCATAATTCGGGATCGAAAAATCCCGAAAAATCACAAGAAAAATCGCGATTTTCTTTTAATAATAAAAATATTTTGTTAACAAAACCGTTTGTATTTCAATTATGTATATCAGCATTATATATCAAGAAAAATCAAATATAACAACAAAAAAGCGTAAATTAAGAAAAATAAAAATTATTCGAACCTATGCAAATTCATTAGTTTTAAGAAAATTATTTGGAATCCCAAAAAAAGTTTAAAGCATCTAACATGTGATCTGATAGGCTAGAACGAATTTTGTTGTCAACATACCCTGCCGTTTAAAAACACTTTTCGCAATCAACATTTGTTGGTAATATTAGTTCCAAGATAGCTGTATGCAGCTTGTAAATATTTACCTCTACCGCCTCCTGATGTAAATAAATCTATTTCTTTGGACAGTTGAGTATCTAAATCAGTTGCCCTATTAAATCGTTTGCATTCTTCGATGCCATCAAATAATTTTTTATCCATGGAAGTAGGGTTTTTCTCATCTGAGATGTTATTATCGAAGTCGAGTGATAAGAAATTTTATTTCAGGTTTTTAAAAATACCGGAATTTCGGGATTCGGGATTTTCCCTACTTCCAACCATTTTGAATATGCATCGTAAATGATTAATATTTGTTGAACAATTAATGAACAAAAATCAATATGAATCCTCTTACTTCCGTCCATTTCAATAAATTATTTGGTTTTGCCTTCCGAGTTGTCTGAAACTGGTGACATTTGGCATTATAATCCTCCTCCTGGTGCATCCCTGGCCACCATAGTACCGTTCTTGCCAAAACTTTACTTCTGACTATTCCTATATGTTGTTCATGTAATAAATTTAAAACATCATCATGCATTCCGCTGGGAATTACGATTTGTTCTCCATAAAATAAACAACAATTTTCGGAAGCTAAAGAATTTCTTTTCAGGTAATATTTTCTGAAACTTTGTAGTCATTTTGGCTGGCCACTTACCCGCAACAATAGAGTTATAAGCTTGAAGCACATATTGAAAAATGAGCCTGGACTAAAGTCATTGAAGTTCCAAAAAGTGCAAGGGCTGCCCAAGAGAAAAAAAGAAGTTAGACTGGAAAAAGCCAAGGAGTTACTTCGCTTGCACGAAAGTGGCCAGTTACCGAAGTTGGTTTTCTCCGTTGAGAAGCCATTCCAAATTGAGCAGTTTGTGAACAAACAAAATAATCGGGTTTACTTGCCAAAGAGGTCAGTTGAAAATTTACACCTGCGATTGGGCACCAGAACTCAAGCGCCGCCGATGGTAATGGTGTGGGCCGCCGTAACGGCCGATGGTCGCTCCCCGCTCGTATTCATCGGCATTGGGGTCAAAATAAATGCCGAATATTATTAGGAAAATATCATAAAGACAGTATTGAACCCCTGGGCAGACCATGCACACTACAACAGGACTCAGCACCACCGCACTCAGCACGCACTAACCAAGAATATCTTAAAAAGGATGTTCCTCGCTTCATTTCTACCGCATAACCGTTGGACTTTTGCGCCTGTGGCATTTTGGAGAGTAAGGTTCTCACTATAAAATACCAAATTGTCGATCATCTCAAGACGGCGCTTCGCCGGGAATGGGCCAAAATACCGCAGAGCCACTTTCGTGCAGCCTGTGTTGGCTTTGTCAGCCGTTTGATGGTAAGAATTCGTACCAAAGGTGTCCAATTCGAACAATTCTAAATTGATTCTAAAATATGATGTTATTTCCAACATTTTTTGCTTTTGAACAATAATATTAAAAAAAAAATATTAAAAAAGTTATATATCAGCCACCCTGTATATCGAATTTTTTGGTAGAATACATTGACATAAGTATTGTCATATTCCAAATAAATGATAGTTAAAATTTCAAACAATAGATGGCACACACAGTAGTCATAGGAGCTCTGGAGTTATAGGTCAGCATACCGACTAAACCGGTATGTTCTTAGAAAGACCTACCGTAGAACAAAAAAAGTGTTTCCAATCATATCTTTTTAAATTATCATTTAAAAAATCTGTTTCCTCTTTTCATTTCAGCTTTTGATTTCCATCAATTATTATCATTAACAATACTTATATGCCCTATCATAACAGCATTAATACAAACCATAACGACACGTGTTATTAGAAAATTTCTAAACATAAACGGCTTTAAGCAGTTAACTGCTGTTGACAGTTTAATTCCCTAATTAACTATAAACCTTGACCACTTGGCAATCATTTTCGTCCGACAATCATTGTTCATCTGAAACAGTAACAAAAGAGAATCACAATAAAAACAAAGGAGACACATACGGCTTTTAACACTATAATGGCTCATTATGAAGCAAAATAAAGCCTCTTAAAAAACAGCAGGCTGGCAAACTGACTAACAAAACTGACTGACAATGGCTTTCACGTGGTTATAGTCGTATATTTATCAGTCTTAACCATAATAATAACCAAAATACAACTCAAATGAAAGAAAGAATGAGAGATAGGGAGAGGGAAGGAGCAGTGGTTGGGTGGTTAAGACTAACATATTAATCTCAGGTAAATTATTATTTGTTTACATAACACCCTCCCTTCGCCCCCCTCTTATTTAATATAATTTTGCTCTTTTTAATAAATGTTTTTGTAACAAAAAATATTAAAAAGAAAATGAACAAAAAGTGTGTCTTTTTTCCTGGAAAATTACAAATTTAGCCGTTACATGGATCACATTTCTTTGTTTAACTTTATGGCTGCCTACACTACCACTTGATAAATCGGCCAACAAAAGCAAACAAATTGTAAATTTACACAAGGCTACAGCTACACAAAAAAATGGTACCAAAAAAACATGGCAAATAAAAATGATTTAAGGATAAGAAGGGTCATAATACGCAGATAAACACCATTTCTGGTAATAAAACAACACCAGAAAAGTAGTGAAAACAGAATGAAAAAAAGCAGAAGAGCGTACAAAGTAAATAAAACCCGAAAAAAAGGAAATAGACAAACAGACAGACAGACAGACGGTCCAACATAGAAACGAATAAACAGACAGAGCTTAAAGGGTCCATGCAAAATGTAAAAATACCTTAGTAATGGCCAGTGCCCATTGTGACATTTACGGTGTGTGTGTGCTTGTGTATCTCTTTATTTCCTTTTTATCTTCTCCAAAAAGGACTAAAAATCATACAATTGAAGAACAACAGTAGCACTCTAAACAAAAAGAACAAAAAGAACGAAAAAAAAAAAAACAAAGGAAATAAAATGCAAAAACTTTACACAAAGACAATAACATTTGCCTACGGTCCGAGAAATAGGTGAGCCAAGCAATTAAAGGGATTTACTTGTGAAGCCAACAGCAGTGACAATAAAATTTTAAAATACACAATCACACACACACCCAACATACATACGTACCTGCAAATGGAAGCGGAAAGCAAGAAAAACGGAAAATTACTCAGAACAGCTCGCCTCCTCCCCTTCTAAAGTTATAAAGTCAAGCCAAAGCAGCATGAAGCTGAACAAGAATCTTAGGCGACTTTCAAAAGCTGTACGCTATCAACTATTATCAGGTAATTAATCATGAGGTGGACCATTGTATTAGAATTATAAAAGCCGTTATTGTCCTCTTCAGCAGTAAAGCTAAAACAAGCATTAGGCCCTAGTAAAAAATGTTTCTCTGATGACTTATGCTCTGCAGTATTCTGTTATAACTCTGACATTAAATGACTCCACTTATGGATGAAATAAACGCAAGCATTATGGGCAGTGTGAGAAACTACATCATAATCTTGACTAAAGCCTTCTAAGAGTGAACAAAGTAAGTAAATACACAACACTGTAGCCGAATAACAAACTAAAACAAAAAAGGAAACTCCTCTGTTTCTCTTTTCACAATGTGGACGAAAGAAATAAGGAAGCCAATGAACATCTCTGTCGAAGGTAACATCGTACCCATGATACGTAAATTCAAGATCCTTGAGCTTACCTGCGATAGTGTCCTTTACTTCTACTGCAATGCAACCAACATCAACAGCAAATTGGAGACGAGAAACAGGGTTCTGAAGGCGCTATCAGGAATTATATGGGGCATGGACCATCTACAGACCGCTCCAATTTGGTCTGCATTCCTGAGTATTGCACATTACAAACGACGTAGAAGAACGCAAGATGTCTAGTGTGGATCATCTTCACGTAGATTCAAAAATACTTTCGGTAAGGAGACACAACAAACTCTTGGCGAAACAATATTTCGTGGTCTGCTGTTGAGCCTTCCTTCCATCCTAATCACCATATAATCATGGATGACCAAACTCCGAAGCCGCATAAGACAAGACCTTAAGCTCTTTAGCACGGATGACATCTTGTTCTTAGTACCAACAATAGTCATTAAAGGAAGCGGAAAGCTCCTTATATCGATCGACAATTACGCCGACAATGTAGGAACTTAGCAACAACAGGGTTCTAAATCAATACCCACCAACAGTATCGGATAGTGAAAGTTAGTAGAATATTATAGTAAATAGTAGTCGCCGTAGTCTAATAGCTAGTGGACCGACAAATTGGACGTAAGGCCAGGGTTCAAAACCCAGGTGAGACATTAAAACGAAATTGTGAAAAAAATATTTCTTCAGCGACTTTCTCTCAGCAGATATCTGACAAAAACTCTGAGAATAAATAAAATTGCCATGAAGAGCTTCTCAAAAATCTGTTGTTCGGAGTCGACTTTAAACTGTAGGTCCTCCCGCTCAAGCACAAAATTAACGCACACAATATATGTGGTGTGTATGTAGGTATGTATGTATAAAAGTAAATAGAACCTTCATGGCCTAGACGAGATATGGCTGGGCAAATATTCTAAACAGCTAAACGGCGAGAGCTATTCTCCCAACCCTGGATAGCTGGCTATCATGCAACTAAAGACAATACGATACGGCACACCGCTATGGTTGCCCTGTCGAACCGGCAACCTTTCGACTAGTAGACTTGTGGCTGAATAAGACACACAATAAACATATAAAACATAAATTTTTCTTAATATCCAACACGGAGACTCTTCCAGAAGCAATAGCAGAGGCTATTACAATGCAACAGTACCTTTCTTTTTCGATATCCTATAAATAGGTATTGAAATTTAATTGCAATATATAAGGGTTCCCGTAGCAAACAAATCACTTTACCTATCATCCTGCAACATATAAGTAATATTCATGGAACTACTGTATCAAACCACATTATCTTGAGGTGAATTTTCAGAATTCCTCTTATGATTTCACAAAAAACCCAAGAGTTTTCGCGCTTGATATTTGAATACTCCACACAAAAATTTACATAAATTGAGTTTTTAACTTTTAAAAGCGTTTAAATATGAGCATGTAGATTACAAATAAAATATAAATAATTTGGTGTTTAGTTTCAATTAACATTCTTTGTTATTCGCACAATTTTGTGTAACACTGTTCGCAACTTGATGTAAACAACAAAAATTGCATTGTTTGTTATTCGTCTATTTACAACCTTCGCATTATTCGATAAATCTTTGTAATAGAGATCTTCAAACCACGATAACTCTCTTCAAACACACTGCGTCTTCACACAAGACTGACTGAACTTTTACTAGCTCAGTTATTTGTTTTACTTTGTCTTTTATATCGCAATGTAAACAGTTCGATAAAAGTTCTTGAGACATTACTTACTACAATCCTTAATGAATATCATTTGCTTACATTAATCCGGAGTTAAGATGGGGCCATGGCATCAATATCATTCTTCTGTTACATTATTAAAGGGAACTTCTAGACTGTTTAAAGCCTGTATCATACAAACTAAAATTTTCCAAAATTATTTCGTTTCAAACTGTAGCTCTGTCAACTTAAATATCCCGCTCACAAGTTGTGCATATACAATCAGGTGAGTTGGTCAAAGCGACCATTGTTACTTCAGTTCGTTTTTTGCTACTAAAATTCTATTCTGCCAACATTGGTTATGAAGTTGATCTTTTTTGTTTGTGTTTTGTTTTCTCTATTCGTTCCGTTTGTGTTTTCGCAACCATAAAACTTAAAAAGTTTTTCTTTGTGCCCATTTTTCTGCGTAAGTCAGTCACAGCAACGAATTAGGCTTTTAATCCTTTCAATAGAAAACAACACAGGAACAATAAAAAGAAAAGGAAACGGAAACAAAACTGGGGTAAGAACAATTACAAAAACAAAAAGTTAATGAAAACATAAATGAATAAAATTGTTCTTGCAAGAGAAACTTAATAGAGCGCAAGGCACAGCACACAGAATTAGACGATTAACGGCAAATAGTCGATTGACAGTCCTTTGTTCTACAAACAACAATTGAAAACTTTGCCATTTTTAATCCACATGAATATTCTTTCTTTCGCCATTTTGATTTTCTAATTTTTATTATCATCACACGTAAAGTCCTGGAATATTATGGATGGATGTAAGGCTTTAGAAATATTCGCCTTAGCGAAGTAATACTCTAGCTGCTATTTGTTATCCTTATTAGCTCTCTTTAAATGTATGCTCTTACGATCATATTTACATACATATTGCTACGAAAACGAAAAATCTAGATACAGGAGTTTTGCATTTACATCGTTTAATATTAAAATTATAAACAAAACAAGCTACAAAAACAAACAATGTAGTAAACAAACCTGTTTAAAATTATCGTACTTCTTAACATAATAACAAAAACCATCTTAAGAACATAATAAACAAGTAAACAAAAATCCACCAAAACAAACTACAATTATAAATGTAAACAACGATGTTAGACTGAGTTAGTAAAGTTCTGTCAGTCTTGTATGAAGACGCGGTGTGTTTGAAGATCTCTGTTGAATGGTTTGAAGATGTCCGTTACAAAGATCTATCGAACATTTGTCTAGTAATTGCTATTGTTTATGCAGAGGGTATAAGGAGAAGAATAACAAAAATTAGGTAATTGTTGTTGTTTACATCAAGTTGTGAAGAGAGACAAACAGAATTTATTTATTTATTCAAGTCAATGGACAAATTCCTTACTGACTAATAACAATTTTTATTTTATTTTTATATGCCTATGAAATATTCCTACAGGCAATAACATTACAAACTAAGACATTAAATTTAATTTACAAAAACTAAGAATTTAAATGCTTAATTATATTATTTTTTATGACATTATTCGAAAAAGAAAAATCTATCAAGTTATACAATTTATTAAATTCGCTGCATATTCTCCTTATTGGATCAGCACCAGCATAGTTGGTTCTAAAAAATTGTATTGATAACGGGGACGTTTAGGAACATTAAAAGTGATATCATGGATTAAAAAACTGGAGCCAATATCACCAGTGATTACATTGAATAAGAACGATATATTTAACATAGTTCTGCGACTTTTAAGTGTGGGAAGTTTGATAAGGCTAGTCTGGCAGAATAAGATGGTAAGCTAGTGGGATTAAAATTCAGTCCTCGTAGACAAAATAACAGGAATTGCTTTTGGACAGATTCGATGACGTCGGAATATTTTTTATAAAAAGGGTCCCATATTATGGATCCATACTCTAGTATAGGCCTTACAAGAGATGTGTAGAGCGATTTAGCAACATAAGGATCGTTAAATTATTTTGCCCACCGTTTTATAAAACCAAGTACGCTTCTTGCTTTATTCACTGTCATAACTATGTGCGGAATAAAATTTAAACTCCTAGATCCAGGAAGTTATCTACAAGCTCAAGATCGTTTCCATCAAAAGCGTATTTTAAAGGAATCGGATTCTTCCTTACAAATCTCATGTATTTACATTTTTTTAGATTAAGCTGCATTAACTTTAAATTACAGCATAACTGAAACGAATTAAGGTCCTTTTGAAGTAGTTTTTGATCGGATAATCGGCGATAACTTAGGAAAATGTTTACGTCGTCAGCGTACATTAGGATGTTAGAATAGCGAATCATATCAGGTAAGTCGTTAATAAACAATGAAAACAGAAGCGGTCCAAGATGGCTACCCTGAGGAACACCAGAAAGGACATCAATACTTCTGGAGCAGCAGTTATTAAAAAGTACGGTTTGTTGTCTGTTAGTTAAATAAAAGTAAATCCATTTTAAACTAAGATCGGTAAATCCCATTAAATGAAGTTTCCTCTTCAAAAGGACATGATTAACTTTATCAAAAGCTTTGCTGAAATCCGTGTAGATAATGTCTGTTTGTTGCTGATGAAAAAATCCACGATAAACAACTGTTGAAAGATGACCGTGCCGATAAGGTGATATCAAGCTAGAAACCTGATAACATAAATCCTCAGTAATCATTTTTTCAAATAGTTTTGGAATTATATTCAGTTTTGCAATACCACGATAATTTGTAACATCGGATTTATTTCCTGACTTGAACAAAGGAATAATGAATGAATCCTTCCAAACGTTAGGAAAATAACCACATTTAATCGATTTGTTAAATAAGTATGATAGTGGAACAGCTATGGCATCGGCGCAATTAATTAAGATGTTACTAGGAATGTTATCAGGTCCAAAGTTATAGGAGAACTTTAGCTTTCTTAATTCCATAGAAATAGCAGGAACGTTGATTAAAGATATAGATACAGTGGAATTTGTATTTATTTTAAAGGGATAATCAATGGAATCATTATAAGTTGAATCCGAATAAGTTGTGGAAAAGAAATTGGCAAATAAATCGCTTATAATGCTGTCTGTTTAAAGGACTTTAATTAAAACTAAACACCAAATTCGTTTTCATTTTATTTGTAATCTACGTGCTCCTGAACGTGTTGCTGACCGAATTCCTTAACAATATTCTGTAAAATTATGGTTTTAATGAAAACTAAATAGATGGCTGCACCACTAGCCACTACCAGCAAACTGAAAGGTGTTGTTTAACCACCAATTTGATTGCCTTATAATTTTATTGATAAGGGAACATTTGAACTAAGGACTATTTATTATTCGGAGTTCATATTAAAGTGGTTATGTTTAAATTTCACATAGACTACCTAAGAATGGACAAGTTGCGACCAGGCCTCTGACGAACACCAACTCGAGCTAGAAATTTGTCATTTAATAGCGCGGGTGAAGGGCCTTACTTGTTTATTTTCGTTATCTTTGACTGAACTCTTCAAAAGAATGATTAATGCAATAGAAATGGTTTTTTGGGAAATAAAACAATTTCCTTTGGAATATTTTTAGTCCTCTGGCTGCATAACGGACCAAGAGTTATTTTTCATAAATACATAATATACATAAAGGGTCCGCCTAAATACTTTATTTTTTGAATTTTTTTTATTTGAAAGTATCATCCTTCCTGTAAATAATGGAAAATAAATTCATTCAAATGGCTGCCTTGGCTAGTCATGCAGTAGCCTACATGATCGGTCCAATTTTTAAGCACATTATCGATTACGTTCAACTATATTTCACCAATGACTTCACGAATATTGTCCTTTAAAGCATCAATTGTCTTTGGCTTGTTGGCGTAACAGTTATCTTTAATGGCACCCCACAAATATTAGTCCAACGATGTCAAATCGCAACTTCGAGGTGGCCGAAAGACATCAGCTCTGCGGCTGATAATGCGATCTTCAAAAAAAAGGCACAAAACATCGAGTGTAGCTTCGGCTGTGTGGCATGTAGTGCCGTCCTTTTGAAACCAAATGTTGCCAATATCCTCTTCTTCAGTTTTTGTGAACAAAAATTCGTTCAACATGGCCGTCTGCACACAATCGATAATGTGCTTAAAAATTGAACCGATCGTGTTGGCTTTTGCATGGTCAGCCGAGGCAGCCATTTAAAAGAAATTATTTTCCATTATTTACCGGAATGATTGTTCTTTCAAATAAGAAAAGAAATTTGAGAAAATATTTAAAAGTTTTTTTAAAGGATTTTCAAAAAAAAAAGTTATTTGGTGGACTCTTTACATTATTGGTCATTACTACCGTTCAGTTAGGATTACAACCTAACTTCTGACACCACTTATATTATGAGTGATTTGTTAAAGGTTGTTTTAATGAGTGTGTTTTGTAATTTCTCTTTTCAAATAATTATTGTGTTGACAATTCAAAATCCATCACGGCGTATGAGTGTTATTCGAAAGGCGAAATTCAATATTAATTATACGCTACCGGTGGTACATACTTACGTACCACATGAACAATAATGCAATAAGAATCGTTAAACGAGCATATCATACGGCATAAAACTTTTAGAAGCATTGTTGAAAAGATTTTATAGTGTTTTTAAGGTAGTGGACTTTAATAATCCAGTAATAATGGCACTGTATATCGAAAATATTTCGAAGAAGTACAATCTACCGGACATTAGGGAGCCCACTTATCTGTAGGAGGATAGCAAGAGGCAAAAGTACCTACTCAAACCACGATTACTCAGTTCAAACGCACCGCGTCTTCATCCTGGACTGACTGCATTTTTACTAACTCAGTTGCTTGCTTTGTCATGCCTTTTATATGGCAACGTAAACAGTCTGATATATGGTTTTCAAGAAATATTTTTTATGTTTCGTTTTGTTGGCGGTGTTTGACCTCCGCCTAATGTCTAATAAGCCAGCACACAACGTACAACACCATGGAGACTCTTTAGTTAGTTAGTTAGTTAGTAATTTAAGGAATTTTTATTAGTAATGCAGTATAAATGAATGAATTTAAATTGTAGATGTAGTTTGTTTATTTCTTGTAATATTGTATGTCATTACATGTCATGTCAGTAAAAGAGCTACTCCCTCATGAACCGGACTGCAACCAGCAGCTGACTATGTTTTAATATTGAATACCACTTTAATGCTTTAAGAAAAATGACATTTTAATAACATCTTAACACACGTAAATGTTTAAAAAATTTTAAAAATTTCTCACAATCTCTTTTACAACTTAACCACATTTAAAGTGATACGTTTTTTTTTCTCTCTTAATATTCCTAACCAAATTCAGAATCCTACACTAAACTCCCTCTTGCCCCACTCCACGTTTTTCAAAAATTTTACTTTTAAAAGAGAGATTTTATTTTGTTAATGCAAATCGTCATTAAACATTTAAAGCAACATTTTTAACATTTTTTTTTAACGTTTAACAATCAAAAAAATATTCAGAAATTATGCTCCTTCAGTTTGAAAGTCTATTATTTCCAACCATTAAATTTAATTTTATGACAAAATAAAAATGCCAACAATTTTTCTTCATCTAACAACAACAAAAAATAAAATAAGAAAAAACACTTAAAATTAACCGGCTAAGGAAACGAAATATAAAAATACCCGTGGAAAGAGAAAAGCAAAAAAAACGTAGAAAGTTTTTTGAAGATCCACATCATTAAGGTCGATTTAGCTAAGAAAAGAAGGAGAAAGTTTATTATTATTCTTGTTGTTATTGTTGTTGTTAACGTTATAATATTATAACAAGCAATATATACAGACACACACACACTTCGACATCCATATAAACGAGTATAAAATAATATTCCAAAACGATAAATACGAGCACTTTTACTGATGTTTTTGTGGTTTACAAAAATAGGAAACTTACAATAGGAAATACATACACACACACACACATATACACCCGAAATAGAAAAATTGTTGTTATAGTAGTAGTGTAAGCTCACGTGTATCTAATTTCGCGTTCATCGCATTCATTGTGTTGTAATGGTTTCATATCTGCCCTTAGAGTACGTTTTCTGTATTTGCTAATACAGCTGCTGCTGTTGTTATTGTTATTGTTGTTGTTGTTGCACTTTACGGTTTTGAGTACTATTTAGGGAAATAAAAAGTTTGTACGAATGTGTTTAGAACTCTTGATGCGATTATAAGCATGTGAATCATTTCACCTGTGTAAGAAGGAAATTTTTTTATTATCATCTTACGCCAGCCATTAACAGCCTGAAAATGTACTCCATTTCCATATCTAGTTTAGATTTAAAATCGCCTAAAAATTCTTTAACTTGCTTAAAATTGTAAAGGATTAGGTTATGTTAGGTTAGAGAGCATAAACTTACCCCTATGACTCGGGAGATCAAAATGATCCATTCTAATACGTCCGAAAATAGAGAGAGGGAGAGAGAGAGAGCGAGAGAGAGAGAGAAAATAATAAAGAAAATAGGAAAAACGACAAGAGGCAGGAAAGGAAGGATAATCAGTCCGGTAGAATAAAATGAATTCGCCGCGGTCTAGTGAGTAGTGTGTTGGCTTATTAGACAAAAGGCCCGGGTTCGAATCCCAGGTCAGACATTAAAACGAAAAAATATTTCTTCGGCGACTTCCTCTCAGCAGATTTCTGGCAAAGACTCTGAGAGTAAAAATTGCCATGAAAAGCTTCTCAAATATCTGTCGTTCGGAAGTCGACTTTAAACTGTAGGTCCCGCCACTCATGTATAAAATTAACGCACACAACATAAGTGGTGTGAGAAGCTAGGTCGTAATCCTAACTGAAGGGTTGTAATAGGCCAATTATGTATGTATGTATGTAGAATAAAATTTCCTTACATAAATACATAGAAGTGTATAATAACAGTTGCACTATCCCGTACACTCTAAATTTATTTCATTTCATTCACAATTATTTTACTTCCGTATTCGTCTCTACTATACCTACTAGGTTCTTTTTTGTCTTAGGTCGAAAGAGGGAATCTTCGAAAGATACTTTTGTTCCAACAAAAGTATGCTCGATTCACTAGTGCCAACATACTAAATCCACCCGCGAGACTGCCTTAAAGTATTACTTTGCGGAGGGCGCTGGTTAGCTCGAAAGCTTCATCACATTAAGTCAAATTACGCCTCCGTTCCTCCAGTCTTCGGAGTTCTAGCATAACTTCAGCTATTCTCCATAAAAACTTACAATTCAACAGCTCTTCTATTAGTCTGGTTTGGTCCTAAATTCGTTTCTCCGGGCCATCTAAAGCTGCAGCAGCATGTAAGAATATGCTCCGCAGCTTCCTGCTCATCTACACAGTTTGGGCATTGTCTGTCTAAATCTGTGCAAGTACTTCCTAAAACATCAATGACCAGTTAGGAACTGGGTTACTCAGTAATTCAGCTTGCTATGTTTGTTCATGATCCAAAGGGTTACATCAGAGATCAAACGAAATGTCCATTTGGCCCTTAAACTAGTCTCCCATTGTCACTGCCATCTGTGCATGGAAGTCCTTCGTTACTCCGCTTTTATAGTTACTATTTGTCCCAGGTACTAGAGACAGCCAAAAGTGTATTCTCCTCACCTCATCCGCCAACATGTCTTTTAGTATTGTCTTTGCCAATACCAATACCGCTTTATCGGACATTATTCTGAAGTGGCTTATTTATTTTAGTTATCATTATTTTTTATTATACTAAATAAAAAAAAAACAACAAAACGAATGAATTTCTTATAATAAATATGAAATTTTATTTACATTTTAATATTGGATCATATTGAGCCAAAGGATCATTGAAAGGGCACATATCCAAGGGATGCAGAAGGGTTAAAGCGATCCACCGAGGACAGTATCCTCCTTGTCGTCCCCACTGAGGGTATCTTCGACCATATTGGGCAAGCATATAGCATTATCGATGTTACTACCGCCGAAATTAACCTCCTATTAAATGGACCTGGTCTTTCAATATTTGGCATCATTCTCGCCAGTGCTACCCACGTTACAGATGCCTTTTCGCCATTGTGCTCCTTGAAATCGTCGATAATCACTGCCATATATTTAATTGTCCTCTTCGATTCGATTTTTGTGCCCCCAAACTGTCACTTCCATCTCTTACATTGTCTTCCGGCCGTGTCAAACCTGCCTCATCCTATATACCTACCTGTTCCTCTTTGTGTGTGCGTATTTTTGCTTTAAAATTTCTATTTTGTTCTGGCATTAGAGGAATACTAAAATCTTTTTTAAACTATATTCTGTTGATGTATTATAGATAGATATACTATCGTAAACCCAAAAATTGTTTTTTTTCAATCTCAGAAAGTAAGTTTTCTTTACTACACAACATGTACTTACTAAAGTGATCATTACAATTCTTTATTCAGGACTATTTGATATCACCCATGTGTTAATTTCATGCTTAAGTGGCGGAACCTACAGTTTAGGTTCGACTCCAAAAGACATTTTTTTTTTTGAGAATCTTTTCATGCAATTTTTATTTACCCGCAGAGTTTTTGCTCGTAGAGGCTGAAAGAGGAAATGGCTAAAAGCTTCTTTGTTCGAGATGCCTGTACTAGAGATCAGCAATGAGTATTCATAAAGTATATTATTTTAACCTTAGACGGTTACTCTTCTATTTTGTACATTAAGGCCACTCTTCGTTGAATCGACGAACACTTTCACAATAATTGGTTACTCTTCGTCGAATAGACGTCTACTGACTGCAAGCTTTTATTATGAAATAACGTTGTTGAAAACAAGAGCAATATTTGGTCAAACAAAAAAGAGTGTTATGTTATGATAATTCGTCGATTCGACGAATTTTAATTTATTCCCTTTAATTTTATTGTTCGAATTGGCCACCTTTGATACGAATTATGCCCTTCAAACGGCCGACAAAGCCATCACAAGCTGCACGAAAGTGGCTCTGCGGTATCTTGAGATGATCGACGCTGTGGTATTTTTTAGTGAGAACCCTACTCTCTAAAATGCTCCAGTTGCAAAAGTCCAACGCATTAAGATCCGGAGATTTTGGTGGCCATTGTGCGGTAGAAATGAGGCGAGGAACCTCCTTTTTAAGCCATTCTTGGTTGACACGTGCTGATTGCGGTGGTGCTAAGTCCAGTTGGAATGTCTATGGTCTGCAGCCGAAATGTTTGCTGCCCAAAACTCCAATATTGCCTTCAAGACATTTTCCCGATAATATTCGGAATTTGTTTTGACCCCACAGTCGATCAATACGTGCGTGGAGCGACCATCGGCCGATACGGCAGCCCATACCATTACCATCGGCACCGATTGAGTTCTGGTGGCCAATCGCAGGTGTAAATTTTCAGCTGACCTCTTTGGCAAGTAAACCCGATTATTTTGTTTGTTCACAAACTGCTCAATTTGAAATGGCTTCTCATCGGAAAAAACCAAATCCGGTAACTGGCCACTTTCGTGCAGGCGAAGTCACTCTAACTTTTCTAACCAGTCTAACTTTTTCTCTAACCAGTCTTTTTTTTTGTCCATCGGTGAGCTCTTGCACTTTTTGGCTTAAATCCTAGAATATTTTTCAATATCTGTTGCATCCGCTCTTGCGATTTGGTCAGCTCACGAGCAATCAAAAAAAAATCTAGCCTTCACTTTTCGGATCATTTCTGGTGTTGTTACCGTTTTGCCAGTATTATGGTAACGGGCAATGGTACGAGAAACAAAAGATTTATTCACATTTCAATGCTGGAGGGCTCTAACGATAGTCACATGTGGCTATCCAGCCAAATATAAAGCAATCACACTATCACGCTTGAATTCCACTAGGAATAACTTTTTTTCTGAATGCAATAGATTAAAATGCTTTTGTAAGCTAGGAAATAATAAAATGAACTGTCAATGGAATAAATCTGTCTGCTGTCAGACGAGCGGTTTACAAATGATAACAAACTGAAGTTGGTTGCAATACATATCAGCCACCCTCATCATATTCATACTTAACAACACGTATGTTGATTTCGACATTCTTTAGTTTGACATATACACGAAGCACAAAATGACTATGAAACTCTAAATTTTTTACTAGAAGATTGTGTCTCATGACCTTCCGCAATCCTTATACAGTCTACACGAAATGAAAATGTCAAATACTTCAATATAATCTCCGGATCGTCTGACCAGAAGTCCTAAATTCAAATGCTAAATTGTTCCTTTCTGAATCGCTGAATCTTGTAAGCCCACACACTCTCTACCTGTCCACGAAGACTTCAAGTAGTGCAAAAAACGCAGCCTTTTCTGTAACTGATCTGAAAAATTTTACTTTATAACGAACAAAATATTTAAAAATTAAAACTTTTTTCTGTCAAGTTCTTTCATGAAATAGCCCATAAGCATTATTTTTTTGACAGAAGTATGTGTGCGTGTGTGTGTATATGTCTATGTATTGTTCATAGGTATACGCCTGTGTGAATTTGTGCATGCAAAATAAGATTTTTAACGGAAAACTTTTCTACGCGCCCTATTCAAATTTTGCAAATTCCTAACAATTTACAGAAAACCATTCGCCATAATTACAAAAAGCTTTCAACGTGCACATTTACAATTCACAAAAATTATATTATTCCGCTACTGCTACTGCTACGGCTCGTGCTGCTTCCTCTTCTTCTTTTTCTTTTTTTACTAACTCTCTGTCTTTTTTATCATTTTTCTTTATGCAACAGCAAAAAAAAAAAGAAGAAGAATGAAAGGGAATTAATGTAGAACAGAATGATGGTGTACGAGTATACTCTCCTCTTCACATGTATGTATGTGTGTCTGCTTTAAATGTGTCTGTTAGTATAAGTGTGAGTGTGTTTGTGTGTGTGTATATTTTTGTGAAACCTCTAAATATCACTATAAAACTAATTTTAGTTACATTTTCACAATCTGTTTTGGTTGTGCACACCTGAACCACTTGACCCAACTGAATTTAAAGTTTAACACTATAATACTCTCCAAAACAAAAACACACCTATACTAATACACACTCAAACACACTGACACACACATACACACACACACACAATAACACTTGAATGTATGTATAAAATATAAAAGAATCAAATTGAAGTTGGCTGCAGCTGCTAAAGACGATGAATGGCTGAAAATGCTTCAGGACTCTAAAACAAGATGCCACAAAAGAAAGAGAAACCACAAGAGAGTAAGAGAGATGAGAGATAGAGAGAGACAGAGACATAAAAAGCGGGTAAGAGAATTTAGCATTTAGCGTCACGATACCAATATTATGGGTGCAAATTATAACTGAAGGTTTGTTTTCTTTTGCCCCACAAAGTCGAAACAAAAACGCAACAATGCCAACATAAACGTTAAAAGAAATAGAATATCATACAATAACAACAACAACAACAAATATAAAATACATGCAAAAAAAAAAAAAAAAGAATGATAATACAGGAGAAAAACCAACCAGAGAGAAAGCCACGAAAAGAGAGGTGAAAAGAGCAATAGCAGACTACTGGAATTTATGTGCTAAAGTTGTTTTGTAGTCATATTTTTGGTTAAATTGTTGTTATGTTATGTTGTTTATATTCTGTTCTTCTTCAGCTTCATGCATGCAACCATTAGCAGTATCAACCAATAACAACAACAACACAAAGGATAGTATCAGTTCAGGCACAACATCCTAGCAAGCATAGGAACAGCACAACCAGATAAAATGTGTGGCAATAGCTCGGGCACAATCATAATAATTTTCTGTGTTATACATCCAATGACTATCACGTCGAAAGCGATGACGATGATATTCTGTTTCCGTTTTAAAAGTGGGAAAATCTAGAAAGTCTACAATGGGACGGCGTCTACGAATACTTTTAAATATTTTTCTTTCTCTAGAACACAGGCATGGAAACTTTAGTTATCGTAACGTTTTTATATTTTAAAAATGTATAAAATATCACCTCATTGATTACAAATAAAATAAAAATAAATTCTTATTGAATTTCAATTAAAATTCGTTATTGTAGGCACAATTCTGTGCGCCACTGTTTACAACTTTATGTCAACAACAACAATTCTTTTTCTTTGTTACTTCACCGTTTATAACATTTGCATAAACAATAACAATTACTGGATTATTGATCTTTGTAACGCAGATTTTCACACCACGATTACTCACTTCAAACACACCGCGTCTTCACACCAAACAGACTGAAATTCACTAACTCAGTCGCCTGTTTTGCATTGTCTTTTATATAACAATGTAAATAGTCGGATGAATGTTCTTGATGGCGAACGTTCCAGACTTCTCCTACTCGAAAAACTTTATTAATGTAAACATAGTTGTTTACATTTATTACTCTACTAGCTGTAGCCTGCACGTATCGCTGCATCCGCAACTAAAATAAATTTGAAGGTTTACTCAGCAGATTAGAAGCATTACTCAGATGTCCAATTAATTTTGAATCATTTTATTGACTTTGTTTTCCGTTGTCCTGATGATCCAGATAAAAGGGCCTGAGTAGTACGCATTCAATCAGTTTCTAATCTCACTTCTCGAAGATTTTCCAGTCACAGTTCTCGTCTGATTCTGTGGCTCGTAATGCTCTTTTCTTGGTGTGTAGGTCGACCAATTAATTGTCATTCATTTTGAAGTCATTTTTAGTGACGCCATTATTCGGAAATTAATCGCACCACTCTCCATAGACTCATACATACTTTGTTAAAAAATGTACAGTTTGAGACTTGATTCATTTTAAGTAATTTTCAGTGGCACTACCTATTGGAAATTGGTCATACCAACTTAGAAATCTTCATCGGATATTGGGCATATCAACTTAGAAATCTTCATCGGCTCATGCGCAACAACTTTGGTAAAGATCATAACATGATTAAATGCACAGTTGAAGATTTTATTAATTTTAACTAATTTTCAGTGGCACCACCTACCGAATATTGGTCATACCAACTTAGAAATCTTCATCGGCTCATAAGCAACAACTTTGCTGAAGATCATAATATGATCACATGCATAGTTTACGACTCTATAAGGTACATACAAACAAATATTCATTTTTATATATATAGACTATGGGAGGTAACACGCCCACTATAGCCAATCCGCCCATTTTGCTCAAATCCGTCAAAGTCATTCATACAAAATTTGAAGACTTTAGCTGTTACAGTTTATGAGATATGCTATTTTATATACTTATTGGGTATGTGGGCGCGACGCCACGCCTACCTGAAATTTTAAAATAATAAAGTATAGCCTATAGTTCCTTCCAGACATACAGGAAGGTACAGCTAAAATTGTTGTTTGTGTATTTTGATTACTCGCTTCAAATGCACCGCAACTTCACACAAGGCTTCACTAACTCGCGTGCATTGCCTTGGCAGGGTAATAAGTCTGATGAATGTTTAAGACATCGCCTTCTCGAAGTCTTTGTAAATGTTAACATCATTGTTTACATTTGTTCGTGTAGCAATTGTTGTTTTACACTTGTTTATCACTATGCTGATGTTTATTGTTATATTACGTTGTACGGTAATTTGTAAACAGGTTTGTTTGCTGCATTGTTTTGTTTTTGTAGCTTTTGTTTATAATTTTAGTGTTAAGCGATGTAAAAGCAAAACGCCAGTATCTAGATACTTTCGTAACAGCATGGAGAACAATTACAGTGAATACATTGAAGAAGTTATTTCTTTGCTCTTACAGTCTTCCACGACATGAATCAAGATGCTAATGGCAAGCCTCTTGCTTTTACTTCATCTTAATTTGATATGCATCGTAGTAAAAGATAATAGACAATAGGAATTATTATTATTGTATAGAGGATAAACCTTGGTACTCCAACTATATGATCAATTTCATGTATTTCTTTCAATGATATCTCTATAATGACCTATTGGCCAGTAACTTTTTTGCCTCCAGGTGTTTCCTTTTGGAATGTAGTAATGTCTCACAGGGTTCAAAAATGTACTCCGACAATCGTTTTCGTCATCACAGAATCTACTTACTAAGCTTGAGACAACCATTATTCATAATAACTGTAGTCTATGAGCCTACAGTGATGTGTGAAAAGACGGGTTATTTCTTGACAGTCGAATGCGTGACTCAGATCTCTTCTTATTGTAATTTCCTAACAAAAGTTTCGATTGCTTTAAACTATTTTGCCTCTTTTTGTCTTCCCTTTTGTTGGTCTTTCCTTTTCCAAGCAGCAGTCCCCACTCAACAGAAGGATTCTGGCCATCAAATGGCGTAGATGTCAATCTCCTCGCGAGCTCGTCTATTTGCTCATTGCCGAGAGTTTCAACAAAACTTAGCACCAAGTAGAGGTAATTTTATTCTGCCTTCTTCATATAGTCCTCCTCCTCCGGTGTTCGATTTAACCTTACAAGAGCCTAGCGCTTATACGGCAGTTAACTATCAGCTGTTATTGCCTTGTCCTGTTTTTGTTGCTCCAAACGGGGATGTTCATGTTCTACTCTCTTGTTACAAAGCCTACCTCATTCAAACTATTGACTTTAACAGTAACAAACAAATTCCCCATCAAAATTCACACAAATTTTAAAACATTTTAGTCTTCGCTTGACAGTTAAAAGGAAATCATGAGAACGATTTGTTATGGACCTATTTTTAATTATTCCTGGCATAACCTGATAATCTGAAGCACTTGATGGCATTTGTGGACATTCTTCAATGTATTTTCATGCGATATAAACTATAATTGGTGGATATTGATACTGCAATGATCTAAAATGAAAAAAACAATCCCAGAAAATTTAAAAGGCTCTGCTATGTCATTAAAAATGTCTCCTTTGGCCTGCCACCCGGCTCCTTTAATACGATTTTCTTTCAAGATTTATTTTCACGTTTCCTTCTTCTTCATGCCATAGTGCATAGAGTGCATAATATTCTTAACCATCGCATATGAATTGTTATAATAAATAAATAAATTTATTTATAAAATACACTACGTTTGTCCATATGCCTGCCTATCTGTCTCTTTTTGTTTCTACTACCATAGCTTTACTTCTTTCTCTTTCGCACGTTAAGTCTGTGCCTACTCTTTGATTCGATGAAACCTTGGCTGTTTGCTTGCTTGCTTGGTTTCCAGCATACATACATACATACATACATACACACATAGATTGTAAAATATTTTCTGGTTATTTTAATAGGATCTAGTTTCACTAGCGTTCCTGATCCCCATTTGATAAAGTATAACATTTCGAACGTCAAAGGAATATGAATAAAAGCCAAGAGAAAATGCTTGTGCGCTAATATTTTATAAAACACACACACACACACACACACACTTATATACATACACTCAAAGCTAGGCTCTTTGCAAAAATATGCCACATTTTAAGGATAAATGATACGAAAAAAACAAAAAGAAAAACCACGATGTGAACTACCGGCGATCAAGTAGTGATAAGAAATGCCCTACGCCGCCTATAAAATCAAATATTTTATTGCACTAGGTTAGGTCGGAGTATTAGCTTTGATATCACAAAGCCCACTTGAGTACACATAGTGGCCCGTTGTGAACGCACACAGGAATTCGCAGTCACTGCACTAACTAAGTTCCACCACAATCAGGGAGAAGGAAGAACCTGGTCAGCGCAAGGGCTACACAACATAAGCACGACTACCCTGTATTGGAAAACCTTCCAGAAAGTTTGATAAACGAAGCTGTATGCCTGATATCATTAGATGATAGCGCCGTCAAGCTGACAAGGAATGGTGAGTCGAATAACCTATATCTACTCCTAGCAAAAGACGGGCACTGACAAACAAAGTGGATAACAGTCTACTCTTCCTCAGCAGATCTGCATCCACGGTAGAAATCGTTAAATGGGAGTCTTATTGTAATTTTTCATTCACTCCGCGTATCTATCCATGACGCAATGAACTGTGAGCACGGTTACTGTAGTCAAAATGACGTGACGATCAAGACTAAGTAATTGGTTGTTACGCCTTCTATTCATCAAAAGCCAGTTGAGTCTACCTGTTTAGCAGGACTCCACATTGACCCAGAATAGGATGGGGTCCCGAAAGCATTTCCGCGCAATATCCAACTTGATCGAGGAAAGTTGCAAGCCCAATTCAATTGAAGTGGATTCTGGAAGGAGCGCACCAGTTCTGGCATGCTCGTTGGGCCTACAATTTCCCGGAATGTCACTGTGCCCGAGTAGCCACACTAATGAGACACTGGTGATGCGCCCAGAGAGAAGATCAAGACAGTGGCGAAATTCCCTAACGATCCTAGAGTTATTCACGAAACCCGATAGAGATCTTATCGCAGCCTGACTATCAGAAAAGATCGAGACGCAGTTGCAAGGAGCAGCGTCGACGTGTATCCTTTAAGTGGCCCGGTAACTTGCCATTATCTTCGCCTGAAATACTCTGCAGTAGCCCGACTGACGAAGAGAAATTATTGCACTAAGAAATTAAGAATTTATTGATCCAGCTTGACCTTAATTGTGTTTTATTAAGGACAACATCACAGTTGCCTGAAACGTCTGAAGCCCTAAAAATTTACCAGGTAGTTAGATAAAAGTCATAAGCGGACACACTTTGGCATACAGTTTCATCTTCACCCCTAGTCCAGAAACAGTCGCAGCTTTCGTTGAAGCGGCTCAGACTGCCAATATCCATGTCTGACAGTTTATCTAGATTCTACATGTAGTAGGCAACCAGGTGCCCCTCTCTTTCTCCCCCGTCAGGGATCAAGATCCCTGACCAAGTGCTGGGCATGTACACAGTAGCTAAATAACAGTTTCATTCTCCTCCTTATCTCCATAGCTTTTATAGAAATCATTTTCAAGGCGTCCAAGACCAATACGCCTCGCATGCGTTTCTATAATACAATGCCTTGTAATAACTCCCACAACAATGCTTTGGAGCTTAAGCAGAGCCTACCCGCGACTTTTATCCAGCATTTGGTAGATTTTTTGCACCGTTCTGCTCGTGTACGAAGCTGCCCCATCTACTATTTGGCAAGATCCACGACTGCATTGTCGACTATAAGCTTGCAGGATCCATAATACAGAGAATTTATCAATCGCCATAGTCTAGTAAGTAGTGTTTTGGCTTATTAGACGTAAGGCCCGAGTTCAAGATCCCAGGTCAGACATCAAAACGAAAATATGAAAATATTTCTACGGCGACTTCTTTTAAACAGATTTCAAGAGAGTAAATAAAATTTCCCATGAGAAAATCCTCAAAAAGTCGACTACGACTTTTAATTGTAGGACCGGCCACTCAGGTACAAAATTTACGCACACAAGTGGTGTAAGAAGCTAGGTCATAATCCTGACTGAAAGGTTGTAATGACCAATTATGTAGGTATGTGTGTATATATCCGAGAGTTCGATGGTCGTGCAGGAAATGTACCAGATTTCAGTGTATTTTTATGTAAATAACGGATTTAATGGATTTAATATCGCCTAAAAATGCTTCAACTTGTTTACAGTTGTAAAGGGTAGGTTAGATTAGGTTAAGTTATGTTAGAGGGCGTGTACTTGGTATTGGGAGACAAGTACCATACTCGGTCCATACAATGGTCCATTGTACTATATCCTAAAACAGAGAGAGAGAGGGAGAGAGAAAGAGAGAGGATAATAATAAAGATAGTGAAAAGCAGAAGAGGTAAAAAAAGAAGGATAAGGAGTCTGATAGATTAAAGTTTCCTTGCATAAGTACGTAGAGGTGGTGTGGGGCATAATAACATAGCAGTTACATACTCATACGCAGTCTTACGCTATACACTCTAATATTTTATTTCATTTCATCCACCAATATTTTACTTTTGTATTCTTCTCCCTATACGTACATATAAGTGCGTCTCTCTCTCTGTGTGTGTGTGTGAATTTTTGGTTTTAAAAATTCTGTTTGTTTTTCTTAAATTTTCAAAAAAAAAAAATTTCACTATGACGGGGCAATAGTTTGTTTGTTCTTCGTTTTTCTGCCACATTTCATGTGTTCAACGCAGTGTTAATCCATTATCAAGTTCTGCCATTCATTCACATGATGAATTTTACTATAAAAATATAAATTATTTTTATAACAACAACTACAACAGCCAACAGCAACAATAACAACAAATGATAAAATAAAAAATTAAAAAAAAACTTTGGCACAAGTGCTGAAGCCACCGTCCTCAATAGCAAATCGACTAAAAGCAGCCTCGTTTATCACGTTGCACAACTTTTGAAATTAAAATCACAATAAAAGTGTGTGTGAAAGCCAACAATTCTCTTAATTTCTTATCTGAATTTAATACAATCAGTGTTTGGCATCTTTTTAGGTATGCAATTTACTCATCTGGTTGTGATACGACTTTCCACGCGAAAACAAAAAAAAAAATTAAAAACAAATTAGTTCCACAACATTGTCTTCAATAGTAAACAAAACTTTAATTTTACAAAGCGAATCAAAAGAGCTTATCTTCGGAAGAATTCCAACGTTATGAATGACAGAAATTTCAAAGTTTGGCGAATATGTTTGAAATATGACGTCAAGATGTGACTCAACTGTAAACTGCTAAAAAGCTTACATTTAAGTTGGATTTTTTTTATTCTTGTTTTGCTTTTACATCGTTTAACATTAAAATTGTAAACAAAAGCCACAGAAACAAAACAATGCAGTAAACAAGTTTGTTGTACTGCTTAATATAATAAAAAACAAAAGCGTAACAAAATGGTAAACTTGTTGTAAACAAAAATACAACAACAAACACTACAAGAAATAATGTTCATATTTATAAAGACATTGTGAAGGCGATATCTTGAAGATTCATCAGACTGATTACGCTACCAAAAAAAAAAACACACGACTGAGTTAGTGAAGGCTTGTGTGAAGTTGCAGTGCAGTTGAAGTGAGTAATCAAAATACACGAAAACAACACTACAGTAATAAATGTAAACAATGATGCTTACGTTAATAGAGATTTCGAGTAGTAAATGTCAGGAACGTTCGTCTTCAAGAACATTCCCCAGACCGTTTACCTTTGTCATATAAAAGGCAAGACAAAGCAGGCGACAGAGTTAGTAAAAGTTCAGTCAGTCTTGTGTGAAGACGAGTTGTGTTTGAAGAGAGTGATCGTGATTTGAAGATTTCCAAACAGTTGTCTAGTAATTGTTATTGTTTATACAAAGTGTATAAATAGAGGAATAACAAACAAAATAATTGTTGTTCTTTACATCAAGTTGTGAACAGTGGCACACAGAATTGTGCGACTAATGAGGTATTTTAATTAAAACTAAACACAAATTTATTTTTATTTTATTCGCAATCTACAAGCTGATATTTTAAATGTTTTTAAAAGCCAAAAACGTAACAATATTTTATTTATTTAATGATTGCCCATGGATTGTTTTACCAACGAAGCACACTGTAATACATCTAAAACTGGCTATTACATCAAGCCTAATTTCCGGGTATTATAGAGGGACTAGGATTATCATAAGCAGACGTGGGCATAAAGAGAACATGATAAAAAATGTGTGTTCTTGTGAAAGGCATCTGTGTAACCCAGAGGAAAAGTGTTAGTAATATTTTCAAGTGTAACCTAATACTATGTTTATGTAATAGAAAACGAAAAATGTACAGCGCCAAATACTTAAAGACTGCGTATTAAACTTGACAAATATTCATCCAAAAATGAAGATAATTTCTTATTGTTATTAGTGAATCTTATTAGAAAATAATGGATCCTACTGTAAGATTTCTTCGGGTGTATAATTGATATACAAAATAATTTTAAAAAGGAGTGAGGAATACCTGCTCTAGTGAAAGCTGACAAGAAAGTGAATGCATTTTTAGGATGTTTTTAACGTCCAATGTTGATGTTCGTGGTCTATGTGAATAAAAAGCTGAAGATGATCTTCCCTTGAGGGACATTGATCCTACTGCGTATGGGATTGATTTTAAACTGCTGTCAAGCTAGTGTCGTCGTATCTACGGGATAGGAGTCAATTTGTGTATCATGATGGTACTGTATCAGGCAGTATTTTAACATCTAGAGGTGTCCCACAGGGCTCGATACTTGGTCCACTTTTATATTCAATTTACTCTAATGACCTGCCAAAAAAGTTGAGGTTTTGCAATGTACAAATGTACGCAGATGACGTCCAGCTGTACATTAGTTGCATGCCGTCTGATATTACAGATTGTATACGAAGGATAAATTGTGATTTGCATAATATGTTTCAATGGGCGTCGATTAATGGTCTTTGCCTCAATCCGAGGAAATCAAAGGCTTTGATAATAGGCAAGGTATACTGTACGGCACAGCTTACACAATTAAGGATTAATAATACTGCTATTGAGACTGTATATAGTGTTAAGAATCTTGGAGTTGTCTTTGACAACAGTCTTAACTGGTCCAACCATATAAATGCTATCTGTGGTAGAACGGTTGCCATGTTGCGAAATCTTTATCTAGCGCAATATTTTACTCCGTTTAATATTCGAATGCTCCTGGCGAAAACATATCTCATCCCCCACTTTACTGTATGGATGTGAACTGTTTTCTAGTTGCGACTCGATGAGTAGGAACAGGCTAAAGGTCACTTATAACAGTATTGCTAGATATGTTTATGGTCGATCAAGGTACAGAAGGATATCTGAGTTCTCATATCAAATTTATAATACATCTTTTGAAAATATGTTGAAGTGCTGTACTCTGCTGTAACTACATAAAATCATCTATCTTAGGAAACCGTATTATTTGTTTAATAGATTAGTTTTTTCAAGGTCTAATAGAGGCTTGAAAATTAATAGCGTTAGATACCATAAACGGATATCTTCTGAGAGACACTTCTACATCAATAAAATTCATCTTTGGAATGAACTCCCGAACAACATACAATTACTAAGCAATGCAAAGCATTTCAAGACTGCAATAATTAAATTTTTAAATGATCAATAATGTACAAACGTAATTAATCAATCACATTTTTTTTTTATAAATTTTTGTTATGTTAATTTATTTTTAAGGTTATTATCTTTGTAATATTTTGTTATGCCAAGGATATAGGCATAAGCAGTACTATAAAATAAATAGTAAATAAGATAATATCTTGTTGTACTGTATTTACTCCTTAATGAATAAATAAATAAACAGTAAGTCATGCCACTCGTGGATACATTAAGCACACAAAACTTGGTTAATGTAAAAAGCTAAGTTGTAATCCTAACTAATGTGTTATACATACATAATTGGTCATTACAACCCTTCAGTCAGGATTATGGACTTAGCATCTAACACCACTTATGGTGTGCGCGTTAATTTTATACATGAGTCTGTCGACGTCGAACGATAGATTATTGAGAAACTTTTCACGGCAATTATATTTACTCTCAGAGTTTTTACCAGAAATCTGCTGAGAGGCTGGCCGCCGAAGAAATATTTTTTGTATTTTATTTTGAAATCTGGCCTTGGCCTCGAACCCTGACTTTACGTCTAATAAGCCAGCACACTAACTACTAGACTACGGCGACTAGTAGAGTTATAATGAGTTCGATTAAGTAAGTAAATTAGTGAGAAACTTGTGTTCACTTTTGGGTGTATTGCTACACTCCAAAACCAGTAACAAAATACACTACAAGGTTTACAGATATTCAAAGAATCCATTTTTAAAATTAACCACTTTTTTTCTTTTTGCTTTCATAGTATTCATGTAGTAAATTTAACATTTACCACCCACTCCACCACTAACCTTTATGCTTTCAACCGCCACGTATAAAACGATATTTATTTTAAAACGTTACAGTTGTAATCGATTTCTTGCTTGCTTTTTATTTGTATTTGTATTTAATACTAGCAGAATATTAACCCTGTATTATATACTCTTCCTGCATTGTATCCTATAACTAAAGGATTATAAATGTAGGGAACAGCACAGTAGCAGAAGAAGCAGCAGCAAGTAGTGTGAGTGAGGATTTTGTTCATGTATTTTATTTATGAGTACGTCGGCAGTGCCCATTCATTCATCGATACATTCTACCGACAAAACAAATAACCGTCGTACACAAACAAGCATATACACCCAGCACCCATATGCTTATATTCCATATTATACAGGGTGGCTGATATATAATGCAACAAAATGAAGTGCTTTATTTTTTTAATTTTATTGTTCAAAAGCAAAAACTGTTGGAAATAACATCAAATTTTAGAATAGGTTTAGGTTTGTTCGAATTGGCCACCTTTGGTATGAATTATGACCTTTAAACGGCCGACAAAGCCATCATAGGCTGCACGAAAATGGCTCTGCGGTATTTTGGCCCATTCCCGGTAGAGCGCAGTTTTGAGACGATCGACACTTTGGTATTTTTTAGTGAGAACCTAACTTTCCAAAATGCCCTAGGCGTAAAAGTCCAACGGATTGAGATCCGGAGATTTTGGTTGCCACTGTGCGGTAGAAATGAAGCGTGGAACCTCCTATTTAAGCCATTCTTTGTTGACGCATGCTAAGTGCGGTTGTGGTGAGTCCTGTTGGAATGTCCATGGTCTGCCGCTGAAATTTTTGCCTGCCCAGGGCTTCAATTCTCTATTTAAGACATTCATTTTGACCCCTTGGGTCGATACGGTGGCCCTTGAGTCTTGGTGGCCAATTGCAAGTGTAAATTTTCAGCTGACCTCTTTGGCAAGTAAACCCGATCATTTTTTTTGTTCACAAACTGCCTCAATTTGGAATGGCTTCTCATCGGAGAAAACCAAATTCGGTAAGTGGCCACTTTCAAGCAAGCGAAGTAACTCCTTGTCTCTTTCCAGTCTAACTTTTTTTTGTCCATCGGTGAGCTCTTGCACTTTTTGGAACTTCAATGGCTTTAGTCCAAGCTCATTTTTCAATATGTGTAGCAACCGTTCTCGCGATATGTTCAGCTTACGAGCAATTTTTTCTACCACTGCGGCATGGATTTCGATCAAAACTGACCTTCGCTTTTCGGATCATTTCTTGTGTTGTTACCGTTTTTGTTTCGTCCACATTTTGGACGCGATGCAACACTGCCAGTATTACGGTAACGAGCAATGTTACTAGAAACAAAAGATTTATTCACTTTTAAATACTGGAGGGCTCTAACGATAGCCACCTAGGGTTTGCCAGCCAAATATAAAACAATCACGCTTGCATTCCATCACGAATAACTTTTTTTCTGAATGCAATAGATCAAAATGCTTTTGTAAACTTGTAAAAAATAAAATGAACTGTTAGTGGAATAAATCTGGCAGCTGTCAGACAAGCGATTTGCAAATGGTAACAACCTGAAGTTGGTAGCACTACATATCAGGTTCCCCGTATGTATGTGTTGTGTTGTTGTATTGTTGTGTTGTGTGTCGTTGATGTCGTTTTGCAATTGGCAATTATTGTAAATGGGATTTTCTCTTCAATTTCAATTAATATCACTTACTGTACTCTTCGTGGCCCAACTAAATGTTACGAAGTAGTTGTTGGTGTTGCTCACCCACCACCAAGCAATGTCCGTAAAATGGCAAAAACTTGTTTTTAAGTGCGTGTGATTGTATATACATAAATATGTGTGTGTGTATGTGTGCGAAAGTATTTATTTTATGGAGAATTGGAAAAACTAATGGCTTAAAGGTACCGTTATTTTTTTGTTTATTCCATTGCTTTTTGCCATTGTTGTTATTGTTGTTGTTTTTATTGTTGCTGTTACTTAACGATTACAATTTCATGAGTACATTTCCATATCCTAGCATGGCTTACAAATGCAACAACCATGTGTCCTGTTTACAAATTACTATGTAGGTATGTGTGCGTGTAAGTGTATTACTTTAACATTTAACATCAATTTAGTTGACCTCTTTGCCCCACCAAAGAAAATAAAATAAAACAAAATAAAATACAAAATAAAAAAACGAAATAATTTAACAAATTATAACCCTTTAGCAAATTATAAAACGTCTAATGAAAGTCTTGGTGCCTTCGTATCGTTGGAAAAGAGAATAAATGAAGGAATTTTGCAAGAAAAATGAAGGTTTTAAAAGAATTAATGTCCTATACACAAACCGTTCTCCATCTCTTCTGTTCTGTTTGTACAATATAAGTAAGCCATTGTACGTAAATGTTTACAGCCCATCATTACTTAAACCCTTTTTATTTTTGCCTGTCACCTCTAACTCTCATCCCTTTAAGTTTAGTTAAAAAAATATTTTGTTATTGGGCAAGTTTAAACTGAATTCGGTTGTAGTCTTGCGAAGGCTTCAATCGGTTTATACTCTTCGAAATACATACATTTATGTGCATACATACAAATGTTTTATAAAAATAATGGCCTTTCGTATGTACATATTAATGTACTCTTGTATTTTGTAGCGAAAATATATGCAAACTATTCGATTAATCGGTTTAATATTTAAATTAAAAAAAAAAAATCCATTTTTATGTTGTGAAACATGTTTCCTTTTAGCCCCCAAAAAATGGGGTTTTAAAGGAGGTCATTTAAAATTATTTGCTATTTTATTTATGACCTATATTTAAAAGTCAAGCAGCTCCATAAAATTTAAATTTTTACACAAGAAATGAAACGATTTCTAAAGAATTGAATTTTTATTCTTCTCTTTAGACTCTTTTTTTGCTTCTCAAGCTTTTTCTGGCTGGTTTAAGAAAACCAAAAGCATGGACCCTATTAAGAACGGATGCAGCAACCTTCAGAGGAGTATTCGCGAGAAAAGTCCTACGTAAGATCTTTGGTCCAGTGCAAATTGGCAACGATTTCCGCATCTAATCTAACAGTGTGCTGTATGAGCTCCTCAATGACATACACGTTGTACAACGTATTAATATCCAGCGGCTGCTCTGGCTCGGATGTCGTTCGAATGAAGAAGGAGAGATGCGGAAGTCGACTAAGAGGAAGACCGTTGGAAGGATCAAATCAAGGAAAACCTGTAATTGGTGTAACCAACTGGCGTAGGCGCGCAAGAATCCGAGGCGCCTGGAAGGATGTGCTGCGGCAAGCAGGAATCTGTTAATCGGGTTGTTATGGCCAATTAAGTAAGTAAGTATGATTCAAGAAAATCATATGCCTGGTACCCTACGCTTAACTAAACTCAGGTTCTTAATTTATGCCTGCTTTAAACTATGAGTGGCTATGTAGGAAAATTCCCAGTCAATTAAATTGCTATTGCATGAAAAATTACTTCCCCGCAAACCCATTTTTCCTTCAAATCGCTTCCGGACGACAAGACGACAAGCTTTTGCCAGAAGACTTCGGAGAGGAAGACGCCGAAGAAATATTTGTTTGTTGTCAGCGCAAAAGCTTCGTTGTAGCTCCCTTAACCATAGATCGAGCTGAGTATCGAAATTTAAATTTTTGAGACTATATAACTTTAATTCAGAAAAAGTTAGATGCCTGATATTTTTTGAATTCATTAGTATTGTTGTCGTTATTATTTTAAACCAAATATAATAACAGAAAATTTCAAACAGGGCTGAAAAATTTAAGAATTTTCATAATTCTGGTTTACGTATCTTTTTTTTTACAAATACGACTTTCCTAGCGATTCTTTTGCGTTGTGTATGTAATTTTATTTTTAGTTTTCAAAAATACATTATTTATGGTATTTGAGGAATTGAATGTTAAGTGATGATATATTGACAGCAGTAGTAGTCTACTATGAAGACAGACCAAAGTTCAAACCTCAGGCCAGATATTTTCAATTTACAACGAAAGGTTTTAATGGCCGATTATATATGTATATAGGCATAAAATATTCCTGCTACTAAGGACTCCAAAGAACAAGAAAACAAGTGCTCATCATATGAACTGGCGAAAGTATTGGTAACAACAAATATTTTAATTGGATGTTTATCGCCAAAGATCACTTGGAGCAGAGAACCGCATTCCTTTAGCAATTAGGAATGCGGATATATTACCAATTTTCACGCAGATTGCTAGCAGCTGAAATGTTATAGACTCTTTTTAACTGCTCTTCTCACATTTATCTCACGTAATAGATAAACATTGTAGTCGCCGTAGTCTAGTAGGTAGTGTGTTGGTTTATTAGACGTAGAGCCAGGGTTCGAGTTCCAAAACAAAATGCAAAAAAAAAATATTTCTTCGGCGGCTGCCTCTCAGCAGATTTCTGGCCAAAAATTCTAAGAGTAAACAAAATTGGCATGAAGATCTTCTTAACAAATCTATCTATCAAATCTATCTATCTATGAAATCCCAACTGAAGCATTGTAAGGACCAATTATGAATGCACGATAGGCAAACATTTGAAAAAAAAGTTTCGTTCTGTGTTTTATTTCATTGATATTACAGAAGGATAATATTTCGATCAACTACGTGCGTATAAGATAGCAGAATCATTCGCTTTGTTAACGTGCCACTCGAAAATAATGATAAATTTCCACCTATTATGACTTTTTCGAAAAATGAGCAGAAAGGCTTTCAGTTTTTAAAAATTCCAATAATTTTGTCGTTCTAGATTAGTAGTTAATTGAATTTTATGGTCGATAAATAAATTTTATGGTTCACCGAAATCGAATTGACATTTTTAGATGCAAATGCAGGCTACATATGTATCAAGTACTTACAGCTGTACTTGGGAAACCCGTATCCGGGAAATCAGATAGGAATCAAACAGAAATCATTATTATTGACATAATCGTTGTTCTATTGCAACGTGAAACTTTTTTACCTCACATGACGTTGGAAACAAATTTTGCTAACGAAATATAACAATTGTTTGTACCATTAGGTTTCAGCCAGGCCTCAGTTGAAAGTGTTACTGATGCGGGCGACAATAGGCTGCCCTATTTAAGCAATTGGAAACTTAAAAATCCCCGCAAGGCAAGACCACTAAATGTCAAATTATTGCCATTTAGATAAAATTAAAACCACTCGGACATGAAGTTTTAAATGTTTTAAAAAAACACGCTGCAATGTATGTCATGTCCAAAAATTATAACATAAATTTCATAAAAGTGATAATAAAATGTTAGAATATAAAATATTTTTATTAAAATTAATTAAAATAAATCAAAATATTACAATTTTTAACAAAATCTATCAATAATTGTGAAAATACTATGCACTACACATGCGTGTATCAAAAGAGATACACAAACTAGTGTTATGAAGGTTTTTTAAGATGCGATCTGCGGTTAAGTAAGGCCCTATAGGTACGTGAGCCATTATTTTGTTGGCTGGAATGTTAGTGGCATTTCTGACAAGTGCAAAATGGAAAAAATATTATGTTCAAATTATTAGGTTAGGCTCCTCAATTTTTATCTCTTAATGTCAACTTCTCTTGGCCTAAATCAGATCTTAGTAATCAACAACTTAAATGAGTTCATAGCTATCTGCCTGTTTCTGTATCTATTTGTAGGGTTCACGAAATAAAAAGCAGAGACTTAACTTACTTGCACATGACTTTAATACACATTATAAATTGACTCTGCCTAACGGATCGATTACTAAATCCATTAAACAATCAGATTGATTTTCAGCTGGATTCTGAAAGGAAATCTCACTTTAAGGTGCAAGGTTCTGAAGTCTAATTAGTCAAGCTGTCGATATATGAGCTCAAATGATCTAAGCTTTAACAAAGCTGCCAATCCCTCTCGTCCTACTGCTATCCAGAATTCTATTTTCTTTCTTTGGCACACAAGGGGCTATTATTTCTATTTCTACCAGTTCTATCAAGTTTTCTTCCAGCTAAGCTTTTATGTAACATATTGTAGCATTGTAATCTGTCTTAGCATAGAAACAACATACTTTTAAAACATATATGAGTTGTAATGATGAAGTTTTGTACTGATTGAGGTCGATATGAAAACATGAAAGAGCATTAATTTTAAATTTCAAAAATAATGATGAAATTAAAACTGTCTGCTGCAGTGTTAGCATCTGAATTGGTTGAATACCATGGAATAAGCCGAACACGTAAAAATGCTTCAGTACACCATACCAGCGCAAATACAAAATTCCATCATTTTAATACGGCTGCCTGGGACCTTCATCTCAAATATTATGTTTCCATAGCATTCACATAGCTCAAGAGAGCGGTTTCTTCAAATCTTTTAAAACAAAAAGTTTTTCTTTTTGAACTTTACATTCGATTATCGTGCAACCTTAACTATATGATTTAAGTTTTGTGGTAATAACATAAACATTTACAATATCTTAATGCGCTACAAAATTTTTGTTAACAATTTTATTTAACGATTATTTTCAATAAAAATTTAAGACTTCCTGTGTTCAAGCAGAGTAAAGTTAATGATGATCAAACATCATATTACGAAACTAAATTTACGTTTAAAGATACACACACAGAGAGAGAGAGAGAGAGAGAGCGAAAGATACTGGGCTATACCGTACAGATACCTTGCAGTCTTTGGTGATGCAAAAAAAATATAACCCAGCAAAATTTCGTTCCAAGTGTTTTCATTTTAATTGTGAATATTTTTACGAAAATGGTAAAGACTATAACCTGGTGTATTGCTTTTACATCATTTAACTTTAAATATGTAAACAAAAGCTACAAAAACAAAATAATGCAATAAGCAAACCTGTTTACAAATTACCGTATGGTACACAAGTAAACAAAAATATAAAAACAAAAACCAGCATAAAGATAATGGTAAACAAGTAAACAAAAATACAACAACATACACTGCAAGAATAAATGTAAACAAAATACACAAACAACAACAACAAGGAAACAACGATATTTACATTTATACATACATACACAATTGGTTATTACAACCCCTTCTGTCAGTCACACCACTTTTGTTGCATGTGCTAATTTTATTTATTATTGAAGGGACGTACAGTTTAAAGTCGTTTCCAAACAGTCATATTTTTGGGAAACTTTTCATGACAATTTTATTTACTCTCAGAGTTTTTTTGCCAGAAATCTGCTGAGAGAAATTTGCCGAAGAAATACTTTTTATATTTTGTTTTGATGTCTTGGTCTGGGGCTCGAAACCTGGCTTTACATTTAATAAGCCAACACACTACCTACTAGACTGAGGAGATTTCAATTATAGAGATTTCAATAAGGCGTAGCTACGAAGAATATTCAATCATTCATCAGTAAATCAGGCAACTGAGTTAGTAAAAGTTCAGTCAGTCTTGTGTGAAGATGTGGTAGTTTGAAGAAAATAATCGTGGTTTAAAGATCCTGGTTACAAAAGTTCTGTCGGACAATTGACTAGTAATTGTTATTTTTTTAGGCAAAGAGGCAACAGAGGAGTAACAAACAAAGCAATTGTTGTTGTTTGCATCAAGTTGTAAGCAGTGGCACACAAAATTGTGCAAATAATATGGAATCTTAATTAAAACTAAACACCGAATTTATTTAAATTTTTTTTGCTTTCTACGCCATCATATTTTGAACCTTTTTAAAAATTAAAATTGGAGCTTAATTGAGCTTTCTGAAGGGCATTAAAGTAATTTAAAGAAATCAATTTTTTTTATAATTTCTTTTAAAGCTTACCTTGGTTATGCTTGGTTACTTGCCATACATTAATTTGTTTGCATGTCTATGGCAGCAGTAGATATACAAACATTTTTGTTTCATATTTCTCTACATTTTTTTTGCTCATGACAAACTTTAGCAAAAGTTGTATTACGTATACATACGTCTTCCATACTTAAATGTTTACATGAAAAAAAATAAAATTTGAGAAAATAAAATAAATTTTATAAAATCAAATAAAAGAGAAAGCCAATGTACAGGAGAAGGGGAGAGAAAGAGAGAGTAGAAGAAAAAGAGTGAAATCAAATATGTGAGTTTCTCTATTGCATACCAGAGATGGTACAAAAAAATCATCATCAACATTAGCAGCATCACTAACGAAACCATCACACTGCCAGCTGCTACACTTACAGGCAAGATAACATGAGTTGAGGCCAGGAGTACTGTGCTGTGCTGCAGTGTAATGTGGTGTAGTAATGCAACAACGTAAAGTGAAGTTTATGGTGATTGATGATACATTATGTTGGGTTTGTATGCAAATAATGTAACTTTTAGACTCTTTAAAGGATAATCAACTAAATTTTCTCTTCAGCCAAGCATTAAGAAACTATAGAAAACGATAAGACTTGCTGCTGCATAACAAACACAAGCATAATAATGGTGTGTATACACTGCAGCAGAGGTTTTAAAACATGAGACGAAAACAAAACGAAAAATCCATTTCATGTGACATAAACAGATCAAAATTTTGATGGAGTAGAAGCAGAAGAAGTAGAAGAAAAAACACATACACACAGGAAAAAAGGGGTCAAATCAAAACCATAAATAAAGTTCATGCAAAGGGAAAAAAACTCTTAAAGATGAGGATAAATACCAGGTATTGTTTAAAAGATTTTTGAAATATTTACTACAGCAAGTAGAGGGATCTAGAAATCTCTTTTGGTATTGAAAAAGAAAATGTAATAAGTTTCAATAAACCCTGTATACATTGCTGTCCTTTCGATGCTTTTAAAGGACTTTAGGTGGTAAGTAAACATCTCCCCCATATTCTTATTATTTATTTGGTATTTTTCCTCAATTTCATGAATCAAGCTTTTCCAACCATGCACAATATCTACCTCAACAGGGGCTAGAATGATAGCAAATGCTTTGGGCATTGCCTGAAAGTCATAAAGTTCTTGGTGAAGATATTTTTACGAAAATGAAAAGAAATCTCAAATATTGTTTAACATTAAAATTGTAAACAATAACAATGCAGTAAACGAACCTGTTTACAAATTATCGTGCTGCTTAATATAACAACAAACGTCAGCATTAGAAAAATTGTAAACAAGTAAACAAAAAATACGCAAACAAACACTACAATAATAAATGTGAATAACGATGCTTACATTTGTAGAGATTTCGAGTAGGCCCAGTCGTGAACATTCACCTTCAAGGACATTCATCAGACAGTTTGCGTTGCCATATAAAATGCAAGGCAAATGAGGTAACTGAGTTAGTAAAAGTTCAGTCAGTCTTGTGTGAAGACACCGTCTATTTGAAGATCTCCGTTATAAAAATATGTAGAATAATTGTCTAGTAGTTGTTATTGCTTATGCAAAGGGCATAAACAAATAACAAAAAAGGCAGTTGTTATTGTCTACATCAAGTTGTGAACAGTGGCACATGGAATTACGTGAATAATAGAAAATTTTATATATTATTTCGAAAGGATTTTTTTTTTTGTCGGTTGCAAATATCTCCCATATCACTGCATCAAATTTAATGAATGGTATCTCATTTTAAAGCTTATATCTAACACTAATGACAAAAAATAATCAGAAATTAGAAAATTAATATTTTCATTGATAAAAATTATATTTCATATAAAACTGCATGATAATATTGTTGTCATTGTGATTATATGTTTTTTTTCTAGTATGGTAATACAGGGTCGCTTAATAGTACTGCAGTATAGTATGTATTAAAATTCATTCTGGCAATACCGCTATTTACTATAATGCCGTTTATTACTAAGTCAGTTATATGTATATAATATGCATATTAAGTTGTAAAAAGCTGTTTTGTTTTAAGTTGCAGTAGTTGTTACATCAAGTGCAATAAACAGGGTCGCTTAATTGTAATGCTATTCCATAGAATAATATATAAAGTTGTAAAAACCATTATGGTAATGTCGTTATTGTCATGGAATTGTTTGTTTTTTGAAGTGTAGTAATACGGTGTCTTTTAATGTATACGTATATAGTCTCAGTTGATATTTAACAGTTCAAAAGGTTTTAAGAAAAATAAGAATAAAAATAACGTGCATTTGAAAAGGCATAATGTTAATCAGAAATCTTAATGCTAAACAGGGGTTAATAAATGGTACCAAGCTAATGCAACAAACTTGGGAGAGCACATCATATCAGCAAAAATTATTCATACCGATAAAACTGTACTCATACCCCGAATTAATCTTACGCCTTCTGATCCAACTGTGCCTTTCCGAATGACACGAAAACTATTCCCTGCGAAAATTACTTTTGCTATGGCAATAAACAAAGCACAAGGTCAAACCATTCAAAAGGTAGGATTGTATTTACCAGAACCGGTCTTTTCATATGAGCAGTTATACGTGACTTTTTCTTGAGTACTTACGTTTAAAGATATTTTTGTTTGTATTAAGGATTCGTACGGGCAAAAAGTTAACGATAATCATGTCATTACCTCTAACATTGTATTCATTACAACCCCAGAGTTAGGATCCTAGTCCTAGTTACTTAGGCCAACAGTGTTGTGTGTTAGTTTTTATACAGCATTGGAGGGATCTACAGTTAAAAGTCGATGCCGAACGATAGATTTTTTTGAGAACTTTTCTCCGAATCATTCATTTGTACAGAGTGCATTGAAATTATTTTCTTTTAATATTTTAGTGTTTAAGCTTATAATAGGCCCCACTGTGTTAAAAATATTTCATATAATCACTGTGTGGATCTTATAATCTATTTTTAGAAAGTTTTGTAAATTTTATAACGGTTAGTGTACGACTGACATGTGACAGGCATACAAAGTACACACAACATCTCTCCACTCAATTCCATTGTTGCTTGGAAATTCGTAGAGTATGACGCAACATGTTTGTTGTTGCTAGTTGTTGGATCATGTTTGATTTGATTTTTGTTACTTCTGGGAACGACAAGTAAGCATGACTTGAGCAGGCGAAGTAAGGTGAATTTTATTAATTTATTTAATAACATTGGCGCAGAAAAAATAAAGAAAAATATTACTGCAACCATATCAGTAATATTTTCTTCCTCACTAATGTTGATTCGATCAGCAAAAGATTGGCAACTCACTGGGAAGCTTTTACGGTAATTCCTCTGTGTGTATTATACCGGGCATTTGTTGTCTCTTCCTGAGGACGGACACATGCAGGCCGAGAGACCACAATCATCCTTAGCATCTGTCGTTTAATTGTCATTCGGTCATCCTCCTGTGGTTAATTTGACGATATTGATAACTGACTGGGAAGCCTGTGCATCAATTTTTCCGTGTGTATGCCGTACAATTGTTGTTCTGGGATATATTCCTGAGGACGGACACCTGGAGATCGAGGGACCACAATATCCTGTGCCTATGACGTTTGATTGTCATTCGGAAATTCTCATGTGCTTAATTTGACGATATTTACAACTGACTGGGAAGCCTGTACATCGATTGTTCCGTGTGTATGCCGTACAATTGTTGTTTTGCGATATATTCCTAAGGACGAATACGTGGAGATCTAGTAACAACAATCATCCTGTGCGTATGACGTTTGATTGTCGTTCTAACAACCCTTTGACGCTTTCGGCACCGTACTTGACATACCACTGTTTACTAATTTAAACTTTAATATTCTCTTCTTTAAATATTATTCTTAATAAATGGCATCAAAACATCAACGAAGTGTTTTTTTTTTTTATTCAACCACTGGACACCGCTGATCTACCCCAGCACCCGAGCGGAAACAATATGCCTGGAACTAAGGGCTAAACCATAGGTCGAATAACCAAAATATAATGAAATTAAGCAAAATTAGTCATGACAGTCCTTTACAGCATCAGTAATTTAATTCACTTCAATTTGTTTTCCTTTCTTTAAACACATTTATTGAAAATAATTTGTATATACAACTCAAACCATTTGGAAAATGCAAGAATTTAAAATAAAAGAAAGAATAAAAAAATTAAAATTAAATTCTTTTTCTTTTTCGTTTTCTAGTTGCCATCTTACATGACATGCGAGATGGAGTAGAGATGACAAACGGTAACAACGTTAGATAAAGTAGATTTTTCACTTTTGCTTGTAAATCCATATTAGATAGACTCAGTTGCTGGATGCTTCTTCTGGGACTATTAAATATAAGATAACAACAACAACAAAACAAAAAATAATGGCAATGGTAACTACAATAATAAGAAGAAAAAACTTGAACATATTAATGCTTAAGTAAGGCAAAGACAAGACAAAATGTGGATATACACTCACTAACAAACGTAGACATACACATACATGATCATAATTATACATGTTGTCGTTGTTATAGTCTTTGTTATTGTTGTTGTTTTTTTTAATTTTTTTCTGTTGCAAAAGCAGACAAAAATGTTTATCTGCCTGCATTAAACACACACATACATACATACACACATAGTTGATAACACACATCCACTTGCTGTCTCTTGCTCTATGATGCAAGCAATTGAGTATCTCTCTAACGTGTATTTGGATGGCTGAAATCCTACTCGTTTTAGTTTCCTGCAACGGGAACAGGAGATTACTGTACGATTTCGTTAAACGTAATTATATCCTCTAACATGGTATGGAAGTGCAAATGAAGGAAATATGTTGTCAAGGTAACAACTACAACAACTTGTAATAACGACAACTGGTACAACTGCAACAACTACAACTACAATGAGAACGACAACGTCAGCGGTAATGGCAAACGAATTGCAAGAAAAACAAATACTTAGGCAAACAAATGAATAAACGAAGGAACGTATATACGTTCGGTACAAACGAATGAGCCCACAATCAAAAGCTTTAAATGCTACTGGAAACATCATTATCAGCATCATCATTGTCATCATCAACGTTATCAACGTTTTCTTCTTGTTATTATCTTTATAGGCCTGCCTGGCAGACGACAAGTTGGCAAACAGTTTATGCAGCATCAAATTAACAACAACAACAGTAAGTAGTTAAACAAGAGAAAAAGAAATTTTGAAATGCATTTTTTGCTAGTGCTGATGCTTTCCTTTCTTTTTTTTTCATTTTAATTTTCTTCTTTTCCTTTTATTTCAACAAAGACTCGTCGACACTGGCATACAAATAAAATGAGACACACTTTTTCTCTCTCTCACACACACATATATACGCTTACATATATATATGCTCATCATTATCATCTATAAATAGTTTCGTCTCGAGTTGCCTGTGCAAGATGGTGAAGAGGAAATGAAGGGAAAAAATCACACACACACACATACACACATATTTAAACAATTATTTGACACTCATTATGTTACAAAGAAAATGCAGGAAAATCTATCGCAATGCAATTTATACGAGAGAAATGTACAGCAAAGAAAAATAACAACCAACGACAATAGCAATAAATTAAATATGAATTGAGAAAATTCAAAATATTATTACAAAAGCAATTCATTTGAAAAGAATACAAAAGAAATAAAATAAGAAATTGAAATTGAAATTTGAACACCAAATAAACATTCAATATGACAAGATAACTGAGTGCCTTAAAAATTAATAAAAAAAAAAACTTCAATGGTAGCAATAATTTAAAAGGCAGTGTAATGTCTGTCCATAGGGGCTTTATTATTATTACGAAAATGAAACAATCTAGGCACTGATGTTTTGCTTTTACACAAACTGCAAAAACAAAACAAAACAATACAGTAAACAAACATGTTTACAAATTATCGTATCGTATCATAGCAGACCAGCATTGAAAAAAATAGTAAACAAGTAAACAAAAATAGAACAACAAACGCTACAAGAATAAACGTAAAAAATGATCCTTACATTTATAAACACTTCGCGAAGACGAAGTTATGAACATTCGCCGTCAAGAACAATCATCAGACTGTTTAGGTTGCTATTTGGTTAAGTTGGGTTAGGTTAGAGGACGTGTACTTGTCAACTGTGGCAAGTAGAGTACTCGGAGGTCGAATTGGCCCATTGTACAACGTCCTAGCTTTTCACACCACTCGTGTTTTTTTTTTTTTCTTTTTTATTAAACCAGCACTGAGGGGATGACCATTACTCATGCAGTGCATCGTGCAGGTTTAGGAAAGTTGGAATTAGGGAAGCTGCGAACGGCAAAGAAACGAGTTCCTGCTACAGCAATCGTCCCCAAGAAGCCCGCAATTTCTCACACTACTTATGTTGTGTGTATTAATTTCATACATAAGTGGATGGACCTATAGTTTAAAGTCGATTCCGAACGACAGATTTTTTTCAGAAACTTTTCATGGCAATTTTATTTACTCTCAAAGTTTTTGCCAAAAATCTGCTGAGAAGACAGACAGATATTTGAGAAATTTTTCAAGAAGAGAAAGAGTAAAATGCGCCGAAAAAATACTTTTTGTATTTTTTATTTTGATGTCTGGCCTGGCACTCGAACCCTAGCTTGACGTTTAATAAGCCAGCGCACTACCTACTAGACAACGGCGACCCAACATTCGGTGCCCTCAAAAGCACCGATTTCAATGCTTATGCAGACTTTCGAGAATGCATAAAAAAATCAAAAATTAGGTTCACTTTCGTTGCCCTCAAAAGCAGCGAAGACAACTCTTTTTCAGACTTTAAGGGATGCATTGAAACATCAAAAATTAGATTCAAGACAATGAAGTTATGAACATTCGCCTTCAAGAACAATCATCAGACGACTGAGTTTGTGAAGTACAGTTAGTCTTGTGTGAAGACGCTGTACGCTTGAAGAAAGTAATTGTGTTTTGAAGATCTCCGTTAAAAAGACCTATCGAATAATTGTCTGGTAATTCTTATTGTGTATGCAAAGCGTGTAAACATACAAATAAGAAAATAAAAGCAATTGTTGTTGTTTACATAAAGTTGTGGACAGTGACAAAGAGAATTGTTCAAATAATAATGAATTTTTGTGTGTGTTTATATCCCAGGTCAACCTTCAAAACCAAATATGAAAAACAAAAAATATTTCTTATGCGAGTGCCTGTCAACAGATTTCTGGCAAAAACTTTGAGAGTAAATATAATTGCAATGAAAAAATTTCTCCAAAATAATCTGTTGTTCGAAATAGGTTTTAAGCTGTAAGTCCCGCCATTTATGTAGCAAATTAACATACTTTTTATAAGTGGTGTAAGAAGCTAGGTTGTAATCCAGACTAAGAGATTGTAATGAATATGTATGTTTGTAAAATGCGTATCAATGTCTTACACACTACTTGTTTCAAGCCCATTAGCACTATTATCAATTCGTACGTGCTTTTGTCTCTTGCTATTCTGCTACAGATATACGAGCTTTCTATAGTCCGGTAGATTTTATTTTTCCGAAATATTTTCGATACACAGTGCCTATTAATTTTAGATTATTGAAATCTCCTTCTTAAAAACTCTACAAAATCTTTTTAACAACACTGTACTTACGTACTATATGCAAGTACGTATAGTGGCATATGTGGCGTATACTTAATATTGAATTTCACCTTACACATTGAATAACACTCATACGTCTTGATGAATTTTGAATTTTTCAACACAATAATAATTAGAAAGAAAAAAATTATTACAAAACCTGCTCATTAGCACACAACCTTAACGAAATCAAGCACAAGTAGGTGGTGTGATAAGTTAAGTTGTAATCCAGACTGTTGGGTTCTAATGACCAATGCATGTAAGCCTGAATCAAACTGCCAATAAGGCTCATCGAATGTCATATTGTTGGCCAAGATTGCACATGGATATTGCCTAATTCTCCAAAAATTATAGAAATATTCTACGATCTCCCTTATGTGCTCTGCACATGAGAGTCCTCTTGGTCAAGACTAAAAATTTAGAATCAGACTTCTTGGCTTCTTACTTCAGACTTCTTCTTCTTTGACCGCTACATTAAGCTGGTCATGTCGTATAGCAAGAATAACTAAACATTTGGTACTCCCTAATGAGCATGTGATTATGTGATCTCTCTTATCCATTAGGGTGACAAACTCGTCAGCTATACAATGTTTGCGTAGCTTATGCAGAAATTCCGCCTTAAAATGTAGGGAGGTAGAGATCGCCTGTTACTTAATTGTGATGGAATGGTTGGAATCCATTGCATGTGTTGCCTCATCCTATGGATCAAAATGTAGATGTAGACGTTCCATTCAAGATCATATCGTATTGATGGCTTAAGAACCTTACAACACTCAGTTATTAGGAGTATCAATAAATTTTCCTGGCATATTTTATTTTATTTACTTTACCCTATAGATTGAAAAAAAAAGAGAAAATGTAATTTTTATTTTGAATTTTAAACATTAAGAGGCTTAACTCCGCCTCCCAATCACCCATCCAGAAATTGAAATATATAGGTGGCTTTGTGAAATATAAGATCAAATTACATTAACGAAATAACGAAAATGGTGTTTTGTTTTTACACTGTTTAACATTTAAATTATAAATAAAAGCTACAAAAACAAGTGAACAAAAATGTACCAACTAAATACCAGGCACAAAAAAATTGCAACTATAAACATTACAAGAGTACATTTTGTAAACAAAATAGACAAATAACAATAATGAAACAACGATGTTTACATTTTTAGAGAACTCAGGAAGGGAAAGCCACGAACCTTTGACTTCAAGGACAAAGCAGGTAAAGGGGTCAGTAAAAGTTCATTCAGTCTTGGGTGATGATGCGATATGTTTGATGGCAATAATCGTGCTATGAAAATCACCCTTATAAAAATCTGCCAAACTAGGAAATAAACAATTAACAAAGCAGGCAATACAGTCAGTAAAAGTTCAGTCAGTCTTGGGTGAAGACGCGGTATATTTGAAAGCAATAATCGTGATTTTAAGATCTCTGTTATAAAGATCTGCCGAACAATTATCTAAGAATTGTTATTGTGTGTGGAAGATAATGCAAAGAGGAATAACAAACAAAACAATTGCTGTTGTATGCATATAATTGTGAACAGTGGAACACAGAATTGTGCTAACAATTAAGAATTTCTTTAAAACTAAACCTAAACCTTATATTTTAAATGTTTTTGACAGGTAAAAACGTAACAATATTGACAAATAAACGATAAACGCCAGAAATTCTCACACCAAAAATATCGCAAGAATAATAAGAACGTAGGATTACATGGCCAGTTAGTAGTAGTAAAAAGCGTGATATATATACATAAACTAAGATGTATTACAAGGAGTGATGTTTAATCTTTGAGTGTATTTACTAGTGCTGGTAACTTCTGGAATTTGCTGTTTTATTATTGTTATTTTCTTCCATCTTTCCTCGTCTTTCTATGCAATTTTTTTTTATTGGAATCAAATCGTTGTTTGTCTCTATTCTTATGTGGCGTTTATTCAGTTAAAGAAGCGAACAAATGTTAACTAGAGACCACCACTTTGCAAACTGAGCTGTCAAAGGTAAGACTAAAATCGGAAAATCTTCATAATCCAACGAAAAACAAAAAATACGAAAGCTGTGATGATGGAGACTGATATTCCAACCGTATTTCTCCTGAGAAGCATTATAAGTATGAAAAAAGGCAGATTCATAACTCATTATCTCTTGCTGTAACGAAGAAAAGAATGGGTTACACGAATCCTATTCACTAAAAACATGATTTCTTTTCCAAATAATTTGTGCCTTGAACCCTTTGATAATACATAGCCCAAGCCTTATGATGTCCAGTTAAATAAAAAGTAAAACAAATAAAAGAAAATAGAGAAAAAGAGAAATTATTATGAAATGAAATTAAATCTCTGCACAATTTACTTTTCAAGTAATTTAAAGAAAACATCATCAAAATTGTAATTAAATTAAATTAGCCAGCAATACAACACAATATACACATAGAACGGTATCATCTGGTATCTTATGCCAGGTTATCATATCCTTTTTTTTTGGTTGAGACAGTATTTGCTTAGGTAGTAGGAGAAGAGACACAAAACAATGCTCTCAACGGATGTTTGTACACCAAACAGTTTAAAATGTTCTTTAAAGTTTTTCTATTTTACACCGTGTGTTTATTTAATGCCACTGTAAAGAGGAGATTTGTAAACGTAATTAAAATAGGCGGCTATACAAGAAGAAAAAGAAGAAGAAGACGAAGTATTTGAGTGCTTAGCTAAATTACGGTTTGCTTATCGTTATTCCATGACTCTCCAATTTCTGCCGATGCTCCTCTGTTCCCCCCAGCTACTGCTGCTCTTGTGTTTTTCTTTTGAAAGGAAAGAAATTTTTTTTTTAAGAACAAGTGTTGGGTGACCTTTTCTGCTTCGCATTTGTCTTTTACAATCACTTGTAAAGCAAACATCTTGAGTCGTTCATTAAAATTAAAAACTCAACTGCCATGACAGTGTTTGTCTTGTAAGCAAAAGCGTAGAAAAACTGTGGTTGGGGATATGCCCCTCTCTTTTAATGTCTTTTAAATTTTTTTTTGCTCTTTTGTTGTATGTGTTCGGTGTCTTCTTTCAGCTTCCCATGTTGAATTCAGTTTAACTTTATTGTTGTTGTACTCTAAGGAGATCACTCTGTTGTGTTTGTAGTTGTTCTGTAGCTGTTTTGTTTTAAAAATGTTTTGCAAAAGAGGTAAAAGAAAAGGAAACAGAAAAATGAAATAAAAACGTCCACTAACATCCTTTAGCAGTTAATTATTAAACGTTTAGACTGTTATTTGCAAATTCTTCAAAGCGTTGTCATTTCATTTCATGCCATTCATCTCATTGTAGTTTATGGTTTCTGTCTCACGTTGTTGTTGCTGTTTTTTTTTTTTTGCTCCATTTTCTCATTTTCTTAGTTTTTGTACCACTTTGTTCATTCGTTTTTCATTTTAATTTCGTAATTTTCTCCGGTTTTTAATGGACTTTTGCCGTTGGCTGTTAAATTTATTTGATTGCATTGCCCCATTGTGTTGTTATAAATGAGTTACAGTGGGTTACCGTCGGGCTACAATGATTTATAATGTGTTTATAAAGCTTTATAAATGCAAGTGAGGGTTCATTACTTGTTTTACTTTTGGCAGCACATTTAAAAACGGTAGCACTTTGTAAAATATTTGCTGGTAGTGAATGATTTACAGCATTTGCGTAGTTTTTGTTAAAAATAAATCAACGAAATCGTCCATGTGGCTTCCACCAGGTTTTAATTTACAAAAAAAACAAAAAAAAAAAAGAGAAATAGTTCACTGGTGCCAAAAACAAAAGCTTTTCCAAAAACTTTACCAGCTTTTTAAATTCAATTTTTTAATCCTAAGTTCAAAAACAATTTTTTCATAATTTTTTTTCAAATATACAGAGCTCCACTCAGAAGACTATACTAGACATCAGCAATGAGTATTCAAAAACGTGAATAGAATCGAATCATACTCATAATTTCTGATACTAATACGCACTCATACTTATTTTTTATATCATGGAAACTGCTTCATTCATGTTCAAACACGTATGATGTTGTTGACTTGGGCTACACTATGACTTAACATATAGTATGTATGTACACGAATCACAAGAGTAAGTATGAATAAGCGTACAAACACTCAAATACTCACTAGAAGGTTGTGTGTTTGCTCGGCATGCTGCCTTTTCATTTTCCCTTACGTGTCTTAGTTTTGTAAATGCTACAACAACTAAAACTGTAAACCCACTCGAATCATTTATTATAAGCTGTATTTTTCTAAAGTTGTGAATCTTATTAAGTAGGCTTATGAATCAAACATATTTCGAATTGCACGAGTTTAATGGCAACGTTGTACGAATACTCATTGCAACCTGTACTTACAAATCAACGTGGTAGTGAGATCAGTGAATGGATCAGAACAGAGTAGTTAAATTTCAATACTGTTAACTCAGTTATATTCAAAATTTCATTCATGCTTATGAGTAGCGAACAAACGATTCATTGCTGTACTCTGTTCTGGATAGTCTGATTGCATTAACTCAAATATATTCTTATTGTCATCACCTTATGAAAATCGAGTGCTTAAGTGACAAACTAATTGTCAGATAATATTGCCATTGACTTATCTGTATTGTCAATGAAAATGGCAAATGGAGCTACTGGTGTTTTTCTTCTACTTCTTATAACATCTAATTTATAAGCAAAAGTTACAAAAACAAAAACAATAAACTTGTTTACAACTTATCGCTTTGCGTAACATAACAACAAACTCAAGCATAAAAAATTATATACAAGTAAACAAAAATACAACAACAAACACCATCAAAAAAATGGTAAATAAGTAAACAACAGACACTACAAGAATAAATATAAGCAAAATACACAAACAACAATAATGAAAGAACAATGTTTACAGTTATTATACAGATTTCGAGAAGGCAAAGCCACAAACATTCGCCTTTAAAAACATTCATCAGATTACTTACTTTGCCATATAAAAGGCAAGTCGAAGCAAGCAAACGAGTTAGTAAAAGTTCAGTCAGTCTTGTGTGAAGACGTTGTGCATTGGAATAGAGTAATAGTGGTTTGAAGATCTCTGTTATAATGTCGAATAATTGTGTAGTAATTGTTATTGTTTATGCAAAGGTTATAAACAGTGGAATGACAAAGAAAAGCAATTGTTGTTGTATACATAAGGTTGTAAAAATTGGCACAAAGAATTGTTCGAATTGTAAAGAATTTAAATTAAAATTAAATACAAATTTACGAGCTAATATTTTAAACGTTTTTAAAAAGTAAAAACGTAACAGTATTAAATAGAAGATACCCATGAGTTTAATTAAGGCTTTCGAAATAATTCTGTCTGGGATACAATATCACGAGTGCTGTCAGTATATGATATCTCTGCTGCTCTATTACATTTACTTTACATTTATCACATGATGTGTCTTCTCTCTCCAATAATAACCTTCAAATTGCTTCCTACATACATTATCGGTCATTGCAACCCTTCAGTCAGGATTTCGACCTAGCTTCTCACACTACTTATGTTGTGTGCGTTAATTTTATAAATGAACGGCGGGACCTACAGTCTAAAATCGACTCAGAACGATAGATTTTTGAGAAGATCTTCATGGCAATCTTATTTACTTTCAGAGCCTTTGCCAGAAATCTGCTGAGAAGAAGTCGCCGAAGAAATATTTTCATATTTTCGTTTTGATGTCTGAACTGGGATTTGAACTCGGGCCTTACGTTTAATATCCCAACACACTACCTACTAGACTACTGCGTCTGCATTTTCTTCGCTTTAGGAATTTCGGAAAAATGTAGTTGGATTTACTTTTAAGGGCTTATTGTGGCCGAAAATGTTCCCAAGCAGAGAGACATACCATACTTAAGGATATCCAGGCGGCTATCAGAGCATTGAATTGTAACGTTATGAACTTCAAGACACGGATTTCACAAATGCCTCAACAAGAATCAAGAGAATCGATCTGATGTTTGTGTCACATGAATACTGGGAGCTGGAGACATTCCAGGTAATTGCAGAGCTAATGACCTCGCCTCTCTGATGAATTCTGTACATTAGGTATTCCCTTGGATAGCTTGCAGCTGTAATTGACAATGCAATCGTGGACCTTGTGATGTCTGACCTGGGATTTGAACTCGGGCCTTATGTCTGGTAAGCCAACACATTACAACACATCTTGTTGCACAATCTTCTGAGGGATCGTGCATCTTAAAGAATTTCTGTTCAATTCACCATTAAAAGATTTAATCTCTGGTCCCACTGTTTAATTTCTAATTGCAACAGCTTCAAACATTGCAATGCATTCACGATTCGCAATTATTAATCAACATTCCACATTTTTAATCAGATTATTACGACAGAAGAGGATTTCTTCCATGTGCAAGCATAATTTCTTTGAATTGCAAATTCTTTCTTTCCTTTTTTTTATCATTTCCATTTCATTCCGTTCTTATTAAGAAAATTGTCTTGTCTCAGTGGAAATATTGTTGGAAAATTTTTTTATTCTTTTGCCAATTGGTGGCAATTGCCAAACTAATCCGTTCTCAATTGTTGAGCTCTTGTCACACACACAATGATTGTCATCGATGGAATACGTATTTCGAATAAAGCCAAACGATTTTCATTTGCTTTCATTTCATATCGTTTTGTTTTATTTTCCTTTTCGATTCTTTATTTTTATGGCATGACTAGATAGATGCGAACTGTGCTCATAGAAAATAGAATCGAATTTTACGTTTTATTTGCTGATAGATTTCCTTAAAGACTTCACTCACTGAATCACTCACTTACCGGCACAGTGATAGCTGACAGGTAATGTAAAGCAGCATCGCGATGTGAGTCTTGACATGAATTGTGTATTTCCATAGCCTACCACAACCTAACATAGCAAATGAATAGAACAGTGATGGTAAAATGTAACGCGTTCTAAACATAAAAAGTGTTTCTAAATCGACAGTAAATCCCTTACCTCCATAACCTTGCCAAACTCGAAGCCATTAACTCGTTGATATTCACTATACAATCACCTTTTCATGCTTTTAACTGTTATTGCTGTTGTTGAAAGAAACGGTAATAGACTCTCTTGAGGAGTACACTTTAAAACCGTCGAGTAATAAAACGAATTCGCATTAGTAGAGTTACAGCGATTGAAAGATTTAAAGCTTATTGGGAAGGCTTTTTGTCAAATGTTATGCGATTTTATATGCCACTATGAGACAAACAGTGTCTTTGCGTATGTCTTAGCAATGATTTTTAATAGTCAAGCAAGTGAAAATAATAAAATTTGAAGACAATTTTTATTTAAAAAAAGAAACTAACCTTGAACTTAGAATAGAATGGCATGGCTAATGTAAAGTCACTGTTAGAATGTATATTTACTTAATACAGTGCGAAATAAAAGTAAACAGAAAACCTCATCAAACATATTTTCTATATTTCTATGATATCCAACGATGTTAATTAGCGTAAGACTCTAACATTTGTAATCCATGCACTCTATCCTATTTGGAGACTTCCTTGGCCTAGGATAGGCTAGTAGTAGAAAGAAATGGTTATGCTAGAGTTATGAGCGGACACACTCATATCTCCTATGTTCAGTTATGCCCTATATTAAGTAAATCGCAAAAAACGGCATTATTGATCTCAATATTTCATATAAAATGTCAATTAATTATTGCTTAATAAATTCAGAAATTGTTATAATATTGCTCAAAACTTGAAATACAGCACTGTTATAAGCACGTTCTATGAGCATATTATAATTTTCCGAACACTTCCAAACGACAAACAAAAAAAAATCAACGAGTAAAATAGCTGTCAAATGAATATTGAATAAGCAGCTGAAGTCCGTATATTGTTATGTCTAAACGCTTAAAATATTGTAATCAATAAACTGAATATCGAGTCAATAAAAGCGTATATCTGAACATAATATAAAGTCATACACAGGATCAGAAAGCGGCCCTTTGTGACGCCACAGGTGAACGCAGTCCCTGTACTGACCAAGTTCTCAGAACAAATGAGGAAGAAGCAAGGTGCTGAATATTTAAAACACGAATACCCCACACTGGAAAATCAGGCAGAAAGTTTGATAAACGAGGCTATGTCCTTGACGTCAATGGACAAGGATTGGAGAGCCACACAACACACAATTGGTCATTACAACCCTTCAGTCAGGATTATTGACCTAGTTTCTCACACTACTTATGTTGTGTGTGTTAATTTTTATACATAAATGGTAGGTCCCAGTTTAAAGTCGACTCCGAACAATACATTATTGAGAAACTTTTCATGGCAATTTTATTTACGCTCAGAGTTTTTGCCAGAAATCTGCTGAGAAGAAATCGTCAAAGAAATACTTTTTGTATTTTATTTTGACGTCTGGCATAGGACTCGAACCCTAGCTTTACGTCTAATAAGCCACCACACTACCTACTAGACCACGGCGGCCTCCAGATAACCTATATCTGTTTCTCTCAAGAGATGGGCATTGACATAGAAAGTGTGTTATCCATTTTTCCTCTTTCTCTGCGGATCTGCGTCCACGGCAGAAATCGTTAAATGGGTGCCGCATTCTTTCCGCGTGTCTACCCATAACATAGTGAACTTTAAACATGGTCACTGTGATCGCGATGATTTTACGACCGCGTCCAAGTAACTGGTATGGTAAGCCTTCTATCTATTGAGTGCCAAGTGAGCTTAGCGGTGGAGCAGGTCTCTTCATTGATCCAGGATAGGTTGGCGTTCCGGGAGAATTTCCGCGCAATGGCCAGTTTGAAGGAGATAAGTGGAATTCAAAAGTTGTATGAAGAAGATTCCGTAATAAGTACGCCAGCCCTGGCTAGCTCGTCTGCTCTACAGTTTCCCGAAATATCGCAGTATCCTGGGACCCACAGAAGTGTGACTCAGATTCGCCCAGAAAGAAGGTTGGGTCAGCGACGGCATTCCCTGATAATGAATTATCCGCAACGTTCGACAGAGACTTTATCGCAGCCCGGCTATCAGAAAAGATTGAGATGCGTGTGAAAGAAACTCCGTGTGCGAGGATCCATTGTGCGGTCCGGTAGATGGCCATTACCTCCGCTTCGAACTCGCAGTAGTCCGGCAGCCGGAGTGAAATGTTCATGTCCAATCTCCCAGAGTAGACTCCGCTGCCCACTCCGCAATCGAATTGGGAACCGTCAGTATATACATCCAGGAATTCTGGAGGGACGGTCACATCATGGACGTTCCTGCTCGGGATCAGGAAGTTGAAACTCCTGTCAAAACAGTATTCCACAGGGATTTAATCGATATCCGGTGGGGCCACCGGGTCAATCTCCAAAATAGACTAGTGACCAGAGGGGGCGACGTGCCAACGATACAAGGCATTAACTCTCGTCGCAGTGAACTTAGCGAGGAGCTCAGTACGAAGCCAGTTAAGCATAGCGAACAGGGCCTTTGTGGGGGTGGTGCGTGGAGCACTTAAGTAAATCCCTTAAATAAATCCACCTACAATTCACCGACACCCCAAAAGAGAGCAAAATCAGCAGCAATTAGCGGCTAAAGATTAGACAGAACCTTAACGCTAGCTGCCACCACTGTAACCAATAAAACCACTCAAAACACTGTTCAGATGTTTTTGTTAGATGGCAACTCTTTCATTCCAGGATCTATTAGTACAACAATCACACATAATAACTATCATCAGTGAAATATTAAAAAAAAACTTTAAAGTCAATCAATAAAACCACTTAAAAAACTTTCCAGATGTTTTTATTATATGGCAACCCTATCATTCTAGGATTTTGTAGTATACCAATCACTAATACTAACTATTATCAGCGACAGGTTAGACAAAACCTTAACTTTGAAATGGATAACTACCGTAGTGGCCAATAAAAAGCACACAAAATACTTTTTAGATGCCTTTGTTAGATGGTAACCCTATTAATCCAGGATTTACTATTACAGCAATCATCAATAATAACTATTATCAGCAAAGTATTAGATAGAACTTTAACGTTGAAAAGGATAACTATCACTACAACTAAAACAAACACTGAAAATATTTTTCAGAAGTCTTTTTAGATGGCAACTCTATCATTTCAGGTTTTATTAGAATACAGTAATTACTTGATTAACTGGAAGACTTGATTAAAGAAATGAAACAAGGCAGTGGATAAACATGGAAGCGAAGTAATAACATAGAGTAAGAACAAGTGTAGCCGGAAATTACACTGTGCTACAGTGATTAATTTGTAGAAAACTCTTAAAACAAATAGAAATAATAATTAAAAGCTTTCAAATCATAATTCTTTAGAAGTAATCTGTGTTTTACTGCTCCGGACAGAAATTTCAAATGTTAAACAAAAGGATTTAAACAAATTTTTTTTTTCAATCACATTTTAGGCTCTTGGTAATCAACTGTACTGATGCTAACCACCTTCAGGAGACTTTGTCAAGGAAAAGTAATTCAAATGGCAATTCTTCTTCATTCTGCTGCTTCAGGTCTATTGTGTTCTTGTGGATTGTGAGTTCATTTTACATTCAATTCGAAGAGAATGAATTTTATGGTAAGTAATGTAACTCCTTATCTATGGTCTTTAGTTTTTGATGTTGCTATTGCTGTTGCTGTTATTTCTTTAATCTGTTGTTGTTGTTTTTTATTTCATTTTCTATGGGATTATGCTATTATTACAACAACAACAACAACAACAACAAAAATAGCAATAAAAATGAAAACAATAACAACTTGTACGATATTTAGTTAAGAAGTCAAATGGTTTTTATTCGAACAGAAACCAAAGGCAAGACAAAACACGACATGACAAGACAAGACAAGGCAAGACAATAGGAAAATAACATGGAATACCAATCCAAGGATAAACAATAGGATATACAGTGTAGTACAGGTATAAACTAGATAGACTTCGTGTTATAAATTTTATCTTTCAAACATAATTTCCTTATATTTTACTCGAGACTTTAATCTTTTTAGCCAAAAAAAAAATAGAGAGAGAAGAAGAAATACTACAAGCATTAGGACTAAGCAACAGCAGCAGCAGGAGCAGCAGCAAAGGAAGTAGAAGAATCACAAATACTGTGTGAATAAGAATCACTTGATAAAAATTTGCATAATCCTGTGGGTAAATTAAAATGAAGCAAAAAAAAAAACACAAAAAATCAACATTTACGACAAGAATTCGTGCAAAATCTATAGAATTTTTTACATTTTAAGTGTTCCTCAAACTCTTCTTACTTACACTGAACCGAGGTGAAAGTGGTTGTTTGTGGGGTTTAAGAAAAAAAAAATAGAAAAATATGGGCGCGTGATTTGATTTCTCGAAATAGGCTGGTTATACTCAAGCAGCCTTGTTCGTTGACACTACCACATTATTGTACATTACGTTGTTAGGTTTCTTCTTTTCTACTTTTTCTTCTTCTTTTTCGGTATTTTTTTTTTAGTCTTCAAATGACATTTAAAGCTGATAAAGAAAAATATGTGCTGTTAAGCTCCCTTAAGATTGGCCAAAAGCGAAAGTATGCTCAAGTGCTGTATATATGCGCGCATTTTCAATCAAATTTAAATCGATTTTTTCGTTTATTTCGGTTTTTTTTTCACTTTAATTTCATAAAATTTAAATGGAATTCTTAGCAAATAGGCTTTAGAGTGAAACAAATTATGGTAAATAATGTCATTAAAATAACAACAAGGGATTTAAAGATGAGATGAATCAGAGAAAGTTTTCGCGTAAACTGGCAACAAATTTTTAAGTACTTAATGATGAAAGCCTTTTTTTTATTATAAACAGCGGCAAAAATATACAAAATCTTATACAGTTTAAGGCAATATTTTTGAAATGAAATCGTTTTTAACACTAGATTTACCAAAAAATTTTATACCCATTGATGAGTGATGATTAATAGTTGTTGGAAATGAAATCTTATCCACATACATAATTGGCCATTACAACCCTTCAGTCAGGATTACGACCTAACTTCTCACACCACTTATGTTGTGTGTGTTAATTTTATACATAAGTAGCGGGACCTACAGTTTAAAGTCGCTTCTGAACTGACAGATTTTTGAGAAGCTTTTCATGGCAATTTTTACTCTCAGAGTCTTTGCCAGAAATCTGCTGAGAGGAAGTCGCCGAAGAAATATTTTTCGTTTTGATGTCTGACCTTGGTGGTCCAAACATTATAATCAATGAAAAGGTTAGTTTTCACATCCCTTAATTGTGTGCCAGTAATTTCTTAAGAACTTCAGGCAACCAATTGCATTAGAAGACTCCTCAATCGATGCTCATGAAATCTTATCTGATATTGACTTGATGATCCAAACATTTATAAGAAAGTGCATTCAATAATTGAAATTTGTGTTCCCTTAAAACCTTCGTATACTCTGGCTGGTCCACCATGGAATTCTAAACAACTATCGCGACTGAAAAATCGAAAGAACAAGTTTTACAAGAAATACCAAAGTTCCGGCTCCATTATAGATTATGAAATATAAATTTATTAATAATCCTAGATCTTTCAATACGTTTATAAATTCCAATAGAAAATCAACTGGTTTTCCATCCTTTATGAAATTTAGTGATAAAGAATCCAGTTGTGCTGATGTCATATGTGATATGTTTGCTGATTTCTTCGCCGGTACTTATTCTAACTCTGCTTACAAGAATACAAATACTTACCCTTACCAGCTGACATTGGCTCAAGGAATATCTATTCCAACATTTAGTGACTGTGATATTTTGGTGAATCTGAAAAGTCTAAAGAGTTCTTTTCGTCCTGATTTTGATGGGGTTCGAAATTGTATTTTAAAACGATGTGCAGAGTCATTCATTACACCATTAGTCATATTATTTAATACCTCGAATAATTATGGATATGGATTCCTGTATTTTGGAAGGCCTCGTATATTATACCGCTTTTTAAATCTGGCAATAAGTCTGATGTTACCAATTATAGGGGCATTGCAAAACTGAATGATATTCCAAAAATGTTTGAGAAACTGATTACCGATTTTTTAGTTCATCATACTTCATCGTTATTATAACCACATCAACATGGTTTCCGAAAGGGCTGTTAACAACCATGATAAATGAGGCCTTTTCTCAACAGAAGCAGACTGAAGTTATGGATTTTAGCAAAGCGTTTGATAAAGAGAATCACAAATTTATGTTAATTAACAGTCGTCGTGGTCTAGTAGGTAGTTTGTTGGCTTATTAGACGAAAGGCCCGGGTTCGAATCCCAGGTCAGACATTAAAACGAAAAATATTTCTTCGGCGACTTCCCCTCAGCAGATTTCTGGCAAAAACTCTGAGAGTAAATAAAATTGCCATGAAAAGTTTCTCAATTAGCTGTCGTTCGGAGTCGACTTTAAATTATAGGTCTCGCTACTTATGTATAAAATTAACGCACACAACATAAGTGGTGTGAGAAGGCTAGGTAGTAATCCTGACTGAAGGGTTGTAATGGCCAATTATGTATGTATGCCTGTAAACTTGATTTAATTGGTGTAAATAATAGGAGTTTAAGATGGCTAGTAGAAAGCAGACCGTATATGTGAAGAATAGCTTATCTATGTTTATTTATGTGCTATCTGGTGTTCCTCAGAGCAGCCATCTTGGTCCATTTCTTTTTTTGTTGTTTATAAACGATCTTCCTAATATAATTAATTTTGCCAATATCTTGATGTATGCTGGCAATGTAAAAGTTTTTCTCTCCTTCAATAATCGAGCATTTATATCTTCAAAGTGATCTCAATAACTTCCTTTTGTGGTGCGAGTACAGCATGATGGAGGAGATGAATATTAAAAAAATGCAAATGTATGCGCTTCTCAAGAAATTATTTAATTTCCGTTAATTACTTGCTTGGAGGTCATCAATTAGAGAATGTTGACTCTATTATGGAGTTTGGTATCCTATGTGAAGTTTGCCCCTCCCAATTTTACGCCCACATTTTCTATTTATCTAAAATCAGAAAACTGCTCCATCGATTTAACTAATTTTTCTTTCAAACGTTTGTATTTATACATTTAAAGTTTTCATCAAGAGAAAATTCTGCCCCGCCCAGTTTTACGCCTACTTTTTTTTGAAAATTACTTAAAATGAATTAAATCTTAAACTGTGCATTTGATTATGTTATGATCTTTAGCAAAGTTGTTGCGCATAAGCCCATGAAGATTTCTAAGTTGATGTGACCAATATCCGATAGGTGGCACCATTGAAAATTAATTAAAATAAATTAAATGTTAAACTTTGCATTCTTCAACAAAGTTGTAACGCATGAGCCGATGGAGATTGGTGCGATTAATTTCCAATGGATGGCGTCACTGAAAATTATTCAAAATGAACGACAAGCAAGCTGGTCGACCTGCACTCCAAGCACGGAAGAAAAGAGTATTATGAGCCTCAGCATCAGACGAGCACTGTGACTGGAAAATCTTCGAGTATATGCCGCTGAGACCCTTTCGCATGAACTACTTGAACAACGAGAAGTGAGATTCGAAACTGATCGAATGCGTACTACTCAGGCCCATTCATCAGGTCAGCGGGAAACAAAATCAATAAAATGATTCAAAATTAATTGGACATTTGTGTAATCCCTTTCCTTAAAATTTATTTTAGTTGGCGGCGCAGCAACACGTGCAGGGTACAGCTAGTTACCATATAAAAATAAGAATCCTCACGAAAAATGCCGAGACAATGTATATGATTCCAACAAAAACCTATCGTTGCCATAGAAAAACATTCCAATCAAATTGACTTGCATCGGTATAAGTGCCAAAAATAAAAATTACTTTTTTATTGTGGACACAAAATCAAAATATTGATTGAATATTGAATAGTGATTGAATAGTGATTGAATATTGATTGATATTCTATTTAGTTGTCGTTATAAAAATCGTATAATAGTTTCGGAAAAAAAATATTCACACAAAGACAATATTCAAGACTAAAAAGGCAAAACCAGTCATTTTGACTGGCGTGGTAAATCTAGTGTTAACTCAGCAAGGGATGTGTATACACACAGGTTAAGTTTAAAGTACGAATCTGTCGTACCAAATAAAGAAAGAAAACTTTTGCAGAACTGTGACACAGGCTTCTAAAGCAGCCTTAGTAGCCTACCTCTCTTGGCCGGTGAATACAAATAATATCGTGCAAGCCATTTATCGGTTAAAATTTGAAACTTCGGTTCTTTCGTATTTGACTATAATATTCTATTCTGTCATAAACGTCGATATATTATCTCCACTGCACGTAATGAATCGATTTACACATGAGCAACGTTAAAATTTACTAGAAACTTATTTCCAAATTGGTCGGAAATTGCACGAAAATGTCGTTCAAAATTTGATCGCAGTGAAAGATCAACAGTGTTCGGTATGCGTACATACATTCCATACCTTAATATTATTGACCTAGTTTTTCACACCACTTATGTTGTGTGTGTTAATTTTATACATGAGTGGCGGGACGAACGACTGACCCTGTCTTTACGTCTAATAAGCCAACACACTACCTATTACACTACGGCGACTTTCAGTGCCGTATACTCTAATTTTTCCTTACTCCCATAGTTTTTGCCAGAAATCTGCTGAGAGAAAGTCGAAAGCCGATAAATTATTTTTCGTATTTCGTTTTGATGTCTGACCCTGGCTTTATTTCTAATAATTCAACACACTACCTATTACACTACGGCGACTTTCAGAGCCCAGAGTACACGGAACTTTATTACGAAAGTTCATGAAACAGTGTATATCGAAGCTGTGGCTTAAGGTCATCGCTCTAAGGAATTTAATCATTTCACGCAACAGTTTACATTGAATTTGCAAAAAGATCTCCCTATGTGGCCTTACAAAGTTCGGTTGTTTCAAGTGTCTAGATAGGACAACGAGCACGATGATATTGATTTTGCCAAAACAAAAATCCTCTTTTCCTATAAAGCTCTTTAACGGGTACGTTAAAAGGGAAAATTGCCATACTTAAAGCTCAGAAGACGTGGTTTTACAGAAGTCAATCCACCCATTACGAGTGACTGTTTGGTGCGGCTTATGGATCGTAGACATCATTAACTCATATTTCTTTGAAAATGAGGGCATCTTAATCATTACAAAGAATGGAGACTCCCATCTCACTATTATAATTGAATTTTTTGCATTGGCCCTTTATAGTATGGATGTGAACGATGTTTGGTTTCAACTTGCCACAATCAATTTATTGCGTCAAACATTTGATGGTCATTTATTTAGCCGAAATTGTAATGTCAATTGGCCGCCAAGAGTCTTCCAATTTGACACCTTCGGTGTATTTTATGTGGGGTGCAGTTAAAGAAAAGTGTTATACCAACAAACTAAGGACAACTAAGTATTTAAAGTTCAACATTCGTGATGCCATAGCTGAGTTACGACCTCTTACACTCCAAAACGTAAATGAAAATTGGTATGATCGAATGAGGTGCTGTGAGCTAGCAGGGCCAGCCTTATGAATGAAATAATATTCCATTTCTTACCGGAATAATTGTACTCCTATAAAAACACAAAAATTAAATTTAACAAAATTTCAATTCCTTTTTGTTTTATTGCATTTTGAAATTCCCTCTCTTTAATATGGAATATTCCATGAGTATACTCTGGCGTATACTTACTTTAAGTCTTTAAAAGCACATTCATTATTAATCATACGCCACCGCCTAGTTGTTAAGATAAATTTCAATTGTCCACCTATTGACATTTGTTTTGTATACAAAACTGCAAAAGAACTTCATTGTAAATGTCATGGAAAACGCAAACCAATAATCAAAATATAAAGAAAAATGTACGATTTAACTATGTGGCCTTCAAAAGGCAAATGAATTCGAAAATATTTATCAATTCAACAGAAATCGATTGATAAAGTATCAAAGTATCAAAGTAAAAAAACAGGAAAAAATAATTTGAAGCATCAGCATATTTTTTTACGATCATTTCATAACAATTTTAATTGATTCAAACGAAGCTACTGCCAAAGGAACTGTAAACAAAGTCAAAAAGTCAAAGGCAGCAATACCGTACGCTACACTAGCATGGCCTGTTGGGAATGCTAAGTTCTTTGAACAATAAAAAAAAAAAAGGAAAAAAATAAGTCAATTTATTGACGTAATAGAGTTTATAATTATAAAAGTTACTAACAGTTAAAATTAGCCACTCCAATTCCACTTTGTTCGGATTGCTGCTTTCTATTACCACCAATGTTCCATATGTTAATATTGCTACGTTTTTATCTTTTAAAAATATTTAAAATATGACCCCTAAATTGCATATAAAAATAAATTTGCTTTTAGTTTTAATTAAAACTTTTAATTATTCGCACAATTCTGTATGCCACTGTTTACAACTTGATGTAAACAACAACAATTGCTTTGTTTGTTATTCCTTTGTTTATACCCTTGGCGTTAATAATAACAATTACTAGGTAATTATTCGACTGATGTTTGTAACGGAGATCTTCAAACCAAGATTATTTTCTTACAACACACCGTGTCTTCACACAAAACTAACTGAACTTCACTAACTTAGTTGCCTGCTTTGCTTTACCTTTTATAATGCAGAATACAAACAGTCTAATGAATGTTCTTGAAGGCGAGTAAATCTCTATAAATGTAAACATCGTTGTTTCATTGTTATTGTTTGTGTATTTTATTTACATTTATTCCTATAGTGTTTGTTGTTGTATTTTTGTTTACTTGTCTATCATTTTTTATGCTGGTTTTTGTTTGTAGTGTTGCAAGTACAACATGATGGAGGAGATGAATATTAAAAATAATGCAAATGTTCTCAAGAAATAATTTTATTGCGGTTAATTACTTGCTTGGAGGTCATCAATTAGAGAATGTTAACTCTTTTATGGATCTTGGTAGCCTATTAGAACCAAAATTAAACTTTAATGATTATATCACTTTAACTGTAAATAAGGCAAGAAGTACCCTTGACTTGATAAAACGTTGGGCAAAAGAATTTTCTCTTCCATATATTACGAAACAGCTATTTGTATCGCTTGTCAGACCAATTTTTGAGAATGGATCCATTGTATGGGATCCTCCCTATAATGTTTACATTGAACACATTGAATCTGTGCAGAAATAATATCTACTCTTCTGTTTACATGACCTAAGATGCAATTATTTTGCGATTTGCCTTCATATACGAGCAGACTGGGATTAATAAAACTACATGCATACATAATTGGCCATTACAACCTTTCAGTCACACCACTTATGTTGTGTGCGTTAATTGTATACTTGAGTGGTGAGACTTACAGTTTAAAGTCGACTCCGAACGACAGATTTTTGAGACGCTTTTCATGGCAATTTTTACTCTCAGAGTCTTTGCCAGAAATCTGCTGAGAGGAAGTCACCGAAGAAATATTTTTTCGTTTTGATGTCTGACCTGGAATTCGAACCCGGGCCTTTTGTCTAATAAGCCAACACACTACCCACTAGACCTCGGCGACTATCGGCATTAATAAAACTGCCTTACTTTAAAGTCGTCGAACAATGTTAAATGCATTCTTTGAGATTAACCTTGTCAATGGTAATATTTGTTGTGAATTTCTGTTAAGATCTGTTAAATTCAATATTCCTGGTCGTAATTTCCGCTGTTATAATCTTATTTTATATTAAATTCTGTAGAAATAATTATGCTAAATAAGAATAACTAGATAATTGTTCGACATATTGTTGTAACGGAGATTTTCAAATCACGATTACTCTCTCAAAACACATCGCGTCTTCACACAAAACTAACTGAATTTCATTAACTTAGTTGAGTGGTTTGTCTTACAAAGTAAACAGTCTGATGAATGTTCTTGAAGACGAGTATTCGTGGCTTCGCCTTTCCGAAATCGCGATAAATGTAGACACCGTTATTTCATTGTTGTTGTTTGTGTATTTTATTTCCATTTATTTCTGTAGTGGTTGTTGTTGTATTTTTGTTTACTTGTCTACCATTTTTTATGCTGGTGTTTGTTGGTAAAATTTTGTTTACTTATTTATCATTATATAATTTGATAAGTTGTAAACTGGTTTGTTTACTGCATTGTTTTGTTGTCGTAGCATTTGTTCATAATTTTAATGTTAATCGATGTAAAAGCAAAGATTTTTCATTTTCAAATTTTTCAGCATCTACTGTTTAATATCTACTTCATTTTCAAAGTTATTTCATAGCCTTCACTTGCAGTCACTCTCAGATCCTTTGCGCTGTAGGGTATAGCGTATAAAAATTAAAAACCAAACCAAAAAAAAAAGAAAAACAAATTTGCAAAAATCATTTGAAAACATGTAGAGTAACGGCAAAGATTAAAAATATTTTCCAATTTGATTCCTTAATTTTTCCCTTTTCCGTTTCTCCTTTTGCTTTGCATTTAATAGCCATAATTGACCTTCTGTTGCAAAAATATTCTACCAAAATGATGACGAAACAAAAAAAATACAAACGAATTTGGTTTTGGCTTTAAAAGAAGAAAGAGAAAAAAATTTTTGTAAATAAAATTTCTTGGAAAACAGAAAACTACATCTCATGCAACAGAAATTTCATGGCTTGTAATTCAATGATAAGCAAAAAATGATTTTTTTTTTTCGTTTGCTTTTATCACAGCAACTCAATTTCAATGGTTTCCTCTTCTTTGAGGGCAATCTGTGGTTTAAACTGTGGCAAGGATTATTGGAAACCATTTTAATACTCATCCCAAGAATCAAGATCTGCCAGTAATTTCTAGAATTGAAAGAACGGAACGGAAATACGGATAGTATCCAAAGTAAAATCAACAGTTAATCAAAACTTCAGTTAAAACTAAATTGAGAGAATTCTTCATAAGCCTTAAACTTAAGGCTTTTACAGAAATGTCATCAGAACTGCCAGCTTTGTAATCCCACCAAAAAGACATCGACTTTCCTATAAACTGGAGTAAAAAAAGATACTCTTTCTACGGTCACATATTCAATCTGGTTTGTACTAAACGATTACGGAATATATAAAAATGGATTCCGTAAATCTTTACACCCAGATCATGTAGTCTTTGTGACCGGAAATAAACAAGTTTGAATAGAAAAAAAAAAAAAATTCAAACATAATTGATCTCGAATTTATTCAAACTGTTTACGATAATGGAACTTCAGGCGAAGATACGCCTGGACTAGTGATCGTTTGGTAAGTTTTGACGATACTGGTTTTTTACTTTTACATCGTTTAACATAAACATTTTAAATAAGAGCTACAAAAGCAAAACAATGCGGTAAATAAACCTGTTTACAAATTTACGTCCTGTACAATAGAACAACTAACTTCAGTATAAAAAAAATTATTGAAAAATATACCAACAAACACTACAAGAATAAATGTAAAGAATACACAAAAACAACAATTATGAACAACAATGTTTACACTTATAGCGAAGCCACGAACATTCACCTTCAAGAACATTCAGCAGACTGTTTACGTTGCTACATAAAAGGAAAAGTAAAGCAGACAGTGGAGCGAGAAAAAGTTCAGTCAGTCTTGTGTGAAGATGTGTGCCATTTGAAGAGAGTAATCGTGGTTTGTAGATTTCAAATAATTGCCTAGTAATTGTTATTGTTTATGCAAAGGTATGAACAGTGGAAGAACAAACAAAGCAGACTGTAGACAGTCTACAGCAGTCGTCCCCAAGAAGACCGCAATTTCTCACACCATGTTGTGTGTGTTAATTTAATGCAGAAGTGGCGGGATCTACAGTTTTAAAGTCGACTCCGAACGACAGATTTTTGAGAAACAAGAAGAGCAAGAGAAGAAATCGCCGATAAAATATTTTTTTTTGTATTTTTTTTATTTTTGATGTCTGACCTGGGATTCGAACCCTGACCTTATGTCTAATGAACCAGCACACTACCTACTAGACCACGGCGACCCCCAACATTAAAGAAATTTCATTAAAACTAAACACAAACCTACTTTTTTTAAAAGGTACGTATCAATACCTATCACATAGTCTGTCTGTATTTTGTTTGTTGATGTCGGTTGTTGGCATATTTTTGTTTACTTGTTTACGATATTGTTATGCTGGTGTTTGTTGTTATAATGCGCAATACGATAATTTGTAAACAAGTTCATTGTTTCTGTTTTTATAGCTTTTGTTTATAATTTTAATGTTAAACACCAGTATATAGACTCTTCATTTTCGTTACACGATTTTGATTAGATTGTATGTCAATACCTATGCTATACCTAATTGAACTCTCATCTCCTCAAATCTATCGAGATACCTACTTTGTAGTATTTCTTTCTAAATTATAGAGAGAGAATTAAAAGCTTTTAATTTTATAGCTCAAAAGCTTGTCTCTAGGGGACATTAAGTTTGTAATTTTATTTTTTTACCTTTTTTCTTTTGTAAATGAAATATTTGTTCCCTCTGTGGATAAGTATTCCTTGAAATATGATTTGCGTATTTCACTTGCAATATATTTGAGTTTTGGTGGTTTTTATTTTCCATAATTCCCCAACATGTTCTCTTACCTTGAAATGATGATGATGATGATGATCTCAGGATAATAAAGTAATAAATCTGAGATAAAAATAAAAACACGAAAATAATTTTAAGTTGTAATCAATAGAGGGGATTCGAAACAAACAAACAAAATGAAAAACACAAACAAAATATTTCCATAAATTTGACATTCAAACGAAAACCAAAAATAATTATTCATTCAGTAACTTTAATCCAAAACTCTGCTAATAAACTAAAAAATAAACGGAATATGTATATGAAGAGGGAATTATGAATTCAAAAAAAACAACACACTCGTCATCAATTCAATAGAATTCATTGTTACAACACGACTAGATAAACAAGGCAATTGGGATTATGATTTTAATTTTAAGATAAAACAAATGGCAGGGCGCTAACTGCGCATCAAAAAGCGATGCTAAGCCAAATAGTTAACGTAGAAACTATTTGTATAAAATCGTAATCGAATGATAATTAATCACTCATTTTCATAATTTTGTTAAGAAAATGGAAAGTTCTAGACACTTTTACATCGTTTAGCTACAAAAACAAAAGCAATGTACTTGTTTACAAATTATTGCATTGCTTAATGTAACAACAAACACCAACATAAAAATGGTAAACAAATAAACAAAAATATACCAACAAATGCCAGCATAAAAAATGGTAAACAAGAAAGCAAAACTATACCAACAAACACCAGCATAAAAAATGGTAAACAGGTAAACAAAAATATACCAACAACACTATAATAATAAACGTAAATAACGCTGTTTACGTTTATAGAGATTTCAAGAAGGCGAAGTCATGAACGTTCGTGAAAAGGATCTCATTCTTGATGTGCTGTATCCGCCCATCGTGATAATTGAAACGAAGACACATGAAGTTGAAGAAGGAGAAACAGTGCTAGTACGTTGTAATGTAACGGCAAATCCGCCACCGATAACAATTGAATGGCTTAAGGAGGGTGCTCCAGATTTTCGCTTTATGGGCAAGCTGTTGACAATGGTATCCGTTAGAGAAGAAAACGCAGGCAACTACATTTGCCGGGCTGTCAATTCTTATGCAGCCCTACAGTACCAAAAGAGTCGAAGGAGTTGGTAACTCCACAGTGGCTTTGTTGGTACGACATAGACCAGGCCAGGCTTCTATAACGCCAAACAAACCCGTAGTACATATTAGCAATGGCGTAACTTTGAGTTGTTCTGCCAATCCACCCGGCTGGCCAGTGCCTCAGTATCGTTGGTTCCGCGATATGGATGGTGAGTTCAGTAATACGCAAAAAATATTGGCCCAGGGGCCCCAATACTCTATTCCCAAAGCCCATTTGGGCAGTGAAGGCAAATACCACTGTCATGCTGTCAACGAATTGGGCATTGGAAAAATAGCCACCATTCACCTTGGAAGTGCACCAGCCACCGCAATTTTTGGCAAAACTGTCACAAACGTGAACAGTCATCAGAACATCCATCATTTACGAAATTAGCATAGAATAGAAAAGGCAAGGCAAAACAGAGCAGGTAACTTCAGGTTTACCCAACAATACCTCAAATTATGTTGTCTGTTTATGAAAGGAATTCATTGGTCATACTCAAGTGAGATCCAGTACAGCAGTGTATCATGCCTTACAATAGCCATTAAAGCAGGATATTTTCTATTTATGGAGTATGATAATACAACTGTTAACCATAACCCGGGCTAATGAGAAGATACTTTAGTATTATTGTTCGAATTATTTTTTCGCTTTATCTACCAATAAAAATCCCTAAAGATTCTCTGTTATGTTAAAATGATATTAACAGATGACTGCAATGATCAAGTGGCTTCAGATTAAAGTCATATGGATGATGTTACGGTTACGGAATTCGAACGAAAATTCAAAGCTATTCAGGATGGTAATTGTAATCGCTGTGGTCTCGTAGATAGTACATACATAATTGGTCATAACAACCCTTCAATCAGGATTATTGACCTAGTATCTCACACTACTTATGTTGTGTGTGTTTATTATATGCGTAAGTGGCGGGACCTACAGTTTAAAGTCGACTCCGAACGATAGATTTTGAGACACTTTTCAAGGCAATTTTATTTGTTCTCAGAGTTTTTGCAAGAAATCTGCTTTTTGTATATTTTTATTTTAATGTCTAGCCTGGGACTCGAACCCTGGCTGTACGTTTAATAAGTCAGCACACTACCTACATACTACACCCTAGTGATCTCAGATAGTGTTTTAACTTATTAGACATAAGGCCCAGAGTTCATAGACTTACTCTGTCATTAAAACGAAAATATGAAAAATATTTCTTCGGTGACTTTCTCTCAGCTGATTTTTGCTAAATTTCTGCCATGAAATTTTTTCGACATTAAACTGTAAGTCCCACCACTCATGTATAAAATTAACACACAAGACATAAGTGTTGTGAAAAACTAGGTTGTAATCCTGACTGAAGGAACGTAGTGACCAATTATGTATGTAAACTAGGCAATTGAGATAGTAAAAATTCAGTCCATCTTGTGTAAAGAGGCAATGCGTTTGAAGAGAGTAATTGGGTATGAAGACCTCCGTAGAAAAGATCTGTCAAATAATTGTGTACTAATTGTTAATGTTTTTGTAAAAAAGTGTGTAAACAGAGGAATAACAAAGAAAAGCAATTGTTGTTGTTTACATTAAGTTGTATACAGTGGCACACAGAGTAGTGCGAACAATAAAAAAATTTTTCTAAAAATTTAACACAAATTAATTTTACAATCTACGAGCTTATATTTCAAACGTTATTAAAAAGGGTGAAAACAAGACAATATTTTTTGATTTTTTCTATGAAACTAAACACGAACGACTTTGTGTATACATAAGCTGTGCATATTATTTTATACATCCCTGGCTAATACGATTTCTATCTTGTAAAGATTGCAATAATTTCTATTCCTGTAGCTATAGCCACAAAAAAAGCTTCTTTCTCTATAAGTTCATGTTTCATTTGCATTGAAAATAAGTTGCAGATAGAAGATTTGCTCGTTTTTCAAATTGCAAATACTGATGATTAATTAAAAAACAAAACGAATGACTGACGAATGATAAACTGATACTAAAAACAATAACAAATAGCGAACAACAACAGTAATGAATACAAAACAAAATATAAAACAAGGAAAAATTGGTAATAATGTTCACATGTCTAAGCATTTCATGTCAAACTCAAATGACATGTACACATAGCCAACACCACCACCACCACCACCATCACACATGTAGCACATGCATACATACACCGAGAGAAAACACAATGAAAAACTTATGCCCAGTAAATCTAAAACTTTATTTTCCTACAACAATAGCAAACCAAACTATTTATTTGAGTGTAAAAGTTCATAGAAAATTGCTGGAATTATTTGTGGCAGCAGCAGCAACAGCAGCAACAACAGATATGAACGGATATGAATGCGTAATAAATTGTCTACATTGAGGCATTCATACACTGCATATTCAAAAGATTTATTCAGAAAATATGTGTCCCTCTCTATCTGTCGCTCTCTGTCTGTGCACAAGTGTATTTTTGTAAGAATATCATCATTATCAACAACAACAATAATTCAAAATAATTTCTGTATATTCCATGGAATGCCAGTGGATGTGGTTTGTAAACCCATGGCCCACTTATTGGGATTTCATGGCGATAATGATTTTTCATTATTGAAATAACATTAGATTTCTGTTTTTGGCCAATGTTTGTCTGTTTGTTTGTTAGTTTTCATCACAATTTCGTTGGTTTTACGATTTTATCTTTTTTTATTTTTTCGAAAACATTTTTCCTTTTATCACTAACGTTGATAATGAGAGAGCTGTGACACGGTATTTGCCATTCTATTATAGTTCTGTGTGATGTTTTTTTAGAGTATTTCTGATCATTTTCACTTTCAATTTCAAATAATCGGTAATCGGTTTTTGTAACATTTTTAGGAAAATATAAAAATCTAAATCGTGGTATTTTCCTTTTACATCATCACACCAACAACCTTAACTTTAAAATTATAACCAAAAACAATCAATTTGTTTACAAAATTATTATATTACTGCGTAATATAACAATAAACATCAGCATAAAACAATTGCTAAACAAGTAAACAACAACAAAAGCTACAAGATTAAATAAAAAACATCAATTATGAAACAACAAAGTTTACATATACAAAAATTTGATGAAGCCAAAAGCCACAAACATTCATCTTCAAGCACATTCATCAGAATATTTACAGTTGCCATATAAAAGGTAAGGCAAACACAGACAACTGAGTTAGTAAAAGTTCAGTCAATATTGTGTAAAGATGCGCTGTGTTGGAAAATTGTTATCATGACTTGAAGATCTCCGTTATAAAGATCTATTGAACAATTGTCTAGTAATTGTCATTCTTTATGCAAAGGTTGTAAACAGCGGAACAACAAACAAAGCAATTGTTGTTGTATACATCAAGTTGTGAATAGTGGCTTACAGAATTGCGAGAATTATAAAGAATTTTTTATTTTTTTTATTATACATAAAATCGTGTTGTCGCCGTAGTCTAATAGGTAGTATGTTGGCTTATTAGACTTAGAGCCAGGGTTCGAGCCCCAGGCCAGAGAACAAAACCAAATACAAAAAGTGTTTCTTCGGAGATTTCGTCTCAGCAGATTTTTGGCAAAAACTCTGAGGGTAAAAATAAAATTACCATCAAAAGTATCTTAAAAATCTGTCGTTCGGAGTCGACTTTAAATTGTAGGTCCGGCCACTTATTGATAAAATTAACACACATAAGTGGTGTGAGCAGCTAGGTCGTAACTCTGACTGAAAGGTTTTATTGGCCAATTATGTATGTATGTATTAAATAACGAAGTTTACAAAGATCTGATGAAGCCGATCCACAAATAGTCGTCTTCAAGAACATTGATCAGACTGTTTATGTTGCCATATAAAATATGAGTTAGTAAAAGTTCAGTCAATATTGTGTGAAGACGTGATGTGTTTGAAGACAATCATCCTGGTTTGAAGATCTCCGTTACAAAGATCTGTTGAATAGTTGTGTAGTAATTGTTATTGTTTATGCAAAGTTTGTGAATAGAGGAATAACAAAGAAAAGCAATTGTTGTTGTATACATCAAGTTGTGAATAGTGGCTTACAGAAATGTGAGGATAATAAAGAATTTGAATTAAAACTAAACACAAATTTATTTTTATTTTATTTTTAATCTACGAGCTAATATTAGAAATGTTTTCTAAAGCTAAAAACCTGACAATATGTTACCTTTCATTATCATTTGCTTTCGTTTCATTAATTGATAAACTGTGAAATTTATCTCAAGCTTTCGATCCTTGTACAGGAGGAGCTGGCTGTAAACCATGAGACAAAGTTTATTTAATTTTATAATGCCACAGGTTTTTAAAAAGATTGACTTCTGTAATGTATGCTACCTAATCTGCCTTTTCTAGTATCAAGGCATTATCATTTCTAGCTGCTTGCAGCTAAGACCAACGCAATAGTTAATTGACGCCAGACGCATCATTGTGTTCCATATTTTTAAAATTCAATTTTTATTTTAAACTATCGAAAGCGAATTGAAATTCTGCAAGACGATTATAAAAGTTTATTGAAATATTCCAACAATTACGAGTATGCCCTACCAGATTAAATTTCCAGAGTAAAAGTAAAGGCACTTGAGTTAGAAAATTACAAACTTTAACTCGAAAACCTTTTCGCATTGAAAAATTCGAAATCCGGTTTTAAGTTCATATTGTAATCCTCTATCCTTATGGCAGTCATTTTAAAATTTTATTATTTCGTTTGCTTAATGCGAACAAAATTTTAGTGAGAGTGCATTAGGTGGCAATGGAGATGATGTTAGAGCAGTTGGAATTGTCAGAGCTGACTTCATCCATAGTTTTCCATTATTTCTGTGGCGAACAAATTGGTATCCTGTAAAAATGTTGGTTTGTTCACATTTTGTGGCCATGAACAAATAGTTGTTGTTGCTGATGTTGTTGTTGGACGATATTGCGTTTAATAAAATCGACGTTGTGACTAAAATAACTGACACTCTCTAATATTTTTGTAGCCGCGTAAAGCTACTCATACTTGCAGCAACGGCTACTGTTTTAACAATAATGTCACCGCAATCTACTTTTCATTGTGTGTATATGTGTGTGAGTGTGTATTTCAGTTGTTTGTGTGGTGTAGTAGTATTCGTAATGGGTACTACGTAGTACCATAGTCACACAGTCACAGCAAAAATATTAGTTCTTGTAGTTTTTTTGTTGTAGTTTTCTGTTTCTATGGTACCAACCAACCCAATCATCCAATAACAACAACAACATTCGCTTCAATTTGATTAAATAAACATGGAAAAAATTTAATTTCACTTTACGTTTGTGCATTTTCCATTCAGTTTCTCTCGATTATTTTTTTATTTTCATTTAATTTTTTTTTTTTTATTTCATTTCTGTTGCCATCAAATATTCACAATATTTTTGCAAGAATTTGTTATAAATTTTTACATTTGCCTTTTTGGTTAAGCCTTAATAAAATTTTATAAAAAAAAAACAAACAAAAAAGCACATTTTAGTGGAAAAATTTAAATAAAAAAAAAAATTTCATTGTTTGTGTTTTTAATTTAAAAGAAATTCCTTTTCAAACATTTTCATGCATTTGTAAAGGGAAAGGAAATTTTTTTCTTTAAATTCAGTTTTTAAATAAATTGTAGAATGTTTAAAAAATTATAAATTTAATCGTATATTGTTCGAAATTAAAATTTTACTTCACAATTCCAACGTATTATCGATACATTCACTCAGAGTTGAAAGAATTCACAACATACTCATCCATAGAAACTTGAGTAGAGGTCAGCAATGCATTGTTTTTTCACTACTTATAAACACTCAAGGAATTTTGAAAGTAAGTGAGTCAACAATATTGAAATTTAACTATGTACTTTGATTCATTGATACTTACTAGAACGTTAATTTTTAAATACAGACTACATGCACGTTGGCATCAAACTCAAACCATTTGTAATACGTTTTCTTCATAAGCCTACTCATTTCGAATAATAACTTTTTAAAATACTTAGAAACCATTTGATGAATCGCATCATTCATCAGAATTTACAGTCTTAAACACATAAACAATACAGACAGGGTAGTAGACAGAGCAAATACCAAACCACTTACTTATTTACTTAATTGACCATTAACAACCACTATTACATAGGCCTTTTCTCTCGACTACTGCATAAGTTCTTAATAGGGTCCATGCCTCTTCGCGTAGGATAAGCTTCTTGTAGAGTATTAGTTTTGTTGCATAAGAGAGGTCTCTGCAACTCAATTGCCTTTTGAACCATAGTAGAACCTGTTGGCAAGAATGATCCTGCGCTTGATCTCCAGACTGACATCATTTCCTGTGGTAACGGCAGAGCCAAGATAAATAAATTCTGTATACTTACATACATACATAATTGGCCATTACAACCCTTTAGTCAGGATTACGACCTAGCTTCTCACACCACTTATGTTGTGTGCGTTAATTTTATATATGAGTGGCGGGACCTACAGTTTAAAGTCGACTCCGAACGGACAGATTTTTGAGAAGCTTTTCATGGCAATTTTTTTTACTTTCAGAGTCTTTACCAGAAATCTGCTGAGAGGAAGTCGCCGAAGAAATATTTTTTCGTTTTGATGTCTGACCTGGGATTCGAACCCGGGCCTTTTGTCTAATAAGCCAACACACTACCCACTAGACCACGGCGACTTCATAATTATAATTTCTGTATAAAAAGTATAATTATCGGCCGCAATCTGAGAATCAATATGCCGCACGTCTCTACTTGTCGATAACATATACTTTGTTTTGCGCTCATTTGCAGCCAGACCCATCTTCTTAGACTCCCGTTCAATAGCACTAAAGGCAGCGGTAGCAACTCAGAGTACGCAAGCAACTGGACGCTTTTCTGAAAGATAGTACCACAAAGTTGAAGAGGTCGCATGAATACTCGCATGGTATCAAAAGGTTCGAAGAGCTCCATGCCTACCTTGACGGAACTGCAGGCATTGCTCAACGTCATTCTGCATAGCCTTATCAGCTTAGCAGGTATACTGAGATCAAACATACTTACATACATACATAGTTGGCCACTACAACCCTTCAGTCAGGATTACGACCTAGCTTCTCACACCACTTATGTTATGTGTGTTAATTTTATACATGGGTGGCGGGACCTACAGTTTAAAGTCAACTCCGAACGACAGATTTTTGAGAAGCTTTTCATGGCAATTTTCACTCTCAGAGTCTTTGGCAGAAATCTGCTGAGAGGAAGTCACCGAAGAAATATTTTTCGTTTTGATGTCTGATCGTCTAATAAGCCAACACACTACCTACTAGACCATTGCGGCAAAAACACAATAGCCCCATAAGCGAGGCTATCAAATGCTGCCATACAGTCGACAAAAATTTGGTGTCTGTCAGATTGTTTTTCGTGGGTCTTTTCCAGGATTTGGCGTAGTGTGAAGATCAATGGATCAATGATGAATTTGCCAGCTCTGAAGCTACACTGATAAGGTCCAATCATTGTTTTGTCGAGTGGCTTCAGTTGTTCACACAATGCGCCTGGTGGAACGTTATATGCGATAGGGCTTATACCTCCTTAACCAAAAAGATTGCAAGCAAAGAAAGAATACCGTCAATCTTGTGGGGAGGCACGTCACGTTGCGAGTCGTGGTTTGAAGTTTTAACAAACGGCTGTAAAAAAGAAGCATTGAAGTAAATTGTTATTGTGTAAGTCAGTAAAAGGAAGAATAACAATTAAAGTAAATTGTTGTTGTGTAAATCAATTTCTAAAGGTGACACACGGAATTGTGCGAACAAATAATGAATTGATTTAAAATTAAAAACATATTTTTTCTTATTTTATTTGCAATACACGAACTTATATTTTTGACGGTAAAGAAGTAACAATATTATGTAGAGGTAAAGAAGGAAAAGGAAGAACTTGCTCTAGAAGACTACCAAAATGAGAGAAAGATTACTTACAATGATATAACATTTGAAGTCAATGTGGTTTAGTAGGTAGTGTGTTAGCTTATTAGATCTAAAGCCAGGATTCGAGCCCCAGGCTAGACATCAAAACAAAATACAAAAAGAATTTCTTCGGTGATTTTCTCTCAGCAGATTTCTGGCAAAAAAAATCTGAGTGTATATAAAATTGCCAAGACAAATTTCTCAAAAAATCTTTCCTTCGGAGTCGACTTAAAACTGTGTTTGCAGCCACTTGTGTATACAAATTAACACAGACAATATAAGTTGTATGACAAACTAATTCGTAATCCTGACTGAAAGGTTATAATGACCAATTCATGATGAGTTTAGTTTATAAAATTCCAAAAAGATTTTGAAACAGTTTCTGTTGGAATTATATAACATTCTATATTATTTTTTTTACAAATTCGTATTCCACTGCACCAGATATTAGCTGCCAATCGTTTTTGCAACACTCGCAAATACTCAAGCATTCATAATTTAGCTTTACTTAACTCGCTTCTCTTGACTAAATATCACTAATTATGAAATATAGACTTAAGCTATCATATATATTATTTCTAAAGCACTTTTCTTGTCGGTTGCAAATATCTCCCATACCACCGCATCAAATTTAATGAATGATATCTCATTTTAAAGCTTACGTGTAACACTAATGGCGAAAAATAATTAGAAAATGAAAAATTAATATTTACATTTATAAAATCATATTTTATATAGAACTGCATAATAATACTGTTGTCATTATGATTATATATTTTTGTTCAAGTGTGTTAATACTCGAACAGGGTAGCTTAATGGCAATGCAGTTCTACATAATATAGTATGTTTTAAAATCCATTCTGGCAATACTGCTATTTACTATAATGCCGTTTATTACTAAGTTGTTTTGGCAATGCTTTGCAGTTGTTGTTAGATCAAGTGCGATAAATAGGGTCGCTTAATTGTAATGCTATTCCACATAATAATACATAAAGTTGCAAAATCCATTTTGGTAATTTTGTTATGAAGGTTTTAAGAAAAATAAGAATAAACATAATGTGCAACTTAAGAATATAAATAACGTGCATTTGAAGTGGCAAATGCAATTATAATGTTAATCAAAAATCTTAATGTTAAACAGGGGTTAATAAATAGAATCATACTAATCGTAACAAACTTGGGAGTGCACATCATATCAGCAAAAATTATTCATTCCGATAAAACTGTACTCAAACCCCGAATCAACCTTACACCTTCTGATCCAACTGTCCCTTTCCGAATGACAGGAAAACAATTCCCTGTGAAAGTTGCTTTTGCTATGACGATAAACAAAGCACAAGGTCAAACCCTTGCATTTACCAGAACCGATCTTTTCACATGGGCAGTTATACGTGGCTTTTTCACGAGTGCATACGTTTTAAGATATTTTTGTTTGTATTAAGGATTCGTACGGGCAAAAAGTTAACGATGATCATGTCATTACCTCTAACATTGTATGCAAAGACGTTTTATAAAAGCATTTAAATATTGTATGTATGTATGTATGTAAATATGTATGATGATATAATAATTTCTAATATTTTTTTATACTTTTAATAAAATTTCTATTAATTATTTTCATTTTATGTTACAAAAATGACAACTAACGGTGAGAAATATTCGCACGGGTCATCTAGTTATTATTTAATGTCACAGATATGTATGTTGAGTTCTAAAGAGTCGAAATTAATAACATTATAAACGTCGTTAAGTATGAGTATGATGATAAGTAGTACTTCAAACTTTCAATATGAGTAGAGAGAGGTTGCAAGATATTAAAACAAGTATGAATAGGTTTAAGTATCAGAAATAATGAGAGTATGATTATATTCTACTAATCTTTTTGAGTACTCATTGCTGACCTTTGGCTTAAATGGGGTATAACACTTACACACCAATATGTGTAGCTATTGGGCATGATGTTTTGTTCTAAACTCTTCTAAAATCTTGTGTATATAATACAAAACCAATTGATATTCGAATCCATCTTGTAGAATATAAAGCATTGCTTTGTTTTCTGAAAATGACAACTAAATTGCCTGGTTTATGGCTGATATTTGTGCAATAATATCTGCATACTTAAGACTTCAAAAATATCATATTTTAATGTGTTGCACACATGGCTATTAATTGTGTCAGTTAATTAAAAACCAAACCAAAACCATAGCAGGAGGCGGGAAGAGGATAACGAAAAAAGAAAAGATTCAATTTATTTCGTTCTTTCATTTATTCTCTCTTAATATAATATATTCCCATATGCAAAATCATAATTTTTATAATTTCACATGAAATATTTGATCATTTCTTCTCTTTTTCTCATATTTATTTTCGTTTCTTTCATTCTTTCGTTTTGTCTGCTTAATGAATGCAATTAAGCTTGCTTTCAATTCTATAGTGTCGGCTGATATTGCTTTCTTTAAATGAATTTAAAGTTATCGCATAACAGAAAAGAACAGAACCAAAGCGAACAGAGCAATGAAGATTGTCTTTTGAATGTCATATATTAACCAGAATTAATTCCAACAATAATGTTGTGCGGGCCTATTTAAATAAAACATTTTTCAGGCAACAATATTTTCAATATTTCCTTGGATTCTTCGCAATATTTTTTTTCTCCCAGATTTTTTTCACAGATTTTGTTTCATATTCTAGATGCCTGTATGCACACGTAAATGAATATGAAATGTTGACCACAGAAGTGCCAGAAATCTGTTTAAAACTTGATTTATGCCAACCAAATGCACTTCTGGTTATGGCCTGCCTATACTCTGCCATTTTGTGTGTGTGTGTTCAGCGTTGCCATGTTGCTGTTGCTATGAAAATCTTCACTCTCTCATTCAATATATGCTTACAAGCACTCTCAAGTGTGTGTGTGTGTGTGTCTATCTGTTTATATGCTACAAGGTAAGTGTATTTGGTGAATGTGCATAAAATTCCGGAAATCCATTAATGCCGTCTCCCAATTATTGTTGCAGTTGCAAATGCCTGAACAACTTTAGCTGGAAAATAAAATTGTTTTAATGAATTTTATACGTTGTGTGTGTGTGTGTGTGCGTGTATATAAACATATATGCTGTACAACTTAATAGCACTGTTACTGCTGTGAACAAACTTAAGTATACGACAAGCAGCGCCAAAGGAATTACAGCAAAAGACATGATTAATCATATGCATTGGATTGCAATTTTAAAAATCTTCATTTTCTTCGTTTTCAGGCAAAAATTTATTCAATTAATTACAAAAAGAAAGAAAAAATTCAACAACAACAACAAAAATATTAAACATAAAATGGCAAATATTTAATGAAATATGTAAACAATGAGAAAAAAAACAAAGAAAATAAAAATATGAAAGAAATATTGAGGCCTGAAGTAATATGATATTGAAGAGTAAATAATTTTAAAAAAGCAAGTCTATTGAAATAAATTTAAAAAGCATTCTGTACTGCAAACAATCTTGTTAACCAAAGGCCTGTTATTTTATGGCACCTAAGGAGTTTTTTTCAGGTAAATGCCAGCAAGTTCTGTTCTCATGGCATATACATACATACCTTTGCCCGAACGCTACATCGTTGATAATCAAGTGCTCCATCAGCTCCTATTTCTTACAACAAAATCTGCAGTTATTTTAATCGTTTATGGCCTTCCATGAAATGTGCTATTATTGTGTTACGCTTTTACATTTTAAAAATGTTTAACAGTATAAGCTCATATATTACAAATAAAATAAAAATAAATTTGTCTTTAATTGTATTTAAAATTCTTTATTATTCGCACAAATGATGTAAACAACAGTCTTCACACAAGACTGACTGAACTTTTACTAAATCAGATTTTTTTAGTACTAACCGTTGAGGAACACAAATGGCTCTTTAAAGTTCGTTATTATTCGCAAAATTCTGTGTGCCATTTTTCACAACTTGATGTAAACAACAACAATTCCTTTGATTGTTATTCCTATGTTTACACCCTTTGCATAAACAATAACATTTACTAGGCAATTGTTCGACAGATCTTTGTAACGGATATTTTCAAATACGATTACTCTTTTTAAACACTCCGCGTCTTCACACAGGACTGACTGAACTTCGACTAAATAAGTTTTTTTTTAGTGCTACCCGTTAAGAAGCACAAATGGCTGCACCAGAGACATCCCATGGTACATGCTTTTTTTATAACAATCACGTTAATTTATAGGATATTGTGACATTTCTTACCATTTTAAAATTATTTCAAATATGGGCACGTAGTTTGCAAATAAATTAAAAATAAATTGGATATTTATTTTTTGATTAAAATGCTGCTGTGTCCGTACTGTTTACAACTTAATGTAATCAACAACAATCGCTCTGCATAAACGATAACAATTATTCGACAAATCTTTGTAACGGAGATCTTCAAACCACAATTATTCGCTTCAAACACCCGGCGTCTTCACACAAGACTGACTGAACTTTACTAACTCACACGCCTGCTTTACTTTATCCATTATATAGCAGAGTATGAATGTCTGATGAATGTTATTGAAAGCGAACATTCATGAATATGTTTTCTCGAAATCTTCATAGAAGTAAACATCATTGTTTACATTTATTATTGTAGTGTTGGTTGTTGCATTTTTGTTTACTTGTTTACCAATTTTTTTCTACTGTTGCCTGTTATTATATTACGGAGTACGATAATTTGTAAACAGGTTTGTTTACTCTATCCTTTTTGCTTTTTATAGCTTTGATTTAAAATTTTAATGTTAAGTTATATGAAAACACTCGCATCTTGATTTTTCATTTCCGTAACAATTGTCATAATAAGTCGTATATGTTCGCAAAAGTGGTCTTAGCTTTCTCTATTCCAAACAGTCTTCAAATGCAATTGTTTGCTTGAAGTTTTCCCGCTACTTGTTGATTGTTGACAAATTCTATACAATTTCAAAGCATACTTTGCTTTTATAGCTTTTGCAACTGTCGAAGCTAATTAACTCACTTCCAATAAAAACAATATTATTGGTCTTTGGATATATATTAGCCTATATGCCTATAATACTGCAGAAGCTGTAATGACGAGGAAGGAAAAGAGGGAAACCACAGAATATTTTCTCTGATCTTTTCCATTACTTGGAATCCAAGATGAACAAAAATATTGTTAAGTAGTAATGCGGAGAAGTAATTCAGTAGGTAGGTAGAGGTGCCTATCTACTCTAAGAGTTTGAATAGGTACATTTAGGCTACATAGGACCTAATGTAATCATTTTCTTTTTTATTTTTTATAAAAAGCAAAACTCAGGGCATGGTTCCTATTCATGCAGTGAATTGTGAAGGTTTAGGAAAATAGGTTATAGGAAGGTGGAAAGAGGGAGTAGTGTTTGTGGACATTTGGAGCTCAAACTAACTATGTCTATGCAAAAGAGATCTCATATAATAGGCACCATATTGAGGGACGTGTCTTCAGTTGATGCAGTACAGTATCATCTTTCTTCTCGTCCCTGCAACTGCTACAAAAATCAAAACCGAGATGACTTATATTTTTAAAGGTATTAAGAGCCCTTAGCATTTCCTGCAACTTTAAAGTTCTTTAAATTATGTACACAATCGCCATTACTTATAGGGAAGCACACTCTTCAGATAATCAGAAATTTCTTCCTTCACTGTTAAGTATCCACAGCTGGTGTAAAGTTTCACTTTGCAAGTCATTTAAATATTCAAATGAAAGCAAAAAGTGAAGAACATTTCAGGTGTAATTGGAAATTTAACAACAATAAAAGCAAAAAAAAAAAAAGCATTAAAGAAAATTAACAAAATGACAGAAAAAAATAAGAAGAAATAAAAAAAACAAAAGCATGCCATCAAAATAATGATGACATGATGACAATCATGGACATCACTGGTCACCATAATAATGATGACCTGACAACAACAGCGTCAGTCAAGGTATTGTTGGCAATGATAACTGTGGCATCAATGCGGTTATTCACTGATGTTATACACATGCATGTACACTATCTTTCTCTCCCTCTCTCTCTCTCTGCCGGATGGCGATGAGGCTTTTTGTTCTTGTTTAATTGTAACTTGAATGACAAGAGTATGGATTATGGCTGCTTAATTGTTAATGAGCACTATATTACCACCACAGCTAAATATTGTGGATTTAATAAACACACACACTCACACACACACACACATACACACTTTATACATTCCATATTATACTTACAGAAATATGTACTGCTACTTATGCTTACACTTACAATGGCATTTGTGAGAAGAGTTTTTATTGTTATTGTTGCTCTTTTAAAATGCAAAAACTGGCCGCAAAATTATCACATCGTTGTGTTGCACATGCAACTTAACATAACGTATACTGAGAGAAATTTTTGCGTTGATTTTACGTATAAAAGTTTTCAAATATCATTTCACTTGAAAATAGCAAAGACTAACAAGTAAAATCAATTGTTTAGAGAGTATTGATACGAAGAAAATCTAGATACTGGTGTTTTGCTTTAATTAACATTATAATTAAATGGTACAAAAACAAAACAATGTAGTAAATCAACTTGTTTACAAATGATCTCACTGCGTAATATAATAACAAACTCTACAAGACTACAAATATAAACAAAATGAAAACAAAAATGAATTGTTTATAGAGATCGCGAGAAGGCAAAAACCCCTTATCAGGCTGTTTACGTTGCCATATAAAAGCCACGGCAAAGCAAACGACTGAGTTAGTAAAAGTTCAGTCAAAGTTGTGTAAAGACGCGGTGGTTTTGAAGAGAGTAATCGTAGTTTGAAGATCTCCATTACAAAGATCTGTCGAAAAATTGTAGAGTAATTGTTATTTTTTACGCAAACAGAGGAATAACAAACAAGTTTATCAAATTAATTTTTATTTTATTTGCAATCTATTAGCTCCTACGTTTTTAAAGGATAAAAAGGTAAAGAGTAACGTAACAAACAATAGGACAAAGAAGGGTAAAAAAGAAAAAATAAAATGATAAAAGCTCAGATGACGTGAAATAATTCTTGCACGTTTAACGGGTTTCGGCCTGCTGCAACACCATATTCCAGGTGCTTGTGCTTTTTGAGCGCTTACGCCAGTTGGTCACATCAATCGAGGATATCTTAAGAACCTAAGTCACTGAAAAATGTGATGATTCCTGTCAACATCACATTGAATTTTCATGCTCAGAAAGTCAAGAGGTACTGACCTCTCAATATTTATGCCACTCATAGATTTAGGTGATACAATATTATTGCAAGTAAAAAACAACTTTAAACCTTAAACAAGAGGCGATAAAGGGTCCACCAAATAACTTTTTTGGTTGAATTGTGATATTTTTGATTCTGAGATTATGTCTAGGAATTTTAATATTTATAGACGGGATAGGATTATCATCTGAATTAATTGACTTGTGTTCTTCGGAGGATATTGAGTTTATTTGCGTTAGGGTCTATAATCGTGAAAAGTCTATTTATATTACTTGTTCATATATTCCTTCCTGTTCTGACTTTGATATCTATAGGGCTCACTTCGAATTGATTTCTAAAGTAATGGATTCAATGGGGCATGAGGGAATTATTGTAGTTCTTGGTGATTTTAATCTTCCTCATGTAACTTTTCACCTGAGTCTGGGTCATTGGTGCCATGTTCTTCAGTTCCATTCTATGATGAAATTCTTTCTGCTATGTGTAATCTAGGTCTTTTCCAGGTTAATGGTGTATTTAATTCAATGGGGAGATTTTTGGATCTTGTGTTTTTGGGTGATTCAAGTATCTCTTCTTTATTTCGCATTGATCCTATATCTATTCCTGATCCTACGTTGTTACTTTCTATTGAAGTTGATCTTTGTTTACCTCCTGCAATCGATTGCACATTTCGTAGTGAGAAGCATTTTAATTTCCATCGTACGGACTTTGATCGTTTGAATACACTACTGTCCTCTGTTGATTGGTCGTCTGTACTTATTTCGCCACCGTATAACTCTCTTCCACTTGACAGGATCTTGGGTGGCTTTTATGATGTATTATTTAAATATTTTAGGGAGTGTTTTCCATTGGTAAAAAGTCGTTTGAAGCGTTCTGGTCCTCCATGGAATTCGGCTAGACTGTCAAAGTTGAGGAATAAAAAATCAAAGTTATATTCACAAAATTTCTTTTTTGATTTGAAAGTACAATTCTTCAGGTTAATAATGGAAAATAATTTCATTCAAATGGCTATCTCGGCTGATCATACAGTAGCCTACAGGATCGGTCCAATTTTTAAGCACATTATCGATTGTGTGCAGCTGTATTTCACCAATGGCTTCAGGATTATTGCCCTTTAAAGCGTCAATTCTCTCTGGCTTGGCGGCTTGTCGGCTTAACACTTATCTTGAATTGTATCCCATAAATAATTGCCCAATGGCGTCAAATTGCAGCTCCAAGGTGTTCAAACGACATCAGCTCTGCGGCTGATAATGTGATATTAAAAACAGGGACGCAGAACATCAAATGTAACTTCGGCTGTGTGGCACGTAACGCCGCCCTGTTGAAACCAAATGTTGCCAATATCCTCCTCTTCAATTTTTGCGAACAAAATTCCTTTAATAAGGCCCGATAACCATCTTTATTTATTGTAACGGCCGCTCCTTGCTTATTTTCGAAGAAAAATGGCCCAACATCCGCAATGTATGCGTACGGGTTTTCTGTGCCCCAAATGCGACAATTTTACTTATTTACATACCCGCCAAGATCAAAATGAGCTTCATCTGAAGAGATGATTTTTTGCCAAAATCGGCATCTTCTGTAAGTCGATCGCTGGCCCACTTAGTGAAGCGAAAATCCTGATACACAACCATATTCGTTCAGCGGAAGGATAAAACTAATTATCTGTCAAATCAGACATGAGCTAAGTGTTACCATTCACGAAATAAGGGCTAGTTGAAAACAAAACGTTAGATGGCGGACCCGATATAAAATTTGTTGATGTTTGAAAAAAAATGTCAGAAATTCGAGTAGGAGTTGTTGGTTTTTAATTTTCATCCATGACTAAATTTATTAAAAAATCTAAGTATTATCACATTCTTAAGCAAATGTGGAGAGAGAGCATGAAGCCAAGTTAATTTAAATAAAGCAAATTCTTAAAAAAAAAAACTTTGCTTCCACTCGTCCACCTTTCACGAATTGATGATTTTTATTTTCTAATAGTTGTTGATTTGATTCTTTATTTATTTGGCAGCTATGCCTGCAATGCAAAACGACTTGTGTACACCCAAGCGTATGAGTGTTTAAATACTAGAGTACATAAGCATTAAATATTAAGTATACGCACCCACGAATGCAGTGTATTAAACAGAATAATAATTTCGTTTTCGCTTGTATGGTGCATGGTATTCGTGAAAATTTGTTAAAATTTATTTTTTCAAATTTCATGGAGTAGATTTTCTGCCTATAATCATGTTGTTCTTTTAAGATTCCGTGTGTCTACTGGATTTTTTATTTTTTTCAATAAAATTTCAATGGAAATGTATGTTAGAATAGATCTAATAATTTTCATGTGCCAGTAAAACAGCAAACAAATGGCAAAAATAATATTAAAAAGTATGTGGAAGAAGAGCTCATTTGCTAGATGATAGATTCTCTATATGAAATTATTGAAAAAATAAAAATAATCATAAACTAGATGACCCGTGCGAATATTTCGCACCGTTAGTTGTCATTTTTGTAACATAAAATGAAAATAATTAATAGAAATTTTATTAAAATAATTAAAAAAATATTAGAAATTATTAAATCATCATACATATTTACATACATACACACATACAATGTTTAAATGCTTTTATAATACGTCTTTGAATACAATGTTAGAGGTAATGAAGTACGAATCCTTAATACAAACAAAAATATCTTTAAACGTACACTCTCGAGAAAAGTCACGTATAACTGCCCATGTGAAAAGACCGGTTCTGGTAAATGCAATCCTACCTTTTGCAGAGTTTGACCTTGTGCTTTGTTTATCGTCATAGCAATAGCAACTTTCAGAGGGAATTGTTTTCGTGTCATTCGGAAAGGCACAGTTGGATCAGAAGGTGTAAGATTGATTCGGGGTATGAGTACAGTTTTATCGGAATGAATAATTTTTGCTGATATGATGTGCACTCCCAAGTTTGTTACGATTAATATGATACCATTTATTAACCCCTTTTTAACATTAAGATTTCTGATTAACATTATACTGCATTTGTCTTTTCAAATGCACGTTATTTATATTCTTACGTTGCACGTTATTTTTATTCTCATTTTTTTTAAAACCTTCTTAACTGTTAAATATCAGCTGACACTAACGTAATGACAGTAACGACATTACCAAAGTGGATTTTTCAACTTTATATATTATTATGTAGAATAGCATTACAATTAAGCGACCCTATTTATCGCACTTGATCTAACAACTACTGCAAAGTATTGCCGCAACAGCTTTTTACAACTTAATATGTATATTATATATAACTGACTTAGTAATAAACTGCATTATAGTAAATAGCAGTATTGCCAGAATGGATTTTTATACATACTATATTATGTACAACTGCATTACTATTAAGCAACCCTGTATTACCACACTTGAACAAAAACATAAATTCACAATTACAACAGTATTATTATGTAGTTCTATATAAAAGATAATTTTTATCAATGAAAATATTAATTTTCTAATTTCTAATTATTTTTTGCCATTAGTGTTAGATATAAGCTTTAAAATGAGATATCATTCATTAAATTTGATGCGGTGGTATAGGAGATATTTGCAACCAACAAAAAAAAGGTGCTTTAGAAATAATATATGTGATAAGATGACATTTGAACAAGACCTTGAATTTTAGATTTTTACAATAAAAATTTTCGACATCTTTTCCTAGTGCATATACAAAAGGAAACAAGCCATGGAACTAATTTTCAGCAGATACAAGTTGCCATAGCCTAATAGGTAGTGTGTTGGCTTATTAGACTGAAGGCCTGTATTGCAAACCCCAGACATCAAAACGAAATTATGAAAAATATTTCTTCTTGAATTTATTAATTCAATTTACTTACATATTTTAGGACTACATATGTACATGCATACATACATACATAATTAGCTAATACCCGGTGTGCTTCGCTAACCCCCACCGCAAGTTAAGTACATAATAATTAAAAAATTTTTCAGTTAGTAGTTAATTAACTTTTTTCATAAATAAATAATTCCTATTCTAATGCCTTGGAATACGCAATATGTTTTGTTTTTCCCTTTGGTGCGTATACATATAAACCTGCGGGTTTTCCTACTCGCAAACATGCAACGGAAAGCTGTCCATGTGAGAAAAATGGATTTTCTAGATTATGTCCACAAACTTAAAAGGACTGACCTTGAGTCTTATTAATCGTCATTGGAAATGCTAGGCGAATAGGGAATTGCAGGCGCTTGAAATCGAATGGTCATAAGAATACATGGCAGCAATACATCAGTTCCCTTAAACTTTCCAGTTATAATATGGCACTTCGATAAGATTACTTATCATTTTTTTTTACTGTTAGTCGAGTGCCATTAGAAGGGATCGTGAAGGATGAATATTTCCAAGTAAAATAATGGAAACACCGTTTTTTACTTGCAAGTCATGTGGTGGAAAGCCTGGCAAATCTAACGAATTTAAAAATTCGGCTGGATAATTGACGACATCCTCAATATTTGAAACTGTATCGATCGATTAATATGTTCTTAGATTCCTATCGATCTTGTTGAGAATATTGCTGTTGATGGAATTAACGTTAATACTTTTGGATGCTAGTAGCGCATGTTCAGATAACCATTGGTTGTTTTGAAAATTTTGCACTATATTGGGAAATACAGAATTTATTAATTCTTCTCTTGATTGTGTCATTCGGTAAAAGTCTGATGGATATTTTATTTACTTGGTAATAGGATCCATTGGAATCCTTCCATTACAGAAATCAAGCAATGTGTTTGGAAAAAGTTGAAGCTGAAGGATCACGTTGCAACTGAAAACACATATTCGAACGTCCCCGGCCTCACACTAACCCACCCTCACCCGACCGCTTAGGGCTCGTCCCCATTACGTAGGGACATGTACACACTACAGACCCGACTGTAGCGGGTAAGTGAAAAGTTATGGCAACGAGAACATAAATCAGCTACAGAACTTAATCACAAGCTGAATAAGGTAACAATGACAACCACCTTTAACCAGATTAAAAACAAAATAAACCCGTAAAACAGCCCTTCTACGTTCCAAAGTTGGAAGTCTTATTAAAGCTAATCCTATCCTCATATGGCGGAAACCCATTGGCATAATGCCATCCTAAGCCACGTAAACAGAATAACAAAAACTGCTTCTGCACAGACTCAATTGAATCACTATGGCAACGATAGTATGGATTCCAAATAACAGACGCATACTCCAAAATAGGTCTAACAAGTGAAATGTACAGTAGTCTTGTTATATAAGGATCAATGAATGAATTCCCTAGCTCATCTTTCACAAAAGTAGGGTAATTTTAGTAGTAGGTAATTTTAGAATGTGAACATGTCTAATGATTTCAGACATGGATTTAGCTTATCAGCTGGCGTTAATCCCAAAAAAATGGGATTCTAGCTATTACAGTTTTACAGATATACAGATTTTCGTATTTACTTTATATGGGAGGTGCCACACCCACTATTGCTAGTTCGCCCATTTTTGTCCAAAATATTTATATTGAAATTGTAGTTGCTTGTACAAAATTTGAGGTATCTTGCTGTTAAAGTTTTTCCAATGAAACCATTTTATTATCTTACAATAGCAGGTAATGTTGCATATGTGGGCGTGACATATCGCTCATTTGAAATATCAAAAGAAAAAGTAGCCTATAACTCCTTTCAGACATACAGGAAGATACTGTAAAAAATTTCAAGAAAATGGATTTAACCGTTTAATCGTCTATAACGTTCAAACATACATACATACAGACATACATATATACAAACACACACACACATTCATATTTATATATATAGACCCATCATTATAACCCTTTAGACAGGCTTATGGCCTAGTTTCTCATGCCAATTATGTGGTGTGTGTTAAGGATAAACAGTTTAAAGTCTATTCGGAATGACAGATTTTTGAGAAACTTTTCCAAGGCAATTTTTTTTATTTACTTTCAGAGTTCAATTCAATTTTTTTAGAGATGTCTGGACTATGATCACACGTCCAATAAACCAACACACTGCCTTCTAGACTACGTTGCCTTCAATACTATTTTGGAAATTAAATTCAATAATTTTTCTATTTTTAAAACCTTAAACTGCATTTAATAAATCAAAAAAAGATTCTCAAAGTATTAAACAGGAATATGAACTAGGTCTTCAGGTGTTTTGTAATGCAGCATTTGTACCACAATTTTTTTTTTATCCTTTGCTTTTGACAATTCCTTCTTATTTCACTTTAATTTTCCGTATTTCTTTTAATACATTTTCCTTCCTAGTTGCTATAAATTTTTATTCCTGTATTTCATACAAATCTTCATAGTTTTATTAGAGTCTTTAAAAGTTTTAAAGTTTTTTTGTTTTTGTAAAATAAAAACATTTTTTTTTTAAATCAAAATGAAAAATAAAATAAAAAATTCTGCTAAGGATAAAACAGTAAGCAGTCTAAGCAGATTGACATGATGCTTCTATTACAGGACATGGCCGGAAAAGTAAAAAGATGAACAAAAGATTTTAAATTAGTTTTAAAGTTTTCTAAAGATTTTACTGGAACAACTAATGAAACTTTCATAAAAGATTTTAAATGTCAAGCAGAGCTGATAGCAAGTGTCCCTCCCATTATGAGAAGATAATAAAAACTAAGTAATGACAGAGAGAGTGTGATACAAAACAAAAAAAAAACTTTCCTTTCAAAGCATTGCCTGAATTACTGCAAAGGGATTATGGTGGGTAGCATTAGCTTATCTAAATATGATTTGCATTTTTAATTTATGAAATTCGACCTTAAACCCCCCCCCCCATCCTACTAAAGAAATTAAGCATTGTGTTAAACTAAATTGGAATTGCTATTGGTGGAATGTGTTTTCCAAATGATACATTGATTGAAAACACTCTACTACTTATTGTTTATATTCTAGTTATTGTAAATTGATTTTTTTTTTGCTTATAGAAAATTAGTATAAAAGAACTGGGAATAAAAATAAATCCTATATAGACCTAAAAATAAATCACAAATCGTTTTAACTCATGAAAATAATTTGAATAACTCCTTCTTGAACGCGTTTGCATTGCCTAGATTCTGGATGTAATTTGGTAAGGAATTCCAAAGACTAGTGGTGTGTATAAGAAACTGTCTCTGAGATAAAAAAGTCCTAAATCTTTGCTATTAACGCCTAACCCCAGAATACGTGTTCCGATTTCGTTGAAATTTGTAGTATTTGTATTGGTACCCATTGCCTCTGTAGGGTATGGATATTTTTCTACCCACTTCGGCATTAGTGTGTCCTAAAAAAAAATTTTTTTTCTTTATCATATGACGGCTAAACAATATGGGATTATTACAGAATTGCAACTAGGGATGCCAATCGGGAAATCCCGAAACTCGAAATCCCGGGATTTTCGGAATTCACACAATCCTGAATCCCGGGATTTTTAAAAACTTTTCCCGGGATTTTACGGGATTTTCGGGATTGTGAATTCATACGTATTTTGACCTACAAAAGGTCCTGAAAAAAAATTTTATATCACTTGACTTCGATAACAGATGAGGAAAACCCCATTTCCATTGATAAAAAGTTATTTGATGCCATTGGAGAAAGCAAAATCTCTATAAAACGAATTAATAGGGTAACTGATTTAATTACTCAACTGTCCAAAGGAATAGATTTATTTGGAACAGGAGGTAGTAGAGGTGAACATTTACAAGCTGTATACAGCTATGTTGGAATTAATTTACCAACAAATGTTGATTGCGATAAATGTTTTCCGACGGCAGCGTATACTTACAACTAAATTCGTTCAAGCCTATCGGATCACATCTTAGATGCTTTAATCTTTTTGTTGGAATCTGTTTTCCAAATGATACATTGATTGAAAACACTCTACTACTTATTGTTTATATTCTAGTTATTGTAAATTGATTTTTTTTTTGCTTATAGAAAATTAGTATAAAAGAACTGGGAATAAAAATAAATCCTATATAGACCTAAAAATAAATCACAAATCGTTTTAACTCATGAAAATAATTTGAATAACTCCTTCTTGAACGCGTTTGCATTGCCTAGATTCTGGATGTAATTTGGTAAGAATTCCAAAGACTAGTGGTGTGTATAAGAAACTGTCTCTGAGATAAAAAGTCCTAAATCTTTGCTATTAACGCCTAACCCCAGAATACGTGTTCCGATTTCGTTGAAATTTGTAGTATTTGTATTGGTACCCATTGCCTCTGTAGGGTATGGATATTTTTCTACCCACTTCGGCATTAGTGTGTCCTAAAAAAAAATTTTTTTTCTTTATCATATGACGGCTAAACAATATGGGATTATTACAGAATTGCAACTAGGGATGCCAATCGGGAAATCCCGAAACTCGAAATCCCGGGATTTTCGGAATTCACACAATCCTGAATCCCGGATTTTTAAAAACTTTTCCCGGGATTTTACGGGATTTTCGGGATTGTGAATTCATACGTATTTTGACCTACAAAAGGTCCTGAAAAAAAATTTTATATCACTTGACTTCGATAACAGATGAGGAAAACCCCATTTCCATTGATAAAAAGTTATTTGATGCCATTGGAGAAAGCAAAATCTCTATAAAACGAATTAATAGGGTAACTGATTTAATTACTCAACTGTCCAAAGGAATAGATTTATTTGGAACAGGAGGTAGTAGAGGTGAACATTTACAAGCTGTATACAGCTATGTTGGAATTAATTTACCAACAAATGTTGATTGCGATAAATGTTTTCCGACGGCAGCGTATACTTACAACTAAATTCGTTCAAGCCTATCGGATCACATCTTAGATGCTTTAATCTTTTTGTTGGAATCTAAATAATTTTCTTAAAACTAATGCATTTGCATATATGTGAACAATTTTTATTTTTGTTATTTTACGCTTTTTTTTTGTTACTTTTTATCTTGCTGTTTTAACATTTTATTTTTAATGACATATACTTCTGATATTTCCCATGAAAAGTTTCTCAAAAATCGGTCCTTCGGAGTCGACTTTAAACCGTAGGTCCCACCACTTATGTAAAAAAATTAACACACACAACATACTGACAAACTGGGTCAACAATCCTGACTGAAGGATTGTAATGACCAATTATGTATGTTTATAATTCTGATATACTTACTTAAATGGAATATAAATGATTTTTTAATGAAATATTTTTATTATTAAGAGAAAATCGCGATTTAGCCTATGATTTTTCGGGATTTTTGGATCCCGAATTATCCCGAAATATCCAGGATTTCGCCGATCCCGTTTGGCATCCCTAATTGCAACCAACTTCAGGTTGTTATCATTTGTAAACCGTTCGTCTGACAGCTGACAGATTTATTCCAGTGACAGTTCATTCTATTATTTACAAGCTTACAAAAGCATTTTGATTTCTATTGCATTCAGAAAAAAGTTATTCGTGATGGAATTCAAGCGTGATAGTGTGATTACTTTATATTTGGCTGGAAAACCACAGGTGGCTATCGTTAGCTCCCTCCAGCATTTAAATGTGAATAGATCTTTTGTTTCTCGTGTCATGATACTGGCAGTTACCGTGATACTGGCAATGTTGCAACGCATCCAAAAAGTTAATAAAAAAAAAAACGGTAACAACACCAGAAATGATCCAAAAAATAAAGACCAGATTTGATCAAAATCTACACCGCAGTGGTAGAGAAAATTGCTCGTGAGCTGAACATATCGCGAGAACGGTTGCAACACATATTGAAAAATGAGGTTGGACTAAAGCCATTGAAGTTCCAAAAAGTGTAAGAGCTCACCGATGGACAAAAAAAAGATAGACTGGAAATAACCAAGCAGTTACTTCTCTTGCACGAAAGTGGCCAGTTACCGAATTTGGTTTTCTCCGATGAGAAGCCATTCCAAATTGAGCAGCTTGTGAACAAACAACATGATTGGATTTACTTGCCAAAGAGGTCAGCTGAAAATGTACATCTGCGATTGGCCACCAGAACTCAAGCGCCGACGATGGTAATGATGTGGGCCGCCGTAACGGCCTATGGTCGCTACCCATTCATATTCATCGACCGTGGGGTCAAAATAAATGCCAAATATTATCGGGAAAATGTCTTAATGACAGTATTGAAGCTTGGGCAGACAAACATTTCGGCCGCAGACCATGGACATTCCAACAGAACTCAGTAGCCACTGCACTCAGCAGGCGTCAACCAAGAATGTCTTAAAAAAAGGTTCCTCTCTTCATTTCTACCCCACAATAGTTACCAAAATCTCCGGATCTCAATCCGTTGGACTTTGGGCCTGGAGCATTTTGGAGAGTAAGGTTCTCACTAAAAAAATACCAAAGCGTCAATCATCTCAAGGCGGCGCTTTCACCGGGAATGGGACAAAATACCGCAGAGCCAATTTCGTGCACCCTGTGATGGCTTTGTCGGCCGTTTGAAGGCCATATTTCGTACCAAAGGTGGCCAATTCGAACAAATCTAAACTGATTCTAAAATTTGATGTTATTTCCAACATTGTTTGCTTTTTTTGAACAATAAAATTAAAAAACTAAAATTAAAAAAATATAGCGCTTTACTTTGTTGCATTATATGTCAGCCATCCTGTAATAAGTCAACACCCTACCTACTACAACACGGCAATATCAGATGTAATCAAACAATTCGTCTGAATGCAGTTTTAAAATTAACAAAACCTTAGTGAATCTTCTGGAAAATTTTCCTTTTTCTTTCTATATTCAGAAAAAACATAAGAAATCCTCTTAAAATTGTTGAAAGGATAATTCAAAGAGCAAGAAGAGAAACTAAAGGAAAGGCTGACCTTAATTAAGAATTTAACGATAAAACTATTAAAAGTACTTTATTACTCATTGATAATACCATGAAGAGCAAGAGTATCGTCATCATCATCATCATCATTGTCCATATAATTGATGAAAAGCACTTTTATTTGTGCTTAATAACGATCAATTTCTTGTTTTTAAATTGCAATACTGCCAGTAATTTGCCACTTAAGATTTAATCTGATTTACAAACATGACTGTCTTAAATTGAAAAACTTAAGACCAAGAGCAAGAGAAAGCGACAGAGAGAGAGAGAGTCCAGTTAAAATTAAGAAGTTGCATACAGCCTAAGAAGGAAAGGCATCAGCAGCCAAAGCAGTAGAGGCAGTAACGCAATGTAAAAATGTATATTCAATATGCCACTTTAACAGTATCAACATCATTCCTATGGTTCTCAATCGTTCTCATTGTCCTCCACATCATTTTGACATGGCCTGCAAGTCAGTGGAATGGCTATTATAACGAGATTTCTTCATTCCTTGTCTTGTGTGTTATTTTCTTTCCCTTTTTGCATAAATTATAATATTCTCGTGAACACTTTTAACTGCTTAAAGTTTCTGTACTGCACTCGCCGGCATCACCATAATGGCAACATAAACGCCAAGACAAGCATTATTAAAAAGGAAAATAAAAATGAAAATAAAATTTTTCAAAAAATGTTGCAATAAATGAAAGAACTTGCTGCTGATTCTACAAGAATTTTATCGCCTTTCGTTTTAGCTGTGGGTTTTGCTTTTGCTTTCTAAGAAATGCACGTAACTTTGGAAAATTACTTCCGTTCTATTTTGCTTTTGTAAGTTGTTGTCTAGAGAAACTTTATTACTTGAAATTTTCATAGTCATCCGGTTAGATGAACTCGGTTAAAAACATTTCAATCGTCGTCATTGTTCTGTATGCTGGTTACGCATTGGGATTGTAGCTTAAAGCGGTTTTAATGCTGCCATTCATTGATTTGCATTAGGAAAACCATCAAGTAGAGAAGCTTTCAATTTATTTTCTTTTTCCTTTCCCCCCAGTCCTCAAGGCTTTTAGATTTCCTTACAAGAAATCAATAATTTTCTATTAAAATATGGAAATCTTTAAATACAACGTAATTAAATTCAAAGGAAATCATTCTCTTAGAAATCTCTGTTAAATTTCTGTTAAGCATTGCAAGGTTTGTGGTTGCTTGTCCATGTCATTTTTGTAAAAATGCCTTACAGCACAGCTCACCACAGCCATTGATCCCCAGGCCATAATTTATTTACTTCGATAATAATTTAAACGTTTTAACAGGAATGAATCTAACGCAGACCACCACCCATCAACTACCTTTTGCAAATGCTATTGAATGCAAGTGACCCATTATAATTAAGAGAAAGCCTTACTCCATGGGCGTGCTTATACAATAAAGGGGTTTTTAACAGCTCCAACTAGTCTTTCTCTGGCACAAGTAAGCTTGATAGAGAATTTATGTTAAAAACGTTAGTTAAACTGTATCTTGTCTTGCCTTATCTATTTGGTTTTCAGTATTTAGGCCACATTGTTGTATTAAAATCCATTATCTGTGTTCATTTTAATGGCTGCCATTAAATCTGCATAAATTATTTGTAAAACTTCTTTGTCAACTCCTTTTGGGAATCCGAACCATCAGTTCAATGTGTTCCTCCTTTCTATTTATTATTTTCTCTTCCCTTCTTACTGCTTAGCTTATCCTTATACTTCCAATGTGTCTATGTTGTTAGAATATTAAATATTTTTGAAAATTTCATTTCAAATTCAAAACGTAGAACAAACAAAAAAAAATTTGAATTTCTTGTTCAAAATTTATCGATTCGCATTCGATTTATTTTATTGTCTTTACCTTTCTTTCTATTTTTATTTCTAGGAAATCTTATCCTTACAGAAAGCTGAAAATCAGAGAAAGTGGTCATTATAGTATTCATACAATGCAGATAAACACTTCAAGCAAACACTCTGGCAACGAACGATATTTTTACGTTATTACCATTTAAAAATGTTTAAAATGTAGGCTCGAAGATTGTGTAATTTTAATTAAAATTCTTTATTATCCGCACAATTCTGTGTGCCACTATTCACAACTTGATGTAGACAACAACAATTACCTTGTTTGCATAAACAATAACAATTACTAGACAATTGTTTGACAGATCTTTAGAACGGAGATCTTCAAACCACGACTAAAATCTCTTCAAATGCACCGCATCTTCACACAAGACTGACTGAACTACACTAGCTCACTCATATGCTTTGTCTTTCCATTTATATGGCAGAGCAAACAGTCTGATGAATGTTCTTAATGCGAATATTCATGACTTCTCCTTCGCGAAATGTCTGTAAATGTAAACATTTTTGTTTACGTTAACTCTTATAGAGTTTGCTGTTGTATTTTTGTTTACTTGTTTACCATTTTTTTTTTTTTAGGTGCTGTTTGTTATTATTGTTGAATTCACCGGAGTCTAGTAAGTAGTGTATAGGCTTATTAGATGTAAAGTCAGGTTTCGAGCACCAGGCCAAACATCAAAACAAAATACAAAAAGTATTACTTCGGCGATTTCCTCTCAACAGATTTGTGGCAAAAACTCAGAGATTAAAAATAAAATTGCCATGAAAAAGTTTCTCAAAAATCTGTCGTTCGAAGTCGACTTTAAACGGAGTAGTTACCGCCAATCATGTATAAAATTAGCATACACAACATAAATGTTCTCACACACTAGGTCAATAATCCTGACTGAAGTGTTGTAATAACCAATTATATATGTATGTATGTGTTTGTTGTTATATTAAACAGTACGATAATTTGTAAACAGGTTTGTTTACTACATTGTTTTGTTTTTGTACCTTTTGTTTACAATTTTAATGTTAAGCGATGTAAAAGCCAAACAAGAGTATCTAAATTCTATTCTATTTTCTTAACAATAGGATTATTTTTCTGGCTCAGAAATCAGAGAGAAGGAACATAACATAAGCCAATCTAGTCGTCTAGTTAGATAACAAATTCCATACTGTTTCAACTTGATTTGGCCATCTTTAACTGAATTTTCTACAACTTTTTCCACAATTTAGAAATACTGCTCCGTTTAAACCCGATTTTATTTTCTTTATTTTCTATAATCAAACAACTGTAAAATCTTTGCCGTTTACAGTCTTTAATTCATCAATCTGTTACAGTATAATGCTAATGACTTCATTCAAATATTCGGAATTATTTAAAGAAACCAAAAAATAAAATAAAATTCCTTTCGAAAATGATAAAGGAAATGTGTTGATGACTGTGAGTTGAGTATGAAAATCATTTTCATTTCCAATCAGATTCCGATTTAATCCACAAAGACATTCTAGCATCCAGGACAGGACTGGACAGGACAGGACAGACAACAAGACATTTCGAATGGACATGTCTAGACTTACCATAAAATACCACATGGAATTACTCAACGTTATGGACTACAATAAAATCAAAATGATGGATAAAAAGGAAATCAAATATAAAAAACAAGAAATAAAATAAAAATAAAAAAAATTTATTGCATTTACCACAAAAAAAAAATTTGGATTTTATATTCCAAATACTCGTATCCATAAATTTTATTGTGGAAATAAAAATCAAAGACTTTATGGACAAATGGACTGAGAGAATAAGGGAGAGATTTTAATCCAAACGTAAACATTTAATTGAAAGTAATTTGTTGGGAAGAGTGGTATGTAGAAAAAGGGCAAGCTAATGCAAATAAATGGAATTTTCTTGGATTTACATGCACAGACATCCTTATCTACATCATGGACAGTGTTAATGGTAATATTCAAATGAATTATTAATTATTTTAATAGGAATATTAAATATTTGTGAAGTGAATTTAATATTTTAAGCCCAAAATGTTAATGGCCATCATGTAGCCATTATGTATGGGTATTGTTAGGCAACCTTACAAGCATTTCAAGGAAAAAGGATTTGATATGCAAGTAATCATAGTGTTAATTGATGATCATTACATTGCATGCAACGACACGTAAGAAGATTCTGACAATGAATATTATGTTTAACGAAAAATTTAAATATTCTTACGAAAATGAAAAATCAAAGTACTGCAGTTTTACTTTTCCATCACATTCAAATTATAAACAAAAGTTACAAAAACAAAATAATATAGTAAACAAACTTGTTTACAAATTATCCTACTGCTTAAAATGACATCAAACAACAGCATAAAATGATAAACAAGTAAACAAAAGTACAACAACAAACGCTACAAAAATAAACGTAAACAATGATGTTTACATTTACAGGAAATTCAAGAAAGTCAAGCCATGGACGTTACTCTTCAAGAATATTAATCAGACTGTTTACATTGTCATATAAAAGGCCGGGTAAAGCAAACAACTGAATTAATAAAAGTTCAGTTAGTCTGGTGTGAAGCCGCGATGCGTTTGAAGAGAGTAATTGTCGTTTGAAAATCTCCGTCATAAAGTTCCGTCGAACATATGTCTAGTAATTGTTATTTTTTATGCAAAGGGTATAAACAGAAGAATAAAAAAGATAAGCAATTGTTGTTGTTTACATCAAGTTCTAAACAGTGGCACACAAAATTGTGTGAATAATAACGAATTTTAATTAAAACAAAACACCAATTTATTTTTATTTTATTTGCAACGTATGAATTAAACGGTTTTAAAAGATAAAAATGTAGCAATATTGTGTACCTGCAATCGAGGTAATTATAGCTATCAAGGGGAGCTATGGGGAGCGATTTTCATTAGTTGAAAAGCAGACTGTTTTAAAATCACGTCACTATTCTTCTCTTCTAATCCTATTCACAATTATGCTAACCTAAATTCGTTTGCATCATATCGAGGCCACATGTTTAAATACGACTTAAAAGAGCATAACTTAATATAGCTCCAGAAATGATGCATTGTAATGACTACATTTCACTTTTCTAGTTTGAAAATTCAAATTAACCGCTATCAGCAATAATAATGTCTATTCAGCATTGAAGTCATTGTAGTGTAGTCATTGGTGTGAGGCCATGGCTCATACCCAGGACCAGACATTTGCAAGAAAACGATTCAGAAAAATTCAGAGAGTAAACAAGATTGAGAATGAAAAGTTTCCCAAAAAATCTGTCGTTCAAAGTGGACATTGTACTGAAAGTCCCGCTGCTAATGTATAAAAATTAACACACACAACATATGTGGTATGAGGAAAGAGATCGTAATCCTGACTGAAGAGTTGTAAATTGTAAATCAGTTATGTATGTAAAGTGCAGCCCTTGCTCTGATCAACTTCTTCCTTTCCCTAATTTGGTGGAACTTGGTTAGTACAGGGACTGCATTTCACCCGTGGCATCACAACGGGCCGCCATGCGTGCTCAAGTGGTCAGAGCTACCACTACGACCTAACCTAACCTATGTACGTTAGGTCTTCAGGCGAAATTGTCTAATAGGAAGACATGATCGTCAGTAAGTTGACACTCGGCTGATTTTCTACTAAAACATCGGTTTAGACCAGGTGCAATATATTGTCTGTCAGCACTTGTGTAAACTTATATGAGAAAGCCGGTAATAACATTCATGACGCTCCGTCGACAATTAAACTGTAAGTCTCACCATTCACGAATAAAATTAAGACCCACAGCATGTAGGAAACTAAGTCGTATTTCTGACTAAAGGATTGTGATAAAACGATTAAATTGGATCCGCAGTGCTTTATATACGATTTGAAGTCTAATAATTCCCCCTGGTTTTAATAAGGATGATCAGCTTTCGTATGAATTTAAAACATTTTGATTCCAAGCTTTATTACACTTTACCGGGAAATTTCATGCACCCATAGTGGTTCTCAACCTGCAACCAAATACTCTGATTATAGAAAAATTCTAGAAACGAAGAAAAATTATGAAAATCTCTCGCTAATCAAACGCACATGAAGTTGACGTAGTTCAGTAGGTAATGTGTTAACTTACTAGACGTAAAACCAGGGTTCGCACCGCAGGTCAGGCATCCAAACGAAATATGAAACAAAAATATTTCTTCGGCGATTTCTTCTCAGCAAATTTCTAGCAAAAATTCTGTAAAAGGAAATAAAATTGGCATGAAAAGTTTCTCAAAAATCTGTCGTCTGGAGGTGACTTTAAACTGTAGGTACCTCTAGTTAATAAATAATATTAATACGCACAACATCCGTGGTATGAGAAGCTAGGGCGTAATCCTGAATGAAAGGTTGCAATAACCTACATGTGCAATTGGTTCTGATCTTTGTTATGCTGTTATCTCTGTCGTTCGCAGTCGACGGTTAACCATAGGTCCTACCACTCACGTATAAAATTATGGTGCGAGAAGCTAGGCCATAATCCTGACTGAAGGGTTTTATAATGGCCATTTATGTATGTAATAAAGCGTCGAAATTATCCAATTGTGGTATTTATACATAATTGGCCATTACAACCCTTCAGTCAGGATTATGACCTAGCTTCTCATACCACTTTTGTTGTGTGCGTTAATTTTATACATGAGTGGCGGGCCCTACAGTTTAAAGTCGACTCCGAACGACAGATTTTTAAGAAGCTTTTCATTGCAATTTTTACTCTCAGAGTCTTTGCCAGAAATCTGCTGAAAGGAAGTCGCCGAAGAAATATTTTTCGTTTTGATGTCTGACCTGGGATTCGAACCCGGGCCCTTCGTCTAATAAGCCAACACACTACCCACTAGACCACGGCGACTTCAATTGTGGAATTATAATATCAATATAAAAGTGTCATTTCAATGGGACTTCTATAATATTTGCTACAACAACAGCAATTTCAATTTCCAATGTCACCAAATTTCTGACAATATTTTTCCTGTTCCCCTTTCTTATTCCGTTTTAACTGAATGTGTTCACGTATGTAAACTTTATAAAGTAATTAACTTGGTTTACAAATATTATTTCAGCAAAAATTACAAAAAAAAAAAAAATTATGAAATATTGCTGGTTATCTGGTAGGGTCGCCTGCCCACCTACGCCCCTAAAAGAAAAACTTAACTTAACTTTACTTTGCAATATGTTGCCTTACTGCATAGTCAGCAAACATAACTGCAAATTATTGGCACATGAAACTGTAAAAGAAAATCCAAATGAAATAAAAAATTAAAAGGACAAATATTGTTGCACTACCGCGCACACTATTACTGCTGCTTACATATGACCTTCCTTTGGCATCATGGCGACCAAAACTCATAAAAGACAGACAAGAGAAAGAAAAAACCGCCAAAAGATGTGCCATAGCATAGCCAACTGACAAATTTTGTTGACGTAGCAAATAATCAAAAAGAAGAAGAAATAAAAAACGAAAAGATCGTAAGGAAATACCACCAATGCTACCACTTGCTCGAACTGGCATTCACTGGCCACTGTAATCAATGAAACTGCTTCGCATACAGAAACCACTTTAAAATTAAAATGTTCTCCACTGTAACATTGACAACCTAGTAGCCGTAGCAGTGGCATTAAGAGTGGCACTGTAAACTCTATTTCGGTTCTTTAATTTGTTGCCAATATGATTGTAATTATTGTGTTGCATTCACAGTTACACAGTGCAACGTTGTCTCTTTCTAAATTGTGCACTGCCGGTTGCGATTTTAAATCCCATTTTTTGTCCTTTTTTTTCGCCTTTTTTTTTAAGTATTTTGTATGTGTGTGTGTGTAATTTGTTGAGTCAATAATTCAGGGTTCAAACCATTTCCTTTTCCCCCCTCTACCTCCTACGTTTCCACATTTTTCAGCAGCAGCATAATAACAACGCCAATGTGTTGTACAACATGTTATGGCTTATGCTGCCAAGGCCACTCTTTATTTGTACAACTGTCGCTGACTGATGATGTTATTGCTTTTATTGCTGCTTGTGCCATTTCAGTTTCGGTCATCTTTGCTATGACAACAGCAATTATAAATTCCAACAACAGCAAACACTGCAACAACAACAACAACAACATCAATAAGCAATACAACATTGACAACACAGTCAGCGTTGTTATCAACACCGAAACTTTTCCATCGTACAAGAGTGCAGAGGAGCAACCGAGCAATAAGCAATGCTGAGGGTTTCATTTCGCTTCGTTCGGCTTTTATTTTTGTTGTTTTTTTTTGCATTTTTCCTCTTCTGTGTTTCACAGTCTGTGTGATGTGTTGAAGTTGCTTTTCAAATTCAGATGTCAAAGTCATTTTGATAACCGCAGACCAAAGAGACCAGAAGCCATTACCCAACATATATATTTGAGTACCACTGCAAGTATGTGTGCGCACGTGGGTGTGGGTGTGTATCAGTGTGTCAGTGTAAGTATATAAAAGAGAATTTGTACAGAGTATGCATACTTTAATGTCCTCTATCCATATGTTCTTTTTTTGTTCTCGAACAAGAACATTAAAATGTGAACACCCACCCACATACCCTTGCACTCGAGTGGTTAAATGAAAATAAGAGTCGGGTGCGTAATTTAAACTCAACGACATTTTAATATCCTACGAAATGTTTCACTTGGAAAAATGTCCAACGAAAATGCAATTTAGGCATCAAAAGTTAGTCACGAACGTAGGGAATGTAAGTAATTTCGACCAAATGGCTAAAAGAGTCAAAAATTTTTCCTCGCATCGGAGAGGAACTTTAATTATACTCTCCGATTTACAAACGTACGTAATTTTCAGTCAGGATTACGACCTAGCATCTCACATCACTTATATCCTGTGTTATAATTACATGCACGCGTGGCGGAACCCATAGTTTTACGTCGACTTTGAACGATAGATTTTAAAGAAACTTTTCATGGCAATCAGAGGTTGTGCCAGAAATCTGCTGAGAGCCAGTCGCTGAAGAAATATTTTTTTTCATATTTCGATTTAATGCCTGACCTGGGATAAAACCCTGGCTTTACGTCTAATAAGGCAACATCCTTAAAGGTGGACAGACAAGATCTTTGTCGAACAGATACAATGTGACTCACAATAATACTAGTTGCGAAAATAGGAAAATCTTACATAATTTATGATTAAAATTATAAAAAAACGCTTTAAAAACAGTGAACTTGTTTACAAATTATCGCATTGTGTAGAATAACAACAAACACCAACAAAACAAAAATTTTAATCCAATAAACAAAAATTTACTAAAAAACACCAGCACAAAAAGGAAAAAAAGGAAACAAAAATACAACAACAAACACTAAAAGAATAAATTTAAACAAAATACACAAACAACAATAACGAAACATGGATATTTACATTTATAGAGATCTCGAGAAGTAGAAGCCACGAATATTTGTCTTCAAAAACATTAATAAGACTGCTTACTTTGCCATATAAAAGGCAAGGGAAGCAGACGAATGAATTTGTAAAAGTTCAGTCAGTCTTGTGTGAAGACGCGATGTGCTTCAAACGAGTAATCGTGGTTTAAAGATCTGCTTTACAAAAATCTATAAAACAATTGTCTAGTAATTGTTATTGTCTATGCAAAGGGTAATAGAGAAAAAATAAAAAAAGCAGTTGTTGTTGTTTACATAAAGTTGTGAACAGTGGCGCACAGAATTGTGCGAATAATAAAGAATTTTAGTTGAAACTAAACAATTTTCAAGGTTATATTTTAAACGTTTTTAAAAGATAAAAACGGTAACAATACGATGGTGTAAGTTACAATTAACCTTTGGATATTGCTGCTAAAAATTTGGAAATTGAATTTTTACTCTGTAAGATTAAATCTAGCTGGACCTCGCCACGGCACTAATATCTGCAAATGCCATAGACTAAGAATAAAAACAAATACGTTTTTGAATATAAGGACCCATAGTTTACTGCAAGTATTTTTGAAAAGAAAAACATACAAACATACCTCGAAATATGACTTGGAAGATGAACCACAAATATATTCGATTTATGCCACTTTATTTGAGAACAACAGTAGAGACATGTAAACCAAAATGTACTTAGTTTAGTTAAGTAGAGGCGGCTGTCCACCTAAAGAAATCGTATGGACACACTTGGGCTATATGGAGCCCATTATCTCCTAGTTTTAAAACCGCTTGGGGCATCTGACGCAGTGGTATAGACTTCAAATGTTGATACTAGACACTTCACCAGTAGCATCTACGCACCAATATTGGTTTGCCTCAGAACTCTGCGGCATTGTGTCGGACATATTCTCGAGTAGGTGAAAAACAGTTGAAAAACAGGCGAAAAACAGTTTACAAAAATCTTAGGCATTATGGCGAACATATTCCCAAATAGGTGAAGAACAGTTTCATGTTCTACCTCATTTCTGTAGTTTCTACAGAAATCATTCGCACGTTGCCTCTGACCATTGCATCTAACAAGGGATGCCCATAATACAACGAACCCTGTCTTTGAATTTTAAGCAGCCTGTAGGGAAGCCGGCATTCAACAGTGGCCGTATTTTCTGGGCCGTTCTACCCGTGATCGAAGCTGATCACTTTTACTTGTTAATTATAAGCTTACACGTCCCCATAGGGAACGATAGCCAAAACTGAACGAAAAATTAGATTGTAAATGTATCCGAACTACATAAAATACAACGTTTAACACAGAAGACTCTGTTTAACGCTTTTGGGACCAACAGAACGTATAATTGTACCTTGTGGTACATTGTGAAAGAACTTCTACGAACTTTTTCATCAAGAGCCATTGCTTACCAACATGTACCGCTATAGGGTACAATCCACAAAGCAATTCTTTTATTATCAATACTTTTGGCATTTTTTTTTCGTTCTTACACTCTGCAGTTTTTAATTCAACTTTGGTTGGAAAAGCCACAACAATAGAGGTTTTCCTCGGATTTCTGCAAGAGGCATGACTGTAAAGAACAACGAAATTGACTACGACTATGTAATGATAAAGATGTTCATGACCATGACGATAACAATAACGATATCACTGTCTTCGCTGTTCACCATCATGATTGTCTTTCTCTCCAAAAACCAAACGAATTTTTTAATTTTTTCGGTATTACATCTGACGGACTACCAAACAAATTGACCAAATGACTTCAGTCAGTACTGACCGTACTGTATAGCTGAAAAATGAAAGATTTTCACAAGTATTCCTCGGTAACATTATGTTTAGCGTGTTGAGGTTAAAATACACAGAAGCGAACAGAAAGCAAAAGAAATTAAAACAAAATGTTCTGCTACAAATCAACACACTACATACCGTAAATATAAGCGAAGTAAAATGAAAAAAACAAATACAAGGAAACCTTTAAAGTAGAGAAGAAAGTGTCATAAATAATGTCATGAGTAAACAGCTCAATAAGAAATACTGCATCGACAAATATTAGCCACCATGTTGTCTATGAAAGGAATTGAGTTCGGAGATGGAGATTGAAATCATTGCAATTGTTCGTATACAATGATAAACACAAACACTAATTTATACACAGATTCTGTGTCTTATGTCAACAGGACTAAAATATTCTCATGCAACACATGTTGCACAGTTTACTTAGCTTATCAGTTTAGCAAATTCCCAGCAACACAAAGCTATAAATGGGGGACCGGACAACATTAATGGTGTTGCAAACATGCAGGTTTGTTTTTGAAATATTTCTTCTATTATTTTGAGTAACCTATCATCCTACGAATCTGATTAGTTAGATATTGATTGTATTATTGAGGAACTTTGGTCATTTAGAACTGGTCTTTATCAAGTTGTGCCGTTACCCTAACAAACATTACAAGCTCCGTATCGGTCATAGCCATATACAATGCAATTTAGAAAGTTATTCCTAAGCTCTGGAACTTGCATAAGAATGATTTAAAATTTTGTTATGTTTTTACCTTTTAAAAACGTTTATAATTTAAGCTAGAAGTTTGTTTAGTTTTAATTAAAACTCTTTACTAAACACACAATTCTGTGTGCCACTGTTCACAACTTGATGTAAACAAAAACAATTGCTTTTCTTTGCTATTACTCTGTTTACACCCTTTGCTTAAACAATAACAATTACAAGATAATTATTTGACAGGTCTTTGTAATGGAAATTTTCAAATCACGATTACTCCGCGTCTTCCCACAAAGCTGACTGGACTTCACAAGCTCACTCACTTGCTTTGCCTTGTCTCTGATATAACAGAGTAAACATTCTAATGAATGTTCTTGAAGTTGAATGTTCGTTACTTCTCTATAAATGTCAACAATATTTACATTTTACATTCATGATTGTAGTATTGTTTGTGTATTTTGGTTACATTTATTCTTTTAGTGTTTGTTGTTGTATTTTTGTTTACTTGTTTCCCATTTTCTATGCTGAAGTTTGTTGTTTTAATAAGCAGTAGGTTAATTTGTAAACAGGTTTGCTTACTGCTTTTATAATTTTAATGTTAAGCGATGAAGATTTTCGTAACATAACCTAAAGAAATCCTCGGCATTAATGTACAATGAGGGATATGTCGAATAGCAGTTCGTTAGGAACTTAATCGCATTCTGAGTTGAACAGTGTACAATGGGCATTAAAGCGGCTGGTGGCTTTCTAAAACACAGTGCCATTATTTTATTATTTGCTATCGATAGGATATGTCGCCGCTCTTGCGACCTTCTTTCTGGACGCTTCACTAGTGTCTCACTGGTTTGGGTATCCTGGCACAGTGACATTCCGAGAAATTGTAAAGCCGACGAGCTCGCCAGAGTTGATGCGCTCCTTCCGGTATCCTCTTCTATTTAATTGGGTATGCCACTTGCCGGGGTAAGTTGGACACTGTGCGAAAGTTCTTTCGGAACGTCAACCTATCCTGGGTCAACTAGAAGTCTTGCTCCATCGCTAGACTCAGCTGGCCCTTGAAGGATAGAAGGCGTACCAACAAATTAATTGGTCTTGGTCGTGACGTCATCTCGACTATAGTGGCCATGCTCACAGGCCTTTGCGTTGGTAATACACGCGGAAGGTATGAGGCTCCCATTTAACGACTTTTGCCATTGATGCAGATCCGCTGATGAAGAGGAGACTGTTGTGCACTTTCTTTGTCAGTGCCCGTCTCATGTTAGGTGTAGATATAGGTTATTTGGCTGGTTTTGAAGAGCGGGGTAGTCGTGCTTTTGTTGTGCAGCCCAACTTCTTCCTCTTCCCTGATTTTGGTGGAAATTGGCAAGTACAGAGACTGCGTTCATCCGTAGCATCGCAACGGGCCTGCTATGCGTGCTCAAGTAAGCTATGTAATAACACAGCCACCACTCCGACCTAACCTAACCTAACCAAACATGATCACCACAAAGCAAAGTTGGTTCTATCACGGGTTGATATAAGTAGTCAAAAAGATCTTTCATTATTCTCTCAATTATATTGTTTCTCCACGAGAATATGGAATTCAGAATAACCACTAACTCACCACCTCTTGGCTGGTGATAATCGAATGCCACTAAGGATTGGTCACTTCTTTGTGAGTGACTCACGTCATCTGATGAAAACCATACAATTCTGTTTTACAAGATGCACTGATTTGTACCTTAAAAAGGAATTCACGGTAGTTATTGACATCTCGGATTTTTGTAATGCTCCTGCTAACACGTGTCTTTAACAGAATTGATTTGCTTCAACAAAACACCACCGCATTCTTACCACAACAATTATATTCACGGCATTTTGGAGCCATGGGTAATTATAAATTCAAGACAATAACTGAACGTTCTCCGCTACATGTTAAACGAAAACGACCACCTGCTGTTCAATATTGGAATATTTTTGACCACATAAAACACTTTTCTCAAACTTAAAAGTACAGTACAGTCAACCACAGTAGTAGGTGACATTTTACATAGGCCTTTACTACACTCATTTTTCTCTGATGCTCTTTACAAACGCTGACAAGTGTCAAATCCCTCATGAGGTATTCTTCTATTTATAGATTCCATCTTTGAAATGACCTTTCTTTCAGGGTATTTATATTAAGATTAATCGCCTTTGTGTCGTTTTTAATATTAAAATTATGTTTTTACCGACCATAAGCCTATGCAACAATAACAACAACCATAACAACTACAAAACATTTGCTCGGAACATAAACTTTATTATGAGAAATTGTAAATCCTTTATTACTGTTGAGTTGATTAAAATTAATTTTAAGAATTATGAACAGTTAAGACAGGTAAAAAAAAAGATAAAATTAATCTCTATTTTATGGTAAAAACCACACAGACAGCCCTTACACCTGCACACTTACGCATATGAACAAATGCCAGGCTATGTTGGGTTCTGAGAAGAAAAACTTTTCCTATAAATTTTCATAAAATAATAGTACTGGACGTACACGTGCACATACAAGATAAACGGCACAGTGGGATAGAAGCATGGTGACGTTTTTACCTTTTATAAAATGTTTAAAATATAAGCTCTTAGATTGCAAATAAAATAAAAATAAATCGCTGTTTAGTTTTAAGTAAAATTCGTTATTATTTCCACAATTCTGTGTGCCACAGTTCACAACCTTATGTATACAACAACAATTGCTTTCTTTGTTATTTCTCTGTTTACACCCTTTGCATAAACAATAAAAATTACTACACAACTATTCGATAGATCTTTGTAACGGAGAATCTTCAAAACACAATTACTCTTTTCAAACGCATCCGCGTCTTCACACAAGACTAACTGATATTCACTAACATCAGTTGCCTGCTTTGTCTTGCCTTTTATATGGCAACGTAAATAATCTGTTCACATTTTAACAGTTTGTTTATATTTGTCCTTCTAGTGTTTGTTGGTATATTTTTGTTTAATTGTTTACCATTTTTTTAGGCTGGTATTTGAGGTTATATCACACAATGCAATAACTTGTAAACAAGTTTATTGTTTTTGTTTATAATTTTAATGTTAAACGATGGAAAAACAAAACACCATTTTCGTAATAGCATTGTTTACATCAAAACAAAATTAAGAAATTCTGAAAGTGCTTGAGTGTGGGTTGAAGTTTTTACGATCACCAAACAACCAGGTGCTATAAAGATACTTGCCAGCTGGCAGTTCCTTTCTGTTTGCAAGAAAAGCCTCACAAATCCCTTGAATATCATCTCTAGATGAACAGTACAGTGAAAGAAGATTGCTAAACTTCATGTTGTAATTGATAAAACATCGCTTGAAACACCTTCTTGGTCCGATTAAGAGATAGGGGAAACTGTTGTAAAGGCATATGTACCCGACCCTCTTTTTTTTCTCATAAAAACATGGATTTTTTGTATTTATTGGCATCTATATGGCAAACAAAAATTTGAAAATAAAAAATGGACTTCGTATTTTACTATTTTGGTTATGGTACAGGCTTTGACGTTCTGCAATGGAATGGACGTTAAAACTGTCAAAGGAATTTATTACGATTCCGAAGCTGCCGCAGTTTTGTTGTTAGTCTCTTGGCTTATTAGACGTGAGTCTGTGGTTCAACCCCTGGCTTAGACATCTCAATAAAAAAGAAATAAAAATAAAATATTTATTACGGCGACTTCCTCCAAGTAGAAAGTTTATCGGAAACTATAAGTCATGCTACTCATGGTTAAAATTCAGACACACAACATGGTTGATATGAGAAGATGAGTTGTAATTCTGTATTAAGTTTAGGATACATACCAGAGATGAGCAATGAATATTCAAAAAGATGAGTAGAATCGAATCATACTTATAATTTCTGATACTTATACGCATTCATACTTATTTTAATGTCATTATACATCCGCTACTCATACTTAAAGTGTAATTAACATATTCATACTTAAGGTTCAATTAGTCGTGACTTTACCATAACGCTGTAGTCGTAACATAATCCATAACCATAAATTTACTATTAGCAGCAATCAGTGCTGCCATGGCCATAAACAGCTGTTTACGTTACTTGCATATATGTATTTTTCAAAAGCCCAAAAGTAAACAAAAAAATGTGTATACATGTAAGTAAATTCAGCAAACAGCTGTTTATGGTTATGGCAAAAAAGCAAAATTCAATTGCTACATATGATTATCGTTATGACTATGGCATTATGGTAAGTCACCTATAATCGAAAACAGTGATGTCCATAAAGTTGGTTAAAACAGCTGATTTATATGGTTATGGTTAAGTCACGACTAATTGAACCTTTAACAACATGTATGATGGTGTTGACTGTCGACTCTCCATGACTTAACATATCCAAGAATTACAAAATGAGTATGAATCGCGTACGAATAATAAAATACTTACTAGAAGGTTGTATGTTTATTCTGCTGGCTGCTCTGTCTGTCTTGCTTACAACTAAGACTGTAAATTTTGATGAATGATTCGAGTTACTCGAATTAGTAGGCTTATGATTCAAACCTTTTTCGAATGGTATGGGTTTGATGTCAACGTTGTGCGCATACTCATTGCAACCTGTATTTATAAATCAACGTTGTAGAGAGTACGTAGTTAAATTTTAATATTGTTCACTCACTTATATTCAAAATTTCATGAGTGTTTATGAGTAGCGATAAAACGATTCATTGTTGATATCTGATACATTCCCTTTCATTCTTTGAGAAAGCCTGAAACTGTCGCCCATATTCTGTGTCTCGTCTATGGCATACAAAAGAGATACTCAAGATCCTTAGCCTTGGAGTCTTCAATGGCCGTGTGATTTCTGTAGGAATTTCTTTTATTGAGGGTACTTTCTTTCCTCTCTCTCTCTCTCTTCTTCTCTGGCTCTGGCAAGAATTTCCCGTCAATCAATTATTTTCTTTGTAATTCTTACTCCTTTTGTATCTTTCTTTATTTTTCGGAATTTGTGTGTGTGTGTGTGTGTGTGTTATGTATGGGTAAACAAATTAAATGTGCCCACAATGCAGCTTTTCTTATCTTTGAATGGAAGTGTGCATTTTCATAGAGCAGCTTAACACTACCGAATCCACTGTACTTAGAGAACAATTTATTTCGTTTATCTGCACATGTTTTGCCTGGTTTGTTCATGTAAATGTTTGTTACACTATTTTGTCTTGCAAATCCTTCTTTTCTTATTTTTTTTCTTATTCTTTTTTTCTTTGTATTTGCTGTTGTTGCTCTTGCTTTCATCTGTTTAGAGAAGATTAGAAAATATTCAATAGATTAACCACTCATATTTTCTTTTCCTTCTCCGTTTTGCTTTTCTTTCTTTCCTATACTTTTATTAGGAAGAACTTATGAAAACCAAAAGCGAATATGAATAAAAATACACTTTTAGTAAGTATTTATATGATACAACATGTACGTATGTATGTATGTATGTATGTACATGTATTTATTACGTGTGTATGCGGACATATTCCATGTATGAGTCCCTGTGCTAGTACCAGAACCAGAAATGGTTTATTGCCACAAATAAGTTAGAAAAACAAAACTTTATTTTATCTGTGTTTGATTCTCTTCAGTGGAAATAGAATAGAGTTCCTATGTGCATACACAATAAGTATGTAAAAGTGTGTGTTTTTTATAGCTCTACGAGCTTAAGGTTGGGAACTAGGAAAGAACTTTGCAGCCCGACCAACCAATGTGCACAATTCGCTGCAAGACTTACTCTCGGCTTGCTAAATCCATAAGTACTAAACCCAACCTCGTTCATCACATACATACATACATAATTGGCCATTACAACCCTTCAGTCGGGATTACGACCTAGCTTCTCACACCACTTATGTTGTGTACGTTAATTTTATACATGAGTGGCGGGATCTACAGTTTAAAGTCGACTCCGAGCGACAGATTTTTGAGAAGCTTTTCATGGCAATTTTTACTCTCAGAGTCTTTGCCAGAAATCTGCTGAGAGGAAGTCGTCGAAGAAATATTTTTCGTTTTGATGTCTGACCTGGGATACGAACCCATGCCTTTCGTCTAATAAGCCAACACACTACCCACTAGACCACGGCGACTTCATAGTTCATCACACTTCCATTAAATCGCCCCCACCCCCGGGACCTCAATCCAGTATTACAATTAGGAGAGGTAAAGATTCACCAGGAGCTGCTATCCATTTCTGCTGTTTCTGATTTCTATATTATCCTCTCTTTTATCAGAACTTTTTTTGCGACCGCATTACAGTTTTCGCATGATGTTAGCATTATGTTAACCACGTTATCGGGGGTGACCAGGGATCCGATCGTTGTTTCGCTTGTATTTCGACATGATGGGCACGTTTCATCAATATCTCCATAGCATCTGTGTCCCATTAAGAACTGTGTAAAGCAAAAATTCACCTGTTCGTGTTTTCTTCTAGTGCATTCTCCTATATTTCAGATCAAACGGTAAGTCTATTTTCCATTGGTGGAAGAAGTCTACTCGTGCTGCCACTTATTCATTGCATCAACATTCATCTGGTCAGGGTGCATTAGCTCCGTTCTACCATTTGTTCAGTATCTTCTTCTCTTTGCATCCATAAATACTCGAAGCGGCATTTCCGCAATCAACAAGGCTGTATCCGTAGATACTGTGCGGAAGGCAGAAATTACTCGAAGGACAGATCTTATGTAGGCCGCATCCACTCCTAACCTATATGTTTTGTTGTCCATGGCCTCGGCCCATATAGGGACTACATATAGAGCAATTGATCTAAATGCTCTCATTAGAAATTGCCTCTTCTCCTGCCTTGGAGCTCCCAGGTTAGGCATTATTCAAGCGAGTGCACTTCCTACTAATATACGCCAGATATTCCTTGAATGTCAATCTGTTATTTATTCTAACTCCCAGTTATTTGATTGACTGCTTCGATGATATCCTTTGTTTGCCGACAGTTATGATGATGAATTCCATTTTCTTCCTACTGCTTACTGATACGACCGCCGTTTTATGGTCAGCAAGTTTAAGATGTACACTTACGATCCAGTATCTAACTCTGCCAATCGCTGCATTGCACATTCGTTCCAATTCTTCAAGATAATTGCCCCTTACCACGAGAGCAATATCGTCCGTCCACAAATCCAAATATTTATGCGTCCATAGGAGCCTAAGCCTCAGTACACCGTCATACATGGCGTTCCATAGTATTGGTCTTAACAACGAACTTGTAACACTCCTGCTGTTACAGCGTATAACTTTCTGCCTTCGTCCGTGTCGTATAGAAGTACTCTATTCTTAAAGTAGGCCATTAAGAGTTCCTTCAAATATCCAGAAACGTCCCTCTCATCGAGTGCAGCAAGGGTGGTGTCCGTATCTGCCGCATTGATGACGCAAAACTCCTTATCTCCCTTATCTGCTTACCAGTCACCGTTGAAGGCCTCCTTCGCCACGGTTATGACCGCCTCCATTGCATCCACGATCAAGCAACGCTTTTCGGAAGGCAAATTGCCGATCCGACAAGCCAAGTAAGTATGTAATAGTGTGTGTGTTTATGGGCAAGGAATTGGTTTTCCTTTCCTGATTTTCTATTTATTTTCACTTGATCTTGCAAATAAATAGAATTTATTGGATCGTAGAAAAAATCGTTTCTTTAAAGACTTTACTTTCACTCCTACATCATGAGAGCAATGAATGACACACAAAACATCCAAGCAAATGCGATAGTAAATACAACCTGGTTGTTGGTGTATGCATGTGTTGTTTACGTATGTAAACATAGACGTACGTACGTACCATATTTGTGGTTGTATTTAGTGTACGTGTTAAGTATGCTAAAAAGCAAAAGTTTGCAGAGAAAGCAGAATGATAGAGAGGGAGAGAGAGGGAGAAAGAGAGCTCAAAGAAACAAGGAAGAAAAGTAGAAGAAGAAGTACTTTAAAGCTATGATGTGCTGATTTTCGACATGATAATTTTTAGCCACAAAAATACTTTTGTTTGAGACTTAAGCCATAATCCACTGTGATTATTTATTTAATCAAGCCCACACACACACACACACACACATGCACACGCACGCACTCACACACGCTTAATAACTTTGTTTGCAAATATGAAACAAGAAGCACAGAAACAAAAAAGCAAAGAAAGTGCCAGTGAAAGTGAAAAAGTTTTCAAGAAAGTTACGCACAGATAAACTCCTCTTAAGCAGTTCTTTATTAATTTATTGAAGAACAAAAGAAAAACACAAAAAATACATTCGATAAGTTATCGATAAAATAAAAAAAAAACAAAAAAAAAGCAAAAAAAAAACAGAAAACTTCTGCGGAATCACATACAAGGATTCGAAATGGGATTGTGGAATATTGGACATCCAAGTAATATAATATATTGACCATATAGCCATGCCCCAACCCTGCCTTTACCTTTGAATTCTTTTTAATCATTTTCAATATATTTTAGCATTCCTTTTCATCTTTATATGCCACCTTCATCACTATATGGATTGTTAAGCCATAAGCATAACGAAATACGAAAAGTTTTATCTTCTATTTTCGCTTTATTTTTATTTTGTTGTTTTTCTTTAATAAAACTATTCAATTATGTGCTCAACTTTTATTACCCACAGTATAAAATAAATCGATTGAATGTGTCTGTCTGTTTGCCTGTCTGTCTGCCGCTCTATCCATCTGTATTTATAGATGGTGTCAAGTAATTAGAACTAGAAACTACTGCTTCTGTTAAAGCAAAAAATGAAATGGGGACAGTGAGTTCCTTAGTACAACTCAAGAATGATAACCTAAAGATTACGCCATCACGCTTACAAAATTAAACTTTCTGCGCATGTTGAATCAATGACGTCACGAAAATTGTTTTCATTGTTTTCCTATTGGCTAAGGGTAATGTAAGTTATATTGCAGGGCTGCCAATTACTTTCGCGTAGTGCATACACTTTTCAGAAGAAATGTTTAGTTTCATATATGAAAAAGACTTGGAAACCTTTAAAATAGCCCAACAAAGTCATCTAATGCGAAATCATGCGCAAGTCGTAATCTTTAGTTTATGATTCTTGAATACAACTATAGTCCTGAATGTTCTTCATTTCTGGTTCATTGTTCTTAAAGCTACCCAAAGCCTACGGACCGATTGTCCGAATTGATTGTCCGACAGTATTTTTATCCTTAGTCTTGCATGTTCGTTTTTGAATAGGCTTTTTGCTTAAGCTTTGGTCTGCATGCTTTGGGCTTCACTATTTCTGTTAACTTAAAAGGAAATAAATACCGTAGACCATCACCGTTCAAACAGAAATGGCATGACATTTATAACAAAGTCGTTTTGTAAACAAATTGAAATTTTTTGAATAACTAAGCAGTGGCGTAACGAAGAATTTTTTTAAAGAAAAAATTCTCCCGAGGAACTATATAGTCCACGTTGTTCAGTTAGTTAAGTAGAACTCAAAAATACATTTATTTATATTTCTTGAACCCTCCAAACTTTGACAAAAACTGCTTTTTTTCTGGATTGCTCAAACATTTCCAATCTGATTTCCAAAATTTAAATCTTCTTGGAAAGGATAAAGATGGATCTTTAAAACGCTATACATACAGGCTGGCTGATATGTATTGCAACCAACTTCAGGTTCTTATCACTTGTAAACCTCATGTCAGCTGACAGATTTATACCACTGACAGTTCATTTTATTATTTACAAGCTTACAAAAGCATTTTGTTCTCTATTGCATTCAGAAAAAAAGTTATTCGTAATGGAATTCAAGAGTGATAGTGTGATTGCTTTATATTTGCCTGGAAAACCACACGTGGCTATCGGTAGAGCCCTCCAGCAGTTAAATGTGAATAAATCGTTTGTTTCTCGTACCATTACTCGTTACCGTGATACTGGCACTGTTGCTACTCACCCTTAAAGTGAATAAAAAAAACGGTAACACCACCAGAAATGATCCAAAAAGTGAAAGCCAGATTTGATCGAAATCCACGCCGCAGTGGTAGAAAAATTGCTTTTAAGCTGAACATCTCGCGAGAACGGGTGCAACACATATTGAAACATGTGCTTGGACTAAAGCCATTGAAGTTCCAAAAAGAAGAAGAGTTCACCGATAGAAAAAAGTTAGACTGGAAAAAGCCAAGGAGTTACTACGTGGACAGTTTTTAGTTTTCTTCGATGAGAATCCCTTCCAATTGAGCAGTTTGTAAACAAACAAAATAATTGGGTTCACTTGCCAAAGAGGTCAGCTGAAAATTTACACTTGCGATTGGCCACCAGAACTCAAGCACCGCCGATAGTAATGGTGTGGGCCGCCATAACGGTTGATGGTCGCTCCCCGCTCGCATTCATCGACCGTGGAGTTAAAATAAATGCCGAATATTATCGCAAAAATGTCTTAAATACAGTACAGAAGCCATGGGCAGACAAACATTTCGGCCGCAGACAATGTACTTTGCAACAGGACTCAGCACCACCGCACTCAGCAGGCGTCAACCAAGAATGGCTTAAAAAGCAGGATCCTCGCTTCATTTCTACCGCACAATGGCCACCAAAATCTTCGGATCTCAATCCGTTGGACTTTGCGCCTGGGGAATTTCGGAGAGTAAGGTTCTCTTTAAATATTCTAAAACGCAGACAAATATTACGGCCGCATACCATCTTAAAGAGTCTAACAGCCGAGTGACACTTTTCTTTTTTATATGTCATCTCATCAAATGAATTTTTAATTAAAAAATTTTCAGAATTTTTATTGGGTCTTGATTGTTTATCGCAAAATGTGTCAATTACACGTTTGAGCGACGACCAGAACTTGGCCAATGTTTGCGCAAATATTTGCAAAAAACACTAATATTAGCCGACTTCTGGAACACGTGCAAACCTGAAATTGACAGATTTTGTGATGAACAGCAAACCTTTTTAAAGGTCCATCTCTGCACTGTCCAACAAAATTTAAATTTTTGAGATCGGGTTAGAAATGTTTGAATAATCCAGAAATTTGTACGTAAAAACAAGAAAAACAAAACAGATTTTGTCAAATAACAAAAGTTTGGAGGGTTCTGGAAACATAAAAAAAAAATATTTTTTTGAGATCTACTTAACAAAACTCTCAACCTACACTATGTCATTAGCCGGGTGTATTTAAATTTTTCTTTTTATTTTGTCGGAAAGTTTTATTTAATTTAGGTAAAGTAAAGGTAAAGGTGCACCAGAGTATTTCGTATTATAGAGTGGGAAATACATTTCAAAATTCATTCAAACAAAAAAGGTTTGATATTTTACCAAATTTATTTCTTTTTTATTGTGAAATAGAATTATTTCGCTTAGAAATGGAATATTATCTCATTATATAGCTCAAGCGAATGTTTTCACAGTACCCCATTCGATCGAACCAATTTTCATACACATTTTTGACTGTATGAAGTCAGTAATAGCATCACGAATGTTGACATTCAAAAGCTCAATTATCTCTGATTTGTCGGCATAAGACTTTGCTTTAAACGGCACCCTACAGGAAATACACCAACAGCGTGAAATCACAGCTTCTTGGCTTTTAATTGACATCACAATTTCGGCTAATTGAACGGCCATCAAAAGTTTGATGCAATAAATCGATTGTGGCATGAGATGTATGGCATTATCCTATTGAAACCAAATATCGCGCACATTAATACCATGAAGAACAGGTACAAAAAAAAAATTGATTATCATAGTGCGATAGGCATCTTCATTCACCGCAATGGTTGCTTCATCCCCATTTCCAAGGAAATATATGCCACAGTCACTGTGTCATGATGGTTTTCTGGACACCAAATACAACAGTTTTGCTTATTACCGTACCTACATACATACATAATTGGTCATTACAACCCTTCAGCCAAGATTACGACCTATCTTCTCACATCTCTTATGTTGTTTGCATTAACTTTTTATACATTAGTGGTGGGACCTATAGTTTAAAGACGTCTCCGACCGACAGATTTGAGTAGCTTTTCATAGCAATTTTATTTACTCTAATACTCTACAAGAAGTTCATCCTACCCGTGCTTCTTTATGGCGCAGAGGCATGAACCCTCTTAAATACTGATGCAACAGGCTTGAGAATATTCTAGAGAAAAGTTCTACGAAAGATCTTCGCTCCAGTCCGTGTTGGTGGTGATTTCTGCATCTGATCCAACAGTGAGCTGTACGAGCCCTTCAACGAAATAGACGTTGTATAGCGTATTAATACCAAGCGGCTATTCTGGCTCGGCCATGACGTTCGAATGGAACAAGATGCCCCGACAAGATGGGTATTTGATGCTGGCATCTGCAGAAGTCGGCGAAGAGGACGACCTTGTATCCGTTGCTGTCATCGATTGGTGTGACCAACTGGCGTAGGCACACTAGAAGCAGAGGCGCCTGGAAGAATGTGTTGCGGCAGGTCTAAATCCTAATAAACCAACACACTATTTACTAGACTATGGCGACTTCTTTATTAATGTACCTACCAAGATGAAAATAAGCTTCATCCGAAAAGATGATTTTCTTTTGGACAAATCCGACATCATAGTGCAGTTTTTCATTGGCCCATCTAGCGAAGCGAAGTGTTATGTGCCTTGAACTCTTGTAGCAATTGAACTTTATAAGACGTCATCCGAAGATAATCTTTTCGCAAAATTCAACATAAACTGGCGTGTGGAATGTTCAATCCTTTAGAACGATGACTTTCAGCCACATCTTTAATTTAGCAAAAAATCTGCTTACACCGGTCGTTGCGTGCCAACCAAATTTTGTACGACAATTTCCGTGCAATTTCTGATCAATTGTCTATGTTTTGGAAGTAGGTTAGGTTAGGTTAGGTTAGGTTAGACTTGTCAATTCTGACAAGTACAGTACTCGGTGGTTGAATTGACCCATTGTACTACGTCCTAGCTTCTCACACCACTTATGTTGTGTGCGTTAATTTTATGCATAATTCGCGGGACCTACAGTTTAATAAAGTTGACTCCGAACGATAGATTTTTAAGAAGCTTTTCATGGCAATTTTTACTCTCAAAGTCTCTGCCAGAAATCTGCTGAGAGGCAATCGCCGAAGAAATATTTTTTCGTTTTGATGTCTGACCTGGGATTCGAACCCGGACCTTTTGTCTAATAAGCCAACACACTACCCACTAGACCACGGCGACTTCATAATTGGAAATAAGTTTCCAATAAATGCCAATGCTGCTCAAGCGTAAATCGATCGATTTATTATGTTCAGTGGAGATACAAAACTGAATTTTCTGATAGAATTGAATGGCGTAAGTATTGGAAGAATCGAAATAACTGAAAGTTCAAATTTAATTTATTAATTTAATTTGCCTGTGGTAAGAAATGCAATATTCTTGCTTGTTGTGAAGGACACATTCTTTAATTTCTTTACAGGATTTTAGTTTAAAATTTCGAAATGAAAAGAAATTTTAATTCAAACCGGATCTTATCTAATCATATCATGGAATCTATTGATTTGTTCACTTCCTTGTTACAAAAGAATTATAAAAATGCTGGGAATTGTAACTTTTTAAAGCTCTACCAACTGTGTTCAGGCACAGTTTCGCTATTTGAGAGCATACGCACTGAACTTTAACGAGAAACTTGCGAATACTCTGGGTACTGTTGGCCCTTCTATAAGATCAAATTTTGTACGACATTTTCGAGCAAATTTCCAGCAATAAATCCTAACGATGCTTAAGGGTACATTGCCTCTTTTCATTCACTGGAGATAGTTTACCAACTGTTGTGACATAATAGAATGGCATAAGCATTGTCAGATTTGAAAGAACTGAAGGTTCAAATTTAAAGCGATAAATGGCTTACCCTATAACATATATTTGCTTAATAAACCTACAATTTAAAACCACATGCCTTCCTTTTTGGGGACATACATACATACATATTTGGCCCTTCAGTCAGAATTACGTCCTAGCTTCTTGCACCACTTATGTTGTGTGCGTTAATTTTATACATGTGGTCGCCGTGGTGGTGTGTTGGCTTTTTGTGGACACAAATACATAAAAATTCAATAAAAAGCAACTGCTGTGGACAGTAAGAGAACAGATAGGCTGCTGGGCTTGGTTAAGGCCAACTTAAAGTTGGTTGTCGGTTTTATCACGGGGCGCTGTGAGTTTAGGTCGCTGACGGAAATCTGGAACAGATCCCAGCCGGACTATTGCAGTTTATGTTGCCATGAGGAGGAATTAGAGACCGTCGAACACCTCCTCTGTAACTACCTAGCCCTGGTACGTTGAAGTTGAGGACCCTTAGCAGGACATCAAGGCTCTCCACAGATTCATTAGCAGCTTGGGCTGGTTGCGAAGTGCTAAATTTCATAAGTGTAGTCACGCTCTCACCCTCTTTTGTTTTGTGTCTGTTTCTTTCTGTGTAATTCCTCCGATTCCCATTCTATACCCCCCTCGTTACCTACATTTCCACCTTTCATCCTATATCCTCTATTGCCTTCCTTCTCTTGAAGGCATTGTACAATAGGTCAATTTCGACCTCCGGGTACTGTACTTGTCTTAACCGATAAGTACACGTCCTCTAACTTAACCTAACCTAACCTAACCTAACCTAACCTAACCTAACCTAACCTAAAGTAAAGCAATTAAATTTCTTTACAGGATTTTAGTTTAAAATTCAGTAATAAAAAGAAATTTTAATTCATCCCGGATCTTATCTAATCATATTATTCAGATCCTTGCTACAAAAGAGTTCTAAAAACGCTAGGAATTGTAACTTTTTAAAGCTCTACCAACTGTAGCTACGGCTTGTGAGACTATTTACAAAAATTTATTTCCTTTCCTTTTTTTTTGTCTCTTTCTAATCTTTCTAATGGCATAACGGAATGACTCTCTGTGTTAATATATGTGTGTGTGTATGTGTGTGTTGGCATATGTGAAATTAATGTTTTATTGTATATCATTTATATGGCAATATGCAGGTGTAAGTATATGTGTGTGACTGGCTGTGTGTGGTAAGATATAAAACCGTTATACACATTAAGAACATAACAATAACCGTTAGAAAGAGGAGGAATTTATTATCCGTGTCCATGTCCATGTCCATAACCATTTTCTTACATAGTTTTTCTTTGTTCTTCTTCTTTTTTTTTTTTGTTGTTTTCTTGTTGTTGTTGTTGTGAAATAAAAAACAAATGCCTTTGAGTGGATCACGTACATGTTCATGAATGAATGGAATACGAATGAAACAAACAAAACCAAAAAGAAAAACAGAAACGGAAAGGGAAGGAGATGGAGATGGAGAAGAACTGTTCAAAGCATTGACCACAAATGTAAATTTAATTTCATTGTAAGCTTGACTTTGGCACTTTGTAGCTTGCAAAATACTCTTTTAGTAGAACTCATCCACATTTGTGTTGGCCCCACTTTACAGCTTCATAGCCTTTAGCTGGCTTCCAATTGTTATGACCATAAACTTTATTTATTTCGGTTCATAAATAAACCAAAAATACAAAAAAAAAAAAATGAAGGAAAATAACCTAAATGCTTCCACATACCATATTTTAATTTAATTTTTTTTTTTGCATTTTCTCTTCTTTTTGCAAATGAAATTAAATTGTAATAAATTTATGCATTTTTTTTCTTTATTTGTTATTATTTAATTTGGCATTTCCATTTCGTTTGGAAATTGAATTATAACAAGAGAATAAAGTTTAAAAATTTTTTTTTTAAATCAATTTCAAAGCATTCTATTTAAAATTTTCTTATTCCAAAATAACTTTAAAATACATGCCAAAAATATAAAATATTTCCAAGAGAAGAAGGACTTTAAATGACTCACAATGAATCGATAATGCATTTTCCAAAAAAAAAAGAAAAAATTCTATTTCAATTTGAAGATCTTTTAAACAGCAATAAGAAAGTCTCTAATTAAATGCTGGAAAAACAAATCTATTCATGTTATTTTAATTACTATGGAGTGAGCTTTGTATCATAAATGCTTGATATTTTTTGAATTCGTTAGTATTGTTATTGGCATTATTTTAAAAGCAAGGAAAACAGGAAAAGTTCAAACACTGGCTTACGTATCATTTTTGATACATCGACTTCCCTAGGGATTCTTTGGTGTTGTGTGTGTAAATTTGAGAGAGGTATTGAAAGTTAAAAGAAGAAAAAGTTGAATTTTCTGTTCATGATATATTCTTGATCCCAGGTCAGACATCAAAACGAAAAAATATTTATTCGGCGACTTCCTCTCAGCAGATTTCTGGCAAAGAATCTGAGAGTAAAAATTGCTATGAAAAGCTTCTCAAAAATCTGTCGTTCGGAGTCGACTTTAAACTGTAGATCCCGTCACTCATGTATAAAATTAACCCACACAACATAAGTGGTGTGATTAGCTATGTTGTAATCCTGACTGAAGGGTTGTAATTGGCCAATTATGTATGTATGTATGATATATTTTTGATATTAACGGCTGTAGTCATAGTATATTATATGTGTGTGACTGGCTGTGTGTGGTAAGATATAAAACCGTTATACACATTAAGAACATAACAATAACCGTTAGAAAGAGGAGGAATTTATTTAAATGTTCATATCCGTGTCCATGTCCATGTCCATAACCATTTTCTTACATAGTTTTTCTTTGTTCTTCTTCTTTTTTTTTTTTGTTGTTTTCTTGTTGTTGTTGTTGTGAAATAAAAAACAAATGCCTTTGAGTGGATCACGTACATGTTCATGAATGAATGGAATACGAATGAAACAAACAAAACCAAAAAGAAAAACAGAAACGGAAAGGGAAGGAGATGGAGATGGAGAAGAACTGTTCAAAGCATTGACCACAAATGTAAATTTAATTTCATTGTAAGCTTGACTTTGGCACTTTGTAGCTTGCAAAATACTCTTTTAGTAGAACTCATCCACATTTGTGTTGGCCCCACTTTACAGCTTCATAGCCTTTAGCTGGCTTCCAATTGTTATGACCATAAACTTTATTTATTTCGGTTCATAAATAAACCAAAAATACAAAAAAAAAAAAATGAAGGAAAATAACCTAAATGCTTCCACATACCATATTTTAATTTAATTTTTTTTTTTTGCATTTTCTCTTCTTTTTTGCAAATGAAATTAAATTGTAATAAATTTATGCATTTTTTTTCTTTTATTTGTTATTATTTAATTTGGCATTTCCATTTCGTTTGGAAATTGAATTATAACAAGAGAATAAAGTTTAAATTTTTTTTAAATCAATTTCAAGCATTCTATTTAAAATTTTCTTATTCCAAAATAACTTTAAAAATACATGCCAAAAATATAAAATATTTCCAAGAGAAGAAGGACTTTAAATGACTCACAATGAATCGATAATGCATTTTCCAAAAAAAAAAAGAAAAAATTCTATTTCAATTTGAAATCTTTTAAACAGCAATAAGAAAGTCTCTAATTAAATGCTGGAAAAACAAAATCTTTCATGTTATTTTAATTAACTATGGATTGAGCTTTGTATCATAAATGCTTGATATTTTTTGAATTCGTTAGTATTGTTATTGTCATTATTTTAAAGCAAGGAAAACAGGAAAATTTCAAACACTGGCTTACGTATCATTTTTGATACATACGACTTCCCTAGGGATTCTTTGGTGTTGTGTGTGTAAATTTGAGAAGGTATTGAAAGTTAAAAGAAGAAAAAGTTGAATTTTCTGTTCATGATATATTCTTGATCCCAGGTCAGACATCAAAACGAAAAAATATTTATTCGGCGACTTCCTCTCAGCAGATTTCTGGCAAAGAATCTGAGAGTAAAAATTGCTATGAAAAGCTTCTCAAAAATCTGTCGTTCGGAGTCGACTTTAAACTGTAGATCCCGTCACTCATGTATAAAATTAACCCACACAACATAAGTGGTGTGATTAGCTATGTTGTAATCCTGACTGAAGGGTTGTAATTGGCCAATTATGTATGTATGTATGATATATTTTTGATATTAACGGCTGTAGTCATAGTATATTATATGTAGCTTGTTAGCTTATTAGATGCCAGACCAAGATTCAAAACTCAGGTTAGTTATTTCCCATTTACAACGAAAGGTTGTAATATCCGATTATATATGTATGTATTAGGGATGCCAAACGGGATCGATTTTTAAAAATCCCGGGATATTTCGGGATAATTCGGGATTCAAAAATCCCGAAAAATCATGGGAAAAATCGCAATTTTCTCTTAATAAAAAAAATATTTTGTGAAAAAAAAATCATTTATATTCCAATTATATCGGAATTCTATACCATTAAAAATAAAATTTAAAAAAGCAATACAAAAAAGTAGTAAATACAGTAGTTGTAAGAAAACTATTTGGATTCCAACAAAGCGATTAAAGCATCTAACATGTGATCTGATAGGCTTGAACGAATTTTTTTTGTCAATATACGCTGCCGTTGAAAAATACTTCTCGCAATCAACATTTGTTGGTAAAATAGTTCCAAAATAGCTGTGTGTAGCTTGTAAATATTCACTCCTGCCACCTCCTGATGTAAATAAATCTTTTCCTTTGGACAGTTGAGTATCTAAATCAGTTACCCTATTAATTCGTTGTTTAGGACTTTTGCATTCTTCGATGGCATCAAATAACTTTTTATCAATAGAAGTAGGGTTTTGCTCATCTGAGAAGCTATTGTCGAAGTCAAGTGATTTAGAATTATTTTTTCAGGACCTTTTGTAGGGTCAAAATACATATGAATTCACAATCCCGAAAAATCCCGGGACAAGTTTTTAAAAATCCCGGGATTTTAGGGATTCACCAAATTCCGATTTCCCGATTGGCATCCCTAGTATGTATGTAGGTAATATTCCTGCTGCTAAAAACAGATTGGTAATTACAACCCTTCAGTCAGGATTATTGATCTAGTTTCTCACACTACTTATGTTGTGTGTGTTAATTTTATCTATTATTAAAGGGATATTCACTTTAAAGTCGACCCCGAACGACAGATTTTTGAGAAACTTTTCGTGGCAATTTTATTTACTCTCTGAGTTTTTGCCAGTAATCTGCTGAGAGGAAATCGCCGAAGAAATACTCTTTGTATTTTGTTTTGATGTCTGACCTGGGGCTCGAACCTTGACTTTACATCTAATAAGCCAATACACTACCTACAAGACTTCGGAGACTTCAATTATAGAGATTTTAATAAGGCGTTTCCACGAAGATACGAAGATTCATTCATCAGACTGTTTGCTTTGCCATATAAAATCCGAAACAAATTAGGCAACTGAGTTAGTAAAAGTTCAGTCAGTCTTGTGTGAAGATGTGACAACTGAGTTAGTAAAAGTTCAGTCAGTCTTGTGTGAAGATGTGGTATGTTTGAAGAAAGTAATCGTGGTTTAAAGAGAAATGTTACAAAGCTCTGTCGGACAATTGACTAGTAATTGTTAATTTTTGTAGGCAAAGAGTATAAACAGATTAATATTATATGGACCCGTATTACATTAAGCTTGATAAAGACGATCCTTCAGTCTATAATTCAGAGATCGGGTGGAAAAGTCTTTTCTCTTTAATTCTTTTCAATATTTTACTGTCCCTTATCCGCCACGAAAAGTATAATTTCAGATCCAAACCGAAAACTAAAAGAACTCGATTATGGTGAGGTCTTCCGACATTCATAATTGGTGACAGAAAGAAAGCAGTACTCACGATAGTTAGAGACAACATACGTTGGATTTCATATTGTCAAGACGATACTAATGGGATTTGGTATCTCTAATTTTCGTATTGATTACCATGTGTGGAGGACATAACATCATTCTGCACCCTTCATTGCATTGGGTTGCATAACAACCCAACTTTTAGTTGCTCTTAACGCATAGATGGGGCGATTGAGCTTCCTTGACGAATATCCTTTGAATAAATAGTCGTATTCAACATCCATTATTATTTTATTTTGCAATTTTTTGTTTGTTTTTTTGTTCCAAAATAATCTTTTCTGTCTTCAAAATTTATTTTGAAAACCTTAACGTACCATAAATTATATCTTAAAGGCTTTTATTATTATTTTATTTGATCTCATGTTGTTTGTCTTGCTTTTATTTCATTGTTCTTCTTTATCTAAGGAAATCCAACTAGTGTTGAGTGCTAATTTGATATTTTAAGAAGATTTCAATTTTATTTTTTTTTGTTTTGCTTAATCTTAAGCCACAAACTTCAAGTCATTTTCAAATATTGTTTTTTTTTGTTTTTGTTCTTCCACTTTTCTGTACATTTTCCTATTTGTATGTACAAAATTCTTGTTTTGTTTTGTGTTCTTCATTTTTATTCAACTTTAACTTCAAATTGTATTGCTTGTAATCCTGTTTATTGCAACAAGACAACTGCAAATAAAATGAAAGACTTTAAACACAAAAACAACTGACAACAACTGACGACAACAACAACAACCAAATTGAGAAAACATTTGACATGACAAATACAATATTTTCTACTTACAACATAAAACAAAACAACAATAACAACAGCAACATCAACAGTAACAGTAAAAATATTTGAAAACAAAAACCTCAAAAACATGAATACAATGCTACAGATGTCCATCTCCGTTTGAAAGGTTAAGTGTAATATACAGTGAAGGGCAAAATATTGTTACAAAAATAGGAAAAATCAAAACACTTGTGTTGTGCTTTTACATCGTTTAACATTAAAATTATTAACAAAAGCTACAAAGACAAAAGCAATGAACTTGTTTACAAATTATCGCACTACTTAATGGAAAAGCGAACATCAGTAAAAAAATGGTAAACAAGTAAACAAAAATATACCAACACACACTAGCATAAAAATGGTAAACAAGTAAGCAAAACTATACCAACGAAACACCAGCATAAAAAATAATAAATTTATAAACAAAAATGCAACAACAAATACTACAAAAATAAATGTAAACAAAATGCACAAACAACAATAATTGAACATCTATGTTCACCTTTACAGAGATCTCGAGAAAGCGAGGCCACGAACGTTCACCAGACTGTTTACGTCGCCATATAAAAGACAAAGCATAGCATGCAACGTTTTTAGTAAAGTTCAGTCAGTCTTGTGTAAAGACGTGTAAAGAAGTTCTCCGTTAGAAGGATCTGTCGAATAATTCTCTATTAATTGTTATTGCTTATGCATAGTATGTAAACATAGGAATAACAAACTAAGCAATTGTTGTTGTTTATATCAAGTTGTGAACAGTGTCATACAGAATTGTACGAATAATAAAGAATTTTAATTGAAACTAAACATAAATCATATTTTAAACATTTTTGAAAGCTAAAAATGTAACAATAATTAAAAATTAAGAATTTTTTTATAAACTCAACACCCTGACCTGCAGTTTCTTTTTACATAAGAACTACAACCCTTCAGTGAGGATTATTGACCTAGTTTCTTACACTACTTATGTTGTGTGTGTTGATTTTATGCATAAGTGGCGGGGCCTACATTTTTGAGAAACTTTTCATGGCAATTTTATTTACTCTCAGAGTTTTTGTATTTTTATTTTGATGTCTGGCCTGGGACTCGAAACTTGGCTTTATGTCTAATAAGCCAGCACACTACCTACTAGACCACAGTGACCAGTTTCTTTTTACTGGCTTAAAATAACATGACAGAATAGCTGATAATATGAACTCAGTAAATATGCTTAATGACGTTAAAGTTTCTTTTTATAAATTCCCCTAAAGTCTTTGATTTCCTATGTAATACTTCACAGCATCACTGTATTCCAATTATTGTTTTAAAACTATGAAAGTGTGCATGTGTGTGTATATGTAAGGATGAGTACATGTTTATTAGTTTTCTGTTTGTTGTTCTCTATTTTACTGTTGTTGTTGTTTTTGTTGTTGTTTTTCCGAAGATGACATTGTACGACAAAATATAAACTGTAATCAGGTTACGACGAAGACAAAACATTGATCGTCATGTCATACTTTTACGTTTATTTGTCTGTTTTGTTCTTGTTTTCTCTCTCTCTCTGTATCTCCATCTCTATAACATTACTTTTCTCTCTCTCTCTCTGTCTTTCTCTCTATAAAATTTGTTGTTTATGTAGTTGTTTAGTTTGGGCATTTATTATTGTAGTTTTCGTTGTCATTGTGGTTATACGTACCATTGTCGTCGTTGTGTATTGTTGTATTATTGTATGCATACATAGCATGCATATTAGTAGTAGTGGTAGTAGTAGTACTAGTTATAGTTTGTTATTGTCAGTCAGTCTTATTGTGGTTACACAGAGAACATGAAATGTTTTTCATTTCATTTTATTTTATGTTGTTTTTCTGTATTATTATTTAAAATATTTTTATTTATTTAAATAAATACACTACACAAACATAAATACACACGATATTTGCTTAGTTAAAATGATAACAACCTAGAAACAAATATTAGTTAGAACAGTAAATGGTTAACAGATTAAGTACACTCTGTTAATAGGTGTTTATGTTGTAGTATATAGGTTCATAGCTTGAACATACTATGCACACAACAAAAAGTTACTTTCAATCAGTTGATTTTTATCTTCACGTTTGACAAGATTGTTCGTGCAACGCTTTCCTGTGAGTTTTAATGCAATTCTACCTACAGACTGGTAATATGACTACCTACTGCTTTTACTTTGAGTCGTTGTAGTCTATTACATCGTGTTTTGCCTTATTAGACGAAAGTCCACTGCTCAATCCCTGGCTTAGACATCTCGAACTAAACGAAAAATGAAGAAAAATAATGTTTTCGGCGACTTCCTCTCATCCTTGCAGTCTTTTAGCAATAAACTCTGAAAGCAAAATAAAAATTAACATGAAAAGTTTCTAAAAATTCTCTTGTTGAAGATCGATTTTAAACTGTAAGTCCCGCCTTTCATGGATAATATTAACACACATAATATGACTTGTGTGCCAAGTGACTAAAGGAGAAAGTGGCCAAGTTGTTTTTAAAATATATTGTTACGTTTTTATATTTTAAAAACGTTTAAAAAAGATAAATTTGTGTTTAGTTTTTAATTAAAATTCTTAATTATTCAAACAATTCTGTATGCCACTATTCACAACTTGTTGTAAACAACAACAATTGCATTTCTTTGTTATTGTTTGTAAACAATAAGAATTACAAGACAATTATTCGAAAGATTTTCAAAACACAATTACTCTCTTCAAACACACCGTGTTTTCACACAAGACATTGGCTGAACTTCACTAACTCAGTCGAATGCTTTGAATTGCTTTTTAAATGGCAAAGCAAACAATCTGATGAATGTTCTTCAAGGTTCATGACTTCACCATCTCGATAGCACTATAAATGTAAACATTGTTGTTTATGTTTGTTATTGTAGTGTAGTTGGTATATTATTGTTTACTTGTTTAAAATTTTTGTGCAGGTGTTTGTTGTTGTATTTTTTTTACTTATGGTATGTTGCTATATTAAACAATACGATAATTTGTAAACAAGTTTGTTCGTTGTATTATTTTGTTTTTTAAGCTATTGTTTATAATTACATTGTTTATATTATAATGTTAAGCGATATAAAAGCAAAACTCTAGTATCTAGATTTTTTATTTTCATAACAATATGTTTACATATCGCTCCTTCATTGCAACATAGTTATATTTCAAAAAATTAAAAATTTGTTGTTAGTTAAGCAAAAAAACCTCTTTTCGACCTTCTGTACATGTTGAAAAAAAAAATCAGTTTTATATCCCAAGCTGAACCGAAGTTATAGCAAAAAGTGTGTTAGATCATAGGACTTACGTCTTGAAAACTTAAATCACATGTTGCCAAGTTCAAGTTTTTTTGAGATATGACTATATTGCAATAAAGAAGCGATATGCATAAATTCTTTTCTAAACTTTGGGCGTCAAAGTTCATTGCAAGATAATGTCTATATGCTAACCTTTAACTTTAAGCAGGATGCTAAACCATTGGTGATTTAAAAAATATCATCAGGATTAGTTTCTCTATATGGCCACTAAAGACCATTAGGGACCCATAAGAAACCTTCAATTGTGTTCGCTTTGTAGCAAATAAGTTCCCTATTTCAGATAGTCCCACGGAATATTGGCAATATCCTTTAAATTTTAAAATTTTCTTGTTGTAATCACACATCGTCAATATCATTAACTCCTGGAAAAGATTTGAACATGCGCCATTATTGCCAGTCGTTTGTAATTGCATTGCCTTGCAATAATTTATCAATAATAGCCCCAGAATGAATAGATCTTCAAAAAGTAATAATAGAGTTACACAAAGGTTTCTGTACATAAAGGCAAAAGGTGTTCTAAAACCCTAACAGTTAATTAGGGGGCCTTTGTAAGCATTGATGATTGTAAATTGTAACAATATACGCACTTATGCGTCCTCTTCGAACTGTTTTTAGTTACATTATTATCACAATTGTAGATCGATTCATTAAACTTCATTCAAATGTTATCTTATCTAAGCTTATAATATCTCCGGTGACTGTACAAAATATATTTGATATGCTAGAGGCAGTATTTCGAAACAATTTTCTCACACATACCCATTGAAGAACATAGATTTTGTTTTATTGATAAAGCCCCTTAAATTTATCGTTAAACAAACACTAGCACTGTTACCTCCGCATACATATACATTTTAATATACAACATATTCATGTTAATATAAATATACATGTATGTATGTATATATCTATGTATATATATGTATATATGTATGTATATATGTATGTATGTATGTATTTAAACATAAACAATTGACCATATTTGCTTAAAACATGTGTTTGTGCGTATTTTTGCATAAATGAATCAACAAAAACAAGATTTTATTCAAATAAACATCAAATGAATTAAAATACCCTACAAGTTTAAACAGTTAATCATACGTTCTATAAGCAGAAATTGCAAAAATTCTTTTAGAAATTATAGAATCAATTCGCTTAATTGTAAATCTGTAAAGATTTCATGTTTGCACAAGACTGTTACGCACTATTGTTGATAAAATCAACGAAAATGAAAAAAATTTAGCTACTAAACCAAAACAATGCAGTAAACAAACCTGTTTACAAATTATCGTTCTGCTTAATATAACAAAACAAACAGAAGCATAAAAAAATTGGTAAACAAGTAAACAAAAATACAAAAACAAACACTGCAACAATTAATGTAAACAATGATGTAGAGACTGAGAGAAGAATATTCGCCTTCAAGAACATTCATCAGACTGTTTACTCTACCTTCTAAAAGGCTAACCACAGCAGGCAACGGAGTTAGTAAATGTTCAGTCTGTCTTGTGTAAAGACGCGGTATTGGCTAGTAATCCTTACTGTTTATGCAAAGTGTATTTATATCTTTTCAAAGATAATGATAATGATTAAGTAATTAGAATAATTCTTTAATATTAAAAAATAAAACAGGAAAAATAAAATAATAAAGCGGAAATAAAAGGCAAGCAATAAATGAAATACAAAATATTTTAAATTATGATGTTTTTAATTAATATTTCAAAAATGTAGTGAATATTATCAGGAAAATGAAAAATCAAGATACTGGCGTTTTGCTTTTATAAACAATCTCTACAAAAACAAAATCATTCAGTAAACAAACCTGTTTACAAAGTATCTTACTGCTTATTGTAACAACAAACACCAGCATCAGAAAAACAAAACTGTAAACAAGTTAACAAAAATACAACAACAAATGTACATAATTGGTCATTACAATCCTTCAGTCAGGATTACATACTAACTTTTCACAGCACTTATCTTATGAATGGCGGGACCTACGATTTAAAGTCGACTCCGAACGACAGATTTTTTTGCGAAGCTCTTCATGGCAATTTTATTTACTCTTAGAGTTCTAGCCAGAAATTTGCTGAGATGAAGTCGCCGAAGAAATTTTTTTTGTATTTTCGTTTTAATGTCTGACTTGGGGTTTTAACTTGGGTCTTCAGTCTAATAAGCCAACACACTATCTACTAGACTACGGAGCCTTTAAATGCGACTATAAATATTGCAAGATTAAATCTAAACATAGTTTTGAGAGGGCGAGTGAGTGGAATAATAAAGAGAGCAATTTTTGTTGTTAACAACAGTGGCATACAGAATTATTTGAATAATACACATAATTGGTCATTACAACTCTTCAGTCTTGATTATTGATCTAGCTTCTCACACCACTAATGTTGTGTGTGTTAATGTTTTACATAAGTGGCGTGATCTACACTTTAAAGTCGTCTCCGAACGACAGATTTTTGCGAATCTTTTCATGGCAACTTTTTATTTATTCCCAGAATTTTACCCATAAATCTGCTGAGAGGAAGTCACCACAGAAATATTGATTCATGTTTCATTTAGTTAAGGTTGCTGAACCGTGACCTCTACCTACTAGACTAAACTATTAAATAGCGATTCAGGACTAATTAAAAAAAATAAATTATGAATTTCACCGGATATTTATAATATTTACACAGCGCCATCTATACCTAATTCGTATGGCAAAAATCAAAAAAAAAGCTACATAAACAGAATAATGTAGTAAACAAACCTGTTTACAAATTATCGTATTTTTTTATATAATACTAATAACAAACACCAGCATAAAATATGGTAAATAAGTAAACGAAAATATACCAACAAACCCTAGCATAATGAAAATGGTAAATAAGTAAACAAAAATACAACAACAAACACTGCAAGAATAAATGTAAACAAAATATACAAACAACAACAAAGAAACAACGATGTTTACATTTATACATACATACATAATGGGTCATTGCAACCCTTCAGTTAGGATACATACAAAATTGGCCATTATAACCCTTCAGTCAGGATTACGACCTAGCTTCTCACAGCACTAATGTTGTGTGTGCTAATTTTATCTATTACTGAAGTGACCTATAGTTTAAGTTGAACTCCGAACGACAGATTTTTTGGAAAACTTTTCATGGCAGGTTTTTTTTACTCTCAGATTTGTTTCCAGAAATCTGCTAAGAGAAAATCGCCTTAGGCCAGACATCAAGCCTGGGGTTCGAACCCTGGCTTTATGTCTAATAAGCCATTACACTACCTACTAGACTAAGGCGACTTGTATTGTTTGAATAATAAAGAACTAAACACAAATTTTTTTATTTTATTTGGAATCTATGAGCTCATATTTTAAATGTTTTTAAAAGGCAAAAACCGTAACAATATGTTTGCCAAGAAGTATAAATATGAGTTAAGTGAGTTACAATCGTATTTCACAATATGCTTGATAGGACATAATCGAACTTAAACTTAACCTTGATTATTATTGATCTAAAGCAGCTCAATTTGATTTTCGCATTGCCATGCATTTGCAAATATTTTCCAATTTATTGTATCACATGACTATGGGCGTCAGAGGACATGGTTTTTATTTTCCTAATTTCGACAAGCCAAACCAACACAAAGTGGAGGTGTGGCTCTGGGTGTTTCATGTTTTATTTTGCATTTTTAAATTGTTTTTCTTTTTTTGTTTTTTATATTTTGAAAAATAAATATTTTATAAGTTTTATTGAATTTAAATAAAAAATATTTTAATACGAATGGATTTGGTTGCTTTCAAAATAAAATACAAATAATTGAAATGCTTGAAATTAAAAATGAAAATGAATAATAAAAATTAAGCATCAAAATCTATTATTAATTTCAAATATAAACACACACACACATTCACATACTTTGTTTATACCCCGTGTAAACACATGTTTAAACATGAAATTATTCCTTATTTACACTACCACTGATGGCAGCATGTCATTTGAAGTACAACAATAACAGCAACAGCAACAGCATTACAATACTGAGTATTAAACACTAGCCATTGATGTCCATTAGATTCTTAGAAAGTGTAACTACTAAAGCCAGAGTTGCTTGTTATTTCCAACCAACAATCTTTACCTTTCGGTATAGAGTGACATGCTGTAGTCCTTTGTCATTTTCATTTTCATTGTCCTGTGATAATCATCATCAATCAACATCAGAATGAATGATAAAATTACTCGAAAATAGATTTTTTTTTTTATGTTTCACATCTTCATTACGTTGTATTTACACACAGCAGATGTCAAAAGTTCATTTCAATTCAATAGAACAACAGCATCTAGCAACAGCAATAGCAACAAATAACCTGTAAATAGTGGTAGAGAGACATGAATGGAGTGAAGATGATGGAAGAAAAAACAGAAAATAATTTATAAATTATTGTTTAAATAATCATTTGAACAGCTGACAATAACAAATGAAATATGACCATTACACAGACAGAGATACCCACACACACACAGAGAATACAGACTGAAAGAGGAAGAGGAGACCAACCATAGAGAATAAAAAGTATTTTGAAATAAATTGGTTTCCTAGCGATTATAAATGTCTTGACATTTATTTTGCAGAAAAACAAAATTATTGTAAAGATTTAAAACATAAAATAAAAAACATACGATTCTGTCTTTATATAGGGTAAGCCATTTAAGAGTTTAAATTTAAAAAATTTAATTTTAACAAATTTCTTTTCTTTTTGTTTTTTGGTGTGAAGTACAATTATTCCGTCTGAAGAGGGAATATCTGAAGTAGCCGTAGTCTAGCAGGTAGTGTGTTGGCTTATTAGACGTTAAGCCAGGGTTCGAGCCCCAGGCCAGACAAACAAAACAAAGTACAAAAAGTTTTTTTCGGCGATTGCATCTCAGCAGATTTCTGGCAAAAACTCTGAAAGTAAAAAAAACCTGTCATGAAAAGTTTTTCAAAAAAGAAAAAAATCTGTCATTCGGAGACGACTGTAAACTGTAGGTCCCGCCACGTATGCATAAAAATAACACACACAACATAGAGGATAGTTGATATGTATTGCAACCAACTTCAGGTTGTTATCATTTGTAAACCGCTCGTCTGACAGCAGACATATTTATTCCAAGTGACAGTTCATTTTATTATTTACAAGCTTACAAAAGCATTTTGTTCTATTGGATTCAGAAAAAAAGTTATTCGTGATGGAATTCAAGCGTAATTTGCTTTATATTTCGCTGGAAAACCAGAGGTGGCTATCGTTTGAGCCTCCCAGCATTTAAGTGTGAATAGATCATTTGTTTCTCGTACCATTCATACACAAATGGTCATTTCAACACTTCAGTCTGGATGATTGACCTAGTTTCTAACACTACTTACAGAGTGGCTGATATATAATGCAACAAAGTAAGGCGCTATATTTTTTTTAATTTTATTGTTCAAAAGCAAAGAATCTGTTTAGATTTGTTCGAATTGGCCACCTCTGGTACGAATTATGGCCTTCAAACGGCCGACTAAGCCATTACAAGCTGCACGAAAGTGGTTCATTTTTTGGCCCTTTCCCGTCAAAGCACCGTCTTGAGATAATCGACACTTTGGTATCTTTTAGTGAGAACCTTGGATTGAGATCCAGAGATTTTGGTGGCCATTGTGCGGTAGAAATAAAGCGGGAAAACTCATTTTTAAGCCATTCTTGGTTGACGCGTGCTGAGTGCAATGGTACTGACTCCAGTTGAAATGTTTATGGTCCGCGGCCGAAATGTTTGTCTGCCCAGGGCTTCATACTGTCTTTAAGACATTTTCCAGATAATATTCGGCATTTATATTGACCTCACGGTCAATGAATACGAGCGGTGGCCAATCGCAATCTGGTGGCCAATCGCAGGTGTAAATTTTTAGCTGACCTCTTTGGCAAGTAAACCCGATAATTTGTTTTGTTCACAAACTACTCAATTTGAATGGGTTCTCATGGGAGGAAATCAAATCGGTAACTGGCCACTTTTGTGCAAGCAAGTAACTCCTTGGCTCTTTACAGTCTATCTTTTTTGTCCACGGTGAGCTCTTGCATCTTTGGAATTTCAATGACTTCAGTCCACGCTCATTTTTCAATATGTGTTACATCCGTTCGCGCAATATGTTCAGCTCACGAGCAATTTTTCTACCACTGCCGCGTGGATTTCAATCAAATCTGGCGTTCGCTTTTCGAATCATTTCAGGTGTTGTTACCGTTTTTTTTGGACGCGATGCAACACTGCTAGTATCACGGCAACGACCAATGGTACGAGAAACAAAAGATTTCTTCACATTTAAAATGCTGGAGGGCTGTAACGATAGCCACCTATGGTTTTCCAGCCAAATATGAAACAATCACGCTTTAATTCCATTACGAATAAGCTTTTTTCTGAAAGCAATAGAGTACAAAATGCTTTGAGCGGTTTACAAATGATAACAACCTGAAGTTGATTGCAATACATATCAGCAATCCCTGTAATTGAATTTCATAGTCGATATATAAATTATGTAAATGAGCCACCGAATCTAATTGGAAGTTTTAACATTCAACCACAACGATACATGTGGGCAAGACATACAGCTGTACTTGGAAAAACTTTATTCGGAAAATCAGAAAGGAAAAGGGAGAGAGAACATTGTTATTGACTTAATCGATATCTTTTGCTACCGAAAGCTTTTTACCTCACATGGCAATGGTTTTGTCACATTAAGTTTCAGCTTCAGTTCTCAATTGAGAGTGTTACTGATAAGAGTGACAACAAGCTTCCTTACCTAAACAATTGGAAACTTATAAATGTCCCCAAAAAAACCACTCGTCAAAACACTGGATTGTATCTTATCAGAGCGGCTTCAGACCTGGAAAGTCAACATCAACAGATCTTTGCACTACGTCAAATCCTAGAAATTACCTACGAAAATCAAGTCACATACACCATCTTTTTGTCGACTATAGGCTGCTTTCGATAGTCCCATAAGGGATCGTTTCTTGCCGGCAATGTCTGAGCTCGGTATACCTGCGAAGGTGATAAGACTATGCAGAATGACGTTGAGCAATTCCTGCAGTTGGATCAAGTAGGAGTGGACACTCGACAAAACCTTTTGATAATGTGCGAGAGTTTCAGACAAACGATCCTTATCATGCGACCTCTTCAAATTCGTCATGGACAGTGTTCAGCGAAAGGCGGGAGTGCACGTAATGGCACTATTTTCAAAAAAGTGTCCAGTTGCCTTGGGTACTTTGACATATTGGCATCATAGGGCTTACCAAGCGAGATGTCAGTGTTGTCTTTAGTGCTATTGAACGGGAGGCTAAGAAGATGGGTCTGGCAGTAAATGAGGGCAAAACAAAGTATATGAGATCAACAAGTAGAGCCGTGCGGCATATTGATTCTCAAGTTACGGTCGATGACGTTACTTTTGATACAGTCAAGGAATTCATTTATCTTGGCTCCGCCGTTATCACCGAAATGATGTCAGTCTAAGAGATCAAGTGCAGAATTACTCTTGCCAACAGGTGCTATTATGGTCTCAATAGGCAATTGAGTAGCAGAGACCTTCTCGTAAGACGAAACTAATACTCTACAAGACGCTCATCCTGCCCGTGCTTCCTTACGGCGTAGGAACATGGATCACTAGTTGCCTGGAGAGTATTCGAGAGAATAGTCTTACGTAAGATCTTCAGTCCAGTGCAAGTTGGCGATGATTTTCGCATCCGATTAATAGTGAGCATGTATGAGCTCCTCAACGACATAGACCTTGTAACGGCATATTATATCCAGCGGCTACGCTGCCTCGGTCATGTCGTTCGAATGGAGGAGAATGATCCGGCGAAACGAATATTTGATGCAGGGATCTGCAGAAGTCGGCGAAGAAGACGACCTTGTATCCGTTGGAAGGACCAAATAGAGGAAGCCCTCTCATTGATTGGTGTAACCAACAGGCATAGGCGCGCAAAAGCAGAGGCACCTGGAAGAGTGTGTAGCGGCTGGTCGAAATCCGTAAATCGGGTTGTTATGGCCAACTAAGAATAGAAAGAAAGATCGATCTACGATTAACATTGTCAAATCACAGCTGTTTGGCAGCAATTAATAACACAATTTTTCAATATGTGTTACATCCGTTCGCGCAATATGTTCAGCTCACGAGCAATTTTTCTACCACTGCCGCGTGGATTTCAATCAAATCTGGCGTTCGCTTTTCGAATCATTTCAGGTGTTGTTACCGTTTTTTTTGGACGCGATGCAACACTGCTAGTATCACGGCAACGACCAATGGTACGAGAAACAAAAGATTTCTTCACATTTAAATGCTGGAGGGCTGTAACGATAGCCACCTATGGTTTTCCAGCCAAATATGAAACAATCACGCTTTAATTCCATTACGAATAACTTTTTTTCTGAAAGCAATAGAGTACAAAATGCTTTTGAGCGGTTTACAAATGATAACAACCTGAAGTTGATTGCAATACATATCAGCAATCCTGTAATTGAATTTCATAGTCGATATATAAATTATGTAAATGAGCCACCGAAATCTAATTGGAAGTTTACATTCAACCACACGATACATGTGGGCAAGAACATACAGCTGTACTTGGGAAACCTTTATCCGGAAAATCAGAAAGGAAAAGGAAGAGAGAGCATTGTTATTGACATAATCGATGTTCTATTGCTACGGGAAGCTTTTTTACCTCATATAGCAATGGTTTGTCATATTAAGTTTCTGCTCCAGTCCTTAATTGAGAGTGTTATTGATAAGAGTGACAACAAGTTTCCTTACTAAACAATTGAAAACTTATAAATCCCCCCAAAAAAGGGTGCTAGATATCAAATTACTGCGATTTAGAAAGAAATAAAACCACTCGTCAAAACACTGATTGTATCTTATCAGAGCGGCTTCAGACCTGGAAAGTCAACCATCAAACAGATCTTTACACTACGTCAAATCCTGGAAATGACCCACGAAAATCAAGTCAGCACACACCATCTTTTTGTCGACTATAAGGCTGCTTTCGATAGCCCCATAAGGGATCGTTTTCTTGCCGCAATGCCTGAGCTCGGTATACCTGCAAAGCTGATAAGACTATGCAGAATGACGCTGAGCAATTCCTGCAGATCCATCAAAGTAGGAGTGGACCCCGTCGAAACTTTTGATAACGTGCGAGGTTTCAGACAAGGCGATCCCTTATCATGCGACCTCTTCAAATTCGTCCTGGACAGTGTTCAGCGAAAGGCGGGAGTGCATAGCAATGGCACTATTTTCCAAAAAAGTGTCCAGTTGCTTGGGTACTTTGACAATATTGGCATCATAGGGCTTACCAAGCGAGATGTCAGTGTTGCCTTTAGTGCTATTGAACGGGAGTCTAAGAAGATGGGTCTGGCAGTAAATGAGGGCAAAACAAAGTATATGAGATCAACAAGTAGAGCCGTGCGGCATATTGATTCTCAAGTTACGGTCGATGACGTTACTTTTGATACAGTCAAGGAATTCATTTATCTTGGCTCCGCCGTTATCACCGAAAATGATGTCAGTCTAAGAGATCAAGTGCAGAATTACTCTTGCCAACAGGTGCTATTATGGTCTCAATAGGCAATTGAGTAGCAGAGACCTTTCTCGTAAGACGAAACTAATACTCTACAAGACGCTCATCCTGCCCGTGCTTCCTTACGGCGTAGGAACATGGATCCTATTAAGAACTAATGCAGTTGCCTTGAGAGTATTCGAGAGAATAGTCTTACGTAAGATCTTCAGTCCAGTGCAAGTTGGCGATGATTTTCGCATCCGATTTAACAGTAAGCTGTATAAGCTTCTCAACGACATAGACCTTGTACGGCATATTAATATCCAGCGGCTACGCTGCCTCGGTCATGTCGTTCGAATGGAGGAGAATGATCCGGCGAAACGAATATTTGATGCAGGGATCTCCAGAAGTCGGCGAAGAAGACTACCTTGTATCCGTTGGAAGGACCAAATAGAGGAAGCCCTGTCATTGATTGGTGTGACCAACTGGCGTAGACGCGCAAGAAGCAGAGACGCCTGGAAGGATGTGTAGGGGCTGGTCGAAATCCGTAAATCGAGTTGTTATGGCCAATTAAGAAGAGGAAGAAGGATCGATCTATGGTTAACATTGTCAAATCACTGCTGTTTGGCTGCAAATTAATAACACAATTTTTTCTAATTGAATGGTCATCAAACGTTTGATGCAATAAATCGATTGTGGCAGAAGATGTGTGTCAAGCTTCATTATCCTATTGAAACCAAACATCGTTCATATCAATACCATGAAGAGTGGATACAAAAGAAGAAAAGTGGATACAAAATAATTGGTAAAGTAGCCCTCATTTTTTTTTTATATAAAAACCAGCACTCAGGGGATGGCCCCTACTCGTGCAGTGCATTGTGCATGTTTAGGAAAATACTTTATTGGAAGGTGGAAAGAGGGAGTAGTGTTTGTGGACATTTGACAAAATTCTAATTGACGGGAAAAACTCTCGCAGGAAGTTCATTCCCCAAGCGTGCAGTGCGGGCAAAAAATTAATTCGTCCTGTAATGCATTGTGCTGTTCACTGGACAATCAACCACGAAGGGATGTGCTCTGCGAGAAGCTCGAGTACCATGTAAAAATATGTGACCAAGCCATCTAACTTTCGAGAACACCTCCCATTATAGTACCGACGATGCTCCAACGAATCAATAGAGTTGGATACCCTACTGTTATTAATAAGCACATTCGCCCTCTCCTGTACGCGGTCGAGAAGCTTCAAAATAGACTTTGAAGCACCGGCCCATACTGGAGAGTTGTATTCCATCCGGGAACGGATAAAGGTCCTGTAAATAGTAAGAAGGTTGGATGGAGTGAAGTATTTTCTGCACCGTTTCAAAAAATCAAGGCACTTAAATGCTTCCTCCGACACTCGAAAAATGTAATCCTTCCAACGAGCATCACAACTAATTCTCATGACCAAAACATCAAGAGCATCCGCCTCCTCAATATTTACAGTACCCACAGATAGAGATGACAGAACACCAGTGCCAGCATCACGCCGGTGTATCAAAAAACAACATTGGGTCTAGTGCGCATTGAAATAGAACCTGTTCGCGCGGAACCACTCAGTAATTGTCATCTGGTCACCTTTGAGTGCGTCATTCATTTTCAAACAAACAGTCCCTTTAATAGTCTCCTTTGACTTCTTGACTTTCTTTTCAGTTTGTTTGGCAATACCTTCGCTTGGATCAATTAAATTTGTTATGAAATCATCGTAAAAAACAAAAAATATCTTAAAGCTTTAAATTATTTTTCCCTGTTTTTTATTTTATTTTTATTTTTAATTTTTTTGTTTTTTTTGTCAAACAATTTCCATTGAATTGATGAATATTTTCGAATTCAGTTGGGTTTTGAAGGTCACACAGTCAAATCGTATGTTTTTCTCTATATTTTGACTATTTCTATTGATTTTCCATGACATTTACAACAAAGTTCTTTTGTTGTTTTGTATACAAAACATACGTCAAGTGGCCAATTCACACGACTCAACGGGAGCGTATGATTAATAATGAAGAATTTTTTTCAATGAGTATTTAAAGAGATAAAGTAAGTATACGCCAGAGTGTACACTAAAATATTTCATTTTGCAGAGTGAGAAATTCTTAAGGCTCAATAAAACAAGAACGGGTTGAAATTTTGTCAAATTTATTTTATTTTTGTTTTTTTTTTTTTGTTGTTGTTGTAAAATACACCTGTTCCGTTTATAAATAGAATATTATTTCATTCATATTGTTACGAAAATGGGATTCGTATTATCTATCTATCTCTATATATAAAAATGAATGTGTGTTTGATTGTTTGTGGATTTGTTTGTTTGAAGTTTATAGACGGATAAACGGCTGGGCCGATTTTCTTGAAATTTTAACAGTATCTTCCTGTATATCCGAAAGGAACTTTATGTTAAAATTTCAAGTAGGCGTGGTGCCACGCCCACATACCCAATAAGTATTTAATATCGCATAACTCATAAACTCCAAAAATAAAGTCCTCAAATTTTGTATAGATGACTTTCATGTATATATGAACAAAAGGGGCGAATTGGCTATAGTGGGCGTGTCACCTCCCATAGTCTATATCTATAAAAATGAATGTTTGTTTGTATGCACCTTATAGAATCGTAAACTATGCATTTGATAATGTTATGATCTTTAGAAAAGTTGTTACGCATGAGCCGGGGTAGGATTCTTAGTTGATATGATTAATTTCCGGCAGGTGGCGCCACTGAAAATTACTTAAAATCAATTAAATCTTAAACTGTGCATTTTATCATATTATGCTCTTTAACAAAGTTGTTGCGCATGAGCCCATGAAGATTTCTAAATTGGTATGACCAATATCCGGTAGGTGGCGAAACTGAAAATTACTTAAAATAAATTAAATTTTAAACTGTGCATTCTTTAACAAAGTTGTTAGGTATGAGTCCACGGAGATTGGTGCGATTAATTTCCGATGGATGGCGTCCCTAAAAATGATTCAAAATGAATGACAAGCAATAGGTCGACCTACACCCCAGGCACGGAAGAAAAGAGCATTACGAGCCACAGATTCAGACGAGCACTGTGACCGGAAAATCTTTGAGTATATGCCGCTGAGACCCATTCGCATGAACCACTTGAACAACGACAAGTGAGATTCGAAACTGATCGAATGCATACTACTCAGGCCCGTTAATCTGAATCATCAGGGTAACGGGAAAATAAGTCAATAAAATGATTCAAAATTAATTGAAAATTTGTCTAATGCCTTTTCCTTCAAATTTACTTCGTTGGGGGCGCAGCAACACGTGCAGCTAGTATACACACAGAAATGAATGTGTGTTTGTTTGTATGTTTGAATGTCATAGACGATTAAACGGTTAAACAGATTTTCTTGAAATTTTAACAGTAACTTTCTGTATGTCTGTAAGGTGTTATAGACTACTTTTTCTTTTGATATTTTAAAATGAGCGATGTGCCACGCCCACATATGCAACATTATCTGCTCTTTGTAAGATAATAAAATGGGTATATTGGAAAAACAATAGCAGCAAGATAACTCAAATTTTGTACAAGTAACTATAGTTTCAATATAAATATTTTGAACAAAAATGGGCGAACTAGCAATAGTGGGTAGAAGGTGCCACTTCCATATAAAGTAAACACAAAAATCTGTATATCTGTAATAAAACTGTAATAGCCAGATTCCCCAATATTTGTACAAGTAACTTTAGTTTAAATATAAATATTTTGGAAAAAAATAGGCGATCTAGCAAAAGTGGGCGTGAATCCTCCCATATAAAATAAATTATAAAATCTGCATATCTAGAACACCAGAACAGTTAGACTGCTCAAATTTTGTACGAATATCTTTAGGTTCAATATCAATACTTTTGTTAAAAATGGGCGACCTATCATTAGAGGGCATGGCACCTTCCATATAAAGTAAATACTAAAATTTGCATAACTGGAAAACTTTAATAGCTGGAGTCGCCAAATTTTTATATATTATTTTTATTTTATATAAACATTTTGGACAAAAAATGGGGAGTCTAGCAAAAGCGGGCATGGCACCTCCCCTATGAAGTAAATACTAAAATCTGCTTATCTAGAAAATCAAAACAGTTAGACTATTCAAATTTTGCACGAATATCTAAAGGTTCAACATCGCTGTGGTCTAGTAAGTAGTGTGCTGACTTATTGGGCGTAAAGCCAGGGTTCGAATCCCAGGTTAGACATCAAATAAAATACAAAAAAATATTTTTTTGGCGATTTTCTTTCAGCAAATTTCTGGCAAAAACTCTGACAAAAAATAAAATTACCATGAAAGTTTCTCAAAATTTGTCGTTCGGAGACGACTTTAAACTGTAGGTCCCGCTACTATGTATAAAATTAATATATTGATGTCGCCGTGGTCTAGTGGGTAGTGTGTTGGCTTATTAGACAAAAGGCCCGGTTCGAATCCCAGGTCCAGACATCAAAACGAAATAATATTTCTTCGGCGACTTCCTCTCAGCAGATTTCTGGCAAAGACTCTGAGAGTAAAATTGTCATGAAAAGCTTCTCAAAATTTGTCGTTCGGAGACGACTTTAAACTGTAGGTCCCGCCACTCCTGTATAGATTAACGCACACAACATAAGTGGTGTGAGGAAGCTAAGTCGTAATCCTGACTGAAGGGTTGTAATGGCCAATTATGAATGTATGTATGTGTTAAATTTAAACCCCATATCCGTATCAATATATCAGCTTTATAATGCTATGATGTAAAATGTCACGGTCTAACCTAAAAATATAACGAAGGAAACTTTGTTTGATCGTTAATCTTGGAAAAAAAAACTCAGAATGCTTGATAAACAATAACTGAAGAGTTTTAGTTTAGAAGCAACGTAGACGCGGTGAAATATGAAAAAAAAATTAAATTTTTATACAAAAAGAGTGCCCTTTACAAAGCATGCTTAACCTTCAACTTAACCTTCAACATTTTCACAGATTTTTATTCTGATATTTTGACAACTACACCATTGATTTGCCTATTAATTGTCATCATTCTCGCTGGCAAATGTTCTACAATTGTAATGTGTTTTCAATTGTCTGTTAATCTTTAAAGAAAACAATTAAAATTAAAATAAAAATTAAAAATTTAAATAAAATTGAACTAAAAAAAAATAAAATATTTGCCAACGGATGGCAATAAAAATGTATTAAAACCGAGACATATGCATACACTGGTATTGTACTCGCCGTATGGTAGATGTCTGTGTATTCCTGTTGACATGTGACAATTCCTGTCACACTTATGCCAAAGATCATAATGAAATTTATATCCACACACACACGCCAATAAAACGGTAATTCGCCCGTGCTTTTGTCGGGTGTTAAATGAATTAATGGTTGCTGTTGCTGTTGCAATTATTGTTGTTGTTATTGCTATATTTTTTTTTATTTTGCAAATAACAATGATTTTTAAAAAATAATGGTTAACATAAATACAGAAAAAAAGAAAAAGAACAAGAAAACAAACATTAATTCACCTTATAACACATTAAATGCATTTGTTATGTTTGTTTGGCAATATCCAACGAGACCCAATACCCGTTGCGCTTTGCCAAGCTCAATTGTAGCCTTCTTAAGTTATTTAAACTAAACTAAACTAAGTCCGCGTTAAATTCTCGGCTTATTTGTAATCAAATAAATTGTTTAAAGACTTGAAACCGCACTTAAGGAAGTGCTATCCCATGAAGTTGTGATGGACAAATACCACAATCATAATTTTTCCTTTAATCTCAGAACCATTGGGAGGTTCTGATGGAGCGACTTAAACTGCTAATGTCGTGTACTGTTAAATCATCCATATAATTCACATTAAGTTAACTTCTTCTCTTCTGACATATTGCTGGACATGTAGCTAATAGGTAAAGAACACTTTCTTCTCGCTCATATCTACAGTATCTGGAAAAATTTATTAGTAAATCAGCAGGACCAGGTCTACGTCTCTCATGAGCGACCATAATTTATTTATTTATTTATTTATTCTTGATACCGTGCGAGGTTTCAGACAAGGCGATCCCTTATCATGCGACCTCTTCAACTTCGTCATGGAGAGTGTTCTGCGAAAGGCGGGAGTGCATCGCAATGGGACTATTTTTAAAAAAAGTGTCCAGTTGCTTGAGTACGCTGACGACATCGACATCATAGGGCGTACCAAACGAGATGTCACTGCTGCCTTTAGTGCTATTGAACGGGAGTCTAAGAAGATGGGTTTGCCAGTAAATGAGGGCAAAACGAAGTATATGTTATCGACAAGTAGAGCCGTGCGGCGTATTGATTCACAAATTACGGCCGATAACTATACTTTTGACACAGTCAAGGAATTCATTTACCTTGGCTCCGCCGTTACCACCGAAAATGATGTCAGTCTGGAGATCAAGCGCAGGATTACTCTTGCTAACAGGTGCTATTATGGTCTCAATAGGCAATTGAGTAGCAGAGACCTCTCTCGCCAGACGAAACTAATACTCTACAAGACGCTCATCATACCCGTGCTTCTTTATGGCGCAGAAGCATGGACCCTATTAAGAACTGATGCAGCTGCCAAGAGAGTATTCGAGAGAAAAGTCCTACGTAAGATCTTCGGTCCAGTGCGAGTTGGCGATGATTTTCGCATCCGATACAACAGTGAGCTGTATGATCTCCTCAACGACATGGACGTTGTACAGCGTATTAATATCCAGCGACTGCGCTGGCTCGGCCATGTCGTTCGAATAGAGGAGGATGCTCCGGCGAGACAAGTATTTGATGCGTGGATCTGCGGAAGTCGGCGAAGAGGACGACCTTGTATCCGTTGGAAGGACCAAATCGAGGAAGCCCTGTCATCGATTGGTGTGACCAATTGGCGTAGGCGCGCAAGAAGCAGAAGCGCCTGGAAGGATGTGTTGCGGCAGGCCGAAATCCGTTAATCGGGTTGTTATGGCCAATTAAGTAAGCAAGTAAGTAATTTATTTATTCATTCAGGCGTAAATACAGTACAAAACAATAAATTAACATAACAAAAATTAATAAAAAAAAAATGTGATTGATTGATTACGTTTGTACATTATTGTTCAATTAAAAATTTAATTATTGCAGTATTGAAATGCTTTCCATTGCTTGATAATTGTATGTTGTTCGGGCGTTCATTCCAGAGATGAATTGCATTGATGTAAAAGTAGTCTCTCAGATATCCGTTTATGGTATCTAACGGCTATTAATTTTCAAGCCTTTATTAGACCTTGAAAAAACTAATCTATTAAACAAATAATGGGGTTTCCTAAGATAGATGATTTTATGTAGTTACACCAGAGTACGGCACTTCAACAAATTTGATATGAGAACTCAGATGTCCTACTGTATCTTGTACGACCATAAACATATCTAAAAATACTGTTATAAGTAACCTTAAGCCTGTTCCTATTTATTGAGTCACAACTAGAAAACAGTTCACATCCATACAGTAAAGTGGGGAATATTAAACGGAGTAAAATATTGCGCTAGATAAAGACTTCGCAGCATGTCAACCGTTTTACCATAGATAGCATTTATATGGTTGGACCAGTTAAGACTGTTGTTAAAGACAACTCCAAGATTCTTAACACTATGTACAGTCTCAATAGTGGTATTATTAATCCGGAATTGTGTAAGCTGTGCCGTATAGTTTAGCTTGCCTATTATCAAAGCCTTTGATTTCCTCGGATTGAGGCAAAGACCATTAATCGACGCCCATTGAAACACATTATGCAAATCACAATTTATCCTTCGTATACAATCTGTAATATCAGACGGCATAACTAATGTACAGCTGGACGTCATCTGCGTACATTTGTGCATTGCAAACCCTCAACTTTGTTGGCAGGTCATTAGAATAAATTGAATATAAAAGTGGACCAAGTTTCGAACCCTGTGGGACACCTCTAGATGTTAAAATATTGCCTGATACAGTACCATCATGATACTAAAATTGACTTTTATCCCGTAGATACGACGACATTAGCTTGACAGCAGTATCCAAGAAATTGCTCAAGTGTTTTAAATTTTGCCATAGAATAATATGATTAACGGTGTCAAATGCCTTAGAATAATCAAGTAAAACCAAAAATGATGTCAAATTGTCATCCGCACTTAATCGCAACACTTCCGAAAATCAATGAACGCTGAAATGCAGCTGTGATTAGGTTGGAAACCAGACTGTCTTTTAGAAAGCACCCCATTACCATACAAGTACTGGATTATCTGCTTATAAATTAATTTCTCGAAAATTTTCGATAAGTATGACAATATTGCGATTGGGCGGTAAGTTCTATCCTGTTTAGGCACAGAATAGTGGATTCCACTAATGAAGCCAAGTCCTTCTTTAGAGTTAAATAACAGTCATGGTTCATTCCATGGCATATTCATAACAAGGTAGAGTTTTGGAATATCAAAATTTTGTTGTTTTTTAGTGTTTTCTTTTGGTAATAAATTTCTTATTTTCGTTTTCTGCAGATAGAGATTAATTGATAGCCTAAATTTTATTAAAATTAATCAATTCTAAATCCTTAACTTCTAGTGTTACACGACTTCGATGCAGTGTTAACATATTGGCATCCTGAAGGATCTGTGTCACAAACATTTCTGATGCCGTTTGTACCGTTTCCATGGTAGTCGGTGTTATTTTTGTCACTACTGTTGTATTACTTGCGATAAGTTCTCTTACTTGTCGAGAGAACGCCATCATAGGTATCACTTTTATTGTGCTACATTGTAAACGATGCACTTCCTTGCAAAAACGTTTTTCAAACTGTACTGGATTTCGTTGTTTTCTTAGACGCCTTACAGTAACGTCCCTGTCTGTTGTTGCAGCTGAACTAGTCTGTGGTTGTTCTAACTCTAGTCTTTTTGGTTGTCTAGGATTCGGTTTTTTTTACAGTTTTGCCCTTGAATTACCGACACTTTGTTGTTCATCTTAAAAACTACCTGCTTGTCTCATGGTTGAACACCGACGTGGTTCAGAGTGTCATATGTGACTGGTGGTATATTCCAAATCATAATCGGTTACATCATTTTCTCTGTCGTGTGTACAAAATTCTGAAGCATTAAATGCTTCCGAAATGGATATCCTAGAGTTAGTACGTCTTTGATCTTGCTCTCCATGGGCAGTATCTATCTATCAAGCATTGATAACATTTCACTCAACCCGTATTCGCCTGGCTGGCATTAACAGAATCCATAACTGCATTGTCAGTTATAAGCAAACGCATCTTTAAAGGGTTTCCAAAGTATAAGGACTGCCTAGAGAAATCGATGTTTCCAATGTTCTACTATTTTACTTAAAATACCTACATTTCCCTATGTTTCCATCACGGAGTTGTTTAGATTAGAACCCAGTACTTTTACAGTTAACTGGCTATTAGAACGTGTGGCAGACTTATTTTCATCGGGCATTGTAGCCTGTATTATCGTACTGATCTTAACGATCTTAACGGCCAAGTTCAAATTACCCACAACAAAGATGAAACAAAACGAAAGTGCAGCCATTAGAATTTCGTTTGTATGTTCGAAAGTATATGTCCTTGTTCCATCTTGTCCCCTAGTCTCAATTCTTCTACTTTAACTAGAGGGGGGCTAGGTTTCTAGCAACATCCATTAGCGTCAGTCATTTGTTTATCCAGTTGACAACAAAACATATTAGTAAGACAATGAATATAATCTAGAAACTGGTGTTTTGCTTTTACATCAGTTTAATATTAAAATTATAAACAAAATCTACAAAAACAAAACAATGAACTTGTTTACAAATTATCGCACTGCGTAATATAACAACAAATACTAAAATAAAAAGAAATGTAAGCAAATCAACATAAATATACCAACAAACACGAGCATAAAATGAAAAAAAAAAAAACAAATAAACAAAAATACAACAACAAACACTACAAGAGTAAATGTAAACAAACTACACAGAACAACAATAATGAAACAAAAATGTTTTTATTTATAGAGATCTCGAAAGACGAAGCCAAGAATATTCGCCTTCAAAAACATTCATTAGAGTGTTTATTCTGCCTTATAAAAGATAAGGCAAAGCAGGTGACTGAGTTAGTAAAAGTTCTGTCAGTCTTGTGTAGGGACGCGGTGTTTTTGACGACAGTAATCTCCATACAAAGATCGGTCGAATAATTGCCTAGTAATTGTTATTGCTTTTTCAAACTATGTAAACAGAGTAATAACAAACAAAGCAATTTTTGTTGTTTACATCAAGTTGTGAACAGTAGCACACAGAATAAAGCGAATAATATAAGATTTCAATTAAAATTAAACGCAAAATTTATTTTTATTTTATTTGAAATCTATGAACCCATATTTTAAAAATTTTTAAAAGGTAAAAACGTTACAATATCAATTCAATTAATTTATGGCTTGTGCGTAAAAATACACATACAAACATACATATTTAAGTATGTACATACATGTCATATAAAAATCTTTTTATTGTAATAAGAAAAGACCTCTGATTTATTTTTTTCAAGTGAAAATGTTTTTCAAATAAAACGTTCGCAATCGTAAAGAAAAATCTGAAATGACAGACAAGTAAGTACACTTTGTGGGCCTTCAATTCCAATGGGACTGAGTGTGCATGTGACATTTATTGTTTGTTATTTTACACTTGAAATCCATGCCTGAAAAGTCATTGACTTGAATAGTTTTTTTTCATATGTTCGATTGTGATTGTAGTATTTTCGGAAATTATGTGTAGTTTTTCAGAATTTTTCATATTTTGCAGCCACTTTTAACATTCAAAGAAAATATTTATAAATAGAATGGCAGACATTTTAAAGATATTGTGAGGAGTGATTACAATGCACGTAGATTTTCTTTGAAATTCGTAGAAATGATAATCTAGTGTATGCCAGACTTGTTAGCACATTGCAAAGAAAATGAAAAAATTTTGGTATTTTTTTTTATAAAACCAGCACTCAAGGGATGACACCTACTCATGCAGTGCATTGTGCACTTACATCGTTTAACATTCAAATTTAAAACTAAAGCTACAAAACAAAAAATCAATGAATTTGTTTAGAAATTATTGCACTGCGTAATATAATGAAAACATCTGCATACAATAAAGATAAACAAGTAAACAAAAATACAACAACAAACACTACAATAATAAATGTAAACAAAATATACAAAGAACAATAATGAAACAACGTTGTTTACGTTTACAGAAATGCCGGGAAGCTGAAGCTATGAATATTCACCTTCAAGAACATTCTTCAGACATCAAAGCAGGCAACTGAGTTAGTAAACGTTCAGTCAGTCTTGTGTGAAGGCGCTGTGTGTTTAAACAGGGTAATTGTGATTTGAAGATCTTCGTTACAAAGATCCGTCGAATAATTGTTTTGTAATTATTATTGTTTATAGAAGGGGTATAAACAGAGGAATGACAAATAGAAGCAATTGTTGTTGTATACATAAAGTTGTGAACAGTGACATACAATATTGTAAGAATAGTAAGAATTTAAATTAAAATTAAGCATCTATTTATTTTTACATTGCAAATAAATCTACGGGCTTATATTTTAAACGTTTTTAGGAGGTAAAAACGAAACAATATTGTAAACCTTTACAGCAAAATATTAAAGAAGAAATATCAGATATGCTTCAATTACTCGAAATTGCTTGCAAATCCAAAACTCTTTGAAAAAATTGTGACTGAGCCTTTATGTCATCAAATATCTTCAAATTTAACCTCATATCAATATGGCTTTCGAAAAATGGCTGCTATTAATATTGTTACGAAAGTGGAAATGGTGTTGTTAAAATAATAAACAAACGCTCCAAAAACATCACAGTGCACTGTTCACGTGAGCAATGAATGAGTAAAAAAATATAGCAACAAAAATAAAGCGCCTGTTTACAAGATCGATGAATAAACAAGAATAAAGGATAAAAAGACGTAAATAACCAACAACAAAATGAAGGGAACAAAGAAGTAAACAAGAAACAACAATGTGCAGTATAAAATAGCGAACAGAGAAATAACCCAACAACAACTAATCTACCTGCTCGAATGTAAACAAGAAACAACAAAAATGAAAATAAGTTGTTTACATTTTTAGATTATTCCCGAAGGACGTCATCGTCCTTCAAGGGCATTCATCACACTGATGATCCAGTAATATACAAGGCAAGTTAAAGTGAGCAGGGCGGATTTTGAATTGAATCGTGTAAGATGACGTCACGTTGGTTGAGAATTAAAATCTATCGTGGATTCAGAGTTCAGAGTTTGAGTTGAATCAGTCGTGTGTGCAGACGGCACGTTGCACTCGAAGTGTGAATTAAGCTAGACGTGTATAACAACATTACGTTGGTTGAAGTGATAAATCAATCGGTTGTGTGCAGACAAGTTGCGTCTGAAGGAACCCGTTGTTAGTGTTGTGCTTACAAAAAGGTTGTGAGCGAGGAATAACTAGCAAGTGTTGTTGCTTACAAAAAAGGTTGTAAGCAAAGAATTATCCCGAAGAAACACATATTGCGAAATTTATCGTTGTATACGTAGAATAAGCTGGAACAGTGACACAAAAGTTGTGCAGATAATAAAGAATTCATTAAAACTAAACACGAATTTATTTTTACTTTATTTGCAATCTACGAACTCATATTTTTAACGTTTTGGGGATGACAAATGTGTAGAATATAATTCAAACGTTTTAAAATAATTTAAGCTACAATTCATATTCATATACCGGGTGTTTAGAATTAATGTCTTAATTTTTTCTAAATTTTAAAACTAATTAAGGCCATCAATTAATAGACAGAGTTTAAGTTAAGCAAGTGAACAGACGTTGCTTTTTAGTTCATGATTTCAATATAAAATTCTCGTCCATAAATTAAAACTGCCATCAAATCTAATAGGAATAAAGACAGAGAATCTGTGAAACATAAAAGAGAATATAAATTTCCCTGCAAAAAGAAAAGAAAATGAAAATGAAAAAAACATTCAAAAATTGCAACAGATGAACATGATGATGATAAACAACCAAAATGTTCGCCTCTTCTTTTCTTTCTTTTTTCAATTTTGTTTTTCTACGCTTAGTTCTGTTACAGCTGCATGAATACTGATGATAATGATAAGGATAATGATCATAATGAACAGACAGACAAATGGAACACACACACATACACTTGGAAAAAAAACTTAAGCAAATACTTACGCTAAATGCCACATTAAATGCGTGCAGAGATTTTTTGAGAGAGAAAAATCAGCAGGATGTGATTTATTTGTTGCAATTTTAAATGTTTAAACAGCAGCAAGGAAAGGGAAAAATGCAAAACGAAAAAAAAAAACACAAGAACAACAACAACAGCATCATCTGAAGAAATATTTTCAACACAAGAAAAATTCTTTTCTTTTCCTTTCTTACTCTCCTGGTGTGCTTCTCATCATCATCGTCATCTCAAACAACAGCTGCAGCAACAATCAGCATCAACAGCCAACAACTGGACGTTGAGTATTTCTTCTTGCTTGTTCAGTGACTGTTTAATGGAAAGTACATGGAAAACTTCAAAAAAGAAAAAAAACAACAACAAAAAAGTGCCTCAAGCAACAGAAAGGGGGTGGGCAAAAAGCATTAACTACGCCATTACTATTGCCAAGTGATGGCGAATGAGATGAGAAGAACACAAAGTTGAGACTCGGGGAAAATTGTAAGCGAAAAAGAAACAAAACAGAGAAACGAAAAAAAAATTTTCTTACTGATTTTGGTTGGTAATAAAAGAAGAAAAGTAAAAACAACAAGAACAACAATAGAAATGAATAAAAACAAAATTAAATTTAATGAAAAAAATAAAGGAACTACTCGTACAACTACTGACAAACGAAAATAAACAGGGTGTGGCATAAAATATAGGACATACAACACAACATAATGAACAAGAATTCAAAAACTGCAGATCTCAGCACTTTCTTGCATAAGATCTTTGCTTTGCACATGAGTACTAGAGATAAGCAAAGAATCATTCTTTCGCTACTTATAAGCACTCATGAATTCTCATCTCTGATCACTCATCATTATTATCTGATTCATTTGTACCCACTGCAATGTTGTTTTATAAGTACTTACTTACTTAATTGGCCATAACAACCCGATTAACGGATTTCGGCCTGTCGCAACACATCCTTCCAGGCGCCTCTGGTTCTTGCGCGCCTACGCCAATTGGTCACACCAATTGATGACAGGGCTTCTTCTATTTGGTCCTTCCAACGGATACAAGGTCGTCCTCTTCGCCGACTTCCGCTGATCCCCGCATCAAACACTCGTCTCGCCGGAGCATCCTCCTCCATTCCAACGACATGACCAAGCTAGCGCAGCCGCTGGTTATTAATACGCTGTACAACGTCCATGTCGTTGAGGAGCTCATACAGCTCACTGTTAAATCGGATGCAAAAATCATCGCCAACTCACACTCGACCGAAGAACTTACGAAGGACTTTTCTCTCGAATACTCTCTTGGCAGCTGCATCAGTTCTCAATAATGTCCATGCTTCTGCGCCATAAAGAAGCACGGGTATGATGAGCGTCTTGTAGAGTATTAGTTTCGAGACCATAATAGCACCTGTTGGCAAGAGTAATCCTGCGCCTGATCTCCAGACTGACATTGTATTCTGAAATCATTGTCCTTGAAACGTTTGCCGTGGTCGTCAACTTTAGAGGGGATCTTTATTGAGGCTATTGTTTTGGCTTTCATTGGATATAATTTTTACGTGGTGGGTTCCAAGCCCTACGCACAACCCGAATTTATCGTCCAGGGGATTGGACCTCGCTGCACGCATTAGTTAACATCTAGCGGGTGCTAGAATGCCATCCAGGAGGGGCCACGAGGAGGCTGCATGTCAACTTGAATACAGCAAGACAAGGATCGCCCTGGTGGTCGCCATGTGGGCCACAGTCAGAAGCTTTGCCTTGTTTGCATGCATTCCATCCCTCCCTGTTTTATAAGTGCTGGTTGCAATAAGTAGACGTACAACGTTGACATCAAACTCGTACCATTCGAAATACGTTTGATTCATAAGCCTACTCATTTAGATTCATAACTTTGGAAAAATACTTATAATACTTATGAATAACTCGAGTCATTTTAGTTGTTATTGCATTTAGAAATCAAAGAAAAAAAAAAAAAGTATGAAAAAGACAGAACAGCAAGCAAAGTATTTTAATGTTCGCAAGCGAGTCATTCGTCGAAATAAACAACATCATACGTGTTGCTAAGTATGAATATAATGATGAGTACTTTAAACTTTGAGTATGAGTAGAGGAGGTTCCATGATATTTAAATAAGTATGAATGCGTATAAGTATTCTATTCATCTTTTTGAATACTCATTGCTGATCTCTGATGAGTACCCAGAATTCAATGCCCCGTAATAACATCGACGATCATACTAAGCAAGCGGAACTGGAGCTTAAGGAGACTTGTCATGCGCATTTTATTCAGCTTTGAATACATTTTCTTCGCCGTCCATGCCCTAGGACGACTATCTATTAATGACAGGCTCGACGGGCCCATTATTAACACGCTGACTGCCGACTACTAGATAACTCGTAGAATGCTTTCCCTTCTAGGTTGACAAACTACGAGTTATCTCGTACTCACGAATGAAAAAAAATTAAAATTGTCAATTTTTGGCCAGTTTTCTGCAAATTTCCACGGCAGTCAACGTGATAATTATAAGTTTGCACGTTTTCAAAGGTTTTCCCAAAGTCGAAAATTCATCAGAGAAATTCATCATGAAATTATTGGGGTATTTGAGGGCTATAGTAACCTGGCATCATCACAAACTGTACTGTTCCTTTTCATTTCGAGTAAATTTCTTTTCTAACTTCCTTCATTCCAATATCTCCAATATATTCATTGGATGCAGGTAGGGAGGTTAAAGAGGTAGCTCTGATACCAAAAGCTCACTTGAACATGCATAGCAGCCCGTAGTGATGCCGAAGGTGAACGCTGTCCCTGTACTGATCGAGTTCCATTGTACTAGCGAAGAAGTTAGTCAGCGCAGGACCAGCACGTTAAAATCACGACTATCCTACGCTGGAAGTCCAGCTTGTAAGTTTAATAAACGAAGCTACATATAAGCATTGAAGCACGGTTGATTGAAGAGACAAATAACCTATTTCAGCACCCTTTCAAGAGAGGGTCGTTCTCTTTCTTGGCAGATTTGCAAACCCAGTGCAAAAATCATTAGATGGAAGCTGAATTCTTTCTGCATATCTTCCCACAATACAATGACTATTGTAAGCATGCTATAGCCCTGCCATGGGATTTTGATGACATTACGATCAAGTCTGGCTATAGATGGTGGGTTTGTCTCCTATCAATCAAGGGCAATATAGGTCTGGCAATTGAGAAAGTTTGGCATCCCGAAAAATGTTGTTGCCTAATGGCCAATTAAACTAAGATGAGTGTCATATCCAAGTCGTTTGACAAGGATTCCGGAATAAGTGCTCGATTTCTGGCCATTTCGTTAGATCTGCAGACTCCCGGAATGTGTTTATGCCCTAGCACCCTAGACAAGTGTACAATTTTTGACTCACTTCCTTTTCCGGAATGGATTTTTAATGTGTTGGAATTTGATGTCAAAAAACGTTTGTTCTGTTAACCCCGAATTCTGGTCTAAGATAACTTTACGGTTTGAACACCAACTTGGCTATAATTTTCACCCCTAATACCTGAACAAAGAGCAACTTTAACCGATTATTATATCTGTTCCATAAGCTTGATAACATACTAAAGAAACGCTTCCATTTACTTTCAATTTACCAACTTCAATCCATTTCTTGGCTCTTAGTTTCTGTCAAAATTTTTCTTTCTATGCACGGTAATGAAATGAAAATATTCTCTAAAAAATTCTTTAAAATAGAATGTGAATGAATGTGTTTAAGAAAAATATGTTTTCATAATGAAAAATAATAAAATGAAAAACTGAGAAAGAGAGAGCATGAGAGAGAGACAAGAAGAATTACGAGAATAGAAAAAAACCCAAAAAACAATAAACGAAGAAGAAATGCAATAAAAAAACAACGTTGAAAACACCATAAAAAAGAAGAATAAAAAGCAAAAAGGAAACGAATTCCAAATGGCCAGCCAAGTGAAATGAAGTACGTACTAAACAGCATAAGAACGGTCAAGATAAGAAGTGGTAGTTGCAGCATTTGTTCGTCATTTATCATCAGAAGCACAAGGACAAGCATAAGCATAAGCACAAGCACAAGCACAAACAAAACTACATTGCTTGAGATGAAACTATCATTTGTCCGTTTGTCTTAAAATACGAAGTGAAGTGATAAAATGATAATGAAAATGATTAAGTAATAAAAATAATTCTTTAATATTAACAAAAACAAAATAATAAGACAAAAAAAGAAATAAAATGGAAGCAATAAATAAAATAAAAAAAATATTTTAAATTAAGAAATAAACTAAAATACAAACAACGCAGTAAATTCAATGTGATGTTTTTAATTAATATTTCACAAATGTTGTAAATATTGTGAGGAAAATAAAAAAAATGTTTTACTTTCATAAAAAGTCTCTACAAAAATAAAATAATCCAGTAAACAAATCTGTTTACAACTTATCTTACTGCTTAATATGACAACAAACACCAGCATTAGAAAAAAAAATTTGTAAACAAGTAAACAAAAATACAACAACAAACTCTACAAGAATAAATGTAAACAAAATATACAAACAACAATAACGAAACAACGATGTTTACATTTATACAGATCTCGAGAAGGTTAAGCCAACAACATTCCCCGTCAAGAATATTCATCAGACTGTTTACTATGGCATAGTATAAAAGGCAAAGCAAATCAGGCGACTAATTTAGTAAAAGTTCAATGAGTCTTGTAACGACACGTTTAAGTTCGGATGCTGGGGTAGTTCAGCGGCGTCCAGTGGTTTTGTTTTCTGTTTTATAAAAACCAACAATCAGGGGATGGTCCCTACTCATGCAATGCATTGTGCAGGTTTAGGAAAATATGTTTTAGGAAGGTGGATAGAGGTGGCGTCCAGTGGTTCCATAAATGAAAGCCATTCCCTTGTAGATTCTAGGCTATTTATTTACAATTTGTAAAATAACTTAAAATAGCTTATTTATTACATTACGTTAGGGCTACAACGAGTTCTAAATTAAGCCTTATATTAATTAATAAGCCCTAGGCAAACCAAATACGGTTCGTCGAGTAATAGTGTCAGTCCCGTCAACCATACACTCTGGATGGTTGTGGCTCTGAAACCTCTGGTGTCCGTCCAGCACCAGTGCGTAAAACGTTAGGGGTATTAGAGTCAGAACAACAGTCACACGGTTTCTACTGTAGTTGCTACTGCACCCCGGCCACAGTTATTCAAGTTAACCAAAAGGCAATGTCAGAGCAACAATCAAACGACCTACGCACAAGATGATTGTGGCGCTGAAACCTCTGGTGGCCGTCCAGTATTTTTTTTTTGTTATTTTTTTTTTATTATTATTAAACCTGCACTCAGGGGATGACCCCTACTCATGCAGTGCATTGTGCAGGTTTAGGAAAGGTGGAAAGAGGGAACGGTAAGAAAACGAGTTGCATATGCTGGTGATAAAATGGCCAGTGCTATACCTTCACCACTAAACAGTCCACAACAATCGTCCCCAAGAAGCCCGCAGAGTCTCACACCACTTATGTTGTGTGTGTTAATTTTATACAGAAGTGGCGGGACCTTCAGTTTAAAGTCGACTCCGAACGACAGATTTTTGAGAAACAAGAAGAAAAAGAGAAAAAATCGCCGAAAACTGGTTTTACGTCTAATAAGCCAGCACACTACCTACTAGACCACGGCAATTCCGAATGTATCAATGCTGAACATACGCTCTGGATGACTGTAGCTTCTTTTGTGCCTTGTTAATACCCCGGGATTGTTAGTCGAGTCAACTAAAGGGGAATATCAGGGCAACAATCAAATGGCTTACGCACAAGATGATTGTGGCTCTGAAACCTCTAGTGTCCGTCCCGTCACAGTTGGCAACGTTTTACTGGTTGTAAACAATTCACAAGGGGGGAGAATCACACCACTTGCGATTTGTTTATGTCTATAAGCGTAGTCGATGTCGCAAGATCGACCTGCCTGCCTTACCCGCAACTCGTCACCAACAAAAGCAACGAACGTAGATCAAACATGATCGAACATCGAACATCGAACATGTTGTGGCCTTCCATACAACTTAAACATGTGAGAGAGGTCTTATCTATAATAAACATTTTTCCAAAAGTAGACCATAAGCGCTTAACAAGATTATTTTAAATATTTAATGCACAATGGGCTTGATATGACTTATTCTTAAATAATTACAATAATTTTATTAAATAATAATCTATACAGTGAAGAGGCGGTCCATTTGTAGATCTCTATTACAATTATCTGTCCAATAATTGTCTAGTAATTTTTATTGTATAATCAAAGGTTGTAAACAGAGGAATAACAACAAATACCAATTGTTGTTGTTTACATCAAGTTGCACACAAAATAAAGCGAATAATAAAGAATTTTAATTAAAATTAAACGTAAATTTATTTTTATTTTATTTGCAATCTACAAGCACATATTTTTAAACATTTTTAAAATGTGAAAACGTAACAAAAAATTATGAACGCATGGGCGCAAGGAAGTGTAGTAAATCACTATTATTTCGCATTATTTTGTTCAGCTTATAAATATGAAATATTTTCTCGTTTAAATTATTTTCTTTATTCTATGCACGTTAAAAAATGTTCGTTTGTTTATGGGTTTTATTAACGAAAATTTTGCAGAAACAAAAAAAAATTATTTTTGTTTACCAATAATATTCACTTCGATTGGATCACGAATATTTACAAACAACAGCAGCAGAATATTTTTATTTTATTTTTCCAAAATTTTTGTTTAAATACGCTACAGAAAATTTATGGAATAATAAAATTAAAATCCATAAATTGAAATATATAAGCGGGATATGCCAAAAGTTGAATACAGAATGCATGCAATGCGTATGGCAATGATGATGTTCGGAATCATTGTCTTTACATTTTGCCATGGTCTTACCTTTTCCCAAGTATTTGCTGCCATCTGTCCTCTTCTTTAACCACCATGTGGATTACATTCTTTAGAATTTCTTGTCGAAATCCAGTAGAAGAGTATTGGCTTTTTAGACGTTAGTTCGTGATTCATATCCCAGCTCACATACATCCAACATATCGAACTTTGAATGAAAATAATCATTTTCTTCAACGAATTTCTCTTAGCAGATGCCTTAGTAAAACTCTGGAAGTAAATTAAAAATTGCCGTGAAATGTTTCTCAAAATATTTACCATGCGGAGTTGACCCATAACTAAAGGTTCCGTCACTTCTAAATAAAATTAACACACACACAACATGGGTTTTGTGAGAAGCTAGGTCGCAACCCCTACTAAGTAAAGATTGATTTTTTAAGAGCTATAGGAAAATTTTTCAAAAAAAAAACCACATAAAATTCAGAAAAATGCATGAAATTTTTACTTGAATCGATATTACGGTCCACATAATTTAATGTTTGACGATTATTCTATGCAAATGTTGATCGCGACTGCACCTCAAATGCTCCATCCGTTTAGTTCAATTTTGGCATACTCTTTCCAACATTTCGGACGGTATCTTACGAATAAATGCTTCAATGTTGTCTTTCTTTGCCTCAATTTCAGCGGGCTTTAACATCGACCCACAAAAAGTAGTCTGAAGGCGTTAAATCACACGATCTAGGCGGCCAATTGACCGGTCACGAACGTGAAATAAAATGTACACCGAACTTGACTCCTAATAAGTCTATTGTTACGCGTGCTGTATAGCATGTAGCACCGTCTTGTTGAAACCACATGTCATGCAAGCCAAGCTCTTGCATTTTGGGCAAAAAAAAGTTGCATATCATCTCACGATAGCGCTTACCATTCACAGTTACATTACGATTCGCAGCATCTTTGAAGAAGTGCGGTCCAATGATGCCACCAGCGCAAAAGCTACTCCAAACTGTGACTTTTTCTGGATGCATTGTAAGCTTTTGCAATGCTTCTGGCTGATCTTCACTCCAAAATCGAAAATTCTGCTTACTTTTGTATCCACTGAGTCAAGAACACAATTTTTCGATAAAGAAGTGAATCTTCAGGTAACTTTTCAAGAGCCCATTCACCAAAAATTCTGTATTGCGGTAGATCGTTCGGCTTCAATTCTTGCATCCGCTGTATTTTGAAAGGATCTCACCTAAATCCTTCCGCAAAATTTTCCACGTTGTTGAGTAACAGATGCCCAATTGCTGTGAACGCCGACGAATCGATAATTGATGGTCATCATTAACACTGGCCGATTCAGCTGCGATATTTTCTTTAGTTCGCCCTCTACGTAAGCGTGTTGGGTGGTTTAATGTCCAACAATGTAAATTTGGTGCGAAATTTAGTCACAATAGCCCGAATAGCCGCTTCAGTGGGTCGATTAAACTGAGCATAAAATGGAAGAAGATCGCGCGATGTACTTTCTTAACTTGAGCACCCATTTTGATAATAAAATTTAATGATTTGCAAGCTTTGTTCATTTGCGAGACCATTCATGGTTAAATTATAGACCAAACTGAAAATGTTTGACAGCGAAACAAACGCACACGAAACGTGCGTGAGCTGTTTTAACCAGTGTTGCCAAAAAGATAATACCTAAAAAATCACCCGTTACATTTTAATAAAGCTCAAAATTGATTTATCTTTGATAGACACCCCCATACATTAAATCGTTTAACATCCTAATACGGCAGTCGATCCTGATAGAAAATACGGCAGTCCGTGACTATCATTCTGGCTAACGTGTTAATAATATTGAAGTCGACGTAATGTAGTGGGGAAGCGAAAGCGTAGTTTACTGACTTACTCTCAGCAGACTTCTGGCAAAAGTTCTGAGAGTAAATAAAATTGCAAGGATAAGTTTATCAAAAAAAAAAATCTGTCATTCGAAGTCGACTTTAAACTATAGGTCCCACCACTTATCAATAAAATTAAGCCACACTATATGGGTGATGTGAATATTACTGTCCAACCCTTCTGATAATCCTACACTGTTCTCCAAAAAAGACTTAGATAAGGCATAGAGATTGGCCTTCTATAGGATAGTGGAGGATAGGGATACTATCAAAAAAATTACAGCTGCTACGATTAAAACGCTGGCAATAGTTCTCACAATTTGATGGAAGTTTACGATACATTTTCTAAATATTATCGCATTTTATGTATTTTATGAACGCCATGTTTCTTTTTTCTTGTCTTGTTTAATTTCTTAGTTTTAATATTTGAAGAGGACGTCGTTACACCTGAATCATTTTTTAACCGCACCATAGAAGAAGTAGTCACATCCTCCCTGTGTGGGAGGTTCCACACTGTTGTGCCCACTAGGGGAACTACGGTGATATTACTTCGGATTCGAGTTGCTTTGTCTCTTAGCCCCTGCATAGTCATATCCACGTCCGTAATGCATATCAAAAGTTGAGGGGACATCTAAGTGTAGGATGATTTTAAAGTTGTCAATACCAACACAACATTTCATGTGCATAAACAAAAGAATATCCAACTGCATATAAGCAGCGACCACTTGACTCAATGTTGCTGACCCTCGCTGCAGCGTGTGTCGCCACAATAGTAATGGGCACACGTGACGATCATTTGACACTTTGTTGAGTGATCGCCGGCAGTATTGATATGCATATAATATGCACTATGTGTGTTGTTATTGTATTACATAGCTAATGATTGTGTGTGGCTCTCTTCACACTTTATCGTGGGAATTATTATGAACAGCGGACCCGTATCGTATGACATCCACCTATCTTACAATAAACACACACACAAACCCTTAATTATATATAGTTAAGCATTAATTGTACACACAAACACGGGTTCTAGTATTAAGCCAAACCAATATTGAATTAGAAGTAAGGGGTTGATTTGGAATTTGTCAAATCAGCCAAAATTTTAGTATAAAAAAAGCGGCATTTTCCCTCAAAGAATTAATTAATAACAAACAATCAAACAGTGCGCCTTAGAGTGCACTGAGACTAAATTAAACAGAATCTTTTACTCCATGCTACATAAGTGTCTCCACTATTCCTTTCATCGAGATTCCTGATTGGAATTTCATTTGGCACGTGTGCCAGTGTCATCTATGTTTCAGTTGCCTCAAGATCTTCTTCTTAGAATGCGCTCTACGTAATTTGCCACGGAGACCCAATTCACTCAATCGCAATCATAACGTCGACAATATTAGTGGCAGTGATCGTTCTTAATATTTGACGTCAGTACAGACTGATAGCTCTGCCAGCGCGCACATTCGAAAACAGTATGTCCAGCATCATCAATTACTTCCCCTCCCTCGTAAAGAAAGTAAGGGTAGGATATTTCTTAAACAAAGATAATTGCTAACAAATCACCCGTTAGTTGTTATGAGTATTTAAACGAGTTTGTAAGTAAAAGAAGAATAGAAAATATCATGACACCTTAAACCCTAAAAGGTATTTTGGAACCAGAAGCCCTAACAAACAAACTAACTAACCAACGTAGTATATTTTAAAAAATATCTTCACTAATTTCACTATCATAATTTTATTAATAAAGTTTGTTTAATAAATTCAATCGTTTTTTATTACAAAATAAACGTTAAAGCCTAGCTAAAGTTTCCATTGACAGGTAGTGACATGCTGCTGTAACAGATAGAGGAAGAGAGAGAGAGAGTGAGAAATAAAACAGAAATTAAATCCTGCAATAAATAAACAGAAGAGAACAAAAAAAAAGAATTTCAAAATGAAGTCAAACATCAATATCGGTAACAATTTTTCGAAACCAAATATTATTTAAGCCATGGCATTAAACTTTTATTTTTTTTTTTGTATTTATACTTTTAAAACACACTGTAAATATGAAGGAAAAAAAATAGAAGAGCAGCATCAAAAAAAACCTTTAATTTTGTGAAAATATTTTCAAATTAAGTTAAAAATCCTTGTTTTTTATTGTTATTGTTGTTGTTGTTGTTGATAAATTAATAAAAATAAAATTTTGATATGCAATAACGGTAAAATACAAACATCAACACACACCAATACAACACCCATACATACATTACAAAGAAGAATTTATTTTTAAAATGTTTTTTGAAAAAAAAATTATGAAAGTCATGCGGGTTAATATGAATAAATTCCACGTGAATTTGTGAGTATGTGTGTGCGTAAGAGTGTATGTGAATTATTTGAAAATTATAATGAAATTATCTACGAAAAAACGCCAAAAAAAACAACAAAAAAGTTTAATAATTCCAGCATAAAAGTGTTGCTTTTTTGTTTATAGAAAATATTCCATAAAAGTTGAAAACACGAATTCTGATGAATTTTTATTATAAATGTCTCAACTCCATATGCTGAATAAATGAATCCATCCAAACGTATTTCTTGAAAATTAAGCGATAAAACAAGACAAATAAGAACAAAAAACAGAGATTTCTTTTCACGCCTACATACGTTCACATGTTTCCCATAAATTTCCGCATATAAAACCTTTCAACATAATTTGAAGCCATTTCAGCAATTCCTTTTCGGAATTTTCCTTTATTTCATGGCTTTAAAATAGGCAACGTTTTTTAAATTTATTTTTTGTTCAAACTTGAACAATATTCTTCACTTAGGTTAGATTAGGTGAAATGACGTCAAGATATTTCCATTGAAGCCTTAATATTAATATTTCCTTAAGCTGCTATCACATACATACATAATTGGTTATTACAACCCTTCAGTCAGGATTATGGATCTAGATTCTTACACCAATTATGTTGTATGTGTTAATTTTATACATGAGGCGGGACCTACAATATAAAACCGACTTCAAACGACAGATTTTTTCAGGCATTTTTCATGGCAATTTTATTTACTCTCAGAGTTTTTGACAGAAATCTGCTGAGAGGAAATCACTGAAAAATATTTTTTGTATTTTGCTTTGATGTCTGGCCTAGGGCTCGAACTCGGACTTTACGCCTAATAAGCCAACACACTACCTACTAGACTATGACGACACACACTCTACTGGATGGTTGATATGTATTGCAACCAACTTCAGCTTGTTATCATTTGTAAACAGCTTATCTGACAGCTGACAGATTTATTCCAGTGACAGTTTATTTTATTAATTACAGGCCTACAAAAGCATTTTGATCTATTGCATTCAGAAAATAAGTTATTCGTGATGGAATTCAAGCGTGATAGTGTGATTGTTTTATATTTGGCTGGAAAACCTCAGGCGGCTATCCTTAGAGCCCTCCAGTATTTAAATGTGAATAAGTCTTTTGTTTCTCGTACTACTGCGCGTTACCGTGATACTGGCAGTGTTGCAACGCATCCAAAAAGTTGACGAAAGAAAACGATAACAACACTAGAAATGATATGAAAAGTGAAAGCCAGTTTTGATCGAAATCCACGTCACAGTGGTAGAAAAATTGCTCATGAGCTGAACATATCGCAAGAACGGATGCAATTCATATTGAAAAATGATCTTCGACTAAAGCCATTGAAGTTTCAAAAAGTGCAAGAGCTCACCAATGGAGAGATAGACTGAATAGAGATAAGGAGTTCCTTCGCTTGCACGAAAGTGGTCAGTTACCGAATTTGGTTTTCTCCAATGAGAAATCATTCAAAATTGAGCAGTTTGTGAACAAACTAAATGATCAGGTTTACTAGCCAAAGAGGTTAGCTGAAAAGTTACTCCTGCGATTGGCCATCAGACCTCAACCAAATGGTGTGGGACGCCGTAATAGCCGATGGCCGCTCCCAGCTTGTATTCGTCGACAGTGGAGTCAAAATAAATGTCGAATATTATCGGGAAAATGTCTTAAAGACAGTATTGAAGCCCCGGGCAGACAATAGGACTCAGCACCACCGCACTCAGCACGCTACAACCAAGAATGAAAGTTCCTCGCATCATTTCTACCGCATAATGGCCATCAAAATCTCCGGATCTCAATCCGTTGGACTTTTCCGCCTAGGTCATTTTAGAGAATAAGGTTCAAGGTTCGCATTCGAATTAGGATTCACCACTTACTGCGAATAAATTTTTAGAGACCGCCGATCAGGATCGCAAAAATATTATTTATGGCACTTGAAAAAGCCAAAAACGGTTTGTTTAACATCAAATTTATTTAACTTGCTTGCAACTAAAATGAAAAACGAAAAATAAAAACCAACAACAAAGGAATTCAAACTAAAACAAATTTTTTAAATTCAATGAATTCAGTGAAAATAAAAATAAAGAACAGACAGAGTAATAAAGTATGCCGTACATGCAATGCATGTACTGCGTAATGTTTTGTGTTTGTGTTTGTGTTTATGATTCAATTCCACAAGCTCTTGAAATATCTAATTTTAGATAATACTTCTCATCATTATTCTTACACTCGCATTTTGCTTCTCTTCTCTTTTCTCTTGTTCATAAAATATTTTCTCTTAAATTGTCACTGCAGCGTGGTAAATATGGAGGCAAAAAGTAAGTAAAACTCATTTAAATTCGTTAAAAGTTTAACATTTTTATTCATTAATTGGGTTTTGGTTTCATTGTTATGTTGGACTATTCCAATACCAAAAAAAAAAAGAGAAAAAAACAACGGAAAAAAATCAACAAAAAAAACATAAGCAAAACAAGAACTAAGTCAAGGAATATCGTTTCAATTTACTCTCATTACATGCACACACCCATACCCACACTCTGTCTAGAAGAGCACACAAAAAATAAAAAAACAAACACAAACACAAACAAAAACAATATGTCTGTGAAGGTTATGCTTGTTTTAAGTATGAGTATGAGTGTGTAACTGATTGATGAAAAATTTTCTCCGGGCGCTACAAATTTTTATTCCTACGAAAAATGTTCTGTGAATGTGTATGTATGCGTTTGTGTGTTGGAACTCAATGATAATGTGCTTTTGTTTTTGTTGTTGTTTTTGTTTATTTATTATTTTTTTTTTTTATTTTGTAAATAAAAATGGAAGAAAGAAAATAAACCGAAACAAGAAACATATTTTCTCTCTTTTAATGTGAAAGTATTTGTGTGTGTGTGTGTGTCTGTGTGAATGGAATATAGAGAGAAAGAGAGAGATTTTTATTTATAATTACTTAAGCTAAATTGAAAGTTTTATTATTTTTAATTAAATAACAATATTTTTAAAGTTTTTCCCCTTTTTTTTTAATTACAGTGGTCAACTAAAAAAGACATAAAGTAGATATAAAAAAGAATTAAAAAAAAAAATCAAATAAAATTTTCGAAATTAGAAGCACACTAATATTCGGTTTGCGTTGCCTCGTTCTGCGTCTCCTTCGATTTTGCGTCTCTTAAAAATTTCTGTGATTTCGAAATTGCGTCGTTTTTGTTTCAGTTTGCGTCGCTTGTTTCGAAGTTGCGTCGTTAGTACTTCGACTTGCGTCGTTTGTACAAAGCTAAAACTGAAAACGGGGATTTCCCGTTTAAGTCTAATGTAAATACGTATTTATGTTGTCTGATGGTTGCAAGTTGTAGGTCGTTAGTAAATTAAATATTTTTTTTATTGAAAAATTTATTTTTTCAGCTAATATTATAAATCTCAGAACCAAATTAATGAAAAATTGTGCTTAGATTTGCGTCGGGGTATTAGTGTACTTATAGTACAAAAGTAGTCCTCTCTTTTCATTTAAGAAACGGCGAAGGCTATTTTTAACTTAATGGGTACATGAACAATAAGAATTTTCAACTTTGGTGGGAATGGCAGATGGGAGTAATTGCATCATTGGGACGTAATCTTCCATAATGATGCGAAATGAAACTGTACAGTTAACAGACCATGGCACTTTGGCATCCTTACATCCTCTCTATCTCCAAACTGTTAGAAATTGTTGGCTTTGGTTGCTATAAAGTTCAAGAAGACGGTGCTACATACCATACAGCACGTGATTTTACAGACAGATTAAGAAGCTAATCTGCTGAGCAATTACTTATTTTTGAGAAAATCCACAAGCCGCAAAGAACGCTTGTCTTACATCTTTTTTGGGTAACAGTTTCCATTCGTAGGATACCATATGATCTCTTGCTATGTTTGGCATAGTTAGGTTTAATTGTTAGCCATCTAAAAACATATAAATGTGCCGATAATGACAAGATTTATGTTCAATTGTCTCTTGTTCTTTTAAGTCATTACAAATTTTGCAGAAGCTATGCTTATATACATAATTGGTAATTACAACCCTTCAGTTTCTCACACAACTTATGTTGTGTGTATTAATTTAATACATAAGTGACGAGACCTACAGTTTAAAGTCGACTCTGAACGACAGATTTTTGAGTTTTTGCCAGAAATCTGCTGAGAGGAAATCACTGAAGAAATACTTTTTGTATTTCATTTTGATGTCTGGCCTAATAAGTCAGCATACTACCTACAAGACCACGGTGATGTTGAACCTTTAGATATTCGTGCAAAATTTGAGTACTCTAACTGGTCTGGTCTTCTAGATATGCAGATTTTAGTATTTACTTCATATGGGAGATGCTACTCCCACTTTTGCGGGACTTCCTATTATTGTCCAAAATATTTATATTTAAACAAAAGTTATTTGTAAAAAATTTGGTGACTCCAACTGTTAAAGTTTTCCAGTTATAAATCGGCTGAGAAGAAATCGCCGATAAAATTCCTTTTGCCTGGGACTCGATTCCTGACTTTACGCCTAATAAGCCAGCACACTACCAGTAGACCACGGCGACCTCCCAATAATAATAATAATAGGACGGTGGTTTAAAGGATAATCTAAGATTCAACTTACAATGTCGTAAGCTTGGCTTCTGTATTGCAAAAACTTTAAGGAGCTTAGTCTCACTGCTACTTTCGCAGCCACTTATTTCACCAATATGTCTAGTTATTTTTTTTTTTTTTTTCGCTGAATAGGAATAAATGTACCTAACTACACCATTGGGGTGGTTGTCACTATCCTCAACCTTTTTCCCACTCCCGAACTATCGTGGTATTACTTCAAAGTGGAGTACGTATGGCTGTTTGGCCCCTTTAGATTCATATCCGCGTCCGGATTGAAATTCGAGAAGATATTTAAATATCCACTCTACTTTTCTAATCCAAGTCAATTTTCATCGATTTCATTAAGATTTCAGCGTAGCCGGCTATGCTGTTGCAATTTTTCCGTGTCATCAGTTTGGTTGTGTCATCTTCCGCATTTTAAACAGATAACCGTGTCCAGATAACAGTTGCGTCAGATAGTAATTAACCTCACCAAATTTCGTCTCCATCCAGCGGGGAATATTTGGGAGAAGTTTTGCCGTCCATCTACCACTCGTCTTAGTATTCCATTACTCTTGTCATTGCAGAATGGTTTGTTTTCTGACGTCTGTGACTTTTATTATCTCTCTGTGCATATGTTTAGCCTCCCACGCTCTTTTCCACTCGCTTGCCTGTCGACCTATAGATATTACACCACTAATTACCAGTATTGCTGACGGTTCCTAGTGTCGAATATAATTATGTTTAGTGATAGGTAGTTTAGAATACTCGACATTGTCAAATATTACGTTGTTCTAAGAGCAACATCATGATAACGATCACTGCTAGCTATAGCCATTGCTGTCAGATTTTACGTTTTATCGTCATTTTGACGATTTTGAGTTTCAAAAATGTAATTTTGACGATATGACGATTTTTAGCATTTAAAAATTTCCATTATTTTCTTTACTTTAGTACATTAAAGGCTTCCTTAAGCTTTTTACCTACTTAAAGGTGTAAAGTATTATATTTTTAAGTTATTTTCGAATACCTGTGATAATTCTCCTGTTTTTATTCATTTTTAATCCTTTAAAAGGGCTAGGATTGAATATTTTTATATCATAATTAACAATTAAAAGATCTCTGCAGGTAGGGAGTTTCACATACGAATAGTCCGTTTAACAAACGTACTTTGTATGAAATGCAGTGTGCGACCACATGCGGAAGTGCTAACCGTAGGAATACAAGGTTTTCATAAACACAAGTCCCCTTATAGCGCTTGAGCAATATCCATTGTAGTAGCGATAGAACAGTGACACAAGCCACATTGCAACAATGCTCAAATGGATCAATGGATTTGAACACACTATCGTGATTAACTAGCTACTAAGGCCTCTCCTTTACACGGTCGAGAAGCCTTAAAGTAGAGTTTAAATTTGAATTTTTTTTTTCATTTTCGATGGAATTTGTCAGTTCTAGCAAGGATTACACTGGATTTTCATGCCCATAAAGTCAAGATCTTCTGACTCCCGTATATTTACAACACACATGGGTATAGATGATGCAATTTTATCGCTGCTTAACGATGACATTATATGTTTTTGTTTTTAAAAGCCTTTCAATTTATTTATTTATTTATTTTTTCTGACGATTTTTTACGATTTCAATGAACGTCTTTGACGATTTTGATGATTTTGACGATTTTTCTCAAGATTTGATTTTTCCTTTGTCTGGCAGCTTTGTTCATAACCCTACTCATTTAGATACATGCGTACATACATCATTGATCATTATAACAGTTAAGTCAGAATTATTGACCTAGTTTCTCACACTACTTATGTTGTGTGTGTTAATTTTACACATGAGTAACGGGGTCTACAGTTTAAAGTCGACTTCGAATGGCAGATTTTTGAGAAACTTTTCATGGCAATTTTATTTATTCTCAGAGTTTTTGCCAGAAATCAGATGACGACGCCAAAGAAATAATTTTATATTTTATTTTGATGTCTGGCCTGGGACTCGAACCCTGGTTTTACGTCTAATAAGCCAGCACAGTTCCTACTAGACTACCAGCACATTACCTAGAGAACCCGTGTACTGTATAATTTTGGCAAAATGCTTAGCAGCAAATTTTCACTTTGAAGGCTACACTTTCCTATGTATCGGTAAAAAACAGATACCGCCGGATGACAACGTGTTTTTTTGATCCTAAAATGTAATATTCGGAACCTATAGAAAAACTTGCGTGTGTATCCCAAGCGAAAGTATATGTCATCGATAGACATGCTCAATTTAACTTAAACGGGAAGTACAAAGCGCTATACTTAACAATATTATCGAATAGACCGGCAGCAATCCGAGGACCTACCTCATATAAGATTGGCAAACTAAGTTCACTAAGTTTGCATAGGGAAAATTAAGTCACCTCACGTGAGAATTCATGGCAATCAACCAGCAAATGTGTTGGTGCTTCAATGATCCCGATGTTAAAACCAGAAACTTTCTGCGGAGTGAAAATGGAAAATGTGTTTTAAACAAAATTGTGTAGAGAGAAGGCTAACGTTCTTCTAAAACTAAATTTCAATATTTCATGGGAGATACTTTTTTTGGCAATTTTTTATTTACGCTCAGAGTTTTTGCCAGAAATCTGCTTAGATGACAACGCCAAAGAAATACTTATTTTGTATTTTATTTTGATGTCTGGCCTGGATCTCGAACCTGGGCTTTACGTCTAATAAGTCAGCACACTACCTACTATTAAATTATTAATATGATTTGATTCTACTTATCTTTTTGAATACGAATTACTGATCTCTTTATGTGACTGACAATATTTGCATATGTGGCGTATGATGAATATCATCTGCATTGCTCATACACCACATATGCTGATCGCATATAAATTGTTCATTCTAAATCAATGATGTTCATTTCATAGTGCTTTTGCGCAAGCTAAAAACCCACATATTCTTATTCTCTTCTGTTAGTCGTCACTCAGTCTGCGACGAATGCATGTGCGTAGCGGGTGTACGATTTTTTTTGTAATATTTTTTGCTAAAAGCACTGTAAAAGATTTACTATGACTTTTGAAACATATTTCATGATAAAAAATGCGTTTGGTGATGCTCAATGCATTTTATGTCATAAAATATTGAAAGAATGCAGAGAATATGCTTTTAGAAGGCAATATCGCTCTTATCATAGAGATATGGGTGATTTTAATGATGGGGGAAAAAAAGATTTATTTTGTAAAAATAAAAAAATTTATTTGAAAAAATTGAAAGAGTGGTTACTCGAAGAAGAAAAGGATAATAAAACCTCGGAAAATAAATTTTTATAAATAGAGTTATCAAGCTTAATATGCTTGGATATTGTTAGGCATGGTAGACCATTTTCTGATGGGGAGTTCATTAAAAAAAATTTAAATAAATGTTTTCAAAAACTTAATTTTAAGGTTATCGAAAATCTTCCATTATCACGCAGTAGTTTTATGCGGCGCCTTGACCAATTGGGGACAACTTTAGAAGCCGCCATTGTAGAAAAATTAAAAAAATTGTACTTTTTTCTGTTTGTTTTGATAAAAGTACAAATACTAACGATCTTTGATAATAACGAGTTATTTGTATAAGATGCGTAGACAAGAATAACAAAGTTTTTGAAACTATGTTTACCCCTGAAACTTTTCATGGCAACGTTACTAGAAAATTATTGTTTGATGCTTTAAATGAAAAACTCTTTTCTGTGGTTGGCATAAATAAATTAGCTGGAGTATGCACGGATGGTGCTAATGTAATGAAAAGTAAACATGAAGGTTTTATAGGACAATTAAAAAGAAATGAAGTTTCTGTCCACGCTTTTCATTGCATTATCCACCAGGCCGTCCTCGCATCGAAATTTTTGACTGACCACCCCTCAATGAAGATTGCAGAAAGAATTATAAACAAAATACGTGGGGGGCATCACCACACTCACCCACAGAAAATTCGTGAATTTTTTAAAAAACAAAAATGCTGTTCACGACGATCTTAAAATGTTTACAGAGGTTCGGTGGTTAAGTCGTGGTGGTTGCCTAAATCGGTTATTTGATTTAAGACAAGAAGTGCTTGAATTTATGGAAACCGAAACCAAAGATATGTTTGATATACAGTAGTGAGCACAAAAAATGCAACACTGTGCCATATGACCTTTAATAAGATCTGTTTCAAAATAACGGTAACTAATTTATCTATTTTCTTTTGCTGTTAATTCTTTCAATTATAAGTTTTCAAAGTACCCACAGTTTATTCCAAATTCTGCTTTAAAAAGTTAAATGTTTTTGAATTAGTGAAAAAAGTGCAAATTTTTGCGAGCAAAAAAAATGCAACATAATAACAAAAATAGTTAAAGTAAGTTATTTATTTAATTATAATTGAAAATTTCTTAAATAAGTTATACAACATGTGTTTTGTAATAGAAGCAGCTCTCAGCTGACAGCAAAACTGCAATCATTAAAGTCTTAGAAGAAGGAAAATCCATGCGTGAAGTTGGACACCTCATTGGTGTAAATCAAGCAACCGTATGTCGGATTAAATCTCGATTTTCTTTGAGAAATAGTGTGGAAAGGAAACCAGGTAGTGGTAATCCTCGAAAAACTACCTCTCGCCAAGACCGCAGTGGACGAAAGACCGCAGTGGACGTTGCTAATTTCGCAAATTCTCTATAGGCGTTCACACTGTTCGCCGTAGGTTAAAAGAGGCTAATTTGAATGCGAGACGACCCGCAAAGAAACCTCTCATCAGTGCAATCAATAAAAAGAAGCGCCTGGAATTTGCAAAACGTTACAAGGATTGGTCAAATGAACAATGGGCTAAAGTTTTGTGGAGCGATGAAAGCAAATTTAATTTGTTTGGCTCCGATGGGATAAATTTTGTTCGAAGACCGCCTGGACAGAGATATTCTCCAAGATATCAACTTCCAACCGTAAAACATGGCGGTGGATCAATAATGGTGTGGGGTAAGGAACGATTATTGATTTTACGTCACGTATTTACAGGTGCGTTTTCCCGTGATGGGGTAGGTCCCTTAACTCAAATCGAAGGAAAAATGGACGCCAAGAAGTACTGTGAAATCCTTGGAGAACACATGCTTCCTCATCTGCGGGAAAAAATGCCTCCTGGTAGCATATTCCAACAGGATAACGATCCAAAACACTCAAGTCGCATAGCTCGAAACTTTTTAAGCGACAATGATGTCAATGTTTTGGATTGAAAATAGAAAATCTATGGGAGCTATTAGATCGGGAAGTTAAGAGGAAACATCCGTCCAATAAGAGGCAATTAGAAGAAATTTTGAAAAGTGAATGGGAGAAAATATCCATTAATACATTAATAGCTTTAGTCGACTCTATGCCTTCTAGGTTGCAAGAAGTCATAAAAAATAAGGGCTACGCCACTAAATATTAATTTTAAGATTTTTTTTTGTAAGAATTACTATTTAATTTAAATAAACACCTTAAAATTTATGCTGTTGCATTTTTATTGCTCCCATGAAATACGCACTCTTTTTAATAAATGACAAAATAATCTATCATTAATTAAAAATATTTACATAATGTTATTGATAATAGGTATCTAAAACTATAGGGATTAATAACCCAAAGAAATATTTTGAACTGGTCACCATTTCTTTTTTTAAATTATCGCACTTAAAGATAATTTTACCCAACGTTGCATTTTTTGTGCTCGCTACTGTACATCCGCTATATTTTAGGTCTGAATAATGGTTTGCTGTTAAGAATATTTTTGAAATTCGATTTGATGCTTCATATATCGGGCGGCTATGGCAATATTTATAAGTTCAAATGTGATTCGATGAAGCAGATAAAATATACACAAAAGTGTCTTTATTTTATTCAGTATTGTTAATTTAAAATATTTTTTTTTTATTTACAATACCCAAACGATTAAAAAAACAAACTGCCGTCTGTGGTCTGGTGGTGCGCTATCAGTGGGGTAATATATCGCCCCAAGGAATTGCTTTATTCACTTATGCATGACTTCCACTCGCCGTGGTCTAGGAGGCAGTGTGTTGGCTTATTAGACGAAAGGCCCGGGTTCGTATCCCAGGTCAGACATCAAAACGAAAAATATTTCTTCGGCGACTTCCTCTCAGCAGATTTCTGGCAAAGACTCTGAGAGTAAAAATTGCCGTGAAAAGCTTCTCAAAAATCTGTCGTTCGGAGTCGACTTTAAAACTGTAGGTCCCGCCATTTAATAGATAAAATTAACACACACAACATATGTGGTGTGAGAAGCTAGGTCGTAATCCTGACTGAAGGGTTTTAATGGCCAATTATGTATGTATGGCTTCCACTGTAGAAACTTTTACTTTTTTCTACGACACCACTATCCTCTTTCCAACTGACCTGCTAAAAAGAAATCCGTTTTCATTTGAAATCTATTCAGTGCTCCTCTCTCTTTAGCAGTCATTTTCATTTAATTTTCCACGCTACCATACCCACTGTATTTCTAGCAGTTATTGTGCTGCCATTTGCAAATGTTTTTTATTATTTATTACAGAAATATTAAAAACTTTAATAGAAATTCATTTAATTTTGCTACAGTTATTGTTATTATTATTGTTATTATTGTTGTGGTTGTTGTTGTTGTTTTAGAGTTTTTGTCTGCTTGTTGTGTCTTAAATAACTGTTTATCATAATTGTTATTATTTTTTTTGTAAATTTTATCAAAAAGTTTTCTTACTTTCTCGTTTTACCAAGAACAACTCCAAACAGAAAGTAAAAGACAAAAGAATAATAAAGAAAGGAAAGAAGAAAAAAAACTACATAGAAATAATGGCAGCAAAAGAGAGCAAATACAAATAAAAAAGAAAAAAAAAAAAAAGTTGAAAAAGAAAATTTAAATAAATAATAACAAGGCAAACAAAAACAAAAAAACACAAAGAAACTGAAAGAAAGAAATTCAATCTTTTACTCACTCTCAGTGCTACTAAGTGATATTGTCGTTTATATTTTTTGTTTGTTGAATTAAATTTATTATCATGTAAATAGAGACGTCATTCTATTTCTTTTTTTTAGCAAGTAATTCTCTTTAAAATGGAAGACGTTTCAACATTATATGTTTATTGTTGTTGTAGTTGTTGTTGTATTTTCCTTTTAGGCATATTATTCTTCTATCGTCTGACATTTCAAATACAATTACAATTCAAACGAAATATTGTTAAACGTGTATTCGTAACTGCTAATAAATATTTTTACGTTTTTACCTTTTTAAAAACATTAAAAATATGAGTTCATAGATTACAAATTAAAAATAAAAATAAATATTTGCTTAATTTTAAATCAATTCTTTATTATTCAAACAATTCTTTAAATCATCTCTATCGATATGACTTAACCCTTCTGCACTCCTTGGGTCAATTTGACCCAATTTTGATTTTCAAACGCAAAATTGTTCCCTTTATTTATAAGCTATGATCGTGAAACTTTAATTTATCCATCACAGGCACAAAAACTATGGTTTTAAATCAAAACAATAAAATTTAAATTTTTTCTCCCCCCTCCACATTTCAACATACGATTTACACACATTTAATATCCTTTGGATCAAGATGACCCAACATGTGATATTACAAGTTTACCATTCAGTATCATCGATCAATGATTTTTTCAGTCAAATATCAAAGTGTTTACGGTTAGACAACTTTGAAGATAGAGGAGAAAGAAGACTTTGGAGTAATCAGCTCAAAGTTTTTTACAATTCTCATCAACAATTGCTTTCATTTTGAAGTCGATGCAGTTTTAGGCAATATATTCCTTCAAAGTGTAGTGGTAGAATTTGCAAATCAATCGTAACTTTAAAATAATTTTATTTTGATTAATAACGGTCGACATGATGCTGTATTTAGTTGTCATAATTATAATCTCAAAGTCAGTAGCATGTAAACAAATCCTGACGCGTCTACTGAGCCGAACATTTTCCAGTCACTACTAGGACATATGGATCATGTGAAGTGTATTGGATCGAACTAGTAAAATTATTATTTCTTTTCCATTTGAGCTGTTCGACTGAAGACATCGAGAAAAAAATAATATAGTACGAGTGATAGTAAAACAGTTTTAAATAAATTTTGGAGAAATTAATATTGAAAAAGTGATATATAGAAGTGATATTTTCAAGTGTTTTTTTTTCTTTTGTTTTATGAACAATTGAAAGGTAAGATTTTGAAAAATTTATTTAAAAAATTAGTGGCGTGAGAATTTGCTTTTTTTTCTTTCAATTTTTTATTAGTAAAAGTGTGAAGGATTTTAATAAGGTCAATAACTAAGTGTACTAACGGTACTATCCCGTTAGTCCATCAGCCCAATTTTACCTCGTGTTCTTTTTGCCCTCTAAAGCAGAATTAAATTTTTTCTCAAAGTTTTTAAAGAAAAGGTAATAATGTGTTTGTTTTTGCGATTTGAATATACCTTATTTTATTAAAGGAAATTTTTCTCTAGAATTCATAAAAATAGTGGTGTTGAGAACATTGTTACACCGTGTAAAATACATCGTTCGGGCAGTGATCTTTAGGACAAAAGATTGTGGCAAAGAGTGGGATAATTGAATTTATCCAGTTGCCAGTCTGCTGGACTAGCAGCACCTCAAATATCACGGGAAGACTAAACCCCAAAACATCGACAAAAAACCCTTCAAAAATGTAGTAATTGATTTAATATATTTTCTTTAATTAATTTAGTTGTAAGATTTTAGTATTATAAATAGATTAAAAATTTATTCTTTTTTCCTTTCATCATTAGTATAGATTAAAAAGTTAATAAGTTAAATATGCATGGAAATACCCATATGTTTAGACGTTTACTAGACATATTTTAATCAAGACACTTAAAACTCTCAGCAACATCACCAACGGCTATTGAAGAGGCCTCATCAACATGCTGCAGAAACATTAAAATCGGTGAGTGATTGTTTTCTTATTTTTTTTTTCTTATTTTACTTTCAATATTATTTCGCGTTATTTGACCTATATACATGCATATTTAATTAAACCAATCTATAAATAGATTGATCCCTAGCAACATGTTTAGCAACATGTTGGTTAATTAGAAAAATGCTTTTCGTTATTCTTTTCGCCCTCTACTTGACTTATTAGGTCATTTCTGTTTAATAATTTTTTTTTGTATACTTCTATGTAACTTCAATTCTTATATTTTTTTTTTCTTTTTTTCCTTTATTGAATTCCTAATGTAAATTAAAATTTCTAATTTAAATTTATTAATTATTTTATATTAGTTCAACGGATATAGTTTTAAGTTAATTTTTTTATTTATTTATTATGGATGAATTATTATTTATATAAATGAGTACCATGTAAATAAAACCATGAGGAGATAGAATATTTAGAACAGTTTTCTTACTGATGTGAAGAGATTGGGTAAATTATACGTTTGGGATCTTAACAAAGAACTGGCACTAGTTAAGATCAAAGGAAGGGTGGGTGAAGATGCGCTTTATTCTCTAATACCATCGTGGAGAGACGTATCGACAATTGATTTGGTTGACCTCTTTGTTTCCGTTAAGTTAATCCTTAAATAGGGTTTTATATTACCATCTTCTAGCATCAAGGATTAACACCCGGTCCATTATATTATAGTTTCCAGGGAGTCTATAATAATTATTTATGATAATGACGAATACTATTAGTAAAGGAGATTGATGAGAACAAGAATCCCCCCACCGACTGCTTGCTAGCTTTATTTCAATGGCTCCCGTTCGTTCTCTCCTTCTCACCAGAGCACTTAAATACCAATAAGTCACCAGCTTCTCAGCGTCGGCTGCGACCGTATCAGAATTTGTTCATTACAAAAGCCCACCAGATATGACATAAAAATTTGGACACTGCGATTTACCAACAAAATATGTCTGGAATATGAAGGTGTATACAGGCAGAGCAAGAAATACGCCAAAACTTTTATACATCGTATTATATTTTCATATTTTTAATTTAGGCGAGAGAGTGATGGACAATTACAAGTGATAATTTTTTTTACTACATATAATCTTGCGATTGAACTTCTTTCTCGGAATAGTACATTAGTTAGCACTGTCCGTAAGAATAGAACTGTTTTATTATCAAAAATTCTGTATATAAAAAAAGCCTTTCAAAATATTGAATTCGTTCTCGTTTTAAGATCTTTTCATCATTCAGCCGACGTCAGAGATGATGAAACAAAAAAACTGAAATAATGCATCATTACAACCAAACGAAAGCTGGAGTCAATGCGCTTGACCAACTAGTTGCGAATTACACATGTAAGCGCATGATTAAGCGATGGAAAAGCGAAGAAAAGTTTTGCCACATGAACCATCAGTAAGAAATCTTGTCAAAAATATTCAAGAACAAAATGATCTCCCAAGTGCTCCGCAATGTTCTAAGCAAAATAATACAAATTTACCAAAAACAAAAAAAAAAAAACGGCAGAGGTGTTTCATTTGTCACCATGGAAGGAATTCAAATAAAAATTTATTTGCAAAAAGAGCACATGGTCCCATTGTGTATAAATTGTCACAAAAATTTCTAAATTCGGTATACGTTAGTATTAAAAATCTAATTATTATTAATAATTGCTCAGAAGTCGCCGTAGTCTAGTAGATAGAGTGTTTATAAGGCCCGATATTAAATCGCAGGTAAGACATTCAAACGGAAATCTGAAAATATTTCTTTTTCCTCTTAGCAGATTTGTGGCAAAAATTCTGAAAGCAAATAAAACTGCCATAACGAGCTTCTCAAAAATCTGTCATTCGGAATCGAATTGAAAACTGTAGGTCCCGTCCCTAATGTTTAAAATTAACGCACTCAAGATAAGTGGTGTAAGTGAGGCTATATTGTAATCCTGACTGAAAGGTTGTAATGACCAATTATATACGTATGAATTGCTCAGGATGGGCTTATTTATTTTAGTTATCATTGAACAAATGAATTTCTTATATTAAATATGAAATTTTGTTTAAATTTTAATGTTGGATCATATTGACCCAAAGGATCATAGGAAGGGCACATATCCAAGAGATACTGTGCGGTTAACCAATAACAATTTACTTTAATTTCTATTCTTCTTTCACACTCTTCCTCATATGCAATAACAATTGTTCGTTATTCTTCTTGCTTCTAATCTTTTTGTAGCCAACACCATAATATTTTCTTAACACACAATGTGTCTTCACACTGAATAATTAAGTGAATTCTTTCTGAATCTCACATGTCTTCACACAAGACTGACTGAATTCTCACTAAATCCCACGTGTCGTCTATACACACGTCTGTTTATTTTACAAACGACTGAATGCTAACAGTATCGCCATTGCCTACCCTGTCTTGGTGTTTACATTACAAGGGCCAGCAGTCTAATGAATGCACTTGAAGGAGAATGTTTTCGAGAAATATTTAAAAATGTAAACAAGTTGTTTTCATTATTGTTGTTCATGTATCTTGTTTATATTCGTCCAGGCAGAGTAGTTGTTGCTTGTGTATTTGTTTATCCGCTATTTATTTTTATACTGCACTTTGTTTTTGCTTGTTTACTTCTTTCTCCGCTACAGTTTGTTATTGATTGTTTACAACTTTATCTTTTATATTTTTTTATACTAATATTGTTGCTATATTCTTGTTTATTCATATTTACTTATTAGATGTAAGGCCACGGTTTAAATCCCAGGTTAGACAGTCTACCACAAAACGAAAAATGAAAATTGAATATTACATCGGCGAAATCCTCTGCCAAAAACTTTGAGAGTAAATTAAAAAATGTCTATGAAAAGTTTCTCAAATCGAAAAACTGTCGTTCAGAGACGGCATTCAACTGTGGGTATGTATGTATCAGAGACTAACACTAACTTTAAAAGAAAAGTTTAATATTTTAGAAAGTATTGATGAAGGAAAAACTATTAGGCAGATTAACATTAAAAAAGAAGATAAAACAATTTATTTCAAATACCTGTAATGACCGTGATAATAACATAACTGAAGAAGATGTCAAGGATGGGGCAACTGCTGCAAATCAATTTACATTAGATTTTGCCGATGAATAAATAATACACCAAGTTAAACGAAAAGAATCGCCAATGCTGCCCACAGGCTCCAAAGACGACTTTGTTGAAATGGATGCAAAAACAAAAATCAATTTCAATTTGTATTCAATGATCTGAAGTCGCCGCAGTCTAGTAGGTAGTGTGTTGGCTTATTAGACGGAAAGCCCGGGTTTGTATCACAGGTCAGACATCAAAAGGAAATATATTCGTCTCAGCAGATATCTGGCAAAAACTCGTAGAGTAAATAAAATTGTCATGAAAAAGTTTTTCAAAAATCTGTCGTTCGGAATCGACGTTAAACTGTTGGTCTCGCCACTTATTTAATTGATAACTTAAAAAAAAAAAACGCTATCCAAATCGGGAAGTTGCTCGTATTATAAATCAATCCGAGGGTGTCGAGGGCCAAAAATATGGAATAAAATATAAAACAAAAGGAAATACGAAACTATCATTGCGTCAAAAAAGTAAAATATGGTATGAAGCTTTAAAAATTCACCTCTCCTGTAGGGAAACCAAAGAAAAACTGCAACGTCCAATAACTCCCCGAATCATGGCATAGCATGGGTATTAATTGCGACTCCATCCATAAAACGGGCAAAACTCAAGTCAAAGCCTTGGCTATCCTCACTGCATAAGGAACGTCGTTTGGAGTTTGCAAGAAGTCACATGTCTTGGAAGGAGGAGTAGAAACAAATAATTTTTTCTGATGAAAAAAAGTTTGCTTGGATGGCTCTAACTACTACAGTTGTTATTGGCACGATTTAAGCCAACATAATGTTGTTAGATCGAAAAGGAATTGTGGTGGAGGAAGTCTTATGGTGTGGAGAGCTTTCTCATTCGATTTTAAGCTTCCTATTTCCTTTATATCTAGCAACATGAATTTCGAAATGTACATAGAACTGCTAGAAGATGTTTTGTTAACGCAGTTAGATGATTATTCTAATAAGAATTATGTATTTCAACAGAAAAATGCAGCAATACATGTATTTAATCACAGTAAAGTTTGGTTCTCGGAAAAAAATATAGAGGTAATGGGATGACCGGCTTGCAGTCCTGATTGTAATCCAGTGGAAAATTTATGGGGCATTCTTACATCCAAGGTTTATGAAAAAGGAAGACAATTCACAAGAGTAAATTTTTTTAAAATATACCGTAAAGGAATGTTGGCAGGATATTCGCATACAAACTATTCAAAGTTTGATAGAGTCGATGCCAAAAAGGATTTATTCAGTCATATTGAATAAAGGAATACTAGGATTGAATTTTTTTTTTTTTTTTCTTTAGTTTTTAATGAATTCGTTAGTTTTTTTTAAAATGCGTACAAATGAAATGTTTTTTTAAAAAAATATTAGAAAATCGATAATCCGAAAATGCCTAAAACTATTTGCGTCCACTAAACACTACGGTACGTATGATTTATTTTATTTAATTTTTTTTCTAACAATCATACGTTCTGTATGACAAATTATTCAAAACATAATCAGAATCAGGAATGGAAAGGTTGGTACAATTGTACTTTTTTAGCACTATTTGCAAGATCAAAAACACCACAGCATCTCAATGACTTATTTAGCACTATTGAAAAATATTCTCCACTTTATTACATCACTCAAATATTCTGTCTCATCAGAGTATAATTTTTTGTTTTCATTTCATTTGCATATGGCAACTCGTTGCTAACTTGACATATCAAGAGTTATAAAAGGAATATTATTCGTTCCACATTCATCTGCAAATATAGAATGGATATTTTCATACTAAGATTTAATAAAAATCAAAGACACAAATGGACTGTTTCCTTTGGCTGTTTCTAATTTAATCCAAACAAGGGATTTTTTGAAGTTTGCTGGTACAAAATGTATCCCAAATAGTGATTTAAAATTGGGATCTTATAAACTTTTTTATTCCTTTATAATTAAGTATTAAAGTAAGTTACGTTAAGTTTACCCATTATAAAGTGATTTTCAGAATTATAGCACCACCAGTATTTCAATAATAACAAACAATGATTAAAGGAATCGGAACTTAGACAGACCAGATGGCTATCGATACTACTGTCGTAACCTTAGGTTAGGTTAGAGGACGTGTACTTGTCAATTCTGATAAATACAGTACTCGGTGGTCGAATTGATCCATTGTACTACGTCCTAGTTTCTCACATCACTTATGTTGTGTGCGTTAATTTTCTACATGAGTGGCGGGACCTACAGTTTAAAGTCAACTCCGAACGACACATTTTTTGAAAAGCATTCCATGGCATTTTTTTACTCTCAGAGTTTTTGCCAGAGATCTGCTGAGAGGAAGTCACCGAAAAATTATGTCCAAATTTTCGTTTTGATGACTAACTTGGGATTCGAACTCGGGTCTTTCGTCTAATAAGCCAACACACTACCTACTAGACCACGGCAACCTTAGAAATCAAAATTTTGGGAAGATAGTCTATTGCTGGGGGCTATTTCTTTAAATGGTTGCCCTGAATTTCAGTTTCCATCTACGCGAATGTATAGTACAAAGTACATTACTGTTCTTAGCTGTAGTTTAATAATGAAAAAAATATATTTTACAATAGGACAATGCCAGAATTCATGTCAGCAGACAGAGAATGGAATGATTCCGTAAACAATCTATTAAGGTTTTATTGTGGCCAGCTTGCTCTCCTGATATGAATATTATTGAAAATGTTTCTCCAAACGTATTTCCCATTCTTGTCCAAAGATTATATTCAAAATAACAGGCAATTTACCAGTGCTGAAAATTTTGAAATTAAAAATGATCGGAGATTGGGTGAAAATAGACGGAGAAATATTAAATAATCTTTATAAGAATATCAACGAAGTTTACTAAGTTTTAAGTATAAATATTTTTGGTAAATAAAGCTTCTTATTGAACAAAAATGAGACTGAGAGCTATGATTTTGCAAAGACTAAAAACCAGTGAAAACTGTGCTAACAATTTGAAAAATTTACTGTTATAATGAATTGTCATTTATATTTTTATTAATTTATAATAAAAAAAAGTTTAAAAAAAGAAAAAATTGAATTTAGTACAATCGATCTGAAAAAAATACAATTTTTTATGAACGTTAGTACAATTTATTAAGACCAATTTCCCATCCCTGATCATAATATTGTAATAAAAGGGAGAGAGAGAGAGAGAGAAAGAGAGATAATTATAGGAAATGACATTTTATTTTTCAGTTTTTCTAATGATTCATCAAATATTCTACATTTACTTAGACTTAAAAGTGACTGTGTTTCATGTTCAAAAGTTATGATGTCTACATGGGTGGAAAAACCCATTTTTTCTGTTTTTTCTTTTTTTTTTTGGGTTCCATTATTTGATTTATTTCAATTGTCACTTGCAATAAATTATAAAATAATAAAACTTTGCGGTATAAAATGATTAAAAAAAAAAGGAAAAACTCTAAATAATAACAATAACAACAAAAACTTCAATATATAACAACAATAAAACAGTCATCAATCATAATTTCGGTTTTACAACATATTCTCTGAGTGGATAAATTCAGTATTAAGCACATGTAACATGAAAAATAATAACAACAATAACAACAACTGCAATAGCAAGTAGCAGCAGTAGCTTTTGTTGTCTTTTCTAATGCAGTCAAAATGTATTCGTATGCATCATATATGCAATACACATACACTTATAAACTATTAAAAACAATATATACACGAGCAGAAAACAAGAAAAAAATGGCACACATCGGCTGAAATTAAAAAAAAAACGACAACGAAAACGAAACAGAATTGTTGGAAAACAAATCATTATGGACGGGTAACAGTAGATGACAAATTGTTTTTCTAAATGTCTGTACGCTTTACAAACTTACAAACACAACAAACGAAACCGTATTGCAACATGACAAAATATAATCCCAGAATACATATACATGCACACATAAGCATGCACGTATGCTACATACAGCGATGGACATTAAATTAGCGTAAAACTTCGTTATCAAAACAATCAGATTTTTTTTATAGTATTGTTAGCTCTAATCGTTTCACAATATAAAAAAAACTAAACATACAAGCTTACCAATACACCTAACACATACATCGAACTTAATATAAGTAACCAGCTGCAACAAGTATGAGAGAAAAAGAGACGGACAAGTAAGCGAACGCAACAACAACCAAATAGATATAGTACATAACATCGATGCAGTAGCTATAGAATTCTCAGAAGGCGAGAACGCGAACCTTCTATTCGAGAACCACATCAGACTGATGGCGTTCGCATATAAAAGGGTAATAGAAACACACAACCAGTGCAGTGTGAATTCAGTCAGCATGCATGCGTTGCGTTTGAAGTAAAAGTGTGATTCGAAGTTATCCGTTGTCGAACAGAGTTGCGAATAGTGTGAAATAATATCGGACAAGCAATAGATTGTTGTGTATATTGTGTACGTTGTATCATTTAGTTTGAACAGTGAACATAAAAGTAGAGTGAATAGTAAAGAGTTTCATTCAAATAACACAAATTTGTTTTACTGGTTTGTAATAAACGAACTCATACATAACGTTTTAAAAAGTAAAAATGGTAACAATTTTAGCTAGCCTAAGACAAAGTTCTTAAAAAATTTTGAGAAATGCCAATGCCTTTAGGCTTGCACATATCAAACGGAATTTGGCGGACAGTAAAATAGCACATTAAAATCGTAACAAATTTTAAAATGTTTTTAGTTGATCATATTGTAAGTAGCTATTTTCAGCTCGCATGGTATTTACGGGACAAGTTCTTGGAAAAGATTTTAGGAATCGAGTACCACGCGTTTTCATATCCAAAATGTTTAAATTTTGTTAGCAATAGACATATCGCATCGTTCCAGGGTTTTCTCGATTTAAGACAGAATTTACTGGCCAGTCAAAAACGGGAATGTGTTCTTTATAACAACAAACCTTTGCCAGCTCAGATGTGTGTTTGGGCCACTATCTTGAAAAATTATACATAAAACTGGCATTTATTTAAAAGCTTATGGTTCCGTTTTGTTTTATTCTTTGTCCAAATACTGATAACGATTCATTTTTTTTTATTAATTTTCACACTGTTACCTATAAGATGCAATGAAAATGCTACCCACGTCCTTGTGCTTTCTCAACCATGCGTTATGATCCTTTGATCATACATACATAATTGGTCATTACAACCCTTCAGTAAGGATTACGACCTAGCTTCTCACACCACTTACGTTGTGTGCGTTAACTTTTTATACATTAGTGGTGGGACCTACAGTTTAAAGTCAACTCCGAACGACAGATTTTTTAGAAGCTTTTCAGGGCAATTTTTACTCTCATAGTTTTTGCCAGAAATATGCTGAGAGGAAGCCACCGAAGAAATACTTTCATATTGTCGTTTTAATGTCTGACCTGGGATTCGAACCCGGGCCTTTCGTCTAATAAGCCAACACACTTTGATCCTTTTATCATAGCTTGGATTTATCATCTGACATTTTAGCCGTTAAACAACCACTCTACCATCCGGTTCCATACGATTTAGCATTGTTTCATCACTCCAAAAAATTTTGTTTTCCAGCATGGAAGGTCTTTATCCTTGTGGGTGCGAGCAAACGTTAAACGCTTGATTATATTTTTCTTTTGTTAGAAGTGGCTTCTTTCGGCAAGAGCATCCAAAGAGCTTTTCGTGATTAAAACATCATCGAATGAACCTGTCCGATAAATTTAACCTAAATTGAAAGTTAATTTCGTTCAAAATATTGCGTGACGACATGAAATTCTCCTTCTTTGACTTCCGGAAAATAGTGCGGTCCACGACTTTGGTTGTTTCCTTGACATGAGGCTTTCGTTTTTTGTTTTCTGCATCATTATTATGTTTGTTTTGAGGGAAATCACTGTTATAAATTATTTTTCTCCAGTATATCGAAATTTGGTCAATTTGTGTTAGGTTTTTCCTATCGTTCTACAAGTTAACGATAATGAGCTTCTCCTCTGGCAAGCAATGTTTTCAAAATCCAATTTTTTCAAAAAATTTTTTATGAATGCCACAAAATTAAAAGAATATACCGTAAGAATAAAAATACTTGAACAAAACTTTTACCTAAAAACACTTTTATGCACGTTGTGCTAATTTAGTGTCCAGCTCGAATTTATCCTACTGATACAGATTAGCAGTCAAAGAACAATAGATCACAGCTAGAGGTCATCGTGCAACATTGCAGACCAAAACAATTCGCCTAATTAGGATTAAAATTAGAAAAAATTGACAATCAAACTATAAATGGATTTTGTGCTAATTTAATGTCCCATGGCTGTATGTGTATACAATCACATGTGTTTACTTTCTTTGGCTATGGCTATGGATCTGACTCTCTCACTCTGACTTTTCCATTATCGAGATTGGCTGGACTAAATAAATTCGGAAAATTTGAAAAATATTTTCGTTTTCTTTTTTTGTTTTATTTATTATGCCATATAATAAATGGCAAACAACAGTACAGAACATAATTATAGCAGTTTTCTTTAGACCTTAAATAAATCTTTAAAAATATCTTGAAATTGCCATATCATGATCTGCTATTTTTTTTTTTTTTGGCTTCTAACAGCTTCCAAAATCATTTGTATGCAGCGGTGGCGGCATTGCAAAACTAAAAGAATTGCTTTATTTTCTGGACTTCGTCTTCATCTTCTTCTTCTACTTTGTAGCTTATCTTCTTATTCCTTACTCCACTGTTTAACTGCATTTTAAGTTTATTGTTGTCTGTTTTCGAATTTTATTTTTTCCTCCATTTTTTCTTTTTCATTTTTCAATATTTTTATTCCAAGTTTTTGGTCGACTGGCTTGACTGCTATTGGATTGCCTCATTTTGTTGTGTGTTTTTGTTGTTTTATTATGTTCTGCAGTTAACTGCTAGGTTGGACTGATGCTCCAGCAACTGCTGCTGATGGTGCTCTTGGTGTTGCACTTGCCCTAAAAGTGTCATAAACACGTACGAGTAGTTACAATTCTTTCTTTTATTCTCTCCTCTCTATAATACTTCATTTGTACAATATTCGTGTCCCGTTGCCTCTGTGGTATTGAATAATGGCCCCCCCTCGAAAATAAAAAGTAAAATAATGTTTTTAGTTTGGTTTGGCTCGTTGCCAGGATGCCTGAACTCTCACGAAAATAAAAGAATTACGAGAAGAAACATAGTAAAAGTGTTAAAACCGTCTCGAATGATTTTCTTTAAATACCCTACAAACGGCTTTAGAGACTTCATAGGGTTAAAAATTTCGAAAAATTATGAGGTAAGAGTGGGAGCAGAGAAGTTACAGAAATTTTTACAAGGCCCTAATGTACAAGGTGTAGTAATGAGAAATCCATTTAGCATTTAGTTGAATATCCTCACGCATTTCAATACATTTCAACAGGCTTTAGTAACTTAACTACGGACTAAGAGAGTTTTATGGGCATATCCTAAATCACGGGCAAGTCCCTAGCGGTAAGCTGTAGTGTCTATTTTTGCAGATAGAGAGAATACGAAACGAACTCGGGTAAAGGATTGTAGTATTATAGGTTTCCATATAACGCGGTACGAATGATGTGATTTGTACTAATTCTGGGTGTCTTATTGCGCGGTTTCTAGACAACGCTGTAGGCAGTTTCCATAGAACGTGCTACGAATAAGCCTGAATTCTAACTGAAATCTGATTTTCTTAGAGCGTGGTTTCCATATAACGCGGTTCGTACTCACCGCACTATAGGAGGGTTGACTGTACTAGTGTTTTACATTGTTTAATATTAGAATTAAAAACAAAAGCTACAAAAACAATGAACTTGTTTACAAATTATCGCACTGCATAATAATAACAACAATAAAAAACAACATAAACAAATGACAAACAAGTGAACAAAAATATACCAACAAACACCAACATAAAAGCAGTAAACAATTAAACAAAAATACAACAACAAACACTACAAGAATAAATGTAAATAAAATACACAAACAACTATAATGAAACAACGGTATTTACATTTATAGAGATCTCAAGAACTCGCAGCCACGAATATTCGCCTTCAATAACTTTCACCAGACTGTTTACGTTGCTATATAAAAAGCAAGACGGAGTCAATAGTCAGCCTTGAAGAGAGTAATCATGGTACAAAGATCTGTCTAGTAATTGTTATTATTTATGTAAAGAGTGTAAACAGAATATTAACAAAGAAAGCAATTGTTGTTGTTTACAGTTAAGTTGTGAACAGTGACACACAGAATTGTGATTATAATAAGGAAATTTAATTAAAGCTAAACACAAATTTATTGTTATTATATTTACAATCTACGAGCCCATATTTTAAACGTTTTTAAGAGGTTAAAAGGTAATAATATACAGGGATAGGCATTCATTATTACACACGTTGCAATGATAATCTGTCTTAAAGCTGCAATTGAGGCTGTAATGGTTATCAAATCGCTTTACAGGGCTTTGGACATACATGCATACATACATAATTGGCCATTACAACCCTTCAGTCAGGATTACGACCTAGCTTCTCACACCACTTATGTTGTGTGCCTTAATTTTATACATAAGTGGTGGGACCTACAGTTTAAAGTCGACTCCGAACGACAGATTTTTGAGAAGCTTTTCATGGCAATTTTTATTCTCAGAGTCTTTGCCAGAAATCTGCTGAGAGGAAGTCGCCGAAGATATATTTTTTCGTTTTGATGTCTGACCTGGGATTCGAACCTGGGCCTTTTGTCTAATAAGCCAACACACTACCCACTAGACCACGGCGACTTCAAGGGCTTTGGAGGCATCACTTAATACACAAAGTACGTCAATAAGTACTATAATCTAAAAAATCTCATGGCTTACAGCTTCCTCCTTAACTGCTCTCTAAAGAGAACCAGTACATACATACATAATTGGTCATTACAACCCTTCAGCTAGGATTATTGACCTAGCTTCTCACACTGCTTATGTTATGTGTGTTAATTTTATACATAAGTGGCGGGACCTACAGCTTAAAGTCGACCCGAACGAAAGATTTTTAAGAAACTTTTATGGCAATTTTATTAACTCTCAGAGTTTTTGCCAGAAATCTTCTGAAAGGAAGTCGATAAAGAAATACTCTTTTTGTATATTATTTTGATGTCTGGCCTGGAACTCGAACCCTAGCTTTACGTCTAATAAGCCAGTACAGTTCCTACTAGACTACCAGCACACTACCTAGAGGACCAGTGTACTTTATAATTTTGGAAAAATGCTTAGCACCAATTTTTGACTTTGAAGGCCACATTTTCCTACGTATCGGTAAAAAAAACAGATAACGTCGGATGACAACGTGATTATTCGATCCTAAAATGTAATATTCGGAAACTATAGAGAAACTTGCGTGTATATTCCAAACAAAAGTTTATGTCAATTTAACTTAAACGGGAAGTACAAAGCGTTAAACTTAACAATATTATCTGATAGACCGGCAGCAATCCAGGGATTCACTTCATATAAGGTTGACAAACTATGTACGTTAATTTAGCACCATAGGGAAACTTGAGTCACCTGATGTCAGAATTGATGGCTATAAACAATCAAACGTATTAACAAGGAAAGGAGCTGCAATGTTGCCGATGTTAAAACCAGAAACTTTCTGCGGAGTGCAAATGGTTGTAAACAAAATTGTGGTTAGAAAAAGTCTATCGTTCTTCTTAAAATAAATTTAAATTTCCTTTCATAGGTAATAACAATAAAAAGTTATACATCAGACTTTCAGAAGTTGCCAGAAGACAATAATCGGGTTACTGATATGGTATTGATGAGTTGAATTCAAAGTATTGTTACGAAAATGAAAAAAATGTAGATACTGGTATGGCTCTTACATTGTTTAACATTAAAATTATTAACAAAAGCTACAAAAACCAAAACAATCAACTTGTTTACAAATTATCGCATTGCGTAATATAAAAACCAGCACCTGCATACAAATTTGATAAACAAAAATACAACAACAAACACTACAAGAATAAATCTAAACAAAATACACTAAAAACAATAATGTAAACAACGATGTTTACATTTATAGAGATGTCGAGAAAGCAAAGTCACAAACATTCGCCTTCAAGAATATTTACTGTTTACTTTGGCATATCAAAGGCAAGGCAAAGCTGGCTGCTGAGTTAGTAAAAGTACAGTCAGTCTTGTGTGAAAACGCGGTGTGTTTAAAGAGAATAATCGTGGTTTGAAGATCCGCGTTAGAAAGATCAGTCGAACAATTGTCTAGTAATTGTTATTATTTATGCAAAAAATGTAAACAGAATAGTAATAAAGAAAGCAATTGTTGTTGTTTACATCAAGTTGTGAATAGTGACATACAGAATTGCGCTTATAATAAAGAAATTTGAATTAAAACCAAACACAAATTTATTTTTATTTTATTTGAAATCTACGGAATTATATTTTAAACGTTTTTAACAGGTGGAGACGTAACAATATGGAAAACGAATCTGCTTGGAATTGTTTAGGAACCAAGATATTCCAATTGAGTTTTAATTGAAAATTAATACATAAAACGCTAATGATACTTTGCGATTGGGCGCTAAAAAATGTTTTATTTTTTCTGCATTTATGGTTGAACGTATCGATTGAAAACTTGAAAGCATATAACATTTTCGCAAAGTAATGTTGAAATCTAAGGGAATTATGTACAGAAAACTTATGGGTTTTTTAAGACTTAATGTTTATCAGATTTCCAAATTATCTTTTGTAGATTTTATTATTGGAGAAGGCCATAACAGTACGTAAGTGCATTACTGTAAAATGAATATCACCATCAAAATTACTTTACCGCCACATTAACGTTGCCTATTATCTGGCATTTTCATTTTGTAGAATGTGTTCGTATGCCAAACCGAATAATATCGTAAAAAGTATTCCCCTTTGAAATATTTCAGGTGTTACCTACCAATGAAACGAAATATTTTAAATAAAAACGTTAACATTCCCCAGGTCTCAACATCATCATAAAGCAACAATAAATGCAGAGAAGAAAACGTAACAAAAAAATACAAAATAAAAAGGAAAAGATGAAAAATAGTTTTTGTTTTTAAGACACCGATGAACAAAACACCGCATTTACAGGCCATTCGTGCGCATTTTAAAAGACCGCAACTGGATTTACAACAACAATTTTTAGATTTTCCTTAAACATAAGAAAACAGAGAGTCTCTCCTTACTTAAATTCTTTCTTCGAACCTTAAATTCGTGTTAAAATTGCATTATTTTGCTTTACATGCGGCAACAAAAACTACAAATCAACCAGAGAATTCCTATGAAAATATTTCCTTAAAAGAATTGAAACAAAAACCAACAAAAAAAAGAAAGAAAGAAATAAAACAGATTTTTTCCCTTAAGTTTGGTTTACTGTTCTGACACAAGATAGAGCCACAAGAAGAGAAAAAAAAGGAATGGAATGTTAAGAAAAGAAACCATAAATGAGGAATCAAAAGCAAAAATTCTGGGTTTGTTTGTCTGTTTGGTTTCATACTTTTATTTCCTTAATTTGTAATTCTTTTTTTTATTTTTATTTTTTGTTCCTTTTTCCATTTCATAATACATCCTACAAATTAAAGCTCAAGATTAAAATGCAAAATCCCAGCAAAAAAGAACTAGAAACAAAGTTCAACCGGTCATTACTTTGCACTCAAATGTGTCAAAAACGTTTTTTCATTTCTTTAATGGGCAGACGAAGAAACAAAAAATAGAAAAGAAAAATTTTCATTTCTTTACTTCCCCTTACTCAAGATTAAGAATTAAAGATAAGCTCTATAGAAATATGCTCCTGCTTAATGGTTTTATAATATTTTCCGGTTAATAGCACGTTTTCTAAGAGATTTTCCAGAACAACATTTAAAATAAGCAGGCGAATTAAAGCAAGGAAACATGAAAAGAAAAATGCTGGCAATTGGGAAAATAGAATTTAAAGATGCTTCAGAAATAAGAGAGTTACAGTAGCGAGCACAAAAAATGCAACACTGTGCCATATGATCTTTAATAAGATCTGTTTCAAAATAACGGTAACTAATTTATCTATTTTCTTTTGCTGTTAATTCTTTCAATTATAAGTTTTCAAAGTGAGCACAGTTTATTCCAAATTCTGCTTTAAAAAGTTAAATATTTTTGAATTAGTGAAAAAAGTGCAAATTTTTAGCGAGCAAAAAAATGCAACATAATAAAAAAATAGTTAAAGTAAGTTATTTATTTAATTATAATTGAAAATTTCTTAAATAAGTTATACAACATGTGTTTTGTAATAGAAGCAGCTCTCAGCTGACAGCAAAACTGCAATCATTAAAGCCTTAGAAGAAGGAAAATCCATGCGTGAAGTTGGACACCTCTTTGGTGTAAATCAATCAACCGTATGTCGGATTAAATCTCGATTTTCCTTGAGAAATAGTGAGGAAAGGAAACCAAGTAGTGGTAATCCTCGAAAAACTACCTCTCGCCAAGACCGCCAGATGATTGCACTGGTTAAAAAAGATCCACGAAAGACCGCAGTGGACGTTGCTAATTTCGCAAATGAGCAAATGGGAGTCTCTATAGGCGTTCACACTGTTCGCCGTAGGTTGAAAGAGGCTAATTTGCATGCGAGACGACCCGCAAAGAAACCTCTCATCAGTGCAATCAATAAAAAGAAGCACCTGGAATTTGCAAAACGTTACAAGGATTGGTCAAATGAACAATGGGCTAAAGTTTTGTGGAACGATGAAAGCAAATTTAATTTGTTTGGCTCCGATGGGATAAATTTTGTTCGAAGACCGCCTGGACAGAGATATTCTACAAGATATCAACTTCCAACCGTAAAACATGGCGGTGGATCAATAATGGTGTGGGGTAAGGAACGATATGTTTAAAAAAGATTATTGATTTTCCGTCACGTATTTACAGGTGCGTTTTCCCGTGATGGGGTAGGTCCCTTAACTCAAATCGAAGGAAAAATGGACGCCAAGAAGTACTGTGAAATCCTTGGAGAACACATGCTTCCTCATCTGGGGGAAAAAATGCCTCCTGGTAGCATATTCCAACAGGATACCGATCCAAAGCACTCAAGTCGCTTAGCTCGAAACTTTTTAAGCGACAATGATGTCAATGTTTTGGATTGGCCATCACAGTCTCCCGATCTAAACCCCATAGAAAATCTATGGGAGCTATTAGATCGGGAAGTTAAGAGGAAACATCCGTCAAATAAGAGGCAATTAGAAGATAATTTGAAAAGTGAATGGGAGAAAATATCCATTAACACATTAATAGCTTTAGTCGACTCTATGCCTTCTAGGTTGCAAGAAGTCATAAAAAATAAGGGCTACGCCACTAAATATTAATTTTAAGATTTTTTTTGTAAAAATTACTATTTAATTTAAATAAACACATTAAAATTTATGCTGTTACATTTTTATTGCTCCCATGAAATTCGCACTCTTTTTAATAAATGACAAAATAATATATCATTAATTAAAAATATTGACATAATGTTATTGATAATAGGTATCTATAACTGTAAGGATTAATAACCCAAAGAAATATTTTGAACTGGTCACCATTTTTTTAAAATTATCGCACTTAAAGACAATTTTACCTAACATTGCATTTTTGTGCTCGCTACTGTATATATTTGCAATTTAAAAACGTTTAAAATATTAGCAAGTAGATTGCAAATAAAATAAAAATAAATTTTTGTTTAATTTTAATTAAAATTCTTTATTATTCGCTTTATTCTGTACGCCACTGTTCCTAACTTTATGTAAACAATAACAATTGCTTTGTTTTTAACCTTTGCATAAACAATAACAATTTCTCTACACATGCGTGCGACAGTTCTTTGTAATGGAGATCTTCAAACCACGATTACTCTCTTCAAACATTCGGTGTCTTCACTGAAGACTGACTGCACTTTTACTCACTTGTCTGTTTTGCCTCGCATTTTATATGACACGGTAATCAGTCTGATGAATGTCTTGAAGGCGTATGTTCACAACTTCGCCTTTTCGATAGCTCTATGAATATAAACATCGTTGTTTACATTGTATATTGTAAATTTAAATGTACAGTGTAAATTGTAAATGTAAACAACGATGTTTAATTTATTACAGTAGCGTTGTTTGTGTATTTTGTTTACATTTATTCTTGTAGTATTGTTGGTGTATTTTTGTTTATTTGTTTAACATTTTTGTACTTTATTTTATTTTATTTATTTAATGTCAATAGATACAATATATCCTTACTGACTATATGCAACAAAATTCAATACATGTTTACATTAATTTAACAAGAAGAATAAAAAAAAAATTCTTACACTCCAAAAAATCCACTACTTGGTAGCATTCATTAAAGATTTTACAGGCCCGTCTAAAGGAATCATTATTTTCATAATCAGATCTTTTGTAATTCAGTGACAGCAATCCAAAATTCTGAGTAGATCGCACAGGAACATTGAATTTTAATCGACTGATCAGGAAGTTTGAATCGACATCACCCCGTAATAATCCCAAAATAAAAAGAGTACTTATCATGGAATGGAGAGTTTTAAGGGTTGGAAGTTTAATCAAGGCTAATCTACTCCTATATGGCGGTAATTCCTAAGAGTTCCAACCAAGACAAAACGTAAATAGAAAATAAAAACTGTTTTTTTCACTGACTCAATGCTGTTTATATGAACTGCATAACAAGGGTCCTATATAATAAAATCATACTCCAGGATAGGCCAGTGAAGAGATATAAATAGCATTTTAGTTAAACAAGGATCATTATTCATCATTATCATTAATTTCTTAGACCAGCATTTCATATAACCAAGTATGCCATAAGCTTTAATCATGATCATGGATATGTTATCCCGAAAGTTATGCTGTCGTTTGTTATTATATTACGAAGTACGATAATTTGTAAACAAGTTTGTTTACTGCATTGTTTTGCTTTGTGTAGCTTTTGTTTATAATTTTAATGTTAAAAAATGTAAAAGCAAAATATCTGGACATACAAAATCCAGACATATTGACTCAACGCAGTAAGCAGCTGAAGACAAGTCCTTATACACTATTCGTGGCAGTAACTAAACCGTTTAAATAAAACTTTCGTAAAATAGCTTTCCACAAAATTGGTCATTACAACCCCTTAGTCAGGATTACAACCAAGTGTTTCACACCACCTATGTCGCGTGCTTTAATATTATGCATTTGTGGTGGGGCCTACAGCTTTAAAGTCGAATCCGAACGACAGATTTTTTTAGAAACTTTTCATGGCAATTTTATTTAGTCCAAGAGTTTTTGCCAAAAATATACTGAAGTTGGTGTCAAAATATTTTTTTTTATGTTTTCGTTTTAATGTCGGACCTGGGAAATTAACAATGCCCTCACCTCTAAAAAGCCAACACACTATCTACTAGAAAAACGATTCATGGCAAGAGAAAAAATTAGATCAGAATTGTTTTTATAAATTTAAGGGCTAAGGTTTGAACCATAGATCAGCTACGAGTATTCAAAATGGTGAGTAGAATCGAATCATACATATAATTTCTGTTACTGATTCATATTTAAAATGTACGTATGTATGTATGTATCCAGCAGTTAGGGACCCTTTTTAACTGCTATGAAATTCCTAAAATAAACACAGTTTAAGTTAAATGCAAATCTTACACTTCTTATACTAATTGGTAACGGCCACATTTGTCTTCTCGCCACACAAGTGAGCTTAATTCATCTTTCCTTTCAAAAGAGTAAAATTGGGATGCAAAGAGATGCCAAAGTCATAATTGAAATTTTGCAAGAACATCTGCTTGGTTCTTATCTGGAATGTGATCACGGAAATCTTATTCTACTTACACAAATAGGGGGTGGCCACAATTGTCTGCTCGCCACACAAAAAAGCCAAAGTCTGAATTGAAATTCTGCAAGTGCATTTGTTTAGCTGTTACCCATAGCTCCAAAAATATCATTTTGACGATGTGACGATTTATGCCCTCATTTTGACGATTTTTAAAAATTAAAATTTTACTTCATATTCTTTACTTTTGTATATTAAAAGCCACTTACTATTACAAATTTAAGTAATGATTTTTCTGTATCTCAAGTCTTTTTTATAACTTAAAAGCCAAAAAATTACAACATTTTCACGATGGGTGTTGCACATACGAATAGTGCGACTTAAGAGAGACAAATTTGGCTGTAATGCAGTGGCCAATCGACCACATACGTATGTGCTCACAGAGAAAGGTGAGTATTATGTAGGAATAGATGATTCTCGGGAACAAGTCTTTTATTTTGCTCAAGTAAAATCCGTTATAATAGTGATGGAACAGTAATACACAAATCACATTGCAACGATGCTCCAATGACTGAATGGAATTTGATACCTTACCATCATTAACAGGCAACTTTGCCCTCCTTTGTATGCGGTCGAAATGTCTCCAAACATACGTTGAGTCACTGGCCTATTTATGCGCATGTATTCCATTCCTCTTTCGCATATAAGTGATGTAAACAGTAAGAAGATCAGATAAAGTGAAATATTTCTTGCACTCTTTTAAGAAGCTAAAGCATTGAAAAATGTATCGGCTCTAGCGAACATCACAATGAATATTCATGCCGATTATTTTTACGATTTCCATGAACATCTTTGACGATTTAGACGATTTTTTGTTTTCAAATATTTGACGATTTGATGATTCATATTTACTTTAATATTATGGAACCTCATCATATTCATACTTAAGAACACGTATGATGTTGTTCACTACCGACTTTCCATAACTTAACATACAAAAGCATCACAAAATAGGTATCAATTGCATACGAGCACTAAAATACTCACCAGAAGGTTGTGCATTTGCTTTGCTTGCTGCCCTCTCTGTCTTGTTTGCTTATGTGTCTTATGTTATGAATCAAATATATTTCGAATACTATGAGTTTGAGGTCAATGTTGTACTTATAATCGTTGCCATCTGTACTTATAAATCAATGTTGCAATGAGTACTAATGAATCAGAGTACATAGTTAAATTTCATTATTGTTGACTCACTTTGTGTTTTCAAAATTTCATGAGTGCTTATGAGTAGTGCAAACGATTCATATCTAATTTCAGAAATCGCCGTAGTCTAGTAGGTAGTACATACATAATTGGCCATTACAACCCTTCAGTCAGGATTACGACTTAGCTTCTCACACCACTTATGTTGTGTGCGTTAATTTTATACATGAGTGGCGGGACCTGCAATTTAAAGTCGACTCCGAACGACAGATTTTTAGAGCTTTTCATGGCAATTTTTACTCTCAGAGTCTTACTACAGTTTAAAGTCCCCTCCGAACGACAGATTTTTGAGAAATATTTTCATCGCAATTTTATTTACTCTCAGAGTCTTTGCCAGAAATCTGCTGAGAGGAAATCGCCGAAGAAATATTTTTCGTTTTGATGTCTGACCTGGGATTCGAACCCGGGCCTTTTGTCTAATAAGCCAACACACTACCCACTAGAACACGGGGATTAGTAGGTAGTGTGTTGGCTTATTAGATGAGAGGCCTGATTTCAAATCCCAGACATCAAAGCGAAAATATGAAAATATTTCTTCGGCAACAACCTCTCAGCAGATTTCCAGCAAAAACACTGAGAGTAAATAAAATTGCCATGAAAAAATTTCTCAAAAATCTGTCCTTCGGAGGCGGCTTTAAACTGTAGGTTCCTCCACTTGATAGATAAAATTAACACGCACAACATTGGTGGTATGAGAAGCTAGGTTGTTATCCTGACTGAAGGGTTATATCCTGACTGAAGGGTTATTCTGTGAATATGTATGTGATCTCTGTTATGCATTCAATAATAATTATATATTCCTTTCCATTATTTAAATATTTTTCATAAAAGACAATCAAAGTCAGAAAACGGAACCCAACAAGTAAAAAGAAGGGTTTGCTTGACTAGAAAATAATTGAATGCCATCAGAAGTGCTTGTCAAACTACGAAAACCAATTAATTAACTGTCATCGTTACTTATCCCTTTCTTGCATCTTTTGTTTGTTGTTTTTTGGTTTTTTTTTTTTTCTATCAAATTTTTCTGTTTTTTCCCTTCGTTGCTATTTCTATTATAGTTTAAGCAGTTTTTTTGTCTTTCTTCTACATGCTAAAGCAAAAAAAAAAAAAAAAAAAATTCTGAACATCAAAAAAGAATTTGAATAAAATTAAAGAATAATTTATTACGATTTGATTTGTATCCTGTTCATATTTCGTTTTTTTTCACTCTCTTTCTCTCTCTTTCTCTCTCTGTCTTTTAAAATATATTTCTTTATGCATAAAATCCTTAGAATAAAACGAAAGAAAGTGTTGCTTATTATAATAAGAAAATCTATAAAAAAAACGTGAGTTTTTACTCACTATCCCGGCTTATATAGTAAAGTGTATAAAAAGAAAGACAAAGAGGCAAACAAATTTTATCTCCATCTTTCTCTCCCCTTCTGTCTCTGTCGCTCGCTCTCTATGTTATGCTGAACATCATACTCATAAATTCATGATTTGCTTCCATTTTGCTGTTTTTCCTTATATTTTTTGTTTTTCATTTTTTTTGTTTTATTTCAAGTGTACATATATTGTTATTTTTATTGTTATTAAACCCTCTTTTGGTATACCCATGCACATGCACACATATACAGTGAAAGCTCCCTTTGCGGGCAGCTCTTGCAAGGAGACACCTCTATTAAACGTACAAAACTTAAATCTCTAGAACTGTTTGCATAAATCCAAACGAATTACATTCCCTATAATGGACGCTGTAGTCTAGCAGGTAATGTGTTGGCTTATTAAACGTAAAGCCAGGGTTCGAGTACCAGCCCAGACATAAAAATAAAATACAAAAATTATTTCTTTGGCATTGTCATCTCAGCAGATTTCTGGAAAGAATACTGAGAGTAAATAAAAAATTGCCAAGAAAATTTTCTCCTATGAAATTTTTAAATTTATGTTTAAAAGAACGTTAGACTGTCTCTGCACACAATTTTGTTTACAACAAATTTTCCATTTCCACTCCGCAGAAAGTTTCTGGTTTTAACATCGAGATCATTGAAGCCCCACCACATTTGCTGGTTCATTGCCAATTAATTCTCATATCAGGTGACTGAAGTTTCCCTATGGTGCTAAATTAATGGACTTAGTTTGTTAATCTTATATGAGGTGGATCCTCGGTCCTCTATCAGATAATATAGTCTCGTTTATGTGAAATTGAGAAAGTTTCTCTATAGGTTCCGAATATTACATTTTAAAATCGAATAACCACGTTGGCATCCGGAGTTATCTGTTTTTTACCGATACGTAGGAAAATGTAGCCTCCAAAGTCAAAATTTCCTGCTAAGCATTTTTCCAAAATTATAGAGTACACTAGTTCTCTAGGTAGTGTGCTGGTAGTCTAGTAGGAACTGTGCTGGCTTATTAGAGCCATTAAAGCCAGGGTTCGAGCAAAAACTTTGAGAGTCAATAAAAAATTGCCATGAAAAGTTTCTCAAAAAAATCTGTTGTTTGGGGACGACTTTAAACTGTAGGTTCCGCAACTTTTCTATAACATTAACCCACACAACATAAGTGGTGTGAGAAACTAGGTCAATAATCCTAACTGATAGGTTCTAATGACCTATTATGTATGTATGTTAGGTGAGTTGGACCATACAGTATGGACATTGCTATTTGAAAGAAACGATTTGTGTCTGTTTTAAATGAAAGTTGGACAATTCTATAATTTCTTGTGCCTCGTCTTGGGGACGATTGCTGTAGACTGTCTAATGGTGAAGGTATAGCACTGGCCATTTTATAGTCACCAGCAGCAACTCGTTTCCTTACCGTTGGCATCTTCCCTTTCTCTTTCCACCTTTTCGAAAAACTTGCTTAATGCAATGCATGAGTAGGGGTCATCCCCTGAGTGCTGGTTTTATATAAAAAGAAAAAAAATCGACCGAAAAAAAGAAAAGACGCAGTTGAAAGGAGTACCGTTGGCGAGAATCCATTGAGCGGCCCATTAAATTGCCATCACCTCCGTCTGAAATACGCTATAGTATTCCGGCAGACGGAGAGAAATTTTCAAGTTAAATATCCCAGAATAGACACCGCTTTCAACGCCATTATCGACTTTTCACTGTATTTATTCATTCTCTCATGCTCTCTTAGTTATGTATTGGTTAGTGTAGCTGTAGTGGGGTAGTAGTAGTGTTGCTAAGAGCTACTCATCGCCATCACTATGCATGACCCTTTTCGCTTCATTTGCATTCATAAATTTCACACTTGAATTATTTTTTGGGTAAAATTGTCAAAGGATTTGATGGCATCTTGTAATCAGATGCAATAAGGAATAAATAATCATACCAAACAACAACAACAATAACAATAACAACAACAGCAATCATAAAATGCAAAAGGAAAAACAAAGAAACGCAAAAAAACTCAAGTAGAGAACAAGAAACGGAATTGCTTTCAATGAAAAGTAATTGCGTTGTAAAAATCAATCATTAGAAAATAACAATAACAACAACAACAACAGTAATAAATTCCATAATACAAAAGGAAAACACCACAACATAACAAAGCATACCCCAATAACAACAACAACAAAACAAAAGTACAACGAAATTGTTTGATGAGTATAGGGAATGCACATAAAATTGTAAAGAGAAGAGAATCGTAAGGAAGACAAAATAATGATTTTTATGTTCTTCTTGCAGTGAGTGACTATTAACGACACAACAAAAAGGGGACAAGGAAAGTGGAGAAGAGAAAGAGAAAATGGAATTTTGTTAACACAACTGTGCAAAAAATGAAAAATTGTAGGCAAATTACAATGCGATGACTTTGTTTTCTGTTTTCTGTTTTTTTTATTGTTTTTATGCCACTGATCACACAATAATAAAACGAGAGAAAGACAACAACAAAAAAGAATTGCCAATAATTTGCAAGAGAAATTCAATCAAAATTTAATTTTTTCAAGTAACGGACACACACCACCCCCTCCCAATAACAGAAGAAAGTGAAAATTTTACAATTTCTTTGAATGTTAAGGGGAAATAATACCACAGAGTATTAAATGCCGTCAGTTTATTGGAATGAAATTTTCATTTTAACCCTCCAAAGCTTGCAAAACTGCATACTTGCGTCCAATAAAGTTCGATTGTAAAACCGATTATCTTCCCGATTGTTCTTTTGAATCATCTTTATCTTGAATCATCTTTATCTTGACGGTTTTATGAGTACGCAGATTTCATTCATTTGGTTAGTCTCGTGTTCCGTAATACCGAATAACGAGATAGAAGATGTGGTCTCATATTCTTTATCGTTATTACAACTGCTTCATAAGGTCTTACTTACTAACTGTACTTAATCGGCCAGTAATAACCCCATTAACATATTTCGGCCTACTGCAACACATCCCTTCAGGCATCTCTGCTTCTTGCGCGCCTACGCCAGTTAGTCACAGCAATCGAAAACAGGGCTTCCTCGATTTGATCCCTCCAACGCAAACAAGTTCGTCCTCTACGCCGACTTCCGTAGATCCCCACAACAACTACCAGTCTCGGCAAAGCATCCTCCTTCATTCGAATGACATGGCCTACCCATCGCAGCCGCTGGGTATTCATACACTGTACGACGCTTATGTGGTTGAGGAGCTCATACAGCTCACCGTTGGATCAGATGCGGAAATCATCGCCAACTCGCAGTGGACCGAAGATCTTACGTAGCACTCCTCTCGAACACTCTCAAGGCTTCTGCATCCGTGCTTAATAGGTTCCGTGTGCCTCTACGCCATAAAGAACCACGGCTAGGATGAACGTCTTGTAGAGTATTAGTTTTGTCGTACGAGTGAGGTCTCTGCTACTCTCAATCCTGCAATCCTGCAATCCTGTGCTTAATGTCCAAACTGATATCATTTCCTGTTGTAACGGCGGAGCTAAGATAAATAAATTCCTTGCCTTTATCAAAAGTAAAGTTATCGGTAATCTAAGAATCAATACGCCGCACGTCTCTACTTGTTCACTTTATTGAAAAATATCATTACAATGCACTCCTGCCTTTAAAGAGGTCGCACGATAAGGGTCGCCTTGTCTAAAGCTTCGCACATCAAGCTTGTCAGCTTTGCAGATATACTGACCTCGAACATCGCGGCAAAAACACGATCTCTTACGGGACTATCGAAAGCAGCCTTATAGTCGACAACAAGATGGTGTGTATCGACTTGTTTTTCGTGCGTCTTTTCCAGGATTTGGTGTAGTGTGAAGATTTGATCGACTGTGGACTTACCAGGTTTGAAAGCCGCACTGATAAGGGTCTAATCAGTATTTTGACGAATGGTTTCAGTCGTTCAAGCAATACGGCTGTAAGAACCCTTATATGTGATAGGAAGACGGCTTATACCACTGCAGTTGGCGCATATCGTAGGGTCTCGACTTTTCAGGACAGGACAGACCAAGCTGTACTAACTAAGTTCCTCCAAATCAGGCAAAGGAAGAAGTTGGCCAAGCGCAAGGGCTGCACACCACTGACTATAGATAACATACAGAACAGAATTGGTCTTTACAATCCATCAGTTAGGATTACGACCTAGCTTCTTACACCACTTATAAGTGTTAATTTTTATACATTAGCGGTGGAATTTAGAGTTTAAAACCGACTCCGAACGATAGATTTTTTGAAAAATTTTTCAATCCAATTTTTATGTTACACTGAGATCTTTTGTCAGAAATCTGCTGAAAGGAAGTAGGCAAAGAAATTTTTTATAGTACGTTTTTTATAAGAAATGTGTGAGCTGGAATTTGAACCGTAGACTTACGTCTAATAAGCCAACACACTACATACTTCCACTAGTGACTCTTGCTACTTTAATTTTTATTCATTGTTATTTTCTTCAAATTGTCCTTTGACTCATCACTGGCATATTGCAATATCATTTGCTCATTATTGTATTCAATTATGTTATTGCATTCAATATTGTTTTTTTTTTTAATCATAATGTTGTTATTTTTGTTGCTGTTGTTGTTGGTTTTTTTTTTTATAAATATTTATTTAAATTGTAACCACTTAATATTTAAATTACTGTTAATTTCATTAAATATTTATAAAACAAAAAAACAAAAACAAAAAGAATGTAAAAAATAATCTCTTTAAATAGTTCACAATCAATTAATTTTTATTAAATAGTTTTTATTTTCAAAGCAGCTTAAAAATGAATAAAAAATAAATTAAAAAAAAAAGGAAAAATGAGAAAAAAATAAACAAAATGGAGAAAAATTATTAAAATTAAAACGATTAAAATTTCTCTGCTCACTTGCTTTTGCTTTTTCATAAGTAAATATTGTAACGGTAAATACAAAGCTTGATGGTGGTAATAAGCTCTAGAAAAAAATACGTTTCCATTGGCAATACGACATCCAAACATATGAAGCACCAGAGATGGCAACACAAAATGAATTAATTATTGTCGCTTATATTTTTCATTAATATTTTCCCTTTGCCGTTGAATTTATTAATAAAAAAAATTAATAAAAAATTTAAAAATAAAGTCTTGGATATCCAATCAGGGATGGAAAAGTTGGTACAATTGTACTTTTTTTAGCACTATTTAGAAGTCAAAAACACCATAGCACCTCAATGACTTATTTAGCACTATTGAAAAATATTCTCTACTTTATTACATCACTCAAATATTCTGTCTCATCAGAGTATAATTTTTTGATTTCATTTCATTTGCATATGGCAACTCGTTGCTAACTTGACATATTAAGAGTTATAAAAGGAATATTATTCGTTCCACCACATTCATCTGCAAATGTAGAAAGGATATTTTCATACCAAAATTTAATAAAAATCAAAGGGACAAATGGATTGTTTACTTTGACTGTCTCTAATTTAATCCAAACAAGGGATTTATTGAAGTTTGCTGGTACAAAGTGTATCCCAAATAGTGATCTAAAATTTAGATCTCATAAACTTTTTTATTCCTTTATAATTAAGTATTAAAGTAAGCCGTTAAGTTTACCTATTATAAAGTGCTTTTTAATTGCATAATTATAGCACCATTGCATAATTATAGTCGTAACCTTAGGTTAGGTTAGGTTAGGTTAGGTTAGAGGACGTGTACTTGTCAATTCTGACAAGTACAGTACTCGGTGGTCGAATTGACCCATTGTACTACGTCCTAGCTTCTCACACCACTTATGTTGTGTGCGTTAATTTTATACATGCGTGGCGGGACCTACAGTTTAAGGTCGACTCCGAACGACAGATTTTTGAGAAGCTTTTCATGGCAATTTTTACTCTCAGAGTTTTTGCCAGAAATCTGCTGAGAGGAAGTCGCCGAAGAAATATTTTTCGTTTTGATGTCTGACCTGGGATACGAACCCGGGCCTTTCGTCTAATAAGCCAACACACTACCCACTAGACCACGGCGAAGTCATTTAATTAGTGTTGCTACAATTTTGAAATAACAAATAGTTTGCTGGTACAAAATTTATCATAAATAGTGATTTAAAATTTAAATCTTTTTTATTCCTTTATAGTATTAAAGTAAGTTGTTAAGTTTACCTATTATAAAGTGTTGTTCATAATTATAGCACCACCAGCATTTCAGTAATAACAAACAATGAATTGTCTTCAGGTCATATTCTCTAATGAAAAAAAGTGGAACTTAGATAGACCAGATGGCTATCGATACTACTGTCGTGACCTTAGAAATTCAAATTTTGGGGATATAGTCTATTGCTGGGGGGTTATTTCTTCAAGTGGTTGTCCTCGAACTTCAGTTTCCATCTACGCGAATTTGTAGAACAGAGTGCATTACTGTTCTGAGCTGTAGTTTGCTCCTCTTCTTAAGAGAAAATAATGAAAAAATATATTTTACAACAGGACAATGCAAGAATTCATGTCAGCAGACAGAGGATGGAATGGTTCCGTAAAGAATCTATTGAGGTTTTATCGTGGCCAGCTTGCTCGTTGAAAACATTTTCCCAAACGAATTCTTCATTCTTGTCCGAAGATTATAATAAAAATAACAGACAATTTACCAGTGCTGAAAGTTTGAATTAAAAATGATCGAAGAGTGGGTGTAAATATTAAATAATATTATAATAATCTTATAAACGAATATTACTTAATAAGAGAGGTTTACTAAGTTTTAAGTATAAATATTTTTGGTAAATAAAGCTTCTTATTGAACAAAAAATGAGACTAGTGCTATAATTTTGCAAAGACTAAAAACCTTAATTATTATACTAAAGTCAAAACTGCGCTAACAATTTGAAAAATTTACTGTTATTTTTGTTCTTTTACATTAATACTAACACAATGAAATGAATTGTCATTTATATTTTTATTAATTTGTAATAAAAAAGTTTAAAAAAGTGAATTTAGTACAATCGGTCTGAAAAAAGTACAATTTTTTGCGAACGTTAGTACAATTTATTAAGAGCCATTTCCCATCCCTGTATCCAATATCTGCCGAGAATGACAGGTATTGAAAGGATGGTAGGAGTTTCGCTAAGTACTGTAGTTTTATTAAGAGCAACCAAAGCCGATATATAATGGGTGATTTTTTAAGAGCTATAGGAAAATTACAAAAAAAAAAAAAAGCACATGAAATTCAGAAAAATGCTTGAAATCTTTATTTGAATCGATAGTACGGTCCATATAATTTAATGTTTGAAGATTATTTCATACAAAGCAGGCAATCTGGTCCGTAAAAGTTCAGTCAGTCTTGTGTGAAGACGCAGTGTGTTTGAAAAGAATAAACGTGGTTTGAAGATCTGCCGAACAATTTTCTAGTAATTGTTATTGTTTATGCAAAGGGTATAAACAGAGAAATAACAAAGAAAAGCATTTGTTGCTGTTTACATCAAGTAGTAGTAGTGGCATACAGAATTGTGCGAATAATAAAGAATTTTAATTAAAATCTAAATAAATTGTGATTTTTTTAGAGCTATAGGAAAATTTTTCAAAAAAAAAAACCCATAAAATTTAGAAAAATGCCTGAAATCTTTATTTGAATCGATAGTACGGTCCAAATGCAAATATTGACCGCAACTGCGCCTCAAATGGTCCATTCGCCTAGTCCATTTTTGGCATACTCTTTCCAACATTTCGGCCGGTATCTCACGAATAAATGCTTCAATATTGTCTTCCAATAAGTCAATTAAAGCGGGCTTGTCTGTACAAACATGAGCATTAACATAACCCCACAAAAAATTGTTTAAATGCGTTAAATCGCACGATCTAGGCGGTCCCGAATGTGAAGTAAAATATTCTCCGAAATCGCCTCTCAATAAGTCCAGGTTTTAACGGGACGGAGACAGATGATGTATTAGCCTGAAAGCCGTCTGGGCCAGGTTTCACCCCAGTTCATATTGGTAACAGATTACCCCATCTGCCAGCCCATGTCATCAAATACAAATGTTGCAGTATAGTCCAGTATGCCATAATCAGAATCTTACTGGTATCAATTCTGATGCCTATACAACTAGGCTCCGATCGTTCACATCCGCTGGGAGCGCGTCCATACGCATGCTGGTTCATGGTTCCCACGGCGTCACCGTGATGCCACGGTAGTTAAAATACTTTGAGCGGCATCGTTTCGCTTGAAGCATTAGTGTCATCCGGTATATGCCAGGCTTTTAATCCACACCCTCCACCTCTGCCCTGCCATTTAGTCGCCTTTTACGACAAGCAGGGAACCACTGTGGTAGTATTCTAATCCGCTACCACACGGCGTTCAGTAAGCAGATGTGTAAGTGTGTATGTGTGTGTTTTTGTGTGTATGGCTAGGTGTTGTATGTGTAGGTTGTGGAGTATTTTGCGGTTTTCAACAAAATATTTTTCAAAATATAAAAATTACAGAGAAATTTTATACGACTTACTTGAATAGCAAAACAAAAGCAAAGTGAAATGGAAAAAGAAAAGCAAAACAAAACAAAAAAAGTACGAAAAAAACCGTATAATTACGGTAAAATTGTAAAAAAGAAACAAACATTCATACGTACACACATTGTTAAACACGTAGACGTATACGTAACACATATGAATTTAAGTATGTATGTACACCCAACTCTTTTTTTACACGGCAGATACGTTCCCTAGAAATCCGTGTAAAAAAAACGTGTAAAAAATGCGTTTTCTATAGTAAACTGGGGGATATGTTCCATGTCAGCTGAAAACCGTGTATGATAAAATCGTCACTGGAGATGCCCATCAAATTATCCAATTGTGACTTTCATCCGTTAATAGAGTTTTGAACTATCGATCAGTGATTTTGAAACCGTACTAGATTAAAAATTGTTTACAAAAAAATGTTTCTTTTTTTTCAAGCGTGCAACTTCAAATCCGTGTAAAAAGAAACCGTGTAAAAAAAGAGTTGGGTGTAAAAACAATATAGATGTGAAAGCAATCTCATGAGCATATACTAAATGTGTATGGGTTTTAACATGTTTTAAATAGATGTGAATGCATGTATGTTACCATATTGCTGCTACTGCCACTGCTACTGCTGGCAGATGTTGTAGCCAAAAACTAAAGGGTATTTAGTGGTTCTCTGCATTTTTGTTTCTGTTTTTTTTCTTTGTTTTGTAACAAGAACTTAACAACAGCAACAGTAAACAGCAATGTAGAGCAGTTGTTGTTTTTGTTGTTGTTGTTATTGTTGTAACAATAAGTACAACATAAATGCCAGCAGCATTATAGCAAAACAAAAAAATATAAAAAGAAAACACGATTGATGAGGACGACCTACTTGCAACAACATTCAATTACAAAATTTAACAAAAAAAAATTCAAAAAAAAAAAACGAAAATTTGTTAACAAACCTGCTCCTAAATATGTTACAAACAGTCCAGAGGTGCAACTTAATATAACTGTGATTCATACACACACACACACACATACACAGTCATATACGCACATATACGCTTTCCACTCACATACTGTTATGAGGATAATGAATAAACATGTTTTCACAGAGTAATGGTTGCCATGAAAACAGGCGCCATGTTTTATTAGTCGTTGTGCTGGTGATGATTTCTTTTTTTTTTGTACAGAGGGAGACAAAGAGAAAGAGAAAGTTGGAAGCAAAGGTTTGAAGAGAGGTAAAGCTTTTGTTGAAGTGTTAAATAATTAAAAGATTTGGTTGGAGTTTAAAATAAACCATGGTTCTCGAATGTGTCATCCAATTACCAGGATCAAAAATAAAATAATTACTGGCTGCAGCAAAATAAAACTTTTGTTTTTTAAATACAAAACTAAATGTCAACTAGGTAAACTAGAATACGCTTTCAAGTTAATTTCAAACATGAAAAAAGATTTTATGCACGCAAAACAATTATTTGAAGTCTGGAGAGTAAGAGAATAAGAGAAAAATTAATTCAGTCTTAATAAAAAACTTCCCATGCTTAGCCATATTAAAAAAAATTTATTAAATCACTAGAACATAAAAACTGCAATGAAATGCCAGAAATTAAATTAAAAAAAAAAACAAATATATCGTCATCAAAAAATTTTACATATTTTTCTGCAATTGAAACCAATGGACACTTGAACGAATTCTTCATGACCTCAATGATCAACCAATAGAGAAAAAAAAAAAGAATAAAAATTTATATTTTCAAATCTGTTAACATATGTATGCAATTGAATTACAATTTAATATTAAATTAATAAAAAAATATTTTAGAGAAGAAATGATATGAAAAAAGTTCCACTTGCTCAGAATTTGGGAATTTTTTAAGCCTTCCACTAATATTATCTATTACGCGGTATACGTAAACACTGTTACGTTTTTAGCTTTCAAAAACATTTTAAAATATGAGCACAAAGATTGCCAATAAAATCATATATTTATACTAGCCGTGTGTCGCCGTGGTCTAGTGGGTAGTGTGTCGGCTTATTAGACGAAAGGCCCGGGTTCGTATCCCTGGTCAGACATCAAAACGAAAAATATTTCTTCGGCGACTTCCTCTCAGCAGATTTCTGGCAAAGACTCTGAGAGTAAAAATTGCCATGAAAAGCTTCTCAAAAATCTGTCGTTCGGAGTCGACTTTAAACTGTAGGTCCCGCCAATCATGTATAAAATTAACGCACACAACATAAGTGGTGTGAGAAGCTAGGTCGTAATCCTGACAGAAGGGTTGTAATGGCCAATTATGTATGTATGTATGTATTTATACTAGCAGATTGTACCCGGCTTTGCGCGGGTTATAAAAATAACAATAAATAAAAGCCGGTTTTCCAAACCGGCTTCTTAAAAAATGCAATTTTTCAAATTATTCGGAAACAGTCTTTTGAATACTCTAAGTCCTAAATAAAAATGCATGCAATTTGCCCGTTTTCAGCCCCCCTTCACCTTTTTGGACCCCTTTTGGTCTTTTTAAACAGAAAACCTCCAATAGCTATTTGGGAATCTTAACCAAGCTAAATAAAGCATTTATGCATAAAATACTAATTTTTGCCCTTTTTTCTCCCTTTGGTTCAAAATTTTTAAAAGATTTATAGTCTATAACCTGCACCGACAAAAGCTCGATCAGAAACTCAAATTTCAAAAAAATCGGTTCAAGCGTTCAGGCGTGATTGGCTAACAAACAAAAAAACAGACTTACAGAAAGATTTATAATATATATTAGGATTAGAATAACCTCCGCATTTTCAGCCTCTTTCCCCCTTTTTGGATTCCTTTTGGCTCTACTTTAGAACCGGAATACCTCCAAAAGCTATTAGAGAAACTTAACCAAGCTAAATCGTAAAAAAGTACCTATTACTATTTTTCCCCCATTTTTCCCATTTTTTCTCCCCTTTTGGTCAAAATTTTGAAAAGATTTATAGCCTATACCCTCCACGGACAAAAGCCCGATCTATATCTTAAATTTCAAGAAAATCAGTCCAGGCATTCAGGAGTGATTGGCTAACAAACAAACAAAAAAACAGACTTACAGACAGATTTATAATATATATTAGGATTATTTCTAAAGCACTTTTCTTTTGTCGGTTGCAAATATCTCCCATACCACCGCATCAAATTTAATGAATGATATCTCATTTTAAAGCTTATATCTAACACTAATGGCAAAAAATAATTTGAAATTGAAAAATTAATATTTTCATTGATAAAAATTATATTTTATATAAAACTGCATAATAATACTGTTGTCATTATGATTATAGGTTTTTGTTCAAGTGTGTTAATACTCGTACAGGGTAGCTTAATGGCAATGCAGTTCTACATAATATAGTATGTATTAAAATTCATTCTGGCAATATCACTATTTACTATAATGCTATTTATTACTATGTCAGTTATACGTATATAATATGCATATTAAGTTGTAAAAAGCTGTTTTGTTTGTAGTTGCAGTAGTTGTTAGATCAAGTGCGATAAACAGGGTCGCTTAATTGTAATGCTATTCCACATAATAATATATAAAGTTGTAAAAGCCATTTTGGTAATGTCGTTATTGTCATGGCATTGTTTGTTTTATGAAGTGTAGTTATACGGTGTCTTTTAATATATACATATACTATATATAAAAATAACGTGGAACGTAAGAATATAATAATTGAAAAAACAAATGCAATCATAAGTTAATCAGAAATCTTAATGCTAAACCGGGGTTAATAAACGGTACCAGGCTAATCGTAACAAACTTGGGAGAGCACATCTTATCACCAAAAATTATTCATACTGATAAAACTCTACTCATACCCCGAATCATCTTTACACCTTCTGATCCAACTGTGCCTTTCCGAATGACACGAAAACAATTCCCTGTGAAAGTTGCTGCTTTTGCTATGACGATAAACAAAGCACAAGGTCGAACCCTGCAAAAGGTAGGAGTGTATTTACCAGAACCGGTCTTTTGACATGGGACGTTATACGTGGCTTTTTCTCGAGTGCGTACGTTTAAAGATATTTTTGTTTGTATTAAGGATTCGTACGGGCAAAAAGTTAATGATGATCATGTCATTACATCTAACATTGTATTCAAGGAAGTATTATAAAAGCATTTAAACATATGTATGTATGTATGTAAATATGTATATGTATGATGATATTATGATTTCTAATATTTTTATACTTTTAATAAAATTTCTATTAATTATTTTCATTTTATGTTACAAAAATGACAACTAACGGTGCGAAATATTCGCACTGGTAATCTAGTTTAATTAAATTTATTATTTTATTTTATTTATATTTATTTTTCTGTTTATATCCTTTGCATAAACCATTCAGTCTGGTTTATTGACCTAGTTAGGTTAGGTCAGGTTAGGTTGGATTGGTAGCTCTGATATCACAAAGCTCACTTGAGCACGTATAGCGGCCCGTTGTGATGCCACGGGTAAACGCAGTCCCTGTACTAAGCAAATCCCACCAAAATCAGGAAAAAGATAGAATTTGGTCAGCGCAAGGACTACACAACAAAAGCACGACTACCCCGCATTGGAAAACCAGCCAGAAAGTTTGATGAACGAAGCTGTATCCTTGATATCAATAGATGATAGCACCGTCAAACTGACAAGGAATGGGGAGCCAAATAATAAGAGACGGGCACTGACAAAGAAAGTGAACAACTTCTTCTAGCAGAAGTAGAAGTTCTTCTAGCCTCATTCTTTCCACCTGTCTACCCATGACGCAATGACTATTGACCTAGTATCTCACACCAATTATGTTGTGTTTTAAATTTGTATACTTAAGTGGCGGGACCTACAGTTCAAAGGCCACAACGAATGATAGCTTTTTTTTGAGAAACTTTTCATGGCAGGTTTTTTTTACTCTCAGAGTTTTTGCCAGAAGAAATACTTTTTGTATTTTGTTTAGATGTCTGACCTGGGATTTGAACACAGACCTTACATCTAATAAGCGAACACACTACCTACTAGACTACGGCGATTTCTACAATTATTCGATAGTTCATCAAACCACGATTACTCTCTTCAAACACACCGCGTCTTCACACTAAACTTTAACCAATTCAGTTGCTTGCTTTACCTTGCCTATTATATGGCAACGTAATCGGTCGGATTCGTGGCTTGTAGAGTATTCGTGGCCTCTCCTTCTCAAAATCTCTAAACATCGTAGTTTGTGTATTTTACACACATACATACATTATTGAGCATTACAACCCTTCAGTCTGGATTATGACTTAGCTTCTCACACCACATATGTTGTGTTTGTTAATTTTTATACATAAGTGGTGGGATCTGCAGTTTAAAGTCGGCTCTGAACGACAGATTTTTTTGGAGAAACTTATCATGGCAGGTTTTTTTTACTCTCAAAATTTTGCCAGAAATCTGCTGAGAGGAAATCGACGAAGAAATTTTTTTTGTATTTTCTTTTGATGTCTGACCTAGGATTTGAACACGGACCTTACCTCTTATAAGCGAACACACTACCTACTAGACTACGGCGATTTCTACAATTATTCGACAGTTCATTAAACCACGATCACTCTCTTCAAACACACCGCGTCTTCACATAAGACTGACTGAAATTTTACAAATTCAGTTCCCTGTTTTGACTTGCCTTTTATATGGCAACTTAAGCAACTGATGAATATTCTTGACGGATATTCATGGTGTCTCCTTTTCGAATTCTCTAAACATAGTTTTTCCATTATTGTTGTTTGTGTATTTTCTTTACATTTATTCTTGTAGCGTTTGTTGTTGCATTTTTGTTTACTTGTTTATAATTTTTTTGTATGCTAGTGTTTGTTGTTTTATTATGCAGTGCGATAATTTGTAAACAAGTTTATTGTTTTTAGACAAGATTTTCAGACAAAAATTTCTTAAATGAACAGAAATTTGAAAGCAATTAATTTTAGTAAACACTATTGTAATGATTATTTATTCTGTTCTCAAAATATACACATTCGATGTGGCATTCTTTTACCAAACATTTATTTATTTTAATTATACGAGGGCCTTGATGCCAATAATTAAAGGGAGATATAATACGGGAAAATGAGAGCTTTAATGATAACTTGACAGTTTTCTGCTCACTCATAGCATCATTCCTTTTACCACAAGAAGTCCTATTTATTGAGGCATGTATGCTTCAAAGAAGTCGCCTTAGGGTAGATATGCTGACTTATTAGCTATAAGGCCGCAGTTCAAACCTCACTCTAGAGATCTCTAACTGAAGCGGAATTTCAAAAAAAATATGTCTTCGGCAACTACCTCTCAGCAGATTTCTTGCAAAATCTCTGAGACTAATAAAAACTGGTATGAAAGTTTCTTAAAAATCTAAAGTTTGAAGTCTGCAATGAATCGTTTGTTTTTGTTAATCATCAAACACGTTTGAATCTAAGCAGTTAAACATACCTGAAATTTAACTCTGTACTGTGATTCATTCATCCTCACTACACTACGTTGATTTATAAGTAGAGGTTGCAATGAGTGTGAGTACAACGTCGACATCAAACTCCTACCATTCGAAATTTGTTTGATTCATAAGTCTTCTCATTTCGATTCTTAACTTTAGAAAAATACTTAAAATACTTACAAATTATTCGAGTGACTCGGCATATACAGAAACAGAAAAAAGACAGAGCAGCAACCACACCAAATACAAAACCTTCTCGTAATTATTTTAACCTTTTGATGCCATGCGAGGTTTCAGACAAGGCGATCCCTTATCATGCAACCTTTTCAACTTCGTCATCGTTGCTTGCGTACGCTGATGACATCGACATCTTAGCGCGTACCAAACGAGATGTCCCTGCTGCCTTTAGTGCTATTGAATGGGAGTCTAAGAAGATGGATCTGGCAGTAAATGAGGGCAAAACGAAGTATATGTTATCGACAAGTAGAGCTGTGCGGCGTATTGACTCTCAAATTACGGCTGATAATTATACTTTTGATACAATCAAGGAATTAATTTATCTTGAGTCCGCCGTTACCACCAAAAATGATGTCAGTCTGGAGATCAAGTGCAGGATTACTCTTGCCAACATCTGCTATTGTGGTCTCAATAGGCAATTGAGTAGCAGGGACCTTCTCTCTCGTACGACAAAACTAATACTCTACAAGACGCTCATCTTACCCGTGCTTCTTTATGGCGCAGAGGCATGGACCCTATTAAGAACTGATGCAGCAGCCTTGAGGGTATTCGAGAGGAAAGTCCTACGTAAGATCTTCGGTCCAGTGCGAGTTGGCGATGACTTTCGCATCCGATTCAACAGTGAGCTTTATGAGCTCCTCAACGACATGGACGTTGTATAGCGTATTAATATCCAGAGGCTACGCTAGCTCGGCCATGTCGTTCGAATAGAGAAGAATGCTCCGGCAAAACGAGTATTTGATGCGGGGATCTGCAGAAGTCGCCGTGGTCTAGTGGGTAGTATGTTGGCTTATTAGACGTAAAGCCAGGGTTCTAGTCCCAGGCCAGACATCAAAACAAAATACAAAAGGTATTTCTTCGGTGATTTCCTCTCAGCAGATTTCTGGCAAAAAAAAAAAACTCTGAGAGTAAATAAATTGTCATGAAAAGTTTCTCATAAAATCTGTCGTTCGGAGTCGACTTTAAACTGTTGATTCCGCCACTTATGTATAAAATTAACACACACAACATAAGTGGTGTGAGAAACTAGGTCAGTAATCCTGACTGATGGGTTCTAATGACCAATTATGTATGCATGATCTGCGGAAGTCGGCGAAGATGACGACATAGTATCCGTTGGAAGGACCAAATCGAGGAAGTCCTGTCATCGATTGGTAGTGACCAACTGGCGTAGGTGCACAAGAAGAAGAGACGCCGGAAAGGATGTGTTGCGGAAGGCTGAAGTCCGTTAATCGGATTGTTATGGCCAATTAAGTAAGCAAGTAAGTAAGTATTTTAGTGTTCGTATGGGATTTATTGTTATTTTGTGAGTTTTTTGTGTGGTGAGTTACAGAGAGTCGAAATCAACAACATAATACGTGTTGTTATGCATGAATATGATGAGTACACTTCAAACTTTGAATACGAGTTGAGATTCCATGATATTAAAATATCATATTAAAGTACGATTCATCTTTTTGACTGCTCACTGTTAATCTCTGTTAATTGTGCACCCATAATTGCGTATATTTACAAGCTTATTGACATAAAACTGATACTCGTCTATAAACTTGAAGGTTTTAAAGGTAAGTACTTGTATTTTATTAAAAAAAAAATTTAAAAGCAACATACATTGAAATTTCTTAACTACTCTCGTAAGTAAACACTACAAAAATGTAATTTAACTGTCATGTGAACACACAAAGAGCGAAGTTGCTAAAAAGCAACTAAAAAAACTTTAAAACGCAACTGTGGAAGTATGTAAGTGTATAAGTGTATGTAAGTGTAAGTGTATAAGTGTAAGTATAATTAGTATTTAACAGGGATTTTAATTAAATGTTTTTAAGCGAAATAAACATTAAGATTTAAATACAATGAGTATAATAAACAAACTCAAACATGCATACACACAACGCAAACATACTGCTCTGCGTGTGTATGCATGTATGTATGTTTTTCCATATAAATAACACACACTAAGGCAATTTCATACCTTTACAAACAATACTCACTACAATGTGTATAAACTCACACACGTACACTTGCATGCATGCGTACTCATAAATATTTGTGTGTGTGTGTGTCTCTCTTACAAAATAACACACACTTGTGCCTTAAGTATAACACTTAATGTACAACTAAATACATACACACATATTTAGAACACACACTTGTGTTCTTAGAGGTAAGTTAGAAGAGCACAAAAACTCATACGTACACATGCATAAGCGTACGTGTAAATGTATGTATGTATGTATGTACGTATGTATATACAACAGAGACAGTTAACAGTCAATATTGTGGTATAAATCTGTGTAATTTGTATTTAATTGAATGTGGTTTCAAATAAAATTTCACACTCAAACACATGAACACATATTAAGACATTATTTCCCCCTTTTCTCTGCCCTACTCGTTTTCTTATTATTCACCGCTAAATAAGCTGTTGCCATTCCATAGGTATTTCTTTATAGGCTTAAACACCCTTAGTCGTTTTAAATTGTAACTAAAATTCGTAGAGAATTTTTATTCCGAAATAAGAAATTCCATTTCGGTGGAATTGAATGTATACAGTATATTCGAAAAAATCATTGTTCACAGGAAATCCGTTCAAACTACGAAAGTAAAATGGCAAGAAGATCAAAAATCTGGACACTGCCATCCATTGGTTTCCATAGGTACTGTAAAACTATGTATGAGATTGCATACATCCATACATACATAATTGGCCATTACAACCCTTCAGTCAGGATTACGACCTGGCTTCTCACACCACTTATGTTGTGTGCGTTAATTTTATACATGAGTGGCGGGACCTACAGTTTTTAAAGTCGACTCCGAACGATAGATTTTTGAGAAGCTTTTCATGGCAATTTATACTCTCAGAGTCTTTGCCAGGAATCTGCTGAGAGGAAGTCGCCGAAGGAATATTTTTCGTTTTGATGTCTGACCTGGTATTCGAACCCGGGCCATTCGTCTAATAAGCCAACACACTACCCACTAAACCACGGCGACTTCATGTATGAGATTAGCAATGATTATTTAAAAAGATGACTAGAATCAAACCCTACAATTGATTTCTTATACTTACCTATTCGCATTCATACTTATTTTAATATTATGGCCTCTCTCTACTTACATTCATATTCATAATTAACAACATGTATGATGTTGTTGGCTGTCGGCTCCTTATGACTCAATATATTGTTAAAAACGTTAAAAATATGAGTTCTTAGATTGCAAATAAAATAAAAATAAATTTATGTTTTGTTTGATCTTTATTGTTCACACAATTCCGTGTGCCACCTTTAGAAATGATGATTTACACAATAACAATTTAATTTAATTGCTATTCTTCTTTCATATGCTTCCGTTTCGTTATTCTTTTCTGCTTAGGACCTTTTTGTAAACAACTTCACAATATTCTCTTCACACACAATGTATTTTCACACAAGATTGACTGAATTCTTTTTGAATCCCATGTCGTCGTCTTCACACATGCCTGACTGAATATTTTTTGGATTCCACGAGTCGTCTTCACACACGACTGATTGAATTTTCACTGAATCTTACGTGTCGTGTTCACACACGTCTGACTGAATTCCAACTGAATTGCCATTGCCTACTCTGTCTTGCCTTTTATGTCATAAGGTCACTAGTCTAATTAATACACTTGAAGGAGTATGTCTTCGAGAAATATCTAATAATGTAAACAACTTCTTTTCATTCATTGTTTGTGTATCTTGTTTACATTCGTCCAGACAGATTAGTTGTTGGTTGTGTATTTGTCTATCCACTATTTCTTTTTCTAATACTGCACTTTGTTTTTGCTTGTTTACTTCTTTGCTTGCTGCATTTTGTTGTTGGCTGTTTACATCTTACATCATGAAGTCGCCGTGGCTTAGTAGGTAGTGTTCTGGCTTATTAGACGTAAAGTCAGGGTTCGAGTTACAGGCCAGACATCAAAAGAAAATATAAAAAATATTTTTTCGGCGATTTCCTCTCAGCAGATTTCTGGCAAAAACTCTGAGAGTAAATAAATTTGGTATGAAAAGTTTCTCAAAAATCTGTCATCCGGAGTCGACTTTAAACTGTAGATTCCGTCACTTATGTATAAAATTAACACACACAACAGAAGAAGTGTGAGAAACTAGGTCAATAATCCTCACTGAATGGTTGTAATGACCAATTATGTATGTATGTATGTATGTATGTTTACATCTTCCATTCTATATATTTTTTATATTGATATTGTTTCTATAGTTTTGTTTATTCATCGATGTTGTAAACAAGCCCATTATTTTTGTTGCTACATTTTTTACTAATTCTTTGATCACGTGAACAAGTCCATGATTTTGTTTTTGAAACTTCTGATTATTATTTTAATAACACCGCTTCCATTTTCGTATTAAGTATGAATCCCGTATGAGTCGAATGAAAATACTCACGGAATGCTTGTGCTTTTGCTCTGACTGCTTTTTAGCTTATGGTTTTTTTTTAGTTTTTTTGGTAAATGTAACAGCAACTAATGCTGCTAAATTTTGTTGAATGGTTCGAGTCACTCGCTGAATACAGAGTTAAATTTCATTATTGTAAACTTACTGATATTTAAAATTTCATGAGTACTTATGAGTAGCAAAAAAATTATTCATTGCTAATCTCTGTTTCTAGACAAATCAAAACAAAATTACACCGTTTAATACACTACATTAATGGGTGCGTATACTTAATATTTAATTCTCATACACTCTAGCAATTAAACACTCATACGCCTGGGTGTACACACTTGGTTTAACAAAACAGGTTAAGGTTTTTTGGAGAAATTTTATCAAACTTTTAAGCATAAAATGGAATGAAATTTAAAATTAAAAATACAGAAAAACTTAAGCAACCAAATTCTGTATAATTTCAGCACGCAATGAGCTCGTTAGACACGTTTATCAGTGATTTGGTGCTCTTAATGGACCAAGGCCTTAAATTGAAATCATAAGACTTTACTTTCAATACGATGGTGCACAAAATGGTGCCAGTATGATATCAATATAGGGTATTGTATTAAAGCTGGATAGTAAACTGACCTCGACGGCTTATCTGGAGAGCCATCCTGGCAACAATAATATTCAGAGGGCATGCGATTAAATATTTCGCATGCAACTCAAGAATTTCGGAACGCTATAGATGAGAATGAGAACGAGAATTGAAGTCGCCGTAGTCTAGTAGGTGGTTTTATTAGACGAATGACCTGAGTTCAAACTCCAGGTCAGACATCAAAAGGAAAATATGAAAATATTTCTTTGGCGATTTCCTCTCAGCAGTTTTCTGGCAAATACTCTGAGAGTATGTAGAATTGCCATGAAAAAGCTTCTCAAAATCTGTCGTTCGGAGTCGACTTCAAACTGTGATACCGCCATTCATGGATAAAATTATCACACACACTATAAATGGTGTGAGAAACTAGGTCAATAATCTTGACTGAAGGATTGTAATGCCCAATTATGTATGTTTGTAAAATACGCAATCAACGACGTTTAGAGATTTTGAGAAAGAGTGGCCACGAATACTTAACAGGCCGCGACTCCGATCGAATACATTGCCATATAATAGGCACGTCAAAGCAGGCAACTGAATTGGTTAAAGTTTAGACAGTTTGTGTGTGAAGACGCTCTGTGTTTGAAGAGAGTAATCGTGGTTTGATGAACTGTCGAATAATTATAGAAGTCGCCGTAGTCTAGTAGGAAGTGTGTTGGCTTATCAGTTGCAAAACCAGGGTTCGAGCTCTAGGCCAGACATCAAAACAAAATACCAAAAGTATTCCTTCGGAGATTTATGATGACCATTTAAGTTATGTTGGAAGAGACACAGCAAATACCATGGTATTGGTGTAATTGGGGAAATGTGAGCTTGTCCCATAACGGTGTTAGATTCTTTAATGCTTCTAACACCATTGCCATGCCCTATGGAAACTATTGTAAGTTCAGAGTACTTTCCTAAAGAGAACTATGAATCTCGATGATTTTTGGAAAATACAACGGAATACTGTGAAACCTACTTACTCTTTAAAAACAAATCGATGAGAGAAAGCCACGGAAAGCTGAATAGCATACTTGCATACATAATTGGTCATTACAACCCATTATTCAGGGTTATGATCTAGCTTCCAATAACACTTATGTTTTGTGTGTTAATTTGAATGATTAGCGGAACCTAAAGTTTAAAGACGCCTTCGTTCAATAATTTTTGAAGAACTTTATATGGCAGTTTTATTTACCTTCAGAGTTTTTGCCAGAAATTTGCTGAGAGGAAGTCGTAGGCGAAATATTTTTTCGTATTTTATTTTGCTGGAGATGTCTGACCTGTAAGCCAACACACTATCTATCCGACTACCGCTAAATATCAATTTGTAATTAAAATAATGGACAGGGTTTCTAGTATGCATTTCCTATGAGGCCGAATTTTAAGTGAACAACGTTTTACTTTTTTTTTTTATGGCATTACAGAGAAAGTTTATGATTTTATATCCCACACTCTTAGAACATTATTGTTTCGCATGTGTTTTATTTTAAAGCCTGATAACATGGCATAGCATGCCTTCAAACGTATTTGATTAATAATACCGCCGCCAACGACTTTATCAGACATCAACACATCAAATATGAAAATGAAAATCATTCTGAAACAATAACACATGTATTGTTGTCGATATGAATTTTGAATTCTGAATTTTTGAATTGTTTTAAATTCCAATTTGCATTATCGAGAAAATACTTTGAAATCGCATTATAAAATTCATTCTGGTGGGTGTTTGATTATGTTGCTGTATGCCAGTGGTATTGTGAGTTTCAATATCAATCAAGAGGATTTTGCGTTTTCATTCTACTTGTTATTACAATTCTTTAAGCATTTACTTTACGCATCTTTGCGTTCAGACTGAAAAATTTTTAATGCTCATTGAAGTGTATGATTTGTAGGCTTTTCTGTGTGAGAAATCTTTTAAATGTTTCGTTACAGGCTTGACTTGAAGAAGAGTATGTGTTTGGGCGTCATTAATGATAAAGAGATTTTTTTCTTCTCCCCCTCCTTTGATTTTGGCATATGGCTGATGAAAGACGACGATGATGGTGATAATGATGACAAAGCATCAATTGTTGTTAATCTGTTACTTGCAAGCATTTTACAAAGTCTGACACCAAAAGATTCTTCTTAATATTTCTACAATTAATAATGATTTTACGGTAAGTATTCGCCGTGGTCTAATGGGTAGTGTGTTGGCTTATTAGGCAAACGGCCCGGGTTCGAATCCCAGGTCAGACATCAAAACGAAAAATATTTCTTCGGCGACTTCCTCTCACTAGATTTCTGGCAAAGACTCTGAGAGTAAAAATTGCCATGAAAAGCTTCTCTAAAATCTGTCGTTGGGATGTCTGACCTGGGATTCGAACCCGGGTCTTTCCTCTAATAAGCCAACACACTACCCACTAGACTACGGCGATTTCGAACAGTAATCAGCAATATGTATTCAAACAGATGAGTAGAATCGAGTCATACTCATAATTTATGATACTGATGTGCATTCATACTTATTTTAATATCATGGAATCTGCTCTATTCATAGTCAAAGTTTGAAGTACTCATTGTATTTATAATAAACACCAATACGTATCCTATTGTTGTTGATTTCAACTCTCTATAACTCAACATATTAACTTACTGGAACCTCTCATAAGAGCTTTCTGAAATGACGAATCCATACCCGATAAAATCACCGCCGGCACAATTATAAATCTTCCCAAAAAAGGCAATTTAACTACGAGGAAAAATGGAAGAGGCATAACTTTGTTGAGCATGGTCAATGGATCAAAATGGAAACCAGAGTCTGCAAAGTCATCTTTAACTGTATCCTCAATGTAATGATGCAAAAGTCAACAAGTCATAGAAAAGAGATTACAAGATAGATTACAAGACTTTAAGACCTAGACTAAGCGGATGATATATGATTGAGAAGTCATTCCTTCTCGGATATGCAATCAAACCTAAATCCAATAAGCGAAACCGAAAAGATAGCTGGACTGAAGAGTAATATCCACAAAACCAATATACTCAGGCTAAATGCTAACATAGAACGTAAATTTATATTACACGACAAGGAAATTATTGATGTAGGGGCAGGCGGTTCAGCAGCGGATGTTTCCATTAATAAGGTTAATGGTTAGCCCAACTAACATATCAAGACGCATCAAAATTAAATTTTTCAATTCCAACGTTAAATCCACATTACTATACGGTTGCGAAACATAGAATATGGCACCGTGCGATTCCCAGTCTCTTCAAGGATTCGTTAACAAATGCCTGCGTGTGTACTGGCCTTTCGTAATACCCAATGCCCGACTTTGGTTGGATACAGACCAGGCAACCAATTGAGATGGAAATAAGGAGACGCCAGTAGGGATGGATTAGGCACACTCTTCGAATGCCATTAAATGATCATTAAATGACATACCAAGGAATGGCATAGACTGGAACCCGCAAGGAGGCAGATGCATCGGACGACCACCGCACACTACGAAACGGCAAATCATAAACAAACTATCCGAACTACTTCAACAATGGAACGAAGTCAAACATCACGCGGATGATCGAGCTCATTGGATATAACTTGTTGCTGCCCTAAGCTCCCTAGAGGAGTAAAATGAACATATATATACACTAAGCGCCAAAAGTAAGTGAACACCACTGAAATAATTCATTTTCTTAGGATAGCGAGGAAAGTAAATCAGAATAGTCTAATAAATTTCCAAAAATAAAAACAAAATTGTTGTTGTACTACAAGAATATTATTTATAATAGAAAATTTAAAATTATATTATAAAAAATTATATATGTTGACTCACTTTTGTCGCCCAGTGTATATATATACATATATATATATAACTCAACATATACACAAAGTACAAAGTAAGTGCGAATAGCGTACGAACACTAAAGTACTTGCTAGAAGGTTGTGTGTTCAAGGTTGTGTCTGTTTGCCGATTTACTCGAATACACATATTATTACGCATAACGAAACGACCTAATATCGTTTAACATTAACGATAAAAAAAGCTACAAATACCAAGACAATGCGTACACAAATACACACTAACCTATAGATCGAATTAGTATAAATAAACTAGCAACAACAAGCATGAGAGTAAAAGGGATGGACAAGTAAGCAGATGCAACAACAAGTAATGCAGTAGCTACAGAATTCTCTAGAAGGCGAGAACGCGAACCTTCTGCTTCGAGAACCATCATCAGACTGAAGACGTTCGCATATAAAAAGGCAAGAGAAAGCAGACAACGCAGTTCAGTGTGAATAAAGTTAGCCTTGTGTGCAGTTGCGTATGAAGTAAAACTCGTGGTGTGAAGACAAGTTGCGTCCGTAGTAAAGTCTACCGAACAGTTGTTTGGTGTTTACGCTGGCAGAAGTGTTGTGCTTATAAAAAGGTTGTAAGCAGAGAACAACGAACAAAGGCTGGTTATAAGCAGAGTAGAGTATCGAACGAGCACATATTGTTATAGTTATTGTTGTGTATTTTGTATAAGTTTGAACGGTGGCACATAAAAGTAGAGTGATTAATAAAGAGTTTCATTAAAATAAACACAAATTTGCTTTTTTACTTGGTTTGCAATCAACGAACTCATATATAAACGTTTTTAAAAAGGTAAAAACGGAATCGGAATGTGTAGGCTTATGAATCAAACATGTTTTAAATGGGATGAGTTTGATGTCAACGTTGTAAGAATACTCATTACAATTAGTACTTCTGAATCAACGTTGTAGTTTAATTTCATTGTTGTGAACTCACTTGTATTCAAAATTTCATGAATGCTTATGTGTAGTGAAAAAAACCGATTCATTGGTAATCTGTGATCCTGACTAAAATAAATACGTGAGTAATACATTCCAAAAAACAAAGCCTTTCAAGAATAAATTAAAACTCTTTCGAAAAACGAATATCAAACTTGTAAAACCCTGTACAGACCTTATAATGTATGTTAAAATAAAAAAAAATTTAAAAGTTTACAAAGAAGAAGAAGAAGAAAAACAGCTTTTAATAAATATTTAATTGCTAACAAATTGGACAACAATATTCAATAGAAATCAATTTTAAATAATTTATAAAGATTTTTAAAAATCAATTATTTTTCATGTTTTTAACACAAGAGCTGCTTATAAATAATCAAAACTATAGGACGTATTGCATACAAGTAAGTACATACAAGGGCTCTTAAGCGAAAATTTTATTAACATTTCGAGTCATATTACGAGAGAACAAGAGAGTAAAAAAAATTAAATTTATTACGCTTAAAGCAAAACACAAAATAAACAAACAACGCAAGCAAACCACACCGAAAAAGGAAAAGAAGGAACAAGAAAAAGTTACATGCTCTTCAATATGCAATGTAAAGAGGAAAAAATTGAATTTTTTTGTAACATAAATATACAAGGGAATATTTGTATGTACAGCCATGGACATTAAATTAGCACCAAATCCATGTATAGTTTGATTGTGAATTTTTTCTGATTTTTATCCTAATTAGGCGAATTGTTTTGGTCTGCAATATTGCACAATGGCCTCTAGCTGTTGTTAATTATTCTTTGACTGCTAATCTGTATCAGTAGCTAAATTCAAGCTGCACAGTAAATTAGCACGACGTGCATAAAAGTGTCTTTAGGTAAAAGTTTTGTTCAAGTATTTTTATTCTTACGGTTTATTCTTTTAATTTTGTGGCATTCATAACAATTTGTTGAAAAAATTGGATGTTGAAAGCAATGCTTGCCAGAGGAGAATCTCATTATCGTTAACTTGTAGAACGATGGGAAAAACCGTAATGAAATTGACCAAATTTCGATGTACTGGAGAAAAATAATTTATAACATGATTATTTCCCTCAAAACAAACGTGATAATATCGCAGAAAACAAAAAACAAAAGTCTTGTGTCAAGAAAACAACCAAAATCGTGGACTGCACTATTCTTTGCAAGTCAAAGAAGGAGCCTTTTATGTCGTCATGCGATATTTTGAACGAAATTAACTCCGATTTTTGGTTATATATATCAGACGGGCTGATTCGATGACGTTTTAATCACGAAAAGCTTTTTGGATGCTCCTGCCGAAAGAAACCACTTCTAACAAAAGAAAAATATAGTCAAGCGTTTAACGTTTGCTCGCACCCACAAGGATAAAGACCCCCATTCAGAAAACAAAAAATATTTTGGAATAATGAAACAATGCTAAATCGTATGGCACCAGATGGTAGAGTGGTTGTTTAACGGCTAAAATGTCAAACGATAAATCCAAGGATCAAAGTGTGTTGGCTTATTAGACGAAAGGCCCGGGTTCGAATCCCAGGTCAGACATCAAAACGACAATATGAAAATATTTCTTCGGTGACTTCCTCTCAGCATATATCTGGCAAAAACTATGAAAGTAAATAAAATTGCCATGAAAAGCTTCTAAAAAATCTGTAGTTCGGAGTCGACTTTAAACTGTAGGTCCCACCACTAATGTATAAAAAGTTAATGCACACAACGTAAGTGGTGTGAGAAGCTAGGTCGTAATCCTGACAGAAGGGTTGTAATGACCAATTATGTATGTATGATCAAAGGCTCGTAACGCATGTTTGAGAAAGCACAATGGCGTGGGTAACATTTTCATTGCATCTTGTAGGTAATATTGTGAAAATTAATAAAAAAAAATGGATCGTTATCAGTATTTGGACAAAAATAAACATAACGGAACCATAAGCTTTTAAATACATGCCTGGTTTATTCATATTTTTTCAAGATAGCTGGCCCAAACACACATCTGAGCTGGCAAAGGATTGATTTTATAAAGAGCACATTTCCGTTTTTGACTGGCCAGTGCAAAGTTCTGTCTTAAACTCGATAGAAAACCCCTGGAACAATGCGAAATGTACTATTGCTTAACAAAAATACAAAAATTTTAGACGAAAGGCTTGGTACTCGATTTCTAAAAATCTTTTCCAAAGAACTTTGTCCCGTAAATACGAAATATTGATCAAATAAACTGAAAACATTTTTAAAATTTTACTATTTCTTAAAATATAAAATTTTTATTCTGGAAATTTTAATTTGTGCTATTTTACTGTCCAGCCAAAATTTGCCATTTGATATGTTGCTGCCCTTAAAGAGCAGACTATTGGCAATTTCTTCAAAATTTTAAATTTCTTAAGCTTCTATGTTAAAATTTTTTTTATGAATAGACCTAAAATACTATAAAAAAATCTGATTGTTTTGATTACGAAGTTTTACGCTAATTTAATGTCCATAGCTGTGTATGTACGTGTGGTAAAAGTAAAGTGTATGTGCATATGTGTGATGAATGCAAAGAGGGAATTTATATTAAATGTGATTGAAACTGTAACTAAAACAAGGGAATTATTCTGTTGATATTCTCAATTGCTCTCAGTGTTCTATACAAGTCTATAAAATTATAACAGAGAGTGTGTGTGTATGTGTATGTGTGGGTTGTACAAGCAGTTATTTTTCTCTTTTTAATGAACATCTCACAAAAGACCAACAGCATTGCCAGCAACAGTAACAATAGCAGCAGTGGCAGCAATGGCAGTAGCAGCAATAAGCAAACAAATCAAAACAAACAAACAAACAATGTAGCGGCCATAAAAATTAATTGCTTTTGTTGTAACACAATGCAAGAACATCATGGCAGCCAGTCAGCTAGCCAGCCAGCCATCCAACAACAGCGTAAATAAAAGAGAAAACAACACACACACACACACAATATACAGATGGTGACAATAATAAGCAGCGACAAAATAGAACACAATTACATGCTCATCAACACATAAGCACACCAACACACCAACAAACACATGTAAAACTTAAATGTAGATTTAGTGTTGCCAACAACAAGGACATTATCATAATTGAGTTATAGTGCAACAATTACAATTACTCTCTACGCTTTGCATTTCTTCTCTTCTCTTCATTTCATTACATTTCTCTTCTCTTTGCTTCGCTTATTAACATTTTAATCATGATAAAAATTGGTTTTTGTTTTTTTCGTTCATCATTATTATTATTATTGTTGTCATCGGTTGTTGTTTTTGCTATTGTTGTCATTGTTGTTTGTACGTTTACTGTTGTTTTCAATAATACAGCTGCTGTCAAGAGCGCCCACATTGAAACAAAGACAATAAACACAAGTGTACAGCACTGAGCACACTTTTAATTGTAATTCTAATACAAGGACATCAATTTTATTTTTGTTTTCTTATTTTCTTCTTTTTTTTTTTGCAATTGAAGGCCTATTTAGTCTATTTAGCAATAAAGTTTTCCATAATAAGTTTGCAAAAAAATTTTTTAAATATTCTGGCATAGATTTTAATTTCCTTTCTGATTTTGCTCGGAGAACTATGGAACTATACATACATAATTGGCCATTACAATCCTTCAGTCAGGATTATGACCTTGCTTCCTACACTACTTACGTTGTGTGTGTTAATTTTATCTATTAAGTGGAGGGACCTACAGTTTAAAGTCGTCTTCGAATGACAAATTTTTGAAAAGCTTGTCGTGGCAATTTTATTTTTATTCTCTGAGTTTTTGCCAGAAATCCGCTGAGAGGAAGTCACCGAAGAAATATTTTCGTATTTTCGTATTGATGTCTGACCTGGAATTTGAAATCGGGCCTTCAGTCTAATAAGCCAACACACTATCTGTTAGGCTACGGCGGAAATGGAAATGGTCAACGAATTAGTAAAAAATGTAGCAACAAAAACAATGGACTTGTTTACAAGATCGATGAATAAACACCCAGGTCTCAGACATCAAAATGAAAAAATATTTCTTCGGCGACTTCCTCTCAGCAGATAAGAGCAATAACATACGGGATAAACATGTAAACAACCAACAACAAAGTGCAGCGGACAAAGAAGTAAACAAGCGAAAACAAATTACAGCATAAAAAAGTAGCGGATAGACAAATACACAAGCAGCAAGAGAGGAGGAAATATGACGTAAAGAGAGGAACAGATTTTTCGAACCCTGTTCAACTAACTGATGATGCAATGGATAGATGGCAGCAGGACTGGTCCGATTCCACTAAGGGAAGATGGACCCACAGACTCATACCAAGCATAGGCGTATGGACAAAAAGAAGACACGGTCAGGTGAACTTTCACCTAACACAGTTGCTAACGGGCCATGGATGTTATAGGGCTTATCTCTATAAGTTTGGTCATGACATGGATGAGGCATACCGAGAATGCCGTAGTGAAAGGGAGACGGCGGAGCATGTCTTCTTTAATTGCCCGCGATATTTTGTTCAACGAAATTGCCTGGAGAGAACAATAGGATTCACGATAACGCCCGATAATATAGTTAACCTGATGTTAATCTCATGTGACAATTGGAACGCAGTATGTGTTTTCGGAATGTATTGACGCAGCAAAGATTGGCTGAGAAAGCAAGATCAGCGGAATTTGAAGGCAGCATTCGCTGAATAACCACCCCCCACCCCCCAAATTAATACTTGATTGTAGTCCCAAGGGGGGCGCATGGTTGAAAGTGTGACGAACTAGGTTGGTTTTAGTACGTATGTGTTTAGCATGCAGAGAGTAAGTCTTGTGGCGAATCGTGCACTTTGTTAGGCCGGGCTACCAAGATCTTTCGAAGATTTTCCAACCTTTAGCTCGCATAGCTATAAAAAAAAAAAACAAGTAGCAACTACTCTGCCCGAACGTAAACAAGATACATAAACAACACTGAATGAAAACAAGTTGTTTACATTCTCGAAGACATTCTCCTTCAAGTGCATTCATCAGGCTGGTGACCCTTGTGATATAAAAGGCAAGACAAAGCAGGCAACGGAGATCCAGTTAGAATTCAGTTAGTCGTATGTGTAGACGACACTTGAGATTCAGTTAAAACAGTCGTGTGTGAGTGTCGTCTTCACGTGGAATTCAGTAAGATCGGCCAGACACGTTGTAAGCAGAAAAGGATAACGAACAGTTGTTATTGCGTACGCGAAAGAGTGTGAAAGAAGAATAACGATTAACGTAAATTGTTATTGCATAAATCAATTTCAAAAGGTGGCTCACGGAATTGTGTGAACAATTAAATTAAGCATATATTTATTTTTGTTTTATTTCCGATCTACGAACTTATATTTTTAACGTTTTTAAAAGGTAAAAGAGTAACAATACAAATAAACGAACAGTTCGATTTTAATACCGTTTTTCATGTAAAAAGTATTAAAAAAATATGAAAGTAATGGTTGATATATTCTGCCAATCCGTCCCACATTAAAACTAAACTCATAGTTCAAGAATTATGCCCCGTGATTGCCTCCTATCTTTTTGGGTACTAAACGCTCTAACACTGAAACTCTAAGCGATCCACTTTCGCATCACTTTATAGTCTTTTGTTTCTTATACTTCCATACACCTTTTATGGTGTCTCCTGAAAGAGAGGGAAGAAATTAATCGTGAATCAACATAGCCTGACGAAGTTCTTCATTTATAAAATGATATGTTCTGGAATTCGTTAAGTCTGACAAATTGTATGACGGCAGGAGCCTTTATTACCTTCATTTCAGCATGTAAAATTCATCAGGAAAAAGACGAGAATATTACTATTATGCTCCTCAACAAATAATATAAATTTTAATAGCCAAACACGCACACGAGACGCTACCTACAACTACATTTTAGTATATTTCATTTATTGTAGTGTTGTTTGTGTATTTTTGTTTACTTGTTTACCAATTTGTTTTACGCCAGTGTTATTAAGCAATACGATAACTTCTGAACACGGTTTGCTTACTGCAATTGTTCTGTGTCTGTAGTTTTTGTTTATTTTTAACGTTAATTGATGTAAAAGCAATACATCAGCCTTTATGAACTTAAACCATGTGGAAGCCAACTACCCTACGAAAAAATATAATGAACAACTGAAGCAACAATTCTGGGACACCGACAACCTCTCCGTTAGCTTCTTATGACACTTACAAAGTATCTCTTTCTTACTTCTAAGTTGTTTTACATCGTTTAACATTCAAATTATAAACAAAATCAATGAACTCGTTTACAAATTATCGCATTGCGTAATATAACAACAAATACCAGCATAAAAAATGGTAAACAAGTAAACAAATATACAACAACAAACTCTACAAGAATAAATGTAAACAAAATACATAAACAACAATAATGAAACAAAAATGTTTATATTTATAGAGATCTCGCGGAGGTGAAGCCATGAACATTCGCCTTCAAGAACATTCATCAGACTGTTTACGTTGCAATATAAAAGGCAAGGCAAAGCAGGCAACTGACTTAGTATAATTTCAGTCGGTCTTGTGTGAAGATACGGTGAGTTTGAAGAGAATAATCGTGGTTTGAAGATCTACGTTACAAAGATCTGTCGAACAATTGCCTAGTAATTGTTATTGTTTATGCAAAGGGTATAAACGGAGGAATAATAAAGAAAAGCAATTGTTGTTGTTACATCAAGTTGTGAATAGCGGCACATTGAATTGTGCGAATAATAAAGAGTTTTAATTAATCGCTAAACACGAATTTATTTGTATTTTATTTGCAACCTTCGAGCTCATATTTTAAAATGTTTTTAAAATGTAAAAACGTAACACTACCTTAAAATACTGAGCCATTCTTCCCGCGGTAATGAATTATTAAAAATCTTATTTATTTACTACAAATTAATTGACTTTTTTTGAATGTAAACTAAATATGAATGATCATGGGAACAAAGATTTGAAATTGTATTCACAGCATCAACCATGAAAATCTTTCCTTTAGGCTTCGCCTGTGAATTGTAGCTTTTTTTTTCTTTGATTTGTATCTTTGAAGTGTATTGTGCTCGTACCGTTATGTTACGCTTTGTTACGGTAACTGTAACAGTATAATTCATGGAATTAACAGCGTCGGTATTAAAGCAAGTGTGTAACGATACAAAAGCATTTGATGTGTAAATACCTGTATCAACAGTTGCTATCAGCTAAATAGAATCGATGACTACGATGACTAGTAAATTGTAGTAGGAAAATGTATGCAAGCAATGATTCAGTCAGTCAGTGTCATCAAGTTCTTAACAGTCTGATTGGCGTTGGCTTTCAGAGCATATAGCACGATCTATAGCCGTAATTATGAGGGCACCATTTTCATATACACTAACCTTTTATTTTCTCTACTGCTACACATCTTTTTATGCAGTTTCCTGCAAGAGAAAATTCGTGAATCAGCTTAGTGCAGCGAAATTATACGTCCGAAAAATCTACTGTTTTGAAACTCTTTGTTAAACTTCATGGAAAACGATAAACTGTCCTTACGATTAGTGAATTGCTCTCCGTAACAATCTGTAAAATTATTCCATTTAGTTTCTCATTCTTCTGGCTTTTTGTAATGTTGATAGAATACCATTTTTGGAATCGTTCCCAATCGGCTATTGGGTATTATGGACTCCTACAAATATTGTTACGTGTTTACCTTTTAAAACCATTTAAAATATAAGCTCGTGGATTATAAATAAAATAAAACAATAAATTTGTTTTTAGTTTTAATTAAAACTCTTTATTATTCGCATGGTCCTTTGTGTGCCACAGTGCACAACTTTATGTAAACAACAACAAATGTTATTCGTTGTTTTTCCTCCATTAATACCCTTTGAATAAACAATAACAATTACTAGGCAATTATTTAACAGGTCTTTGTAATGGAAATTTTCAAACCACGATTACTCTCTTTAAACCCACCGCGCCTTCACACAAAACTGACTGAATTTTTACTAACTCAGATCCCTACCAAACCTTGCCTTTTATATAGCACCTCAAACAGTCTGATGAATATTCTTGAAGGCGAATATGCATGGCTTCGCCTTCTCTCAATCTCTTTAAATGTAAACATCATTGTCTCATTATTGTTGTTTGTGTATTTTGTTAACATTTATTCTTGTAGTAATTGTTGTTGTATTTTTGTTTACTTGTTTACCATTTTTTATGCTGGTATTTGTTGGTATATTTTTGTTTACTTGTTTATCATTTTCTTATGTAGTTTTTTTTGTTGTTGTTATATTACGCCGTGCGATAATTTGTAAACAAGTTCATTGTTTTTGTTTTTATAGCTTTTGTGTATAATTTTAGTGTGAAACAATGTAACTTGTATCTTGATTTTTCCATTTTCATTACAATATTATCTTTGAAATGTTTCCAATCGGTTGTAGGACTTTAGGGACTCCTACAAAAATATATTTCCCTTTAAAGATATGCTAAACGCATAGATTTCTGCTTAATAGACTGTAAGTTGTGCCCATAAATTTCCAGCTATGTTTTGCATTGCCCAGCATAATATACTATAGCTGTGAGTTCCACAGTTATACCAGCTTGCTCAATATAATAAAATATCATCTCATTTGTCATTACTAATTAGTTGCTATGAGCTATTAGCAACAAACTCATGTAATTATATAAAGTGTAATAATTAACATTAGATTTGAGACACGGCTTACTCACATAACGTTCTTTTTTTTTTCTTAAAAAAGATTTTCATTGTGAATTTTGTTCTTGTTGTTATTATTACCTTTTGTTGTAGTTTATGTTGTTGTTGTTAATATTTTATCACAACATCATTAACAGCAAAGACATTAAACAGGATGGGTAGTTGAGCACCGTCTCTACACCATAGAAGAATGTTGTACTAGGCGTACTAACATGAGAGAAATTAAAAAAAAAATGGAAAAAAATGGAAAGAAAAAAACGAAAAATTTATTACAAAAATATTCATTTTTCATAAACTTCAAAAGCTTTAAAATACACTCGAGTAACTCAACCGCATACACATACAACCACTTACTCACACTCTCTCACTTCTTCATTAATATTCACAGTAGTCAACGAGTCGTATTGTGGCAGGCAGTAGTTTCGTTTTTTTTTATGTGTGCATGTGCTTGAGTGGTAATGCCGTGTTTGCTGTTCAGCTGTGGTATGTCCAAGTATCCCTACGTATGCTTACATGTGGGTGTGTGTGTGTGTGTTTGTATTTTGTGTTCATTATAGGCTACAATTATTACGTTTTTGCGTTCTCTCTCTCTTCCTTTTATTACATTTTCATTTTATTCATAATTTTTGTTCTGTTCTGTTGTGTGTGTTTTTTTTATTTTCTATTTTATTTTCATTTTTATTTTTATTGTGATTATTTTTCTTTCTTTCTTTCTTTTTGTATTTTAACCTGGTTTGTTTTAATTAAGTTTTGTTTTGTAGCAACATTTTCCTTTACATACTTACAGGGGGGGTTGGAGGAATGAGAACGAGAAACAGTAGCAGTGGGAGGCTTTAATTGCTTTTTGAATTATTGTCGCTGCTGTGTTCCTGTATTCCTTTTCCTGGTTTTTCTTTTCGTTCTTCGTTACAATTAAGTTTATTGTATTTGTTTACTATTGTTGTTGTTGTTGTATCATTTTATTTAATAATAAAAAAAAAACATTTTATTTGTTGTCGATTCAAAGTGTAAATTTTCATGGAAATTGTTGCAAAACATAGGTAATTTGATGTGTTAAACACAAAAGATCACAACCATAATTGTGCCTTAAATCTCTTTTTAATAACAGAGAAAGAGAGAGAGAGAGAGAGAGCAAAAGAGAAAGAGAATCCCCCATCAATTACAGAATTAAAAGTGAATGTAAATAATACGAATAAAGATTTCAACTGATTTGTTGGATGTAATAAACTTCCACAGGATATTTAAAAATCAACGCATTTGTGTAATAAAAAATTTAACACAGATATTATTACTACCTGGTAATACTGGTGAAAGCCAGTAATAAAAATAAAATAAATTTCCGTATTTCGTATTTTTCCCTTTTTTTTATGGGTAAGGAAAATCATAAAATTTATTCAATACACTTCCATCTTGCTGGTATATTATGATGGTTTTTTATATTTTGTTTTATAAAAAAAAAAAATATGGTCGTGTTATTTATTTATCAGAAATAAATAAAGCAGAGAAATGGTGACTTACTTCCCTTAAAGTGTCACATCTTTATTACATCGGGCCTCGCTTTATATCGGGAAATTTGAATATTTTTTTTTTTAAATCTGCACTCAGGAGATGACCCCTACTCATGCAGTGCATTGTGCAGGTTTAGGAAAGGTAGAAAGAGGGAAGATGGCGCGGTTTTTCATTGAAAATTCCAATTATTTTTTTTGCGACATTTTTGTTGGGTGTCCATTTTCAAAAAAATAATTTTGCTATTGCAATGAAATTTAGCACGTGGATTTTGAAACAGATGACTAACAAAAACAATGTAACGGTATTCATTTTTTTTCAATTATGATAAAAGTTATAAGCTTAAAAGTAGGCCAATTTTTTTCGGGCGCACTCCTTTTTTTATTTTATAAAACCAGCACTCAGTGGGTGACCCCTACTCATGCAGTGCATTGTGCAGGTTTTTTAGGAAAGGTGGAAAGAGAGAGAGAGAAGATGCGAACGATTAGGAAACGAGTTGCTGCGGGTGACTATAAAATGGCCAGTGCTATACCATCACCATTAGACAGTCAACAGCAATCGTTCCCAAGAAGCCCGCAGTTTTTCACACCACTTATGTTGTGTGTGTTAACTTTTTACAGAAGTGGCGGGACCTACAGTTTAAAGTCGACTCCGAACAACAGATTTTTGAGAAACTTTTCAAGAAAAGAAAGAGAAGAAATCGCTAAAGAAATACTTTTTATATTTTGTTTTGATGTTTGTTTTGATGTCTGGAACTCGAACCCTATCTTTACGTCTAATAAGCCAGCACACTACCTAATAGACCACGGGAATCCCCATAATATCCTATACAAGGTAAAATTTACTTCAAAATTCGTTGCTGGATATTAATTCTACGGAAAAATATTCAGGATTAAGTTACTTGATAGAGAAAAGAAGTTTTAATTTGATTGGAGTTTATTCTAAACTGGTATGCCGATAGTATTCCAACAGAATCTCAAGGTTTATGAAAGTGTTCCAAAACCGTGGCCTTTGTTATATGTTTTGAAATAAAACTGTATATTAGACTCTACGATAATGCCATTAAAATATTCCAAACAACCGGGAAAATGTACATGAATTTCATGGTGTATGATATTTAAACTTCTCATCTAATATTATGAAACAGTGAAGAAGTAGATGTTGTCGTATGTTGGCATATTTTGAGGTGAAGCCAAAGCTCAAATGCCCTAACCCAGATATTTCAACCGAAACGAAATACCAGAAAATATTTCTTCAGTGACTTCCTCTCAAACAGCCACTAAAAGTAAAATAAAATTGCCGTGTAGAGTTTCTCAAACATTTGTAAATCGAAGTCAATGTTAAACTGTAGATCGCTTCACTCATGCAGAAAATGATTACACACAACAAGAAAGCTGTGAGAAACTAGGTTGTAACTCTAACTAAAAGGGTTGGAATAATCAATTACGTACATATGTAGAATACTAGAATACTTAAAGCATCCTTAGATAAAGCTTTTTGAAGGACAAGGTGTTACTTAAGCCTGATGTTAGGCCCATGTTGATACCACCGAGAATCACTCGTTCCCTATATGAATCACTCGTTCCCTATTGACATGAAAATACCTTTTTTATTGCATTAATCCTGTGAGAAACTAGGTCAATAATCCTGACTGAAGGGTTGTAATGACCAATTATGTACATATATAGGTATGTAATCCTGATTTTGGATTCACCTTCAATCAAAGGTGACACAAAATTAGAAGCGAAAAATTGCCACCACTTCATAGCAAGAGCCAGTCTCTGATAAATGATATTGCAATAGCTATACGATTACAGCGAAAATCACAATCAATTTACTTTTTATTCATGATGTTACGAAAAGAGTATTTACCCTGCCATATAAAAGGCAAGGCAAAGCCGGTAACTGAGTTAGTAAAAAATCAGTCAGTTTTGTGTGAAGACACGGTGGGTTTGCTTTTAAGTAATCACGGTTTGACGATCTTTACAAAAATCTGTCGAATAATTATCTAATAATTGTTATTGTTTATGCAAAGGGAAATAGCAAAACAAAAGCAGTTGCTGTTGTTTACATCAAGTTGTGAACAGTGGCACTCAGAATTGTGCAAATAATAAAGAATTTTAATTAAAACTAAACACAAATTTATTTTTATTTAATTTGCAATCTACGAGATTATTTTTAAAAGGCGAACACGTAACAAATTAAACCATCAGGGCCTAGTAATATTGTATGTACCGTTCAGAGATCAGCAATGAATCGTTTTTCGCTACTTATAAGCACTCATGAAGTTTTGAGCATAAGTGAGTCAACAATATTGAAATTTAAGTATGTATTCTGATACATTCCTACGCAATAAAACGTTGATTTATCTATAAAGGTTGCAAGGACTATGCATACAACGTTGACATCAAACTCATACCATTCGAAATATGTTTGATTCATAAGCTTTCGCATTTAGATTCATAACTTTAGAAAAATACTTCTGATAATAATTATAAATTATTCAAGTGACTCGAGCAGCAAGCAGAGCAAACACGTAACCATTTAGTGAGTATTTTAGCGTTCGGACACGATTCATACATATTTTGTGCTTCATGTATAAATGTTAAGTCATGGAGAGTCGCAACATCATACGTATTGTGAAGTTTGAAGTATGATGAGTATTTTCAAACTTTAAATATGAGAGTAGAGGTTACATGCTATTAAATTAAGTATGAATGCGTATAAGTATCAGATCTCTGGTTACTGTTATGCTACCAAAGATGTTAAGCCTCTCTGTCAAACGATCGTAGCTTACTCAATTTTACTGAGACAATGGACTTTGAGCTTTATTTTAGCTCTGTCTTGGACTTACTTTCAAATGATTTGCAATTTGCGACCAGTAAAAGAATCGCAAAGTAATGGGGAAGTCAAGATAAATAAATTCCATGCCTATATTATAACTATAGTTATCTGAATATCAATACGCCGCACGTCTCTACTTGTCGATAACATTTACTTCATTTTGCCCTCATTTACTGCCAGACCCATCTTCTTAGACTCCCGTTCAATAACACTAAAGGCAGCAGTTACATCTCGCTTGGTACGCCCTATGATGTTGATGTCGTCAGTGTGCGCAATCAACTCGATATCATTTTGAAAAATAGTGCCATTGCGATACGCCCTCGCCTTTCGCAAAACACTCACCATGACGAAGTTGAAAAGGTCGCATGATAAGGGGTCACCTAGTCTGAAACCTCGACTGGTATTAAAAGGGTCGGAAAGGTCTTTTCCTACTTTGACAGAGCTGATGGAATTGGTCAGCGTCATTCTGCATAGCCTTATCAGCTTCACAAGTATACCGACCTCAGACATTGCGGCAAAAACACTATTCCTTATGGGGCTGTCGAAGGCAGCATTATAGCCGACAAAGAGATGGCGTGTGTCGATTTGTTTTTCGTGGGTCTTTTCCAGGATTTGCCATAAAATGAAGATCTGGTCGATGGTGAACTTGCCAGTTCTGAAGCCGCATTGATGAGCTCTAATTAGTGTTTGTGTTTTGACGAGTGGCTTCAGTCGTTCACACAATACGCCTGTAGGGTGCAGGCTTATACCCCTGTAGTTGGCGAATATCGCAGGGTCTCTCTTTTTCAGTACAGGACAGAGGACACTGGGATTCCAATCGTTGGGCGTACTTTCCTCTAGCCAAATTTAGTAAATAAGCTGGTGCATTCGCCCTACCAACTTATTACATTCGGTCTTAAACAATTCAGCGGGGAGGCCATCAGGACCTGTCTTTGACGTCTTCATGGCTAGGCGGCGGAATCTCCGATCGGATTAGGAAAAACATGTCTTAAGGCGGTATTGTTGTCGTTACTGCCATGTTGCAGAGTAGAAAAGTGTTTCCTACACAACCTCAACACTTCTTGCGGATCTGTAAGCACCTCTTGATATTTATAGCAGAAAATTTTCCCTAACAAGGAAATGATGAATAAAATTTCAATTAAAATTTTTACCACATGTTTGATACAAATACTGTGTGGGCTGTTGAAATTTCAATTATAATTTAAATAAATTAAAATTTAATTGATTCAAGTTAATTATTCCTAAGTTTTTTCCATATATGTGGATGGGAATGATGGGAATAATTATTATTTTTTGAAAAAAAAAAAGTAAAAAAAATTGTGATTCATTAACAGAGAGCACGGTAATGATTTCCATAATGACCTCAATTTCAATTTAATTTCATAATATTTACTATGGAAGACATCCCAACAGGGCCAAACAGGCAATGAAGTAGAGTAGAGTAGAGTAGCGCAGAGTAGAGTGGTGGAGTAGTTTATTAACGAAATGAAAATGAATTTGAAATGAAATGTTAATTTTCTTAAGGCCATATTATTTAAGAACAGTGTGTAGATACAACATGCTGGCCTAAAATTCAATACTTGTTGATTAGACTATCGCTGCAGGTTATTTTTGTCAATTTCGTTTTTTTTTTTTTGTTACAATTTTTGATTGCCATTTAAACAAATTTAAATTGACACATGTACGTACGTATGTGTGGGGCGCCTTAATGCAAATAATTTGAAGTATACTAATACACACACGAAATACGTAGAGAAGATGGTTTATTTTAGTAAAGTACACATACGGCACATACACTTTCAAATTGTTTATGAAATATCCTTGAAATATTAAATAAAATTGACTCCCACATATAAATACTTTACATATGATTACCCCCACGGTCATATCCAAGTATAGATACGGACAAAGAGAGAGAGAGAGAGAGAGAGAGAGAGAGAATACAGTAAGACCCCGCTTAACGCTGTTTCAGTATTACGCGGTAGTATTGGGATTCCCTTAAATCCCACACTGTGTTCATACTTGTTGTATATGTATGTGTGAAAATGAATGGGCCATACACCAACTTAAAGCGGTCTACTATATAGCGATCATGTATGTTTTTCAACGCCCTTTTGTTCGTCTGTCCAGAATACAGATTCCAATTATATTTTCCGAAGTTGCAATGTATTTACGCAAGTGCCTATTAAGTTATCTCGTTTAAAGCTGTTTCGTTTAGCCCTGGAACGTATTGAAACGCGAGGTCCCGCGTTAAGCGGGGTCTTACTGTATTAGGCAATAAATTTATAATTATTTAAAGGCCTTTGAAAACACAGTATTTGTAAAGCCATGCAATATAAATAAAATTCTCTACACACACATACGTTCTTGTACATTTAATGTGCCTCAGGGATGGGAAATTGGTCTTAACAAATTGTACTAACGTCCATAAAAAATTGTACTTTTTTCAGATCGATTGTACTAAATTCAATTTTTTCTTTTTTAAACTTTTTTTATTATGAATTAATAAAAATATAAATGACAATTTATTTCATTGTGTGTAGTAGGAATGTAAAAGAATAAAAATAAGAGTAAATTTTTCAAATTATTAGCGCAGTTTTGACTTCAGTACTTAATTTTAGTTTTTAGTCTTTGTAAAATTATAGCTCTTAGTCTCATTTTTTGTTCAATAAGAAGCTTTATTTACCAAAAATATTTATACTTAAAACTCAGTAAACCTCTCTTATTAAAGTAAATATTCGGTCTTTAATATTCTTATAAAGATTATTTAATATTTCTCTGTCTATTTTCACCCACTCTTCGATCATTTTTAATTTCAAATTTTCAGCACTGGTATATTGCCTGTTATTTTGAATATAATCTTTGGACAAGAATGGGAAATACGTTTGGAGAAACATTTTCAATAATATTCATATCTGGCATTGTCCTGTTGTAAAATATATTTTTTCATTATTTTCTCTCAAGAAGTAGAGCAAACTACAGCTAAAAACAGTAATGTACTCTGTACTATACATTCGCGTAGATGGAAACTGAAATTCGAGGCAACCACTTAAAGAAATAACACCCCAGCAATAGACTATCTCCCCAAAATTTGAATTTCTAAGGTCACGACAGTAGTATCAATGGTCATCTGGTCCACTTTTTTTCATCAGAGAATATGACTTGAAGACAATTCATTGTTTGTTATTATTGAAATGCTGGTGGTGCTATAATTATAATAGGTAAACTTAACAACTTACTTTAATACTTAACTATAAAAGAATAAAAAAGTTTATGAGATCTAAATTTTTAATCATTATTTATGATAAATTTTGTACCAGCAAACTATTTGTTATTTCAAAATTGTTTGTATTAAATTAGAGACAGTCAAAGGAAACAGTCCATTTGTCTCTTTGATTTTTATTAAATTTTAGTATGAAAGTATCCATTGTACATTTGCAGATGAATGTGGAACGAATAATATTCCTTTTATAACTCTTGTTATAACTCTTAATATGTCAAGTTAACAACGAGTTCCCATATGCAAATGAAATGAAAACAAAAAATTATACTCTGATGAGACAGAATATTTGAGTGATGTAATAAAGTAGAGAACATTTTTCAATAGTGCTAAATAAATCATTGAGGTGCTGTGGTGTTTTGACTTGCAAATAGTGCTAAAAAAAGTACAATTGTACCAACCTTTCCATCCCTGATGTGCCTGATAACCTACTGTTTTATTTTCTCTCTCCCTCTCTCTCTCTCTCGCCCTCTTTATTTTTCTTTAATGCCAAAGTACTTGTAATGTAAAGTTTATAATAAATCACCATAATATTGTTGTATCATAAGTATTGGTGAGTGATGAGTATTTTTTTTTTATGTGCGTGTAAATTTTGTTTTATGTATGTGTGCATACGTACATGTATGTGTACACGTCTAGATGTGACATTAATTGCTTGGCATGTGTTTTACAAGTATGGCATATATTTGCTGTACATGTGTGGATGATCATTATACATGCGGAAGTAATTACGGCAACAAAATTTTCAAAATGTTACAAAGAAAAAAAAAAACAAAATGTTTTTCCCTTTTTCTTTGTAAGAAAGGAGAGAGAGTGAGACGAACTCTCTCCTTATATCTCTTACACTTTTATTTAAATAACCGGTTAATGAGTACTTTAATTGGAATACATTTTTGACTCTTGTTGACATAGGATATGTCATGTAACAACCATGCTCGAAAGCTGAATACCATTGTTATCGTATTTGTTTCAATTGCTTTTCATATAAGGCTAGAGTTGTTAATTGATCGTACTGCTCCTGCCATTTGTGCAATGGAATTACGTGGCTCTAGCACCGTCACAGATATCTCAAGTGAAATGAAATAAGAAAAGAACTAGATGACCCGTGCGAATATTTCGCACAAAAATATCTTTAAACGTACCCACTCGAGAAAAAGCCACGTACTTATCTGCCACGTACAATCCTACCTTTTCAAGGGTTTGACCTTATGCTTTATTTATCGTCATAGCAAAAGCAACTTTCACAGGGAATTGTTTTCGTGTCATTCGGAAAGGCACAGTTGGATCGGAAGATGTAAGATTGATTCGGGGTATGAGTACAGTTTTATCGGTATGAATAATTTAAGCTGATAAGATGTGCTCTCCCAAGTTTGTTACGATTAGCCTGGTGCCATTTATTAACCCCTGTTTAGCATTTAAATTTTTGATTAACATTATAATTGCATTTGTCTTTTCAAATGCACGTTATTTTTATTCTTATTTTTTTTAAAACCTTTTTAACTGTTTAAAATCAGCTGACACTGTATATAAGTACGTATATATTAAAAGACACCGTATTACTACACTTCATAAAACACACAATGCCATGTCAATAACGATATTACCAAAATGGCTTTTACAACTTTATATATTATTATGTGGAATAGCATTACAATTAAGGGACCCTGTTTATCGCACTTGATCTAACAACTACTGCAAAGTATTGCCAAACAGCTTTTTACAACTTAATATGCATAGTAATGAAAGGCATTATAGTAAATAGCAGTATTGCCAGAATGGATTTTAAAACATACTATATTATGTAGAACTGCATTGCCATTAAGCTACCCTGTTCGAGTATTAACACACTTGAACAAAAACCTATAATCATAATGACAACATTATTATCATGCAGTTTTATATAAAATATAATTTTTATCAATGAAAATATTAATTTTCTAATTTCTAATTATTTTTTGCCTATTAGTGTTAGATATAAGCTTTAAAATGAGATATCAGTTCATTAAATTAGATGCAGTGGTATGGGAGATAATTGCAACCGACAAAAAAAAAGTGCTTTAGAAATAATATATGATGATTATTTATTGAGGTGGCTTCCTTTAAAGCATGGTGTGAGAAGCCTTGCTGTGATCTTAACTAAGGGCTTGTAATAATCAATTAAGAAGAACCAGGATCCCATTTCCAAGCTGGTTTTATTATTTTTATATCGGGTGGGCAATCTATCGGTTTAAATTTGAAACAACGGTTATTTCGTATCTGGCAATTCTGTCACAAAATTCAGTTAATTACTGACCGTAATGAATCGATTTACGCTTGAGCAAAGTTGGAATTTATGGGTCCGATCTCGTAAAAAAAAAATTAGTCATCCATTCTATATTGAATGCAGTTCGTAGTCACCATCGTCTTCTTTTACCCAATCCCAGTCCATTGAGGTGTTTGGTTGGTTAAATCAATGACTCCATAATAATATTTATAATGCCTATCAGCTTATCTTTTATTGATCTTGTACAGGATTGTGGCATCAAATAAATTGGCACTAGTATCTTTCCATTCTGTCATATTTTTTAGGTTATCTGTTCTAGAATGCGTTTCTGGCATGACAATATAAAACTAATCAAGTAGAATTTTTTCTGCTAAATAAATAATAATGTGACAGGAAGTGTGCCTCATATAAAAATATACACAAATATAAAAAAGTCATTCTATTCATTCACAAAGTCGTACTCCTTAGCAATGAGCCGCTATTACGATGTCCTCTTTCTGAACACTTTATGTGATTCCCTGGGCTTGACCCATATTCCAGAGAACTATGATCATCTCGATCATGCTTATAGGTCATTGCCGTATGGAAAAACACGCGAAAAGACTACTGAAGGCACTACTACTATCGTGGTTGTTGATCTTATTCCCTTTATATGCCAATGCTTAATGGTATCAAGAATATGACTTAGTTCATAAAACTTTCACGCTAGTTTCCATGTTTAGAGAGTCGTGCTTTTGGCGTGCAGCCAATACAGGGAAAGCCTTCACCAGTAGCGGAACGACGAACCACTATGCCTGCTTTGGTATTAAAACTACAACATTAAACTACCTAATCTACCTACCACGCCAAAAAAAAAAAATATCACTTAAAATTTATTAAGAAATTTTCTTCACAAACAATCCCAATAAGGTGAAACGCATTTTCAAGAAAGTGAAGAATCTAGATACTGGTGTTTTACATCATTTCACATTAAAATTATAAACAAAAACTAAAAAAAAAAATGGTTCAAGTACAAGTAAAATAAGTAAACAAAAATATAACAACAAATACTAGCCTAAGAAAAATGGTAAACAAACATACAACAACAACAAACACTACAGGAGTAAATGTAAACAAAATATGTAAACAACAATAATAAAACAACGTTGTTTACTAACATTCGCCTTCAAAATCATTCATCAGATTATATAAAAGATATAAAAGGCAAGGCAAAGTAGGCAACTCAGTTAGTAAAAGTTCATTTAGTCTTGTGTGAAGACGCGGTGCGTTTGAACAGAGTAATCATGGTTTACAGATCTATGTTACAAAGCACTGTCGAACAATTGTTTAGTAATTGTTATTGTGTATGCAAAGAGTGTAAACAGAGGAATAACAAAGAAAAGCATTTGTTGTTGTTTACATCAAGTTGTGAACAGTGGCATACAGAATGGTGCATATAATAAAGAATTTTAATTAGAACTAAAGACGAAGTTAATTTTATTTTTTTTAAATAGGAAAAACGTAACAAGATTTTACTTGCCCGTGACTCCCTGTAATTATATGAGAAATGTAACATTTCTAGAAACAGTTTGGCGCTTTCTGCTTTTAAAAACAACGTAAAGTTTTGAAACTGTATGGAGTCTGCCATTTGGCTTAACAGTGAACTGAAAATACAAAAAAAAAAACAAAATAAATAAATCAACAACAAATAAAAGTGTGTCCAATTGTTAAGTAAAAGTTAGAAATGTCATTGAAAACTTTAAACACGCCGTAACGTAGTTTAATATTTTGTTATAAAAATTCTCGAATGAGTTTCCGTGTAGAAAATACTTCACCTATCCATGGTTTTCTAATTTTTTTTTTTATTGTGAACTTTTTTTTTCTTCTTTTCTTTTGGCAAATTATGAAAGTTTTATTGTGATTTTTTTTTCCCCGCGCTACACAAGAAAGTTTTACGCCAGTTTTTATTTTATTTTTCTGTTTTTTTTTTGTGCTTTCGAACGTTTTAAGCATTTTACACAGATCGAGTATAGCAGTCGTTGGCCAAAAAGACAGCCAGTTTGTGAAATAGTGAGTTTGGCAAGGAAGACATCAACATGCCAGCACGCAAAACTTGTGAGATTATACAGATTGGACAGAGAAAGAGAGAGAGAGAGAGAGAGAGTGTAAGGGGGGAGAGAAGGGCTGATAAACAACAATTTTAGTTTAATTTGAATATTGCATGTTGGAAAAGTATCGTTCTTGGAGAAAATGGCAACAACGTTTCCGTTCTGTTTGGTTGCTTTAGCTGCCACCCCATGTTTCGTTTGGCGCAATAATTGCTGGGCGTTTGTGCCACATACTAGAACTTCTATGGCAGCAACAATAACAACAACAATTACTAATATTGTTAGTAGCAAAAGCAGCAGCAATAGCAACAGCAGTAGCAGCAGCAATTGTTGTTGGCTGTTGGCAAAAGATAGTTGAATGGGCCAGTAAATGGTTGACTGGCCTGCTTGTATTGCAAATGGTAGATGGTATGGCTGTTGTAAATCGAAACTGATTATTGTAAAGCAAATCTTTTCCTTTTTTTATCAGAAATATGAATCAAAGTAAATGAAACCGTTTTCAATTTTTTTTTTAAATTAAAACTCTTGCCTACCCAAACAAACAATCAAAGAAAGTCTCTTGGGAAAGCAACAATATTTCGGGGAATCGTTTGTTCTAATTGGATTTTGAATTTCAACTCTTTACACATTTTACACTTCTTTTTCTTTCTCCCTTTTTTTAGTTTACCAAAAACATTTAATTTTAATGGTTATAGACCACACCTCGTTTGTAAATTGCCTCGAATTGATTTCATATTGTAGTTGCAATGTGTCTGGGTGTAAAAAGCCTTTAAAAGACATTAAGAGCTGGGCTTGTGTTTTGAAGGTTTCAAATTTAAATTGCCAATTAAGAAAGAGATTTAAAACTTCTTTCTTTGCCACAGATACCAACCATCCATAAGCTATAAAACAATTATTTTTTGATTCTATGCCATGCCATGCCTTGCCATGCCAACATCAACATCATCATCATCGTCATCGTTATGGTTGGTTTGTTAAGTTTTCCTATCATTCCATTCCATTCAGTTGTAGTAGTTGTTAATGCCAGGGTTTTAAATTATCGATAACATTAAATATTTTAATTAAGTAACGATGACAATTAGAAAATGTTGCTGAAAGTTATTGTAAATTGATAAGCCTTTGTTGTCTCCCCATACATGCGTACATATTTTATTTTTATGATAAAGATTCCACTGAAAACAATTTAAAATTATTGTTGCGATAAGCCAAGTTTCTTTTATTACAACAATAAAACGATTTATATAAGCTTAATTAAGCGATAAATTAAAATGACAATAAAAATTTATTATAAAATCACTGATTAGCTGTTGATGCAACGGAAGGATAAGAATTAAAAAAAAATTATAAAACAGAAGCAAAAATCCTCTTCATATTTAAAAGCATTGCAAAACTAATGAGATTATTAAAGCTGTAAACCAAAACCCTAGAAAATATACATTAAAACAGCTAAATAGGGGTCAGAGAACAGCAATAAGAATCATGCTCTCAATTTCTGCTTTTCATACGCATTCATACTTATTTAAATGTCAAGAAACCTCTCTCTACTCATGTTCAAACTTTGAAAATACTCATCATACTTCAAACTTCACATACAACATGTATGATGTTGTTGACTGTCGCTCTCCATAACTCAACACAGACACGTATCATAAAATAATTATGATTCGCTTGCGAACATTAACATACTCAATAAAAGGTTGTGTGTTAGCTCTGGTTGCTTCTCTGTCTTTTTTGCTTATGTGTCTGCCTTTTTTGTCTTCTGTTGTAAATGCAACAATTACACTAAGACTGTAAATTGTATTGAAAACATTCGAGTCACTCGAGTATTTTTTTAAAATTATGAATCCAAACAAATAGGCTGGCTTATGAATCAAACATTTTTCGAATAAATGTATGAGTTTGATGACAACATTGTGCTTATACTCATTGCAACCTATACAGGGTGCCTGATATGTATTGCAACCAACTTCAGGTTGTTATGACAGATTTATTCCAGTGACAGTTCATTTTATTATTTACAAGCTTACAAAAGCATTTTGATCTATTGCATTCAGAAAAAAAGTTATTCGTGACGGAACTCAAGCGTGTTAGTGGAAAACCAAAGGTGGCGATCGTTAGAGCCCTCCAGGATTTAAATGTGAATAAATCTTTTGTTTTTCGTAGCACTGCTCGTTACCATGATACTGGCAGTATTGCATCGCGTTCAAAAAGTAGACAAAAAAAACGGTAACAACACCAGAAATGATCCAAAAAGTGAAGGCCAGATTTGATCGAAATCCACGTCGCAATGGTAGAAAAATTCATCGTGAGCTGAACATATTGCGAGAACGGATGCAACACATATTGAAAAATGAGCTTGGACTAAAGCCATTGAAGTTCCAAAAAGTGCAAGAACTCCCCGATAGACAAAAAAAAAAAAAATTAGACTGGAAAAAGCCAAGGAGTTACTTCGTTTTCACGAAAGTGGCCAGTTACCGAATTTGGTTTTCTCCGATGAAATGCCATTTCAAATTGAGCAGTTTGAGAACAAACAAAATGATCGGGTTTACTTGCCAAAGAGGTCAGTTGAAAATTTACACCTGCAATTGGCCACCAGAACTCAAGCGCCACCGATGGTAATGCTGTGGGCAGCCGCAACGGCCGATGGTTGCACCGCGCTCGTATTCATCGCCTGTGAGGTCAAAAGAAATGCCGAATGTTATTGGGAAAATATCTTAAAGACAATATAGAAGCCCAGGGCAGACAAACATTTCGGCCGCAGACCATGGACATTCCAACGGGACTCAATACAACCGCACTCAGCACGCGTCTGCCAAGAATGGCTTAAAAAGGAGGTTCCTCGCTTCATTTCTACCGCACAATGGCCACCAAAATCCTCATCCGTTGGAGTTTTGTGCCTGGGGCATTTTGAGGAGTAAGATTCTCACTAAAAAATACCAAATTGTCGATCATCTCAAGACAGCTCTTCGCCGGGAATGGGCCAAAATACCGCAGAGCCACTTTCGTGCAGCCTGTGATGGCTTTGTCGGCCGTTTGAAGGCCATAATTCGTACCAAAGGTGGCCAATTTGAACAAATCTAAACTGATTCCAAAAATTTATGTTATTGCCAACATTTTTTGCTTTTGAACAAAAAAAATTCTAAAATATAGCGCTTTACTTTGTTGCATTATATATCAGCTACCCTGTACATATAAATCAACGTAGTGTAGTGAGTATGAATGAACCAGAGTACATAGTTTAATTTCATTATTTGTGAGTTAATGGTATTTAAAATTTCATGAGTACTTATGAGTAAAGAAAAAATTGATTCATTGCTAATTAATCTCTGTTCTAAACAATCAAATCAAAATTACACCGTTTAATGAACTACAATAATGAGTGCGTATACTTAATATTTAATGATCATAAACTCTAGTATTTAAAGACTCATACGCTTAGGTGTACGCACTTTGTTTGGGCAATAGAGATTAAGTTTTTTGGAGAAATTTTATGAAACTTCTAAGCATAAAATGAAATGAAATTTAAAATTAAAAATACAGAAAAACTTAAGCAACCAATCACTCTATGATTTCCACACCCAATTAGCTAATCAGAAGCAAAGAGTTTAGCGTCTACCAGTGATTTGGTAGTCTTAGTGGACAAAGGACTTAAATTGGAGCCGTAAGACTTTACTTTCAATGCTATGAAAACCCAATACACTTGACATAGATGCCAAAATGGTATCAGTACAGGGATAGTAAACTGACCTCGAAGGCTTATCTGGAGAACCATCCAAGCAACAATAATATTCAGAGGGCATGCGATTAAATGTTTCGCATGCAACTGAAGAATTTCGGAACGATATACATGAAAATGAGAATGAGAATTGAAGTCGCCGTAATCTAGTAGGTAGTATGTTGGCTTATTAGACGAATGGCTCAAGTTCAAATCGAAAACGAAAATATGAAAATATTTCTTCGGCGATTTCCTTTCAGCAGTTTTCTGGCAAAAACTCGGAGTGTAAATAAAATTGCTATGAAAATTTTCTCAAAAAAACTTCAAAATATTCAAACTATTGCGTTTTTCTCAAGACCGAATATTGATTGTAGCTGCAAATATAAATAAGTTTGAAGCAAAGATAGAGTACAAAAAAACAACTGCACTCGTAAACTATTGTACAACAGTTTAAAAGAGAATTGTGTGAAGAGTGCAACAAAAATATTGTACTCCTTCATAGAGTCACAATATGCTTTTCTTTTTTTTTCGCTTTTGGCAACCGAGCATCTTCGTCGACGCCAGCGTTGCCAGTAACTTTTTTAAACGTTTTATTTCTGGGGAAAACCCTTTTTTTACTTTACCACTACTGATGTTCATATGGCAATACTGAATATGTAGCTTCAGTAGTAAAATATGCTCTTACAACACAAAGCATAGTTCCGTTACTTCACAGGCAAACGAGTGCTGTTGTATGTACATTGAATAAATGCGAAATACACATTTCAGTGCACTCGTTAAATCAAGAGCAACAGAAAAGAGTACACTACAGTATTGCATTCAGTAAGCTAACAGCATGTCTTGTGCACTCCTATAGTATACGCCAATGTATCATATTTTGTGTACCCTTTTCGCGTTGTTAGAAATTTTATCTCACCGCGATCTTAAGCTGACAGAATCCTTTATTGCATTGCAGGTTTTCTGATTAGTTCTCAATGTAAGGCAATCATCAGAGAGTTGAAAGGTTAGGTTAGGTGTTTTTTTCTTTCTTTTCTTTACTTATCCTATATTATATTGTATTTGTTGTTGTTTTTTAGACTCCTCTCTTAGTTTTATATTTCATTCCGTTTATTCGAAACTTATAAATTCATGTAGCCGTCGTAGCCATTAGTTGGTAGTTATTTAGTTATGTTGTGTTCATATGTTCGAAAGGGAGTTGTAAGAGTCGAGTGTATACGGGAGTTTATTGTGCAGAATTTAATGCTGGCCATGGAATTTACTATACAATCATGTAAATATGCCGTTAATAATTACAACATTTATACGTATTAGAAAGGAACAAAAACAAAAAAATGAAAATCAAAATATTTTAAGAGAAATAGAAGAAAAAACAAACGAAAAACAATATTGAAAAGGAAGCAAAAACATTGAAAGAGGTGCGCTAATTCTAAACACGAATAGTGCTTTACGAAATTCCAAAGCAAACACACACAGACACCAATGCACATGCCAACAATTCTGCTAAATGCTCATTCTACAATATGACACCTTGAACACATGCTTACACACACACACACATCTAATGATAATGGTGTAGTGGGGACAATAGCACTAGTAAACAGAGTATAAGAACAGGGTAGTGCAGAGTAAATATAAACTGGACTACTTGAAATTCAATTGCTTTGCGTGTTTCGAGATCATTTCAATTAAAACTAAAACTAAAGCATTAAAACTTAAAACAAATGTGCTAACCTTACCACCCATCACACCGCACACCCCCCTCCATTCTTAGCAATGTTGTTCGTTTTAGTTTTTATTGCCTTCGTTTAAATGTCCATTCGTTTGGTATGCACGTTCAATTCAACGACGAACCCAACTATACAACGAACTAAAGACAGCAACTAGAAGGCGCGTAATTTCAATTCTCTTATTATAGTTGTTGCTAGTGTAATTTGCTATTGTTGAGTTTGTTGTTGCAGTGGTAGTGGTAGCGGTAGTGGTAATAATATCGTGTTGTGTTGAACAACGTAACACTAACATTTTGAAATTTTAATGACCGCATGCATTCAATCATGAACGTTTATATTTGATTAGCCAGCCATGGCAAATGTAGGACAATGTCCTCTTACATAAGCCTTAGCTGTAGCCGTACTTTGTTTTGTAGCCATGTACGTGCACTAGGGGTGCAATGAAAAATTGAAATGCAGGGGTGGTGAGTTGGTGGCAAGCTTAAAATTGAAATGCAACGTAAAAGCCAAGGCACTTATTTGTTTAATCGCCAATAATGCAATGCAAGTGTACATTTAAACAATTTTTTTTTGATGTTGTTGTTGTTGGATTTTGAATATTTAAAACGAAAACTGGACAAGAAAAGCAAAGAGAGAAATTGTTGGAAAATATTTTGAATTCCTTTTTCGGTGTTGTTTTTGTTGTAAAAGTGGTAATTTTGTTCGAAAAAGATTTTTTTTTTGGATTTTTCTTCATTGTTTTCGTGTTGTGCGGCAAAATTTTGTAAAAATAAACTGTGCGGCTGGTTTTTTTAATTCATGAAATTGGCCTCCCCTCCTCTAAATGAAATTTCTTTCAAAAACAGTTTATGATGAATCGTTTTAATTAATTTTTTTTTTTTTTTTTGTTTGTTATTCTACAACCACCAAAATGGAAAGGAAAATTTCCAAATATTGCCAAGTTGTGTGGTAAGTTTTTGGTTTAACAACAGTTTTAGCCCCCTTTTTTTGCCACAAAATATCATTCGTTTTGTGTTTATGTATGTGTAAGTGTGTGTTTTTGTCAAAACTGTCAAAATAAATATCGAATATCATCACCTGTTTGATTAATTGAATCGTTCATGCATTCATACACGTTCATTCATTCATTCATTCATTCCGACATTCACTCCATTCCTATTCACAAATATTTTTATTGCTCAAATTTCTTTTTGCGTTAACAGCTCAAATTTCGCTAATGAAAACGATAAAAATTCATGCGTTTTTTCTTCTTCTCTTAGTTTGTTTGCTCGCAAAGAAATGAAGCTAAGGGTGGCAGTAAAGTTTCTGAAAACTTTTTTCCTCTTTGTTATTGTCGATGTTGTTGTTGTTGTTGATTTTTGGAAAAAGTTTGACAAGGAAGCAATTTATAAAAACTTTAATGCCCAGACAAAAGAATTCTAAATATGGGGCATACGGCGTTATAAGTTAAGTCAGTAAAGGAGTGAGTAAACGAATAACCAACTAGGCGAGTTTGTACAACAAAAAAAAAATGTTTTCTGAGTTAAAGTTCAATTAGGGTCATTAGAGACGTTAAAAGAAATTTGGCTTAAATAACAGGAATTCTTGTTATTGATTTTCCAAAAGTGAATTTCATTCAATAAAACTAATATTGAACAGGATTAAAGCAATTTGAGATGGCATTAAGCCAGTCTAAGTCAATCTGTTTAAGCAAAATCAAAATATTTTTATTTCAATTTAATTTTTATCATGCTTGGCAGTAGAAAAAGTTTGAAAAAATGCTATCTTGTCGTACAATAAATCTAAGATTCTTAGCTTCTAAGATTCTTTGGTAATGCAGGTTGCGTTGAGAATTATTTGGCACATTACCATAGTTGTTTGGCTATCAAACCACAAAATTCCAACATGATATGAGGTCGCAAACATATCAACGAGATCACAGAAATAGAGATAGTGATAGAGATATCATATCCGAGGCAAAGTGATATTCTCGACAATTTTAGGCGCTCTCTCCCTCTCTCTCTCTTGAATCACTTTGAAAACCTGCAAATTTATTGGTAACAAAACAGTTATTGGTACCGTCAATGATAGACGGGCATAAAACGATGAAGAAAATCTGGCCAAGGCTGGATAAATGGGCGTACGGCAAGTCTGCTTAAACTCCAAAGAGGTACACTCAGTACGGTTGTCGAAGTCATTACAGCGACAATTTAATTATAGGTACGAATGCGAGTTGGTCTTGGATTCAAATACGGCTGGGAACCATTGGCCATCTATGAACAGTGCTAGACCTGGCTTGCTGCTGGGGCTTGATAAAGCGCACGTAAGATTGGTAACATCTCTCCTTGCAGGAGATTCTAGTATTAGTATCGCGACTGGGTTTCTGGAATGTATAACAGAATATATTTGGATATGGTTGCGTAATCTAGTAAGTCAGCGTGGCTGATATGTATTGCAACCAACTTCAGGTTGTTATCATTTGTAAGCCGCTCGTCTGACAGCTGACAGATTTATTCCAATGATAGTTCATTTTATTATTTCCAAGCTTATAAAAGCATTTTGATCAATTGCATTCAGAAAAAAAGTTAATCGTAATGGAATTCAAGCGTGATAGTATGATTGCTTTATATTTGGCTGGAAAACCACAGGTGGCTATCGTTAAAGCCCTTAGAGCATTTAAATGTGAATAAATCTCGTTACCGTGATACTGGCAGTTTTGCATCGCCTCCAAAAAGTGGACGAAAAAAACCGAAACAACACCAGAATTGATCCAAAAAGTGAAGGACCAGATTTGATCGAAATCCACGCCGCAGTGGTAGAAAAATTGCTCGTGAGCTGAACATATCGCGATAACGGATACAACACATATTAAAAAATGAGCTTAGACAAAAGCCATTGAAGTTCCTAAAAGTGCAAGAGCTCACCGATGGACAAAAAAGTTAGACTGGAAAGAGCCAAGAAGTTACATCACTTGCATGAAAGTAGCCAGTTACCGAATTTAGTTTTCTCCGATGAGAAGCCATTCTAAATTAAGCAGTTTGTGAATAAACAAAATGATCGGGTTTACTTATCAAAGAGGTCAGCTGAAAATTTACACCTGCGATTAGCCACCAGAACTCAAGCGCCGCCGATGGTAATGGTGTGGACCGCCGTAACGGACGATGGTCGCTCCCTGCTCGTATTCTTCGACCGTGGGGTCAAAAGAAATGCCGAATATTATGGGGAAAATGTCTTAAAGACAGTATCGAAGCCCTGGTCAGACAAACATTTAGGCCACAGACTATGGACATTCCAAAAGGACTCAGCACCACCACACTCAGCACACGTCAATCAAGAATGGTTTAAAATCTCCGGATCTCAATCCGTTGAACTTTTGCGCCTGAGGCATTATCGTGAGCAAGGTTTTCACTATAAAATACCAAAGTATCGATCATCTTAAGAGGCCGCTTCGCCGGGAACGGGCCAAAATACCGCAGAGTCACTTTCGTGCAGCCTGTGATGGCTTTGGCGGCTGTTTGAAGGCCATAATTCGTACCAAAGGTGGCCAATTAGAACAATTCTAAACTGATTCTAAACGTTGATGCTATTTCCAACACTTTTTTACTTTTGAACAATAAAATTAAAAAACTATAGCGCTTTACTTTGTTGCATTATATATCAGCCACCTTGTAGTACGTTGGCGTACTAGAAAAGATCTCGAAAGTGCGTCTGTTAGCTAGAAAATCTTGGAAAACAAAGTAAACGTATTTATGTAACTTCACGCCAATAATTTATACAAATTAAAATCATCAACATTGGTCTCGTAGGGAGACAGGCCGGAATCCTAATTAAGCGGTTGTAATGGCCATTAGATTATGCAGCTGTATGTGTAGATAAATAGGCCTTGCAGAACGATAGAGGTTCTTTCGTATGCCTGTTTTGTACAGATAAATAGGCCTTAGAGAACTATAGAGCTTTCTCCCTATGCTTTTTTGAATAGAAGAAGGTTGAATATCTTAGGCAAGGTCTTCTTAGGTTTATCGCGGTTATACCACGATACCACGCGAGTTGGTGATCTTTACCTACACTCATACATAATCTGGCAATTACAACTCTTCAGTCAGGATTACAATCTAGCTTCTTTGCATCACCACCCATATTGTGTGTGTTAACTTTATATATGAGTGGCGGAACCTACAGCCTAAAGCCGATATCGAACGGCAGATTTTTGAGAAACTTTTTGATGGCAATTTTTTTACTTTCAGAGCTTTTGCCGAAGAAATATTTTCATAATTTTCATTAATTTTTCATTAATGTGCTTCATTAATAATTTTCGTTTTGATGTCTGGCTCGGCATTTGAATCGCAGCCTTACGTGTAGTAAGACTACTAGACTACAGCGATTTCATCCTGATCCTTTCATTTCAGCTTGTTTCCTTTCCCTTCCTTTTACTTATCTCTTATTCCAGTTTTAATTTTTCGAAGACTAGCGCATGATGGCCATATTCATGGCTGTTACGACTTCATTTGCTTATCAATCTCATGCAGGCTTAATTTTTGTCTGTCAAGTACATACATAATGGCCTTTACAACCCTTCAGTTAGGATTATTGACCTAGTTTCTCACACAACTTATGTTGTGTGCGTTAATTTAATACATAAGTGGCGGGGACCTACAGTTTAAAGTCGACTCCGAACGACAATTTTATTTACTCCCGGAGTTTTTACCAGAAATCTTCTGAAAGGAAGTGGCCAAAGAAATATTTTTTGTATTATATTTTGATGTCTAGCCTAAGAACCGAACCCTGGCTTTACATCTAATAAGCCAGCATACTACCTACTAGACCACGGCGACTTCCGTATGTCAAGTAATATATTTTAATCTCTTAGTACCAACTGGTGATTCGCAAATAATCAAGGTCTTGCTTAACATAACCTCATTTGTATAAAATCCTATTACTTTGTTTGTTATTATGTTGCTTCTTTGCTGGTCAGTTAGTGTTGTTTGTCATTAAAAATGTCCTTCATTTTGAAAACTATTCATTTTAATTTTGAAATAATTTACAAAAAATAAAGAAAGAATGTCCCAGAAAAACTTATGGTCCATTTTCAATGTAATTTCCAATAAATTCTCAACTCTCACTTAGGAATTTTAATAATTTCTCATTTATTTTGATTTGAATAAATTTCGATTTCTTGGTTATCTTTTTTTGCTTTCTCTCTTCCTCAATTATAATAAATTTGTGGCCATAAATAATCTTACCCTTCAAAAAATGAAGAAGAAAAAAAAATTAATAAAGAAACTAGAAAAAAAATTCAAACAGATGCCATCTTTTGTTCATAATACTTAGTTGTTGTTGTTTTTTATTTTTTTTTTTTTGATCGAAGAAATAATTTCACCCTGTGATTTTAACTACTTGACGCTTCACTAAGCAATCGATGATTTGGTTTCGGGTTTTTTTTTTTTAATTTTCGTCAAGGAAAGAAAAAAAATTGCACAAACTTAAGTTGCCATGGCAAAGTAACATTTTCAATTTTTACGTTGCTTTGTTTTGTTCTTGTTCTTGTTTTTTTTTTTTATCTGTTCAACACTTTACCCAAACTCTACCCCCACGAAGCTCCTCTTTATCCCTCTTTTTTTTTTAGTAGCAAAACAGGCAAAAAAACGATGTCAATTCCCATTGAGTTACAATCACTGACAATCACAATATTTTTAATGTTCATGGCAAAGCAACAACAACAACAACAAAAAGAAAAACTGAAGGGGAAAAAATGCAAGAAAACTGTACAAAATCAAAAAATCAATACGCATACACATACATACACACACACATAAATAGCAAGCGATATAAAAAATAACTGCCAGAGAGAGAGCGAGAGTGAGAGAGAGTAGAGGGGAGTAAAATAAAAAATTTAATAAAATTGTAAATGACGATAAATTACAACTTGAGTTGAATTGAGTTGAAGTTGAGTAGAGTTGAGCTGAGCTGTTGGTTAGTTGGGTCGTTTGGTTAGTTGTTGCTGGATGCTGGATGCTAGTGCCGTAGTCCTAGAGCCCCTATAGTTATGCAGTAATTTATTTTTTTTTTTTTTGTGTTTTTGTTGTCTCCCCCAGGCTTCTAAAAAATTTATGACGCGTATGAACGATTTCTGTCTTTAGGAAATGCTGCTCCCACTTCAACAACAACAACAACACACACACACACACTGTTCATGATAGTGGCATCAACAGCAACAACAACAACAATTTAATATTACGATAAAAGAGCCAAAAGGAACTCATAAAATAGTATCAGCAACGAACAAAACCCATCAACATATATAGGGTGTTTCTTCCATAGAAGTATGGAACTTTAAGTTGCAATAAAACAACGATGGATTATTCGATTGACATGAATTTTATTTATCTGAAACATAAACTCGGGCATTACATTTTAGATATGATTTCTGGCATATGAATGCCACGGCTGACGAATTTTGGATAACTTTTCCCAACATTTGTGGCCGTATATCGGCAATAATACGGCGAATGTTCTTTTCCAAATGGTCAGACGTTTGTGGCTTTACCGCATAAGTCAAAGACTTTACATAGCCCCAATAGAAAGTAGTCTAGCGGTGTTAAATCACTAGATCTTGGAGGTTAATTCACAGGTCCAAAACGTGAAACTAGGCGGTCACCAAATGTGTCTTTCACAAGCTGTGTGACTTGTTGCGCCGTCTTGTTGAAACCACATCTCCTGGTCATCTTCGGTATTCAATTCAGGAATGAAAAAGTTAGTAATCATTGCACTATACCGATTACCGTTGGCTGTAACGTTATGACCGCCATAGATTTTGAAAAAGTACGGACCAATGATTCCACCAGCCCATAAAGCGCACTAAACAGTCAGTTTTTCCACATACACTTGAGGATTACCTTCACTCCAAATGTTTGTTGACGTAGCCATTGAATGAGAGTGCGCTTCATTTGACGGACAGTGACGTCTATAGATGCCATAACAAGGGTTTCTGGGAGATACAGCAAGTGTCCCACGGGAAGGCCTCCTAAAATTTTGGTGTCCGTCAAAGGGTTAAACAAAATGACTTATGAAAATCGGGCACAACGGTAATCTCGTTTTGGCCCCATCCGACAAATCTATGCCTTACTTGATGATTGCTTAGCTTCAATTCTTGCACAAGTTGGATATTGTAAGCACGCAAACCAAGATCCTTCTGCAAAATCTTCCATAAAGTTGATGGACATAGATTCAATTCCTGTGCTCGATGGCGGATGGACTCATTCGGGTCTTCCTCAATGCTATGCTCTACAGCAGCAATACCGTCTTCTATACGCACCGTAAGACGTCTCTGGGGATGTGAGTTATCAATAAGAGTAAACGTGGTGCGAAAACGTTCCATGGTTAATCGAATTAATTGCTATGATGGACGATTTTGTCGACGAAAAAACAGACGTAGTGCGCGATACGTTTTCCGCCCAGAACCATTATTTTCCAAATAAAATTGCACTATTTGCAAGCATTGTTTAGGTGTGAGTCTATTCATGATGAATTGCCAAACCAAACTGAGAATAAATCACTTGACTGATGTTAAATCGGTCGCCATCTTTAAAAGTAATGTCAACTTAAAGTTCTATACCTCTATAAAAAAACACCCATTACAACAGCTTTCTGCTTATTTGTGTGTGTGTGTTCACGATGGCTGCCCAGCCAGCAATTTTGAGAATTTTTAATCAATTTCGAGGTCTTTTTCAATTCTTCTGCGCGTTTAAAAAGCTCGTATATGCACTCATTTTCTGATCGGGAGAAAAAAGTCTCTACGAACGACTCTTCTTAAAAAGTCACATATGAGTCATTTTCTATATTAGTTAAAAGTAAATTTGGACTCTTTTTCTACTAGCTTTATAATTATTTTCGTATTACTTTCTGATCATTTATTAGTCTTATTTACCTTCGTTTATGAGTCATCTTTCATTCACTTTCTGATCATTTATTAGTCTTATTTACTATCTTCGTTTATGATTCTGTTTCGAGTCATCTTTCAATCATTTTCTAATCGTTTATTAGTCTTATTTACTACCTTCGTTTATGATTCTTTTTCGAGTAATCTTTCATTCACTTTTTCGATCGTTTATTAGTCTTATTTACCTTCGTTTATGATTCTCTTTCGAGCTAGTCTTTCAGTCACTTTCTGATCGTTTATTAGTCTTATTTACTACTTCGTTTATGATTCTTTTTCGAGTCATCTTTCAGTCCACTTTCTGATCGTTTATTAGTCTTATTTACTACCTTCGTTTATAATTCTTTTTCGAGTCATCTTTCATTCACTTTCTGATCATTTATAAGTCTTATTTACCTTCGTTTATGATTCTCTTTCGAGTTGTCTTTTAGTCATTGTTTAATCACATACGAGTCTTTTATGAGTACTTTTATTGTCATTTATGAGTTAATTTCGGGCTCGTTTTTATTTCATTTATGATTAAAATTTGAAGTCATTTATTAGTCGTACTTATGATTCTATTTTACTCACTTCGAGAGTTTTTATTAGGTTTGCTGAGTCCTACGTTCTAAAATCACATTCGTATGAACGTTAAGTATCAAAGAAAGAGTTTATAGTAGATTATAATCATAAATAACAATTTTTAAATGCAATACAATTTTTTGTTGTATTTTAAATCGAACTCATTCAATGCGTAAGACTCGAATCATTTCTGAGTTCTTTTTTAATCGTGTAACTGACTAATAAGTTTTTGATTATCAAAAAAGAGACTCAGCAAGATGATTTTTATAAAAACAATCTTCCAAATGCTAGCTGGGTGGTATCTGAGTGTCCCATACAGAGAGAGTGTATTTGTATTGGTGTAAGTGCTTGACATTGAAAATAATTTAAATAAATTGAAATAGATTCTCAAGTAAATTCAAGAAACAGCCTAGGAAAAAGGGAAAGGAAAACAGAATGTGTTAGGCAACATAAATCTGCAAGGGACACTATGTGTAAAAGTATACACACAGCAGTTATTTATGTAATCTTGATCGTCTCATTTTGCAATTTACTTCAAATATATCTTCGTAAACGACTTATTGGCCAATAATACAACCTGGAGGCCAGTGTGAATATGTATATTGTTTCTTTTTTACCGTTTAAAAACGTTTAAAATATGAGCTCATAGATTTCAAATAAAAAAAATAAATTCATTTTTATTGTCTCACAACTTGATGTAAACAACAACAATTGCTCGTTATTCCTCTGTTTATACCTCTTGAATAAACAATTACAATTACTACATAATTATTTGATAGATTTTTGTAAAGATCATCAAACCACAATTACTTAAAGAGCAAAACCACTGCGTCTTCACACAAGACTAAGTGAACTTTTACTATTGCAGTTGCTGCAATTGCTTGCTTTGCCTTGCTATTTATATGGATGTTTGTAACGGAGAACTTCAAAGTACGATTACATACATAATTGGCCATTCATTACAAACCTTTAGTCAGGATTACAGCCTAACTTCTCACACCACTCATGTAGTTTGCGTTAATTTTATACGTGAGTGGCGGATCCTACAGTTTAAAGTCAACTCTGAACGACAGATTTTTGAGGAAAATTTTCATGGCAGGTTTCTTATACTCTCAGAGTTTTTGCTTGAAATCTGCAGAGAGGAAGTCGCCGAAGAAATATTTTTTCATAATTTCATTTTGATGTCTGAGCTGGTATTTGAAACCGGGCCTTACGTCTAATAAGCCGACACACTACCTACTAGATTACGGCGACTATACTTGTACCGTTATGTACACTTAGCAATCGATGGATAGAAGATTTACCAACCAATTAATTGGACTTGGCCGCAACATCTTTTCGATCACAGTAGACATGCTTACAGGTCACTGTGTTATGGGAAGACATGGAGAAAGAATGCAGCCTTCATCTAACGACTGCTGCAGTGGGTGAAGATCCGTTGCATACTTTCTTTTTCAATACTTATATCTTGCAAGATAAAGATGTAGATTATTTGGCTCTTTAATCCTTGTCAGCTTGACGGAGCTATAATCTATTGATCAAGGATACAGCTTCGTTTATCTAAGTTTCGAGCCGATTTTCCAGGTTTCCATTTTTGGGTAGTCGTGCTTTAAATGTGTAACCCTTGGGCTGACCAAATTCTTATTCTCCTCTGCGAGCTCAATTGAGCTTTTGGTATCAAAGCTACCTTTGGAACCTATCTCTACCTACACACACAGCAATTGTACAGGATTGGAGCCTAGCTTATTGCAGTATTTTGGATACTAAATTGCAAATAATTTGAATCGTAAAAAACATAAAAGATTTCTACACAAAGACTATTCAAAAGGATAATACACCGGCAAATAATTCACCAAAGTTAGGCGAAGTTAGTTTATTTGATTCATTACAACCTTTTCAGCAGGATTACGATTGTGCTTCTCATACCATCCATATTGTGTTAATTTTACCCGTGAGTGATGGAACCTACAGCTAAAAGTCAGCTCAGAATGACTATGATTTTTGAGAAACTTTTCATGGCAATTTGATTTTGCTTTCAAAGTTTTTACCAGAATACTGTTAATTGATGGTCGCCTATGAAATATTTTATTTTAATTTCGTTTTGTTCGCGATGTGTGGTCTCGAGTTTGACCTATTATTAGTAACTAATAAGCCAATACATCACCTACCTAGACTATGGTGAACAACAGCCTATTTAAATATCATTTCCAGTCTAAGGTCTATACTATGTGGTGCCCTTAACCACCGTTTAGAACTCCTGAAAAATTCCATCGTATTCAAAAGAGGCATATACCCGCACGGAAATATTTTAGATTTGCTTTTTATAGAGTAGAAAAGTCCGACAGTGATTCTCTTTCCTTCGCATTTAAACAGCATCTACAATAGCCGCTATATGGTTGTCTCATATACATACACATACACTAAGCGCCAAAAGTGGGTAAACACAACAGAAATAATTAATTTTCTTAGAATAGCGTGAAAAGTAAATGGGAATAGTCAAATAAATTTACAAAAATAAAAACGTTTATTTATTACTTAAAAAATGTTAAAACAAAAACAAAATTATTGTTATGCTCCAAGTATATTTTCTATACTAGAAAATTTGTAATTATAGTAGGTGTGGACACACTTACGGTGCTCAGTGTACATATGTACATTCCCACAGTGTCTAGTTAATACATTTGTAAGAATTATATTCTTCGCAAAAACCAAAAGAATTGTTAGCTTATCTCATGTCAGAAGCACGAGCAAACAGGCAGGAACCTCTGGTACTTTACTCACAAAAGTTCTTAAATCGGTTCTCTCCCTCCGGTGCTAAGTAGGTCAATTGAAAACATTTACCAGATTTCGTCTTATAAGCCAACGATTATTCTCTTCAAATACCAATTTTTTTTTTTTTGCTGGTGTTTGTTGTTGTATTACGCAGTGCGATAATTTGTAAACAGGTTTGTTTACTACATTGTTATTTTGTTTTTTTTAGCTTTTGTTTATAATTTTAATGTTAAATGATGTAAAAGTGAAACAACAGTATCTAGATTTTTCCATTTTCGTAATAATATTGTCCTTCCCTTTGGCTTTAATAGACTTTAGGGATTCGTACTTAAGCCACATTACGATAAGATTTCAAAGTGAGGGATCGTATCGTAACATGCCTATAAGATGTGTACGAGTATACGCTCTAGGAGGTTCTTTAACCGAAAACAAATGATCGTTTTTACTCTTTATGTTAAATGATATTAAAATTTATCAGCAGTCTGGGAATTCTTATCAAACCTTAAGGGATTTACTGAACTAACTTTACAATCTTCCTCAATTTCTAAGTCCAGAATGACAAACGTCGTGGTTTTATAAGCAGCATTAGTGTCACAATTCTTATGGAATCCATCTTATGGAATTTTTTTATTGTACAATTGGTCTGAATACTCAAAATATAGAGCAGGTTAGGTTAGGTCGTAGTGCTAGCTCTGATATCACTAAGCTTACTTGAGCACGCATTACGGACCGTTGTGATGCCACGGGTGAAACGCAGTCCCTGTACTAACCAAGTTACGCCAAACCAGGGAAAGAGCTGCACAACAAAAGCACGACTGCTCCTTACTAGAAAACCAGCCAGAAAATTTGATGAACGAAGCTATATCCTTGATAGCTAACAAGGAATGGGGAGCCAAATAACCCATATCTACACCTAGCAAGAGACGGGCACTGGCAAGGAAAGTGAATAACGCTTTCATCTTCCTCAGTGGACCTGCATCGACGGCGAAAGTCGTTAAAAGGGAGCTTTATTCTCTCGGCGTGCCTACCCATGATGCAATGACCCGTAAGCACGGCCACTACAGTCGATATGACATCACGACCGAGACCAAGTAATCGGTTGGTACGCCTTCCATCCATTCCTGGCCAGCTAAGTCTAGCGGTGGAGCAGGACTCCTCAATGACCCAGGATAGGTTGGCGTCCCGACGGAACCTCGCGCAATGGTCAACTTGACCAAGGCAAGTGGCATACCCATCTCAACAGAAGAAGATTCCGGAAGATTCTGGCGTGCTCGTCGCCCCTACAGTTTCCCGGAATATCACTGTCCCAGGGGACCACACCAGAGAGCCACCGGTGAAGCGCCCCGAGACTAGGTCGAAACAGCGGCGACATTCCCTAACGATCCTAGAGTTGATCACGAAACCTGATAGATATCTTATCGCAGCCTGACTGTCCGAAAAGATCGAGACGCGACTGAAAGGAGCATCGTTAACGAGGATCCATTGAGCGGCCCGGTAAATTGCCATGACCTCCGCCTGAAACATACTGCAGTAGTCTGGTAGACGGAGAGAAATATTCAGGTCCAATTTCCTAGAATAGACACCACTTCCAACCCCAACCTTGAGTTTAGAGCCGTCAGTATATATATCCAGGACATCCGGGGGGACGATCGTATCAGGATTCCAGTCATCCCTACTCGGAATCAGAAAGTGGAAACCTCTATCAAGACAATGTTCAGCAGGGAAAAAGTCCATGTTCCCAGGGACCACCGGGTCAATCTCCAGAATTGTGAATTGACCAGAAGGTACAATGTGCCAACGAGAGAGAGCATTAAGTCTAGTCGCAGCAAACTTGGCCACCTGCTTTGCGAGAATCACAGTAGGTAGCCAGTTTAGCATTGCGAAAAAGGCTTTCGTGGGGGTGGTGCGTAGAGCACCAGTTATATGAATGGCGGCAGTCCTTCTGACCTTTTCTAGAAGTCTGACGTTATATTGTCTGTCCAGACCAGTCCACCAGAACGCAATACCGTATAAGAGGTTGGGTTCGATGACCGTGGAATATATCCAACGCATGATCCTTGGGCGAAGACCCCACCTGGTTCCGACCGCCCTACTGCAGCAGTAAGCAGCACATGCCGCCTTGCGTGCCCTAGCAGCCAGATTCGCCCTCCAATTCAGTTTGGGATCGAGGATCAGGCCCAGATATTTGACCTCGGGACTCAACGTGAGTCTGGTCCCACCTATGGTGGGAAGGGAGAAGGTCGGAATTTTATATTTCCTCGTAAAAAGAATCGTATCGGTCTTAGAGGGCTTAATACACAGTTCAAAATCCCTACACCAGTCCAGCACGATTGACAGCGCCAAGTTCAATCTTGTCCGAAAATATAGAGCAGCCATATGAGACAATATTACGCTGATTCAAGTATGATAAAAATTTGAGAAGACAAGAGAAGATATTCTCAAAGCAGAAGCTTGAAAACTCCATTAGCTCTGGCGGTACAGTAAGCCTAACTGTCTTATTTATGAATTCGTTTAAAATGATAGGCTCTTGGAAGCTATTCTTTCGATTAAATGCCTAGAACGAGTAGAGTGGTAACTAATCATTAATGAAAGAAAAATTTTCCACTTCCATTGAAATGTAAAACCTGGCCACTAAGCTACTCAAATTTGATAACATTTTCCCTCACTATAGTGAAGTGGAGCGGAGAAGTATAAAATGAATCACTCATTACACTCTCCTTAACGTTTTTATGTTGTTAAACAAATACTATCTCATAAATCCATACACACACACACAATTACTTGCATATAAACTTACGTTGTAATGGCAGTAATAAGGACAAACAACACGATAACAGTAAGAGCATCAGCACAGTAACAGCCAAGTTAATAACTAAATACCACACAGAGCAACAGCAACATCAACATCAACATCTTGTGTTACAAAGTGAGGCAGAATATTGAAAATATTTTCATTTCCGTCGTTAATGGAATTGATAAAGTTAGTAAACAAGAAGAAAAGAAAAGAAACGAAGAAAAAACGAACAGAAGTTAAAGCATATAAACACCCTGAAAAGTAGAAAGATTGAAAACGAAAAATAAAGGAAAAGAGTATCCTCTTTAAAACTTTATTATTTAAAAAGAATGATAGGAAAATGCTGTGAAAGTAAGTGAAAAATTTAATCATTTTCCAGGTAAGAAAAACGAAGCCATAAATTGAAAATGATGATGCATCTACACGTATATGCACATAATAGGTCATTACGACCCTTCAGTTAGGATTAAAAACCAGTTAGGTTAGGTTAGGCAGAAGTCACCGTGGTCTAGTAGGTAGTGTGTTGACTTATTAGACGAAAGGCCCGGGTTCGTATCCCAGGTCAGACATCAAAACGAAAAATATTTCTTCGGCGACTTCCTCTCAGCAGATTTCTGGCAAAGACTCTGAGAGTAAAAATTGCCATGAAAAGCTTTTCAAAAATCTGTTGTTCGGAGTCGACTTTAAACTGTAGATCCCGCCACTCACGTATAAAAATTAACGCACACAACATAAGTGGTGTAAGAAGCTAGGTCGTAATCCTGACTGAAGGGTTGTAATGGCCAATTATGTATGTAGGTTAGGTTAGAGGACGTTTACTTAACAATACAGTACACGAAGATCGAATTGACCTTTTGTACAATGTCCTAGCTTCGACCCACATTCTCTCACAATTTATGTTGTGTGCGTTCAATTTATACATGCATGGCGGGACCTACAATGGATTTTTGAGAAGCTTCTCATGGTAATTTTATTTATTCTCAAAGTTTTTGCCCGAAATCAGAGAAGAGGAAGTTGCCGAAAACAATAATTCGTGGGAGTATGAACCTTGGGCTCCCGTCTAATAAGCCAATACACTACCAACTAGACTAGGCGAAATCAAAGAGTACGATTCGAAAATACATATGAGTCGGCATACATGATTCTGAAATATCAACGACCATGAAGAGTCTAAAACGATACTAACGTTCGGTTGCTCTATGACAGGTTTTCAACTAGTTTTATGCAGCATATACCAATCGAATGAAGTCACCTTAATCTAGTATGAAGTGTGTTGGCTTATTAGACATGAGGCCTCGGTTTAAACCCCCAGGTCAGACATCGAAACGAAAATATGAAAATATTTCTTCACGGCTTCCTCTGAGTGTAAAATAAACCTGCCATGAAAAAGCTTCTCAAAAATCTGTCGTTCGGAGTCGAATTTAAACTGTAGATCCCGCCACTTAATTAATAAAATTAACACACACTTCATAAGTGGCGTGAAAAGCTAGATCGTAATCCTGACTGAAAAGTAGTAACGACCAATTATGTATGTATGTATGTACATTTCAATTGGCAGTAATATTCTGTTAGCTTTGTTGACTAAGAAAATCTACAAGGTACAAACGTATATCAGGCTAATTTTTTAAGAGCTCTAGGAAAATTTTTCAAAAAAAACTCATAAAATTCAGAAAAATGCCTGAAATCTTGATTTGAATCAATAGTACGGTCCATATAATTTAATGTTTGAAGATTATTTCATGCAAATGCCTCGCGACTGTGCCTCAAATGTTCCATCCGCTTAGTTCAATTTTTTCTTTCCAAAATTTCGGCCAGTATCTCACGAATAAATGCTTGAATGTTACGATGCGTCAATTGAAGCGGGCTTGTCTGTATAGACATGAGCTTTAACATAGCTCTACAAAAAATAATCTAAAGGCGTTAAATCGCACGATCTAAGCGGCCAATTGACCAGTCACGAACGTGAAATAAAATGTTCAGTGCACTCGCAAAGTCCATTGTTACGCGTGCTGTATGGCATGTTGCACCGTCTTGTTGAAACCACATGTCATGCAAGTCAAGCTCTTGCATTTTGGGCAAAAAAAAAGTTGCATATCATCTCACGATAGCGCTCACCATTCACAGTTACGTTACGATTCGCAACATCTTTGAAGAAGTACGGTTCAATTATGCCACCAGCCCATAAATCGCACCAAACTGTGACTTTTTCTAGATGCATTGTTAACTTTTGCAATGCTTCTGGCTGATCTTCACAAAATCGACAATTTTACTTATTTACGTAGCCGTTGAGCCAAAAACACAATTTTTCGATAAAGAAGTGAAACCTTCGGGTAACTTTTCAAGAGCCCATTCACCAAAAATTCTGCATTGCGGTAGGTGGTTCGGCTTCAATTTTTGCAGCAGCTGTATTATGAAAGGCTTCACACCTAAATCCTTCCGCAAATTTTTCCACGTTGTTGAGTAACAGAGGCCCAATTGCTGCGAACGGCGATGAATCTATAATTGATGCTCATCCTTAACACTGGCCGACACAGCTGCTATATTTTCTTCAGTTCGCCCTTTACGTAAGCGTGTTGGGTGGTTTAATGTCCAAAAATGTAAATTTGATGCGAAATTTAGTCATAAAAGCCCGAATAGCTGGTTTAGAGAGTCGATTAAACTGACCATGAAATAGAAGAAGCGAGCGATAAACTTTCTTAACCCTTTGACGGACACTGACGTCTATAGACGTCATAACAAGGGTTTCTGGGGGGGACATGACGTGTATACACGTCATAAATTGTATGTAGCCTAATAACAGAGATACAGCAAGTGTCCCATGGGAAGACCTCGTAAAATTTTGGTTTGGTGGTTTAGTGTCCAGCAATGTAAATTTGGTGTGAAATTTAATCACAATAACCCAAATAGCCGCTTCAGAGCCCATAAACTAGCATAAACTGACCATAAAATGGAAGTAGCGCGCGATGAACCTTCCTAACAGAGCACGCATTTTGATAATAAAATTCAATGATTATAGACCAAACTGAAGATGTTTAACAGTGAAACAAAACACGAAACGTGCGTAAGCTGTTTTAACAAGTGTTGCCAAAAAGATAATACCTAAAAAAATCACCCGTTACATTTTAATAAAGCTCAAAATCGTTTTATCTTTGAAAGACAGCCCCATACATTAAATCGTTTAACATCCTAATACGGCAATCGATCGTGATAGAAAAGGCGACAGTCCGTGACTATCAATTCTCGCTAACGTGTTAATAATATTGAAGTCGACGTAATATAGTGGAGAAGGGAACGCCTTCCTTTTCACCTTAAATATGGAAAATAGCTTCACCTGTGACTTACTATCAGCAGACTTCTGGTAAAAATTCTGAGAGTAAATAAACTGTTATGAAAAGTTGCTAAAAAAGTCGACTTTAGACTGTAAGCCCCACCACTCACCAATAAAACTAAGCTACACTATATGAGTGATGTCCTTCTGACAATGTGACACTGTTCTCCAAAACAGACTTAGATAAGGCATAGAGATTGGCCTTCTATAGGCTAGTGGAGGATCGGGATACTATCATAAAGCTTACGACTACTACGTTTAAAATGCTGGCAATTGTTCTCACAATTTGATGGAAGTTTACGATACATTTTCTAAATATTATCGCCTTTTATGTTCTTTATCAACGCCATGTTTCTCTTTCTTTGTTCTGTTCATGAATATCATTATTTTTAATATTTGAAGAGGAAGTCGTTACACCTGAATCATTGTATTTTCTTGATATGCCTGAGACTATCTATTTTATTTTACGCCGGATGGTGTAAATGTTCCTAACAGCACCAAAGAAGAAGTCATCACATCGTCTGTGTATGGCGCCCTCACCCACTAAATACCCCCCGTCTCGTGGACTGTTTTGCCCATTACGGTGGTAGTACTTCGGTGTGGATTCTCTTTGACCGTTTGGTCATATCCGCTTTCGGATTGCATATCGAAAGTTGAGGAGGATTTATAAGTGTCTCCTCTATTCCTTTCGTCTAGGTTCCTGATTAGAATTTCATTTGACACGAATTCCAGTGTTGTCTATGCTGGCATTCCTAGATGTTCTGCAGCCTCAAGATCTCTCTTCTTCAGTCTTAGAATGCGTAATTCGCTATTGAGGCCTAATTCTCTCTGCTCGCAATCATAACATCGACAAAGTTAGCGGCCGTGATCATTTAAATTATTGACTTCAAAACAGAGTGATAACTCTGCCAGTGTACACATTCGAAAACAGTGTGTCCGGCATCATCAATTACTTCCCCTTTCACGTAAAGACAGTAAGGCAAGGCGGTCTTGAATATTCTGTGCAGATATTTTCTAAAATATCCGTGACACGATAGCATCTCCGTATGGTAGTAATTTATCTCTCCAAATTTCCGACCAATCCGTGGCTTTATGTCCGGAATAAGTCTCGCCTTCAACCTTCCTCTATCTTCAACGTTCCATTGTCTTTACGATTCTGAAATGAAGTTTTCCCTGAAGTGACCAATCGATTTCGCCATAGAAATCTTCACCTGCTCTGCTGCCAGCAGATCCACAGGGATTGTACTTGCTACCAAAAGTACGGCTGGAGCGGACACTGTACGTTATACAAACGCAATAAGCAACGCAGCCATTCTCTGCACCGATACAAGTGAGTTTGCGGGGAGGCGGTCTTGTACATTCTGTGCAGATATTTCCGTTACATTCGTGACACGATAGCATTAGGAGTAATTTCTGAACAATCCATGGCTTTATGTCTGGAATAAGTCTCGCCGTCTACCTTTCTCTACTTTCATCGTTCCATGCGATTCTGAAATGGTGTTTTCCTGAAGTGCCCAACCGATTTCACTTTATAAATCTCAATCCATAAGGAATTGTACTTGCTACCGCAAGTATGGCTCGAGCGGACACTATACGATATGCTAAAGCGATACGCAATGCAGTTAGGTGAGGTTTGAGGACGTGTGCTTGTCAATTCTGACAAGTACAGCACTCGGTGGTCGAATTGACCCATTGTACTACGTCCTAGCTTCTCACACCACGTATGTTGTGTGCGTCAATTTTATACATGGGTGGCGGGACCGACAGTTAAAAGTCGACTCCGAACGACACATTTTTTGAGAAGCTTTTCACGGCAATTTTTTACTCTCAGAGTTTTTGCCAGAAATCTGCTGAGAGGAAGTCACCGAAAAATTATTTTAAAATTTTCGTTTTGATGTCTGACCTGGGATTCGAACTCGGGTCTTTCGTCTAATAAGCCAACACACTACCTACTAGACCACGGCGACCTCACGCAATGCAGTTGTTCTCTGCAAAGATACAAGTCAGTTCGTCCGCTTTTTAACATCTAGCGTTTCGGCCCAAATTCACTCCTACAGAGCATAATGCTGCCTCCAACCACCATCAGGAGTCTTCGTCTCAGTCGGTAGTGGGACTCCAATATTCGCCATTAATCTGTTGAGCTGTCCAACAGGTCTTCTGGGCTTATTAGCCGGGTACTAATCTGATACGAAAATGTTAGTCTGGGTCCAGTCTTTTTCTCAGATATGCTATAGCCTATTACATACGCAAGTTTATGGTTATGAAGACTCCAACCTTTAAATTGGAATCGTATTGGAATTTTCTGCAAAAACTTCATTCTAGATCCAACAGACGATGGCAAACTGCATATAATCTTTGTGGAGTTCCTCAGAATAATAATTTGATTTAAAAAAAAATTCAAAATTCAAAAGGCTTTGAAACGTGCAAACTAAGGCTTTCTTTTTAATTTTCAAATTAAAAAAAAAAACCTAATGTCTGGTCATTTATTTTAATAGGAAAAATAACATTTTCTATACGAAGGCGACCTTATCTAGATAAATCCGTGACAAATTTCTTTAGGAAATAAGTGACATTTTCTTTTCACAGATAAAAATCAATGCGTAAATGTCTACATTTTTTAAAAAATATTTTTTTTGATATGAGATGCTTAAGAAAAAAACCCAAAAAAAAAATTAAGAAAAAATTCTCAACACTAGCAAAATAAAAGACGGCAAGATTTTTGTCTTTCCTTTTATCTCCGTACAAAAAAAAAGAGTCCCTTTGTTTCAAAAGCATTCTAAGGAAACCAAAACGTAGGAAAGAAAAGAAATGAAAAAGAAAAAGAAAACACAACCTTAAGGTATCACCAAAGAGCAAACCAGACCAGACTCCATTAAAAATTTACAACAAAAATAAACCGCAAACAAACAAACAAAAACTGCAAAAAGGAATAGAAAAAATAAGAAAAAAAAAACAACAAAACGAATGAATAAACGAACAGAAGAAGAAGGACGCTAATTCGACATTATCAATTAACCGCAGAGAATAATAATTCATGTCAGACAACTTAATGCCTGAAGACAATGGCTGAAAATGTCTACAAAACTTGGTTTTAGCAGAGGATGTTTGATTTGTTTTGTTTGTTGGCAAGTTTGTCAGACGCTTTGGCTCTCTGTCACTCTAACAGTCGGTTCAATGCTTTGGCTGTAGCTGTTGCTGTTGCTAATGCAGCAATAAACAGCAGGTATTGGCTAAAAAGCAATTTAAAATTCTTTCTTTGACAAATCTAGATATTAGGGTTTAGTGTGTTGGCTTATTAGACAAAAGGCCCAGGTTTGAATCCCAGGTCAGACATCAAAACGAAAAATATTTCTTCGGCGACTTCCTCTCAGCAGATTTCTGGCAAAGACTCTGAGAGTAAAAAATTGCCATGAAAAGCTTCTCAAAAATCTGTCGTTCGGAGTCGACTTTAAACTGTAGGTCCCGCCACTTAATGAATAAAATTAATGCACACAACATAAGTGGTGTGAGAAGCTAGGTCGTAATCCTGACTGAAGGGTTGTAATAGCCAATTATGTATGTATGTATTGCTTCACATTAAAATTATAAAAAAAAATCTACAAAAACAAAACAATCCCGTAAACAAACGTGTTTACAATTGCTCGCACGGCTTAATATAATAACAAACACCAGCATAAGAAATGTAAACAAAATTACAACAACAAATAAATGTAAACAAAATACACAAACAAAGCTGCAATAATAAATGTAAACAACGATGTTTACATTTAGAGCGATATCGAGAAGACGGAGCCATGAAAAAACGCCAGCATAAAAAATTGTTAATAAGTAAGCATTCAGTTGAAAGCAATTCGCAAGGGAGGTTTTCATTTTTAATTAAAATAAGAAAGTACGATTAACACTGGCAAATTAGCGGGAAGAACTTTGTTCATTACTGGCGCTTCTAGAGGTATTGGTAAAGCTATTGCTTTGAAAGCTGCCAGTTGCCAGGTACTATATATACTGCCGCAGAAGAGATAGAAAAGGCCGGAGGCAAAACCCATCCTTGTATTGTAGATGTCAGAGATGAAAATGCAGTGCGATCAGCTATACAAGAAGCCGTAGCCAAGTTTGAAGGCATTGATATATTGGTAAACAATGCTAAAGCCATTTCTTTGACGCGAACTTTGGAAACTGAAATGAAAAGGTATGACTTGATGAATCAAATCAATAGTCGTGGAACATTCTTGGTGTCCAAAGAATGTCTACCCTATTTGTTGAAATCGAATCATGCCCATATTTTAAATCTTTCCCCACCATTGAATATGAAGCCTAAGTGGTTTGCCCCTCATGTGGCTTATACCATGGCTAAATACGGTATGTCTATGTGTGTTTTGGGCATGAGCGAAGAATTCCGTGACAGAGGTGTAGCTGTTAATGCACTCTGGCCTCGTACAGCTATACCAACTGCAGCCATTGAAATGTTAACCGGTCCTGACAGTTCTACATGGTCACGCAAACCCGAAATTGTTTCAGATGCCGCTTATGTCATTTTGATTAAGGAACCTAGAGCAGCTACTGGTCAGTTTTATATTGACGATGAGGTATTGGTATCGAATGGCATAACAGATCTTAAGCAATATGCCTGCAAACCGGAAAATGCCGACAAATTGATGATGGATTTCTTTTTGGACGAACCCGTCTCAACCAAGGATCAATGTTCCATTAAGGATTCTACTACCACCACCTCGGCTTCGGCAACTAGCGGTACAATACCACAGCTGTTCCAAAAAATTGAGTCTTTGTTGTCGGTTGAAATCGTGGGCAAGACTCAAGCTGTTTATCAATTCAATATAACTGGCGACAAGAAGGGTACCTGGTTTTTGGATTTGAAAAATGGCTCTGGTTCTTGTGGTACAGGTAATGCCCCTTGCCAAGCCGATGCTGTACTTACTATGAAATCGAATAATTTCTCCGATATGTTTGCTGGCAAATTGAAGGCTGCTCCCGCTTTTATGACCGGTAAATTGAAAATTACTGGCGATTTGCAAAAGGCCATACACCCAAAACGAGCCACTGTTTGGGCTATTTTTCTTCATAATGAGCAAGGAGTGGCCGTTAATGTCGACCGTTATCGGGCCATGCTGAACCAATTTTTGTTCACAAATCTTATAGAGGAGAGTATTGGCAACATTTGGTTTCAATAGGATGACGCTACGTGCCATACAGCCGAAGCTACACTCAATGTTATGTGCCCTGTTTTTAATTATCGCATTATCAGCCTGAAAGCTGATGTCGTTTGACCACATCGGAGCTACGATTTGACACCGTTGGACTATTATTTGTGGGGTGTCGTCAAAGATAAGTGTTACGCCGACAAGCCAGCGACAATTGACGCTTTAAGGGCCAATATTCATGAAGCCATAGGTGAAATACAACTGCACACAATCGATAATGTGGTTAAAAATTGAACCGAACATGTAAGGCTACCACATAGCCAGCCGAGGCAGCCATTTGATTGAAATTATTTTTCATTATTAACCGAAAGGATTGTGCTTTCAAATAAAAAAAAAGAAAAACTTGAGAAAATATTCAGTAGTTTTTTCTTAAAGCATTTTCAAAAACAAAAAGTAATTTGGCGAACCTTTAGTGTTATGAAAACAAGAAAAATCTGGATACGATTGTGTTACTTTTATATGGATTAATATTAAAAATAAAACAAAAGCTACAAAAACAAAAACAATGAACTTGTTTACAAAATTATCGCACTACGTAATATAACAACAAATACCAGCATAACAAATTGAATTGAACAATATTGCAACAATAAATGTAAACAACAATGTTTACGTTAATAGAGATCACGAGAAGCCGCGAATATTCGCTTCAAGAACATTCATTAGACTGTTTACTTTGGCGTCTAAAAGGCAAGGTAAAGCAAACAATTGAGTTAGTAAAAAGTCCAGTCAGTCTTGTGTAAAGACGTGGTGTATTTGAAGAGAGTAATCCTGGTTTGAAGATTTCCGTTACAAAGGTCTGCCGAACAGTTGTCGAATAATTGTTATTGTTTATGCAAACAGTATAAACAGATGAATAACAAAGCAAAGCAATTGTTGTTGTTTTCATCAAGCTGTAAACAGTGGCACACAGAATTGTGCGAATAATAACAATATGAGCTCATATTTTAAACGTATTTTTAAAAGGTAAATACATTCATAATTCGTCATTACAACCTTTTAGTCACCATTATCGACCTTGTTTCTCATACTATTATATACATAAGTGGTGGGACCTACAGTTTTAAAGTCGACTCCGAATGATAGATTTTTGAGAAACTTTTCATGGCAATTTTTATTTACTTTCAGAGTTTATGCCAGAAATCTGCTGAGAAGAAATGGCCGAAGAAATACTTTTTGTAGTTTATTTTGAAGTATGGCCTGGTACTCATATCCTGGCTTTACGTCTAATTAGGCAACACACTACCTTTTAGATCATGGCAACTAAAAGGTAAATACGTAACATTATTTTAACAAAATTTAAAAATTAAGTTTTTGTCTAATTAGCTTTTACTAGCTGTAAACAGTAACGGTAAATATTTTTTTTTTTTTTTTTTTGGTTTAAATGCTTGCATGAGAGTTTTGGGTTGCCTGTTTGATTATTTGACTAGTTGACTGACTTGATGGTGCTCTCTCTCTCTCTGTCTCTCTGGTGGTTTGAATACTTAAATGCTTGGCTGGCTACTGGCTGCCATTTCATTATGTTTACATTCTTTTCATAGTTTGGAGGGCTTATTAAGTTGGCTAATAAAATACAAAAACAATGTCTTTTACATATAAAATACAGGCCCACAAATAAGTCAATGGTAAAGGAAAAATTAAAAAAAAAGAAACCTTAAATCAAAAGGCAATTTTTCAATATGTTCTACAGGCATGGATGAATGCTTTTATTTTTGTTTAAAAAATCTCAAACAAATTTCTTGAAAAATCCATTACATTTTTCTATCTAATGTTTATGGTATATACTTAAAACTTCCTTGACAACCTACGTTGCATTTAGTTGAAGTTTTTGGATTTGTCTGTTTAAGCCGCAAACACCAAAAGCCCAAATGCAATTGTCTTTCCATGTCGTTGCTTCTTTTACTAAAATTGACGCACTGGGATCTTATGAAAATAAGAAACTTTTTCTTTAAAGTCCCAGCTAAAGACAACACCAAACCATAAATATTCTATAAACACACACATACACTCTCAATGATACCACCTACAGAAGCATATCATACGCTTATAACTATAAAGTATAACACACGCACATAGAGTGTATTATAGTAGATAATAATAATAATAATATACCCACAAAATACGGAAGAAAATGTGTCTGTGTATGTGTGCGTATGTTAGTTTGTTAAGATAAACAAATATTTATAACACTTGTTTGCTAATATTCATATACACGCATACATTCGTATGCTGTTGTCATTCGACAAAAATGTGCATTTCATATACCGTCTTACGACTCTTAGTTATACCAACACGACCACGCACAGGCAAAACGAACGAACGAACAAATACGAATACAAACTTAAGTTTATCAAATATTTAATGCTTATCATGCTTTATAACAGCTACAGCCAACACACATTGGCTCAACATGTATAAACACACACATATTCTCTCACTCTGAGAGTGTCATACATTGTATCTTTAAAGAAATAAATTCTCAATCTCTCTCTCTTACTTTCTGTGTGTAGAAGATGGCAAATTGCTTTAAAGAAAAATAAACAAAATACAGCAAGAAAAAAAACAACGGCATTAAGAGTAGAAAGTAGGGAATACGTTTTGAAACTATAAAGAGACTTGCGCCTAAACTCCTACATCAGGTTTTAGTTGTGAAACCTACACACACACAAAACAAAAGTCAATTCACTGAAAGAGCGGCACGAGGTTTTTCTTTTAAAGTTTTTCCTTTTTAATACTTTTGCTGCAAATTTATTTTGAAAATAAAAGAACATTTTTTTATTCAATAATTGAAGTAACTTAGAAAAAAATCACAGTTCTAACAAGGATTTTAAAAATTGATTTTATTCCTAGATTAAGTAAGGTTAGACTACATAGCATAGACTGAATAAATAGGATATTTAATAAGATCGATTGATTAAGATTTAGCTTAATTGAATGACAATTTCCAGTGCATGTTATTACAATCCTTCATTTGGAATTACTCCCAAGTGTCTTTCACCACCTTTATTCTGTGTGTTAATTTTATTTGTGAATTTGTGTTCAAAATCGATTTCAAAAGGCAGATTTTTGAATACCTTTTCATGACAATTTTATTTCATTACCACAGTTTTTGTCAGAAGAAGACTAAAGTCATCGCCAACTCGCTTGGACTTGCCTCTGTGCCATAAAGAAGCACGTGGAGGATAAACGTCTTGTAGAATATGTCGTACAAGAAAGGCCTCTGCTATACAATTGCCTATTGAGACCATAGTAGCTCCTGTTGGTAAGCATGATGCTGCATTTGATATCAAGATTGACATTATATTTAGTAGCAAGGGCGGAACAAGATAAATCAATTCCTTGACGATATCAAAAGTATGGTTTTCGGCCGTAACTGAGAATCAATACGCCGCATGTCTTTACTTGTCGAGAACATATACTTTGTTTTGGCATCATTTATTGCGAGACCCATATTAGTAGACTCCTGTGTAATACCATTAAAGGCAGCAGTAACATCTCGTTTGATACGCTTTATGATGTCGATGTCATCAGCATACGCCAGTAACTGGACACTTTATTGAAAAATAGTATCATTGCAATGCACTCCTGCCTTTCACAGAACACTCTACATGACGAAGTTGATGAGGTCGCATTATAAGGGATCGCCTTGTCTGACACTTTGCACGGTATCAAAAGGTTGACAGAGCTGCTCAACGTCATTCTGTACAGCATTCTTGGCTACGCACGTATACTGAGCCTTAAACAAACGCTAAATACGATCCCTTATCGAGCTATCGAAGGCAGACTTATACATAATTGGTCATTGCAACCTTTCAGTCTGGACTGTAACGTAGCTTCTCACACCAGCTTATGTTGTGTTTGTTCAATCTCTTCATGGCAGGTTTGATTTACTCTCAGAGTTTCTCCAGAAATCTGCTGAGAGTCAGTCAGCTGATGAAATATTTTCATATTTTCGTTTTGATGTCCTGGGATACGGATCCTGGGACTTTACGTCCTAATAAACCAACACCGACTAGACTACTCGACTTTGTTTTATAGTCGACAAAAATATGGTGTATGTTGACTTGTTTTTCGTGGGTCTTTTCCAGGATTTAGCATTGAGTGGTGGTCCAATCCACTGACAAGGTCCAATCCGTGTTTTGACAAGTGGCTTAAGTCGTTCACACATTACGCCTGTAAGAACCTTATATGCGATATCCCTCCACCCCTGTACCATTGTTGATGCATATCGAACGATCTCTTTCTTTCAGGACAAATAGAGTCATAGAGTTACATACCATAAGTTTAGATATTCCAAAACCGTTCAGTGCATGCATTAAAGATCAAGCAGAGAAAGTAAGTGAAAACGTCACATCGGTAATTGCAGAATAATGACGCAGTAGAAGGAATTATTATTAAATTATTGCTCAAACCCCAGGTTTGTGGAAAAACAATTCTTCCTTGCCATCCTCTCACAGATTTCTGGCAAAAAATATGAAAATAAAATAAAATTCACATGTAAAGTTTCCAATAAAAAAATCTCTCGTTTGGAGCCGAGTTTATACTATAGGTCCCGCCATTTATAGATAAAATTAACATACACACACACAACCTAACGAAAGTGAGAAGCATTTCAAATTATTTATGTAGGTGGAAAAATTAAGATGCTCCTAATGATGAGAGCATCAAGTGTATATTTGAAAACTTAATAAGTACGCTTATAAGCCAAAAACAACACATGATGAATGTAGGGCATGTACGTTTTGTATGATTGTCTAGCTTTAGTCAACTCGGAATCTCAATATTTTGGAGGATGCTAATATACTAGATATAGCTTGTCTCAGAGGAATGTACTGGAAGGTAGGTAGGTAGAAGTGGCTGTCCCCCCATGGAGTCATGAGCGGACGCACTTAGGCCGCACTCAAGGCCTATTATGATACCACAGTTTCACATTCCCCTCCTATTCCAGGAACCACTCGAAGCTTCTGATGAATGGACTCAGGCTGCCAATATCCATGCATGACTGTTCATCTAGATCCTCCATGTAGTAGGCGCCCAAGTGTCTCTTTTCCTCTAACCAAGTACATGTGAACAGTAGGTGAAGAATAATTTCATACTCTTCTTTATATTCACAGCTTCTGCAGAAATTATTCGCGAGGTTTCCAAAACCAATATGCCTCGCATGCATTCTTATAATACAATACCTCTGTAATGTCCACAAGGTCCATGATTGCATTGTGAATTATAAGCCCACAGGTACCCAAGGAGATCCCCAATGTAGAGAATTCATCACTCATACTCTTTCTGGCCAAATCATCCGCTCTGCAGTTGCCGGGAATATCTCTATGTCCTGGTACCCATGTGATACAAACATCATATCGATTCGCCATCTCATTGAGACATCTGTGACAGTTGTACACCGCATTGGAGTTTATTACACTAGAATCCAATGCTTTGATGGCCACTTGGTATTCGGGAAGTATGGTGCGAACATTTTTGTCCACAATAATTTTCACCGTCTTCATAGACTTAGATATTCCGATTGATTTCGAATAAGATACCAATTTCAATGAGCCATCGGTGTAGATTTGTGCGGAAAACACACACGAGGTATACCCTATCCTTTCTCCAGTCCTCTCCTTTCGGAATGGATGTTCTAAAAATCTTTGAGAAGCCATATAGTCAATGCCTCCGACAATATCAGTTTCTTCAAATATCCTTGTATGACCAATGGTCGATGCATGCCATTGTCCTAGCCGCCACACCTCTGCAGTATAGGTCAAGCGATAGAAGGTATAAAATCATTTCCAGGGCGATCGTGGGAAGAAGTTAAAGAAGTTTTTGCAAGACAAAGACTTACTATTGAAAAGTAGGATGGTATACCCAATGGTAGGCTTACAATAAGCCAACATCATGGCTTAGGCGTATGTCAATTGGCATAAGACCCATGGTTAGCCAAGTCTCCTTCAACCAGCCTATCTTTTCCTTTATGTTCCTTTATACTCTAATATTTATGGCGTATCTATAAGAAGTTCTGAAATTATTTTAATTAATTACCCAAATACGCAAATAGTTTGATTTTTTTTCTTTTTCTTTCATTATCTATTTCATCATTTTACTTCTTCCTATTGTGTATACAAAAAAAAATCGATTTGAAAATATTATTATTTTCCAACTCTATTGAATTTATTTTCAATTAATGATACACGTCGGCCTCAGAGTTGTTCTCCGTAGCTGTGTTTCATTTTCTTTTTATATTATTAGGTCTTTGAACAACAAAGTGTAAGTGTATGTGTATGTATGTGTGTATGTTTAAGCATTTGTTTATATGTATTTGTATTTCATTTAACCTATAGACAATTAACATTCAATATACAATTTAACCTAACCTTTGGGTCAAGTTGGGGTTTTAATGCTATAGGGTGGCTGATATGCACTGCAACCAACTTCAGGTTGTTATTATTTGTAAACCGCCCATCCGACAGCTGACAGATTTATTCCAGTGACAGTTCATTTTATTATTTATAAGCTTACAAAAGCACTTTGATCTAGTGCATTCAGAAAAAAAGTTGTTCGTAATAGAATTCAAACGTGTTAGTATGATTGCTTTATATTTGACTGGAAGACCTCTGGTAGCTATCTTTAAAGCCCTCCAACATTTAAATGTGACCAAAATCTTTTGTTTCTTGTACCATTGCTAGTTACCGTGCTACTGGCAATCTTGCATCGCATCCAAAAAGTTGATGTAAAAAATCGAAACAACACCAGAATTGATCCACAAAGTGAAGGCCACATCTAATCGAAATCCTTGCCGCTGTGGTAGAAAAATTGCTCATGAGCTGAACATATTGCAAGAACGGATGCAATACATATTGAAAACTGAGCTTAGACTAAAGCCATTAAAGTTCCAAAAAGTGCAAGAGCTCGCTGATGGATAAAAAAAATTTAGACTGGAAAGAACCAAGGAGTTACTTCGCTTGCATGAAAGTGGCCATTTACTGAATTTGGTTTTCTCCGATGAAAAGCCATTACAACTTGAGCAGTTTGTGAACTAACCAAATGATCGGATTTAATTTCCAAAGAAACCAGCTGAAAATTTACACCTACGATTGGCCACCAGATCTCAAGCACCGCTGATGGTAATGGTGTGGGCCACCATAACAGCCGATGGTCGCTCCCCACTCGTATTCATCGAACGTGAGGTCAAAATAAATGCCGAATATTAACGGGAAAATGTCTTAAAGACATGTTGAAGTCTTGGGCAGACAAATATTTCGGCCGCAGACCATGGACATTTCAACAGGACTCAGCACCACCACACTCAGCACGCGTCAACCAAGCATGGCTTAAAATGGAGGTTCCTTGCTTCATTTCTATCGCACAATGGCCACCAAAATCTTCGCATTTCAATCCGTTGGACTTTTGCGCCTGCAGCATTTTGGTTCTCACTAAAAAATACTAAAATGTCGATCATTTCAAGACGGCGCTTTGCCGGAAATAGGCCAAAATACCGCAGAGCCACTTTCGTGCAGCCTGTGATTGCTTTATCGGCCGTTTGAAGGCCATAATTGGTACCAAAGGTAACCAATTCGAACAAATCTAAAGTGATTCTAAAACTTGATGTTATTTCCAACATATTTTGCTTTTGAACAAAATAATTTAAAAAAAAATTAGAAAAATACAGCGCTTTACTTTGTTATATTATATATCAGCCATCCTGTATTTCCGCAGTGTCATCCTCTTTCAACAAAGCCTCTTACACTTCACAAATAAAACTAGTTGTGTGATGTATGTGTATTAATTTCTTTAGTATAGTTTTGGTATTTATTTTATTAAAGTTTTACTCCCTCTCTCTCTCCCTCTCTCCCACCCTTGCTTTATCTATTGTTTTTCTGTTTCTCAATTGTTTACGAGGACGTAATAAAAATTAGCCTGGCAAGGCTAATGGAAAACACTTGCATTGAGCTTTATAAGTCCAGTAAATTTTGTAACCGCTCTCGTATCTATGTACGTATTGTTGACAACGGGCTAATACATTGCCATAAACAATGAACAATACGTAGGTGTAGGTTTCTCAATTTGTCCATTCAAATGAAAATTATTTCAAAACGACAAGAAGCCAAACACAACGGGTGATCAGAGTTCTCTTTCCGGTTATTTTTTTTTCCTTATATTTTGCCTTTGTTAGTCTAGTTTTTTCTTGTTTTCTTTGTAAAGTTTCTGGTTACTAATGATTGCCAACCTGATACAGCCAGCAAGCCATTGTTTTGTTATTTTTAAATGCAATTTCAAAATTGAAAAGAAAATTCCAAGGATTTATTTGTAATTAATTTGAATTTCAATTTACGTTTTTTGTTCCTCAATAAGAAAAACACAAAACAAAACACAAAGAAAATAATAAATTCCAAACGTTATAAATAATCTTCCATTTTATTTTTCTATATTAAGAGGCCAAATGGTATATTTAAATATAAAAACAATTTATTTTACTTACCGACCTTAAGGAAGTTGGTTAACACCGAGATTTATTTGCTTTAAACTTGGAAAATTATATGCAAATGCTACGCTTACAATTGACTTTCATTTTATGGCAGGGGTAAAAGCCCAAGATTCGTAAAAAGTTATTTGAATTTTATTCAAATAAAATTTGATTAAGTTTTTCAAATATTCGAAATACTCTGGACTTTTATTACTATGCACTTGGACTAATAAAGAGAGTTCATACCATCCCAATCCTATAAAAACCTAAAATTCCTCTTTCCATGTTCATGTTATTAATAGCCTCTAGAAGGTAACGCCTGAGTGCACATAATAAGTTTGCTAGACAAGGAGTTGTCATTGTCAACAACGAGCAGCCTACAGAAGTTAGTAAGGGCAATAGGCTTAAAGAATACCCAGACGGAAGCACAATTAATAGCATAAATGCAGCACTAAGGCAGCTATTCACGACAACAATAACTTAAATAGGTAAAAGGGTATTACAACTAGGAATGGCAAACGGGATTAATGTTTAAAAATCCTGGGATTCTGGATATTATAATCCCTTTTCCGAAATACCGGTTTATTTCGAGATAATTCGGGTTACAAAAATCCCAACATATTCCCAGAAAATCGAGAAATCTTTTAACAGTAAAAATGAAAAAAAACATATTTTATTAACAATTTCATTCATACTCCAATTATAATGGGTGATTTTTTAAAAGCTATAGGAAAATTTTTCAAAAAAAATTCATAAAATTCAATTCAAAAAAATGCATGAAATCTTTATTTGAATCGATAATACGGTCCATATAATATAAGTTAGGTTAGGTTAGAGGACGTGTACCTATCGATCAAGATAAGCGCAGTACCCGGAGGTCGAAATTCACCCATTGTACATTGTCCTTAGGGGAAGAAAGAAATAAAGGCTATAGGAATGTAGGTAAAGGGAGGGAGAATGGGAAACGGAGGAGTTACACAGAAAAAAATAGACACAAAACAAAAGGTGCTAATGAATCTGGGGAGAGCCTTGATGTCGGGTCTCGATGCAGAACTCAAGCTCTCAAAGAATGCCCTGCCAAGGGTCGGCAACCTCAACCTACCAAGGGCTGGGCAGTTGAAGAGGAGATGTTCGACAGCCTCTAACTCCTCCTAATCGCAACATACTTTGCAATAGTCCGGCTGGGATCTGTTCCAGATCCCCATCAGCGACCTAATCTCGCAGTGCCCCATTATAAAACCGACAACCAACCTTAATCTGGCCTTAACCAAGCCCAGCAGCCAATCTGTTCTCTTACTGTCTACAACAGGCCATAGACTTCCTAGAAACAGAACAACCCGATCCGTTCCCCCAACTGCCTCTGCTATTCCGTCCTGACCCATCCATTGATGAGGACATAGAAGTTGCAGACTGAGTGGTCAAGAGCAACTGTCAAATCGCCACCGGCAAGGGAACTCAACCTAGCGAAGGCATCCGCCGCCTCATTGCCCAGTATTCCGCTATGACTCGGAACCCAGCATAGACGTATACGGTATGGTTTATATAATTAAATATTTGAAGATTATTTCATGCAAATGTTGAACGCCACTGTGCCTCAAATGATGCATTCCGCTTAGTTCAATTTTGGCATACTCTTTCCAACATTACGGCCGGTATCTCACGAATAAATGCTTCAATGTTATCATCCAATAAGTCAATTAAAGCGGGCTTATCTGTACAGATATGGGTTTTAATATTGCGTAACAAAATAAGTCTAAACGCGTTAAATCACACAGTCCCTAAACATGAAATAAAATGTTCACCGAAATCGCCTCCCAATAAGTCCATTGTTACGCATGTTGGGTGGCATGTGGCACCGTCTTGTTGAAACCACCTGTCATGCAAGTCATGCTCTTGCATTTTTGAACAAAAAAAAAAGTTGGATATCATTTCACGATAGCGCTCACCGTTCACAGTTACATTACGATTCGCAGCATCTTTGGAGAAGTACGGTTCAATTATGCCACGAGCCCATAAACCACATCAAACTGCGACTATTTCTGGATGCATTGGTAGCTTTTGCAATGCTTCTGGCAGATCTTCACTTCAAAATCGACAATTTTGCTTATTTACGTATTCATTGAGCCAAAAATGAACTTCCTCGCTGCACACAATTTTTCGATAAAGAAGCGAATCTTCGATTAACTTTCCAAGAGCCCATTCATAAAAAATTCTGCATTGCGGTAGATCGTTCGGCTTCAATTGTTGCACCAGCAGTATTATGAAATCCTTCCACAAAATTTTCCACATTGTTGAGCAACAGATGCCCAATTGTTGCGAATGGCGATGAATCAATAATTTATGGTCACCATTAACACTTTAATCTCCAACAATGTAAATTTGGTGCAAAACTTAGTTACAATAACCCGATAATTGATGGTTGAATCGATTACTGTTGGTCATCATTAACACTAGCCGATTCAGCTGCGATATTTTCTTCAGCTTGCACTCTACGTAAGCGTGTTGGGTGGTTTAGTGTCCAACAAAGTGAATTTGGTGCGAAATTTAGTCGCAATGGCCCGAATAGCTGCTTCAATGGGTCGATTAAACTGGCCATAAAATGGAAGAAGCGCAAGAAGAACTTTCTTAACAGAGCACGCATTTTGATAATAAAATTCAGTGATTTGCAAGCTTTGTCCGATTCATGTTTAAATTATGAACCAAACTGAAAATGTCTGACTTTCTTGGCAATTTATATTTCAAAATCAGATCTTTTGGCAGAAATCTCCTGAGAGACAGGCATAAAAAAAAATTGTTTTCATATTTCGTTGTTGTTGCAGATATTTAAACTGGGGGTTTCAAAACAATAACAAACATCTAATTAGATTACTATGAAGTTGAGGAACAGCTCACATATTCTAAAATTGATTCAACAAACTTTATAAAGTCAATAATGTATGCAGGGGATGTAATTACAAGCTCTTAAAGAATGATAATAGAATTCGTTAATGGAGTAAGGAAACAATTTAAATAATAGATTAGGAAATTGATATTCCGGCCAACAACGAGACTAAAGTTTATTTATTAATTACAATACAATTACAAATTATACTCTAATTATATACGAGCAAAGTAACTTCGACCATATCCTCAGTGTAGTGGCACAGACCAGAGCCTTTGGTGGGACCCTCACGCTAGTAGTCTAGCACACTATCCACTAGACTACCAGGACGCTCCGACACTAATAATATGTTAACATATACACAAGAACCCTTAATTAACTTAAGAACTTAATTAATATTTTACTTTTTTTATTATTTTCCAATATTTCTAATTTTTTTTATATTTTCATGCCGTAAAATGCTTGTAATTATACAACAACAACAACAACAAAATAACAAAAAAAAAAGAAACAACATGTAATAAAAATAAAATTTAAATTAAAAAAAAAATGTACTCTTGAAAATATGTACTCTTGATACAATACAAAAAGAAATAAAAAAATGGAACACCACAGCGTATGATTAACATACGAGAAACGTTAAATTTTATTTTTTATTAATCATACGCCTGGAGTTCCCCAATGCTTTAGCATTTAATAGAACAAAACAGAATAGAACAGAACACAACAGCAAAGCAATAGAATTCAAATTGTGTATGCGTGTTTAAGTATGTGTGTTGGTGTGTGCGTGTGAGTATGTCAAGCACTTTAATGCAAACGCTAATTTACTTTACCCTTTTGCCCTCTTGCATGTCTGTTCATTATAATCAACCTCGCTACCCCAGTTCGTCTGTCTTATTACTGCCTTTGTGTTGCGATGAAACGATAGAAACTTGCGTGACCGATGTATGTGGTTCGTACCAGTTAATGTATTATAATGAATATTTAAAAGTGAATTTGTTTATAATACAAGTGTGTGCATGTGTGAGTGAGAGCATGTATGTACGTACCATGTGTGACTATTTGTTATTTTATCGCCATTATTAATTAGAATCACTTAATGTCCGCACAAGCTGTAAAAAAAGAATGAAAAACTTGTTTAACGCATATCGCTCACCCTTCATACTGCAACTCTGCCGGCTTACTTATATTGCCCTACGTTATAACGAAATAAAGACTGCGAATGATGAGATACGTTATCTTTCACATGAATATGTAATCGAGAAATCACTTGTAATGGCATAAATTCTATAAATTAATAACGGTAACTCAAATGTAATGGACCGCAGTAGATACTTAAACAACAATGTTTACATTTATAAAGATTTCGAGAAGGCAAAATCATGAACGTTCGCCTTCAAGAACATTCATCAGACCGTTTACCCTATTATATAAAAGGCCAGGGTAAGCAGTCACCTAACTAAGTAAAAGTTCAGTCAGTCTTGTGTGAAGTCGAGTTGTATTTGAAGATAGTTATCGTAGTTTGAAGTCATCTCCGATACACAGATCTGTCGAACAATTGTCTACTAATTATTATTTTTTATAAAAAAAAGGCTACAAGCAGAGGAACAACAAATAAAGCAATTGTTGTTGTTTACACCAAGTTATGAACAGTGGCACACAAAAATGTGTGAATAATAAAGAGGTTTGATTAAAAACTAAACAGAAATTAATTTTTGTTTTATTTGCAATTTACGAGCTCATATTTTAAACTGTTTAAACTGTTTAAACTGTTTGGGTTGCACTTTCCGATTTAAGAAATTTTGTAAGCAAAGTACCAGAGGTTCCTGTTTGTATTTTCTTCTGAAATGATATGAACTAAGAACTCTTTTTCTTCTTGCGAAGAATTTTATTTGTTGCAAATGTATTAACCGGACACTGTATAGCTTTACGAGCTAAAGGTTAAGAATCTTCGAAAGACAATGGTAGCCCGGCCTACCAATGTACACGATTCAATGCAAGACTTACTCTCAGCTTGCTAAGCGCCTGCGTACTAAACCCAACCTCGTTGATCACACTTCCAACCATTTGTCACCCGGGACCACAATCAAGTATTACTTCGGGGGGGTGGAGATTCAGCGAGTTCTCCCTTCAAATTCTGCTGATCTTGGTTAACTTAACCTTCAGTCAGGGTTATTGACCTGGTTTCTCACACTACTTATGTTGTGTGTATTAATTTTACACATAAATGGCGGGACCTACAGTTTAAAGTCGACTCCGAACGACAGATTTTTGAGAAACTTTTCATTGCAATTTTATATACTCTCACAGTTTTTGCCAAAAGAAATACTTTCTATATTTTATTTTGATGTCTGGCCTGGGACTCGAACCCTGGCTTTACGTCTAATAAGCCAGCACAATACCTACTAGACCGCGGCGACCATCATCTTGCTCTCTCAGCTAATATTTGCTGCGTCAATACATTTCTTACGAAAATACGTACTGCGTTCCAATTGTCACATGAAGTTAACATCAGGTTAACTATATTATCGGGCATTACCTGGAATCATATTCTCCTTCCCAGGCAATTTCGTTGAACAACATATCGCGGGCAAGTAAAGAAAACATGCTCCGTCGTCTCCCTATCATTACGGCATTTTGGGCATGTCCTTATCCACGTCATGACCAAAACTTATAGAGATAAGCCCTATAACATCCATGGCCCGTTAGCAACTGTGTCAGGTAGAAGTTCACCTGACCGTGTCTTCTTTTTGTTCATACGCCTATGATCGGTATGAGTCTGTGGGTCCATCTTCCCTTAGTTGAATTGGACCAGTCCTGCTGCCATCTATCCATAGCATCATCAGTTAGTTGGACAGGGTTCGAAAAATCTGTTCCTCTCTTTACGTCATATTTCCTTCTCTACTAGCCTCAGGGGCATCATCCCCGCAGTCACCAATGCTGCATCAGTAGACACCATGCGGAAGGCAGAAATCATCACTGAAAGCTGATCTCCTGAAGACCGCTTCTATTCCTGCTCCATAGGTTCTCTTCTTAATAGCTCCGGCCCATATAGGGGCTGCATACATTCGATCGCTGTCACTATCATCATCAGTAGCCGTCTCTTCTTCTGTTTGAGTCTCCTAGGTTAGGTATTATTCGGGCAAGAACACATGCTTGGTCGCCACATATTTTCCACCGAATTACGTATGTAGATATGTGTTTAGAAGCCAGCCATGTGGTGGCTATTGTAGATGCTGTTTAAATGCGAAGGAAAGAGAATCACTGCCGGATTTTTCTACTCTATAAGAAACAAACCAAAAGTATTTCCGTGCGGGTATATGCCTCTTTTGAATACGATGGAATTTTTTAGGAGTTCTAAACGGTGGCCAAGGAAGCCACATAGAATATACCTTAGGCTGGAAATGATATTTCAATGGGCTGTTGTTATTAGACATAAAGCCCGAATTCGTATCCCAGGTCAGGCATCAAAACGAAATATGAAAAAAAATTATCCCTTCGGCGACCTTCTCTTAACACTCTCTAGGCAAAAACTTTGAAAGCAAAGTCAAATTGCCACAAAAATTTTCTCAAATGTCTGCCATTCTGAGCTGACTTTAATATGTAAAATTAACACAATATGGATGGTGTGGGAAGTAAAATCGTAATCTTGCTGAAAGGGTTGTAATGAATCAAGCAAACTAACTTCGCCTAACTTTGGTGAATCATTTTCTGGTGTATTATCCTATTGATTAATCTTTGTGTAGAAATCTTTTATGTTTTTTTTGCAATTCATATCATTGGCAATTTAGTGTTCAAAAATACTGCAATAGGCTCCAATCCTGTACAATTACTGTGTGTGTAGGTAGAGGTAAGTTGCAGTGGTAGCTTTGATACCAAAAGTTCACTTGAGCTCGCATAGCGATGGCACAGATAAATGCAGTCTCTGTACTGATCAAGTTCCTTTAAACCGGAAAAGAAGAATTTGGTCAGCCCAAGGGTTACACATTTAAAGCACGACTACCCAAAAATGGAAAACTGGAAAATCAGCTCGAAAGTTAGATAAACGAAGCAGTATCCTTGATCAATAGATAATAACCACGTCAAGCGGACAAGAATTAAAGAGCCACATAATCTAGATCTTTATCTCGCAAGAGATAGGTATTGACAAAGAAAGTAGGCAACGAATCTTCATCCACTGCAGTAGTCGCTAGTTGAAAGCTGCATTCTTTCCCAATGTCTTCCCATAACACAGTGACTTGTAAGCATGACCACTGTGTTGCGGCCAAGTCCAATTATTTGGTTGGTAAATCTTCTATCCATCGATTGCCTAAGTGTACATAGCGATACAAGTGATAGTCGCCGTAATTCTAGTAGGTAGTGTGATCGGCTTATTATACGTAAGGCCCAGTTTCAAGCTCCAGGTCAGACATCAAAATGAAATTATGAAAACAAAAATATTTCTTCGGCGACTGCCTCTCACCAGATTTCTAGCAAAAACTCTGAGAGTAAATAAAATTGCCATGAAGAACTTCTCAAAAATCTATTGTTCGGAGTCGACTTTAAACTGTAGGTACCGCCACTTAATAAATAAAATTAACACACACAACATAAGTGATGTGAAAAGCTAGGTTGTAATCCAGACCGATGGATTGTAATGACCAATTATGTATGTATGTTAGGCGACACAATGACCAGCTTGCAGCCCTTATGCTGACCAACTTCTTCGTTTTCCCTGATTTGGCGGAACTTGGTTAGTACAGGGACTGTGTTCACCCGTGGCATTACAACGGGCCGCCATGCGTGCTCAAGTGAGCTTTGTGATATCAAAGCTACCACTACGACCTAAGCCTAAATCTAAGACCAGCTTCACCGAGGTAAGTGGATTCCCCGGAAGTGTAAGTACTTGTTCTCTTTAACGTTTTCTAAAATAAATTCAAATGCCTTTTGAATTCTTATTGGGTTTGAGGAGAGTAACATCAAACTAAAATAAAATTGTTTGCGAGTATTTCAATTCCAGTTAAGATAACCGATTATAGGGCTTTGTGGTACTAAATCCGCTTTCTTTATTCCTTTTTTTGTTAAACTACGTTCTATTATCGTTTGTTTATTAACGTTTTCCATAAAAACAAAACCATAAAATTTATTAGCAGCAGTAGCAGTAGCAGCAGCAGCATTATTTTATGTTAAATTAACGACAACAAATGCAACTCAATACAGTAGCCCCGGAAAAAGAAGGTCAGCTATACGGAATTGTTTTAAACGTTTATACAGTTTTCCTAAGGGTTCTAAATGAGAACTGAGAACGTTTGTTGTTTTGTTTTTTTCTTTTCCATTCTAACCATTACCATATAATATAATGAGTTTGTTATCCCTAAAAAGCTTATTTTTTAAATACGAAAAACCCCAGCCAGTAGCTGTAGCTGTGGTAAGAACTGTTATGGCATATTTAAATATTTCAATTTCACATTAAAACTTAATCTCGAACTTTCTTTAAATTTTTCATTTTTGTTGTTTCATTTCATTTCGTTTTATTTTATTTGATTATCAGGCTTAATTTTTATCTCTTAGCCATGATGGTGGCAATTATGGCCAAGTAAATATTTAATTTTTTTGTTCATCATTAAGCCTGATTTCCTTTTCTTGCATTAGTTAAGCCGAATAAATAAAACGATGGCTAGGCATCTTTTTCTCAATCTCTTACTCTCTCTCTCTCTCTCTCTTTCTGTGGCTCTCTTTTATCCACATTGATTTCCTGTTTCTGATTATTAAGCTAGAGTTTAAGGATTTCAAATACAATTTGATTATTTACTTCATTAGAAGCTTCCGCATTTAGTTATTGCTGCATGCCACATGCCACATGCTTCATATGCACCTATATAGCTAAGGTGTGTGTGTATGTAGTTTTAACTGCAATTTATTCCATCATAATACTAACGTGCCCTAACGATATTTTGAATGATATATCCCCCCATAACAGATGCGGCAAAAATAAATACCAAAATGTCTGTGAAAAAACATACTCTGGAGGGGAAAAAAAGTAGTGAATGATGAATAAACGAATGAGTGATGAAACTATATACACCAGCAAACCCGAGATTGCCTTCGTTCAATATCATATGAGCAGCAGCAGCAGCAGCACCACCAGTTGTAGTTGCATTTGTAGTGGCAACTAAGCCAGCAGCCAGTCAACCATTTATGCCGTAGCTTCATTTACAATTTTTACCTTCTCTCTCTCTCTTTTTTTTATTTTTCACTATAATGTCGACGACATGATTTCAAGCATAAGCTTTTTAGTTTCCCTTTTTTCTGCTTCTCTTCTCAATTGTTAGTCCCACTTAAAACTGCCTTATTAGGGTGGTTCAATACATCAAGAAAAACAAAAATTATTTTGATTTGATAGTGTACAAAGCAACAGCTTCAGAGTTTAATTAGAGGCAATTTAATTTACTCCTATAGTTCTTTTTTTTATTTATAAAACCAGCACTCAGGGGATGACCCCTACTCATGCAATGCATTGTGCAGGATTTTTAGGAAAGGTGGAATGAGAGAGAGAGAGAGAGAAGATGCGAACGGTATGGAAACGAGTTGCTGCTAGTGGCTATAAAATGGCCAGTGCTATACCATCACCATTAGACAGCCTATAGCAATCCTCCCCAAGAAGCCCGCAGTTTCTCACACCATTTATGTTGTGTGTGTGCTAATTTTATGCAGAAGTGGCGGTTCCTACAGTTTAAAGTCGACTCCGAATGACAAATTTTTGAGAAACAAGAAGAGAAAGAGAAGAAATCGCAGAAAAAATAATTTTCGAATTAATTTCTATTTTTGATGTCAGCACACTACCTACTAGACTACGGCGGCGACAGCAAAGAAATTTTTTTTATGATATTTCGCTTCATCGAGATGACTAGGTTGAAGGGAAGGGTCCGAAGGGAAATTCTTAGCCTCATATTGTTACGTTATTACCATTTTAAAAACGTTTAAAATATTATCTCCTAGATTGAAAATAAAATAAAAAAAAAATTATGTTTAATTTTAATTAAAATTCTTTATTATTCCTACAATTCTGTAGGCCACTATTCACAACTTGATGTATACAACAACAATTGCTTTTGTTTCTTATTCCTCTGTTTATAACCTTGGCATAAACAATAACAATTACTAGACACTTATACGACTCATCTTAGTAACAAGAATTTTCAAATCACAATTACTCTCTTCAAACGCTCGGCGTCTTTACACAAGACTGACTGAAATTTTACTGACTCTGTCTCCTTATATATGGCAACGTAAACAGTCTGATGAATGTACGTTTATAACTTCAGCTCCATGAAATCTCTTTATGTAACTCTTACTGTTTAAATTAATTCTTGTGGTATTTGTTGTTGTATTTTTGTTTACACGTTTATCACATTTTCTTCCTGGTGTTTATTTTTTATATTAAATAGTAGGATAATTTGTAAACAACTTTGTTTACTGCATTGTATTGTTGTTGTAGCTTTTGTTTACAATTTGAATGTTAATACAAAACATCAGTATCAAAATTTTTCATTTTCATAACATCGATAATTGGTCATTAGAACCCATCAGTCAGGATTACGATCTAGCTTCTCACACCACTTATGTAGTGTGTGTTAATTTTATACATGAGTAGCAGGACCTATAGTATAAAATCGGCTCCGAACGACAGATTTTATGAGAAACTTTTCATGGCAATTTTATTTACTCTCAGAGTTTTTGCCAGAAAGGTGCTGAAAGGAAATCGCCGAAAAAATTCTCATTTTATATTTTGTTTTGATGTCTGGGCCTGGCATTCGAACCCTGGCTTTTACGTCTAATAAGCCAACACACTACCTACTAGACCACGGCGACTTCATTTTCATAACAATATTGTTTAAACAGTTTAAAAGGCATTGGATTTCCTGCAGTTACTACCCTAATGGACAATAAATAGAACTGATAGAGGCCAGTTCACAAACTATAACTCCCTATTACGCTCTGTTCCATATATCCTTGACAGTGTGCTGGCTATACACCTACACTGTTATAAATTTATATGACAGTAGTATATGGTTGTGTATGTGTGTGCAAGATTTAACGGTGGTGGTAGTGGGTGACATGTTGATTTGCTTTTATGTGTGTACGTGTGAGCTGAGCATGCATGCAGTTGGGTAAATATTGAATATGTAAGTTTGTATGGATGTCTGTAGACCCCATAAGCTATTATTGTTGCAGTTGAACCTTTTATGCTGCTGACAATTTTTTTCTTTCGTTTTTTCCTCATTTTTTTCTGTTGCAGTGTTGATCTCCCCTTGAGTAAATGCTGAATGTTTGTTATAGACTGACTGACTTTTTCTTCTACGAGTAACGAAATAAACTGCATCAACACTTGATGCAGTTTCATTTAAATTTTTTTTTTGGTTTTTTGTTTTTCATTTTCTCGCATTTTTATTTGTAAAAAAAAGAAAAATTTATGTTGAAAATTTCTGTTACCATGGTCGACTATGTTGTTACCCTGTATTATCATTGGATGGCAATGTTTTCACTTCACAAGCTTCAATTTGTCGTTTATTCCTTTCCAGTTTTAGACTCACTTTCTATTTGTCTACAATCCTGGTATTATTTTTTTTTCTTTCCCAGTTTTTCCAGTAGTTCGCATATCCGTATATCCGTTGTTCGTTCGTATTTCTTCTTCTATTTCATTTGTTTTCTTTTAGGCTGGTTACAATGTTGTTGTTGCTGTTATTGTTGATGTTCTTGTTATTGGTGTAGTTTGCTGTTGCAATCATTTTCCATTACAATTGCAAACATGACCCAAATCTATAACGTCGTAGTCATTTTCATCATCATCATCATCATCGTCATTCACATGCACTTCTCATGCTGCATGGAGTTTTCATCACAATTTTAAATTTATACACACACACACATACACATACACACATACACATACACACATTTATACTCGTATATTCAAATGTATTTGTAGATCATAATGTTGTGTTGGCTAGCATCTTCCCTTACCCTGTCCTACAGTGGTTGTAAATGTGTTTTAAAGTTGTTGACAATTAAGTTGCCTCTCGAAATTATTTTGTAACCCTACCCAGTATAGGCATAAAATTCAACTTAAAATCCAATCAATTAAATGAAGGATGGCTTTTATTTCTTCTCTTATTTTTTTTGTTTTTTTATCTCTTCATCGGATTTACTTTCTTTACAGGGAAAGTAATTACTTTCACATTAAAGTTATACTTGCTGTTGATTTCGATAACTATTATGTTCCACTTATCGATTGTAAATAAAATATAAGTGTCAAATGTAAGTCAATTAGTTTCTCTCAGTGTTTGTTTTAAAATATTGTTACTTTTTTTAGCTTTTAAGAACGTTTAAAATATGAGCTCATAGATAATAAATAAATTAAAAATAAATTTGTGTTGAAATGTAATTAAAATTCTTTTTTATTCGCACTTTTCTATGTGCCACTGTTCACAACTTGATGTAAACAACAACAATTGCTGTGTTTATTACTCCTCTGTTTACACCCTTTGCCTAAACAATAAAAATTACTAAACCAATCACGATTACTATCTTCAAACACACCGCGTCTTTACAAACGACAGACTGAACTTTTACTAACTGAGTTGTCTGCTTTGTATTGCCTTTTATATGGCTAAGTAAACAGTTTAATGAATGTTCTTGAGGGTGAATGGTCATGACTTTTCGAAATTTTCTTTATAAATTTAAACGTCCATATTTACAATTGCTTTATTTGTTATTCCTCGCGTCTTCACACAAGACTGATTGAAGTTTTACTAAATCAGTTGTCTGCTTAACGTTGCCTTTTATATGGCAAAGTAAACATTCTGATGAATGTTCTTGAAGGTGAATGTTCATGACTTTTCGAAATCTTTATAAATATAAACGTCGTTGTTTGCATATATTCTTGTAGTGTTGTTTGTGTATTTTTGTTTACTAGTTTACCATTTTTTCTTTTGCTGGTATTTGTTGTTATATTAAGCAGATACGATCATTTCTAAACAGGTTGTTTATAATTTTAATGTTAAGCAATGTAAAAGCAAAACTCCAGCATCCTGATTTTTCATTTTCATGACAATATTAACAGTAGGCGTTAGAAGAACAGTTTAAGATAGTTGGAAGACAATTTATAGTTTAATCTGGTTTTGCTCTAAGGCATCAGATATTAATCTGATTGAAGAGGTTGTTAAATTCAAATAAAGAAGTCGCCGTTAACTAGTTGGCCGTATGTTGTCTTAGTAAACGCGAGCTTAAACAGCTCGAGCTTAATGAACTCAAAAAAAAGAATATTTCTTTAGCAAATTTGTCTTAGCAGTCTTTACGGCATAAACACTGAGAGTCAAATAAGAATTACCATGAAAAGCTTAACAAAAATTTGGCTTTCGGATTCACTTAGGGATACAATTGAGGCACACAATATGGGTAGTGTGTGAAAAATTAAGTTGTAATCCTGACAATAAAATTATATTCACCATTTAAGTAAGTAAGTGAGTAATTAAGTCTTGCAACATTCTCAGATTGTGAGCTCTCTATCAGTCTCTATCAGTCCTGGACTACTACATTACAGCGACTTGCTTCTGTTAAATTGGGTATTCTCTGATTGGTTCAATGAAGCCACAAATTTGTTAATAACATGAGTGCATTTGCAATTACATACATACATACATAATTGGCCATTACAACCCTTCAGTTAGGATTACGACCTAGCTTCTCACACCACTTATATTGTGTGCGTTAACTTTATACATGAGTGGCGAGTCCTACAGTTTGAAGACGACTCCGAACGACAGATTTTTGAGAAGCTTTTCATGGCAATTTTTTACTCTCAGAGTCTTTGCCAGAAATCTGCGGAGAGGAAGTCGCCGAAGAAATATTTTTCGTTTTGATGTCTGACCTGAGTTACGAACCCGGGCCTTTTGTCTAATAAGGCAACACACTACCCACTAGACCACGGCGGTAGTGTGTGACAATAAAATTAAAGTCACCATTTAAGTAACTAAGTGAGTACGTAAGTAATTGAAACAGCTCTGTTTTGAAACATCCATAGATTATGGGATCTCCATCAGTCCTGACCTACTGCACTACAACGACTTGTTTACTGTAAAATTGGATATTCTGTGATTGGTTCAAAGAAGCCACAAAGTTGTTAGTATCATGACTCCATTTGCAATTGTTTCAGTTATACTGGTTATTCTCGGGACTTGACATTCCCCCGAATAAATTTTACACGTGCTGTAGATCTACTGAAAAAAGTGGACCATCTGCCATCTGTGTCGCCGTAGTCTAGTAGATAGTTATTATAATTGACCTCTACAACCCGTCAGTCAGGATTACGACCTAGCTTCTCACACCACTTATGTTGTGTGCATTAATTTTATACATGAGCGGCGGGACCTACAGTTTAAAGTCGACTCCGAACGACAAATTTTTGAGAAGCTTTTCTTGGCAATTTTTACTCTCGCCGAAGAAATATTTTTCGTTTTGATGTCTGACCTGAGCTTCGAACTCAGGCCTTTTGTCTAATAAGCCAACACACTACCTACTAGACCACGGCGGTAGTGTGTGACAATAAAATTAAAGTCACCATTTAAGTAACTAAGTGAGTACGTAAGTAATTTTTTTTTTTTCGAACGTCCCCGGCCACACACTAACCCACCCTCACCCGACCGCGGAGGGCTCGTCCCCATTACGCAGGGACACGTACACACCACAGTCCGGACTGTAGCGGGAAAAGGAAAAGCTATGGCTACTAGAACATAAAAACAGCTACAGAACTTAATCACAAGCTGAACTAGGTAACAAAAAAAAAACAGAACTATCTAAGACTAGAACAAAAATACGTTTTTATACGATAATTTATAAATTACTGCGAGAATACAAGATACGTTTTATGTTACAAACACTACAATTAAAATCTATAGAATTATAATGCGAATTAAAATCATTACATAATCTCCGGAAAGGAAAATTACATGCATAATTCGATCTATAAACATTTAAGGAAAGAGGACGATAGTGCCGTGTAAATCTTGCAGGAATGCTGAAATTCAGGTTGGAAAGCAAAAACTCAGAGTCGATATCACCTTTAACCAAATTAAAAATAAAACAAACACCTAAAACAGACCTTCTACGTTCCAGAGTTGGAAGTTTTACCAAAGCTAATCTATCCTCATACGACGGAAGCCCATTGGTGTAATCCCATCCTAAGCCACGTAAACAGAATAATAAAAACTGTCTCTGCACAGACTCGATTGAATCACTATGACAACGATAGTATGGATTCCAAATAACAGACGCGTACTCCAAAATAGGCCTAACAAGTGAAATGTACAGTAGTTTTGTTATATAAGGATCAATGAATTCCCTAGCCCATCTTTTCACAAAACCAAGAACAGCTCGAGCCTTGCCAATCATCAAACTAATATGATCAATAAAAGACAATTTAATATCCAATAATACTCCTAAATCAAGATATGAAGGCACAGCTTCCAAAGGGCAAGAATTAATCATATAAGTGGACGAGATTACACCAAGGCGAGAGAAAACCATGCATTTACATTTTCTCAAATTAAGATCCATTAAATTTAGCCTGCACCAAGTAACAAACAATCAATATTTCGCTGAAGAACAGCCTGGCCATGATCATCATCAAAAGTATAAAATAATTTAACGTCATCAGCATACATCAGAATATTACAATCAGAAAGAGCAGAAGGAAGATCATTCAGAAACAATAAAAACAGTAAAGGACCCAAATGGCTACCCTGCGGAACACCAGAAGTAACACATACAGTCTTAGACAATACATTCCTAACCAATACCCTCTGAGTCCTAAGGGAGAGGTAAGAGTCTAGCCAACGAAGAATAATATCAGGAATACCGATTAGTGAAAGTTTAAGAAGCAAAATACTATGATCAACCCTATCAAAAGCTTTACTGAAATCAGTATAAATTACATCAGTCCGAGCACCGACAAGAAAGCCCCTGAAAACATGTGTAGTAAATTCAAGAAGATTTGTGACAGTCGACCTGCCCTTCAAAAAACCATGCTGGAAAGGAGATATTAAAGATCTTGTATTAAAAAAGAGATAATCCGTCACTAGTTTCTCCATCAACTTGGGAATAGCACTTAGCTTGGCAATACCCCTGTAATTGGAAATATTAGATTTATTACCCGACTTGTGCAAAGGAATTATGAACGAACTCTTCCAAATAGATGGAAAATGACCAACCCTCAGAAGCATATTGAATATAAAGGTCAAAGGACCACTCAAGACAACAGCACATTTTCTTAAAATACAGGCCGGGACCCCGTCAGGGCCCGGCAAGTATGTAAGTTTCAGTCCAGACAAAGCATCAAGAACAGACTCCTCATCAAATGAGTATATGTTAGGAATAGAGACACTTCCCACAGAATAAGGATACCCGCCACTCAGATCAGGGCCCGGGTCCAACTGCCTATAAGTAGACTGAAAGAAGTCAGCAAACATATTCGAAATATCAAGGTGACTGGAGGATGATAGATCCCCGTAAAACATCTCAGTAGGAAACAAAGATGATTTACGTTTTGCCCGAACGAAGTCGTAAAACGACTTAGGATCGTTAGCGAAATTCGACTTGACTCGAATCATATATTCCTCATAACAGTAATGATTCATTCTACGATAATCCGCACGCGCCCTAGAATAAAGAGCATAATCAATATCAGAACCTGATCTAACAAACTTTTTAAATAATTTCGATTTCCTATTCCTCAACCTTGACAATCTAGCCGAATTCCATGGAGGACCAGAACGCTCCAAACGACTTTTTACCAATGGAACACACTTCCCAAAACATTTAAATAATACATCATAAAAGTCACCCAAGATCCTGTCAAGTGAAAGAGAGTCGTACGGTGGCGAGATAAGTACAGACGACCAATCAACAGAGGACAGAAGTGTATTCAAGCGACCAAAGTCCGTACGATGGAAATTAAAACGCTTCTCATTATCAAATGAGCGATCAATTACAGGAGGTGAACAAAGATCAACTTCAATAGAAAGTAACAACGTAGGATGATAACTATCCTCGGGAATAGATATAGGATCAATGCGAAATAAAGAAGGAATACTTGGATCCTCCAAAAACACAAGGTCCAAAATTCTCCCCATTGAATTAAATACACCATTAACTTGGAAAAGACCTAGATCACACATAGCGGACAGAATTTCATCATAGAATGGAACTGAAGAACATGGCACCAATGACCCAGACTCAGGTGAAAAATTCCAAGATATATGAGGAAGATTAAAATCACCAAGAACTACAATACTCCCCTCTTGCCCCATTGAATCCATTACCTTAGAAATCAAATCAAAGTGAGCCCTATAAATATGAATGTCAGCACCAGGAGGAATATATGAACAAGTAATGTAAATAGACTTCCCATGATTATAGACCCTAACGCAAATAAACTCAATATCCTCCGAGGAACTAAAGTCAATTAATTCAGATGAGTATTTAGAACAAATTGAAATAAGAACACCACCACCATTTCTTAACTTCCTATCTCGTCTATAAATATTAAAATTACTAGACAAAATCTCAGAATCAGAAATATCACAATTCAGCCAAGTCTCAGTAAAAGCAATTACATCAAATTCAAAATCAAAACTACTATTATAAAGCGAAGAAAGTTTAGACCTAAGTCCACGAACATTTTGATAAGCAATTCCAAAATTAAAAGACAATTTAGAAGCTAGTTTTTTCGAGAAATAGAACCAGGCAAATCAACACCATTCCTACGATGACCCAGCCTGAATACAAATTCACGTACCAATACACCCTGTGGCCAGAATGCAGGATCAACAATTTCACCAAACTTTTCATCAGCAACATATAATTTAAATGAAGAAATGCTACTATCCAAGGATGACCTCAACTTATAGCAACCAAACTCAAAAGGCTCTCTAATCTTCGATTCAACAAAGCCTTTAATATCATCAACCGAAGTATCGCGAGAAAGACGTGACACAAAAATTGTTCTTTTAGGTTTAACTACCACCAGTCCCTTTGGAGCAGAAGTAACTAAACTAGCGGTCACTACGGATGAATACGAACCATATGACGGTTTAGAAGATGACTGAGACGTGACATCAATCGGAGGTAAAGGTAAAGGAGTATACCTGGATTCATCATTTACGGACACAGGAGGATTAATTGAAATTGGAGTTTTTAAAGATTGTGGAGGATGGGATTCACGATATACACTATTACTATTCATTTCAGCAATATTGGAAGATTGAACATTACAATCGGATGCAGAGTTGCATGAAGGCACAGAAACAATTGCTGGGTCGTCACGTTTATCTTTATTCATATTTCTTGCAGACTTACGACGTTTTGGGGAAGACTGTGGAGGAGATTTTAAATTATCCAAAGATTTAAAATCATCAAACAGTTTTCCATAAGCCGCAATACGATCATTTAATTTAATTGCCTCCTTTTGAAGTTCGGTGAATTTATTTTTAGTCTCCTGGAAAAAACGGTAATAATTCACTCCGATTTTTCTACAGTGATCACAACACCAATGAAGACCTTTATCCCTAGACACGGCTTCAGCAACGAGACCTGACAGACCACTACATTTAAAGTGACAACATTCATGACACAGCCAACAAACTATCATTCTTTCATCCTCGCTTTTTATATTACAATTTTTCAATAAACAAGCCATTTTCACAATAAAAATATAATACTTAGCTCAGAGTAGAAAAAAATACGAAACAGATGGTAACTTAATTATTCAAGTGGAAATAAAGGTTCGTTGGGTAGAATTTATTCAGCAAAAAGCTTTCGATATATGGCGACACTAATAAGCTTTATCAACTTCAGTCCTGACCTACTGCACTACAACGACTTGTTTCTGTAAAATTGGGTATTCTGTGATTGGTTTAAAAAAGCCACAAGGTTGTTAGTATCATAACTCCATTTGCAATGGCTTCAGTTATACTGAGTATTTTCGGGACATGACATTCCCTCGAATAAATTTTACACGTGCTGTAGACTTATTGAAAAAAGGGGACCATCTGCCATCTGTGTGGCCGTAGTCTAGTAGGTAGTGTATTGATTTATTGGAAGTAAAGCCTGAGGGCCCAGGACAGACAAATATGAACAAATTTTTCTTCGTCGACTTCCTTTTAGCAGATTTCTGTCAAAAATTCTGCGAGTAACTTACAATTGCCATGAAAAGCTTCTGAAAAAATCTGTCATTCGGAGTTGACTTTAAATTGTACGTGCCATCACTTATGTATAAAAATTAACACACTCAACAGAAGTGGTGAGAGAAGGTAGGCCGCAATCCTTGACTGAAGGGTTGCAATGACCAATTATGTATGTATGCCTGTCATCTCTTGTATTAGAGGTAAACGTTCCTTTCCTTTACTTTTTCTGCCAAAATCGAGCTTTCTACAAAGGCATGAATGAATGTGATCCGTAAAAGAAGTGCGTATATTTTGTCACCCTCGTTATACGCACCATAATTTCGTAATAAATTTTAATGAAATTTTAATAAATTTTCTAACAAAACTGCTAAATTCCTGTATTTAATGTGTAGCATTTCCATAATACAATAGAAAATGTGTGCCTTTATACATCAGTATTCCTTCATTATTAATGATGAACAACAGAAAACAAAATTTATTTAAACAAACTTCCATTTCAACAACAAAAAAACAAGGGAAAAGAGGGAAAAAGAGAGAAACAAAAATTTGTTCTTTTATTTCCTGTAATCTTCCCTTAATTAGTCACCATATTTCTTCATTGATTTCTTTTTTTATTTTCTTTTTTGAAAATAATTAAAAATAAATTCCCATTTTCCATTGAGGAAAATTTGCAACACAAAGCCAAAGAAAATTAAAAGAAAAATGGGCCAAATTATCAATGAATCAATATGTTTTCCTTCTTATTTTTTTTTTTATTTTCAACAGTTCTTGTGTCCAAAACTTTTTGGGTCAGAAGTTCTATTTTTTTTTTTTTTTTGTGTTTTGTTTCATTATCTGAATTTCGTGTTTTTTTTTTTTTTTTTTGAATTCCTTTTTAAAAAAGTTTGACCCAATTTTTCATTGTTCGTACACCGGCTTTAAATGTTTGCCGTTTCTTTATGGGGCCCCCCCTATTATTTTTTAAAAATAAAGTTTTCCTTTAGCAAAAGACAACACAAAATAAAAGGAAACTAAAGTGAAACCTGCAGCACAAAGTAATTATTTTCCATAAAAATGAAATTCTCATTCCACTGTCTTATTTTTTTAGGAGGAAAAATTTCTCTTTTCTTGCAAAGCGATTTTCTTATTTTTTTTAGGAATGAAAACAAAACCGTGCATACATAGATGAAAGCATACACTCGACACCCTATAATTAACCCTTCGTCACAGTCATGGGTCTGGCCAGACCTTTTCCAAATTATTTTGCATTTTAAGCGTGTTTGCAATATGGCTAGAGATTTGAATTTTCAGGTAGCTTTCTGAAATTTTCTTGGCTTTCTGGTGGTGAATAAAGTAATTTACAAAGGAGTTAGAAGGATATTTTGAAATCTATGTCATATTAATTAGCACCACAGTGGGTCTGGCCAGACCCACTTTTTAAACGTTATAAATTTTTAATCGAAGCAGTCTTTGAATGTTTTGTTTTAGTTTGACGCGAACTTTCAAAGTGTTTATGAGAAATTTTTTCTAAAAAAGTGTTAAAATTGAAAATTTTTAAAAAATGAATGATGAATTAGAATTTATTTTCAATACGCGATGTTCTAGTAACTTAGATACGGATTTGTACACCAGAATTGCCGAGGCTTTGGCAAATGACTTGAAGCGTGAAAGAGCTAATGAGGAAGCCGGACAGCATGAACAAGATGATCAATTTTTGGATGAAAATGATGAAGATTACTTGCTATACGAAGATGACCCATCGGACATTGAAAATGATTTGGTAATTGAACCAAATGTAGAAAATGACAGTGATGAAGAGAAGGAAGACTGCGGTTCTGAAATAGGTGAAGAGAATAATAATTGTTTCATTGGAAAATATGCTAACATATGGAATAAAAACCAGCCGACCAGTGGTGTCCGAACTCGTCAACATAATGTGATGCGTTTTCAAACTGGATCTAAAGAACAAACCTCTACTCCACTTGCAGTTTTCAAAAAATTTTTTACACCAAATATTACGGACATCATTCTATTACAAATAAATCGCTATGGAAGAAGCGCAGTCAATAAATGGAACACTGCAAATGTAAATAAAAAACCAAGTGTTTGGAAGGATCTAAAAGTAGATAAATTATACGCTTTCATCGGCATTCTTTTAGCAATGGGAGTTTCACATAATAACATTCTAAGTCCATGGGTTTTGTGGCTTACTGACAATTTACCAATACTCAGGCCCGCAATGTCTCTTCATCGATTTATGTCCCTGACCAGATACATTCGGTTTGACGACGGAAGAACACGATCATTTCGATTACTCGAAGACAAAGCTGCGCCTATTCAAGATATATGGAATTTTCTTGCGAAGAATTATAGTCCGCATAAGAGTATAACCACTGACGATCAATTGTTTCCATACCGAGGGAAAACGAAATTTTCACAATATATACACAATTTTTTGAACACGATCTTCTAATTCTTTAGTTTTCCCAAATATCGAAAACCGAATGAGTAACACTTATGTTATTGGTCAATTTAGTACTCGTTCGGCTATAGAATCTGTTCTTGGAAAGCCCATAAAAGTAAGTTGAATAATATAAACGAATTTATTCCATTTTGGTTCTACTACATCCACTCTGTGAATTTCTGTTTTCATTTCATATAAACAAAATAATAACTGCCAAAAAGGCTGCTTATACCCTAGAGTTAAAGAAATTTTGTATAGAATTCGCAACCGGAAGTGAAAAAATTCGCTGAAAGACTCAATTCTTCTGTTCAAAATATTTAAATGCTGTATGTCAGCAACATTCTAAAGCAGATTGACAACATGACAAATTTTGACTCAATGTACTCTAATTATATTTCTTTATGAATTAAAAAGCTTTATAATATTAAAATAAGAAATTAAATTAATGAACCACCTGAAGTTTGAGTTATAATTTGATGCAATTTAAACCGTTTTTAAAAATTATCTACATAAAAAAATAATGTTAACTTAAATAATGCATATACACTGACATTTATATGGGGTCTGGTTAGGCCCAGTGTGGTACTAATGTGAAAAGCTAAAAGTGTGTGTAACGATATTGCTATATCGTCATATATCGCCAACATATTGCTTTCAACGATTTTATACCAGCTATTTTCTTTCTAGCCATGAGAAGTTTGCGAAACATTTGCTTTTATAAACGTAAGAGCCCTCTACTCTGTTATCAATTGAACACACACAACATAAAGGTTTTTGTTGCCTATTAAATGACTTAAGTAAGTAAGAATTGAAGGTAAAATACTATCATGAAAATGGAAAAATGTAAATACTGGTGTTTTACTTTTACATCGCTTAACATTAAAATTATAAACAAAAACTAGCGAAAACAAAACAATGCCCTAAACAAACCTGTTTACAAATTATCGTACTGCTTAATATAACTACAAACACCAGCATAAGAGAATGGTAAACAAGTAAACAAAATTACAACAACAAGAATTTATGTAAACAACGATGTAAACAATGATGTTTATATTTACAGAGAATTCAAGAAGGCGAAACCATGAACATTCGCCTTTGAGAACCTTCATCAGGCTGTTTACTATACCCCATATACAACGCAAGGCAAAGCAGGCGATTGAGTTAGTAAAAGTTCAGGCAGTCTTCTGTAAAGACGCGGTGCGTTTGAAGATCTCTCGAATAATTATCGAATAAACATCACGACAATAATAAACGTAAAAAGCGATGTTTACATTTATAGCGACTTGGAGAATTCGAAGTCATGAACATTCACTTTCAAGAACATTAATCAGACTGTTTACTTTGCCATATAAAAGCCAAGGCAAAGCAAATGACTGAGTTAGTTAAATTTCAGTCAATCTTGTGTGAAGACGCCGAGCGTTTGAAAGGAGTAATTGTGGTTTGAAAATCCTTGTTACAAAAATCTATCGAATAATTGTCTAGTAATTCTTATTGTTTATCCAAAGGATATACACAAATAGGGGAATAGCAAACAAAGCAATTGTTGTTGTTTACATCAAGCTGTGAACAGTGGCACATAGAATTAGGCGAATAATAAAGGATTCTTAATTAAAAGTAAACATAAATTTTATGTTATTTTATATTTTAAATGTTTTTAAATGGTAAATACGTAACAATACTACACGGATTAAGACTGTAGTAGTTAAACTAGCATACCCAAGGAATAACAAACAAACCAATTGTTGTTGTTTACATCAAGTTGTAAACAGTGGCACATAGAATTAGGCGAATAATAAAGGATTCTTAATTAAAAGTAAACATAAATTTTATGTTATTTTATATTTTAAATGTTTTTAAATGGTAAATACGTAACAATATTACACGGATTAAGACTGTAGTAGTTGAACTAACATCAGATTGAGCAACTGTATAGAATTGTTACTTAAGCAGACGATTTAAATAGCATGTTTAAGTATTTCTTTCTTAGCCTTAATAAAAGTCGACCAAAAAAAAATCGACATTCGCCTTGACGGGGCAGAAGAAATTGTAAAATTGTCCAACTTTCAGTGAAAACAGAGACAAATTGTTTCTTCCAAATAGCCATGTCCACACTATGATCCAACTTGTCTAAACCTGACCTGAAAAAGGTAAATAAGCAGATTTATTTGCACTTTATTTTATGCTCTTGATTTGTTTTTTTCTTTTTCAAGGAATTATTCCCTTTTAAAAATGCTTTCAATTACTCTTTTATTCTATGTAAACAAGAGTTAGGAAATATTAATTCTTCCGAGAAAAACCAAAAAAAAAAAGGGAAAGCAATTCAAGCACTTAAAAAGGACTTTTTCCTAAGAAATAAATGTATGACTGGCTTCAATGGGAAGCTAATGAGGATGACAATGATGATGATCATGCATATTTGTTTTAAATCACATTCTTGGTCTGGTTTTTGTTTCTTTTTTGAACACATAAACACTGGCATACAATTTCATAAAAATTCCTCAAACAAAGTGGTCCAGTCCAAGTCTTCTACGAATAGTATTTTAATTTTATTTTCATCCTGTTGTCTGTTCTGTTTTTCTTTTTTTTTTTGTTTTTGTTGTTGCTTTTGGTTGATTTATAAAATGGCTTTTCTCACTCAACATAAAAACTGCATCCATTTTCTATTTTCATTTTATCTTACGTCCTTCAGAGAGTCTTACTTCAATGGCTATGATGTTGATGTTGTTTGGCTGTCTTATGTACAATTTTGCTTTTCTTCCTTACGTAACGTTACATTACGTTACGTTGATGTCTAAAGCAAATAACTACGTTCTGCACTATGTTGAGAAATTAATTGAAATTTTCCAAAAAAAACTATGTATGCCACCAGTGTACGTGTATGTGAAATGTACATTTGTAAATGGTATGTGTCAATATCCTAAGAAAACACACACATACATATGCACTTTTGCATCTACATAGCTTTCTGTGTGTATGCCGTTTTGCTTTCTTTTTCTATTTCTTAGTTTTAGTCCCATTTGCTGTTTCTGCCACTACTGATGATGAACGTTGATGTTATATGGCATCGTGGTAGACTATTAGAGCAGTGTAAAGCCCAAACGAATGGAAACAGAGAGAGAGAGAGAGACAGAGAGACAAAGTGTAGTAAACAAGAATATTGTTTTAAATGCCAGACTATTTTCACAACTCATACAGATTAAAAAGTAATTGCATTTCACCCATTTAGTTTCATTTGCCTTACTTTTCTTGTCCTTTTTTGCTTTCTTTCTTCCCTTCTTTTTTATGGTTTTTGGTATTTTACTTTGTTGCTTTTATTCTTTTTTTTTGTGTTACAATTATTGCCTTTAATGCAGCTCCTTTACTCTTTATTTCTTACTCTGTACCGTTGTAGTTTACACTTACTCTTGCTAATACTTACACTGTCAGACACATTTTAAAAGCAAATGTTTAAAATTTCATTGTTGTTGTTGTTGTTCTTATCATATGGGTATGTTTGATTCTCTGGGTGTATGTGTGTGTGATGTTTTTCTATTATTATTATTATTATTGTTATTGTTGCATCAACCTTTAGGGTAACAGCTAAGACAACAGCAACGACAATGAGAGCAAAGACTGTTAAACGTACGTTATGATGGAGGGGAGAGAGAGAGAGAGTGTGTGTGTGTAAACGAAATTTGAGAATGAATAAGTGAATGGTGCCAGAATATTTGTTGCCAAAAGATGTGTCTGCATTAATCCCAAACAAACTGGCAGGCAACACTAGAGAAAAAGATGAAACAAAAACACACACACGCACACACACACACACATACCAACAAAACAACGAACAATCGCAACAATATCGTCGTCATCAACATCATCATCTTCGGTAACAGCAACTCGGGTAACAATATGAATAAAACAAAAACAAACACCAAATAAACCTTCATGATAAGTGAAAACAAAAAGGTTGAGGCTGCAGCTGAGCTATTCCTGCTTGTGCTTTGCTTCTTCTTTATTTTTTTTTTTTTCTTTCATAACATTTGCCAAAAAGTTTCCTACAAAAAAATGTTGCTTAAAAGCAAAAACAAAAACAAAAACAAAAAATGAAAACAATCTACGAAGATAAGAAAGTCTTTACATTCACAGTGCCCGTAGTATTCATTGTGAAACATACACAGTGGGGTGCCATTCGCAAAAAGTTCTCATTCTCGTTCTCTCTTTTTTCTGTTGTTTCTTTAGCTACATTTTTTGTTGTGAAAATAATTATTTTACTTTTGAATTAATTCACTAATACAGTTACAGCTACCATACACTAGCATACATACATACTCTGCCAAGCTGTTTAATATTTTTTTCTTTCTCAAAACAATAACAGTGGGTGTAAGTGTGTCTGTGTGCAGGCGTGTGTGTATTTCACAGTCTATTGAAATATTGAAGAGCTTAACTTTGAATTCCTGGTTTTATAAATCACTTATGCAATGAACTAAATTGTGTTTGGGATGGTGTGTGTAGATTTTTAGGAATTCATTCTCTCCCTTCAAATAAGTGGTGTAGACGGATAAAGGAAATAATCAAGGGGTGCTCCTACTGCTGTTGCTGTCTTAATAAAACCGTAGAGAGTAAATCTTTTATCATTAATTAAAATTGTTTGAAATAAAATTGGTTGGAGGGGAGAGGGGGGTTGAGAGAAATAAATATGGAATATAATTCGTATTGTTTTTAATATATTTGATAATAAATAAGGATAAGGAAACCATATTGTCAGCAATAATATTAAATGTGGCTGTTATTAACAGTTGCCATCCAAAAAAAAAAAAAAAAAGGGAAAGAAAATTTATTTTTAAGAAATAATTTTTCTTTAATTAATTTAAAGATTAAAGCAACAGTTGGTTAATTAAGTTCACTTTTATACAAGAAGGAAAATTACAAATTCAACGATGTAAACAGATGAATGTACTGCAAACCTAAGTAGATATAAGTCCACGGTTCCAAATCCAGCTCAGACATCTCAAGCTAAACGAAATATGTCCTTAGAGACTTCCTCTTCTCTCTACCAAAAACTCCGAGAGTAAAATGCTATATTTTAATCCTGACTAAATGGTTGTAGTGATTAATTAAGCAAGTAATACTATGTTTACGTAAGCAACTGTATTGCGAAAATCACAACGCCAATATTGATCTTAATATTTCATATAAAATATCAATTAATTATTGATCAATTAAATGCTAATTATTATAATATTGAGTAAAACTTTAAATACAGTACTGCCATAAGTCTGTTTAGTGAGGATATTATAAGTAACCGAACAATTCCTGTTCATATTTGACAACACAGATATCAATAACGGACAAAACAAAAACAATGTTGTTGAAACAAGCAGATGTTTTCTTTATCAGCTGTCAAATGAATATTGAGTAAGCTAAATATTGCATTATACTTGAACGGTTAAAACATTGTTCTCAATTTAACGAATATTGACTCAATTAAATTGTATGACGTGAACATAGTATAAGTAATGCTTACCATAATTATGCATTAAGGCAATTATACAGAACTCGCTGCTAATGATAAGCTTAAGAGGCAAAGTCGACATCATACGGTAAATGCATTAAACTTTCCTGGTCAAATTCCCTTAGCTAATATCAAGTCATGAGCTGGTGTTGCCTGAATGACACTCAAAATTTTTTCTGTTGATTAATTCTGTTGTTTGCCTTAACTGACCAGAAAAACGCCCAATTATAAAAGCTCATAATGAATAATGCCCTTCAAAAGCTTGCTATATGTACGAGTTTTTCTACAATCTACGAAATTACACTCTTAATTCATCTTTAATCTTTATAACGTTTCGATGTCCATTTGAATGTTATTTCATTGAGTTTGACCATTGCATTCTTCTACTGAACAATGTTTTCTTTTTCATAAAAATGTGTTTTTTTAATACTAGCCGTTGAGGACAATAAATGGCTTCATCAAAGCCTCTCAATGGTTACTGGATTACGGGCTAAGAAGACCGTGACCTTTTGTAACAACAACGTTAATTTATGGTATAATGTTAGGTTAGGTTAAGTTAGAGGACGTGTGCCTGTCAAACAACACAAGTACAGTACCCGGTGGTCGAACTGACTCATTGTACAACGCCCTAAGGGAGGGAAGGAGGGGAAAGGACGAAAGGAGGGTATGTAGGAGAAAGGGGGAGTGAGAAGCGGAGGAATCAATCAGACCAGACACAACAAAAAGAGTGGGGGAGCGCAACTACATCGATGAAGTCCTAGCACCTCTCAACCAGCCTAAGCCAGTAATGAATCAGCCTTGCTGTCGCCTCTCAACACGGAACTCATGCTCTCAAAGAAGGCCCTGCCAAGGATCCTCAATCTCAATCTACCAAGGGCTGAGCAGTTACAGAGGAGGTTTTCGATGGTCTCCAACTCCTCCTCATCGCAACATGCCCTGCAATAGTCCGGCTGGGATCTATTCCAGATCCTCGTCATCGACCTAATCTCACAGTGCCCCGTGATAAAACCGACAAACAACCTTAAGCTAACCTTAAGCCCAGCAGCCAACCTGTTCTCCTACTATCCACAGCAGGCCATAGACTCCTAGAGACAAAACAACCCGATCCGTCCACCCAGTGCTTCTGCTCCTTGTCCAGGACCCATCCATTGATGAGGCCATAGAGGTGGCAGACTGGGGGGTCAGGACCAACTATCAAATCGCTCCTTGAAAGCGAATCTAGCCTAGCGAGGGCATCCGCCGTCTCATTGCCTAGTATTCCGCAATGATCCGAATACGGTCTGGTCCAAAAGTATAATGGTATAATGTTACGTTCGTATAAACTCGCAGATTACGAATAAAAGAAAAATAAATTTGTGTTTAGATTTTAATTAAAACTCTTTGTTATTTCAACAAAATTCTGTATGCCACTGTTCACAACTTGATGTAAACAACAACAATTGCTTTGTTTGTTATACCCCTGTTTATACTCTTACCACTCTGCATAAACAATAACAATCACTAGACAATTGTTGGATAGATCTTTGTAAAGGGGATCTCCAAACTACTCTCTCAAACGCTCGGCGTCTTCACACAAGAATGACTGAACCTTTACTAACTCAGTCGCATTTTATTTTTTGTATGGCAAAGTAAACAGTCTAATGAATGTTCTTGAAGGCGAATGTTCCTGTTTTCGCCTTGTCGAAATCTCTATAAATGTAAACATCGTTGTTTATGTTTATTATTGTAGTGTTTGTTGTTGTATTTTTGTTTACTTGTTTACCATTTTTTTGATGCTGGTGTTTATTATTATATAAGGCAGTACAATAATTTGTAAACATGTTTGTTTACTGTATTATTTTATTTTTGAAGCTTTTGTTTATAATTTCTAATGTTAAATGATGTAGATCTTATTCATTTTCATACGCATAGATTAAGACACAAGCGGTTATAAATTGATTTTCGAGTAATTGAATATTAACTCAATCCAGATGGTCTGTATATGTCAGAATTCAAGCACAAAACATGAGTGGAAATCCAAATAAATTTATTTAAGACAAGAAAAGTACGCTCTCAATAAAAAATCAAAAAATTTTATTGAAAATTTTAAATTGCTTTTGAACGTTTAATGGATTTTCTTTTTGAGTATTTGGGGAAAAAAAAGAAATAAAAATGTCTACAAATTATGTAAAAATGTTCATTAAAGGGGTGTTATCAAGGCGTATTTTTATGGCTTTTGAAAAGTAATAAAAATAAAAAAAAAACGAAATTCCCTTTTCGTCTAGGCATAAGCGACCATATGGTCCTTCTGTCTCAACTGTTCAAACCACTGTCACTGTTTCTGTTGGATAAAGGCAACCAAAAAAAAAACACAGAAAAAATATTTCATTTAAACAGCGTTGTCTCTGCTGTATGGAATACATTATTAAGCCACATAACCTAGCACATGGTGGCAGGGAATTTCTCTAATTCATCTTGAAAGAAAATTGTACGAAAAAAAAAATTTTAAAAAAAACAGAATACAAGAATAAGAAGAAGAAAATGTTAAAAATAAAATGAAAAAAAATAAAAGAAATAAATAAATGGAAGCAAAAAATTCAACCACATACAGTTTGTCAAAAAAAAATCTTTGCACATAGAGAAAAATGAAGAAAACTTTGAAAAATTCATTGATTTCTAATATAAATAATTAAATTTTTAAATTTTTTCAAACAGGAGTTTATAAACATATGTTTTGTCAATATAATAAATAAAAAACTTTTATAATAATGACAATATTCTAATTTAAAATATTAAAAATCAGAAACAATTCAATTTTAATGCTGTCTCTTGATAAAATATTAAGAATTCAGATAAAATATTAAGGGTTCACCTTGAGCTTCAATTAAAGCTTGCCGACGCCTTCTCATGGATTGAATAAGTCTCGGAATGTCATATTCTAATGGTATTTTTTCCCACTCTTCTTTGATGAACTTTACCAAATCGTGTTTTTTTGTGGGCGATCTTTTCCGTACCTTTTCCTTTAGATGAACCCACGAATTTTCGATAGGGTTAATATTAGGACTTTGGGCAAGAGTATCAATAACTTTGGTGCAGATGTAAAGGAACCTGGAGTTACATACATACATACATACATAATTGGCCTTTACAACCCTTCAGTCAGGATTACGACCTAGCTTCTCACACCACTTATGTTGTGTGCGTTAATTTTATCTATTAAATGGCGGAACCTACAGTTTAAAGTCGACTCCGAACGACAGATTTTTGAGAAGCTTTTCATGGCAATTTTTACTCTCAGAGTCTTTGCCAGAAATCTGCTGAGAGGAAGTCGCCGAAGAAATATTTTTCGTTTTGATGTCTGACCTGGGATACGAACCCGGGCCTTTCGTCTAATAAGCCAACACACTACCTACTAGACCACGGCGACTGGAGTTACATAAATAAGATTTATTTTAACGATCATTATCTTGATAGTACTTGTGATTAAATTTATTCGGATTAACCGGGTCAATAGAATTAAATTTCTTAATGCTGGCGGTCAATTCATTTTATAAAATATCAAGATATACTTTCTTAGTCCTTATTTCATCCAAACACCAACTCCCTTGCTGGATATACAACCGAATACCATTTCAGACAGTTTTCCAAGCTTTACTGTAGGAATAAGATTTTTATTTTCAAGTACTTTCAGAGGCTTACGCCAAACTCTTTACGATTCGTCATGATAATAAAGCATTATTTTCGTCTCATTTGAAAAAATAATATCGTCCCAGTAATCCGAAGGAAGTGAAATGTATTCGATGGCAAATCTTAATTTCTTTTTGACATTTTGTGCTGACACCAAGAGTTTTTTCCTAGTAATTTTTGAAGAATATTTGTGTTTTTGAAGAACATTTCCAATGGTTTCTTGGAAAACACGTAACCCAAAGTCTTTTTAAACTTGAAGAGCTAATCATCTCGCACTGGATTGTGGTCAATCATACACGGTTCTAATAATTTTTCTCTCAACTCGCTGCGTCATCTTTTTTGGGACTGTCTGTAGATCCCTTTAAATCTAGTCGTCCTTCTTTTTCAGCACGGGATATAAAATTATATACAGTCCTGAGGTTTAGGGGAAAACATAACGAAGATTTCCTTGGCAGATTTGCCTTTGTAGTAGTTGAAATAGTCCAATTGTATAATATTTTTTGAAACTCGTTTCCCTGGCATTTTTTGTATTCAAAAATAAGGACACTTGTTACATAAAAAACGATCCCTTCATTACTCAAAACGTAATTTACCCCTTTCACATTCCATCGCATTTATGAAAAACCCAAAATGCCCAACATTTTTGGGAAATAACGGCATATTTTTGTAATTTTCTTATTATCTTCATTCAATATGCAAAGATTTTTTTGACACTTCTTGGATTGAGTAAACTTCTTTTGTTGTTGTTATTATTGTAATGTGGGTTACTATTAGAAAACTACTGGTGCCTTATGATCGTAAACAAGTACAATAAAAAAGTATGTAAAGATTTTGTTATTGGAACTCTTGAATGAAGATCAAATTTTACATTTTTTTTTTATCTGTGCAAAGATTTTTTTGACAAACTGTATGTACTAAAGCATTATAAGCAGAAGAGAATAAGAAACTAAAAAAAGGAAAAAATGTTTGAAAAACATGACTTTGGAATTTGCCGACGTATGCAACAAATTCATGAAGAAAATTGAAACAAACTATGAATGGCAAACTATAAATATCAATATAAATATGTATGAATTTATGTATGTATGTATGCATGTGAATGTAACATTTTTTAATATTTTCATTCTGACATTTGCAAACAAATAGTCCAATCCTAGGCCAGCCTAGTCTGCCATAAAAATATGGAAAAAATTTAAAAAAAAAAGAAAAATTAAAACGGAATGCAGCTGTAAAAATATTTCGGTCTGTTTGCCGTACATTAACATGCTTTGCAAAATTTTTTACATTTTTCTTCTTGCTTTTCCAAAAAAAACCAAAAAAAAATTAGCCAAAAATATTACAGAAAACGAAATGAAAACGGAATTCTTTTATTGAAAATAATAGGCTGAGACAACAAAGACGTTATGACCAGGGTTGCCGTTTTTGTTTTGTTTTTTTTTTTTTTTTTTGTTAAACCAGCACTCAGGGCATGGCCCCTACTTATGAAGTCCATTGTGCAGGTTTTAGGAAAGGTGGAAAGAGGGAAAGAGGGAAGATGGAAGATGTTGACTATACCTTCACCATTAGACAGTCAACAGCAATTGTCCCCAAAAAGCCCGCAGTTTTGGTTCAAATTCGGATTAAATTTGTTAGTTTTAATAAACAAAAAATGCTACGATTGGTAGTTGGTTCAAATTTCATTTATTTCTTAATAGGAAAACACAATTTGAGTCTGTTAGTATTATTTATTTTCATAGTGTGCTGGCTTATTAGACGTAAAGCCAGGGTTCGTGTCCCAGGCCAAACATCAAAATAAAAAAACAAAAAAGTATTTTTCGGCGATTTCTTTTCTTTCTCTTCTTGAAAAGCTTCTCAAAAATCTGTCGTTCGGAGTCGACTTTAAACTGTAGGCCTCGCCACTTCTAAATAAAATTAACACACACCATAACATAAGTGGTGTGAGAAACTGCAGGCTTTTTGGGGACGATTGCTGTAGACGATTGTTTAATGTTGAAGGTATAGCACTGGCCATTTTATAGTTATCAGCAGCAACTTGTTTCCTTACCGTTTGAATCTTCCCTCTTTCCACCTTTCCTAAGCCTGCACAATGCACTGCATGAGTAGGGGTCAACCTCTGAGTGCTGGTTTAATACAAAAAAAAAAAATTAAATGTTTAAGTAAGAATATAGTTGGAAACCCTACATTATCTTGTTAAGCGATTGACACTTTGTTTGATCAAATCGGTAATTTTTATTAGCGTAAATATTATTTCAAATGAAATTTTAATTCAAAAATTTTTCGAATTTTTGATCGCAAAATGTGTCAAATTTCACATTTGAGCGAATCCACTTGCATTTGGCCAATGTTTGCGCAAATAGAAATAATAATATTGGCCAAAAAACACTGCTGGAAGTCGTTCAAATAAGAAATTGACACATTTTGTGATAAACAATCAAAATCCTTCAAAAATTCTAAAAATTTTTGAACTAAAACTTCATTTGATGAGATAACATAGATAAAAAATATCGCTCAACTGTTAGACTATTTAAATAATAACTACGGTAATTTCTGTCCGATTTGATCAAATGATGACACAAACTCTTCCCAAGAGAACAGGCTTTAAGAATGTTATCACTTATCCTATATGTTTTTATTAAAATTTACTACTATGAATGGACAAACTTGAAAAAATTATAAAAATATTCAAATTTTCCAAGTTTGACTTATCAAATCTCATAGGATATTAAAACAAATAATAGATATATTTCTACCTTTTTTAAGATCCATCTCTCCCCTTTCCAACAAGTTTTAAATTTTAAAAATCGGGTAAGAAATGTATGAATAAGCCATAAATTTGTGCGAAAACTCCAAAAAAACCACAGTTTTTGTCAAATAAAACCAGTTTGAAGGGAGAGAGAAAAAGAAACAAAAAAAATATTTTTGAACAACTTAGTCTAGGTAGTTACTCCGGGTGTATTTTTTGACCATGTAATTATTTTAATTCAAATTCTGGTATAATTCGAATAATTTTGGTAGGTTTTGTAAAGAATATTGGTAGGGGAAAAATTTTTCTTTGTGGCAACACTGATCATGACTCATGCTATTGTATTAAGGATATATGTGTGTATGTATGTATGTATGTTTCAATGTACATGTGTATGTATGCGAGTCTCCTTGTTTATCAGCTGAAACTGCAAAAAAGAATTGAAAATGAAATTGAAAAAATAAAAAATTAAAATTGATTTTCAAAGACTTTTGAACTCGTAATAAAAATTTAGGCTCTCATCAAAAAGAGAAATTGAAAAACGTGTCACATGAAATTATTTTTTATTATCGTGTGGATTTTTAATTCAAAAAATAAAAATAAATTTTCAATAAAGAAAACACGATCCTATGAATTAATTTCAAGCAATTGATTTGAAAATACGAGAATTCAGCATTAAATTTGAAAATGTTTTGATATTAGGTTCTGGTGGCATGAGTTTTATTTGCACTCACATACACACTCAGGCTAAATCTAAGCATTTTTGAGGCGCAAACAATTCTGAATTCATTTCATAAGAAATCATTGGACCCGTAAAGAAAAATAAAACAGAAATTGCAAACAAATATTGCTGGGAAGTATGTTTTAAACACCAACTTTTTTAAAAAGTAAGTAAAATTTTAAATTTGACAACTATTTGAAGGCAAATATTCCCATCAAGGAATTTTTTTTGAATATAAATTCTTTACAGCTAATGGTTGTAACAGAGAAGTCCAGCTAAGTCCTTAAAGTTTGACCACCTGGATAACAACAGCCTTGCATCCTTGACATTTCAAGGTACTAGGGATTCATTTAAATTTGTGGCCATTAAGACTCTTTCTCATTATTAACAATCATTCATAAATGGTCTTTAAAATCACAGATCAGCAATGAATCATAAGCACCCATGAAATTTTGAATCGAAGTGGGTCAACAATATTGAAATTTAACTACAGTGAACTCGCTAAAACGTGAACACTCGAAAGTGTAACATACATACATAATTGGTCATTACAACCTTTCAATCAGGATTATTGGCCTAGTTTCTCACACCACTTATGTTGTGTGAGTTAATTTTATACATAAGTGGCGGGGACCTATAGTTTAAAGTTGACTCTGAACAACAGATTTTTGAGAAACTTTTCATGGCAATTTTATTCTCTCTCAGAGTTTTTGCCAGAAACCTGCGGAGAAGAAATAGCCGAAAAAGACCTTTTTGTATTTAGTTTTTATGTCTGGCCTGGGACTCGAACCTTCGAACTCTTTATGTCTAATAAGCCAGCACACTACCTACTAGACTACGACGAATGTGTAAGCGAAGTCGACTTTTAACGGAGTAGGTACCGCCACTCATGTATAAAATGAATACACACAGAATAAGTAGTGTGAGAAAGTAGGCGCATAATCCTGACTGAAGGCTTGTAATGACCAATTATGTGTGTATGAACTCGCGAAGACGTAAACACTCGAAAGTGTAAGCATCGCTGAAATGTAAACGAATTTATTTTTCCACAGAATATTCTAAAACGTGAGCAAAGTCGCAAAGCTTTAGAACGTGAACACATTTATTTATTTTTTGTTTCTTTTAATCCGTTTTTAAATTGGGAAAAGATCAGCTTTATAATTCTGATGGATTCGGGACATATTCAAAGCAGTTGCCAGACAAAACTGTGTTGCCAGATAAAAAGTGCTCCAGGCACAAAGATGAAGATACAACGATTAACTTTCATGTGCTGTTCAAATGCATCGGATACTCACAAACTTAATTTACAGGTGATTGGAAAATCTAAAAATCCACAAAGAATCAAAAACTTTACTTGTGCAGTGAGTTACAAATTCTTCAAGTCAGCATGGATGACATGAAAAATTTTTTATGACTGGTTTCATCGATGTTTTGTTGAAGAAATAGATTTTAAGTGACAAATTTAAAACAGAAAATTTTTTTATAATTTTTGGCTTACTGAGTTCTTGATAAAAAAAAGAAACTACCGGTAAAAGCCATTCTTCCAACTGAATCCCAATTGAAAATTAAATTAAATTTTTTTTTAATTAAATTAAATTAAAATATCCTTTTTCATATTAAATAGTGTCATTTTTTGTTTAAATTTTGCCCTCTCGATAACATAATCAAACTTGAAAATGTGGATTGCCTTACAGAAAATTAGTTCATGTAGTCGCGAGTTTACTGTATATAATGTTATGCATTCATACTCCCTACACTACGTTGATTTATAAGTACAGGTTGCAATTAGTATAACGTTGACATAAAACTCCTGCCAATATTATGAAATACAGGGTGTGGGTGATATGTATTGCAACCAGCTTCAGGTTGTTATGATTTGTAAACTGCTTGTCTGACAGCTGACACATTTATTCCAGTGATGGTTCATTTTCAAGCTTAAAAAAGCATTTTGATCTATTGCATTCAGAAAAAAAGTTATTTCCGATGGAATTCAAGGGTGATAGTGTGATTGCTTTATATTTGACTGGAAAACTACAGGCGGCTATCGTTAGAGCCCTCCAGCATTTAAATGTGAATAGATCATTTGTTTCTCGTACAATTGCTCGTTGCCGTGATATTAGCAGTGTTGCAACGCATCCAAAAAGTGGACGAAAAAAACGGTAACAACACCAGAAATGATCCGAAAAGTGAAGGCGAGATTTGATCGAAATCCACGCAACAGTGGTTGAAAAATTGCTCATGAGCTGAACATATCGCGAGAACAGTTGCAACACATATTCAAAAATGAACTTGGACTAAAGCCATTGAAGTTCCTAAAGATGCAAGACCTTACCGATGGGCAAAAAAAAGTTAGACTGGAAATAGCCAAGGAGTTACTTCGTTTGCACAAAAGTGGCCAGTTACCGAATTTAGTTTTCTTCAATGAGAAGCCATTCCAAATTGAGCAGTTTGTGAACAAACAAAATGATCAGGTTTACTTGCCAAAGAGGTCAGCTGAAAATTTGCACCTACGATTGGCTACCAGAACTCAAACGCCGCCGATTGTAATGGTGTAGACCGCCGTAACGGCCGATGGTCGCTACCCGCTAGTATTCATCGACCGTCGGATTAAAATAAATGCCGAATATTATCGGGAAAATGTTTTAAATACAGTATTGAAGCCCTGGGCTGACAAACATTTCGCCCGCAGACCATGAACATTCCAACAGGATTCAGCACCACCACACTTAGCTTGCATCAACCAAGAATGGCTTAAAAGGAGCTTCTTCGCTTCATTTCTACCGCACAATGTACACCAAAATCTCCGGATCTCAATCCGCTGGACTTTTGCGCATGGGGCATTTTGGAGAGTAAGGTTCTCACTGAAAAATTCCAAAGTGTCGATCATCTCAAAACGCTGCTTCGCCGGGAATAAGCCAACATACCGCAGAACCACTTTCGTGCAGCTTGTAATGGCTTTGTCGACCGTTTGAAGGCCATAATTCGTACCAAAAGTAACCAATTCGAACAAATCTAAACTGATTCTAAATTTTTATGCTATTTCCAATATTTTTTGCTTTTAAACAATAAAATTAATATAAATATAGCGCATTACTTTGTTGCATTATATATCAGCCACCCTGTAAGTATGTTTGATAAGCCCTATGAAAAGAACTTTGGGTTACTCCCTTATCCGTATGTATGTGTATGACTCAGACCTTACTGGGAATTTCCAACACAGTTTTAGACTGAAAGTATTTAGCTCTCAGTACCTGCCCTTTGGCTGCATAGACTTTTCCATACATCCGTTCCTACACCACAAAAGAGTTCTGGCGCCTTCATCTTTTTATTCAAATCAATCAAAATTTTTTATTACAAAATACCCGTTCATTCTGTAAAACTTTCCATATTCTTAACAAACCAGACGAACATTATTGTTGGCCTTCGAAAGCATATTAAAATTAATCGTAAAGAAAATCATATGCATGGAGACGACCTTTAATTCTTTACATTAATTACCGCATTACACTCACACAGACAACTCTGGTTACAATACGATTATTTTGTGATTGTGTAAAGCCATTGCTACCACTAACACCATAATAACGAGAGAGAGAGAGTGAGAGTGAGAGATCTTATCAATCGTGTTGCCGTCGTTATTGTCGTTTATTCGTCAACACATGTAAACAAATATTGCCAAGTCGCTACAGAATTTACCGCAATGATGGCAATGCAGTGTTGGGAGTAGCATTCATTGTCGTTTGTTGACAAAATACTTTTCGATTTATTACACACAGTCTAGCGGTGTTTTTTCATTTTTTTCCACTTCAGCTTGCTGGTTTTATTACAATTTTCTGTTTCTTCTCATGTGTGTGTGTGTGTGTCTGCGAGTGTCAATTGTCGTCGCTAAAGGTGTGTCTCAACATATTTGACTGGGTATTTGAACAAAAAAGAAAAAAAACGAACCAAGAACAGCATTGAGAATAGAAATCGAAGAAAAAAACGAAACCAAATCTGCATAACATACACGCAATGAGTGAACAATGAGATTTTATCGCAACAATACAGTCGCTGGCATAGCAACATCAACCACCTCTTAACTGCTGGCATATAGAGTTTAAAGCCTACTTCTAATGGTTGCCATAGGAAAGGTGGTGGTTGTTTGATTGTACTGTAGCTGCCACTAGACATCATCATGCAATATGAGTAGCAAAACATTATTTTTTCAAAGATAAAAAGAATAAACGAAACGAAACCAAACCAAACCAAACCGAAGCAAAGCCAAGCAAAGCAACTCAAACCAAGTGTCTGGTTAAAGATGATGAAATTGTTTAATTTACTGTAAAACGTTAAGATTGAGTTCCTCTTTCCTGTCTCGTTCCTTTGATTACAACATTTATGCAAAACAACAAAAAAATCGTTAAAAAAGAATCCGTTTTTTAAAACGTTTGTAACTGCTGCTGCTGTTTACAAATTAAACACACACAGGCAGACACTTAAATTGCATCTGTACTTGGGCCCCTACTATGGAACATTATGTACGATGGAGTACCTTCGATTGTGATTACTAAACGGGGACTACAATTAGGGGTTTTGCCGATGATATTGCCATAATCTTGGTAGCTAAGACGGTAAAAGAAATAGAGAAGAAAACTAACACAGCGATTGAAATGTTTGCAGCATGACTAGATAAGGCAGGTTTAACTCTTGCTCGACATAAAACGGAGGCCGACTTGATAAGCGGCTGGAAGATAAGACACAAAGATCGACTTGAAGAGGGAGATAAAACACTTGGGAGTGATTATCGACGACAGATTGAATTTCATGGAGAACGTAAAACACTTCCGGCGAAAAGGCATCTGTAACGCAGTTAGCACTGGTGAGGATGATGCCAAATATTGGAGAACCAAGTCCATTCAAAAAGAGTATAATTTCGGCGGTAGGAACGTCGATAATGCTACATGCTTGTAGAATATTGACGGAGGTTGGGGACAACAAGGAGAATACTGTTCTCGGTGTATCGTCTAAGTGAGATTAAACGTATAAGTGGCTTCAATACAGTGGCTGATGAAACAGGGTGCCTGATATAGTAATGCAACAAAGTAAAGCGTTATATTTTTTTAATTTTTTTTTTAAATTTTTTTTTAAGTTTATTGTTCAAAAGCAAAAAATGTTGGAAATAACATAAAATTTTAGAATTAGTTTAGATTCATTCGAATTAGCCAGCTTTGGTACGAATTATGGCCTTCAAACAGCCGAAAAAGCCATTACATGCTGCACAAAATTGGTTCCGCGGTATTTTGGCCTATTCCCGACGAAACGCCGTCTTGAGATGATCGACACTTTGGGATTTTTTTTTTCTCCAAAATGCCCCAGGCGCAAAAGTCCAACGGATTGAAATCCGGAGATTTTGGTGGCCATTGTGCGGTAGAAATGAAGCAAGGAACCTCCTTTTTAAGCTATTCTTGGTTGACGCGCGCTGAGTGCGGTGGTGCTGAGTCTTGTTGGAATAAGCATTGAATGCAGCCGAAATTTTTGTCTGCCCAGGGCTTTAATACTGTTTTTAAGACATTTTCCCGAGAATATTCAGCATTTATTTTGACCCCATGGTCGATGAACTCCTTGGCTCTTTCCAGTTAGACTTCTTTTTGTCCATCGGAAAGCTCTTGCACTTTTTGGAACTTCAATGGCTTTAGTCCAAGCTCATTTTACAATATGTGTTGCAACCGTTCTCGCGATATGTTCAGCTCACGAGCAATTTTTCCACCACTGCGGCGTGGATTTCGATAAAATCTGGCCTTAACTTTTCGGATTATTTCTGGTATTGTTACCGTTTTTTCGTCCACTTTTTGGACGCAATGCTACACTGCCAGTGTCAGGGTAATAAGCAATCTTACGAGAAACAAAAGATTTATACACAATTCAATGCTGAAGGATTCTAACGATAGCCACCTGCAGTTTTCCAGCCAAATATAAAACAATCTTATTACCACCCTTGAATTCCATCACGAATAACTTTTTTTTTTGAAGGCAATAGAGATCAAAATGCTTTTGTAAGCTTGTAAATAATAAAATGAACTGTCAGTGGAATAAATCTGTCAGGTGGCAGACGAGCAGTTTGCAAATGATAACAACCAGAAATTGGTTGTAATACATATCAGCCACCCTGTGGACATATTGGCGTATAAGATGAGGAGAATATACTTTCGCCGTCTCCAGTACCCGGGACTAATAGCTGCTATAAAAGCGAAAGAATGAAAGACTTCCATGCACAGATGACAGTCTCGATGGGAAAGCAATTTAAAGGGAAAATGAACATTACGCCTTTGGATGAAGAATAAACATTGCGAGCTAAACTACTACGTGACCCAGTTTCTGAGTGATCATGTGTGCTTCAAGAAGGAAGCACCTGCACAGATTTGGTCATGACACTTCCCCCATATGCCCAAACTGTATAGATGAGGAGGAAGATGCGAAGTATATTCTAACATGCTGCAACAGATTTAGATGGCCCGGATAAACGAGTTTAGGAAGAAACCTGCTAATAGAAGAGCTGTTGAATTATAGAATTCAATGGAGTCAGAGAACTCCGAAGACTTGAGGAACGGAGGCGAAATTTGACTTAATGTGATAAAGCTTTCAAGGTAACCAGCGCCCTCCGCGTAGTAATACCTTATGGCAGTCTCGCGTGGGGAGAGTGGTTGAAGTCTGTAGGGGTAGGGATTAGTACGTAAGCACCAGTGATGGTGAATCGTGCATAATTTTGATGGAACATCTATGTAATGTGAAATTGCCATCAGCCACGGTATAATGGTTTCATAATTTTTTTTCTCATAGTCTCTCTCTCTCTCTCTCTCTCTCCCTTGAAAATGGAATTTTTCAAACAATGTTCGTGTGTTTTATTTTTTTTTTAATGCAAATTCCAGCGCTTGTTTCTATTTTTGTACAGCATAAGTAAACATTCAAGTTAAAGAAGAGTAAAAAGGGTAAGAAGAGACAAAGAGAGAGCGTGAAATTGTAGCAGAAAGAAAAATTATTGTTCATTCACGTATTGCCAACAAAGAACTGTTGTTGATCAAATTTTAATGGCGTATCCAACACAAAAACAAAGTGAAACAACAGAAAAAAAATGAAAATCAAAAATTTTTCCATTTCATCTGATTTCATATTGACATTGTCGCTCTCATATTTAATGTTAAGTCTTGCTCTCTTGCACTTTATCTTTCTCTTTCTCCTTTCCTTTTCTGCTCTTACTTTTTGCTTAATTTTTTTTTTATTTTTTATTTTTTTGTTTGTGTAACGTACATACATGCTCCCAAATAACCAAAGGATGTTTACATTACGTCAAGCAGTTTGTTTACATTTTATTTTTTTGCTTTTCAAAAATGTAAACAAACACAGAAATGCACACACATACACACACCCAGGAGAGTGGACATGAAGCGTGGAAAGAAAATAAAAAATCCACTGAAAGAAATTTTGTGAAAATCTGTTCAACACAACGAAAATTATTGACGTTCTAATGAAAGCTACTTAGGCTTACTTTACTTAGATTTAAAAATGCTGCAAGATATTTACAATTCAGACTTTTTTTCTTTTTTGCCCTGAGCCGGAAGTGGTAAATCTTCCAAAAGATACTTTTGTTCCGACAAAAACATGCACGATTCACCACCACTGGTGCCTATGTACTAACCCCCCCCTTCACAATCCAACAATTCTCCCCTCGCGAGGACTGCCGTAAGATATTATTTCGCAGAGGGCTGGTTAGCTCGAAAGCTTTATCACATCATCTCAAATTTCGCCTTCGTTCCTCCAACCTTCGGAGTACCATCATTACTTTTGCCATTTTCTGGCTGTATTGGGTCCATAGCGTATTTAATTTTAATTAAAATTCTTTATTATTCACACAATTCTGTGTGCCACTGTTTACACCTTGTTGTAAACAATAACAACTGCTTTTCTTTGTTATTCTTCTGTTTATATCCTATGCATAAGCAATAACAATTACTAGACAATTCTTCAACAGATCATTGTAACGGAGATCTTCAAACCACGATAACTCTCTTCAAACACACCGTGTCTTCACACAAGACTGACTGAACTTTTACTAACTCAGTTGCCTGCTTTGCCTTGCCCTTTCTTTGGCAAACCAAACAGTTTGATAAATGTTCTTGAAGGCGAATGTTCGTGGCTTCTCGTTGTTTAAATTTATTATTGTAGTATTGTTTACAAATTTTGTTTACATTTAATCTTGTAGTGTTTGTTTGTAAGTATATTTTTGTTTATTTGTTTAACAATTTTTTATGCTGGTGTTTGTTGTTATATTACGTAGTCGGATAATTTTGTAAACAAGTTCATAGTTTTTGTTTTTGTTGCTTTTGTTTTCATTTTTAATGTTAAACGATGTAGAAGCGAAACAACCGTATCAAGATTTTTCTAATTTTCATAAAACTAAAGGGTCCGCCAAATAACATTTTCCTTTTCGAAAATGCTTTAAAACTACTGAATATTTTCTAAAATTTCTTTTTTTATTTTAATGTACAATCCTTCCGGTTAATAATGGAAAATAATTTCATTCAAATGGCTGACTTGGCTGGCCATGCAGTAGACTACAGGATCGTCTAAATTTTTAATTATTGATTGTGTGCAGCTGTATTTCACCAATGGCTTCACGAATATTGGCCTTTAAAGCGTCAATTGTCATTGGCTTGTCGGCGTAATACTTATCTTTGACGGCACCCCACAAATAATAGTCCAACGGTATCAACTCGCAGCTCCGAGGTGGGCAAACGACATCAGCTTTGCGGCTGATAATGCGATAATCAAAAACAGGGCACAAAACATCGAGTGTAGCTTCGGCTGTGTGGCACGTAGCGCCATCCTGTTGAAGCCTAATGTTCCCAATATCCTATTCTTCAAGTTTCGTGAACAAAAATTGGTTCAACATGGCCCGATGATGACCGACATTGACTGTAACGGCCACTCCTTGCTCATTTAAGAAGAAAAATAGCCCAACCAGTTACTCGTTTTGGGAGCTACGGCTTTTCAATGTATGCGTGCGCCAAATGCGACAATTTTGCTTGTTCAAAATGAGCTTTATCTGAAAAATAGATTGTTTTTTTTTTTGCTAAAATTGGCATCTTTTGTAAGTCAATCACAGGCCCACTTAGCGAAGTGAAAACGCGTCTACACAACCATATTCGTTCAGCGGAAGGATAAAACTAATTATCTGTCAAATCAGACATGAGCTAAGTGTTACTAGGGATGCCAAACGGGATCGATTTTTAAACATTACGGAAAATTTCGGGATAATTCGGTATACAAAAATCCCGATAAATCACGGGAAAAATCCGGATTTTCTAATAATAATAAAAATATTTCGTTAACAAAATCATTTGCATTCCAATTTTGTATATCAGAATTATATTTCATTAAACAGAAAATATAAAAACAGAAAGACAAAAAGTAATAAAAAAGGGTAAATTAACAAAAATAAAAATTATTCATACCGACATATGCAAATGCATTAGATTTAAGAAGATTATTTGGATTTCAACAAAAAGATTAAAGCATCTAACATGTGATCTGATAGGTTTGAACGAATTTTGCTGTTAACAAACGCTGGCGTTGAAAAACACTTTTCACAATCAACATTTGTTGGTAAAATATTATCAAAATGCATACAAATGTACATTCAGTCAGGATTACGACCTAGTTTCTGACACTACTTATGATGTGTGCGTTAATTCTATACGTGATTGCCTGGACCTACAGTTTTAAGTCGACTCCGAACGATTGATTTTCATTCATGGCAATATTATTTACTCTCAGAGTTTTTGCCAGAAATTTGCTTGCTTATAAATATTTACCTCTACCACCTCCTGATGTAAATAACCCTATTTCTATGGACAGTTGAGTATCTAAATCAGTTACACTATTAATTCGTTTTATAGCACTTTTGCATTCTTCGATGCCATCAAATAATTTTTTTTCAATGGAAGTAGGGTTTTCCTCATCTGAGATGCTATAGAATTTTTTTACGACCTTTTGAAGGGTCAAAATACATATGAATGCACAGTCCTGAAAATCCCGTAAAATCCCGGGACAAGTTTTTAAAAATCCCAAGATTCGGGATTTGTAAATCTCGAAAATCCCGGAATTTCGGGATTTGGGATTTCCCGATTGTCATCCCTAATGGTGTTTTCTTTTCTACATAGAAAATGTTACCCTCTTATAAGTTGCATAAAAAAAATTGTTTGTCCAACCCTGTTATAATGTCATTTTTTATTTGAGAAGAATATAACACAATATTAAAAAAGGGTTTAACACTTATAAAGAAAATTTTGACTACGTTGCAATAAATTCAGTAATTCTTCTTCATCAGCTGACGAAGATGAATCTAATAACTGATTTAGCAATAAAATAGATGCAAAAAAAAAGGTTTTAGATGTTAAATTTTTTGATTTGTTTACAATAAAAAATGTAAATATGGAAAAGGTGTTGCCAGATCGCTAATTTTTCAACTTTATTTTTTGACACCTTTTTTTTTAACCAAAAAAAAATATTTTAACATTTTTCTAACATTAAATGGAATTTTTTATATTACTGGCCATGTAGCTTTAATAATGTAGAGTTTCCTTAGGGTTACTCAACAAAACAATGAAAAAATTAACTTAAAAATGACTAACAATACCAGACGACTTTTTTTAGTTTCATCTGGTAGCCTTATAAATAAACAAAAGCCATCTGCTTTACAAGGCATTATCAGCACTTTCGATTTATACAGGGCATAAAATGCAATGCCCTAAACCATTGGCAAGTGCGAATTATTTAGAATAAAACATGCCACCCTTTTAGAGGGCGAAACATTTTAAAGAAACAAACGCAAAATGTGTTTCGCATTAATAAAATGCACATTTTTTGGTAGAAAAGAAAACACCATAAGTGTTACCATTCAAGAAATAAGCACTAATTGAATAAAAAAAACATTAAATGGCGGACCCGATATTAAGGGTAAGCTTACAACTGAGTTGTATACCGCATTATCAGCATATTTTTTTTTCTTTTTCTTTTTAATGACACAATAATTCAAAATCAAAATATTTTTCTATTGCCGGACAGCTATTCCATATCAAATACTAATTTTTTTCAGTGTATTATTTCATTATTAAGTATAGAAGTATCATATTTTTTCTTTGCTTTTTTTCTTCTTTTCTTTTTTCGAATTTATTTTTTTTTCAGTCTTTAATTTTTTCTAACTCAACAAAAAATACTGATTTATACCGTATAACTATGGCTGGGGCCTGGCTATTTATGTGCGACGGATGATCTCACATTATGTTATTAGGGATATATGTGTATGTATATGTGTTTGTGTGTGTGTGGCTTTGTGTTTATAAATATTTGTTTGTCCACTGCTGTATACACTTGATCAAACAAATGCTTCTGAATTTCTTTTAATGAGAATAGCAGCACAATATTTAAACAAACATACACTAGAGACGAGAACACTTACCAACACACTTACATGTATGCATGCATTGTATGTAGATGTCTGTGCTATAAACACAGATTTTTTTCATGTTCTCACACTCTCTTTAAAAAACTGTTCTGCTTAAATACACTTAACCATACACACACATACACACACACATGTACCCATGCCTATGATTTGTAATAATCATGTGAAGAAAGCACAACAACAAAAAAAAATGATGCTGAATAAGCATTTGCACCCATACAAACACACACACACACATAATTACATCCCTTTTGTACACAAGTAGGGTTTTAATATCAGCAACAAAAGTGGCAATAAATGAATTTGTTTTTGTTGTTGTAGGAGAGTGAGAGCCAAAGAGATTTAAATGGAATTTTTAATGATTTCAACTCCTTTGCAAAAGAATAAAAAACAAAAACAAAAACAACAAAAAAAAACACTGCACTTGCAGAGATGATGAGAAGAAAGATTGTTTGTCGATTCATTTTGTTGCATGAAATTGGATTTAATTTAGGAAAAAAAATCATTTTTTTTTTTACAAAAATACAACAACAACTCTAGAAATGAAGTCTAATACTCTTTCTATTTTATTACGTTCTACGTTCATAATAAATGGGAATTTTATTTTAAAACTTCTTCAACCATATTGGCAATCGAAAAAACATTAAAAAAAAATAAATTATAAAAAAAAACAACAACAAAACTTTCTTTGACGTAAAAGTAAAGTTGTTAATAAAGTTCTGAAGTAGATTTTTAAGTACGTATTTTGGTAATGAAAAAGTTTTCAAAAAAATTTAATTTTAAATGAAAGGAATTTTTCATATAAAATTTCAAAACGGGCTAAAATCATGGGTAAATAAAATTTTCAAAATAATTGACCACTCACGCATGTCTATACTTACTATACAACGATGTTTACATACTTTATAAGCTTCTAAGACTTTATTGAGGACAAATATTAGGTTAGGTTAGGTCGTAGTGGTAGCTCTGATATCACAAAGCTCACTTGAGCACGCATGGCGGCCCGTTGTGATCCCATTGGTGAAACGCAGGAAGAAGTTGATCAGCGCAAAGGCTGCACAACAAAAGCACGACTACCCCGTACTGGAAAACCAGCCAGAAAATTTGATGAACGAAGCTAACAAGGAAAGGGGAGCCAAATAACCTATATGTACACCTAGCAAGAGACGGGCACTGGCAAAGAAAGTGAATAACGCTTTCCTCTTCCTCAGTGGGCCTGCATCCACGGCAGAAGTCGTTAAAAGACAGCCTCATTCTCTCGGGTTGCCTACCCATGATGCAATGACCCGTAAGCACGGCCACTACAGTCGAGATGACATCACGACCGAGACAAAGTAATCGGTTGGTACGCCTTCCATCCATCCTGGGCCAGGTAAGTCTAGCGGAGGAGCAGGACTCCTCATTGACCCAGGATAAGTTGGCGTCCCGAAGGAACCTCCGTATCAACGCAGTGTGCGATTTAGGGCAATCCCAATACTACAGCTGAATACTGAAACAGCGTTAAGCAGGGTAACGTTAAGCGGGGTCCTACTGTACTTAACAATATGTATGATGTTGTTATTGATTTCGACTCTCTACATAACTCAACATATGCACGCGGCACAAAATAAGAATGAAACGCATATGAACACTAAAATGCTTACTTAGAAGATTGTGTGTTTGCTCTGCCTGCTGCTGCTTTGTCTTTTTTTGCTTATGTGTCTGTCTTTTTTTTTTTGTAACTTCAACAACAACTAACACTGACTCGAATCATTTATAAGTATTTTCTTTAAAGTTATGAATCTAAATGTATCAAAAAATCAAAAATTTCATAATAATGGTACCAACCTGTACTTATAAATCCATGTAGTGTAGTGAGTATGAATGCATAAGAGTATATACAGTGAACTCGCGATAATGTAAACTAATTTTCATCAAGGCAGTACACATTTTCGTGATTGTTCACGTTATCGAGTGGCCAAATTTAAAACAAAAAATTACCCTATTTAATATGAATTTATTTTAAATTAAATTTAGAAAAACAAATTTCAATTTTCAATATAAAGCAATCACACTATCACGCTTGAATTCCATCACGAATTACTTTTTTTCTGAAGGCAATAGAGATCAAAATGCTTTTGAAGCTTGTAAATAATAAAATGAACTGTCACTGGAATAAATCTGTCAGCTATCAGAGCGAGCGGTTTACAAATGATAACAACCTGAAGTTGGTTGCAATACATATCAGCCACCTTGTATTTCATAATATTGGTACGAGTTTAATGTACAACGTTATATTTCATTGCAACCTGTACTTATAAATCAACGTAGTGTAGGGAGTATGAATGCATAAGTGTACATACAGTAAACTCGTGATAACATGAACTAATTTTCTTTAAGGCAATCCACATTTTCAAGTTTGCTTACGTTATCGAGTGGCCAAATTTTAAACAGAAAATTACACTATTTAATATGAAAAAGGATATTTTAATTTAATTTAATTAAAAAAAAAATTTCAATTTAATTTTCAATTGGGATTCAGTTGGAAGAATGGCTTTTACCGGTAGCTTCTTTCATTTTTTATCATGAACTCAGTAACCGAAAGCCAAAAATTATAACAAAATTTTCCGTTTTAAATTTACCACTTAAAATCTACTTCTTCAACAAAACATTGATGAAACCAGTCATAAAAAAAATTTTTCATGTCATCCATGCTGACTTGAAGAATTTGTAACTCACTGCACTAAGTAAAGTTTTTGATTCTTTGTAGATTTTTAGATTTTCCAATCACCAGTAAATTAAGTTTATGATTCTCCGATGCATTTGAAAAGCCCATGAAAGTTAATCGTTTTGTCTCCACTGAAGTACTTTTCTTCCAATGATAACGCACAAGTTTTATCTGGCAACTGCTTCCAATATGACCCGAATCCATTAGCATTATAAAGCTGATATCTTCCCAATTTAAAATCAGATTAAAAGAAGCAAAAAATAAAAAAGAGCTTTGCTATTTTGTTCACATTTTAGAATATTCTGTGAAATAATGAATTCGTTTACATTTCAGCCACGCTTACACTTTCGTCGTAGTCTAGTAGGTAAGGTGCTGGCTTATTACACGTAAAGGGTTCGAGTCCCAGGCCAGACATCAAAACTAAATACAAAAAGGATTTTTTCGGCTATTTCTTCTCAGCAGATTTCTGGCAAAAACTCTGAGAGTGAATAAAATTGCCATGAAAAGTTTCTCAAAAATCTGTTGTTCAGAGATCCTGATTGAAGGGTTGTAATGACCAATTATGTATGTATGTTACACTTTCGAGTGTTCACGTTTTCGCGAGTTCACTGTAAATTTCAATATTGTTGACCCACTTCGATTCAAAATTTCATGGGTGCTTATGATTCATTGCTGATCTGTGATTTTAAAGCCCATTATGAATGATTGTTAATAATGAGAATGAGTCTTAATGGCCACAAAACTAAAAGGAATCCTTAGTGCCTTGAATTGTCAAGGTTGCAAGGCTTGTTGTTATCCAGGTGGTCAAACTTTAAGGGCTTAGCTGGACTTCTTTATTATAACCATCAGTTGCAATGAATTTATATTAAAAAGAATTCCATGACAGGAATATTTGCGCTCAAATACTTGTTAAATTAAAAATTTTACTCACATTTCGAAAAGATTTAAATTAAAAGTTTAAAACATGCTTCCCAGCAATATTTGTTTTTAATTTCTCTTCTATTTTGCTTTACGAGTCCAATGATTTCTTATGAATGAATGCAGAAAAATTTTTTTGCACCTCAAAAATGCTTAGATTTAGCCTGAGTGTGTATGTGAGTGACAAATAAAACTCATACTACCAGAAACTAACGATAAAGTATTTACAATTTTAATGCTGAATACTCTGAATACTGTGATGTGCTGTGCTGATGCTGAGCTGGATGTTACACCGATTGTTGGAATTGTTGGCCTCAGGCAACATTCTATACTTCATGCCAATGGATAATAAAAAAAAATTCTAAAATTTTATCTTTTTTCATCTTCTATTCGTTGGACAAATAAATTGTTGATGACTCATTCAATCTTAAAATATAGAAAAACACACACACACACACATACCAATATCCTTGCCTTTAAACATGCATCCAAACACATCAGGAATTGTTTGATTAGCACTCAGCATGTGTTAGCAAGTGATTCAGTGTGTGGACCCAAACAGCGCGTGTGTGTGTGTGTGTTATTTTATATGAAGTGAAGTGAGTGTCATTTCATTTAACAATACAAAAATTGATTTTTCAAGCTTCGAAATGGTTGGAAAAAATTGTGAGAAAATTTGCTAGAATATTAACAACGACAACAACAATTGCAAAGATATCCTGGAAATAAGCCAATACGTCTCTGTTATTCATTAAATGTTGGCAATTGAATAGGAATACGTTTGTTTTATTTTTGTTTTTTTTTTTTGTGATTTTATTTGTAGAAAATGAAATGAAAGCAGAAAGAAAGTGCCTAAGTTCTTTTTTGTTTCTTAAAGTTTTCTAAAATCTAACAAGAATTAATTTAAAATTTATTTGACCCACTATCATCAATGTGGGAGAATGACTGAAAATTAATTTTAAAAAACCTTCTGATGAATTCTATGAGAAGTTAAAGGGGGATAAAATAGTCTCTTACTCCTGATTAAGATATCTGGAGCTTGCCTTATAAGTAAATAAGGCTATAATAGGCTGAAGTAAGATTTAAATCATATCAAAAAAATTGTTTGACACTAGCAAAGGTTTGAAGAATTTGAGCAACGTAAGCAATATGACAAATATTTTATGGGTGAGTGGCAAACACACAAAGAACTCTGTTGTAATCCGAATTTACGATCATGATTCTGAGTGAATTTCCAGCGACTTTCACTGACATCTAGTAATTACCACAAAATAAAAGCTGAAGTCAAATATCCATGGCACAGAAGTAGCATAAGAAAGACGCCATTTGTCTTATTAACAGATTCTTAAGAATCTCTCAAGCTGAAATCAGGAGACTCGAATGAACTTTCTTAGGTGACCAACAAAAATTGATTATTGAAGCAGAAGTGACCGGAAATGTTATGAAAACCACCGAGAATATGAGTTCATATTTGGAATTTTTCTATCGAAATATATATTACAGAGTAGCTGATTTGTATTGCAACCAACTTCAGGTTGTTATTATTTGTAAACCACTCCTCTGACAGATGTAATCCACTGACAGTTCATTTTATTATTTACAAGCTTACAAAAGTATTTTGTGATCTATTGCATTCAGAAAAAAAGTTATTCGTAATGGAATTCAAGCGTTATAGTGTGACTGCTTTATATTTGGCTGGAAAACTACAGGTGGCTATCGTTAGAGCCCTCCAGCATTTAAATGTGAAGAAATCTTTTGTATCTCATACCATTAATCGTTACCGTGATACAGGCAGTGTTCCAACGCATCCAAAATCTGGACGAAAAAAAACGGTAACAACACCAGAAATGATCCGAAAAGTAAAAGCCAGATTTGATCGCAATCCACGACGCAGTGATAGAAAAATTCCTTGTGAGCTGAACATATCACGTGAACGGATGGAACGCATATTGAAAAATGAACTTGGACTAAAGCCATTGAAGTTCCAAAAAGCGCAAGAGCTTACCTATGGACAAAAAAAAGTTAGACTAGAAAGAGTCTAGGAGTTCATCGAACGTGGGGTCAAAATAAATGCCGCATATTATCGGGAAAATGTCTTATGACATTATTGAAACTCTGGGCTGACAAACATTTCGGCCGCAGACACTCCAACAGAAGTCAGCATCACTGCACTTTGCACGCGTCAACTAAGAATGGCTTAAAAAGGGGGCTCCTCGCTTCATTCCTACCGCACAATGGCTACCAAAATCGCGGGATCTCAATCCATTAGACTTTTGCGCCTGAGGCATTTTGGAGAAAAAATACCAAAGATTCGATCATATCAAGACGGTGCATCGCCGGAAATGAGCCAAAATACCGCTGAGCCACTTTCGTGCAACCTGTGATGGCTTTTTCGGCTGTTTGAAGGCCATAATTCGTATCAAAGGTGGCCAATTCGTACAAATCTAAACTGATTCTAAAATTTTAATTTTTTCCAACATTTTTTGCTTTTGAACAATAAAATTAAAAAAAAAAATTAAAAAATATAGCGATTTACTTTGTTGCATTATATATCAGCCACTCCTCTAGGGAGCATAGGGCCTCGACAATTTGTTGCCAATGGGCTCGATCATCAGGGCGATGTTTGACTTCGTTCCATTATAGACATAGTTTTGATAGAATGATATGGCGTTTCCAAGTGTGCGATGGCCGTCCGATATATGTCCCAGTTTATGGTTCTCGAAAAGTGTGCTCAATCTATCCCTATTTGCGTTTTCTTATTTCCTTCTCATTTGATTGCTGGTCTGTATCTGACCAGAGTTGGGCATTGATTATTACGGTAGGCCACTACATACGCAAGATTCTACACAGGACTTGTGTTAACGAATACCTGAAAAGACTGGGAATCCCTCGGTGCCATATTCCACGTTTCGCAACCGCATAGCAATATGGGTTTAACGTTAGAATGGAAGATTTTAATATTGGTGCGACTCAATAGATGCTCCAGATAGGGTTAAGTTGGGCTAAAGCATTGCGCGCCTTATTAATGCGACTAACAACATTCGCTGATGACCTGACGGATTTATCAATTAGACTGTCCAGTTAGCAAAAGCACTGTACATCATCAATTTCCTTGCCGTATATTGGGAATTTACGTTCTACGTTAGCATTTAACCTGAGTGTATTGGTTTTGTGGATATTAATCTTCAGTCCAGCAATCTTAGCGGTTTCGTTTATTAGATTTAGTTTTGATTGCATATCCGCATAGTCTAGATCTTCTAATCTATCTTGCAGAGACCTATGTAATCTCTCTTTCTATGGCTTGTTGACTTTTGCATTATTACATCGAGGGTATAGTTAAAGAGGAGTGGCCTCCAGTTTTTATTTTGATGCTCTCATGTAATACGCGGCATGTCGCATTGTTGTACAGTGTTTCTGAATAAGTTGATTATTTTAGTAGGGACAAACTTGCATGCCAGTCCCCTCAACATGGCCGTATGGCTGAGAGTATCAAAAGCCTTTCGAATTCAACAAATACTAAATAAAGAGGCGATCTCCATTTATCTGACTGTTCCACAATAATCCTGAGACTATTAACCTGGTCGACTTAAGATTTGTTTTTGTAAGCGCAACACTAGCAACTGTTTTCTTGACACGCAACTTGTCTGCACACTAGTCTGACTAAATTATAGCTCGATATCGTGTTGTCACACACACTGATTTAATTCTCACTGCATCCAACGTGACGTCGTTTCACTAGACTATTTTAATTCGAAGTCTAACCAACATGACGTCGTCTCACACGACTACCTTAATTCGAACTATAACTAACGTGACGTCGTATCACACGACTATTTTCAAACTCCAAATACAACGTAACGTCTTTCTTACTGTGTCTTGCTTTTTATATCGCTGGATCATTAGTGTGATGAATGCTCTCGGAGGATGATGACGGCCTTCGGGAACAATCTAAAAATGTAAACAACTTTTTTGTTGTATCTTGTTTACATTCAGTCCAGGCAGAGTACGTATTGTTTGTGCATTTGTTTATCCGCGATTTTATAATTTTTTACGCTACATTTTGTTGTTGGTTGTTTTCGTCTTTTATCTCTTATATTTTTTTAGGCTGATGTTGTTGCCATATTTTTGTTTATTCTTTAATTACGTGATCAAGTTCATTGTTTTGTTTTTGGAGATTTTGTTTATTATTTTAACTACACCATTTCCACTGTCGCAACAATATGTTTATTGTTATATTGGTCATTACAACCCTTTACTTACTTAATTGGCCATAACAACCCGATTAATGGATTTCAGCCTGCCGCAACACATCCTTCCAGGCGCCTCTGGTTCTTGCACGTCTACGCCAATTGGTCACACCAATCGATGACAGGGCTTCTTCGATTTGCTCCTTCCAACGGATACAAGGTCGTCCTCTTCGCCGACTTCCGCTGATCCCCGCATCAAACACTCGTCTCGCCGGAGCATCCTCCTCCATTCGAACGACATGACCGAGCTAGCGCAGCCGCTGATTATTAATACGCTGTACAACGTCCATGTCGTTGAGGAGCTCATACAGCTCACTGTTAAATCGGATGCGAAAATCATCGCCAACTCGCACTGGACCGAAGAACTTACGAAGGACGTTTCTCTCGAATACTCTCTTGGCAGCTGCATCAGTTCTTAATAATGTCCATGCTTCTGCGCCATAAAGAAGCACGGGTAGGATAAGCGTCTTGTAGAGTATTAGTTTCGTCTTGCGAGAAAGGTCTCTGCTACTCAATTGCCTATTGAGAGCATAATAGCACCTATTGGCAAGAGTAATACTGCGCTTGATCTCCAGACTGACATCATTTTCGGTGGTAACGACGGAGCCAAGGTAAATGAATTCCTTGACTGTATCGACCATAATTTGAGAATCAATACGCCGCATGGCTCTACTTGTCGATAACATATACTTCGTTTGCCCTCATTTACTGCAAGACCCATCTTCTTAGACTCTCATTCAATAGCACTAAAGGCAGCAGTGACATCTTGTTTGTTACGCCCTATGATATCGATGTCGTCAGCGTACGCAAGCACAACCCTTTAGTCAGAGTTAATTTTAAATATGAGAAGCGAAACCCACAGTTGATTTTTTGTTTTTAAGAAACATTTCATGGCAACTCATTTTATTTAGTTTCAAAGTTTTTGCCAGAAATCATTTCAGAGGAAGTTTTATTTCGTTTTGTTGAAAATATTTGAGCTGGAATATAAAACGTGGCCTCAGTTCTAATAAGCTAAAACCCCTAGTGGACTATAGTGATTTCAATGTATCAACAAGACCTTATCGGAGTCAAGTAAGTGATGATTTTTGATTTCGTCTTCAAATTGGTTACAAATTTGGAGTCGTCTACTAGGTAGTGTGTGTTGGCTTATTAGAGAGAAAGCCAGGGTTAGGGGCCCAGGCCAGAGATCAAAACAAAATACTAAAAGTATTTCTTCGGCCATTTCCTCTCAGCAGATTTGTGGTAAAAACTCGGAGAATAAACAAAAATTGCTTTGAAAAAGTTGCTTAAAAATCTGTCATTCATAGTAGACTTTAAACTGCAGGTCCCGCCACTTATGTATCAACATAAGTGGTGTGAGAAACATGGTCAATAATCCTAACTGAAGGTTTGTAATGACCAATTATGTATGAATGTAGGTATGTATGTTATCTAAAAATATGGCCAATTATAGTGAAGTCTATGAAGTCCTATAATATTTTAAGAACACAAAGCATTTGTAGTACATTTTCAATGATTTCGGAATGCTCCAATCAACTCGCTTAAAAAAAGAGGGGGGCTTTATTTTTTCTAAACCCATAGAATTATTTTTATTGTTCATATTTTACTTTGTATTCCCTTTCATACATTTTGATTACATTAGAAAACTGCAAAAAAAATTAAATTTAAAAAGAAAAAACTCGCAAAAAATACAATAAAATTCTATTATAGGCTCTTCTGATCCCTTTTGGCTGATTTGAATGCTTTTTTTTTGTCCAGTCATCAATTTTTGATGAATTTATAAGAAATTCCTTAAATATGATTTTATTTTATAACAATGTGTATGTGTTTGTATGTGTGTATTAAGTGTGTGTGTGTGTGTATTTGTGTATCCTTGAGATCATTTTAAATCATTTTACGAAGACATTGTCAGAACCATTTCAATTTCATTCATTTCATATGGAATAGTGATAGTGATGGCTGCTAGTATTCGTACAAAACACATGGGCACACACAAAAATTGGCCCCATTTGAGAAAGAGAGAGAGAGGGGAATATTTTAACCAAAAGTTGCCATCCTATTCATTCGCATTCACATACACAATATTTTATTTATTCATTTTTCATTTTTATTTATTTTTTTTCAATTTTTATTCCATATTATTGGCATTTTGGTGTTCTTTTTTTTTATTTTGCAGTCAGTAGTAGCAGTTATTCAATAAAATAAAAGAATTTTTTTTTATTTTTCTAAAAGAATTTTTTAGTGTGAAGAGTTCTTTTTATATTGGGTGTAGAATTTTAAATATCTTTCACATCATTCATTGGGATTCAGTAAAAATTCAGTCAGTCTTGTGTGAAGATATGTTGCGTGTGAAGATAAATATTTGTGGTTTGAAGATCTCCATATTTTTGCTAACAAAAAGGTTGAATAACGAACAATTGTTATTGCGTATGCGAAAAAGTGTGAAAGAAGAGTAGTAATTAAAGTAAATTGTTGTTGTGCAAATCAATTTCTAAAGGTGGCACATGGAATTGTGTGAACTATAAAGAATTGATTAAAAGCTAAACACAATTTTATTTTTATTTTATTTTTAACATTTTTAAAAAGGTAAAAACGAAAAAATATTATCAATTCCAGGAAATTTTTTTAGGCTTAAATCTCTGAAACTCTCGCAATTCAAATCTTAAAATAACATAACATAAGGTATACCAAGCAGATGCTTGAAGAAGAATGAAGACGGTTTTTAAGTGCACTCAACATATGTAGCCGGCATCATTTTTAATTCAGTTAAGAATGAAGTCGCGCAAGGTAACCTTGAATTCAACAGCCTTTTAAGTAACGGGGGATTTTTGAGTTGTTATCTTTTTGGCAACAGTGGTTAAAAGAGCTCACGCATCTTTCGTGTTTCGTTTCACTGTCAAACATCTTCGGTTTGGTCTATAATTTAAACACGAATCGTCTTACAAACGAACAACGCTTGCAAAGCATTGAATTTTAATACCAAAATGCGTGCTCTTTTAAGAAAGTTCATTGTGCACTTCTTCCATTTTATGGTCTGTTTAATAGACCCACTAAAGCGGCTATTCGAGCTAATGCGACTAAATTTCGCACCAAATTCACTTTGCTGGACACTAAACCACCAACACACTTACGTAGAGTGTGAACTGAAGAAAATATTGCAGTTGCATCGCAGCAGAGTTAATGATGACCATCAATTATCGATTCGTCGCCGTTCGCAGCACTTGGGTCTCTGTTACGCAACAATGTAGAAAATTTTGCGGAAAGAGTTAGGTGTGAAGCCTTTCAAAATACAGCTGGTGGAAGAATTGAAGCCGAACGAACTACCGCCAGGCAGAATTTTTGGTGAATGGGAAGTTGGCCAAAGATGAACTTCTTTATCGAAAAATTGTGTTCAGCGGCGAAGCTTATTATCAGCTCAATGGATACATAAATAAAATGGTCTATTTTGGAGTGAAGATCAGCCAAAAGCATTGCAAAAACGACCAATGCATCGAGAAAAAGTCACAGTTTGGTGTGGTTTATTGGCTGGTGGCATCATTGGACCGTACTTCTTCAAAGATGCTGTGAATCGTAACGTTTGGGCAATTTTTTTTGCCCAAAATACAATAGTTTGACTTGCATGATATGAGGTTTCAACAAGACGGTGCCACATGTCACCCAGCATGCATAACAATGAACTTATTAAGAGGCGTGTTCGGTGAACATTTTATTTCACGTTCGTGACCGATCAATTGGCCGCCTAGATCGTGTGATTTAACGCCTTTAAACTATTTTTTGTGTGGCTATGTTAAAGCTCATGTCTATACAGACTAGCTCGCTTCAATTGACGCATTGGAAGACAACATTGAAGCATTTATTCGTGAGATGCTGGCCGAAATGTTGGAAAGAGTGTGCCAAAATTGGGCTAAGCGAAAGAACCATTTGAGGGGCAGCAGTGGTAATCATTTGCATGAAATAATCTTCAAATATTAAATTATATAAACCAGACCGCATCCGTCTATGCTGGTTTCCAAGTCACAGCGTAATACTGGGCAATAAGGCGGCGGGTTCGCTTTCCGGTGACGATTGGACAGTTGGTCTTGACCACTCAATATGCAACCTCTATGGCCTCGTCGATGGATGGGTCAGGAGGGAATAGTAGAGGCGTTGGGGGAACGGATCGAGTTGTTCTGTTTGTAGACGTCTATGGCCTGCTGTGGACAGTAAGAGAACAGATTGGCTGCTGGGCTTGATTAAGGCCAGCTTAAGGTTGGTTGTCGGTTTAATCACGGGGCACTGCGAGATTAGGTCGCTGATGGGATCTGTAACAGATCCCAGCCGAACTATTGCAAAGTATGTTGCGGTGAGGAGGAGTTAGAGACTGTCGAACATCTCCTCTGCAATTGCCCAGCCCTTGGTAGGTTGAGGTTGAGGACCCTTGGCAGGGCATTCTTTGAGAGCTTGAGTTCTGCATCGAGACCCGACATCAATGCTCCCACAGATTCATTAGCAGCTTCATAAGTGTAGTCGCGCTCTCACCCTCTTTTGTTTTGTGTCTGTTTCTTTCTGTGTAATTCCTCCGTTTGCCATTCTCCCTCCCTTTATCTACATTCCTATATCCTTCCTCCCCTAAGGACACTGCACAATGGGTTAATTTCGACCTCCGGGTACTGTGCTTGTCTTGATCGATATGTGCACGTCCTCTAACCTAACCTAAATTATATGGACCGTACTATCGATTTAACTAAAGATTTCATGCATTTTTCTGAATTTTACGGGTTTTTTTTTTTTTGTTTTTTTGAAAATATGCCTAGAATTTGCTTCCTACGCAATAGCTTCCACTTTTTAGAGTTTTGTACACCCAATATTGTTTGTAAATGTTAAAGAATTTAAGGTTTTTATTTTATTTGTATTTTTTCTTTCCGTATTTTATTTTATTTTATTTGTTATTGATTTTGTAGATTTCTTTGTAAAAATTTTAGGTTTTCATTTTTAATTTTCTTTTTATTTTTTTAATGAAAAATGAAAGGAATGTCATTCTTTCACATACCAAAAAACGTATACACACACAAACATATATGAAAAGGAAAGAGAGAGAGAGAGAGTGAGGGAAAGACATACAACATGCCAGGATTACAAAATAATTTATGGTTGTGCTGCATGTCTTTTGTGCTGCACTGTAAGTATTGTTTTGTTTGCAATTTGTTGGCTAAGGGGAACCAGAAACCTATTTATACGTTTCAGATTGTTTTGTTGTTGTTTTCTTTTTTAGTTTTGTTCTTTTTTTAATTTTTAATACAATGTGTCAACAGACCTACAGACAGTCAGACAGATAATCCTGCATCTTTAAAAACAAAAGCAAACTTAAAGCCAAAGGCCATACTATGAAGAAGAAGAGTTTTTTTATTCGGATTAAATATCCGTTTTTTATTTCTAAATTTATTTCAAAGATATTTTAACATTTTTTTATTTGGTTTTTGTTTATTTTTGTTTATTTTTTTGTTTCAAATTGAAAGAAAGTTCATTTGTTTTAAATAGAAAATTAAATCCTTCTTGTATCACAACATATTCTATATTTTTTGGTTTCTGTTTGGCCTTAGGATTTAGTTTCTTTGGCAACAGTTTTTATCATTTTTTTTTTTTTGGTAAATGGACCACAAGAAATCAATTAAAAATTTTCAAAATGAAAACCAAATCCAATATAAAATAGAAAATGATTTCTTTCCTTTAACTTGAGTAATGTAAAGAAGATTTTTAATTCATTTACGTATACCCAACGGTTGACAATATTTTTGTTAGAATTTCAGGAAATATTGTAACAACAGCCCTTTAGCATGACCCCTACAGTCAGTTGTGAAATATTGTTAAAAACTGGAAATAGTGTATCCAAAAGCTACACAATAGACTTGATCATGTATAAAATGATAAATAAAACCTCCAAAAACAAAATAATGAACTTAATCACGTGATCAACGAATAAGTTAAAAAATGTAGCAATAAAAACAATGGACTTGTTTACAAGATCGATGAATCATCAAAAATCATCTTTCAACAACAAGAAACACAAGAAGTGTTTCTCAAAAATCTGTCATTCGGAGTCGACTTTAAATTGTAGGTCCCGCCACTTCTGTATAAAATTAAGACACACAACATAAGTGGTGTTAGAAACTGCAGGCTTTTTGGAGACGATTGCTGTAGACTGTCTAATAGTGAAGGTATAGCACTGGCCATTTTATAGTCACCAGCAGCAACTCATTTCTTTACCGTTCGCATCTTCCCTCTTTCCACCTTTCCGAAGAAACCTGCACAATGCACTGCATGAGTAGGAGTCATCCACTAAGTGGACAACAACATCTGTATTAAAAAAAATATACAACATAAAAATGTAAACATCAAACAGAGAAGTAAACAACCAACAACAAAAGGCAACATAAACAAAACAGAATGGATAAACAGTAAACAAGTTACACAAACAAAAATAATGAAAATATTTTGTTTACAGTTTTAGGTATGTCCCGAAGGCCGTCATTTTCCTTCGAGAGTATTCTATTGATCCAGCAATATAAAAGGCAAGACAAAGCAGACAAAAAGAATCTAGTTAGAATTCAGTCAGTTGTGTGTGAAGGGGATATTGTGGTGTTGCTTACAAAATCGTTGTAAGCAGAGAAGAGTATCGAACAGTTGTTATTGCGTACGCGAAAGAGTGAGTATTTTATTTTTCAATCTACGAACTCATATTTAAAAACTTTTTAAAAGGTAAAAACGTAAAAATATATAAATTAAACGGATCCTGGGTTTTATAGAAACTTTTCAAAGTTTTTTCGTTAGGTGAATAAACTTTCGTATTGTTTACAGCAGCAATACCAAGTCTTTCCATGTACCTATAAAAAGGACAGTGAGATAGATGGCCATGCAAGGACAGATCTACTTGTACATACGTATCCACCAGAGTCCAAGAATACTGCACGTAACCTATTACTGTCAATGAGTTTCAGCTTCCTTTTAAAACGAATGGACAATATGCAAATTAACTGAGGCAATTGGAATACCTACGCCCTGTAACATGTTGCACAATGTCCTGTCCAAGTAAATCAAGAGATTTTTAGCAAAATTCCTGCCACTTACATGGCATTGTACCGCTTTCGAAGTTACCATGACCTCTGTTTGGAAAATAAACCAGTGCTTAGGCAACCCATAAGAAAAGTGAAATATTCAGCAGCCACTATCGTTTTCAGAAAAACTTAAAAAAAATTGAAATACTTACCTCTCCAGCTGATTATAGTAATTGATGACAGGTATTCTTTGACTTGATTAACCACAGTCTATTGACTTCCGCATTGAGCCAAATCGCTTCATAGCCCAGTTTCTGAAGACACTAGAGGTTTGTGTACAAAGAAACGTTCCTTTTACATCGCTTAACATTAAAACTATAAGGTTAGGTTAGGTTAGAGGACGTGCACTTGTCGGTTAAGACAAGTACACTACCCAGAGGTTGAAATTGACCCATTGTTCTTAGGGGAGGAAGGAAATAGAGGATATAAGAATATAGATAAGAGGAGGGAGAATGGGAAATAGAGAAATTACACAGAAAGAAACAGACACAAAACAAAAGAGGGTGAGAGCACGACTACACTTATGAAGCCCTAGCACCTCTCAACCAGCCCAAGCTGCTAATGAATCTGTGGAGAGCCTTGATGTCGGCTCTCGACACAGAACTCAAGCTCTTAAAGAAGGCCCTGCCAAGGATTCTCAACCTCAACCTACCAAGGGCTTGGCAGCACATGTACATCCACCTAATTTAGACCCATCTGTGAAGATGGGTATACCACTCTTCCCCTGGAGTACCCCACCATTCCATTGTGCGCTATCCGGTATGAGTATTCTCAAACCAGTTAGGAACATAGCCTCAGGCGCAATAAAATCAGTGGCTTTTTCCGAAAGTCCGTACCTTCGGTCAGGAAAGACGGTATTCAGAACTCTGGAGTGACCTATCGAGCGCTGTTTCCAGCAATCCGATCCCCTCAGGCGTATGGCACTACGCGCTGCACACCGCTTGACACCGCAAGTCAAACGGAGTCAGACAGAGCATAGTATCAAGAGCAGCCTGGAGACAACTCTTCCTCACTCCAGTGATACTCAATGAGGCAATCCCCTGAACCTTATCCAAGATTTTCCGTTGAAAACTCTTATCTAAGGCACACCACCAGACAACACAGCCATAATTAATAACCGGTCTAGCAATCACCAGATATATCCAACGAATGGCCCTAGGCGGAATACCCCAGTTCTTACCTATGGAGCTCCTGCACTGCATTTAGTCCTTTCTTCATTCTTTCCTCGGTGTTTCGTTTCCAGTTCAGCTTGCTGTCCAGGACAACACCCAAGTACTTGACCTCAGAAGACAACGGCAGCTCCCTACCAGGTAATCATGGCAACCTGAAGGTTTCAATCTTGTACCTACGCGACCACATTTTGTCGCCCAAGAGGATAAAATTCAAAGAGCAGACTCCATTAGTTCCCTCAGCGTTGGCAAAAATTTACCACCCACAAGAATAGCCACATCGTCGTCACATGCCACAACCCTAAAGCCCCTACTTTCTAGGAACCTCAGACCAACATTAGCAACCAAGAGCCACAAAAGAGGGGATAGGACACCCCCTATGGTGTACCCCTGGTCGCAGGCTTGACGACAGAACATCCACCCAGATTTGATCGGATTAGTCTGTTACCCAACATGTGGGTGATAAACCGCACCAGAAATTAGTGAATTCTTAGTGAATTCTCAATAGAAGAAGTAGTAACGTTATTGAAGGCCCCCTCTATATCAAGATGGGGCTACAAAAACAAAACAATGCAGTCAACAAAACTGTTTACAAATTATTGTAATGCTTAATATAGCAAGAAACACTGGCATACAAAAATGGTAAACAAGTAAACAAAAATACAACAACAAATGCTACATTAATAAATGTAAACAAAATACACAAACATTAAGAATGAATGTAAACAACGATGAAGGCAAAGTTATGAATATTCGCCATCAAGAACTTTCATCAAAGTGGTTACCATGCCACATAAAGGGCAAGGTAAAGCAGTTGTGTGAGTTAGTAAAGTTCAGTCAGTATTGTGTAAAAACGCAATGAATTTGAAGAGAGTAATCATGGCTTGAAGATTCATTTACAAAAATCTTTCGAATAATTGTCTAGTAGTTTGTTATTGTTTATGCAAAGTGTATTAAGCATGGGAATAACAACAAAAAAAAAGCAATTGTTGTTGTTTACATCAAGTTGTAGACAGTGGTGCACAGAATTGTGCGAATAATAAAGAAGTTTAATTATCATATTTCAAACGTTTTTAAAAGGTAAAGACGTAACAATATTGTTATGGGCACTTAATAAACTGAGAACACTGTAGTCCCTTGTTATTTTAAATCGACAGCATTTTTTACTAGATTCCATAAAGTCGTGAAATCAATGCTAACATGATTGAGAAAAATATTGTTGGCATCCTCATAACTTATTCAACGTAGGCTTTTTAAATTTTCGACATAGTTTCAGGTGGCTTCGTTTATATTTCCATTTCCTTACAAATTTGCTTTCATGGAAATTCGTGTTCCTTAAGGTATAGGGTAATTTTTCAAGAGCTATAGCGAAATTATGCATGAAATGTATGAAATCTTTATTTGAATCGATAGTACGGTCCATATAATTTAATGTTTGAAGATTATTTCATGCAAATGTTGACCGCGATTGCACCTCAAATGGCCCATCCGCTTAGTCCAATTTTGGCATACTCTTTCCAACATTTCCGGCCGGTATCTCACGAATAAATGCTTCAATGTTGTCTTCCAATGCGTCGTGCATTCCATCATGTATTGGTAAAGGGAAACCGCAAATATTTTCTATATGCACCAATATAATTGAATTAAATGAATTTCATGAAACAAATAATTTCTATTTATAATGGAAAGAATCGGATTTCCTTTCACACATTTCTTTTGATATACAATAACTGTTTGTCTTTAGGTGTTCTTTTTATAAATCAAATTAATCTAATGCCTTAGAATTTTCCATTGAAAATGTTTCTTTTAAAATTTGGGCTCTTCAAAACCACCAGCCTTTTATTCAATTTCATTTCGAAATACGAATACAAAGCAAAAGTTTTTAATTTCAACTTTTTTTTCTTTATGTCCTGTCTTTAAATAAATTATATTTTAATTTCTCTACCATTCCTCAACCCTCTCTTTTCTCCGTTATAAGGCTAGAATTAGTCCAAACGTATACGGAACGTAGGTTCGTTTCTTCTTAGCATGTGATATTACATTACGTTTCATATTCTAAAAACGAACGAAAGAACTTTTCCTGTACGTTTGGCTAATTCGGGTATAAGAGAGTGTGTATGCGTATGTGTATCTGCATTTGTATGCGTGCCATTTAACCAACAATGAGAAATTGTTTTAGCATTTAAAACAAATTCAAAATAATTTCAAATTTATCTCAACACGTATTAAAAACAAATTCAATTCCTCTTCTGAACATTATACAGGTTGGCTGATATGTATTGCAACCAACTTCAGGTTGTTATGATTTGTAAAGCACTCGCCATTTGACAGCTGACAGTTTTCCTCCAGTGACAGTTCATTTTATTATTTACAAGCTTACAAAAGCATTTTGTTCTTTTGCATTCATAAAAAAAAGTTATTCGTAATGGAATTCAAGCGTGATAGTGTGATTGCTTTATATTTGGCTGGAAAACCACAGGTGACTATGGTTAGAGCCCTCCAGCATTTAAATGTGAATAAATCCTTTGCTTCTCGTACCATTGCTCGTTACCGTGATACTGGCAGTGTTGCATTGCGTCCAAAAAGTGGACGAAAAAAAGCGGTAACAACACCAGAAATGATCCGAAAGTGAAGGCCAGATTTGATCGAAATCCAGGCCGCAGTGGAAGAAAAATTGCTCGTGAGCTGAACATATCATAAGAACGGATGTAACACATATTGGAAAATGAACTAGGACTAAAGCTATTGAAGTTCCAAAAAGTGCAAGAGCTTACCGATGGACAAAAAAAAAGTTACACTGGAAAAACCAAGAAGTTACTTCGCTTGCACGAAAGTGGTTAGTTACTGGATTTGATTTTCTCCGATGAGAACCCATTTCAAATTGAGCAGTTTGTGAGCAAATAAAATAATCGGGTTTACTTGCCAAAGAGGCCAACTGAAAATTTACACCTACGATTGGCCACCAGAACTCAAGCACCGCCGATGGTAATCGTATGGGCCGCCGTAACGGCCGATGGTCGCTCCCTGCTCGTATTCATCGACCGTGGGGTTAAAATAAATGCCGAATATTAACGGGAAAATGTCTTAAAGACATATTAAAGCCTTAGGTAGACAAACATTTCGACCGCACACCATGGACATTCTAATAGGACTCTGTACCACCGCACTCAGCACGCGTCAACCAAGAATGACTTAAAAAGCAGGTTCCCCGCTTCATTTCTACCGCACAAAGGCCACCAAAATCTCCGGATCTCAGTCCGTGGGACTTTTAAGCCTGGAGCATTTTGGAGAGTAAGGTTCTCACTAAAAAATACCAAAATGTCGCTCATTTCAAGACGGCGCTTTGGCGGGAATGAGCCAAAATACCGCAGAGCCACTTTCGTGCAGCCTGTGATAGCTTTAACGGCCATTTGAAGGCCATAATTCGTACCAAAGGTGGCGAATTCAAATAAATCTAAACTGATTCTAAAATTTGATGTTCTTTCCAAAATTTTATGCTTTTAAACAATAAAATTAAAAAAAAAAATTAAAGAAGTATAGTGCTTTACTTTGTTGCATTATATATCAGCCACCCTGTGTATCTCTTTCTCCCGGAGAAACACATGCATTATGAAACAAAGCATATGGTGTTGTTATAGTATGAGTATGTAGGTATGGATGGTGTTTTAAAGACAACCCGTTTTAAGAACGTACACATAATCTTAAGTGTTCAAAGCAGAAGAGACAGGGTGAGTGAAATAGAGAGCAAAACTTTATTTTATTAATTCTATTATGGTTGTTCCGTTATTTATGCCGTTATTAATGGTGGGCACAACCAAAAATGTCTCTCTTTTAATAAACCCAAGCATGCATATGTACACATACACACACACATCCATTGTACATAAACGGCGACACATGCTTGAGTATGTGTATTCCCCTTTGAAGCAATATGAAATGAAAAGAATTTCAAAAAGAGTGTGTCTTTACTTTAGTGTTCTTGAGTGCGTATATAAGCGCATTTATTTTATTAATTTCTTTTTGTTATTGTTGTTGTTGTTGTTCTTTTTAATGGTGTTCACATTGCCAACCCATGCAAATGTTTCCCCGGCCTGTTGTTGTTTTGTATTATGAAACGTTGTATACGTTCTCTACTCATTTATTCCATTATCGTTGCCTTTGTCTTAAACGCGTGTGTAGAGTATTAAATAATAAAAGAAACCACCCCCTCCCCCCTCGCAACATGAAAACCACTTAATCAGCTTTAAATTGTTTAAAATTTTTTAATCGGGTTACGTGTACTAGTAAACCGGTTCTTTCGTATAAATTTTTCGTTTTAATTAGAAAGAAAAATTATTGCAACACAATAGCACATGAATTAATCTTTTCGATTTCAGTTCTATATAACGTCGTAAATATAACTTATACGAGGGTCGTTTAAGAAATATTTGCTTTTTATTTAAACAAAACATTAACGTTTAAGGGAGTGGCTGTAAGAATAACTTAACGTTTTTGGGAAACAGGACAGCGGCATGATTCGGATATCGGCCACGCAAGGATCGTGAGGGAATTTGGAGCTGTCAGGAACAGTGACGACATTACCGCGGTACGACATCACGAGGACGAGATTCAGGACATCGGTTCGAATCAACGGAACCTGTAAGAATGGTGTGACTCACATGTTAAGAGACTCCGTACACATCTACACCGACGGACCTAAGCTGTTGGCAGTGGAATTTTTTTGGAATCGGTTAGAATAGCCCAGTCTATGAGACTGCCAGAACACTGCAGTGTCTTTCAGGCGGCGGAAGGTTCTCCAAGCGGAACGTCTTCATACCTTCTGATAGCCAGGCTCGTATCAATGCTTTAAATTCTAACGTGAAGAACTCCAAAACGGTGTAAGGCTGTCGCAGATATCTCGACGAGATAGCGAAACGATATGATATCCTAAATCACTTCATCAGGAGCTCCGAGTGCTTTCAAGAGTAGGGGATAACGGATAACTATGGTAGCACAATGAACCCAATGCGGTCTAAATAAGTCTATCCAAAAATTTTTCTTGGATAGGCAGCCACCTCTACTTATCTACAATCCCGTTTAAATATATGTATCTGGCGTACATTAATGTCAACCTGAAAAAACTAAAAATCAGTCGATCCAGGCAACAAAATCGATGTACGTATAAAGGCTTTCGAAAGTTTCCCTTCAGCAGACTTCTGACAAAACCTCTCTTGCAAAGCGGTGTAATATATTTTTAAATTTTTGCCTTTTAGAAACATTTAAAATATGGGCTCGTAGATAGTAAATAAAATAAAAATAAATTGGTGTTTAGTTTTAATTAAAATTAATTATTATTTGCACAATTCTGTGACCCACTGTTCACAACTTAATGTAAACAACAACAATTGCTTTTCTTTGTCATTTTTCTGTTTATACCATTTACATAATAGATAACATTTGCTAGTCAATTATTTGATAGATATTTGTAACAGAGATCTTCAAACCATGATTACTCTCTGCAAATACACCGCGTCTTCACACAGGACTGACTGAAGTTCACTACCCGCTTTGCCATGCTTTTTATATGGCAAAGTAAACAGTCTGATTAATGTTCTTGAAGTTGAACGTTCATGACTCTATTAATGTAAATATCGTTGTTTACTTTTATTATTGTAGTGTTTGTTGTTGTATTTTTGTTTACTTGTTTATCACTGCCTTTTATGCTGCTGTTTGTTGTTATATTAAGCAGCACGATAATTTGTAAACAGGTTTGTTTACTGAATTGTTTTGTTTATAATTTTACTGCTAAGTAGTGTAAAAGTAAAATACCAGTATCTAGATCTTTAATTTTCTTAACGATATTTTATCTGAAGCCGCTATTATTTAGTGAAATATTGTTGTAAACGCTTACGATAATCCACATGTCGTGAACATGTGACTAATTCTACCTTAAGGCTTATTGTGTCGTATTTAACATTTGGATTTGCACTTTCATTAACTCACGTAAAAATGACCGTTACAACAATGTAAAAATATTGACATCAAACGTTCAATGCTGATGTTTCAAAGAAAATTTTTATCAGCTATGAAGCTTATTCACCTTTTTGTGGTTGCATGAACAAAAAAAATATCTGACAACCCAAAAGGGATTGTGGAAAAGTGTGATACATTACGCTCTAAAGATGTTACTAGAATGTATTTTTATACAATAATTCCGAAGAAAATGTCACCATCAAAATTCAGAACGTTAAAGTTTCCAGAAAGAGTAGCCAAATTATACTGAGATCATGGGATTTGATGCCATAAGAATTAAAGACCATAGCTGTGGGGATAATTCTATAACGTAAGAGCATTCGGAAGTCTGTATAGTTAACATATCACCTGTATGCATAGCTGCCAGATGTGATGATTTTCGTATTTTGACGATTTTAATCTCTAAAAATATCATTTTGACAATAGAACGATTTAGGTTCTTATTTTGACGATTTTTTGAAATTTAAAAACTAACTATAAGCTTTGTATTTGCTTTGCAAATTTAGGATAGTAATAACGAAGAGTGAAGTATAACGAACACCTGTTATGATTTTTCTTTATTTTTTGCCTTTTTCATTCCATAAAGCCAAAAAATTACAAGCTTCTGCACGAAAGGGAATTCCACATACGAGTAGTCCGACTAAAGAACGAATTTTGTCTGTAATGGAGTATGCACTCCACTGGCCAATAGACCACATATGGATGTGATTGCCGAGAAAGGCGAGTATTACCTAGGATATTATGATTCTCGGAAACAAATCCCTTATTCCACTATAGCAAAACGTATTATAATAGCGATAGAACAGTGAAATACAAACTATATTGAAACGATGCTCCAGTGGAACAACTTCGCCTTCTTTTGTATATGGTCGAGAAGTCTCAAAGTTGACGTTGAGACACTGACCTATACAAGAGACTTCCATTCTCTTTTAGGATATAAGTGGTGTAAATAGAAAGAAGGTTAGACTCTAAGAAGCTAAGGCACTGAAAAATGTGTCAGTTTTAGCGAACATTACTACAGAATTTTCATGTCGATTTTGCGACGATTATTTTTACGATTTCCATGAATGCCTTTGACGATTTTGATGATTTTTTTTTTATTCTATTAGTTGAATATTTGATGGTTTATTTATCTCTTACAGTTTAAAGTCGACTCTGAACGACAGATTTTTTAAAAACTTGTCAAGGCAATTGTATTTTACCGAGATAAACTAGTGTTACGTAGAAATACGTGATTCTCGAAAACAAGTCCCATATTTCACTCGTGTAAAATCCGGTGTAACAGTGTAACACAAGCCACATTGCAACAATGCTCCAATGAATGAATAGTTCGCCCTCTCCTGTATGCAGTCGAGTAGTCTCAAAATATACGTTGAGGCTTATACATGAGAAAGGATTTCATTTTCTTTCATATTCATTGTGACGATTACTTGTACGATTTCCATGAAATCCTTTGACGATTTTGACGATTTTTTCTCATAATTGACGATTTGATGCTTTATTTATCTGACAGCTAAGCCCGTATGCCAACCAGAGAGTGGTCAAAAACTACTCCAAAACGATTGATAGATGCTACCAATCTAAACGGAGTCATTTAAATTCCATTTTAAGTCATATGTAATGGCAAATGGTCAAAGTATTATAATGGACTACTTCATGTGTGGTTTATTTAACTTTACTGGATAATCCTTTACACAATGCGGCCAAACAAACAACGACTGCTTTGACACCAATGTTCGATATAACGTCAGTTACCGGATGTTTTAGAAGAATGGATTTATGTTAACAATGCTTACAAATATAATATAAAAAATTTAAAAAACTAACAATGGAAGTTGCCGTGGTCTAGTGGGTAGTGTGTTGGCTTATTAGACAAAAGGCCCGGGTTCGAATCCCAGGTCAGACATCAAAACGAAAAAAAAAAATATTTCTTCTGTGACTTCCTCTCAGTAGATTTCTGGCAAAGACTCTGAGAGTAAAAATTGCCATAAAAAGCTTCTCAAAAATCTGTCGTTCGGAGTCGACTTTAAACTGTAGGTCCCGCCACTCATGTATAAAATTAACGCAACACAACATAAGTGGTGTGAGAAGCTAGGTCGTAATCCTGACTGAAAGGTTGTAATGGCCAATTATGTATATATGTAACAATGGAATTCCAAAGATTAGTGGTGTGTATGAGAAACTGTCACTGAGATAGAAGAGTCCTAAATCATTGCTGTATATAGTTCCTACTCCGGTAGGATCTAGCAAAATTTAATTCGACAAATTTAGCAAATTTAATCCGCCCGTCCCATGTAATCAGAGATAATCAAATTTTACATTAAGAAACCGGCAAGCCAAATGAGAAATATGATCACGACGCCCTTTATAAGAGACATATCTAACTGTGTTATGTTAAATGCCAAGTTAAGTCTAGGTTTATCATCACAATCACAGTTTGCGAAGATTTCACATCCGTACAAAAGTACCGGATTTAAGTACGTTATAGTAAGTTGCATAGAAATGGCAAAAGTAGTCGAATCAATAACAGCCTACAAGTTCCCAAGCATACTATAAATTCTACGTGCAACGACACCTATATGGTTAGACCACGATAAACTGCCATTAAAGACAATACCCAGATTTTTTGCAGATTTGACAAAGTCAATATTATTTCCCCTGATGCAGAATTCAGGCATGACAAATGATCTGTTGGTTCTCGAAAGTATAATGCATTTAGAGTTGAAGGGATTTATGCAAAGTCCATTAGCCGAGGCCCAGTTGTCAATCCTAACCAAATCACTATTAATGTAATCCAAACAAGAATCAATATTCCCCCTAGGAGTACTAGTATAAAGCTGCACATCATCAGCATACATATGAACATTACAGTGAAGCAAGACATCCGGTAATCATTTATATACAACAAAATAATAGAGGCCCAAGTATTGACCCCTGGGAAACACCTCTACTAATATTAAGTGGATCTGAGATATTTAGCAAATAAGAATAAATAAGATTACAGGCAGAATTTAAGAAATAAAACAGTTTCTGATGCTTTTTCTAAAGAACTTCGTGATCGACTGTGTCAAAAGCCTTAGTGTGATCAAGCAGAATCAAAAACGCTACACTATTTACATCTAGTTTCGACCTAAGATCTTCAACAACATTTATTAGAGCTAGTAGTACAATTTCTAGCTTTCATAAATGCCCGACTGATTAAGGGTAAAGTAATTAGTGATCTGCCTTGCCTTGGACAAAAAAGGAAGGATAGCAATTGCCCTAAATTCGTTGTTCGTTTTGGTAATTGAAATGATTTTTGCCAGTTTCCAATGTTCAGGAAAAGTGGATTTAGTCAGAACAGTATTGAATAAGTGAGTATAGTATGGCAAAAGTTTACGAGTCAGAGCTTTCAAGAATGAAGGATCCAAATCATCAGAACCAACCGCATTCGATTTTACCGCTGAAATACATTCCAAAACCTCAAACTGATTTACGCAACGAAAACTAAAGGAATGTTGTGGTAGAACACAACAAAGATTATCATATTTTATCGATTTTGCCGATTTTTTCATCTAGTTTTGACGATTTTATACTAAATTTATCTGGCAACAGTGATTGTATGTGATAATATTAGCATAGGTGGCGTATGATTAATATGTTGAATATGCTCTGCATTGATCATACGACACATATGCTGATTGCAAATAAATTGTTCATTATTGCATTGCATACACTAGTGCACGCAATATTCATGCATTAAAAAAATGGAATGAAAATGAAAAGAGAACGATAAGCGATGATTCGATTCTAATCATATTTTTGAATAATCATTGCTGATCTCTGTAGGTTAGAGGACGTGCATTAAGTTACCAAGGATCCAAATCATCAAATAGAAAAAAATCATTTGACGGAATATTATGAAAGTATCAGAACCACGCTGTTGCTGTATGGACCATACAACTACATTAGCCAGGAATTTTTGGGATTCAAGCTTACTCTACCTATACGCTTGTTGTTGATTTCTAGGGTTCATAGTATTGAAAATATTGCCAAAATAAAATGAAATACTGCAGTATTTCTAGTGTAGTTTTTTAAATAAAAAATCCTTAAGCTTATCAAATACTCCTTGATCCATAAGGCACTCCGACAAAGACCAAGAAAATTTATTTATTTCTAGCCGTGTACGCTAGTATCTCCGTTTCGGTTGGGTAACTCAACCTCACATGTTGTTTAAGAATTCAAGAAAACATGCTGATGAGTATTGTGAGGACATTTTTTCGTGTTTGTTTTATCGTATACATTACCACATTACCACTGTGTTCACCTTATAACTTAGCAGGGCATTCTCTCTGTTTGTATGTGTGTGAGAGTTGTTTCTCTTTTTTGTTTTTGTTTTATTTCACTTTATAACCCATTTCCTTATAAATTTCTTACATTTTTTTGCCTTTCATTTGTCATTCCTTTTATGTTTTCTTTTTGTTTTTGTTTTTTTTGGTTCAAGTTTTTAGTTTTACTTCGACGACGATGCCTTCTGTGCGATAAGGTTGGCCGATAAGATATTTTTATGAATTAAACGACTTTCCGCTTCTGTGATGGTATGTTGGAATGTCGAAAATGTCCCCGTAAATATGTGTTCTCGTATAGAATTTCACATTCTTCGTGTATGAGTGAATGTGTGTATGTGTGTGTGTGTGCGACATATGTAAAGTTTAAATGTATGATTGAAGTTGACTTTTTATTTCTGGTTACACGCAAACATTCCTTTTTAGTAATTCACAAACTACTCACATACATAGTCATTCGCAGAAGCATGCATAGTTCAATGAGTAGCTGTTTCCTTAGCTGCTGACATTGCTTGCTGAGGCCTATAAAACTGTACGAGCATAAGCCATCTATGGCAACTACAACAGCAACACACCATACGACTGACATGCAGGCAACAACAACATTCGTAATAAGCAATTGTAACGATATACTTACGTATTGTACATTACCTTTGGCTGTGTGTATTTCTATTATGCTGCCTCTTCCTCTTTTTCCTTCTCTTTCTACTCCATTTTATTGTTTTTTTTTTATTTTTTCTTCTCCCTTTTGCAGTTGCAATTTTAATGGATGGAGGGGGTGATGGGGTGGTGGTAGGTTATAAACAAATTATGCCTGCAGTATACGAGTGCCATAAAGCGCACAATTTATGTCTGCACATGGTAGTCAACAACTTCACTTTAGTTATTCTGGCAACTTAAACTTTAACTATGACTGTCACCACTACTACTATTACCACACACACACACACACACACCATTACAATTATGTACAGCCGGGGGAATGTATAAGAGTTCCTTTTATTCATTGTTGCTATTGTTGTTGCTGCTGTTGCTGTTGTTTTTTAGTGGCATTTTGTCATATCGTTTTCCTTATTACATGACAGAGTAGAGTAAAATGTTGCTGATGACTGCAGTTTATAGACACTTTCCCTCTTTTGTTATCATTTTCGGTTTATTTTTTTTTTTTTGTTGTTGTCGTTAGTGTTGCAAAATGTCTTAATAAAAGTTTAAAGTACTCGTATCATCATCAACATTTGTTATGAATTTAAAGAGAAGAATTTTTTAAATAAAATTTCATTTTTCGTTAAAGGAAAGTAAAAATTTTAAGTTTTTACCTTTTAAAAACGTTTAAAATATGAACTTCAATAGGAGAACAGAGTAACTCATCAAGTTTTAACAATTTTTTTTGGAATTTTTTATTTAAAATTTCTTTTATTTTTATAATCTAGAGTTCAAGGGCTTCGGCTAGAACCTCAATATAATTTAAAGCAAACCCCTCTCTCTCTCTCTCTCTCTTTCTCTCTCTTACTCTTTCTTTCTCTTTCTTTCTCTCTCTTACTCTCTCTTTCTCTCTCTCTATCTCTCTCTATCTAGGTCCTTATTGATAACTTGGAAGTCGGCTATAATCTTTATTACTCTGCCTTATTAAACTGGCTCTAATCCAATTATATCAGCTGAGAACTTGCTGCAAATGCAGTAGTTTATTCAACTATGAGTAAATGCCACCAATCCAACAGGAAAGAATGAAGTTAAGCACCCATTAAATATATTTTGATACGTTTTTTGACATTTAAAAATGTTTAAAATATTAACTCGTAAATTAAAAATAAAATAAAAGTAAATTCGTGTTTAATTTTAATTAAAAAACTTTATTATTCGCATAATTACGTAAGCCACTGTTCACAACTTTATGTAAACAACAACAATTGCTCTGTTTATACCGTTTTTTATAAACAATAACAATTACTGGACAATTATTCGACAGTTCTTTGTAACAAAGATCTTCAACCCACGATTACTCGCTTTACATACATATATACATAATTGGCCATTACAACCCTTCAGTCAGGATTACGACCTAGCTTCTCACACCACTTATGTTGTGTGCGTTAATTTTATACATGAGTGGCGGGACCTACAGTTTAAAGTCGACTCCGAACGACAGATTTTTGAGAAGCTTTTCATGGCAATTTTTACTCTCAGAGTCGTTGCCAGAAATCTGCTGAGAGGAAGTCGCCGATAAGCCAACACACTACCCACTAGACCACGGCGACTCGCTTTAAACGCAACGCAAAAGTAAACAATCTGATGAATGAATGAAAAGGAGAATGCTCATGACTTCGCCTTCTCGAAATCTCTAAAAATGTAAGCATCGTAACGTTGTTTATGTAAACATCGTTGATTACATTTATTCCTGTTGTCATAGTAAGCAGTGCGATAATTTGTAAACAGGTTTATTTACTGCATTGTTTTGTTTTTGTAGTTTTGTTTATAATTTTAATGTTAAGCGATGTAAATGGAAAACAACAGTATCTAGATTTTTTTAATTTTCATAACAATAAGTTTTATATTTATACGTACATACATAATTGGTCATTACTACCCTTAAGTCAGGATTATAGCCTAGCTTCTCACACCACTCATATTGTGTGCGTTATTTTCTTTTTTATACATTAGTGGCGACTTTAAACTGTAGGTCCCACCAGGATAATGACTTCGCTTCTCACACCACTTATGTGGTGTGTGCTAATTTTATACATAAGTGGCTGGGACCTACAGTTTAAAGTCGACTCCGAACGATAGATTTTTGAGAAAATTTTCATGGCAATTTTATTTACTTTCAGAGTTTTCTCCAGAAACGTTCTGATAGGAAGTCGCCGAATAAATATTTTTCTATTTTCGTTTTGATATCTGGCCTGGCAGTCGAACCCTGGCTTTACGTCTAATAAGCTAGTACACTACCTACTAGACCACGGCGACCTCGTAAAAAGGAGGCTAAGACATTGAATTACAAACTTCAATGGGTAAAACTGGACACAGCACACAATAAAATTGCGATTTCAGTTATATCAGCGTTGAGATTCATTATAATGCCATAATTAATAGCCAATCGAGTCCATAATAAATTTTACTATTGCAAAAATTTTCATATTAGATAACTCAGTCAAGGATCTCGCAAAATGAGAGCTAGAGAGTGAGGCACTGACACATGGAGTAAAGGATAGTTGGTGCTTTCTTCTTAAAGCCACAGCTCATGTAGAAATTGTTCGACGGAATGCCAAGATTTTAAGTATGTCTTCCTAAAAGGACAGCGGCTTATGAAGCTCGCTATTATGTGATGGATGGCCATTTGATTTAAGAATGATACTGAATCTTTTCTAATTCATATTAATGTCCATCAGAGTCTTAGCAATATTGCATGTACTTCCCCGCTGTCCACCAGATTGTGCCGCCCTGTAATACAAGCATTATCGCTCGCACGTAAGAAACATAATTTAATTTGAAGTATTTCAATAGGAACCTGTACAGCTGAATGACATTTCTAGCGATCAGTCAAAAAAATCACAAAGTCTTTGCATGATAAGAGATGGAAACTGACACATGACAAGAACATTCAGAAACTATTTGCCGGAATCGTAGAATCGGATTTGCAAAATTGCAGTAAGAAATTGTGCAGCTGAATGACATTTTTATAGCAGATTTCTCGATCAATTAAAGTAAAGCATTTTGTACATTGAAGAAGAGAAAGTTTTTACCTTATTTTAAAGGTCATACAATGAGTCTTATGGTTTCTTACTAGATTAACCACATGCATACATTAATTATTAACCACTAGAACCCTTTAATCAGTATCATGGCCGGGCTTCTCACGCCACCTATGTTGGTATACATTAACTAAAGCCGTAATTGTATTTTTCCTTTATATGAAAATGATGAAAATCTAAACTCTAATGAGATTTATCAGGATTATTAAAGAATTTCTAAAAATAAAAATCAAAGAAAAAATAAAAGAAGGCGCCTTCAACTGTGTTATAGAATTAATCAAGGTTGCCATTCCATTTCCATTCATAACTTCCGTCAAATAACTTGTGTTTCACCTTGTGGTACATACAGATGTACTAGATCAAATGCTTGCTTAATAATTTCAATAATAATGCCCTATGCCGTACAACCAAAAATTTTTTTAATGAAAACTTAAGCTTACATGATCTGTTATCAACACTTTGTACTTTAAAAAGCATAAATTCGTACTGGTTTTTTTCTTTTTAGAATTAAAACACAGAGGAGGGCGATGGGGGGTAGTAGATAAATATGTGGTTTTATTTCATACTCTTGCTCTATACATAGTACAGTACAGTTTTGTACGCCCTCGCTTGGGTTTCTTTTTTTTTTGCAAACTCTTTGGGTTATCCCATAATACAGAAGAAAATTCAGGCATGTTTGCATATTCTTTGCTTTTACATAACCACTTACACACATATACACACACACACACCAATATAAACGTACGATACATACTCATATACAAACACTTACACTTATAACAACGAGCCGACGACCTTTGCCTTTGAGTGTTTGTCATTTCATGGCCTCGTTTTGTTTGCATCCTTGTTTGTTTATTGTGCTTGTATGAGGATAATTGTGTTACAACAGAGCAACAGCAACAACAACAACAGAAACAGAAACTACTACAGCCATGACAAAAACAAAACCCATCACTTTCATAGGCCTGAAGTATGAGAGAGGCTATAGAAAACAGCAGAAAAACGAACGAAAAAGAATTGTTGCGCTTCCTCTTCATACAAAACAAAACAAAACACAACACGAACGAACAAACGAACAGCTCAAGTTATGCAAAGTAAACATGCCGTTATGATGTTGATGTTTGGTTTGATGATGATGATGATGCTGCTGCTCCTACTTTCCGTAAAATTTCGTTTTTTCACTTTCTCTTTTTGCTTTATTCGTTGGTTCGTTTGTGATATAATCGTACAAGATGACATTGCTGCTGTTTTCCCCTTTCATTTAATGTTGTTGTTATTATTATTGCTGTTGCTGTAAGATTGTGTTGTCAAATGAATATAGTTGTTGTTGTTTTCTAACTGTAATACTTGCTTTCTACTAATGATACAAGTTGCACAATTACATTTAACAAGTTTTAACTTTGCTTTCTCTAGCTGTAATTAGTGGTTTTTTTTGTTTCGTTCGTTACTCTTCTCGCTTTCATTCTCTTGCTCTTGCTGTTGCTCTTGCTGTTGCACTCTTTTGTCATTTGATTGTAATTCTAAGCAAAAGTTGCTAATTTAGCTAGTTTTTCCCAATAGGATTTACTAGTTTTTCTGGTTTTTTCTGTGTTTTTATTTAAATGCTATGCTGCTATGTGAAGGGGGAGTGTTATTGTAGCTGTTGTTGTTGTTTATATTTGTTTAATTTTTAATGCGTCTTATATTTTATATATTACAGCAGCAACAAAAACAACTACTTACTACAACAGGAAAAATAAACACATTTTGCATAAGCTATAGCGAGAATAAAAAGGAATCCGCAGTTAAGGGTTTAAGGTTATGAAAGAGGAAAGATAGGGTGGCTAAATAATTAATGCGGTAATAAAATTAAAAAACCCAGGTTTTGTATGTAATACGCACAATTGTTACATTTTAAAAGCAAAACTTAATTTCATTATACAACACTAAATTAACTGCGTAAGAAGAGGGCATATTTCTTAGCAACATTTCATAGAAAACAAAAGGGAACGGCAAGGAACTATTCTCTCTTCCGACAACATCATCTTAACCCTTCGTGACACACACTTTTAGCTTTTCACATTCGTACCACACTGGACCTGACCAAACCCCGTATAAATGTTAGTGTATTTGCATAAGCTAACATTATTTTTTTATGTAGATAATTTTAAAAACGGTTTAAATTGCATCAAATTATAACTTAAACTTCAGGTGGTTCATTAATTTCATTTCTTATTTGAATTTTATAAAGTTTTTAATTCATAAAGAAATATAATTAGAGTACATTGAGTCAAAATTTGTCATGTTGTCAATCTACTTTAGAATGTTGCTGACACACAGCATTTGAACATTTTGAACAGAAGAAACGAGTCTTTCAGCGAATTTTTTCACTTCCGGTTGCGAATTCTATACAAGATTTCCTTTACTCTAGGGTATAAGCACCTCTTTTGGCAGTTATTATTTTGTTTATATCAAATGAAAACAGAAATTCACAGAGTGGATGTAGTAGAACCAAAATGGAATAAATTCGTTTATATTATTCAACTTACTTTTATGGGCTTTCCAAGAACAGATTCTATAGCCGAACGAGTACTAAATTGACCAATAACATAAGTGTTACTCATTCGGTTTTCGATATTTGGGAAAACTAAAGAATTAGACAACGTGTTCAAAAAATTGTGTATATATTGTGAAAATTTCGTTTTCCCTCGGTATGGAAACAATTGATCGTCAGTGGTTATACTCTCATGCGGACTATAATTCTTCGCAAGATTTTCGTTGCGAAAATTCCATATATCTTGAATAGGCGCAGCTTTGTCTTCGAGTAATCGAAATGATCGTGTTCTTCCGTCGTCAAACCGAATGTATCTGGTCAGGGATATAAATCGATGAAGAGACATTGCGGCCCTGAATATAGGTAAATTGTCAGTAAGCCACAAAACCCGTGGATTTTGAATGTTATTATGTGAAACTCCCATTGCTAAAAGAATACCGATGAAAGCGTATAATTCGTCTACTTTTAGATCCTTCCAAACACTTGGTTTTTTATTTACATTTGCAGTATTCCATTTATTGACTGCGTCTCTTCCATATCGATTTGTTTGTAATAGAACCATGTCCGTAATATTTGGTGTAAAAAATTTTTTGAAAACTTCAAGTGGAGTAGAGGTTTGTTCTTTAGATCCAGCTTGAAAACGCATCACATTATGTTGACGAGTTCGGACACCACTGGTCGGCTGGTTTTTATTCCATATGTTGGCATATTTTCCAATGAAACAATTATTATTCTCTTCACCTATTTCAGAACCGCAGTCTTCCTTCTCTTCATCACTGTCGTTTTCTACATTTGGTTCAATTACCAAATCATTTTCAATGTCCGATCCGTCATCTTCGTATAGCAAGTAATCTTCATCATTTTCATCCAAAAATTGATCATCTTCTTCATGCTGTCCGGCTTCCTCATTAGCTCTTTCACGCTCCAAGTCATTTGCCAAAGCCTCGGCAATTCTGGTGTACAAATCCGTATCGAAGTTACTAGAACATCACGTATTGAAAATAAATTCTAATTCATCATTCATTTTTTAAAAATTTTCAATTTTAACACTTTTTTAGAAAAAATTTCTCATAAACACTTTGAAAGTTCGCGTCGAACTAAAACAAAACATTCAAAGACTGCTTCGATTAAAAATTTATAACGTTTAAAAAGTGGGTCTGGCCAGACCCACTGTGGTGCTAATATGACATAGGTTTCAAAATATCCTTCTAACTCCTTTGTAAATTACTTTATTCACCACCAGAAAGCCAAGAGAATTTCAGAAGGGTACCTGAAAATTCAAATCTCTAGCCATATTGCAAACACGCTTAAAATGCAAAATAATTTGGAAAAGGTCTGGCCAGACCCATGACTGTGACGAAGGGTTAAAAAAAAAATATAAAATTTAAAAAAAAAAATGTGAAAAGGAAAAGGCATTTATTACACGCACACATGCTGAATGTGTGTTCAGAAACTACTTGGGAAAAATTATTGTAAATTTAAAAGGGGTTTTCCAAAGACAAACGGTGATACGCAGGCCTATTGACAGTCAAGCAAAATAAAAATAAATGCGTAGCATATGTAATTATGTAAAAAATTATGGGCAAATATACACTAATACCCCGGTTTGCATCGCTAATAGGGCCTGAAGAAACGTGACGCAAAACGAAACACGATTTTCCATACATTTCTATTGATTTTCATTTAATTGATTCTGAGATTCAGAATTTTAGCTGAAAAAATTGATTTTTCAATAAAAAAATATTTCATTTACTAACGACCTACTACTTGCAACCATCAGACAACATAAATACATATGTATGTATGTATTTACCTTAGACTTAAACGGGAAATCCCCTTTTTCTGTTTTGGCTTTGTACAAGCATTTTCATATTAACGACGCAAACTGAAACAAAACCGACGCAACTTCCAAGTCACAGAAATTTTAAAAAGACGCAATTTCGAATTTGCGCCGGATTTAAAGGGGAAATCCCCTTTTTCTGTTTTAGCTTTGCACAAACATTTTCATATTAACGATGCAAATCGAAGCACTAACGACGCAACTTTGAAACATGCGATGCAAACTGAAACAAAAACGACGCAACTTCAAAGTCACAGAAATTTTAAAAAGACGCAACTTCGATGCAGACGCAGAACGAGTCGACGTACACCCGGGTATTAGTGTATAAGCATTCAAGGGAGTCTTGTTAAAGAAAATTGAAGTTCTTTTCTTTTAGATTTTTAATAAATAAAGTGGGCACCAAAAGGGTACAAGGGAAGAAGGGAACTGACTTAGTTCTGTCTTTAAATCGCATGGCCATCCAATGCCTAGTGTCGATGATTATCACGGACCATTCTGCTTTTGTTAAGCATATTATATTACTTAGCATTCCGGCAAATAGATTCTGAGGAAACTGTGGTGTTCATGTGTCACTGCAAAGACTTTCTGACTTTTTTAAATGGGATCTATAAATACCATTTAGCTGCATTGTTTCCTACAGAAATACTTCAATTTAGAGTCTGTGGCTCTTACAATTATGGGGAGGTTTAGTCTCATTGGAGTCGGTAATGTACATGCCATGTTGCTAGACTAACCTGGACGTAAATATGAATTGGAAAGGACTCTGCTTCTTCGTTGAATTGATTAGCATTCGATCACAAAGGCTACTGTTTCTTTTGGAAGACATGGCGAAAATCTTTGTATTCCATCGAATGATTTCTGTATGAGCAAAAGGTCTGAAGACGAATAAGTGAAAATCATTCAATTCATGTGTTAGAGTCCCATACTATTGTCATAAACTGATGGAGGCTTTCCAGCCCCCATTTTCAAATATCTTTGATTAATCTCTCTATTATGGAGATTTTTGCAAAAGCAAGATTTCTAGTTAAGGTTTGATGCCAGGCTTGAATACTGGTTGTGATATCACAATGGAAATAATTGGGATATCTTACTTCAAATGGGCTGAGCTACATTTTCTGATCTCACCTTTTTAGAAAGTCTTAACAAAAATAAAGTAAAGAAATAAAAAAAAGGGCTTAGAAGAGATGCGTATTGACTGCTTTGTAAAACGCAAAAGGTGGAAAAATGTATTATTTGTAGGAGATTGATTGAAGGCCTTTAATTTTATGAATTCGAACAAAGGCTATCACCTTCTCTGTGGCTTCATATGAAGCGCTTTAACTGCAACACTATGCCAGCTCTTTATTACATTCTCAATATTGTTGCGACGGGAAAATCAAGGTACTGTGGTCTTGCTTTTTTACATCGCCTAACATTAAAATTATAAACAGAAGCTATGAAAGAAAAACAATCCAATAAACAAACCTTCTTAGAAATTATTGTACTGCTTAATAGAACAATAAACACCACCATAATAATACGGTAATCAAGTAAACAAAAAGACACAAACAAATGGGTACAATAATAAATGTAAACAACGATGTTTACATTTATAGAGACTACGAGAAGGCGAAGTCATAATAATTCGTGTTCAAAAAAATGCATTAGACTGTTTATATTACCATATAAAAGGCCAAGTAAAGCAGGCAACAGAGTTAGTAAAAAATCACTCAGCCTTGTGTGAAGATGCGGTGTGTTTGAAAAGAGTAATCATGGTTTGAAAATCGCCGTTACAAAGATTTGGCGTAATTACTACTATTACTGCATATGCAAAGAGTATAAACAGATGAAAAGAAAACAAAGAAAAGCAATTGTTGTTGTTGTTCCAATCTCAGGTCAGACATCAAAACGAAAAATATTTCTTCGGCGACTTCCTTTCAGCAGATTTCTGGCAAAGGCTCTGAGAGTAAAAATTGCTATGAAAAGCTTCTCAAAAATCTGTCGTTCGGAGTCGACTTTAAACTGCAGGTCCCGCCACTTATGTATAAAAATTAACACACACAACATAAGTGGTGTGAGAAGCTAGGTCGTAATCCTGACTGTAGAGTTATAATGGTCAATTATGTATATATGTATGCATGTATAATAATACGGTAAACAAGTAAACAAAAATACACAAACAAATGGTACAATAATAAATGTAAACAACGATGTTTACATTTATTGAGACTTTGTCTTCAAAAACTTTCATCAGAGTGTTTACATTGCCATATAAAAGGCCAAGTAAAGCAGGCAACTGAGTTAGTAAAAAAACCAGTCAGTCTTGTGTGAAGATGCGGTGTGTTTGAAAAGAGTAATCATGGTTTAAAAATCTGCGTTACAAAGATCTAGTGTACAGTTGTGTGGTAATTATTATTGTTAATGCAAGGTGTATAACCAGAGGAATAACAAACAAAGCAATTGTTGTTGTTTACATAAAGTTGTGAACAGTGGACACACAGAATTCGTGCGAATAATAAAGAATTTTAATTACATTTTAATCCATGTTTAAAATGTTTTTAAAAGGTAAAAACGTAATAATATTGAAGAGCTTCTGTTAACAAATATCAAATTTACTTTATCTTATCACTCTGCTTGATTTCAAAAGATTTTTGTTGGTATTTAAGTAAGTGTTGCACGTACTTTTGATTTCGGATTTATTAAGTCTTTTACGTTTCGTTAATATTTGATTAATTTTTAATTTTTTTCTTTTTTGCTTTAATTCTTTTCACTTTCAATTCGTGTGTCGCTTTTTATTACAGTTTTAAAAGTTTTCTTTCTCATCTCCTTTCATCCAGTTGCAGCTCAGTTTTCAGATCATACAGCCTCAAATAAGAAGGAGGAAAAACTCTCCACTTTAAGTTTCTGTGCTCTAATAAAAAAAAAGAGAAGCCAAGTTTATTACGTCGTACGTATGTGTTAAGTTGGGTAAAACGTTTGTAATTTTCATTTCCTTAGAAACTCATCTCATCGCAACACATCACATTTGGGAATTAAAATCGAAAATAAAAGTGTTTCATCACACAAAATGAAACCGAAACTGAAACTGAAACTAAAGAAATTTTTGTATGTCTTTTGCACCTTACTTTTCAATTTTTCACAAATTTATTTGAGTTTTTCTTTAATTTTTCTTCAACAACCCCCTCATTTGTCGGTGTTTTTAAAAGAGGGTAAAGAAAAAAAAGGATTAAATTTGCATTTGGGGTTAAAAAGTTAAATCGCTTTTCTTCATCTTTAGATTTTAATTAAGCTTTGATTAAACAGAAATTAAATTGTCATAAAACCAATGAAGAAGGGGAGCGGGAGAGAGTATATGAAACTGTTTACAAAAGTATTTTCAACATTTTAATTTCACTGTTCTTGAACAGAAGCACTTTTTTTTAAGGAGATTTGTTCAAAAGAACAAATTCCCAAGGAAATTCAAAAATAATTAAAAATTTATTTAAAGAGTGACATAAAAACATGTGAGAAGATTTAAAAAGTTAATAAAATTACTGGGGTTGATTGGGAATAAGAGAAAAAAAAAATGGTCATTACCATCCTTTAATCAGGATTACAAATCGAGCTTGTTGTGGGTGAGTTAATAAGCGGAGGGACCTACAATTTAAAGTCGACATCGAACGACCAATTTATTGACAAACTTTTCATTGAAATTTTATTTAATTTTCAAAGTTTTTGCCTAAAATCTGTTTTCTTATTTCGGTTTTCCGGTGGATATATCTGACCTGGGGTTTGAACAGTATGTCAAATACAACTACCTGTTAGACTGACTATAGACAGTCGATTACGCCTTGATTTAGTTTCATAGTCTCATAGGCTTTAGTCTCTACGTCGAATGATTTCCGAATCAAGTATCTGTCTCTGCTATTCGAACGATATGGCCGAGCCAGCGCTGCACAATGTCTATGTCGTTGAGAAACTCACGGAGTTCATTATTGCATCGGTTACGAAAATCATTACCAATTCACAATGGACTGAATACCCTCAAGTAGTAATAGCATCTAAGGTTATACACTGTGAAGAAGCATAGAGAGGATGAGCAATTTGTTGTCGTCAATATCATATGCCAGATACTTTCATTGTTAATATTTTCCTCTTGACTAGATTTATTTACTTACATAGTTAATTAGTCATTACAACTCTTTAATCAGGATTACGACTTAGTTTCTCACACCACTTATGTTCTGTGCATTAATTTTATTCATAAATGGCGGGATTTACAGCTTAAAGTCGACGCTGAACGACAAATTTTTAAGTAGTTGCCGTAGTCTAGTGGGTAGTGTGTCGGCTTATTAGACTTAAGGTTAAAGTTTAAACCCCAGGTCAGACATCAAAACGAAATTTGGGAAAAAATATTTCTTCGGCGACTTCCTCTCAGCGGATTTCTGGTAAATAAAATTCCGAGAGTAAATAAAATTCCCATGAAGAAAAGATTTATTTAGAGACTATATAAGCTTTTGTTACGATCTGAATGACAGCAATAAATCGTTGTTTCGCTACTCATAAGCACTTATAAAATTTTGAATATGAGTGAGTCATCGATTTTTGAAATTTAACTATGTACTCTAATGCATTCGTACTCACTACAACGTTGATTTATAAGTACCGGAGGTTGCAGTGAGTATGCGTTCAATATTAACAAAGCATTCGAAATCTGTTTGATTCATAAGCGTACTCATTCATAGATTCATAACTTAAGAAAAATACTTATAAGCCTTAGTTGTTGTTGCATTTACTAACAAAAGAAAAAGATAATGCCTAAGCAAAAAAGACAGAGCAGCAAGCAAAGCAAATACACAACATTTTAGTGAGTATCTTAGTGTTCGTACGCGAATCATATTGATTTAATCTGATTCGTGTATATGTTGAGTTATGGAGAATCGACACTCAATAACATCATACGTTTTGTTAAGTATGAATATGATGATAAGTACTTTAAACTTAAAATATGAGTAGAGGAGGTTGCATGATATTAAAATAAGTATGAATGTGTCCGTATAAGTATCTAAAATTATTAGTATGATTCGATTCCTTTCATTTTTTTGAATACCCAAGCGTATGAGTGTTGAAATGCTAGAGAAAATGAGTGTTAAATATTAAGTACACGCACGCTTGAATGCTGTCTATTAAACAAAATAATTTCGTTTTGACTTGCATAGAACAGGGTATTCGTGAAAATGTGTTAAAATTTGATTTTTTCAAATGTCATGGAAAAAATTTTTTTATATATTCCTTCCTACTATGCCATTAACACAACATAGAGGAACCTTTAGGCGAAAGTCACCAAAAGTGTGTATTATTCTCAGGAAAACGATCCCATTTTCCATTGTAGTTTAACGTGTTTATTGAAACAATAAAACCTTTCTGCTCTGGAGATGTATTTTTCGGCAGGCTTCCATCCTAATAATTGATAACATCCATGGCCACGTAAATATCAATAAACTGCATACGCATTTAAATAATTACGGTGCAGACTTTACTCACGCTGAAAATATGTACTTGCTGTGATTCATATTGAAACAAAATATTATACACTAAACGTCATAAGTGAGTCAACACCCACTATAAATTTTATTTTAAATTTTCGATTATAAAAAATATTTTTGGAGCACAACAATAATTTTGTTTTTTTATAAGTAATAAATTCATACATAAGTGGCCATTACAACCCTTCAGCCAGGATTACGACCTAGCTTCTCACACCACTTATGTTGTGTGCGTTAATTTTATTTATAAGTGGCGGGATCTACAATTTAAAGTCGACGCCGAACGACAGATTTTTGAGAAGATTTTCATGGCAATTTTTTACTCTCAGAGTCTTTGCCAGAAGTCTGCTGAAAGGAAGTCGTCGAAAGAAATATTTTTCGTTTTGATGTCTGACCTGGGATTCGAATCCGGGCCTTTTGTCTAATAAGCCAACACAATACCCACTACACCACGGCGACTTAAACGTTTTTATTTTTGAAAACTTATTCGACTATTCCCATTTACTTTTTTCGTTATTCCAAGAAAATGAATTATTTCAGTAGTGTTTACATAGTTTTGGCGCTAAGTGTATGTATATCTAGTATTAAAAAAGTTAAGTAGAATCGAATCATACTCATAATTTATGCATTCATACTTATTTTAATATCATGGAACCTCCTCTACTTATATTCAAAGTTTGAAGTGTACACATCATGCTTCATAGTTAACAACATATCGCTCCTTTATTGCAACATAGTCATATTCTTATATTTAAAAAAAATTAAAAATTTGTGGTTACTTAAGCAAAACTGTTCTTTTAGACCTTCTGTACATTTTGTAAAAAATATCAGTTTTATATTTCAAGCTAAGCGAAGTTATAGCAAAAAGTTTTTGCGGCAATTAGATCATAGGACTTACAGTGATGAGCAGAAGTGAGTGCATGTTCACAATACTGAGTTTCGTCATCCACAAAAACAAAATTCTACAAGCAAATACAAAAAACAAATTAATTTTAATTCTTTATTTTATTCTTAACAAATAGTAGTAAAAAAACAATAATTAATGAAATGAATTCAATGAATTTGAATGAAAAAAAGAAAATAACCCACATAAACTCAATTTTGCACGTTCCAAGAAAATTCAAGAAACTAACCCAATTTCAATATTTTGTCCATAGACCCTTATTAGAAATAGCTTGATTTATGCGGTTTGAGATGCTTTCTGCCAAACGAACAATAACATCTTTCGGAATTCGATTCCATTTCGCATTTATACGATCCCAAAGTTTGACTATATTTGTTGGGGCTGTTTCGTACTGTCCGAGCCGGATTTTCACGAATGGCCAAAGATTTTCAATCGGATTGAGGTCGAGACTTTGTGCCTGCCATTCCATCAATTGAAAATTATGTTTCCCGCCCCATATCTTTACAATTTTTGCTGAGTCCTTTGGATCACCATCCTGTTGAAAAATAATTTCTTATTCGGGATAAGCACATTTGTCTGTAAAATTCGGAAGATGGGTTTGCAGAATCTTTAGATAGTCTTTTTTCGCAAAATACCATCTACCAAATATAGAGGGCCAACATGCCACCATATTAAGCATCCCCAAACCATTATATTTTCACCGTTATGTCTAATAGTTTGTTTCACATGGTATCTTTGAGCACGTTCCCTGGATCTGCACTAGAAGTACTGCTTTCCATCTTACTGAAAGTGGTTACATTTGGACTCATCCGACTAGATAACACGTTTCCAAGCAGATGGATAACACGTTCCAATCAGTACTATTATCGAAGACCCGGGGAACGTGTTCAAGGATGCTATGTGAAGCAAACTATTAAACATGGCAACGAAAATATAATTGGTTGCGAATGCTTAACATGGTGGCATGTTGGCCCTCTATATTTAGTAGATGGTAGCAAGCGAAAAAAGAGTATCTACAGATTCTGCAAACCCATCTTCCGAATTTTATGGGCAAATGTGCTCATCCTGAATAAGAAATTATTTTTCAACAGGATGGTGATCCGAAGCACACAGCAAAAATTCTAAAGATATGGGATGGAAAATAAAAATTACAATTGATGGAATGGCCGACACAAAGTCTCGAAGCACAAAATAAGAATGATTCGGGTACGAACAGTAAAATACTTACTGCTCTGCTTGATACTCTGTCTTCGAATCATTTGTGAGTATTATAGGAAGTATTTTTCTAAAGTTAAGAATCTAAATCCATAGGAATATGAATCAAACATATTTTGGAATGTGGTATGAGTTTGATGTCAATGTTGTACTCATACTCATTGCAACCTCCTGTACTTATAAATCAACGTTATAGTGTGTATGAATAACTCAGAATACATAGTTAAATTACAAAATTGTTGAATCATTTATATTCAAAATTTCATGAGTGCGTATGAGTAATGATAAAACAATTCATTGCTGATCTCTAAACTATATCAGCTCCTATGAGTCGATCGCTCTCTAGGCAATAATTTTTATGTTTTTCCAATTCCCAATAGAAAGTGTTTACATTTCTTTAATAGAAAATGTATTGAAGCAGAGACTAAAAAAAAATACAATAATCCGATAGAATTATTCCCTTCTTTTCATTCCATGAAATACTCAAAAAAAAATTTTTGGGATCATGTAGCCCCTTATTTAAATAGTAACACCGAAGCTTCTTCTTCTGTATCAATTTTATTACGTACTCATCCATCTACTGTGGTCGTATTTCTGTTTAAAGATTAAATAAAACTTAACTTAACAATTCCATTGAAAAAATATTCCCATAAAAAATTTTACCAAAAAGAAAAACAAAATAAAAAATTCAAATTGATTACAGAAATTACAGACAACAACAACAAAAAAATATTTTCCATCATAATCTGACAAAATCTTATTCCAGGAAATTGTAAGAAACAAAAAATTCGTCCACGTTTGTCAAGTAATTACAGCATCAGCGAAAATATCCATCGAATTTTCAAGGAATTTCAAATAGGTTTTTTTCTTTTTTCCCATTTTCTCTTATAGTGTAGTACTTAAAGGTAGTACACGAAGGTACTTTTCTTAAAGTACTTTTTTCTTTGGGCATAAGTAAATAAATTTAATAATCGTGTCCCATCTTGTTGCTGCTTGAAGGAAAAAAAATTAAGAAATGAAACAACAAAAGATTTTTATAAACGTTTAAACAAAAGAAAAGGGTGGGTTCAGAAGAGCTTTCTTTTTGAAACTTGAATTCACCACAAATTCCAAATAATGCAGGAAACAAACTTGTTTACAAATTATTGTAATGCTTAATATAGTAACAAACACTGGCATAAAAAATGGTAAACAAAAATACAACAACAAACACTGCAAGAATAAATGTAAACAAAATACACAAACAACAATAATAAACGTAAACAATGATGTTTTGATTTCGAGAAGACAAAGTCATGAACATTCACCTTCAAGAAAATTCATCAAACGGTCTACGTTGCCATATAAAAGGCAAGACAAAGCAGGCAACTGAAAAAAATAAAATTGCAGTTAGTCTTGTGTAAAGACGCGATGTGTTTGAAGAAAGTAATCATGGTTTGAAGAGCTCCGTTATAAATATCTGTCGAACATTTGTCTACGCATTGTTATCATTTATTCAAACGATATAAACAGAGAAATAACAAAGAAAAGCATTGGTTGTTGTTTACATCAAGTTGTGAACAGTGGCACACAGAATTGTGTAAATAATATAGAATTTTAATTAAACATTAAATTTATTTTTATTTTATCATATTTTAAAGGTTTTTTTTCCGAACGTCCCCGGCCACTCACTAAACCACCCTCACCCGACCGCGGAGAACTCGACCCCATTACGTAGGGACACGTACATACTACAGCAATAAGGAAAAAAATATTACAATATATTTGATAGGTGCTTAACCTCATTCTTCCCTGTTGGAATGGTGGCATCAAATGATAATTGAATAAACTACTGAATTTCCAGCAAGGCCTTAGCTGATTGCCTTGGATTAAAGCCACACGATAGAGTAATAAATATCAAATAAAAGTTCTAGTTGAAGTTGCCTTAGTTTAGCAGGCCTATTAGACAAGAGGTTGTAATTCAAAATTAATTTAAAATTTTTGTTTTTTATAAAACTCCAGCACTTGATGTGTTACTCTGTCATCTTATTGAAATTCTTCTTGGAAAAAAGTTTGTCTTCCTGGTATCTGGTATCTGGTGTGTAATAATATTTTAGTAAATAACTAAATAACTAAATAACTGTATAAACAAATAAGTAAATGAATGAATAAAAATAAATTCCATTATAAAATTACCGCAATCACTAACGTTTACATTTCCTTCTCACATCACCCACGCCACCTCTTTGTATTTTGTTTGCCTTCATTAGCAATATACAGGATAACAGAGATTTTAGTTCCATAAGTTATGATGATGTTTGGCGACAACATTAGTATACGCACACGTATACACAAGCAAAAAAAGTTTTATAAAAAAAATTTTTTACATTTTTTTTCTCTTCACTTTACATTTTGCCTTGAAAACTTACTTCAATATGAAGTAACACTGACATCCATATCCCAGTATGTGTATACACGCGATTATAGAAAGACAAAAATAAAAAGGAAGAAAAACAAATACAAACACGGATATTCATAAGTATTCCGTTATTTAAGCTAAATTCTTCATGGACTTATGTAGACCCACTATCCTTCTCACATACAAACGTACACGCTTACATAAGAACAATGCCATACAATGGCGCGGCTACAGTTCGAAAAGTTAATGTTTTTTAAATATTTTTAAGCTCCTTTACAGCTACAACGGAAAATGGGCATAATTATTACAAGGTCGCATTAGTTATGCATGAAATTAAAGGTGAATGAAGGATTTTTAAAAAAATCTAGGATCATTCCTACCCATGTAGTACATTGTATTACAACTAGAATAAATTTAAAAATTAATTAAAAATTCTTTATTATTCGCACAATTCTGTGTGCCACTGTTCGCAACTGGATGTAAACGACAACAATTACCTTTTCTGTTACTCTTTTGTTTATACCCTTTGCGTAAACAATAACAACTGCATACATAATTCGTCATTACAATCCTTCAGTCAGGATTATTGACCTAGTTTCCCACACCACTTATGTTGGGCGTATTAATGTTATACATAAGTTGCGGGTCCTATAGTTCGAACGACATATCTTGTTGAGAAATTTTTCATTGCAATTTTATTTACTCTCAGAGTTTTTGGCAGAAATCTCCTGAGAGGAAATCGTTGAAGATTTTGTTTTAATATCTAGGGCTCAAAGCCTGGTTTTACGTCTAATAAGCCAACACATTACCTACTAGACTACAGTGACTTCATAACAACGGCAATAGCAACTACTAGAAGATTATTCGACAATTGTTTCTAATGGGGATCTTCAAGCCACGATTACTCTCTTCACACACACTCTGTCTTCACACAAAACTGACTGAATTTTTACTGACTCACTCGCCTTCTTTGCGTTGCTTTTTATATGGCAACATAAAAAATTCGATGAATGTTCTTGAAGACGAACGGCCATGACTTTGACTTCTCGCTATCTTTATAAACATAAACGTCTTCGTTTACGGTTATTCTTGTAGTATTTGTTGTTATATTTTTGTTTACTTTCTTATCATTTTTTCTTTTGCTTGTGTTTGTTGTTGTAAGTCGCCGTTGTCTAGTGGGTAGTGTGTTGGCTTATTAGACAAAAGGCCCGCGTTCGAATCCCAGGTCAGACATCAAAACGAAAAAATATTTCTTCGGCGACTTCCTCTCAGCAGATTTCTGGCAAAGACTTTGAGAGTAAAAATTGCCATGAAAAGCTTCACAAAAATCTGTAGTTCGGAGTCGACTTTAAACTGTAGATCCCGCCACTTAATGCATAAAATTAACGCACACAGCTTAAGTGGTGTGAGAAGCTAGGTTGTAATCCTGACTGAAGGTTTGTAATGGCCAATTATGTTATGTATGTGTTTGTTGTTGTATTACGCAATAGGGTAATTTGTAAACAAGTTCATTGTTTTCGTTGTTGTAGTTTTAGTTTTTAATTTTAGCGTTAAACGATGGAAAAGCAAAACAAAAGTATCTAGTTTTACCAGGTTCTGGGAATCAGTAAAGACCTCTACAGGAAGGGAGTAACACATACGAATAGACCTACCGGCTAAAGAACGAATACGCTCTGTAACACATTCTGCGATCCTCTGGACGATTGATATAGAAAAGGATGTGAGTTACGTGACAGACTTGGATTTCATAAACAAGACCCCTTATTTTCTTCCATTCCGATATGGAGTCAAAACCAATTGATATTGGAGTCTCAACAATAGAAAGGTTGTGCCAAAGTTTCAGTTTCAATCTAGCCATCAATTTTCATCATTTATTCAAAGTTTATGTTATCGACAAGTAGAGATGTGCGGCATATTGCTACTCAGATTACGGCCGATAACTATACTTTTGATAAAGGCAAGGAATTTATTTATCTTAGCTCCGCCGTTACCACCGGGAAAATATTAGTCTGGAGATCAAACGCAGGATTACTCTTGCCAACAGGTGCTACTACGGCCTCAATAGGTAATTGAGAGTAGCTGAGACCTCACTCCTACGACAAAACTAATATTCTGCAAGACGCTCATCCTACTACGTATAAAATCGATCGCAATATAGAATTATGGACTAACATTTATGGCTTCAAGAAATTAAAGTTTTAATTGAAAAATAGAAAAACAAAAGAAATTCAATTTACAAGAAGCACTTATAGATAGAGGACTTACTCAATATTTTCTTAAGTTTTTTTCTTTTTTACATCCTTTAAGCAGTTATTGGATGGAAGCTATTTAAAAGAGGTATACAGTTAAAGCGATTTCCTACATCCGATGCTTGGCTCTGTGACTATACACGTTGAACTAAGGAATACGAACCTTAAGGATGAAATTTTTGGTTGCTCAGATATAATGCCAAAGGACTTAAGAAAACTATTCTGTAAAGCAGAATGCTTTCAAATTGATTGGATTTGATGAATTAAACCTTATGCTTTAAGACTGAATTACTCATTATAACTATTTAGTCAGGATCACAACCTAGCTCCAAACATCTATGATCAATGAAAAGGTTGCACTTCGCATCCCTTAATTGTGTGCCATAATTTCTCAACAACTTCTGGCAAACAATTGCATTAGAAGACTGTTCATCCCTCCCCTTACCTACATTAATTACTTTCATCCTATATCCTTTATTTCCTTCCTTCCTTGCCTAAGGACATTGTACAATTGCTCAATTTCGAGCTCCGGGTACTGTACTTGTCTTAATCGATAAGTACAAGTCCTCTAACCTAACCTTCTCCTACCAACCATGTTGTATGTATTAAATTTTGTCCATGATTGATGGGAACATCAACGGTGCTCCTTTCACCAGCATCTCAGCCTTTTCTTATAGTCAGGTTGCGATAAGAGCTCTATCGTGAATAATTGTAGGATCGCTAGGGCATGTCGCTGCTGTCATGAGCTTCTTTCTAAGCGCTTCACCATTGTCTCACTGGTGTGGGTACCCGGGCAAAAGCTGGAGCGCTTCTTCTGGAAACCTTTCCATTGAATTAGGTATGCCGCTTGCCTCGGTCATGTTGGACATTATGTGGAAATTCTTTCGGGACGCCAACCTATCTAGAATAAATTAAAAATTAATTAAAATCCTTTATTATTCGCACAATTGGCGGGGACATCATCGGTGCTCCTTTTATTAACGTCTCGGTATTTTCTCATAGTCAGGTTGCGATAAGATCTCTATCGTGAATAATTCTAGGATCGCTAAGGAATGTCGCCGCTGTCTCTACCTTCTTTCTGAGAGCTTTACCAGTGTCTCACTGGTGTGGGTACCCGGGCAAAAGCTGGAGCACTTCTTCTGGAAACCTCTTCCATTGAATTAGGTATGCCGCTTGTCTCGGTTATGTTGGACATTATGTGGAAATTCTTTCGGGGCGCCAACCTATCCTGGGTCAACGAAGAGTCCTGATATACCGCTAGACTTACCTAGGTCTTGATGGATAGAAGGCGTACCAACCAATTACTTGGTCTTAGTCGTGACGTAATCTTGACTTCAAAGGCCATGCTTAAAGGTCATTGCATCATGGGCAGACACGTGGAAAGAGCGAGGCTCCCATTTAACGACTTCTGCCGTGGTTGCAGATCCACTGAGGAAGAGGAAACTGTTATCCACTTTCTTTGTTAGTACCCGTCTCTTGTTAGATGTAGATATAGATTATTTGACTCCCCATTACTCGTCAAGGATATAGCTTCGTTTATGAAACTTTCTGGCTAGTTTTCCAGTTGACCAACTTCTTCCTCTTCCCCGATTGTGGTTAAACTTGGTCAGCACAGGAACTAAATTCACCTGTGGCATCACGATGGGCTCTTATGCGTTCTCAAGTGAGCTTTGTGACCCCAGAGCTACCACTCAGACCTGGCCTGACAGGCGGGAACTTCTAGGGATGCCAATCGGGAAATCCCGAATCCCAAAAATCCCGGGATTTTTAAAAACTTTTACCGGGATTTTCGGGATTGTGAATTCATATATATTTAGACCCTATAAAAGGTCCTGAAAAAATTGTATATCACTTGAGTTCGATAATCGCATCTCAGTTGAGGAAAACTTTACTTCTAGTAATAAAAAAATATTTGATGGCATCGAAGAAGCAAAGCCTATAAAACGAATTAAATTATTTACATCAGGAGGTGGTAGAGGTGAATATTTACAAGCTGCATACAGCTATCTTGGAACTATTTTACCATCAAATGTCGATTGCGAGAAGTGTTTTTCAACGGCCGGTTATTTTGATAACAAAACTCATTAAATCCTATCAGATCATATGTTAGATGCTTTAATCTTTTTGTTGGAATCCATATAATTTTCTTAAAACAAATAACTGTAATGTACATAATTGGAATACAAATGATTTTGTTAACGAAATATTTTTATTATTAAGAGAAAATCGCGATTTATCCCGTGATTTTTCGGGATTTTTGGATCCCGAATTATCCCGAAATATCCAAGGATTTCGGGATCGGGATTTATGAAATCCCAAATCCCGGAATTTTTAAAAATCAATCCCGTTTTGCATCCCTAGAACTAACACTTTAAAGACGACTCCGAACGTGAGATTTTTTGTGAACATTTTCATGCCACTTCATTGGAAAACAAGTTAATAAAAGAAGATTTTTTTTAAGTTCGCTGTTCGATGCCACAAATTGGAACCTTGAAAGAGATTTTATTTTAAATAAAACTTCATACAATTTTAAAACTTTCCAAGAATATTACATGGCGTATGAGTATTATTTATAACTCATACGTACACGTATGCACTGCATATGCTTTAGAAAAAAAAGTGAAAATAATTTTCTTTCTGTTTTTTTGCTCAGTAACTTTACATTGCAATTGAATATTGTTTTTCAAGGTTACACGATCGAAAGCCATCATTAAAAATAAAATTGAAATTGAAGAATGTAAACTTAAAACACATGAAATAAAAAACGTGAAATATAATCGTACTCGTAATTGAACTTGTTTTTGTATTTTTTCTGTTGAAACCAAAAATTTGCTATCCCTGCAAAGGTTTTTAATAACAGAACGAAGAGGAAAATATCGTTTTCATCACATCAACAACAGACACAATAGCAGCTACAATAGGTGGAGATTTAAATTTTCCATCGCCTTGACAAGTCATAACAGTTCGGCTCAAGCCATCAACATGTTATGCTGCCTTTTGTTTTTCTCTCACGTTGGTTGGCTGATTTCCCTCAATTTCTCTTCTCTTTTGTCTTAACTCTTATGGTTTAACATAACAGTTTTGCACTTTAAGCTACTGATACTCGTATCAAGCAACTAACGAGCCAAATACTGCTTGCTTTACTGTTTATCAACAAAAATGTTAGTGTGTGTGTATGTGTGTATGTCTTTTTAAGAGTGCGTGAGAGGACTTTTATAAGAAAAAAAATGTTTGTGTACGTACAAACATAAGTGGAGCAATAAATATGTGTGAGTATGTGTGATTTACAAGAATATTGTTGTGTAGGTCAAATAAAGTTTTCTATTGTGTTGTTATTGTGTCGTTGTTCTCTCTCTCTAGACCTCTCGCTTTCTTTGTTTACTTTTATTAAGAAAAAAAAATTAAAAAAGCCATCTAGACAGGGTAGAGAGAAAATAAGACAAACAAACAAGACATTTTTATCGTGTCTTCTATACATACAGTTTGTCAAAAATATCTTTGCACAGACCAAAAAAATTTTAAATTTGATCTTCATTCAAGAATTCCAACAACAAAATCTTTAGATAATTTTTTTATTTTTGCACTCATTCTATAACTGCACTTGTTTACGACCATAAGGCACCAATAGTTTTCTAATAGTAACCCACATTACAATAATAACAACAACAAAAGAATTTTACTCAATCCAAGAAGTGTCAAAAAAATCTTTGCATATTGAATGATGATAATAAAAAAATTACAAAAATATGCCATTATTTCTTAAAAATGTTGGGCATTTTGGGTAATAATGTTTTAGTAATGAAGGGATCGTTTTTTATGTAACAAGTGTCCTTATTTTTGAATACAAACAATGCCAGGAAAACGAGTTTCAAAAAATATTACACAATTGGGCTATTTCAACTACTACAAAGGCAAATCTGCCAAGGAAATCGTCGTTATGTTCTCCCTAAACCTCAGGACTGTATATAATTTTATATCCCGTGCTGAAAAAGAAGGAGACTGGACTTAAAGGGATCTACAGACAGTCCAAAAAAGATGACGCAGCGAGTTGAGAGAAAAATTATTAGAACCGTGTATGATTGACCACAATCCAGTGCGAGATGATTAGCTCTTCAAGTTTAAAAAGACTTTGGGTTACGTGTTTTCCAAGAAACCATTGGAAATGTTCTTCAAAAACACAAATATTCTTCAAGAATGACTAGGAAAAAACTCCTTGCTGCCAGCACAAAATGTCGAAAAGAAATTAAGATTTGCCATCGCATACATTTCACTTCCTCCGGAGTACTGGGACGATGTTATTTTCTAAATGAGACGAAAATAATACTGTATTGTTATGACGGACCGCAAAGAGTTTGGCGTAAGCCTATGAAAGCACTAGAAAATAAAAATCTTATTCCTACAATAAAGTTTGGAAAACTATCTGAAATGGTATTCGGCTATATATCCAGCAAGGGAGTTGGATGTTTGGATTGAAATAATGCCTAGAGAAGTACATATTGATATTTTATAAAATGAACTGACCGCCAGCTTTAAGAATTTGGTTTTATTGACCCGGTTGAATCCGAATAAATTTAATTACAAGTACTATCATGATAACGATCCTTTAAATAAATCTTATTTATGTAACTCCAGGCTACTTTACAACTGCATCCAAGTTATTGATACTCTTGCCCAAAGTTCTGATATTAACCCTATCGAAAATTTGTAGGTTCATCTAAAGAAAAAGGTACGGAATAGATCGCCCACAAATAAAAACGATTTGGTAAAGTTCATCAAAGAAGAATGGGAAAAAATACCATTAGAATATGACATTCCGAGATTTATTCAATCCATGAGAAGGCGCCTGCAAGCTTTAATTGAAGCTCAAGGTGAACCCACAAAATATTAGCACTACAAATTGAAAAAAATTGCATAATTCTTAATATTTTATCAAGTGACAGCAGTAGAATTGGATTGTTTTGTTTTTTAATATTTTAAAATAGAATATTGTCATTGTTATAAAATTTTTTTAATTATTATATTAACAAAACATATGTTTATAAAATCCTGTTTGAAATAATTTAAAAATTTTGATTATTTATATTAGAAATCAATGAATTTTTCTAAGTTTTCTTCATTTTTCTCTATGTGCAAATATTTTTTTTTGACAAACTGTACATACATACGCACATACGAAACAAACACTTTCTGTTTTCTTTTCTTTGCTCTCAGTATCTCTCTCTCTCTCTCTCTCTCGCTATCCTTGCCTGAGTATGTGTTATACACTTCAGTACTTATAAAGAAATGAGATTAAGTTCTGTTCATCATAAATTGTATTATTCTGCTTACATGTACGAAATATTTTTGAAATTTTTATGTGTGTGTGTGTGTGTTTTGTTTCTTTGTTGTTCTTTTTTTTGTTTTTAAGATAAATTTTACTTAAATTTATATGTATGAATGTGTGTGTGTATGTGTGGCTTTGTAATATTATGCCATACAGCCAGAGTTAGAAGCTTTTCAAAAAATATTTTCAAAATTTTCCTAGATTCTCGCTCTCCCTCTAACAACAAAACAAAAACAGCACTAGGATGAAATGAAAAACAATTGTTCAGCAATTCTGAATCTGTTTGTAAGTGGTCTTAGGTGTTTTTAATTTTTTATTGCTTAAAAAGCAACAACAATTGCCAACAACAGCCACAATACATGAATAAAAATCGAAATATTCACACAATTCAAGTAACGAAACAATTTTTTCACAATTTTTCTTATAACGGGTGATTTTTTAGCAATTATCTTTTTGGCAACAGTGGTTTAAACAGCTCGCACGCATGTTTCGTGTTTTGTTTCACTGTCAAACAGCTTTGAATCGTCTTACAAACGAACAACGCTTGCAAATCATTGCATTTTATTATCAAAATGCAGGCTCTGTTCGTTGCGCGGTTCTTCCATTGTATGGTCTGTTTAAACGACCCACTGCAAGTTGCTATTTTGGCTATTGTGACTAAATTTCGCATCAAATTTACATTGTTGGACATTAAACCACCCAACACGCTTACGTAGAGGGCGAACTGAAGAAAATATTGCAGCTGCATCGCCGCAGTGTTAATAATGAGCATCAATTATCAATTCGTTGCCGCTCGCACCAATTGGGCCTTTGTTACTCAACAACGTGGAAAATTTTGCAGAAGGATTTAGATGTGAAGCCTTTTAAAATGCAGCTGGTGCAAGAATTGAAGTTGAACGACCTACCGCCAGGCAGAATTTTCGGTGAATGGGATCTTGAAAAGTTAGCCGAATATCACCCATATAGTGTGGCTTAGTTTTATTGATGAGTGGTCGACTACGAAAAATTTTGTTCAGCGACGAAGCTCATTTTTGACTTAAAGGATACATAAAAAAAGCAGAATTGTCAATTTTGGAGTGAAGATCACCCAGAAGCATTGCAAAAACTTCGAATGCATCCAAAAAAGTCACAGTTTGGTGCGGTTTATGGGGTGATGGCATCATTGGACCGTATTTATTCACAGATGCTTCGAATAGTAACGTAACTGTGAATGGTGAGCATTACCACGAGATGATATTCAAGTTTTTTTTTTAATCAAAATGCAAAAGCTTCACTTGCATGACAGGTGGTTTCAACAAGACGGTGCCACATAACACACAGCACGCATAACAATGGACTTACTGAGAGATGAGTTCGCTGAACATTTTATTTCACGTTCGGGACCGGTCAATTGGCCGCTTAGATCGTGTGATTTAACGCCTTTAGGCTATTTTTTATGGGACTATGTTAAAGCTCATGTCTATACAGACAAGTCCGCTTCAATTGACACATTGGAAGACAATATTGAAGCATTAATTCGTGAGATACCGGCCGAAATGTTGGAAAGAGTAGAAGAGCCAAAATTGGACTAAACGAAAGGACCATTTGCGGCGCAGTTGCGATCAACATTTGCATGAAATAATCTTCAAACATTAAATTACATGGACCGTACTATCCATTCATATAAAGATTTCATGCACTTTTCTGAATTTTTGAAACATTTTTCCAATAGCTCTTTAAAAATCACGCTTTACAACCTGTTTGTTAGAACCCTTTTGCAAGTGTAAAAGTAGTTATTGTGCGTTCATTTGTATGATTATGATTCCTTATGAGTGTTTATACAATCTCAGAGTGTTTGTTTTGTTTTTATTTTTGCTTGAACTGAGTACAGATAAGGCTCTTACAGGCGTATTGTGTGAACGACTGAAACCACTTGTAAAAACACTGATTGGATCTTAACAGTGCGGCTTCAGACCTGGCAAGTCCGTCCATTGACTAGATCGACATACAACAGCAAATGCATGGAGGGGACCCACGAGAAACAAGTCGACATCTACTATATAGTCGACATCGACTATAATAGGATCTTGTTTTGCGCTAGTTTGAGCTGGATATACCTGCGAAGCTGATAAGGCAGCTCCAACTAGACAGGAATGGACCTCTCCGAACCTTTTAATATCGATCGAGGTTTCAGACAAGGCAACCCCTTATAATTGGCCTCTTTAACTTGAAGAGCGTTCTGCAAAGGCGGGAGTGTATCTTAGTGGCACTATTTTTCAAACAATCGTCCAGTTGCTTGCGTACGCTGACGACATTGACATCGTAGGGCGTACTAAGCGAGATGTTCCTGCTGCCTTTAATGGCATGGAACAGGAATCTACTAAGATGGGTCTCGCAGTAAATGAGGGCAAAATAAAGTTTGTGTTATCGACCAGTAGAGATGTAGCGGCATATTGCTACTCAGATTACGGCCGATAACTATACTTTCGATAAAGGCAAGCAATTTATTTATATTAGATCCGCCTTTACCACCGGAAATGATATCAGTCTGGAGATCAAACGCAAGATTTCTCTTGCCAACAATGCCACAATCTCTGAGCACCACAGACCTATCTCGTACTACAAAACTAATACTCTGCAAGACACTCATTCTCTGCCGTGATTCTTTATGGCTCTGAAACCATGGACCCTATTAAGCACTGGTGCAGCAGCCTTAAGAGTATTCAAGAGAAAAGTTCTACGTAAAATCTAGGGCCCAGGGCGAGTTGACAATATTTAACAGTAAGCTGTATGAGCTCCTCTACTACATAGACGTTGTACAGCATATTAACATCCAGCGGCTGTGCAGGATCGGCCATGTCGTTCAAATGTAAGATGATGCTCCTGCGAGACAAGTATTTGATGCGGAAATTTGCGGAAGTCTTTAGAAAACGACAACCTTGTTTGCTTTTGAAGGACCAAATCGAACAAGCCCTGTCAATGATTATTGTGACCTACTGACTGGCATTGGCTGCAAGAACCAGAGGCGTTTGAACAGGTTGGCTGATATGTATTGCAACCAACTTCAGGTTGTTATCCTTTGTAAACCTCTCCTTTGTTGGCTGACAGATTTATTCCAGTAACAATTCATTTTAATATTTACAAGCTTACAAAAGCATTTTGATCCATTCAGAAAAAAAGTCATTCGTGATGGAATTCAAGCGTGATAATGGGATTGCTTTATATTTGGCTGGAAAACAGGAGGTGGCTCATTAGAGCCCTTCAGCATTTAAATGTGAATAAATTTTTTGTTTCTTGTACCACTGCTCGTTACCGTGCCAGTAATGCATCACGTCCAAAAAGCGTTCGAAAAAAACGGTAACAACACTAGAAATGATCCAAAAAGTGATGGCCAGATTTCATCGAAATCCACGCCGCAGTGGTAGAGAAATTGCTTGTGAGCTGAACTTATCGAGAGAACGGATACAACACATATTGAAAAATGATCTCGGACTAAAACCATTGAAGTTCCAAAAAGTGCAAGAGCTTACCGATGAACAAAAAAAGTTAGACTGGAGAGAGAGCCAAGGAGTTACTTTGCTTGCACGAAAGTGGCCAATTACCGAATTTGGTTTTCACCGATGAGAAGCCATTCCAAATTGGGTAGTTTGTGAACAAACAAAATGATCGGGTTTACTTGCCAAAGAGGACAGCTGAAAACTTACACCTGCGATTGGCCACCAGAACTCAAGCGCCGCCGATGGTAATGGTGTGGGCCGCTGTAACGGCCGATGGTCGCTTCCCGCTCATTTTCATCAACCGTGGGTTTAAACTAAATGCCGAATATTATCGAAAAAATGTCTTAAAGACAGTACTGAAGCTTAGGGCAGAGAAACATTTCGGCCACAGACCATGGACATTTCAACAGGACTCAGCACCTGTTGCACTCAGCACGCGTCAACCAAGACTGGCTTAAAAAGGAGGTTCCTCGCTTCATTTCTACCGCACAATGGCCACCAAAATCTCCGGATCTCAATCCGTTGGACTTTTAAGCCTGAAGCATTTTGGAAAGGAAGGTTCTCACTACAAAATACTAAAGCGTCGATCATCTCAAGACGGCACTTTACCGGGAATGGGACAAAATACCGCAGAGCCATTTTCGTGCAGACTGTGATGGCTTTGTCGGCCGTTTGAAGGACCATAGTTCCTACCAAAGGTGGCCAATTCGAACTTAGATTTGATTCTAAAATTTTATGATATTTCCAAAATATTTCGCTTTTGAACAAAAAAATTTTAAAAAATATAGCGCTTTACTTTGTTGCATTATATATCAGCCACCCTGTACATATAAATCAACGTAGTGTAGTGTATTTTAGACTTCCTGATATTTAAATTTCATGAGGACTTATGAGTAACGAATAAATTGATTCATTGCCTAATTAATCTCTGTTCTAAACAAGTCAAAACAAAATTACACCGTTTAATGTACTACAATTACATGGGTACGTATACTTAATATTTAATTCTCATACACTCTACCGTTAAAACACTCATACGCCTGGGTGTACATACTTCGTTTAGCAATAGAGGTTACGTTTTTTGGAGATATTTTAGTGAAACTTTCTAAGCATAAAATGCAATGAAATTTAAAATTAAAAATATAGAAACACTTAAGCAACCAAATTCTGTACAATTTCGGCACGCAATGAGCTAATTAAGAAGCAAAGAGTTTAGTGGCTACCAGTGATTTGGTGGTCTTAATGGACAAAGGCTTTAAATTGAAATACTTTCAATACGATTTAAACCCAATACACTGACATAGGTGCACAAAATGGTGTCACCCATACAGCCTATTGCATAAGTACTGGATAGTAAACTGATCTCGAAGACTTGTCTGGAGAACCATCCAAGCAACAATAATATTCAGAGCGCATGCGATTAAATGTTATTTTCAACATTTTTTGCTTATGAACAATAAAAATAAAAAAATATAACGCTTTACTTTGTTTCAATATATATCAGCCACCCTGTAAGGATGTATTATGACAGTTCGAAAGCCCATTAATCGGGTTGTTAATCACCAGTTAAGTACAGTAAGTAAGAGTAGGGATTGCTTATATGCGAACCAGTTTAGTTTTATAAATTCTGTCGCGATGGTATTTATAGCGGGAGAGTTATTTTTTCAATTTCTCGCGCTCCTTTGTTCACTCTCACTCGCCCTCTGTCTCTCTTGCATACAATCTTTCTCTGTGTGTGGGTTTTCATTCCTTTGTTTTATTTAACCCAGTAATAAATCCTTGGCATGCGTGAGTAATTGTATGTAACACAGGCAAAATGATTAGACATACTGGCTGGCAACAACAATAACAATACAAGCATTCTATTACATTTGACTTTTCGTATTTCGTTTTGATTGTTTTCTTATTCATTGTTTTGTTTTTTACCGTTATTTTTATTTTTCATGTTTCTTTTGTTTTTTGTATGAATTTTGCCTTGATTTTTGCTGCCTTATGTTATTGTTGTTGTTGTTCTTGTTGTTATTTTATTTTATTCTATTTAAAACAAAACTTTGTTGCAGAAATCTCTCATGCACACTTGTATAAGAGAAAGAGAGTGAGAGAGAGAGAGTAAGCATGTGTGTGTCTCTGTGGTTGTGTTAGTGTTCCAAGTGCGTGCATAACTTGTTTTGCGTGTAGAAACTCTAGAGAAAAATGTAAAGGCGAGTGTATATTTTGGCGCCTTAAGGTAGAATATTTATGTGAGCTAGGTTATCTCACGTTGTATTTTCTATCTCTCGCTCTCTTCTCTCTTCTCTCTATCGTATGTATGTATTCTATTTTTGTTGTTATTGTTTATTGTGTAGTTTGTTTATTCACAATTTAAAATTTTCCTTTTGTTAAATGCAAAAGCAGAAACATGACTTTAACTCAACTACATGCATATAAAAAAATTTTTTGTTGTTGTTGTTGTTAGTCATTTTTCTTTTCTGTTGTAGGTGAACTTTGATGTGTGAGAGTGGAATTTATTTTTATTTTGTTTGTTTTGTTTTTCGTTATCGCTATTATTACGGTAGTTGTGCCTATTCTCATGTTATTTAAACTTTTGTTGTTGTTTTTTCTGTTTTTTTTTATATTTTTCGGTTGCCCAGCAAACAATTTGAATGATTAAATGACTATTTTAACAAGAGAATTTTGGTAAAATCTTTGAGGATAGACAACATCAGCATGAAAAAGTTTCACAAGAATCTGCTGTTCGGAATCGTTTTTTAAAAGAGAAATTGGTACGCAACCAATCATATGTATTATTTCTAAAGAACTTTTTTTGTCGGTTGCAAATATCTCCCATACCACCGCATCAAATTTAATGAATGATATCTCATTTTAAAGCTTATATCTAACACTAATGGCGAAAAATAATTAGAAATTGAAAAATTAATATTTTCATTGATAAAAATTATATTTTATATAGAACTGCATGATAATACTGTTGTCGCTTAATAGTAATGCAGTTTTACATAATATAGTATGTATTCAAATCCATTCTGGCAATACCGCTATTTACTATAATGCCGTTTATTACTATAGTCATATTGCATATTAAGTTGTAAAATGCTGTTTTGGCAATACTTTGCAGTAGTTGTTAGATCGCTTAATTGTAATGCTATTCCACATAATAATATATGAAGTTGTAAGCCATTTTGGTAATGTCGTTATACGGGTTAATAAATGGTACCAGGCTAACCGTAACAAACTTGGCAGAGCACATCATATCAGCAAAAATTATTCTTAACGATAAAACTGCACTCATACCCCGAATCACCTTTACACCTTCTGATCCAACTGTGCCTTTCCGAATGACACGAAAACAATTCCCTGTGAAAGTTGCAGCTTTTGCTATGACGATAAACACTTCATAAGGTTAAACCCTTCAAAAGGTAGGATTGTATTTACCAGAACCGGTCTTTTCACATGGGCAGTTAAAAGGAGGTTTTCTAGAGTGTGTACGTTTGAAGATATTTTCGCTTGTATTAAGGATTCGTACGGACTAAAAAGTTAACGATGATCATGTCATTACCTCTAACATTGTATTCAAAGAAGTATTATAAAGGCATTTAAAAATACATATGTTTGTATGTATGTATGATGATATTATAATTCTAATATTTTTGTAATTTTAAGTAAAATTTCTATTAATTATTTTCATTTTATGTTACAAAACGGTGCGAAATATTCGTCATCTAGTTGCAACTAAAAGCGCAATTTTATTTTCATTTCCAATTTTAATTGCAATAAGTTGTTGGGTACTACAGTAAGTGTCGTAGGTATGAATAAATGCCTATTTATTATGTTTGTATGCTTATGTATACATAAATTTGCATGTCAAATCAGATTTTTTTCATTTTTTTTTTTTCCCCTATTCTTATGTAAAACGCTAAACACTAAATCAGGTTATACGTTCATAAAATCTTTAGCATAAAAACTTAAGGATAATTTTACATTGTAATGTATTGGTATTAAGACTAGCTATTACCATTCTTTCACTTCTAGACTAGAGCTACAAAAAAGATCTATCGGATACACTTTCATACAAAGAAGAGTTGCTACTGGATTGATAATTTCATGGCATTGTCAACGCAAAGTTTTCGTTAGATCTTTAACGAACTCCTGGGGTGCACTCATTGCAGATAAACACAATTTCAAGGTAGGTAATGTTAGAATTATGTAAGCAATAGGTAATATAGTAGTAATTCTTACAAAAAAAATCTTAAAATTAATATTTAGTAGCGTAGCCCTTATTTTTTATGACTTCTTGCAACGTAGAAGGCATAGAGCCGACTAAAGCTATTAATGTGTTAATGGATATTTTCTCCCATTCACTTTTCAAAATTTCTTCTAATTGCCTCTTATTTGATCTAATAGCTCCCATAGATTTTCTATGGGGTTTAGAACGGGAGACTGTGATGGCCAATCCCAAACATTGACATCATTGTCGCTTAAAAAGTTTCGAGCTAAGCGACTTGAGTGCTTTGGATCGTTATCCTGTTGGAATATGCTACCAGGAGGCATTTTTTCCCGCAGATGAGGAAGCATGTGTTCTCCAAGGATGTCACAGTACTTCTTGGCGTCCATTTTCCCTTCGATTTGAGTTAAGGGACCTACCCCATCACGGGAAAACGCACCTGTAAATACGTGACGTAAAATCAAAAATTTTTTTAAACATATCGTTCCTTACGCCACACCATTATTGATCCACCGCCATGTTTTACGGTTGGAAGTTGATATCTTGGAGAATATCTCTGTCCAGGCGGTCTTCGAACAAAATTTATCCCATCGGAGCCAAACAAATTAAATTTGGTTTCATCGCTCCACAAGACTTTAGCCCATTGTTCATTTGACCAATCCTTGTAACGTTTTGCAAATTCCAGGCGCTTCTTTTTATTGATTGCACTGATGAGAGGTTTCTTTGCGGGTCGTCCCATTTGCTCATTTGCGAAATTAGCAACGTCCACTGCGGTCTTTCGTGGATCTTTTTTAACCAGTGCAATCATCTGGCGGTCTTGGCGAGAGGTAGTTTTTCGAGGATTACCACTACCTGGTTTCCTTTCCACACTATTTCTCAAGGAAAATCAAGATTTAATCCGACATACGGTTGATTGATTTACACCAAAGAGGTGTCCAACTTCACGCATGGATTTTCCTTCTTCTAAGGCTTTAATGATTGCAGTTTTGCTGTCAGCTGAGAGCTGCTTCTATTACAAAACACATGTTGTATAACTTATTTAAGAAATTTTCAATTATAATTAAATAAATAACTTACTTTAACTATTTTTTTATTATGTTGCATTTTTTTTGCTCGCTAAAAATTTGCACTTTTTTCACTAATTCAAAAATATTTAACTTTTTAAAGCGGAATTTGAAATAAACTGTGGTTACTTTGAAAACTTATAATTGAAAGAATTAACAGCAAAAGGAAATAGTTACCGTTATTTTGAAACACATCTTATTAAAGATCATATGGCACAGTGTTGCATTTTTTGTGCTCGCTACTGTAGTTATTTGGCGGACCCTATATGTTCTATTTTTTTTTTTTTTAAATTTTAAGCTGTCTCCGAAATATATTTAAGCAAAAAAAAATTTGTATGCTGCTCGAAAGACTATGCAGAGTCATTGGTTATAATTTTACTGAAAGTGTAGCATGATTTTACAGTTGTCAATATCAACACAACATTTCATGTGCATAAACAAAAGAATATTGAATTGCATATGAGCAGCTACCACTTGACTTAATGTTGCTGACCGTCGCTGCAGCGTATGACGCCACAATAGTAACGCGCACACGCGACGGTCATTTGACACTTGGTTGAGTGATCGCCGGCAGTATTGATATGCACATAGTATGAACTATGTGTGTTGTTGTTGTATTGCATAGCTAGTGATTGTGTGTGGCTCTCTTCACACTTTACCGTGGGAATTATTATGGACAGCGGACGCGTGTCGTATGACATCCACTTGTCCCACGATAAAGACACGCAAACCCTTAATTATATATAGTTAAGTATTAATTGTACACACAAACATGTGTTCTAGTATTAAGCCAAACGAATATTAGTATTAGAAGTAAGGGGTTGATTTGGAATTGTCAAATCAGCCAAAATTTTAGTATAAAAGAAGGGACATTTTCCCTCAAAGAATTAATTAATAAAGTCCAGTCGAACTGTGCACATTTAAAGTGCACTCGACTACAAATAATAAAACAATTACAATTTTAATAATTCTACAAAAGGCTGGCAGCCTTCCTTTTGTTAGCAAGTGTTAGCAAGTGAACTTACCCATACGTTTGAATTTCTTTTCCTTCTATGCATCACTGTCTTATCACTATTTTTATACATACGCACACATACACATACGTATGTTATTAGTATGTTTAAATTGTTTTTATTTTTCTGTTTATTTTGCTGTTGTCTTATTATAACATTTGATGTCAATGTTTGGTGGTTATACACGGAAAACTAATACACCAGCTTAAAAGCAAGCACTTTCACTCTCATACTCTCTTTCTCTCCTGGCTTGTGTGTATACATTACTTATCCATGCATATGTATATACACATACATACTACATAAGTATTTATGCTTCAACTCTCTTTAATAACTTTAATTTTCTTTCTTTAACTGTCTATCAGCAAGTTTTTGTTTATAAACACAAGCGAAAGAAGGCAAACAACACACAATGGCTACAAACAAAGCAATTACAATATAATAGAGAGAGAGAGAGAGAGTTTAAGTTGAAGGAAAGCAAGAGAGTAGAGCAATAAATAAAACATATAAGCAATCACTGCTTTAATAGAAATAACAACAACAATAACAACAAACAACAAACGATAAAAAGGAATAACAACAGTAATATTGTTATAAAATTATCATGTTTTATTTTTATTTGTATATGTTAAGGTTCTACTTCCATTCTCTCTCTCTCTCTCACACACACACACACACACACCCTCTTTCATTCTGTTGCTATATGTAAGTCGTCTAACTGCTTTAGTTACTTTTGTTTTAGGGTTCTGCTGTGTTACAATGAAATTAGACATGCTGATGAGCATACCACACACATGTAAAGACATGTAAAGTATGTTGATGGGTTATTTATACAGACATACATACATACACATAATACACATACACAGAATACTAGTAAACATTACTGTATGTTCGAAAGAATGTCTGTTTTTTTATTTTTCTTATTTATGTTCCATTAACCCATTAAGTTATGCAAAATAAAGGAAATATTTTTTGCTTTGCCATCACAAATGGTAGGCACATTAACATTTATGGCTTCAATAAATTAAAGTTTTAATAGAAAAATTGAAAAAGAAAATAGAAAAAATTAAATTTACATGCTTATATGCAGCACTTATACAATATTTTCTTATGGTTTTTCTTTTAGCAGGTAGAGGATAGAAGGTATTTACAAAACAACATTTTCTACAACGGAAAAATGAACTAATGCAGTATTACGGACCTTAACTAGTCACCGTAGTTTCGAAGGTAGCGTATTGGCTTATTAGACGTAAAAGCCAGGGTTCGAGCCCCAGGCGAGCTAACAAAACAAAATACAAAAAGTATAGATACATAAACATACATAATTGGTCATTCAGTCAGGTTTATTGACCTAGATTCTCACACTCCTTATGTTGTGTATGCTAATTTTATCTATTATTGAAGGGATCTACAGTTTAAGTTTGACTCCGATCGACAGATTTTTGAGATGCTTGTCTGCCCTAGGATTCGAACCCGGGCCTTTTGTCTAATAAGCCAACACACTACACACTAGACCACGGCGACTGTGGACACTGTTAATATAGGCAATATTTGAAGCCCGATACCACAAGTGCCATAATTATTTGGGAGATACGACTAATTGGGTTTTATTGGTCTTTGCTAGTTAAATTTAAATTTATCTTCACATACCTCGCACATATTATGGGGCTAGGCTACATATTTCCTTTTAGAAATTAATTTGTAATAACTGTTAACGTCAATTTAGAGCAGATCTTAAGGGACGACAACTAATTTTTAATTTCACCGGCAATTAAAAATTGTGAATTGAAAACGCTATGAGGTTTAAACAAGATACTGCCGTTAATGGATTTTGACTTCATTCCATAAGAATTTCTTACAAAGAGTAATTTATTCGTTTCGGTGACTTCAAATGACTACCGAAATCATACAATATGCCATCGTTAAAATTCTTTCGTTTCTTTCTTTTACTCACAGAATGTTTCCAGAAGACCTAAACCTTAAAGGAAAGAAGTCAACGAATACTGTTTCATGTTTCGTTCTGTTCGAGATGTCTAAGTCAAATAAAAATTTTTCAAAATTCTTTACAGTGAAAGCTACATAGGTCAGTAAGTATTTACATACAATATTTATCACATATGTACATACATATATACACAGGTCCACAAAAGTATATATACGGTTAAAAAATTTCAGAAATTTTTTAACTAATCCGCCGTTTATAATTGTCTGACAACTTTTCTCGATTTTAAGACGGTCTTTTGCATTGGTTTAGAAATTTGTGAAATTAGTTAATCGTATGTATACTTTTGTAGGCCTGTGTATATGTATTAAAGATGTCCACAAGGCATATAAAATTGCACACTATTGCACTTTTCTCATGACCGAATATTGATTGTAGCTGCAAATATGAATAAGTGTGAAGCAAAGATAGAGTACAAAAAAACAACTGCACTCGGAAACCATTACACAACAGCATAAAAGGGAGTTGTGTGAAGAGTGCAACAGAAATATTGTACTCTTCATAGAGTCACAGCATGCATTTCTTTTTTTTCTTTCGGTAACCGAATATCTTCGTCGACGCCAGCATTGGAAGTAACTTTTTTAAGATAAACAGTCTGATAAATGTTCTTGAAGGCGAATGTCCATGACTTCGACTTGTAATGTTGTTTATGGATTTTTGTTTACTTGTTTGCCATTTTTTTAACAATAATTGCCATTTATCAAGATTTTTCATAATTGCAACATTATTCTTTAAACTAGAATGCATTCCCAGTAATTATTTTTGACTATTCTTACTTACTAACTTACTGATTTGGCCATTACAACCCATCAGTCAAACAATATTAAAATTTTGTCAATCGCGTGGCGTATGAGCATTATTTATAACTCATACGTTACAGTCATAGCTGCCAAATTTGACGATTTATTGTTATTTGACGCTTTTGTGCTTAAAAAACATCATTTTAACGATGTGACGATTCATGAACTCATTTTGACAATTTTTAGAAATTAAAATTTCACTTCATATTCTTTACTTTAGTATATTAAAAGACACTTTAAGTTTTGTATTTACTTTGCAGTGATTACTATTGCAAATTTAAGTGATGATTTTTCTCTATCTTAAGTCTTTTTCATAGCTTAAAAGCCAAAAAATTAGAACCTTTTCACGAAGGGTGTTGCACATATGAATAGTACGACTAAAGAACGAATATTGTCTGTAATGCAGTGCGCGATCCACTGGTCAATCGTCTACATACTTATGTGATCGCCGTGAAAGGAGAGTGTTACAATAAATGATTCTCGGTAGCAAGTCAAAGCAAAATACGTTATAATAGCGATAGAATAGTGAAACACAAACCACATTGCCAGGATGCTCCGATGAATCAATGGAGTTCGATACCCTATCGTCATTAATATGCAACTTCACCCTCTCTCTTGTGGACGGTCGAGAAGTCGCAAAGTAGACGCTGCCTATACATGAGAGATTAATTTTTTTTTTCTTTTACGGATATAAGTGGTGTAAATAGAAAGAATATTAGATAAAGTGAAGTATTTCTTGCCCTCTCTTTTCAAGATGCTAAGGCACTGAAAAATGTATCGCTTCTAGCGAATACACATAAATAATTGGTCATTACAACCCTTTAGTTTGGATTATTGACACTATTTATGTTGAGTGTGTTAATTGTATGCATAAGTGGCGGAACCTCCAGTTTAAAGTCGATTCCTCCGAACGACAGATTTTATGAGAAACTATTCATGGCAATTTTTATTTACTCTCAGAGTTTATGCCAGAAATCTGGTGAGAGAAAATCGCCGAAGGAATACTTTTTGTATTTTTTTTTGATGTCTCGCCTCGGGCTCGAACCCTGGCTTTACGTCTAATGAGTCAACACACTAACTATTAGACTACGGCGGTTCTAGAGAATATCATACTGAATTTTCATGTCAATTTCAATAAATTCGTGTTTTTTTTTCTAATAGTTGACGATTTGATGCTTTGTTATCTGACAGCTATGGTTACAGTACCTTATGCACTTTAGATATTAGCAATGAGTATGCAAAAAGATGAGTAGAATCGAATTGCATTCATATATTCTGAGACTTTTACGCATTTATACTTATTTTAATGTCATGGGATCTCTATTCAAAGTTTAAAGTACTCATCATTATATTCATACTTAACAACACGTAGGATGTTGTCGATGTGGCGGGATCTACAGTTTAAAGTCGACTTCGAACGACAGATTTTTTGAGAAACTTTTCATGGCAAATTTTACTCTCAGAGTCTTTGTCAGAAATCTGCTGAGAGGAAGTTGCCGAAGGAATACTTTTTATATTTTGTTTTGATGTCTGGCCTGGGGTCACGGGGCTTTACGTCTGATAAACCAAAAGACTACGGTGACTTCACTCAGTACAAACACGAATCACTAAATAGGAATGAATTGCGTATGAAGACTTAAATACTTACTAGAAAGTTATGTGTTTGCTTTGTATGCTGCTCTGTCTGTTTTACTTAAGTGTTACTCGAATGAATGATTCGAGTCAAACGAATGAGTAGCCGGCTTATGAATCAAACATATTTCGAACAGTATGATTTTAAATGTCAACTTTGTACGCATACTCATTGCAACCCGTACTTATAAACAAAATATGCTAGTAAGTATGAATGAGTCAAAGTACGTAGTTTAATTTCCGTATTGATGACTCACTTATATTCAAAATTTCATGAGTGCTTATTATGCGAATAGCGAAAAAACGATTCATTGCTGATATCTGGTCAGTATTAATCCAACTTTCTTTCCAAGAATATTACATGGCGTATGAGTATTATTTATAACTCATACGTACTCGTTGCACATGCATATGCTTTAGAAATAATTTCGTTTTTTTCTTTTTTGCCCAATAACTTTTCATTAGAATTGAATACTATTTTCCAGGGTTAAATGATTAAAAGCCGTCATTGAAAATAAAATTTTAAAGAATGAAAAAGGAAAACCCCACACATGAAATGTAATCATAATTGAACTTTTATTTGTATTTTTTTCCACCATATTTAATACGTTTCGTTTTGTTTTGTTTTTTTCCATTGGTTTTACATGTTTTCCTCTTCACACTGCTTTTCAGTTTAAAACAGCAATATTTTTAACAACATCCACCCACCACAGCCTCTGTATCATGTTTTATTCAACAGATTTCAATTTTGTTTTCTTCTTTTTTAATTTCATTGTTTCTGTTTCTGCTTCTGCTTCTGGTTCTGTATCCTTCACAGTATTATTGTGGTGGAAAATATTTTGTTGGCAATGCCGTCTCTGTCTTTGTTGTGTTTGTTCTCTCTTTCATTCGTTGCTTAACATGACCATGAATTTGAAATAATGTTTGCGTGTGTGTGTGTTTCAAATATTAAATGTCACATTAAATTTACCACATTAAACTTGAAAACTACGTTGTTTTTGTTTTTTTAAAAATAAGAAGAAATTCTTTGATTATCTAATGGCAGTAGAAGATAATCGAAGTAGCTTTTAAGGTTTCCATTAAGACCCTGTAAAATGTAATAGATTTTTTTTTCCGATAACTTTCGATAACCCCAGAAACGGTCGAAGAAACAGAGAGTATCAAGCACGTTTTATGTCTAACAGAGATCAGCATTGAATCGTTTTTTTGCTACTCATAAGCACTAATGAAATTTTGAATGTAAAAAATGAGTTAAATTCTCATTTATTCATACTTACTTCGCTAAGTTGATTTCATCGTACAGTTTGGATCAAACTCATTCTATTCGAAATATAAAAATTATTCGTGTTGGAATTCAAGCGTGATAGTGTAATTGCTTTTTATTTGACTGGAAAACCACTGGTGGCTAACGTTAAAGCCCTCCAGTATTTAAATGTGAATAAATCCTTTGCTTCTCATACCATTGGTAGTTACCGTGATACTGGCAGTTTATTTAATACGTCCAAAAAGCGGAGGAAAAAACCAATAACAACACCAGAAATGATCCGAAAAGTAAAGGCCAGATTTGATGGAAATCCAGGCCGCAGTGATAGAAAAATTGCTCGTGAGGTGAACATATCGCGACAATGGATGCAACACATATTTAAAAATTAGCTTCGACTAAAGCCATTGAAGTTCCAAAAACTGCAAGAGCTCAGCGATGGACAAAAGCAAAGTTAGACTGGAAAAAGTCAAAGAGTTACTTCGCTTGCAAGAAAGTGGCCAGTTACCGAATTTTGGGTTTCTCCGATGCGAAGTCATTTCAAATTAAGCAGTTTGTGAACAAACAAAATGATCGGGTTTACTTGCCAAAGATGTCAGCTGAAAATTAACACCAGCGATTAATCACCAGAACTCAAGCGCCGCCGATGATAATGGTTTGGGGTGCCATAACGGCCGATGGTCGCTCCTTGCTCGTATTCATCCTTTCTTTCCTTGTTAGATTTTAAAAAAGGGCTTCACTTAGATGAATTCACTAATTAAAGATAATTTTAAATCTCCCTACGTTGTTGTACTGTCAGGCTTTAAGTAATTACACGATGCGACCGTGAAAATACACCCGAGTAACTACATAGTCCACGTTGTTCAGTTATTTGAGGAAAAGGAGTACCTTTTTTATATTTTTTCAAACCCTCCAAACTTGTTTTATTTGAAAAAAATACTTTTTTTTCGACTTTACGCACAAAATTCTGGATTATTCAATAATTTCTGACCCGATTTCTATAGTTTTAATCGTGTTGGAAAGGGAAGAGACGGTGTATACATACATCTATTAGAATTTTTGATGGACCTTTATTGTTTATCGGAAAATATATCAATTTCAATTTGAGTGACCGCCAGTTTTACTCTCAGAGTTTTTGCCTGAAGACGGCTGAGTGGAAGCCAACGATGAAATCTTTATTCTCATATTTCGTCGAAGCCAGAGTTTTAAAAACTGATAGTTAATATTGTAACGACACGTTTCCACTGGGGTGCTGGGGTAATTCAGTGCCGTTCAGTGGTTATATAGATAAAAGCCCTTCCCTTGTAGATTCTAGGCTATTTATCTATAATTTGTAAAATAACTTAAAATAGCTTATTTATTACACTACGTTAGGGCTGCAACGAGTTCAAAATTAAGCCTAATATTAATTAATAAGCCCTAGGCCGGCCAAATACGGTTCGTCGAGTAATAGTGTCAGTCACGTCAACCAAAGAGGGATGTCGGAGCGACAATCAAACGGCATACGCTCTGTATGATTGTGGCGCTGAAACCTCTGGTGTCCGTCCAATACCAATGCCTAAAACTTTAGGGGGGTTAGAGTCAGAACAACAGTCACAACGTCTGTAGTTTCTACTGTCCCCTGTTTAGCACCCCGGCACAGTAAGTCGAGTCGACCAAAGGGGAATGTCAGAGCAACAATCGAATGGCCAGTGCACTAAATGATTGTGGTGCTGAAACCTCTGGTGTCCGTCCAGTATCAGTGTCGAAGGCGTCAAGGGGGGTTTAAGTCAGAACAAACGTCAAACGCCATACGCTCTGGATGACTGTAGCTTCTGCTGTTTCTTGTTAATATGCCGACACAGTCTGTCGTGTCAACTAAAGGGGGATATCAGAGCGACAATCAAACGGAATACGCTCTGGATGATTGTGGCTCTGAAAGCTCTGTTGTCCGTCCAGTACCAATGACTGCCTAAAGCGTCAAGGGTATTAGAGTCAGAACAACAGTCACATGGTCTGTAGTTTCTACTGTCCGCTGTTTAGTGCCCCGGCACAGTCAATCAAGCCAACCAAAGGGGAATGTCAGAGCAACAATTAAATGGCCTACCCACAAAGATGATTGCGGCTTTGAGACCTCTGGTGTCGGTCTAGTCAACGGTTCGTCAAAATGTAGTACCGAAAATGTCAACCAAACGGTTGTGTCAGAACAACAATCAAACGGCCTACCTACAGTATGATTGAGGTTCCGAGACCTCCGGTGTCGGTCCAGTCACAGTTGCCAACGTTTTACTGGCTGTAAATAATTCACAAGGGGGCAGAATCACACCACCTGTGACTTGCTTATGTTTATTAGTGCAGTTCATCGATTGCACAAGATCGACCTGCCTTACCAGCAACTTGTCACCAACTATCTCAACCGCTGAAGACATGCCTGCTTTTTTACACAAAAGGAACGAATAACGGATCGAACCTCAAACAAGTTACAACTCACCAATGTGAGAGCAAGCAACAATTGAATTCAGCAGACAGGTCCTGTAGGCACAGTTGCCAGATTTGACGATTAATCGTAATTTTAATGATTTTGAGCTCCAAACATTTATTTTGACGATATGACGATTTATACCCTTATTTTGACGATTTTTAGCAATTAAAAATTTACATCATTTTCTTTACTTTAGTACCTTAACAGCTTCCTTAACCTTTGTATAACAAGGTATAAAGTATAAATAGCGGTATAAATATATAAATACGGTATAAATACCATTTTAATCCCTTAAAAGCCAAAAAAAAATTTCAACTCGTAAATAACATCGTAGTTGATAATAAATTATCATACGCCGTTGCATACAATTTTAAAAATTCGATTATAGCTTCTAATATTACCCTCGGAAGAATAAACGCAAATGCCATTATTTTTTTACTCATACGACCAACACTCAGGGGTTGGCATTGTTTTTGGAACTAGGAAAATATATTATAGGCATGAGGAAAGCGGGAGCAGTGTTTATGGAGACCAGGTTTAAATATTTTTGCAACATAAGTAACAGGAAAGATCTCTGAAGGATCTTCCACATACGAATAGTCCGTCTATCAAACGAACTTTGTCTGTAATGCAGTGTGCCATACACTGGCCAATCGACCACATACGGATGTGTTGACCGAGAAAAACGAGTGTTACGTAGGAATATATGATTTTCATAGACAACTTCCCTTATTTCGCTCGAGCAATATCCATTGTAGTAGAGATAAAACAGTGACACTAGCCACATTACAACGATGATCCAATGAATCAATGGAGATGGAACAGAATAGTGACTAACAACCTACTACGACCTTACCGGTGCACGGTCGAGAAGCAACGAAATAGACTATAAGAGTCTACCCATACATGACAGTTGTAACTTATTTTCGGTCGGTTATAAATGGAGTAATTTGTAAGCAGATTGCAACTATGGCAGTTCTAGCAAGCATCACATTTTCATGCCCTTAAAGTCAAGATCTTCTGGTTCCCTAATATTTATTTAATTTTTATCGATGATGTAATATTATCGCTTCTTAACATTGTTTTTGTTTTTAAAAACTTTCAATTTATTTGTTAAATTTATTCTGACGATTTTTTTACGATTGAATTGAACGTCTTTGACGATTTTAACGATTTTTTCTCAAATATTTGACGATTTGATGCTTTATTTAGCTGGCAAATATGCTTGTAGGTCAAATAAGTGTCGTATGACAACCGTTATCACTAAAAAGAATATTTTTGTAAATGGAACATACAACCTTAACAACATTAATAAATATTTCAAGCACAATGGGCATGTTATGAACTTTTTCTAAACTAATTATGAATATTGTTAGTGATGAGAATTTTTACAGCAAATGAAAACTCAATTAGGTAATACTTATCATTCGTTGATATGGTATGGGCAAAAACGAGGCCCCCGATTTTGTCGTCACAATATACTCAGCTTGAAATATCGTATTTCAATATTTAAAATTAAACCAAAAAAAAAAAAAAAATTCAATTTAATCCGTATAATAAAACAAAAACAATAAAAAAAAACTATTTTTCAAGGTTCTTAAATGCTCATTATTTTTCTCTTTGTCTCACTTGCAACTCTCTTGTCATTCTGTCATACCTACAAATGGCTATGTTATGTTGTGGTATAGAGGTCAACAGTGGATTACAAATTATCAGCACAGCACACACATAACACTAAAACCCCATTAACCCATTAAACATGAAAACATAATATTTTATTAACCTCAATACGAAACGAATGTTCACTATTATAAATCCATTGTTAATCTTTTTCTCTACCCCTTCCTCCCCCTCCATCGCACTATTCACCTCTATTACTTTCGTTCGTTTGCCTAGTTTTTTGAATTATCAACTCATCATCATCATCGTCATCATCTGTTTCATCAACTGTTTAATACACAAGGATATGACATATCTTTCTGTATGACAGACGAATTGGGAGAGGGAGGGGGGATGGGTTTGGTCTGTTTTTACTAATGGCTGGCCTAAATGATTTGTTCATATTGTACGAGTAAGTGGTGCATGTGTGTGTGTGTGTATGTATATGTGTGAGTGCATGTAAGTAAGAGTCTTCCTCTTTGACCTTTTCATTGTGTTGTATTGCTTTTGTCATTTATTGAAGACTTTGAAAACCAATTTCACCCGATTGTGTCGTCGTCCACTTAATTTCGCAAAAATTTTCTGTTTTTGCGGTTACAACGCATTACGAAAAACCAGAAATTGAACATTTTGTTTTCGATTGTGGCAAACAATAATAACAACAACAGTAACAACAATAGCAATAACAAAAAACAGAAAAATTGAAATGAAATACTCTTCACCACACACAATAAAAGCAAAAAACAGAGTAAATAAGTGAGTGAGAGATTGTGGGATGTGAGGAGCTGATGATTGTTGGCGTCTTTTTGTGGTGCCCATTGTTATGACGTCTACAACAATTGGAAAATTTTACAAAGGATTAGACAAATGAACACACACACACACACAGACTTATTGAATTATTGTTTCGGAGATGAAACATGTGCGGGTAATTGCAATAAATGTGAAGAGGATTGCAGGCAGAAGGGTAGACAACAGTCCAGAAGTTAAGGTGGCTGTAGAATAAAAACAAAAAAAAAACATAATGAAATGAAATTGAAAGATATTATCGATCAGATATCTAGGACGATTAAGGATAATTAAACAAAGTTTTAAATTGAATCTAAATAAGGCTAAGAGAACATGTTGATGGTATGGCGAAAATCTATGGCCTTTCAATACATTGAAAACCAATTTCAGTAATTATTTGGAAATATCATCTCACCTATTGGAAACACTGAAATCAATGAAATACTTACACAGATAAGTAATGTGTTTGTTGCATTACAAGGCAAAGGATACTCTATGGCAATTCCAATCTAACTATTGTCAACGCTGCGACCCTTAGGACGATCCATGCATTCAAGTTGACACTTAGACTTCATGCGGCCCCTACTGGATGGCATACTAACATCCTCTAAATTTAACTAATGTGACATAGGGACTTGGAAACCAACACTTAAAAATATTATCCAGTGAAAACCAGAACACAAGCCGCCTTATCAGATTATGGTCAAGAACTATATTTTCATCTAGTCAAGGAATTTATTTATCTTAGCTCCATCCTTACCATCACAAATAATGTCAGTCTGAAAATCTGGAAGACAAGATCGCTCTTGCCAACAGCTGGCACTGAGGTATCACAATAGACGATAGTACGATAAAATTAATGCCCTACAATATGCTCATCCTTCCCTTGCTTGTTTATATCGCAAAGGCACTGATACAACAGTCTTGAAAGTATTCGAGAGAAAATTCCTACGTAAGATCTTCGATCCAGTGCGAGTTGGCGATAATTTCCGCATCCAATTCTACAGGGAGCTGTATGAGCTCCTCAACTACATGGAATTCGTTATAAACGAGTTTGACTGTATATGTTATCAACAAGTAGAGACTTGCGGCATATTGGATTTCAGATAACGGCCGATATAGTCAAGGAATTTATTTATCTTGGCTACGCCGTTACAACCAAAAATGATGTCAGTTTGGGGATCAAACGCAGGATCAATTGAGTAGAAGAGCCCAATCTTGTACGACAAAACTAATACGTTATAAGACGCTCATTCTCAACGTGCTCCTTTATGGAGCATAGATCCCGCAATCTTGAGAGCGTTCGAGCGAAGTCCTACGTAAGATCTTCGGTCCAGAGCGAATTGAAAATAATTTCCCAGTGAGCTGTATGAGTTCCTACATAGACGATATGCATCGTATTATTATCCAGCGGCTGTATTGGCTCGACCAAGTCATTCGAAAGGAGGAGGATGTTCGAGCGAGACTGGTATTTGATGTGGAGATTTGCGGAAGTCGGTAGAATAAGATTGTCTTTGTGTTGAAAGAACCAAATCAAAGACGCCCTGTCATCGATTGGTGTAAATAACAGGCGTAAAGGAGGAAAAAGCAGAAGCGGCTGGAAGTATGTATTAAGGCAGTTCGGCCAGTTAACAACTCTAACAAATGTCTTCATACGTACGTACATAATTGGTTATTACAGTCAGGATTACGACCTAGCTTCTCACACCACTTATGTTGTGTGCATTAATTTTTATACATCAGTGGTGGGACCTATAGTTTTTAATGTCAACACCAAACGAGAGATTTTTGAGAGGCTCTGCATGGCAATTATATTTACTCTCTGAGTTTTTGCCTGAAATTTGCTGAGGCAGTAGCTGAAGAAATATTTTTTCACAATTTCGTTTTAATGTCTGACCTGGAGTTTGATCCCTGGCTTGCGTCTAATACGTATGAAGTCCATACAGGAAAATATTAAACTTGTAGAGAAGATATCGAAACGATGAAATAATTTTTATGCCATTCACCAGCATTCATTCATAAGTTCTAAATTCCAGTATTTAGTGTATGAAGACATAACTCATCTCCGAGGAGTGGAGTGAAATAAGTCAAGGAAATTTATACAGATTTCCTATAGAAAGTAAAGTGATTTTCGTAATGGAGAGTGCGTAAGAGATACATGATGATGGTTCAGGTGTATAACAATTGGTATGACCATTGGTTAATCTTCTCTCCTCTAATTTGCCTATCTACCTATCTAACTAAAATAATAAATCCAAGTAAAACCAATTCTTTCGCTTTCAGGTGACTATTTGACAGTTGGTCCTGACCCCCCAGTCTGCCACCTCTATGGCCTCATCGATGGATGGGTCAGGAGGGAAGAGTAGAGGCGTTGGGGGAACATATCGGGTTGTTCTGTTTCTAGATGTCTATGGCCTGCTGTGGATAGCAAGAGGACAGAGTGGCCGCTGGGCTTTTTTAAGGCCAGCTTAAGGTTGGTTGTCGGTTTTATCACGGGGCACTGCGAAATTAGGTCGTTGACGGGGATCTGGAACAGATCCTAGCCGGACTATTGCAGGATATGTTGCGATGAGGAGGACTTGGAGACTGTCGAACATGCCCAGCCCTTGGTAGGTTGAGGTTGAGGACCCTTGGCAGGGCCTTCTTTGAGAACTTGAGTTTTGTATCGAGAGCCGACATCAAGGCTCTCCACAGATTCATTAGTAGCTTGGGCTGATTGAAAGGTGCTAGGGCTTCATAAGTGTAGTCGCAATCTTAACCTCTTTTGTTTTTTGTGTCTGTTTCTTTACATTCTTCCATTTCCCACTCTCCCTCCCTTTCCCTACATTCCTATATCCTCCATTTTCTTCCGCCCCTAAGGATAATGTACAATTGGTCAATTTCGACCTCAGGGTACTGTGGTTGTCGTGACCGACCTAAAACCAATTCTTTTCCAGATAAAACAGCTTACCTGGCCTTTATATGTTATTTGATTTTGGTATTGAAATATTCCAAGGAATGTCTTCAAGGAAATCCCGTTTTTACTTTTTTTATTGTTTAAATTTTGTTACCCAGTGTTACACTTTTCAATTTCATATTAAGCAATGAAATATTTTTTTTGTTTAAATGCATAAATAATGTTGAGCAACATTTAATTTGTATTCTATTTTGTATATTTTTTGTTTTTTTTTATCTTGTAATGCTATTTAAGTTTTTATTGTTTATTGCTGAAGTGCCATTAAGAGAGTCTGTTTAAATATTGTAGCAGAAAAAAAAGGGTCCCCCATGATCTTGAGTACTTTTGTGGCAATGGGAGTTTAAACGTGCAGTTTGAACTGCAGTTTGGGGTACGTTATTATTTTCTATAAAAAAAAACTTAATCATTACCATCAAAGCTAGACGAAATTGTAAAAGGAAATCAAAAAAGCACAGAGAAAAAAAAGAATTTTTAAATTCATTTCAAAAAATCCTGGCAGTTATTGAGACAACAGCCATGCTGATGTAGTGTAAAGGAAAGAAGGGCAACGTCAAGATATATTGATGCATGCATATGAAGAAGAAAGAAAGTCACCGTAGTTTAGTAGGTAGTATGTTGATTAATTAAAGATGAGGCCACTGTATTACAAAGTATTTCTTGGCCGCCTTCCTCTTTGTAGATTACTTGCCATAAAAAATTTCTCAGAAATCTGTTGTTCGAAGGCCTCTTAAACAATATTAAACACGCACAACATAAGTAGTGTGAGCAGCTAGGTGGTAATCCTGACTGCAGTTATATAATGACCAATTAAATAAGTAAGTACGTGACATTTTCAGTAACTAAACATTAAAAACAAACAAAAATGTTTGAACAAAAGATACAATTCCTGGAAAATTCTACTCTCCTGCAAATGTTTATTTAAATATTGGCCGAAAAAAATAAAACATTGAAATTGAATTACAACAAAAAGAGCAATTTTAACTTTTTTTTAATTTAGTTTTTGTTTTAGTTGTCTTGCCTTGCGGCCTAATAAGTTTCCAATGGTGAGATATTTTTTGAATTATTTTTTGTACATCTTTTCATAATTATTTCATTAAATTTTTAAATTAAATTTTTTTTATTTTCTTTTTGATATGAATGCTGATATGCTGATTGTATTTTTATTTTTATTTACATGCCCTGTTGTTGTCATTATTGTTGGTGCTTTTTTTACCTTTAATTGTATAAACATTTAAACAGTTTTGCTTTTGGCCATATTCTGCTAAATTAATTTATTTGCTTTTTTTTAATATTAAAATATTTATTTTTATTAATTTTTTCTTTTTTAATATTTTTTTTATTAAATATTTACATACAGGGTGGCTGATATGCATTGCAACCAACTTCAAGTTGTTATCCTTTGTAAACCACTCGCCTGACAGCTGACAGATTTATTTCAGTAACAGTTCATTTTATTATTTACAAGCTTACAAAAGTATTTTGATCTATTGCATCCTGAGAAAAAGTTATTCGTAATAGAATTCAAGCGTGATAGTATAATTGCTATAGATTTGGCTGGAAAACCACAGGTGGCTATCGTTAGAGGCCCGCCAGTATTTAAATGTGAAAAAATCTTTTATTTCTCGTACCATTGCTCGTTACTGTGATGCTGGCAGTGTTGCATCGCGTCCAAAAAGTGGATGAAAAAAACGGTAACAACACCAGAAATGATCCGAAAAGTTAAGGCCAGAGCCTGAACATATCGCAAGAACGGATCCAACACGTTTTGAAAAATGAGCTTAGACTAAAGCCATTGAAGTTCCAAAAAGTGCAAGAGCTCACCGATGGACAAAAAAAAGTTAGACTGGCAAGAGCCGAGATTACTTCGCTTGCACTGAAGGCCAGATTTGATCAAAATCCAGGCCGCAGTGGTAGAAAAATTGCTTGTGAGCTGAACATATAGCGAGAACGGTTGCAACACATATTAAAAAAAGATCTTGGACTAAAGCCATTGAAGTTCCAAAAAGTTCAAGAGCTCACCGATGAACAAAAACAAGTTAGACTGGAAAGGGCCAAACAGTTGCTTCGCTTACACGAAAGTGGCCAGTTAACGCATTTTGGGTATCTCCGATGAGAAGCCATTCCAAATTGAAGAGTTTATGAACAAACAAAATGATCGGGTTTACTTGCCAAGGGGGTCAGCTGAAAATTTGCATCTGCAATTGGCCTCCAGAACTCAAGCGCCGCCGATGGTAATGGTGTAGGCCACCGTAACGGGCGATGGCGCTCCTTGCTCGTATTCATCAACCGTGGGGTTAAAATAAATGCCGAATATTATCGGGAAAATGTTTTCAAGACAGTATTGAAGCCCTAGGCAGACAAACATTTCGGTCGCGGACCATAAACAATCCAACAGAACTCAGCACCACCGCACTCAGCACGCGTCCACCAAGAATGGCTTAAAATGGAGATTCTCCGCTTCATTTCTACCGCACAATGGCCACCAAAATCTCCGGAACTCAATCCGTTGGACTTTTACGCCTTTGGCAATTTGGAGTGTAAAGTTCTCACTAAAAAATACCAAAGTGTCGATCATCTCAAAACGGCGCTTCGCCGGGAATGGGCCAAAATACCGCAGAGCCACTTACGTGCAGCCTGTGATGGCTTTGTCGGCCGTTTGAAGGCCATAATTCGTACCAAAGGTAACCAATTCGAACAAATCTAAACAGATTCTAAATTTTGATGTTATTTCCAACATTTTTTGCTTTTGAACAATAAAATTAAAAAAAAGAATTATAAAAATATAGCGCTTTACTTTGTTGCATTATAAATCAGCCACCCTGTGCATATACACAGTGGCTCACAACTTATTTCAACCAGCAAGATATTAAAAAAAAATTTTAAGAGTTTATGTTTAAAAATTAAAAAAAAAAACTTCCTTTACTCTCAAATTTATGAACAATTTTGGATCAAAACGTTCGCCAACAATAGATCTCGAGCAAGAAAGACCTAATAGCAGCTCTGAAACAGGAATAGGCAAAAATAACTCGCCAAACCACTAGAAAATAACCACAAAGGAAAAAAAGGAAAGCTGAAAGCTGCAATTAAGCAAATAGGAGGTCAAAATAAATTTTGAAATTAAAAATATTAGTTCATTAATCATTTAATTACAGACGAACTTCTATAATTTGAACTTCAATTACTTGAATTTTCTATAAGTTGAAGCATAGCAACAGCTTTTTGGAGAGAAATTCTATCAGATTTTGCTTCTTTCTTTAACTTGAAGTTTCTATAAGTTGAAGCTTTATTTTTCTGGGTTAATGGTGATTCAATTTATAGAAGTTCTACTGTATTTGTTTATAGTAAGTGATTGAAATTAGCTGTGGCTAATTGGTTTCCTATATTTTTGGTTTTTAGTTCAAAATTTGAATTAAAATAAGTATGAATGCGTGCGTAGAAGTATCTGACATTACGAGTATGATTCGATTCCACTCATCTTTTTAAATACCCAAACATATGAGTGTTGAAATATATATAAGCATAGCTGCCAGATAAATAAAGCGTTAAATCGATAAATATTTGAAAAAAATCGTCAAAATTGTTAAAGATGTTCATGGAAATCGTAAAAACAATCGTCAAAAAATCGGTATGAAAATTCAGTGCGATGTTCGCTAGAACCGACACATTTTTCAATGCTTTAGCTTGTTAAGAGAGTGCAAGAAATACTTCACTTTATCTGATCTTTTTGCTGTTTACTTTACTTATATCCGAAAGAGGATGGAATACATGCTCATAAATAGGCCGGTGACTCAACGTATGTTTGGAGATATTTCGACCGCATACAAAGGCGGACGAAGTTGCCCGTTAATGACGTTAAGGTATCGAATTTCGAATTCCATTGAGTCATTGGTGCATCGTTGCAATGTGGTTTGTGTATTACCGTACTATCGCTATTATAATGGATTTTGCCCGTGCGAAATTAGAGACTTGTTCCCGAGAATCATCTGTTCCTACGTAACACTCACCTTTCTCAGTAAGCACACACGTATGTGGTCGATTACTGCCAACTCTCTCTCTCTCTCTCTTTAGTTGGACTATTCGTATGTGCAACACCCTTCGTGAAAACGTTGTAATTTTTTGGCTTTTAAGTTATGAAAAAGACTTAAGATAGAGAAAAATCACTTAAATTTTGCAATAGTAATCACTGCAAAGTAAATACAAAACTTAAAGTGGCTTTTAATATACTAAAGTAAAGAATATGAAGTAAAATTTTTATTTTTAAAAATCGTCAAAATGAGGACATAATTCGGCACCTCGTCAAAGTGTTATTTTTGGACCACAAAATCGTTAAAATGACAATAAAACGTCAAATCTGGCAGCTATGTATGTATATGAGGTGTTAAATATTAAGTATACGCACCTACGAATGCTGAGTATAAAACAAAATAATTACATTTTGACTTGTATAGGACAGGATATTCGTGAAAATATGTTAATGTCATTGAGTAGATTTTTCTTCCACAACCATGTTGTTCTGCTAGGCTTAAGCGTGCCTTTTGGTTTTATTATTATTTTAATTATAATATCAATGAAAACATATTGTTACGTTTTTACCTTATCTTAAAAACGTTAAAAATATCATATCGTAGATTACAAATAAAATAAAAATGAATCAGTGTTCAGTTTTAAATCAATTCTTTATTATCTACACTACTTTTGTGCCACTTTTCAAACTTATACGACATATACAAGAATAATTATCACAATATGTGCTTACTCGTTGTATTCCTCTGCTTACAATCCTTTTGTAAGCACAACACTTGTTCATTATTCTTCTCTGCTTACAACATATTTGTAAGCGACAACACAATATTCTCTTCACATACAACATGTCTGACCGAAGGATTATCGAATTGCTAATGACATCTTCCCACACGACTAACTTAATTTGAACTCCGTCATTGCTCACATTGTCTTGCCTTTTATATCGCTTTATCAATAGTGTGATGAACACTTTTGATGGAGGATAACAGCCTTCGGGAAATTTCTGAAAATGTAAAACAACTTGTTGTTTTTTGTATCTTGTTTACATTCGTCCAGGCAGAGTAGTTGTTGCTTGTGTTTTTGTCTATCCGCTATTCTTTTTTTTTATACGGCACTTTATTTTTGCTTATTTACTTCTTTGTCCGCTGCATTTTATTTTTGGTTGTTTACATCTTTTATCTCTTATAGTTTTTTTTATACTGATGTTGTTGCTATTATTTTTGTTTACTTATCGATCTTGTAAACAAGAACAGGTCCATGTTTTTTTTTTTTTTTTTTTTTTGGGGGTAACACCAACATTTCCATTTTCGTAACAATACGATGATGAGTAGTTTAAACTTTGAATATGAGTAGAAAGAGGTTTCATGATATTACAATAAGTATGAATCAGGTCGCCGTGGTCTAGTAGGTAGTGTGCTGGCTTATTAGACAAAAAGCCTGGGTTCGAGTCCCAGGCCAGACATCAAAACAAAGTACAAAAAGTATTTCCTCGGCGATTTCCTCCCAGCAGATTTCTGGCAAACACTTTGAGAGTAAAAAAAATTGCCATGAAAAGTTTCTCAAAAAATCTGTCGTTCGGAGTCGACTTTAAACTGTAGATCCCGCCACTTATGTATAAAATTAACACACACAACATAAGTAGTGTGAGAAACTAGGTTAATAATCCTGACTGAAGGGTTGTTATGACCAATTCTGTATGTATGAATGTGTGCCTATAAGTATCCGAAATAATGAATATGATTCGATTTTACACATCTTTTTGAATACTCATTACTGGTCTCTGGTGTATATTTAATTATGCTCCTTGTGTCTACTAGGCAGACGAATAACTCTTATTAATGTATTGGTAGTTTTCAGAAAAATATTCACACTCCCCACACTACCGCTTAAGAATAGTAGAAAATTAATGATTTTGTGCTTACACACACACACTACAATTTAATTTTTTAATAAAAATTAATTGAAATTAAAAAAGAGAAAAAAAATTATAGTTTTTCCGCCATTTTTTTTATTGTTTTTGTAATTATAAATGTAATTGTGTTTGTGGCAATAAATTAAAAATTATAATTATAATGAGGGATTGCTGATGAAAATGCAATTTAAACGGAATGTGTGTTAAAATTAATGAACAATGAAAATGTAACATTGATTACAACAACACTTGCCATAAACAGTTTAAAAAACATGAACAATTTCCATATGAAATTAAGCAAACCGTTTAAGGCTGGGGAAAACTGAAATTTTTTTTGATGTTTTTGAATGGAAACATTGTTTGTAAGAGAGGGGTACTACTTGTTTGGCAATACATCAAATACTGCGCTTAAATGTAGAAGAAACTATCATATGGGATTAGAGTTTGATTGTTTTGAATGTGAAGTCCTCGTAGTCTAAGAGGTTGTTGTCCAGTGTTGTTCAAAGCCAAGGTCATATATCTCAAACAAAATGGAAATATGAAAACATATTTCTCCGTCGACCTCCTCCCGGCAGATTTCTGATAAAAAATCTGTGAATAAATAAAATTGCCATGATCGACATTAAACTATAGGCCCCACCACCCTTGGATCAAATTAACACAAACTTTTCTTTTTTTGGAGATAATTTCGTATGAAGAATCCACTAACTGCAGATGAGCATTTCATCCATCTACATACACACATAGATAATTGGTCATTACAACTCTCTAGTCAGGATTATTAGCCTAGTTTCTCACACCACTTATGTTGTGTGACTTAATTTTTTATACATGAGTGGCGGGACCTACAGTTTAAAGTCGACTCCGAACGACAGATTTCTTTTGTTTTTTGAGAAAGTTCTCATGGGAGGTTTTATTTGCTCTCAGAGTTTTTTGCCAGAAATCTGCTGAGAAGAAATCGCCGAAGAAATACTTTTTATATTTTGTTTTTGATGTCTAGCCTGATACTAGGGAAGGCAAACGCGATCGATTTTTAGTAATCCCGGGATTCGGGATTTACAAAATCCGTGATATTTCAAGATAATTCGGGATCCAAAAATCCAGAAAAATCACGAAAAAATCGCGATTTTCTCTTAATAATAAAAATATTTCGTTAAGAAATCATTTGTATTCCAATTATGGATATCAGAATCATATGCCATTAAAAATAAAATATAAAAACAGCTAGGCAAGAAGCGTAAATTAACAAAAATAAAAATTATTCAGACCTGCATATGCAATTGCATTAGTTTCAAGAAAACTATTTATATTCTAACAAAAAGATTAAAGCATCTAATATGTGATCTGATAGGCTTGATAGAATTTTGTTATCAACATTTGTTGCCATCGAAAAACACTTCTCGCAATCAACATTTGTTGGTAAAATAGTTCCAAGATAGCTGTATGCAGCTTGTAAATATTCACCTCTACCACCTCCTGATGCCAATAAACCTATTTCTTTGGACAGTTGAGTATCTAAATCAGTTACCCTTTTAATTCGTTTTATAGGGCTTTTGCATTCTTCGGTGGCATCAAATAACTTTTTATCAATGGAAGTGGGATTTTCCACATCTGAGAAGCTATTATCGAAGTCAAGTGATATAGAATTTTTTTTCAGGTCCTTTTGTAGGAACAAAATACATATGAGTTCACAATGCGGAAAAATGCGGAAAAATCCCGGTACAAGTTTTTAAAAATCATGGGATTCGGGATTTTGTTAATCCCGAAAATCTTGGGAAATTCTGGGACCATATACTTTTTAATATTATTTTTATTTCTAATTTTTTTGCTGTGTTATTGACATATGAAAATTATTAAATCCAATCTAAAATATATTTTCATCGAAAGTATAACCAAGAAAATAATAAAACCAGAAAACACATCCAAGCCTAGAAAGACAACATGATTATGGGAAGATAATCTATTTCATAACATTTGAAAAAAATTAAATTTTAACATATTTTCATGAACACCCTGTTCTATACAAGTCAAAACGAAATTATTTTGTTTAATACACTGCATTCGTGGGTGCGTATACTTAATATTTAAAACTCATATACTCTAGCATTTCAACACTCATACGTTTGGGTATTCAAAAAGATGAGTAGAATCGAATCATACCCATAATATCTGATATTTATACCGATCCATACTTATTTTAATATCATGTACCCTTTATTCATATTCAAAGTTTGAAGTACTCATCATATTTATGTACGATCGTATTCATAGACGAATCGCAACGTAAGTATGATTCGCTTACGAACATTAAAATACTTACTAGAAAGTTATATGTTTACTCTGTTTGCTGCTCTGTCTTCTCTGCTTATGTGTATGTTTTCTTTTTTTATAAGACTGTAAACTTAGATTAATTTATAAGCATTATAAGTTATGAATCTTATAAATCAAACATATTTCGAATGGTATGAGTTTAATGCGAACGTTGTACACATACTCTCTACTGTACTTATAAATCAATTTTGTAGAGAGTATGAATGAATCAGAGTACATACATAATTGGTCATTACAATCCTTTAGTCAGTATTATTAACCTAGTTTCTCACACTACTTACGTTGTGTGTGTTAATTTTATACATGAGTGGTGGGACCAACAGTTTAAAGTCGACTCCGAATGACAGATTTTTGAGAAACTTTTCATGGCAATTTTATTCTACTCTTAGAGTTTTTGCTAGAAATCTGCTGATACTTTTTATATTTTGTTTTATAATCCGGCCTAGGACTCGAATCTTGGCTTTAGGTCTAATAAGCCAGCACACTACATACTATACCACGGCGACCTCAATGAATGAATCAGAGTATGTAGTTAAATTTCAATATTGTTGGCGCACTTATATTCAAAATTTCATGAGTGCTTATGAGTTGCGAAAAAATGGGCACATTGCTGGTGCCTGGTATGACTTTATCAAAACGATATCACGAGCCTCTTAATTTTCTCTGCACTACTATGTTTTTTTTTTTTTTTTTTGCTTAATAACTTGCCTGTCTATCTGCCAATAAAATTGTAAATCATAAATAATCAAGTTGTCCAGCATATATGCTTCTACCATAGCCATAATCACTGTCATACTGAGGCCATTAAAACCCATGGTTTACTACTTTTGCAGTTTTAAGTTTGACTAGAATTAAATTCCTTAACAACATATTTATCTTCCATTCGATAGACAATGAAAGACAAAACAAATGCCAATCCATGCCCTAGCATACCAAAGCATCATTACATGCAAACAATGGACAAAAGAGGGAGCTCAATAACAGAAAAATACCGAAATTTTCTTTGGTTTGAAATACAAAAAAATGACAAATTATGAACCTTAAAAGGAAAACAAAAGAATTCTAACAAGACAAAAGAAAAAAACGAATAACACACAAAATACAGCAACAAAAGGATGAAATTCTTTTGAATTTTTAGCCAAAAAATGCAAACAAATAAACCCAAAAAAAAGGAAGAGAAAAGAAAAGGAGATCACCTACCTTAAATCCATTTATTATTCAATTCAAGCCATTCAAGACAATTCCAAAAAAGGATGTGCATACACAAGAAAGCGAGAGAGAAAAAGATAGTGATATGCAGTTCATTTCTTACACACTCATATGCTTTACTTTCACATTTATCTTGTAATGGAACAGAGAGAGATATAGGAAAAAAATACAAATCCAAATAGAAATAGCATTAGTCTTTACAAATACTGTAGGGGGAGGGAGCTTGTAGTGTTACAGAGCTGGAGTCTAATTGTTTACAAGTGATTAATGCATTTTAAGTTAAGCCACTCTCTGGTCAGAGCCACATCCTATGAACGTATGTATGTGTACCTTAAGTAACTTAACTAGGGTGTATGGTATACACATACTCAAGTGCCCATAAATAAATACATAAATATGTGAAGACACTAATGTGTTTCGAAAAGGACAGAAGAAAAGGATACTTCAAAACGATACTCTTACAAATACCTTCTATTCGTAGATACGTTTTTTTTTTTTTTTTGCAAACCAAAACTATTCTCTTGGTTGGATAATAAAGTTAATTTTCACCAATATTCGGTTGTCTTTAAATACATGATTTATGATCTGCATACTGTATAACAAAATGATAGTAATAATCATTTAAGAAATTGAAATTCTAAACAGGATTAAATAGTTTTACGTTTTTACCTTATAAAAACGTTTCAAATACGAGGTTGTAAATTGCAAATAAAATAAAAATTAAGTTTGTGGTTAATTTCTAATTAAAATGCTTTATTATTTGTACAATTATGTGTGCCACTGTTCACTGATGTAAACAACAACAATTGCCTTTGTTTGTTATTTCTCTGTTTACACATTTTGCGTAAATAATAACAATTACTAGACAGATCTTTATAACGGAAATCTTCAAACTACGATCATTGTCTTCAGACAAGGCTGACTGAACTTGCACTAACTCAGTCGCTTATTTTGCTTTGCCTTACCTTTTAAAAGGTAAAGTAAACGAATATTCGCCTACTCGAGATCTCTATAAATGTAAACATCGTTGTTTCATTATTGTTGTTTGTGTATTTTGTTTACATTTATTCTTGTAGTGATTGTTGTTGTATTTTTGTTTACTTGTTTACCATTTGTTTATGTTGGTGTTTGTTAGTATATTTTTGTTTACCTGCTTACTTTTTTTTATAATTATAATTATACAATATTATATTTTCATTTCAATTTAGGCCTCGGCGCCTAAATACATATTTACTTGACAATAATATTATATATTCAATATACAAATATGTATCATAATGAAAATATTAAAAAAAAACTGATTAAAATAATAAATACTTTATATCTTATACTTTCAAATTTAAAGTAATTACATAAGAAGTGTTTCCATTAAACCACATAAATATTCCTTACATAATGCTTTGAACGTTGATATTCTGCCAATTGATTTTAAATTAGGTGGTAAATCATTATACATATTGCCACCTACATAATCAATACGCTGCTTAGTTCTTTCCAACCTGCACCTAGGAACTCTAAAGTTTGACATATTCAGAATATTGAAATGTGACTGGTTATGCAAAAATGTTATTGTCCGTTGACCTGTGCCGTGAACACTTTTAAATACAAATAATAAAGCCTGATACTTGTGCAAACCATAAACAGGCAAAATATTTCTACAAACACTCCTATAGAGTGAAATTGTTGGATGTGTTCTTGGTAAATTGTATACAATTTTCAGTGCTTTATTCTGATATCATTGTAATGATTTTTGAAGAATATTGTTCCTGTTATTGGCATACACACATGCTAAATAATTTAGATGTGGATGTATCAAACCATTATAAATCACCATTTTACCTTTCACACTAAGCTTATTTTTAAACTTATACAATATACATATAGCAGGAGCTATCTTATTTTTCATCTTATTGATGTGAATATCTCAGGATAAGTTACTCTGTAACGTAATTGCTAAATATTTGACTGAGTGTGTTTCGCTAATAGATGTTCCATCGACATAAACATAAATGGGTAGAACAAGCATATATCTTTGGCGAACATGTACAGTTGACCGGTGAGATTCAAATTTCCCAAGTCATTCAAGTAAACTGAAAACAATAAAGGACCTAGTCCACTCCCCTGTGGTACACCATATTCAACAGTACTAAGAGAGCTTTTGCAGTGTCCAATTTGTACATACTGTTTCCTGTGAATGAAATAATTGCGGAACAATAATAGTTCCCGTCCTTAAACACCGTAAAATTCCAGTTTCCGAAGCATTATTTCATGATCAACAAGATCAAATGCTTTTGAGAGGTCGAGTAGGATAATTTGTAAACAGGTTTGTTTACTATATTGTTTTGTTTTCGTAGCTTTTATTTATAATTTTAACACGTTGACTGCCGACAATGAGATAACTTGTAGATTTCGTTCCCTTCTAGGGTGCCAAACTACGAGTTATCTCGTACTCACTAATGTGAAAAAATTAAATTGTCATTCTTGTGGCGGTTTGCCGCGGCAGTCAACGTGTTAATGTTAAGCGATGTAAAAGCAGACACCAGTATCTAGATTTTATTCAGTTTCGTAACATATCGTAATATTGTATGCCAAACTGATTCTCCTAATCAACTATAAAAATAAAATTCTTAGAAGGATTAAATATTTTCAAGTAAATTTGAGATTAAAATTTTCCCGTTGCTATAGGAAAATTGTTTATTTTTCTTGTTTTTTTGCTCTTATTTGCCTTTCGTTGAAAATAAATGTTTGTACAATTTAACTACATTTTTGATCATTAACTTTATCTAAGGATATGGACCCGAAAAAGTTACTTTCTTTACAAACCAACCAAGCAGTGGTTATTAGTCGAGATACCCAAGAAACTTTTATGGCAGTTTGAAGTGAGTTGACTTCAACTGAGTAGAGTTGTGTGACGTTGTGCAGAACATTTATGATTATTTTTCTTGGTATTTATGATGGCTCTTAATGTTTTATTAAATGCCATTTAAGCATCACAAATGACATGAAATTTCTGTTTTTTGCTTTTTTTTTTTTGGCTAAAAGGAAGGCAAAACGTAACATTAAGTGGAATAAATATCACCAACTAAACTAATCTAAACGAAACTAAACTCAACTAAACTTACTCCAACTATAATAGTTATTTAAAGCCTAACAACACAACAGCGCAGGTAGATTCAAAATTATCTTTAAATACTTAATTGACTGACAAGAAAACAAAAAAAATTTTAGTTCAATTCCATTAAACCCACAAGCCACAAAGAGAAGCAAAACCAAGTAGAGGTTTAGTTTACTACTATTAGTGCCACAGGGTCCTTTTAAAACCATATCAAGACAATAGGTGATGATTTAGCCATCCCTAGCTGGAAACTAAACCAAGCCTTAATTAAATTCCTATTCATATGTATTCTTTCCCAGAGCGATTGTGTGACAGCTTCTTTCGAGAAGCCTATAAATTGGGAAGGTATACCATGACAAGACAAAAGGTAATCCATTACCTATGCTGAAATATTTATAAGATTTTGAAAAACTAGTTCTCGTAGCTTATGACCTAAGCCACGCCCAGTGTTCTCACTTAGATGTATTCCTTGCCAAAGCCATTATATGTTCTATACTTTAGAGCAACTTTTGGCAACTCAAAGGGCCAATTTTGTTTATGCTAGACTTCTTGCTTGAAGTCGCCGTAACCTGTGTGTTGGCTTATGAGATCTGAGGCAACGGTTCAAACACCAGATCAAACATCTCCAACAAAACGAAACATGACATAAAATATTATCTCGACGACTTCCTCTCACCAGATTTCTGACAAAAATTCTGTGAATAAATTAAAATTTCCATGAAAAGTTGCTCAAAATAATCTGTCGTTCGGACTCGAGTTTGAACTGTAAGCCCCGTCCCGTAATCCTAACTGATGGATTATAATAACCAATTATCGCGTTCTTTTATAGATACAATGACTAGCTTTTGCTAGCCTAGCAGAGGCAACTTATCCCACAGCAGCGCTGTAAGCTCTATTGCATTTAAGTATGCTGCACATGATTGTGAAGATCAAAGCTTTGGAGATTATGCTCAGGTGAATGAAAGATAAATCAGATATAACTTTCATTACAAAATACCCTTGACATATCTCCCTCGTTAATTGTATGCAGGATAAATGCAGTGAAGAGTTACTCCATAATATTGGGAAGTGCTTCCTAACGAAATTTAGTAACAGAAACTAGTAAAGTAATGTGGAAACAACATTCTCTTTTAAAAGTTGGATTGTTTTATTGTATAGAGATGGATCAAGAACGAATCTTGGAATAGAAGGAAGAGTTTTTCATTGAAAAATAAAATATTCCGAGTTCGTAGGAAAACTGACCATCAAAATACAACTTCAACTGCTTTTATGTTTTTACGAAACTGAAAATGGTGTGGTTAAAATAATAGACAAAAGCTCCAAAAACAACACAATGGACTTGTTTACGTGATCAACGAATAAGTAAAAAATATAACAACAAACACAATGGACTTATTAACACCGTCAAAAAATAAACAAAAATATGGCAACAACATCAGCGCAAAAAAAAATATACCAGATAAAGATGTAAACAGCCAACAACAAGTGGACAAAGAATAAAGAAGGAAAAACGAAGTGTAGTATAAAAAAAATAGCGGATAGACAAACACACAAACAACAACTACTCCGCCTTCACGAATGTAAACAATATACACAAACAAAAATAATGAAAACAATTTGTATACACTTTTAGATATTTCCAGAAGACATTCTCCTTCAAATGCATTCATCAGACTGCTGACCCTTGTGATATAAAATACAAGACAGAGTAGGCAATGGCGATTCAGTGAGAATTCAATTAGTCTTGTGTGAAGGCACGTCAGATTCAGTTAGAATTTATACAGATTTCGCGAAGACGAAGTCAATAACGTTCGCCTTCAAGAACATTTAGCACACTGTTTACTTTGGTATATAAAAGGCAAGACAAAAAGCAGGCGAGTGTGTTAGTAAAAGTGTAGTCAGTCTTGTGTGAAAACGCGGTGTGTTTGAAGAGAATAATCGTAGTTTAAAGATCAGTCGAACAAATGTTTAGTAATTGTTATTGTTTATGCAAAGGATGTAAATAGAGGAATAACAAAGAAAAGCAATTGTTGTTGTTTACATCAAGTTCTGAACAGTGGCATACAAAATTGTGCGAATAATAAAGAATTTTAATTAAAACTAAACACTCAATTTATTTTATTTGCAATCTACGAGCTTATATTTAAAACGTTTTTAATAGGTAAAAACGTAACAAATATACTCATCATCAAATGTAGTTTAATTTTATTTCAAAAACTTAATTATCACGTCTCTAATAGCAATGTAGTCGCCGTGGTCTAGTAAATAGTGTGTTGGCTTTTTATTAGTCTAGTAAATAGTGTGTTGGCTTATTAGACACGAAGTCAGGGCTCAAATGCCCGTCCAAATTGGGATAAGAAATATAAAAAAATATTTCTTCGATGACTTCCTATCAGCAGATTTCTGGCAACAGCTCTTGAATTTACTCTCAAATAGATTGCCATAAAAATCTTCTCAAAAACTGTTGTTCGGACGCGACTTTAAACTGTAGGTCCCGCCACTTATGCATAAAAATTAACACACACAACATAAGCGGTGTTAAGAAGCTAAACCGTAATCCTGACTGACAGGTTGTAATGGCCAATAGGATTGTAACAGGAATCTTATTATTTTCCTTTATTTTCTTTGTTTAATTTAAATTTTTTTAAATACTTTTCAATTGACCCGTCAATATTAGTTTGCTCGTATCATTTTCCTGCATTTAACTTTTGCCATTAACACACACATTCCAAAACAACATTCAACGACAACAATAATCGTAACAAAAACCGGCAACCAAAACAACTTTGTTGTCGTTGACAATGTCTTACCATTTAATTTTCTATTACATTTTCTGCTTCTTCAACTGTCTTTCCTTAACATTCCTTTACTCTACGTTGCTTTCCTTTTTTTTTTTGGGTTTTTGTCATCATCTTCTCAACAATGATGTTTAGCAGGCAGCTTAAGTTTCAGTCAAATTGAAACATACAAAGTAGAGGATACGAGTATAAAAACCCCGAAAACAAACAAACGAACAAAAAAATAATAAAACGGTAAAGGGAAAAAGAAAAGTAAATAAAATAAATGAAAAGAGAATAACAAAATAAACGAAACTGATATTGTCCGTATTTTTCGTTTGCAAAACTAAATGACATACACACACACACACACCAACAAAATAAAATACTCATACGGCGTATACATACGTATGGAAGAGGTTATACACATGGCTACCCTTAGTGTGGGAGAGAATAATACAGGAAACGACATAGAGAAAGAGAAAGAGAGAGGGAGAGAGAGTAAGGAGTATGAGAAATATGGTGAATATGGTTACAATGTTTAAGATTTCCAAATAAAAGTACACAAACAAACTTTGTTGCCAATTTCATGACTCATTTAACTGATTACTGATATAAGCATGTGTACGTTTATAGATATAAGAATGTGTGTGTGTGTGAAATCGTAATACAAATATAAATATTTTGAATAACCACATCTTATGAACTCTTCCTCTTTCGTTCTCTTTCTCTCTCGCTCTCTCTCTCTCTCTGTTTGTCTGTTAGTTAACGAATTAGCTGAACAGAAATATTTCATAAACAAAAATTATTTTCAATTTTGTATTCTTCTCTTCACTTATACATACATGTGTGTATACACAATGCATAGAGGTATTGGTTGAGTTAACATATTTTCACTTTGCTGTTGGCTTATGTAGAGAGAGAAGAGACACATTCATATACAGTCAACCCTGCTATAAACGCGGTGAATGCGTAACGCGTTATATGGAAACCGCGCTATAAGAAACTCGGATTTCAGGTAAAAACTGTCTACTGCGTTGTGTGGAAACCGCGCTATAAGAAACACAGAATTAATACAAATCACATCATTCGTACCGCGTTATAATGGAGATCAAAAAATACAAAAGGCAAGATAAATTATTTTCTACTAGATGACCCTTGGGAATATTTCGCATCGTTAGTTGCCATTTTTGTAACATAAAATTAAAATAATTAATAGAAATTTTATTAAAAGTATAAAAATATTAGAAATCATAATATCATACATACATATTTACATACATACATCCATATGTTTAAATGCTTTTATAATACTTCTTTGAATACAATGTTAGAGGTTATGACATGATCATCGTTAACTTTTTGCCCATACGAATCCTTAATACAAACAAAAATATCTTTAAACGTACGCACTCGAGAAAAAGCCACGTATAACTGTAGTGTCGTAATATGAAAATAAAACAATCACGAGCAGTTGCAAATGCCTACTAACTATACTTTATTTATATAAAAATTAAAAAGGTATAATAATTCAAGTTAAACAATTAAATAAACAATGTAGCATTGATTTCATATAAGAAGTTGTAAAGTAGTAATATTAGGGTAGCGTATAAATATCAATACTCTATATGCTCCTCCTAAAGCTGTTACAATATAAAACAATTTATATAATTACATTATTTTAGTTAGAAAATTGGTTTAAGTTACAAAAGAAATTGATTAACTATTTGGTGTGATAACTTTAAATTCAAGTGTGATTTTTTACTACTCTACCTCCTTCTCGTGGCCTGAGTTCTCTCCTAGTGCGTGAAACATCTGCCAGAAGCTGCTTGTCTTGCTCTAATGTTGAGCTGCTGTTGCTATTTTGTAAGGTTTGTAATTCTGCTTCAACAGGTTGTTGTGAAGTCGTTTGATTCCTGATCTGATCAAGATGACGTTTGATAACGTAATTGTTATGTGATAAAATACAAGAATACGACTGAGGTCCAAGTTTGTCTTTAATAATTGCTTGAGTCCAAGAAGGCTTGTTTGGATTACGATAGTCACGAACCATAACGTTTTGACCTTGCTTGAAAATTTCATTCCGATTTCCTTTGTGGTTAATAACGTTATTGTGTTGAGAGCGAACAATTCTCTCTTGTGTTGTAGGAGGTTTGAGGTTGCTGAAACGAGTTTTAAGTTGTCTTCCAAAGAATATTTTTGCTGGTGATTCGCCTGTACTACAGTGAGTCATATTGCGATAATCCATCAAAAATCTACATAAAATTTGATCTAAACTGGCATCATTGTTTTGATCTAAGTTTGCTAACATAGACTTCTTGAAAGTCTTTACAAAATTTTCTGCTTGACCATTGGTGGAAGGATGGCCAGGTGCTGTTAAAATGTGCTTGATTCCATTTATTGATAAATAATTTTGGAATTCACTTGAAGTGAATTGACTACCATTGTCACTCACCAATGTATCTACCAGTCCATAACGCGAAAACATTTCTCTTAATCTTCCAATTACAAAAACTGTTGTCATCTCCTTAGTTTTAAAAATTTCAACGAACTTTGAAAATGAATCGATGACAATTAGGAAATAAAAGTTTTTAATTGGACCAGCAAAATCGATGTGAATTCTGCTCCAAACGGATCCACTTGGTGTCCATGGTATTAAACTGCTTCTTTCAGGGCTAGGTTGCAATTTTTGACATGACATACAGTTTTTAACTAAATTTTCAATGTCTTTATCAAGGCCATGCCACCATATATACGATCTGGCAAGTGCTTTAGTCTTAACTATGCCCAAATGTGAAGAATGCAATTCCTTCAAAATTTTTGTTTTGAATTTTTCAGGTATTACTGTTCTATAACCCCATAATATGCAACCATATTCAACAGTGAGTTGGGTATACTTTTCTCTATATGGTTTAAAACGTTCATCTATTAAATTGTATAAAGTTCCGTTTAAAATACATTCTGAAACTTTAGATAAAATTGGATCTCGTCTAGTTTCACATGCGATATCTTTAAAGTTTAAATTGAATTGATTTTCTTTTTCAATGAAATTTATGTATGAATTTTCTATAATGTTATTATTAAATTTATGTTGCGGCATTCTAGAAATGCCATCGGCTTCATTTAGGCTTCCCTTTATAAATTCAATGGAATAATCAAATCCGGAAAGTATGACTGCCCAACGCTGCATACGAGCTGAAGCCATGCTTGGCAAGCCTTTATTGCTACCGAATATAGTGAGCAACGGACGATGATCAGTTTTCAAGATAAAAGTGTTTCCAAGTAAATATTGTTTTAGTTTGGTAACGCAAAAGACAATCGCTAACGCTTCTTTTTCAAGTGTACTATAATTTTTCTCGGATGTCGATAACGCTCTAGATACAAAAGCTATTGGTCTTTGGCCATTAGAAAATTTATGTGATAATATACCTCCCACTGCGCTGTTAGAAGCATCAGTGGTTAACACCAATGGTAATTTAGGATTGAAGTGAACCAAAACTTGGTCAGATGTCACTGCTTCTTTAATAGCATCGTAGGATTCTTGGCAAGATTTTGACCATATGAAAGGTACGTCTTTGCGCAATAAACGGTAAAGTGGGGACATGATATCTGAAAAGTTGTTTATAAATTTTGAATAATAATTCGCCATACCGACAAAAGCTCTTAATTCCGAAATATTATTTGGAATTGGTGCAGAAAGTATAGAAGAAATTCTATCGCTATTTTTGCTTAATCCATTTTTGTCGACGTCGAAACCAAGATACGAAACTTTCGGTTGAAAGAAAACCGATTTCTTAATGTTCAATTTTAATCCGGATGATTGCAATTTATTGAGCACAAGCCTCAATGTTTTAATATGTTCTGCCATGTCTTTACCTGTAACAGTAATGTCATCCTGATATACTACTACATTCGGAATTCCCCTTAAAACATTTTCCATGGTTTTCTGAAATATAGCAGCAGCTGTTTTGACCCCAAACGGTAAGCGTTTTACTTTCAAAATTCCAATGTGGGTACTTAAGGCACAAAGTAGTTGCGATTCTTCATCAAGAACAAGTTGATTGTATGCATTGGATAAATCGAGTTTGGTAAAAAGTACTCCGCCTCCTAATGACGCAAATATCTCGTCAATTCTTGGTAAAGGGTATTTAAAATCTATCAAAAATTTATTTATAGTGACCTTAAAATCGCCACAAATGCGTATATCACCATTGTGCTTTAAAACTGGAACTAGTGGAGTACCCCAATTCGAATTATCAACAGGTTCCAACACACCTGTTTCTATTAAATTGCGTAACTGTTTTTCGATTTTGTTCTTCCATGCAAATGGTAAGCGTCTTGGTTTGCAAAATATGGGTGTAGCGCTTTCACTGACTTTCAAAGAAACTTTACTAATTTTAAACTCACCCAACTTATCCTCAAAAACTTCACTAAATTCACTTTTTAATTGATTTACAATTACTGCATAAGAATTGGCTTGATTTATGTTGTTTACTTGCATAAGCTCAAAATTAAATGAACGTAAAAACGATCGACCGAGTAAAGGTGGATTTGTAGTATCAGCAACAACAACAACGACAGATTTTGTACGACCTTTAAAAGTTACAGCTGCATCATATTCACCTACCAATTTCAATTTATCACCATTGTAATCAACGTATGGAACAGTACAAGATCGAAGTTTCTTCTTAATATAATTTTCTTCATAAAACGAAATTGGGAACAACGTACATGGAGCGCCTGTATCACAAACAGCATTTAATTTAATTCCATCAATGATGATTGGCAGAGAATACACGTCACTAGAATTTCCCTCAGACACACTGAAAATAGAATGATTAAATAAATCTGTATTATGATCTTTATCACGAACATCATTAGATACGTAATTAATGCTTCTCTTCTTATCACGACACACTGAGGCCAGATGACCAATTCTACCACACGAATGGCACTTGCTGTTCTTGTATTTACAAGATTGAGAGTTATGATTTCTCCAACCACAATGAGAGCATGAAGAACTTTTTTCACGACCGCTTGTACCTCTGTCAACTCTTCCGTTATTTCTGCCGCCACTGCCCCAACTGCCTCTGCTACCACCATCACTTTTTATTGCCTCTAGATTTTTTTGAAAATTTTTTTGCTTTTTGACAAAATTGACTGTTGGTTCCTCCTTCACCTCTTTGCACATACTCTTCGTCTCAATAATCATTGCCTTTTTCAATGCACTTTGAAGTGTGAGTTTTTCATCTTCTTCACAAATTCTTTCAAAAATGAAATTTGGCAAACCCATCACAAATTGGTGTAAAACAAATGGTTCCAAGCTAATTCCAAATTTACAATTAAGTGCTAATGTCTTAACTCTGACATACCATTCTGCAACAGATTCACTTTCAAGTTTTGTTGAATTATGAAATTTCTTCCGTTCACTGAAGACAATTGTTGGTGGAGTAAAATGGGAGTCTAGGATTTCACACAATTCTTCAAATGACTTTGACACAGGAGAAGATGGACTGCACAAACTATGCAAAACTTTGTAGGGAACAGCTCCAATTGATTTCAATAAAATTGATTTTTTAACTTTTTCCTCAGTGCAGTTGATCTCACAAAAATGAATGTCCAATCTTTCTTTCCACACATTCCACGAATCCAGATTTGAATTAAATTCTTGTATGTTAGAAGTTTGAAGCACGGCCACTGGAGCAACGCTTTGTTCTGTATCAGTTTTTGGAGGCATTATTTTTTATTTGTATATACAAAAATTTTTAAAACAGAATATTCTAGAAAAATTTTTTTTTTCTTTGACTATATTTTTTTGTTCCTCGTCGCCAATATGTAGTGTCGTAATATGAAAATAAAACAATCACGAGCAGTTGCAAATGCCTACTGACTATACTTTATTTATATAAAAATTAAAAAGGTATAATAATTCAAGTTAAACAATTAAATAAACAATGTAGCATTGATTTCATATAAGAAGTTGTAAAGTAGTAATATTAGGGTAGCGTATAAATATCAATACTCTATAATAACTGCCCATGTGAAAAGACAGGTTCTGGTAAATACAATCCTACCTTTGGAAGGGTTTAACCTTATGAAGTGTTTATCGTCATAGCAAAAGCAACTTTCACAGGGAATTGTTTTCGTGTAATTCGGAAAGGCACAGTTGGATCAGAAGGTGTAAGATTGATTCGGAGTGTGAGTACAGTTTTATCGGTAAGAATAATTTTTGCTGATATGATGTGCTCCATTATGTGGAATATCATTACAATTAAGCGACCCTGTTTATCGCACTTGATCTAGCAACTACTGCAAAATATTGCCAAAAGAGCTTTTTACAGCTTAATATGCTTATTATATACTGACTTGGTAATAAACGGCATTATAGTAAATAACGGTATTGCCAGAATAGATTTTAATACAAACTATATTATGTAGAACTGCATTACTATTAGGCGACCCTGTATTACCACACTTGAACAAAATCGTATAATCATAATGACAACAATATTATCATGCAGTTCTATATAAAATATAATTTTTATCAATGAAAATATAAATTTTTCAATTTCTTATTATTTTTCGTCATTAGTGTTAGATATAAGCTTTAAAAGAAGATATCGTTCATTAAATTTGATTCGACGGTATAGGAGATATTTGCAACCGACAAAAAAATGTCCTTTAGAAATAATATATATATGATTGAATTCAAGAGTTCATATAAGGATTGATAAAACAATGAAATAAAAATGAAACTCAAAGACTGGTTTCCAACAAAATTAAGAAAGTCTTGTAAAATAATGTAATTTTTTTAATATTTATCTTCACTTGGTTCATCTTCATTCATTGTTTTTTTGTAAATTTAAGATCCAACTACTATTGTTTTGCGCACTACTGTATCTCGGCTGAGCTTTGGCATCGAAAATAGAACCCTCTTGCAATATCTAGTTACTAATCATTCATATTGTGTGCGAAGGGAACTTATGGGATGAAGTTGAACGCAAACCGCTCTGTAAGAGTACCGCATTGTACGAGGGCTGTCGCAATTTCAACCCCGCGTTATATGGAAACCGCGTTGTGAGAGTACAGCATTATAGAAGGGCTGACTGTATTCGCTTCACACTACTTATACAGTGGCAAAGTGTACTTCTATTTATGTTGTTGTTACAATTTCAATTGTATACAATAAGTATTGAGAGAGTGAATGAGATATGTTTCTTTATTTAGGTGTAATTGATATTTTGTTTTTGTTACATACTCGTACATTTATGTGTACATACATATTTCGTTTCAATTCTTTTTTTTTTTAATGGTTGTCATAAAAGCAAAACAGGAAACCGGAAAGGCATTTTCATTTGTTTTGCTATATGTACAGCCATTGTTTATTATTGCCGTTATATTGTTGCCATCGTTGTTGTTGTTGCTGTTAGCTAATCTAGTTATTATTGTACATATATGAATGTACAAATACACCTACAAACAGATAAATTGTTACTCTAAATGAAAAAAACCCAATTGGAAATTGATACCAAAGATGCAAAACATATAGTTTGTCGTACAAAAAACAAAAAAACGATATTTTAGATTTTGTGTTTCAAATATCAAACAGAAGTTTTCGAAAATCGTTTAGTTTACATCAATTCAAAGTATAAAATCACAATTGGAGGTTAAAACGTATCATATATATTATTTCTAAAGCACTTTTTTCTGGCGGTTGCAAATTCTCCCATACCACCACATCAAATTTAATAAATGATATCTCATTTTAAAGCTTATATCTAACACTAATGACGAAAAATAATTAGAAATCGAAAAATTAATATTTTCATTGATAAAAATTATATTTTATGTAGAACTGCATGATAATACATATGATTATAGTGTTGTAATACAGGGTCGCATAATAGCAATGCAGTTCTACATATGTAGTAAAATCCATTCTGGCAATACCGCTATTTACTATAATGCCGTTTATTACTAAGTCAGCTATATATACTACGCATATTAAGTTGTAAAAAGATGTTTTGGCAATACTTAGCAGTAGTTGTTAGATCAAGTGCAATAAACAGGGTCGCTTAATTGTAATGCTATTCCATATAATAATATATAAAGTTGTAAAAGACATTTTGGTAATGTTGTTATTGTGATGTCGTTAGTGTTAGCTGATATTTAACAGTTAAGAAGGTTTTAAGAAAAATAAGAATAAATATAACTTGCAATGTAAGAATATAAATAACGTGCATTTGAAAAGACAAATGAAATCTTAATGCTAAACAGGGGTTATAAAATCTTATCAGGCTAATCGTAACAAACTTGGAAGAGAACATCTTATCAGCAAAAATTATTCATATCGATAAAACTGTACCCCAATCAACCTTACGCCTTCTGATCTAACTGTGCCTCTGCTATGACGGTAAACAAAGCACAAGGTCAAACCCTTCAAAAGGTAGGATTGTATTTACCCATGGGCAGTTATACGTGGCTTTTTCTCGAGTGCGTACGTTTAAAGATATTTTTATTTGTATTAAGGATTCGTACTGGCAAAAATTTAACGATTATCATGTCATTAACTCTAACATTGTATTCAAAGATGCATCAAAAATTCTAAAAATTTTTGAACTAAAAGTTCATTTTATGAGACGACATAGGTATTTAAAAAAAATATTACTCGACTATTAGACTCTTTATATATTAACTTCAGTAATATTTGTTCGATTTTATCAAGTATTGACTCAATCTCTTTACACAAAAACAGACTTTAAGAATATTATCACTTATGCTATATGTTTTTATTAAAGTTTGCTACTATGGAATGGAAAAACTTGAAAAAATTTGAAAAATATTCGAATTTTCCAAATATCAAAACTTAAAACATATTCAGACGAATAACAGGTATTTGTATACAGTTTTAAAGGTCCATCTCTGCCCTTTCCAATAAGATTGAAATTTCGGAAATACGGTAAGAAATGTTGGAGTAATCTAGAAATTTGTGTGCAAAGTAAAAAAAAAAACTGGTGTTGTCAAACAGATATGGTTTGGAGGGTTCATAAAATATGAAAAAAAAATATTTTTGAGATCTAATCAACAAAACTAACAACCTACAGTAATATGTTATTAGCCGGTTATATTTAATTTTTTTTATTTTGTCGCATAATGTAATCTTAGCCATCAAAAGAAGGATAAAAACTTAAGTAAGAATGAAAGAAAATGAATAAATTTTCAAATCTGAAATTTAGGTACAAAAGCCTAAACCTGTATAAAATATTGTTACGCAGACCGAAACGACATAATATCGTTTCACAAAAAAACTATAAATAATAGGTACCAGATACACTAACTTATACACCGAACTTATTATAAATAAACCAACTACAACAAGTATGGGAGTAAAAGGGAAGCGAACGCAACAACAAGCAATGAGAACACACTAAACAAACAAAAATGGAATCGCTATAGAGTGCTTGAGAAGGCAAGAACACAAACCTTCTACTTCAAGAAAGGGCAAGACAAAGCAGACAACCAGTTAGTAGTAATTTAGTCAGTTTTGTGTGAAGTTGTGTGTGAATAAAGTATTTCGTGAAGACAAAGTCAATAACGTTCGCCTTCAAGAACATTTAGCACACTTTTTACTCTGCCATATAAAATGCAAGAAAAAGCAGGCATGTAAGTTATTAAAGTTCAGTTAGTATTGTGTGAAGACGTGGGGTATTTGCTAGTGTTTGACGACCAAAATTGTTGTGCTTACAAGAAGGTTATAAGCAAGAATAACGAACAAGTGTTGCTGCTTACAAACAGGTTATAAGCAGTGAAGAATAACGAACAAGTGTTGTTGCTTACAAAACGGTTATAACCAGAGAAAGGTATCCAACAAGCACATATTGTTATAGTTATTATTGTATACGTGGCATAAATTGGAAACAGTGGCACAGAAGATACTGTGGACAATAAATAGCAATTAAAACTATACTATTTGCAATCGATGAACTCATATTCTAACCTTTTTTAAAAAGGTAAAAAATAACAATATCATGCTTGTGGAGCTACAAAAAGCAAATCAATGGCAAACGTAATTGATTTATTGTAATTAAAGTAATTCCGTCACTTAACAAACGCACCTACTTTTGCCAAAGGTGCTCCTTTTGCTTGAATATTGGAAGTAATATTCACGATACTGTCAAGTACGAGTTTGTTTATATAAATTACTCAACGTTCTAGTCACGGTACTAGGATTTCACTGGCAGACCCATACAAGGGTTATTATTCAATTCCAGAAGACTGTACTTTGGACTACTTCTGGTAGAATTACTACAATGAACAATTCGGTTTATATTTGAATGTATTCCCAATGATTTCTTGAGCATTTAGTTGTCTAAGACAACGAGAATCACATTATACTGGTGCTACAACCTGATCAAGCTTTTAACTCTGCCAAGATATTGGTCAGATAACGATTTTTTTGATGAAGTAATTAAAAACGATCGCCTTAGTCCAGTAGCAAGTGTGTTGGCTTATTGGACATGAGGCCTGAATTCAAGAACTCGGTCAGACATCTCAATCCAATACAAATTGCCGTGAAAAGTTTGTCAAAAAAGTCTGTCTTTAAACTGTAGGTTCTACAGCTTAAGAATAAAATTAACATACACAACATAAATGGTTTGAGAAGCTAGAACGTAATCCAGACTGCAAAGTTGTAGTGATTAATTCTGTATGTATGCATGTATGTGCTAGAAACATCCAAGGGTTGTGATTCAATACCAGGCGACTGTACTTTGGTACTACAACGAACAAATTCGTTTTTATTTGATTTTACTCAAATAATTGTCTAAGAAAGCGGGTATCATTCATTATGATTTGCTACAATCAGGCCAAGGTATTAAGTTTAACGTGATATTGGTCACAAAACAATCATTTAGATAAAGCAATTAAAAAATAATGATTAGAACTAATGAAGAGAAGAGTTTTATGACTTCTACAAAATTGATTGATTGATTAATTTTAATGCAGAGTATAATAATCCAAATCATATACTATCTGACTACCTAAAATTATAACTTCATACATATACATAATTGGCCATTACAACCCTTCAGTCAGGATTACGACCTAGCTTCTCACACCACTTATGTTGTGTGGGTTAATTTTATACATGAGTGGCGTGACCTACAGTTTAAAGTCGACTCCGAACGACAGATTTTTGAGAAGCTTTTCATGGCAATTTTTACTCTCAGAGTCTTTGCCAGAAATCTGCTGAGAGGAAGTGGCCGAAGATGATGATGTCTGACCTGGTATTCGAACCAGGGCCTTTTGTCTAATAAGCCAACACAGGGCCCACTAGACCACGGCGAATTCTTCATTGTTCACAAAACTCTCGCAATGATAAAAGTCTATCGAAGAACTCTTGAAAAACTCTTAGCCGACACAAATCACAGATATTGAGGAGTATTACAACCAAAAAGAGGGCATAAACTCATGGAATTTTAATGGCACACATGAATTAAATTCAATTGTAATGCACTATATAATAACAAACACCAACATATAAAAGGGTAAAGAAGTAAACAAAAATACAACAGCAAACGTTACAAGAATAAATGTAAACAAATATGTTTACGTTTATAGACATTCGGAAAAGGCGAAATCATGAACATTTGCCTTCAACAACATTCACTAGACTGTTTACTTTGCCTTATAAGGTAAGGCAAAGCAGGCGACTGGTTCAGTAAAAGTTCAGTCAGTCTTGTGTGAAGATGTGATATGTTTGAATACAGTAATCGTGGTTTGAAGACCTCCGTTACGAAGTTCTATCGCGCAATTGTCTAGTAATTGTTGTTACGCAGAGTGTGTAAACAGAGGAATAACAAAGAAAAGCAATTGTTGTTGTTTACATCAAGTTCGGAACAGTGGCACACAAAATTAAGCGATTAATAAAGAATTTTATTTACACCTAACAGATTTATTTTTATTTTATTTGCAATCTACGAGCTTATATCGATGCTTTCATTCTATAGCGTTCTAAGTGTACTTGTACGTTCTCTAACTTAAATACTGTCAAAATTTGGTTAAGATGCACCCATCCGTTTCGAAGTTGTAGGGAAAAATCTACTTAGAATGCACATACGGTTTTATGGCGCGTGAAAACTTTGAGAGGTTAGGTTAGGTCGGAGTGGTAGCTCTGATATCACAAAGCTCACTTGAGCACGCATATCGGCCCGTTGTGATGCCACGGGTGAACGCATTCCCTATACTAACCAAGTTCTGCCAAATCAGGGAAAAGGGAGAAGTTGTTCAGAGCAAGGCTGCACAACAAAAGCACGACTACCATCCAGAAAGTTTGATAAACGAAGCTATATGCTTGATATCAATAGATGATAGCTCCGTTAAGCTACCAAGAAATAGGGAGCCAAATAACCCAAATAATATCCACACCAAGCAATAGACGGGCACTGGCAAAGAAAGTGAAAAATGCTTTCCTATTCCTCAGTGAACCTGCATCCAAGCAGAAGTCATTAAAAGGGAGCCACATTCTCGCAGCGTGTCTTTGAGAGCTCATGAATCAAAACACACTTTTTCGACTTAGAATGTTATACAACGGAGGCGTCGATATTTTAAACGTTTTTATAAGATATGGACCAATACCTCATCTAGTAAACTACAGCAATGTTGAGGTAAAAATATCTATTGCAAGTGAAATAAAAAAAATTTTAAAATTTTCTTCTTATGGGCATATTCTAGGTAATCTACAGTAACTTCAAATATTGTTACTGAATTTAAAACTTCTAAAGAAAAAAATCAAAACGTTTAACGATGAAGTAGAAAAAGTAGAAAAGAACCAACAGTTGTTATGCTGTCATATTTAAATTATTACTGTTTCTGACAGTTTATTAATTAAAATCAGCATAAATGACATGCAGGCAGATATGCATACGTACGATTGAGAATCTGGAAATTAAAATTGTAATTAATGTTTTAATTATTAATTATGAAAAGATAATAAATTGCTTAATAGTAATAGCAATAGCAACAGGTTGTAAAGGAAAAAAATCAAACCAGTTTTTATACGCACAATAAATGAGCGTATCCAACACATAGATTTCCTATTGGTTGGTTGGTTAACTTAACAAGAAACAGGCTTCACGATAATCATGATGATGATAATGATGACGAAGACGATAATGATGTTAAAATGTGGTCGCCAGAGCGGAAATTAAAACATGTGTAATACTTATGTTTTAATATTTAGGAAATGCGAACATATAACATTTATGTATGCCAGCTACACTGTGCTTATGTATCTGTCTGTGTGTGCGTGTGTGCTGACATTCATATTCATTTGAATAAAATATTAAAGACAACAACAACAACAACAACAAGAAATCGGATAAAAAAGAAAAAAGAGAACACAACCGTAACCGTATCATGGTGATTATCATTATTGTCGTTGTAAATTGTGTTCATTAGTCAATTTAATCCATATTTTCCTTTTCTTTTCTCTTCTCTTCTTTTCCTTTCTTTTTGGTTGTCTGCTTTTTTGGTTTTTTTTTTGTTTTTCTCTTTGCTGGCATTACAACACAAACGGAATGTATTAAAAACAATTTTAAGAATCTTTTTTTTTTGTGTATCTTTTTTAATTTTTTCGTTTCTTTTTTTTTATTTTAACTAAATTACGACAAGTATTTACGTTTTATTACGTCGAATCTCTGGTTATTTTTCGTTTTCTTTTATTGGCAATTTTTTCTTTTAAGCCCAAGTTAAGCAACTGATTGCGAGTTTGTCTAAAATGGCCCTTAAATTTAATTAAATTTTTTGAAAGTCCTTTTCTCCGCATGTCGAGAGGAAACAAAACAAATGTAAATTGAAATTGAAGAATTTATTTTTTGTTTTTGTTATTTTCGGGAAAATCTTTTTCAGTGATTATTTAAGCAAATAGGCAGAAAAGGAAAAGCCTTTTTAGGTAATTTATTGTTGCATTTATGGTGGACTAAAAAATAAAATGTAAACGAAAATTAATTTTTACCTGGCTAAAGACAACATCATTTGTAAATTATGAAAACTATGCCAAAATTTATCATAATTTACCAACGAAATACAAATGGATATTTGAACGGACTGAAGATAAAGAAGTCGTCCTAGTCTAGTAGGTAGTGTGTTGGTTTATTAGACTGAAGATCCGAGCTCAAACCACAGAACAGACATCAAAACGAGAGTAAACTCTGAGAGTAAATAAAACTGCCATGAAAAGCTTCTCAAAAACCTGACATTTGGAATCTACTTTAAACTGTAGGTCCCACATAAGTGGTCGTAATCCTGACTAAAGAATTGTAATGACCAATTATGTATTTGTCGAAGTCGAAGTCGCCATGGTCTAGTGGGTAGTGTGTTGGCTTATTAGACAAAAGGCCCGGGTTCGAATCCCAGGTCAGACATCAAACCGAAATATATTTCTTCGGCGACTTCCTCTCAGCAGATTTCTGGCAAAGACTCTGAGAGTAAAAATTGCCATGAAAAGCTTCTCAAAAATCTGTCGTTTGAAGTCGATTTTAAATTGTAGGTCCCGCCACTCATATATAAAATTAACACACACAACATAAGTGGTGTGAGAAGCCAGGTCGTAGTCCTGACTGAAGGTTTGTATTGGCCAATTATGTATGTAATTATGTATATGAAGATAAAGCACTACACGAAAATGTTTTGTTTATCTAACCCAATACGCAGGACATATCGCTCCTTTATTGCAACATAGTCTATCTCAAAAAAACTTGAACTTGGCAAAATGCGATTTAAGTTTTCAAGACATAAGTCTAATTGCCACAAAAACTTTTTGCTATAACTTCGATTCAGCTTGGGATATAAAACTGATTTTTTTTCCAACATGTACAGAAGGTCTAAAAAAGCAGTTTTGCTTTAGTAACTAAAAATTTTTAATTTTTTGAGATATGACTATGTTGCAATAAAGGAGCGACATGTACATATACATACTGTTACGTTTTTACTATTTAAAAACGTTTGAAATATAAGCTCATAGATTGCAAATAAAATAAAAATAATTTTGTGTTTAGTTTTAATTAAAATTTGTTATTGTTCACACAATTCTGTGTGTCACTGTTCATAACTTGATGTAAACAACAACAATTGCCTTTGTTTGTTATTCCTCTGTTTATATCATTTGCATAAACAATAACAATTACTAGACAATTATTCGACAGATGTTTGTAACGGAGATCTTCAAACCACAATTACTCTTTTGAAGTGCACCGCTTCTTCACACAAGACTGACTGAACTTTTACTAACTCAGTCGCCTGCTTTACCTTGCCTTTTATATGGCAAAGCAAACAGGCTGATGAATATTCTTGAAGTCCAACGTTCATAATTTCACCTTCTCGAGATGGTTGGTTACATTTATTTTTGTACCCTTTGTTGTTGTATTTTTGTTTACTTCTATTATATATATACCATTTTTATATGCTGGTGTTTGTTGTTAATATAACAACAACAAGTACGATAATTTCTAAACATGTTTGTTATTTAATTTTTGTAGATTTTGTTCATAATTTTAATGTTAAACGATATAACAGCAAGAAATCAGTATATAGATTTTTCCATTTTCATAACAATACATAATAGCTCATTACAACCCTTCAGACAAGAAATACCACTTGGCTTCTCACACCTCGTATTTAAACAGTTTAAAGTCGACTCTGAACCATAAACTTTTTAAGTAACTTTTCATGAAAATTTTATTTTCTTTCAGAGTTTTTGACAAAAATCTGTCGAGAGAGAGTCGTGGAGGATGTTATTTTTCATATTCCGTTGTGTTGGAGATTTTTGACCCGGATTGGAAGCTTGGCTTCATATTTAATAAGCTAACAGACTATCTGCTAGACTACGGTAACTTCAAGGGAGGACATACTCACCGAAAGTCCAATTTTATCCAATCCAATGTTGAATCAACAGCATCAAGATGCTAGAAATCGATAATACATCACTTAAATTGCTTAAAATTAAGATCTAAGTTTTTGAGTAACTATAGCCAGAGCGGCAATCCAATAAACTGCATGGCAAACAAGTCATTTTACTATTTATGATTACCCTTATAAAGATTGGTTCTCAGTAGGGCGATAAAAAACTGATTTACATACAAGCCAGTCTAGATTTCGCTTAATTATAGCATAAAAGTTTTGGCGGTGCATTTAATTGGATAATGGAATTCTAGTCTAGTAGAAGGTCATTATCAAAACGAAAAACATTTCTTCAGCGACTTCCTCTCAGCAGATTTCTGGCAAAGACTCTGAGAGTAAAAATTGCCATGAAAAGATTCTCAAAAATTTGTCGTTCGGAGTCGACTTTAAACTGTAGATCCCGCCACTTATGTATAAAATTAACACACACAACATAACTGGTGTGTGAAACTAGGTCAATAATCCTGGCTGAAGGGTTTTAATGACCAATTATGTATGTATGTGGATTATCTCGTTTTTTAAATTAAATTTTTGTAAATCCAATCGGTTCTCCTTTATTTGAATATGCAGCACATATCCAGCGGTCTCCTAAGGGCCTAAGTAAAATCAATTTCTAGTTAAAATAATGCTTAGTTAGTCAGACAAGTCAGCTGAACTATCCAATTGCAAGATTCCTTTGAATTCCCTTCCTTGTTTGGAAGGAGCTGACTGAAAATATTTAGAGAAAAAAGGAATAAAGCAAACGTTTTTAATTATCCGTTTTGTATAGTAACCTTTTGTACGGTTTGTAGTAGTTTGAACGCTAACAACAATTGAAATAAGATACTGGAAGTAAGCGAGACTCTCTTTTTACAACATTAAAAATAAAATTTAATAAAAGACTTCAATTCCTTTTTTAGATAAACCATTCAGAAAACCTTATAATTCCTGTAACGTCTAGAAAATGAAACCACTACACTTAACACTCATTTTGATATTGAGGGCCTCATTCTAGCATTTGCATCAATCTGCCAATGATCTTTGATTCTAAATTATTACAAAACTTTTGTTTCCCGATCCATAAGAAACAGCAAAGAAGGGATTGGAATTTTTTCAATTTCATTTCCAAGATAAACGATTTGATATTTTCGCTTATAATTCAACATTTCATCGAAAATATTTAAAATAATAACAAGAACCAAATAAAATAATAAATAACAGAAAACTCTTATGCGCCAGGGAATATAATTATTTTGAACATTCCTGTCATCCCTTCTCCTTCTTATATCCTCATTATTTATTTATTTATTAGACCATATTCATGGCATGCTTTAACGAGAAATTGTTTTTTTCTTTTTTTTTTGACTAATTCTCTGGGCAACTATTAGGAGAGATTATGTGTTAAGTTGGTGTATTCCATGTCTGCCAACAATACAAATTGTCTCTGCTGATACGGTTTTAAGTTGAAAAACAATGTATTTTTATCGACAAACTTTCTGCCACACTGATAAAGCTGCTGTCAAAGTTTCAACATAAAAGAGAAGAAAACGGTAAAGAATAGTTAGCCAACCAACTAGCCAACCAACCAGCCAGTCAGCCAGTCAGCCAGACGGCCAACCAGTCAGTCAGTTGATAGAGTTAAAGAGTTTGAAAGTAAAAATAATGGTAAAATATGTTAAAGTTTGTTTGCTTAATGACGTTCTAATAAAGTTAATATTTATCTGAAGTCTAAACACTTTTTAAAACACTTTTCTATTCTCTCCTCTCCATATTATTCCGTATCGTTTTAGTCTCATTATGTTGATTTAATTTACTTTCCATTATAATTTCAAAAATCTTTAAAGTTTTCATAGCGGTTTAAAGCATTCAAGTAAAGCAATAAAGAAAAAATCTCCGTCATAAGGTGCGTATGATTAATTTGTTTTTAATTAGTTCAGCATACGTTACTCATACCCACCACGTTGCGCCAACATGTTTCAACTCAACTCATCTCGTATCTCTCTTTTTCTCTTACTCATTTATTTACACCATAGATAAAACACACACACTTACTCATACTCTTACATTCGTTGGGTGTTTAAATAATTTGTTGGTTGATTGGCTTTAACAGCAAAATGAGAGTTTATTTGATGGTCTTTAAATCGACAAGTTTCTCTTGCCCTTCTTGTTTTCTCCAGTTTCTCTAGTTGCTCGTTTTATTACTGTTTGTGCTTACATCATGGCCACCACAGACACGCACACATACACACGTGCATATTGGACATGTACGTACTGTTTTTACTTTAACATTTTCATACAACGTTTACTCATGAAGTAACTGGTCAATGTTACGAAAGAGAGAAAATTTGGAAAAAAGCACACGTAACCAGTACAGTAACTTTATTTATACGTACGTTGTGTGTGTGTGTGTATATGGATGCGGTATATTATGTGCGGTGTACGAATAAATGTTTGTATGTGTTGTGTTTGTGAAATTGAACACGTTCACTAAGGAGTCGTTAATGGAATTTTATTTATTGAAGAGTTTTAGTTCAACTAAAAGCGATGAAATTTAATAAACAAATTGATACGAAGTATTAAAACTTGATTGCACCATGACTCATTTAAGTTGTTAATCAATTAAAAGGGAATTTTTCTTTACACACACATACACATGCAATATGTCGAATATGGAAAGTTAGAAGGCAATAAATCTTTATACAAAATTAAGATGCAGAAGGAAAATAAATCGTTGACTTTGGCCAGCATATTTTAATTGATGAATGTTTAGGAATTTTGATTCACATAAACCAACAAGCAGGTGTAGCTGATTCGGGCAGGTTTGATATCAAAACCACAGTCTCTGCCTTGACCAATTTCTACCAAACTAAAGAGAAGAAGAAGTTAGTCAGCGCAAAGTCTGCACACGACTGCCCTACGTTGAAAGGCAGCCAGAAAGTTTGACATCCTTGACATCAATAGATGATAGCTCCGTCAAGCTGACAAGAAATGGAGAGTCAAATAGCCTATATCTGTACCTCGCAAGAGATGGTCTTTGACAAAGAAAATGATTAACAGTCTCCTCTTACTCAGCGGATCTGCAACCACTGCATTGTGTTGTTCCATAACACAATGACCTGTAAGCATGGCTATTACTCCGAATAATTGGTTTATGCTCCTTCTATCTATTAAGAGCCTGTTGTGCTCTCAAGTGGTGAAGCAGGACTCCTCATTGACCCAGGATAGACTGGCATCTCGAAAGAAATTCCTCATAATTTCCTATTTGACCGAGGAAAGTAGTATACCTAAGTCGATTGAAGAGGATTCCGTAAGGTGTACACCAACCCTGGTGAACTCGTGGGCCCTGTAGTTTCCCGGAATGTTACTGTGCCCAGGGCCCCATACCAGTGAGATACTGAAGCCCCTGAAGAGAGGATCGACACAGTGGCAACATTACCTAGCGATCCTGGAGTTACACACAACGCCCGACAGAGATCTTATGGCGACTTAACTATCAGAAAAGACCGATATGCGGGTAAAAGGGACACCTTTGTTGAGGATCCATTGCGCGGCCCAGTAAATGGCCATTACCTCCACCTAAAACACGTCACAATAATCCGGCAGTCGGTGGAAAATGTTCTGGTCCAGTTTCCCATTATCATGTTTAAAGCTCAAGAAAGTAAATGATTTGATCCACTTCAAATATATAAGTCACAAATAGCAGTGAATAATGCTTTCGAAATTTAAACAAGAGCAATATTAAGACTTGTATTATAGAATTCCTTTCAACTACTTACCTTGCGGACTTCAGACTTTTTTCTTTGCCATATAAAAGGCAAGGCAAAGCAGGCTCTGGGTCAGTAAAAGTTCAGTCAGTGTTGTGTGAAGACTTAATTATGGTACAAAGATCTCCGTTACAACGATCTGTCGAATAATTGTTTAGTAATTGTTATTGTTTATGCAAATGGTATAAACAAAGGAGTAACAAAAGAGCAATTGTTTTTGTTTACATCAAGTTGTAAGCAGTGGCACACAGAAGTGTGCTAATAATAAAAAAAAACAAATTAATTAGAACTAAACACAGACTTGTTTTTATTTTATTTGCAATCTACTAATCTTTCTATTTGATTGATTGAGATTGATTGAATTACCAGAATTCCAGAATTATTTCGCTCTCCAGAGTAAACCGGCTTATTCCGGGTATTCTACATCAGACCGTCTGCTTTATGTTATCCCCCGGCCCAAAACCGAGTACTTAAAGATTAATTTCAAATAGTCCTTGCGAAGGCTTCTGAAAAAATAGGATAAGTTTATTAGTAACGTATGCTTGAGATTGTCCAAACCAAACAACTAACTTTAAGCTCCTCTAGAGCTGATTTTTTTGTCATCCTGATGTAATAGAAATAATAAGGATAACTTAAGCTTTCTGATACACGTTATATTACGCAGAGCTCAGCAATTATGACTTTATAGCATAGCTGCCAGATAAATAAGGCATCAAATCGACAAATATTTGATAAAAATCGTCAAAATGGTCAAACATGTTCATGGAAATCGTAAAAATCATCGTCAAAAAATCGGTATGAAAATTCAGTGCGATGTTCGCTAGAACCGACACATTTTTCAATGCTTTAGCTTGTTAAGAGAGTGTAAGAAATACTTGACTTTATCTGATCTTTTTGCTGTTTACTTTACTTATATCCGAAAGAGGATGGAATACATGCTCATAAATAGGCCGGTGACTCAACGTATGTTTGGAGATATTTCGATCGCATACAAAGGCGGACGAAGTTGCCCGTTAATGACGGTAAGGTATAGAATTCCATTGAGTCATTGGTGCATCGTTGCAATGAGGTTTGTGTATTACCGTACTATCGCTATTATAAAGGATTTTGCTCGTGCAAAATTAGAGACTTGTTCCCGAGAGTCATCTGTTCCTACGTAACACTCACCTTTCTCAGTAAGCACACACGTATGTGGTCGATTACTCTCTTTAGTTGGACTATTCGTATGTGCAACACCCTTCGTGAAAAGGTTGTAATATTTTGGCTTTTAAGCTATGAAAAAGACTTAAGATAGAGAAAAATCATCACTTAAATTTGCAATAGTAATCACTGCAAAGTAAATACAAAGCTTAAAGTGGCTTTTAATCAAGAATGATAAAATAAAGATTACGCCTTGCGCATGATTTCCCTTTAGATGACGTAGTTGGGCTATTTTAAAGGTTTCCAAGTCTGTTTCATATGTGAAAATTAACATTTCTTCTGAAAAATGTGTACACTACGTGAAAGTAGTTGGCAACCCTGGAATATAACTTACATTACCATTAGCCAATAGGAACACAATTTGCGTGACGTCATTGATTCAACACGCGCAGAAAGTTTTAATTTTGTGTGCGTGACGGCGTAATCTTTTATTTATCATTCTTGGCTTTTAATATACTAAAGTAAAGAATATGAAGTAAAATTTTAATTTCTAAAAATCGTCAAAATGAGGGAATCGTCAAAATGAGGGAATCGTCAAAATGAGGGCATCGACAAAATGATATTTTTGGAGCACAAAATCGTTAAAATGATGATAAATCGTCAAATCTGGCAGCTGTGCTTCATAGTATTACTGTCGTTAGCAAACGTTTTACATAAAATTGCGAGTAATACGCGGCCTGATGAAGTTATGGGAGAGGACTTGTATACTGCTCTCTTCTACTGCAGGAGACTCTGTCCCAGACAGATCTATGTGTCTGTTTTACCTCCATTCAAGAGATAACCTCTTAACCTTGCGTTAGTTTTTGTCTTGTTTTGAAGTTTTGATGCCATTTTGTCGAATAGTGAATACAAGTGGTATTGTCTCAAGGTTGTCTTGGAAATTGGAGATTAAGAAGATAATAAAGTTTTCGATAGCCGTAATACTTAGCTGAATATGATATTTTTTTAAACAGCAATTCGTAATCCATCTACGCTGCTCAAACTTTTGACACCTCAATGTGAGGGATGCCAATGCCTCACAAATTTATTTCTTTTGGCATCCCATGGTGCTGTTTAATAAATTTGTTTAACCATAAGAAATATAATCTCTAGTAAATCATACGTAAATTATTTCTAATAAATGAAAAAATTTTTATTTTCTTCTACAACAATAACAACATTTTATTGGCGACAAGCAAAAATAAAATAAAAAACCAGGCAACATTTTTATGGATTTCAATAAATAAAGATTTCCTAGCATTTATTTCAATGACGCTGGTATTCATTGGAGGTGCTACTGTTGCTACTGTTAGTTAACAATGGTAATAAAATGTGTTTGTTGCCAATAAAAATGTCTTGGTTTTTATTTCTTTGTTTTTCTTTTTTTGTTTTCTAAGGATTTCTATTTAATAAGTACACTATGAAGTAAAAGTAAATGCACTGATTTATGATGAAGGTAGATCGTTTGAGTATAAAAAGCAAAAAAAAAAATTGCAATTGCCTATAGAAAACAGGTATAACAGCCTCTGTATAATTGGCTTGTGGTATTTAGTGAACACCACTTCAGCATGTTCCTAACAAAAAAGACAATATCTCGAGGAGGGATAACCAGGCACATGTAACAGCTTTAGTTTCTGGTACGTAGGCTGCTCAACGGTAAAGCAAAATTGTATTTATTCAACCATAGAATCACTGCACTGGAAATAACAAAGCAATTAAGACACAATTTAGGAAGTTACGAGGATTGGCAATGTGGCATAGAATTATGTTAACTCAGCACGTGCCGTATCATATTCTGTCCAAATCCCAAAAGAAGCGCAATCAGCGTCGTTGTTTAAGTCATTAATCAGCATTATGCTGTGGACAGTCATGCCGCAGTCACGTCACAGTCAGTTGGCATGACTTCTCCAGAAGTTAATGAAATGAGGAAACAAATTGTAGAACCGGGCACATCCCCAGTGTTATGTTTCAGAAGCAGAAAACACCTAAGCTTCTTACATGTAGTTAATCTCTATCATGCACACCATTTGATTTTACGGAAAAGACGAAAGATCTACTGTTTCAATAATAGCCTAAATGAACTAAAGAAACTTTTTCTTTCCTTAATCTCTAATATGTACAGAGGGTACGCAGTTTCACTAGGCTCTGCTTTCTATTACAACTTACTTATAAAGTTATCTTCTATTCTATTTATATTTCACGAAATTTTCTTTTTGGCAACTTCTAGAATTTCCCTGTTGATTTGTTATTGTAATTTAGATTACATTAATTTTTCCGTATTTCATAGTCTCTTTAAATATGTAGTTTTGTTTGCTTTGTTTTAAATATTTAACATTTATTCTGTCTTCGCAACTTGTGTAGAAGTCATAAAATATTGTTTCGAAAGTGGAAAGATCTAGATACTGATGTTTTGCTTTTACATAGCTTAACATTAAAATTATAAACAAAGCCTACGTAAACAAAACAATGCAATAAATAGACCTGTTTACAAGTTATTGTACTGTTTAATACGACAACAAACACCAGCATAAAAATATGGTAAACAAGTAAACAAAAATGTAAAAGCACTGCAGTGTTTACATTTCGAGAGATTTCAAGAAGGCGAAGACATGAACGATCGCCTTAAGGAATATTCATCAGACAGCTTATGTTGCCATATAAAAGACAAGGCAAAGCAGGCAACTGAATTAGTAAAAGTTCAGTTAGTCATGTGTGAAGACGCGGTATTGTTTGAAGATGGAAAACGTGGTTTTAAAATCCCCTTTACAATTGTCTAATAATTGTTATTGTTTATGCAAAGGGTATAAACAGAAATATAACAATCAAGTAGCCCTGGTCTAGTAGGTAGTGGTGTTGGCTTATTAGACGTAAAAGTCAGGGTTCGAGTCCCAGGCCAGACATCAAAACAAAATACAAAAAGTATTTTTTCGGTGATTTCCTCTCAGCAGATTTCTGGCAAAAACTCTGAGAGTAAATAAAATTTCCATGAAAAGTTTCTCATAAAATCTGTCGTTCGGAGTCGACTTTAAGCTGTAGGTCCCGCTACTCCTGTATAAAATTAACACTCACAACATAAGTGGTGTCAGAAACTAGGTCAATAATCCAGACTGATGGGTTCTAATGACCAATTATGTATGTATGTATAACAAACCTCGAACCTTCAAAAACCTTTATCAGACTGTTTACGTTGCAATATAAAAGGCATACCAAAGCAGGCGACTGAGTGAGTAAAAATTCCGTCAGTCTTGTGTGAAGACGCGGCTTGTTTGAAAAGAGCGATCGTGGTTTGAAATTCTCGAGCAATCATCTAGTAATTGTTATCGTTTATGCAAAAGGTGTAAACAGAGGTATAACAATCAAAGCATTTGTTGTTGTATACATCAAGTTGTGAACAGTGGCACTGAGGATTGTGTGAATAATAAAGAATTTTAATTAAAACTGAATACAAATTTGTTTTTATATTTTTTTTGGAATCAATGAGATCATATTTGAAACGGTTTAAAAATATTTTGTTGTTATTCTTTCCTTGTAACAGCATTGAATTTTATTTATTCTTGTTTGACTGTACGTATGTATATTAATTTTACAAACCACTGTAACAATCTGAAATCAATCTAGAAAAATATGTTGCTAAATATGAAATAAAACTCAATGGCAAATAACATTTCTTTATAATTTTTTTTTTTTATTGGATTTTCTTATCTTCTCTCTCTTTTCTTTTCATGTCTTTTGTATTGGTTTTGTTGTTTTATTATTTTTCATTCATACTTTTATTCTTTTGTTTATTTTATTGTTTTTAATAAATTTTAACATATTTTTTCTTTATTTTGTATCATTTATAATATAATTTTCATTTTTATTTTCTATTTTTTAATTTTTTATCCTCAGTTGAGTTTTTTTTTTTGTTTATTTTTTATGTTTTATAAGTATTTTACTTGTTTTATTTAGTATTTGTTTGTTTTTTTTTTAATATTTTTTAAGAGTTTTTATTGTTTTTTTTATTATTTATTTATTTATTCCAGTTTATATTATATTGTATATGGAAACTTATTTAAATTTTACAATAATTGAAACATACTCGTTTATTTATAATATTAGACTTAATTTTTGTTTTTCCATTTCTTTCTTTTTTCTGTGTTTCTTATATTCTTTTTAAATTTAATTAAACATTTTATGTTTATAGGGCTTTCAATTGTTTTTATTTTCTTTTTTATTTTTAATTTAATTTTTAACATTTTATTTTCTCATATGATAGATGGTTGTGAATTTGAAATATTTTTTTTTTAAATTTTTTTTATTGTTTTTTAAACAAATTATTTTATAATTTTTTATTTTATCATTTAGCATGTTGAAACATCAATTTTGTTTTTATTTTAAAATATTTTTTTTTTAATTTAATTTTTTTTTGATGGAAATTTTTTCAATCTGTCATCTGTCATATGTTTTGTTTTGTTTTTTTTTTTTTTTGGGAGAAGGAGTTGCTGTTGTTGTGATTTTAATATTAATTTTATGGTTATATATTGGATTTCTGTTTTTTTTTTTAATTTTATTAATTATTTTTGTTTATATTTAATTAAGCCATTAATAACATTTTTGAATAATTTAATTCATATTTTATTTTCTTCTTCATTTTCTTTTTACTTATTTTTTTTTGTTTTTGTTTTTTTATTTAATTTTAAATGCATAGATTTTTTTTCATTAATTTTTCATTCTTTTTTTTTTATTCGTTTTTAATTGTAATCAGTATAATTGTACAATAATGTAATAATTATAATCATAATTATAATTATAATGTATATGTATGTATATGTATATGCAAATATAATTATTTACTTAAATTAAATAATATTTAATTATTTTTTTCTTTTTATTTGCTTATATTTTTTTTTTATAACAATTTACAATTTAAATTATATTTTATAGTTTCTGTCAGTACTTTAATGAGTATTTTTTGTGTTGATTGAATTAAACTTTCAATGAGAAAAAATGCCAATTAAGAACTGTTTCCCAATCATATATCAAACAGACATCAGCAATAATTAATTTCTGATACTTATAAGCATCATACTTATTTAATTCTGGACTTAACTCATATTCAAGTTACTACTCATCAACTAGCTGACTACTATATCGAGCACAAACATAGTTCATATGTATTTAAAATCCCCTATGGCACCGGCACCAAGGATTAATACATATTCAAAGTCGTTATAAACACTACGATCATCCAAATTACATAGCTTAAGCTTAGACTAGCCTATAATTTTTACATAGATTTTCGACTCGCCACAAGATATTGTTCAATCATGGCAATTTTTACTCTCAAAGTCTTGCCAGAAATCTGCTGAGAGGAAGTCGCCGAAGAAATATATTTCGTTTTGATGTCTGACCTGGGATACGAACCCGAGCCTTTCGTCTAATAAGCCAACACACTAGCTACTAGACCACGGCGACTTCTGTGAACAAGATAAACAAACAACAATAATGAAATCAAGTTGTTTACATTTTTAGATATTTCTCGAAGACATTCTTATTCAAGTACATTCATGAGACTGCTGACCCTTGTGATATAAAAGGCAACACAAAGTAGGCAATGGCAATTCAGTGAGAATTCTGTCAGTCGTATGTGAAGACAAGAGATTCAGTCAGTTGTGTATGAAGACACGAGATTCAGTGAAAATTCAGTCAGTTATGTGTGAAGACACGAGATATCATGGTACCTTAACTCATATTCAAAGTTTTAACTACTCATCAAATTCATACTTAACTTAACACCTACGGTCTTGTAGATTTCGACTCTCCATAGTAAATTACGAAAATGGAAATGTTGTTATGAAAATAATAAACAAAAGCACCAAAAACAACGCAATGGTCTTGATCAGGTATAAAATTATAAACAAAAGCTTCAAAAACAAAAATAATGGACTTGTTAATGTGATCAATGAATAAGTAAAAAAATCTGACAACAAAAATAATGGGCTTGTTTACAAGATCGGCGGATAAACAAAAATAATAGCAACAACATCAGTATAAAAAGAATATAAGGAATAAAATATGTAAACAATCAACAACAAAGTGCACCGGACAAAAAAGTAAACAAAGAAAAATAAAGTGCTATATAAAAAAATACGAATACACAAGCAACAACAACTCTGTCTGGACGAATGTGAACAAGATAAACAAACAACAATAATGAAAACAAATTGTTTACATTTTTAGATATTTCTCGAAGACATTCTCTTCTGAATTCACTTGAACTGCATCTGAACAGACTGCTGACCCTTGTGTATAAAAGGCAAAACAGAGTAAGCAATGGTGATTCAGTGGGAATTCAGTCAGTCGTGTGTGAAGACACGAGATTTAGTCAGAATTCAGTCAGTTATGTGAGAAAACACGAGATTCAATGAGAATTCAGTCAGTTATAATTAAAGACACAAGATTCAGTTAGAATTCAGTCAGGCACGTTGTGAGTGAAGGGAATTTGTGGTATTGCTTACAAAAAGGTAGTAAGCAGAGAAGAATAATGAACAAATAACAGATTGTGTAAGCGGAAGTGTATGAAAGAAGAAAAGCAATGAAAGTAAATTGTTATTAAGTAAATCAAATTTCTAAAGGTGACACACGGAATTGTGCGAATAATAAAGAATTGATTTAAAATTAAACACGTATTTATTTTATTTACAATCTACGAACTCATAATTCTTAAGTTTTTAAAAAGGTAAAAACGTAGCAACATACATGAATCCCAATACACGCTATAATACTCACTAGAAGGTTGTGTATTTGATTCGCTTGCTGATGTTCTGTCTTTTGGCTTATAAGTTCTATTTTTCTTTTGTTGTAAATAAAACAACAAATATGACTGTAAATTTTAATGAATGATTCGAAGCACTCGAATTACATATATTAAATATCGAATCTAAATGAGTATGCTTATGAATCAAAAATATTTGGAATAGTTTAAATTTGATATCAATGTTGTACGCATACTCATTGCAACCTATAGTTATAAATCAACCTTGTGGTGTGTACGAAGGAAGCAGAGTACATAGATAAATTTCAATATTGTTGTCTTGCTTATATTCATAAGTACTTATGAGTAGCGAAAAAACGATTCATTGCTGATCTCTGATGTAAAACAAAACAAAATTATCTTCATGCCTTTTTAACGTCAAAGTATGTTAATGATTGCGGTGGTCATAGTCTAGTAGTTAGTATGTCGGCTTATTAGACGTAAAGCCTGGGTTAAATCCCTAGCTTAGACATCAATACGAAATTATGAAAAAATATTTCTCCAGCGAGTGCCTCTTAGCAGATTTCTAGAAAAAACTCTGGGATTAAATAAAAATCTGTAGTTCGTAGTTGATTTTAAACTATAGGTCTCGCCACTTATAGATAAAATTAATACACACAACATCAGTGGCGTGAGAAGCTAGCTCGTAATCCTGACTGAAGGGTTGTAATGACCTATTAATGTTAATGATAATGACTTAATGATCTATCAGCCACGAAAATAAAGTTACAGGCTTAAAATTCCAATACTGGTTACTCTGCAATCAATTAATTACTTGCTTTCATACTTAATTTGTTATTATAGCCCTGTAGTCAGGCTTATAACCTAGTTTCTAACGCCACCAATGTCAACTTGACACATGAGTGGCGGGACCTACACTTTAAATTCAGCTCCGAATGGCAGATTTTTTTGAGAAACTTTTTCATGGCAATTTTATTTTATGCTCAGCGTTTTACTTAGAAGATTTAGGGCCTTTATTACAACTTACCGTTAAAGTTGACGTTAGTTAAAGGTACCTTTAGCTAAAGTGAACGGCAAAGTTGCCTTTAACGTATTTTTGTTATTACAACTTATAGATAAAACAAAATCAACTTTTTCAAAAATATGACAATGCTGGGCAGCTAAAGAAGTTTGTTTTTAATACAGTGGTTGTTGTATATGCTCATTTTGTATAAATTTGAAATTGCCATATCAAAAATAGTAGTATGATATGGCAAGTTCTAACAGAAAGTGATCTTTAAGTGTTAAATGTAGGATGATCTTCCCTATCTGTCCGTTAAAATCCTGCCTTTAGTTAACGGTAAGTTATAATAATGGTCCTTTAGGTTAAGTTAAAGGGCATGCATCTGTCGGCCAAGACAAGGAAATTGACCCATTGCCATAATGGTCCTTAGTTGCTGAAAAATGCAGATTTCAAGAATGGCTGCATAGGACAGCATGTAAGAAGCACATTGAGTTTAATAAATCCTTGAAATAATGTGACTGAAATGCAATCCTTACATACGTAATTACCTAATCCTGATACGATCGTCCCCCCGGATATCCTGGCAATTTGAATTTACTTATTAGAGTTTTTGCCAGAAGTTCGCTGAAGAAATATATTTTTTGATTTTCTTTTTAATATCTAACCTATGGTTTGAACCGTGGCCAACACAATACTTATTAGACTATAGAGACTTTAATCCTTAAGATTGTTATCATCGCGGATAAACGATAAATAACCAGCAAAGCAGAATGATAAAGGGGTTAAGAAGAAATAGTTAAAAAATGGCTGAAAGACAATAGAATCCAAATTTAAAGTACTAGGCTGTTGCTAGTTTTTTATTTCAAATTTAATTTAAAATTAACGTTTCATCCCCATAAAATAAGTGTTTTATTGGTAAATTATTATATTAAATTTGTGTTTTCTTTTTATACACTATATTGTTTAATTCTATTAAATTTTTGCTTTTTGTCTTTACATTATTTGACATTATTTGCTATTATTTTTATAGAATTATTTTATTTATTTTTTATAACTATGAATGCGTTTTTGTTTTTTAACATTGAATTTAATTTACAAATTGTCAATTTGTTTTGAGTACATTTTCAATTGTTTGTTGTGGGGTTGGAGATGGGTCTATTCTAGGAAATGTGGACCTGAATATTGCTCTCCATCTGCCAGACTACTGCAGTATGTTTCAGGCGGAGGTGATGGCAATTACGGGGCCGCTCAATAGATCCTCATTAACTATGCTCCTTTCAGTCGCGTCTCGATCTTTTCGGACAGTCAGTCTGCGATAAGATCTGTGTTAGTGTTTCGTGATCAACTCTAGGATCGTTAGGGAATGTCGCCGCTGTCTCGACCTAGTCTCGGGGCGCTTCATCGCTGTCTCTCTGGTGTGGGTCCTCGGGCACAGTAATATTCCGGGAAACTTGAGAGCCGACGAGCTCGGCAGAGCTAGTGCGCTTCTTCCGGAATCCTCTTCTGTTGAGTTGGGTATGCCACTTGCCTCGGTCAAGTTGACTATTGCGCGGAGGTTCCTTCGGGACACCAACCTATCCTAGATCAATGAGGACTCCTGCTCCACCTTTAGACTTACCTGACCCAGGATGGATGGAAGGCGTACCGATTACTTGGTCACGGTCGTGATGTCATCTCGACTGTAGTGGCCGCGCTTACGGGTCATTGTATCATAGGTAGGCACGCCGATAGAATGAGGCTCCCTTTTAACGACTTCTGGCATGGATACAGGTCCACTGAGGAAGATGAAAGCATTATTCACTTTCTTTGCCAGTGCCCGTCTCTTGCTAGGTGTAGTAATAGGTTATTTGGCTCCCTTTTCCTTGTTAGCTTAACGGAGCTATCATCTATTGATATCAAGGATATAGTTTCGTTCATCAAATTTTCTGGATGGTTTTCCAGTACGGGGTAGTCGTGCTTTTGTTGTGCAGCCCTTACGCTGATCAACTTCTTCCTATCCCTGATTTGACGGAACTTGGTTAGTACAGGGACTGCGTTTCACCTGTGGCATCACAACGGGTCGCCATGTGTGCTCAAGTGAGCTTTGTGATATCAGAGCTACCACTACGACCTACGTTATTACCCAGTATAACCGTTTTGTCAGGTTTACGACATAAAGTTCTTACACCAGTTATGTTGTGTGTGTTCATTTTTTTTTTTCACAAGTGGCGGGATCTACAATTTAAAGTCGTCTTGGAAAGATGACGTTTTTGAGGAACTTTTTTATGGCATTTTGTATTTACTTATTGGAGTTTTTGCAAGAAATTCGTTGAAGATATATATATTTTTTGATTTTCTTTTTAATATCTAACCTAGGGTTTGAACCGTGGCCTACACAATACTTATTAGACTACAGAGACTTTAATCCTTAAAATTGTTGTAATCCCGGATAAATGATAAATAACCAGCAAAGCAGAATGAGTAAAAAGGTTAAGAAGAAATAGTTTAAAAAATGGCTGAAAGATAATGGAATCCAAATTTAAAGTACTAGGCTGTTGCTAGTTTTTTATTTCAAATTTAATTTAAAATTAACGTTTCATACCCATAAAATAAGTGTTTTATTGGTAAATTATTATATTAAATTTGTGTTTTCTTTTTATACACTATATTGTTTAATTCTATTTAAAATTTTTTGCTTTTTGTCTTTACATTATTTGATATTATTTGCTATTATTTTTATAGAATTATTTTATTTATTTTTTATAACTATGAATGCGTTTTTGTTTTTTAACATTTGAATTTAATTTACAAATTGTCAATTTGTTTTTGAGTACATTTTCAATTGTTTGTTGTAGTGTTTTACTATTATGAATAAAACTTAATAAAAAAAGAACAAAAGAAAGTTTGAAAAACAGAGAAAACAACAATAAATGATTGATAAATTATTAATTGTTTATAATTTAAATAGACAAGATGAATTTAATATAGGACAACAACTAAAAATTAAAAAAATAAATTTAAAAAAAAATTTTTTTCTGAAACATATTCTTTTATTTGTTTTGCATCCATTTTATTCTGTTGTTTATTTGTTTTTTTTTATTTATGATAATAATTCATTATGATTAATATTAATTAAAATATGCATATTTAATAAACTCATTAAAATGTTAAACAATAAATACAACAAATAAGCAAAAGAAAAAAGCACGCATAATTTAAAAATATGAAAAAAATAAACATCAATGCAAAGAATATTTAACAAAAAAACAAGAAATAAGGCAAGAGAAAATAAATTTTTTAAATATTTATAAAAATTTAAACAAGACCTAGCAAGCAGTGCACACATAGAAGTTTTAATAAACTTTTCTTCTTCTTCCTGGCAATTAAGAATTTCAATTTTTTAATTGATTTCTTAATTTAATTTACAACTCTTTTGACCAAAGATAAGCCTTACAAATGCTTAAGAATTTATGGCCGTAATTAATAATTTAAAAGCAGTTTAAGTTTTTAGTTTCAATTGAAAAATTGTTTTTTTTGCAGAAAATTTATTAAAGTGTAACGATTTACTAGAAATTAAATTTTATAATCGTTAGAAATTCATAAGAGATTTGTAATTAATTAGACTAGATGACCCGTGCGAATATTTCGCATCGTTAGTTGTCATTTTGGTAACAGAAAATGAAAGTAATTAATAGAAATTTTATTAAAAGTATAAAAGAATATTAGAAATCGTGCATATTTGCACACATATTTACATACATACATACATATGTTTAAATGCTTTTATAATACTTCTTTGAATCTTTGAAATTTTTGCCCGTACGAATCCTTTATACAAACAAAAATATCTTTAAACGTACGCACTCGAAAAAAAGCCATGTATAACTACATACATACATAATTGGCCAATTAATACCAAGATGAAGGAAAATCTTACTTCATAGTCGGGCTCAACAGAGCTTAATTTAATAGGAAACGTATCACATACATACATAATTGGCCATTACAACCCTTCAGTCAGGATTACGACTTAGCTTTTCACACCACTTATGCTATGTGCGTTAATTTTATACATGAGTGGCGGGACCTACAGTTTAAAGTCGTCTCCGAATGACAGAAATCTGCTGAGAGAAAGTCGTTAAACACTGTCGTGATAGAACTTGGGATGCCAAACAGGATCGATTTTTAAAAATTCCGCGATTCGGGATTTTGTAAATTCCGATCCGAAAATCCCGAGATATTTTGGAATCATTCGGGATCCAAAAATCCCGAAAAATAATAGGAAATATCGCAATTTGCTCTTAATAATAAAAATATTTGTATTCCAATTTTGTATATCAGAATTTTATGTCATTAAAAATAAAATATGAAAACACCAAGACAAAAAGTAACAAAGAAGCGTAAATTAACAAAAATAAAAATTATTCATACCTGCATATGCAAATGCATTAGTTTTAAGAAATTATTTGGATTAAAGCATCTACCCTGTGATCTGGTACGCTTGAATGAATATTTGTTGTCAACATACGCTGGCATTGATAGCTGTATGCAGCTAGTAGCTGATGTAAATAAATCTATTTCTAAATCAGTTACCCTATTAATTCGTTTTATAGAGCTTTTGAATTCCTCAATGGCTTCAAATAACTTTTTATCAATGGAAGTGGGGTTTTCCTCATCTGAGAAGCTATTATCGAAGTTAAGTGGTATAGAATATTTTTTCAGGGCCTTTTGTAAGGTCAAAATACATATGAATTCACAATCCCGAAAATCCCGAAAAATCCCGAGACAAGTTTTTAAAAATTCCGGAAATCCTGGGATTTCGAGATTCGAAATTTCTCGATTGGCATCCCTAATTAAAACCATTTACAATTGATCTTTGTTCTATGGTTTTTAAAATGCGCCAAAGCCAAATTATTTGCATGCACCTTTAAAGTGCGGTTTGGGTTTATATCAAGACTTGCAAGAGAAAAAGAAGCATATTACGGTGGTCCTTAAAAATTTTCAGATTTACTTGAAAATTATCACTCATGAGTTGTATGTCAGTTGTATGGCTTATGGAGGTTTTCAAGTAAATCCGATTAATTTTTATAAACTTCGATTTTTATAAATGTCTTTAGATACTACTGAAGTCATCTTATTTGAGAAATCCGTGCAGGGCTATGTAATTTTTCATTACTACCGTTTAGTCCGAATTACGAACTTGCTTCTTACACCACTTACGCTGTGCGTATTAATTTTATAAGGAGTGCGCACAAAAAAAAACTGGACTTACACTTTTCGTTATAGAAATAAAACTAAGTAGCGGATTTTTTTTCATTTTATATTTCAATTAAAGTAAATAATATTTGAATTACTTTTATGTATAAAATTTTTTTCTGACCAAGGTCTCAGAGCATTCAACTTTTTGAGCCACTTTCCAGACATGTTAGGGTGTTTTAGAAAAATATGTATTATTTTACTTGCTTTGTTTTTTGGTCGGCAAATCCTTTTTTTCTTCCACTCCCACACTTTCTCTCAATGCTCAAAGATTCCTTATGTTATTTTATTTTTACCTTAGAAACCGGTTTTTGGTTAATATCTGCGAGGCTAGCAATCGTTCTTTGTAAGTGACGCGGTTTTTCATTCAAAATTTCAATTATTTTTTTACGACATTCTTTTCAAAAAACTATTTTTGCTTTTTCAATGACATTTAGCACGTGGATTTCGAATCAGATGACTAACAAAAACAACGTAATAGTATTCATTTTTTCAATTATGATAAAAGTTATAAGCTTAAAAGTAAGCCCATTTTTTTTTTTTTGCGCACTCCTTACATGAGTGGCGAGGTTAACATTTTAAAATCGTTTTTGAAAGACAGATTTTTAAGAAAAATCTTAAAGTTTTTAACAGAAATCTGCCGGGAACAATTCGCCACAGAAATATTCTTCATATTTCGTTTTGGTGGAGATGTCTGACCTGAGGTTTGCACGCCTCAAGACTAATAAGACAACCCATTACAAAGTAAACTACAGCGACTTCCTCTAAGTACGTTTAACTAAAATGTTAAATTATTGGATAATTACACTCTGCATCATTGACCCAAACAACACGGTGTATATCTCCTTTTGCAGACACGTTTTCTTTACAACTCTACTTCATGCATCTTTATTCGTTACAGTAAAATGTCACAGTAATGACTTTCTTCCTTTGCCCACATGTAAACATCAATGTTGTATAAAAACCACTAACATGAGTAACCTCTTTCCGTTAAGAAGTAGTAAATAATGGATTTGATTCATTCCAGAGCTTGCCCCATGAAGCCGTGTGTTTGTGCTTGGAAAAAAATTAACGTTTCCTGGTTTAAACCTGAAAATGTAATCACCTTCAAGAACATTTGAACTAAATATTCATTCGGGTCTTATTAAAATTATTCGTTAAAGGTTCGTCTAACTACTCGTCTTAGCAAAATTCTCCAGAACTTTTCACCATAAGTTGCCTTAGAACTGCAGCATTGCTAAAATTTTTTATGCACTAGATGAAGGGAACTGTATTGGCAATGCCTAACCCCATATTAAACAATTTGAAATACTAGCATGGAAGTGGTGTCCTGTTTGGCATATTTCAACTGCAACTAAAACAACCGAGATTGTCAAATAAATTTAGAGATTCAACAACATTCCAAAAAGCCAACTTAATGTCATAATAAAAACTTATTGTATACTATACGATCTTCGAAAAATTTGTTACGATTTAAAGGGGAAGCACACCATTCCTCATATTGAGTACTTATTCAAGATCGAAATTTCTGGTGATCTCTTTGCCAAATTTTTACAATAATTTGTTGTTCGGAGACGACTTTAAACAGTCTTGTACTTTAAATTTGTATTCCATTTTTTATTTCTTATGCAAAAATAAAACTTCTTTTAGACATTTTTTATTTTTTTTTTTTTAACCTCTTCATCATTCTGCTTTTCTTGTTCTTTATCGTTTATCCGGAGTTACAATAATCTTAAGGATTAAAGTCTCTTTAGTCTAATAGGTATTGTGTTGAGTTATTAAAAGTAAAACCAGGGTTCGAGTCACAGGCCAGACGTCAAAACAAAATACAAAAAGTATTACTTTGGCGATTTCCTTTCAGCAGATATCTGGCAAAAAGTCTGAGACTAAATCCAATTGCCGTTAGGAATCGACTTTAAATTGTAGGTCCCGCCATTCATGTATAAAATGAGCACATACAACATCAATGGTGTGAGAAGTTAGGTTATAATTCGAACTGAAACGTTGTAATGACCAATTATATATGCTCTCTTGCCAATGATTTATTTTAATAAATTACTAAAAATTTTGAAAATAATTTAAAGCATCAGTTTAAAAACCACAAAATCTTCAACACAATTTACCTTTTTCTATTACCTAATTTTTTTCGGCTTCAAATATACCACTTAACCTCCACCTCCCACCCCCTTCTCCGTTCATTTACCACTTTTTGTTCTGGTTTTCTTGTGGCTTTTTTCTCAGTTTTAAAAATAAAAATAATGCCTTGAACTTTGACCCAATTTTTCTATTAAAAGATTACAAATAAAATAGTTAAAAAAAAATACTTGCACATACATACATACACATTGCGTGCACCATTCCTCCAATGTTCGTTTTTCAAATAACAGGTATAATGAGGCGTATGATTATTATTTATATTGCACGCTTTTATGGAATTAAAAAACAAAAATAACACTCATACGCCAAAGGGGTTCATTTGTTGATCGCTGTGTGGCATTTGTTTTTAAAACAAATTTTAAATTTGAATATTATGATGATTGATTTGCTTACACAATTGATGTTATCATCAAGCAAGACCATATCTCATCATTCAATTAATTAAATGAATAAATTAAAAAAAAACAACAACAACAATATAAAAAAAAAATTATCATAAATAAATAAATACAACACAAATTATTATTAAGGTCGTGGAAACTACAGGAGATATGAAGGATAGCCATTATGTTTTAACGCAGAGTTACAGTGAATATAAAAAATTTGACGAATACATACATAATTGGTAGACCAAAGGATTGCAGGCCAGTATTACGACCTAGTTCCTCTCACAACTTATGTTGTATGTTGTAATATTATACGTGAGTGGTGGGACCTACAGTTTAAAGTTGACCCTGAATGCCAGAACTTTTTTTAGATAATTTTTCATAGCAATTTTTATTTACTCCCACAGTTTTTGCTAGAAATCTGCTGAGAGGAAGTTGTCGCAGAAAGAATTTTTTATATTTCATTATGTTCGGGATTTCTGACTTGGACTTTGAACCAAGAACTTGTATCTGTTACTCTACTGCGACTTCTATTTCACGAATAATTTTCATAAAACAGTTTACGCGACCAATTCAAAGAGTTTTCAAATTGTTATTCAAAGAAATTACGAATTTAAACTTTCACTTAAACAATCTGTTCTCCATAAAGAGAATTGAAATCTCCTTCCTATCGCTAATAATGGTTCTAAATTGAAACCAGAAATATTTTGTATTATTAAAGTGTCATTAATTCTCAACCAGACTTCAGTTTCAAGCTCTTTTACAAGCGTTTAATGATCTTAAATGCCTTAATATTTCCAATAGAAGTTAATTAGATGCAAAACAAAAATTACAATTGCACAGATTATGTGCCTGCTGTGCAGAACATACAACTTAGTGTTCTGTTTCACTTCATTTTATTTAAGGTAATTGATTTATGAAAGTAATTAAATTAACCGCAATCATTATCGTTTACATTAAGAAATACCCAAGAGACTATGGTAATAACTTCATATGTATGTAGTCATGTTGAAAATTTAGTAAGTACAGAAGCCTTTTAGAAGGCCTTATTTTGTAGAAAAAGCTTCACCAATCACAAAATATTTTTACGAAAATGGAAATGGTGTTTTGCTTTTACATCGTTTAACATTAAAATTGTAAACAAAAGCTAGAAAAACGAAAACAATGAACTTGTTTACATGATAAACAAGTAAACAAAAATATATCAACAAATTTAAACTGTTGATACCGCCAACCAAATTAACACACAAACGACATAAGTGGTGTGGAAAACTAGGTCTATGATACCACTGTGAGCCTAATTGCAATATTAAGAAACTTTTACACTCCACACAGTTTAATACGTACCACGGTGAATATACGTACTTCATTAAATCTCTATTTGGCAACTTCCAGAAACAAATCTCAAAATGCTCCTGGGAGTTAATAAATCTAATTTTCTGCCTAGCAAGTTCTAACATGCATTAATGTGACATAGGTTACAAGCATATGATCTTTATAAAAGATTTGAAATGATTTCTCTTCTATACACATCTTCTGTGACTCTATAAATCTTGTTGTAAAAGATCTTTTATTATTCACGGGTATTTCTAGAGAAACACCTGTGAAATATCTTAAATCCATTTAGCTTAAGAATGATCAGCACTGTCTATCTTTCTTTAATATCCGATTTTGCAGAGGAATTTTAACCACATTGCTGATATTGAGGTTTCCATCCTGGCTAGTTAGTTCTCTTGTTCATTGTCCTGATTTCTCATATGAACTGGGATGTAGCAGAAAGTGGCCCTAATTTCCCTATCTATCTGATTTATTACTTTATCAGACTACTCGTAAATCGATTTTATAGCAGTTATGTACACAAATGTCGAACTGAGTAAGAGACAGTTAGTTTAAGTTAGAGTGGTTGCCGCGATGCCAAAAGCTCACTTGAGCATGCGTAACGGCCCTTTGTGATGCCACAGGTGTCCAGAGCTCGCAGGAGAAAAAAAATTTGTTAGCGCAAGGACTGATAGTACCGCTATGCCTCCATACCACTGATTGGCAATGAAAACATATTCAAAAAGATGAGTAGGAACGAATCGTTCTCATAATTTCTGATACATTCAGTGGTTGGCAAAGCAATGGAAACTTTTTCAAAAATTTATTTTTGTGTTCGAAGCAGACAAAATTGGAAATTGGAAATTGCAGTTCATTAGTATGCATATGCTTTATTATTGAAGTGTTGAAGCCTTCTCCACAATGATAAGTGTTTACAGATCTTGACTCAAAAATTTTTTTAACCATTTTTGAAAATTCTGATTTGTTAAGTCCATATTTATCACATATTGATTTATTTTTTTCTGAAATTTATCATTGAAATCGCTTTTTATTCATAAACAGCACAAATATTTTGCAAATTTCTTAAGAATATTTTTAATTTTTAGTGCAATTTTTAAAAGTTTCCATAGTTTTGTCACCCACTGTATATTTCGAATGGTATGAGTTCGATGGCAACATTGTACGTATACTCATTGCAATCTGTACTTATAATTTAACGTCGTAGTGAGTATTACAGAATTCTAAGTTAAATTTTAATATTCTTGAATCAGACTCAAAATTCCATGAGTGCTTATGAGTTGCAAAAAAAGCGAATTAATGCTGATCTTTCCATAGTTTTGTCACCCACTGTATATTTTGAATGGTATGAGTTCGATGGCAACATTGTACGTATACTCATTGCAATCTGTACTTATAATTTAACGTCGTAGTGAGTACGAATGAATTAGAATTCTAAGTTAAATTTCAATATTCTTTACTCACTTACATTCATGAGTGCTTATGAGTCGCAAAAAAGCGATTTATTACTGATCTCTGCTTCATATAATTTTATTAAATTTTTCAAACTGCATACATACATACATAATTGGCCATTATAACGCTTAAGTCAGGATTATGATCTAGCTTCTCAAGCCACTTATATTGTGTGCTTTAATTTTGTATGTGAGTGGCGGAAACTACAGTTAAAGTCATCTTGGAAGGATAGAATTTTTTGAGAAGCTTTTCATGGCAATTTGTATTTACTTCTTAGAGGTTTTTGCCAGCAATCTGCTAAGAGTAAGTCGTTGGAGAAATATTTTCATAATTTTGGTTTGATGTTTGAACCTAAGATTTAAACTCGGGCCTTTTGTCTAATAAGCCGACATACTAACTATTAGACTAAGGCTACTTCACTAGACAAAGGATTTAAAGTTGTTCATTCATCATAATTATCTAAGGCCTTTGCAATTAAGGCCTTGTACTTTCGATCGTCACATACTAAACATTGGCTTTCAATACCTCATTTAAATACCTCAATTACATGTGCGTGTATGTGTGTGTGTGTGTGCAACACAATAGCATTTTAGCAATGTAATCTATGAGCATTAAAAACTAGAGAGAAAAACATGTCGGCTATATTGGAATATCCTTTAATCGAGTAGTAATTCGTGTAAAATAATTATTGTAATCAATTTCGATGAATATATTTTGCTCATTAATTACAATTATAGTTCTAGGTCTTCTTCTTCTTCTTCTTACATTTTCAATACATATTTTTTTGTTTTTTACCCCCATGTATAGAATGTAAACATTTTAAGCTGTAAGTGTGTGTATGTATGGGTTAACCTATGTAAATATTACACTTTAACCACACAACCAACAGTAAACCGAAGATGATAAGAAAGGCAAAAGGATATAAAAAAGCTGGTAGAGAGTGTGTGTGTGTGTGTGTGAGAGAGAGAGAGAGAGAGATAGGTATTGAAATAAATTATAAATACAGTTAATGTACATTTTTAACGGTAGATAATTTTCATATACTCTAATGTTTATTACTGGTTTTTATAACGGTATTTTATTATATAGGTAATGTTAATAGATGTGTACGTATGTATGTAAGTGTGTGTGTGTGTGTCAATAATATTTATAAATTATGGTTTTAATGAAAACAAAAAAAAAGGGGGAAAAGAAAACTTATAGGCACTCACACACACGTATATATAAACTATTTACCTTATAATATAAATACCCATGTATATACATTTTAGATTTTGTATGTGTATGTAGATGTAGATGTATGTATGTATGTATGTGTGTGTATGCTTAAGTATATTTTCTCTTCTTTTTTTCTCCCCATTCATTGTGTATATAATTTCTTGTTGCTTTTTTTTCATATTTTTCCATTATCTATCTATGTATGTATGCCTTTGTATATAATTTAGTCTTACAATTAATTAAATTAATGTCATCTCTTATTATATAAATAATCTTAAATTAACATCTTTTATGCTAAAACTGTTATACAATATTTATACGCTATATTTATAGTATCTCCTTCTTCTTTGCTTTAGCAATGTATGCTTTATTCTGTTTTATTCTTTTTTTTCATTTCATTTTCTGTCTATAATTCATTTTTACTTTATTAAGATTTTTTATCTATTTTATCTTTTATCTTCATATGTTCTATTTTTGTTTGTTTTCTCTCTTTAGCAATAATATTTTATATTTATAACACACAGTATTTTAACTATTTTTTTTTTATTTTTGTTTTTCTCCTTTTTGTATATACAAATAAATCATTTAACACGTTAAATTCTTTTAATAAATTCCTCCACACATTTATAAAAACATCTTAAAATACTCATACCCAAATAATGCAAAAAATCTTTAAAGCAAAAAATTTATTTCTTTTATTAAAAATGTTAGGAAATAATTTTTATTTCAGAATCTTCCATAAATTGTGTCTTACAAAGGCAAGATTTTAAACATATTTTACATACATTATAGGAAATTATGTCTCTTTAGATACAATTAATGAATATTTTGCCCCTATTAAGGTCTAGAAATCTCAACCACTAACAAGGCTCCATAGGCCCCAGGCGTAATCTCAGCTGTATTTTAACAATTGCAAGTTATGTAGAGATTAGAGGTATGCACAAGACATTCTGCTAGCTTACCCTTCACCGAATGCAATACTATAGTGAACTCTTTTCTGTTGCTCTTGATTTATTTAATTTATTTAATGTATACAACAGCACTCGTTTGCCTGCGAAGTAACGGAACTATACTTTGTGTTGTAAGAGCTTATTTTACTACTGAAGCTACATTTCCAGTATTGCCATATAAATAAAAAAGTAGTATTGCCAGTAGTATAAAAAAAGTAGTAGTTTAAAAAAAAGTTTTCCCAAGAAATAAAAAACTTTAAAAAAATTTCTGGCAACGCTTGCGTCGACGAAGATGTTCTGTTACCGAAAGCAAAAAAAAAGAAATGCATGTTATGACTCTATGAAGAGTACAATATTTTTGTTGCACTCTTCACACAACTCTTTTTAATACTGTTGTACAATGGTTTACGAGTGCAGTTGTTCTTTTGTACTCTATCTTTGCTTCACACTTATTCATATTTGCAGCTACAATCAATATTCGGTGTTAAGAAAAGTGCAATAGAGTGCAATTTTATATGTCTCCCGCGCATCTCTAGTAGATATACAAGCTTGAATAAATAAATGTCATTGATAAATCAATGTCATTGAAATTGAAGTTCGTTAAGATACTCAGTAGTAGATATGGCAGAGAATAGCTACGGGTTAATAAAAAAAATCTAGATACTTGCATTATGCTTTTACATCGTTTAACATTAAAATTTTAAATGGAAGTTAGAAAAATAAAACAACGCACTGCTTATTTTAACAAAAAAAAACTCCAACCAAAAATGCTAAACAAGTAAACAAAAATACAACAACGAACACTTGCATAAAAATTCAAAACAAGTAAACAATAACATCCCCTTTTTTCTACATACCCTATTTTCCTATCCTATTTCCCTATCCCCTCTATTAATCTTTCTTTAGGACGTTGTACAATGGGTTCATTCGACCACCACTTGTCTTAACTGACAAATAACCTAACCTAAACAAAAACATACCAACAACACTTCAATTGTAAACGGAAACAATAATGTTTACTTTCGCCTTCAAGAACATTCATTAAACTATTTACTTTGTTATATAAAAGTCAGGGCAAAGCAGGTGGCTGAATGAGTCAAAGTTCAGTCAGTCTTGTGTGAAGACGCAGTGTGTTTGAAGAGAGTAAGCATGGTTTAAAGATCTCCTTTACAAAGATCTGTATAACAATTGTCTAATTATTGGTTATGTAAAGGGTGTAGCAAATAAAAAGCAATTGTTGTTGTTTACATCAAGTTGCGAACAGTGGCACACAAAATTGTGCAAATAATAAAGAATTTTAATTAAAACTGAACACTGATTTATTTTTATTTTATTTGCAATCTTAGAGCTCATATTTTAAAAATTTTTAAAAGGTAAAACCTTAACAATCGACTATGTTGGACAAAGATCCCTTTGATTTGATCTTTACGGCTCATAATAAATGGTGAGCATTAGCTTGATACTAAGGTTTAGTCTTTTAGATTTTAGTATTTTTCGGCTAGTTAACCAACTTTCAAAAAGAATTTTATGTGTTTTGGATTCTGTAGCAATAAATCTAAATCTCGAAAATATGAAATTCTTTTCGAAGCTATTGCAAATTTTTATTTTCGATTAACCCTATTGCTTGTAAGCACTTGGTAATTGTTTGTGTTCAATAACTTTACAAATCCTCCTTGTGTTTGACAACAATTTGCATGGATTAATGCCTCTATTTTTCAAACATTATTAGAATAAATAAATATAAATCTTAAAAGACGCTATACTTATTATCAACGACATAAACCTTGTACAGCCGATGCAAGAAACTTTTGCCTACTTTTAGATGCCTTAAAGCAAAATAAACATTGCCTATTTTCAGGTGTTTTCAAAAATATTGGTTTAGTTTATTAAAAAAAAACGTTTTTCCTTTCTTTTTATTTTATTTATTTTGATTTGATTAATAATCTATTCATAATTTATTTAATTTTTTTTTTATAATTTTATTTAACAAACAACAAATGATCTGACTGTAGTTTTTCTTCCTTATTTTTAAAATTTATATTGAAATATGCCTGTTTTTGAGAGTGATTTTTTAATTTTCATTTGTAATATTTTATTTTTTGTTTTGCTTAAATTGTTTATTTTATTTATATTACTTATAATTATTTTTATTATTATTATGGTATAATTAGTTAATAGTCATTTTTGTTTTAGTTCATGTAAAAAAAGATTTGTTTCCTATTCTAGAAAATCAAAGGAGACCGGCTCTTTATACATTTTATAATTCTAAGAAAACTTAGCTTTAGTAAATGAATGGAGTTTTTTAAATTTGTTTTAGCAATATTATACATACAGAAACATATACTCACACACAAATATATTGAAAAAAATATTAAATTATTGGTTTTTTAAATAAATTATAAAAAAATAAAACTTAAGACATCAAATAAGATGCAGTGGAGAGAAATTTTTTTAAAGTACAGTTTTTAAAGGTTTTTTAAATAAAGTTTCACTGCACAAAGAAAGGTTGTGCGTAGACATGAAATACATTGTATAACGGGGCAACACAAATATGAAAAAAGAAAATAAAATTAATTGAATTTTCCACGCCACAAGCGTTCTCCGCAGCGTATTCCGCAGATTCATGAATCCTTTATAGAACAGTATAGAATACTATAGAATAGTATAGAATTTTATAGGATTGTATAGACTAGTATAGTATAGTATAAAATACTATAGAATAGCATAGAATAGAATAGTATAGAATTTTATAGAATAGTATATACTAGTACATTATAGAAAATAGCATGAATAGTATAAAATAGCATAGAATACTATAGAATTTTATAGAATAGTATAGTACAGAAGAATAAAGAATAGTGTAGACTAGTATAGTATAGAATACCATAGTATAATATAAAATTCTATAGTATAGTACAGATTACTATAGTATAGTAGAGAATATATAGAATAGCATAGAATACTATAGTATAGTATAGTATAGAATACTATAGTATAGTATAGACTACTATAGTATAGTATAGTATAGAATACTATAGTATAGTATAGAATACTATAGTTTAGTATAGAATACTATAGTATAGAATACTATAGTTTAGTATAGAATACTATAGTATAGTATAGAATACTATAGTATAGAATACTATAGTAAAGTATAGTAGAGATACTATACTATAGTATAGTATAGAATACTATAGAATAGCATAGAATAATATAGAATAGCATAGAATAATATAGTATAGTATAGAATCCTATAGAAGAACATACTGATGCTGATACAAACTTACAGCCTTCAGCAGAGCTCTGCAATTTAAATCAAAGATTAAGCTGCGGAGAACCAATGGAATGCGAAACCAAAGCCGCCATATTATGCATACATAAATATAAAACTTCGAGGCGTAGAATCATATAGAATGAATCCATAATTGTTAGAGAGAGCAATATTATTTCGACTAAAGAGCAGCCTCATCACAATTCCGAATGATCCAAGAATAAAAGCTGGCAGTCAATCTTAATTTTTGATGCCAAACGAATTACTCTTTAGTCAGAGGAACAACCAAGTTTCTCAGCTCATCAACGTTGTGTACCTACCTAACATACATAATTCGGCATTACAACCCTTCAGTCCTGGATTATGACCTATCTTCTCACACCACTTATGTTGTAAGTGTTGATTTTATACATGTGTAGCGGGGCCTACAGTATAAATATAACTCCAAACGCCGGATTTTTAAGAAAGTTTTCCATGGCAATTTTTAGTTACTCTCAGACTTCTTGCTGCAAACCTGTTGTGATTTTTGTTTTGTTAAAGATGTTTGACCAGGTCTTTGAACGATGACCTAACGTGAAATAAGCCGACACACCTACAAGATTGCGACAACTTTAATGCCATCCATGTAGTATTGTACCAATTGTTTAATATCAACTCTGAACGATAAAATTTAATCTGGGAGCTTTTGTAGAAAGAATTATTTTTTTATTGTTTTCAAGATGTCATCGCTAAGGCTAAAGCCATTGAGCTCTCGCCTAATAAAACTACACATTGCCCACTAGACTAGAATTCAGCCAACAGATATTAAATTTCTGAAATGCATAGCAGAAAAATTAGTTCATGACAGAATAATAAACGATAAAATTGGGACAAGCCAATCCACAATACCGTTAAACAACCAGAGGCCTTGAAAATATTTGAATATGTTGCTTGAATTCGTAATGACCGTTTGCCGAAAAATATATCTTACGCAAATAAAATTAAGTGATTGAAAAGGGAGAGGCAACTCGTTAAAAAAAAAAACTCTTAGCGTAGGACTAATGGAGTTCTGACAGGATCATTTAACTTTCATTTTTTGAGAGCACTCAAAGAGGCAGTGCGTTGGCTCATTAGACATAAGGCCCCGTTTCAAACCCCTGGTCCGGCATCAAAACAAAAATATAGTTACGTTTTTACCTTTTTAAAGACGTTAAAAATATGAGTTCGTAGATTGTAAATAAAATAAAAATTTCAGATCAATTCTTTATTGTTCGCACAATTCCGTACACAATTTACTTTAATTGTTATTCTTGTTTCACTCTCTTCCGCATACGCAATAACAATTGCTCGTTATTTTTCTCTGCTTACAACCTTTTTTTAAGTAACTACCGCAATTTTCTTTTTACACCCAACGTGACTGACTGAATTCTTACTGAATCGCCATTGCCTACTCTGTCTTGCTTTTTATATCACAAGAGACTGCAATCTAATGAATGTACTTGAAGACGAATGTCTTTGAAAAATATCTAAAAATATAAACAAGTTGTTTTCATTATTGTTGTTTGTGTATCTTATTTACATTCGTCAAGGCAGATTAGTTGTTGCTAGTGCATTTGTTTATCCGTTATTTTTTTGTTTACTGGACATTTTTTTGCTTGTTTACTTCTTATCCGCTGGACTTTGTTGTTGGCTGTTTACATGTTTATCCCTTATATTTTTTTTATACTGATGTTTTTACTATATTTTTGTTTATTCATCGATCTTGTCCATTGTTTTTGCCGTTACATTTTTTACTTATTCGTTGATCACGTGAACAAGTACATTTTTTGTTGTTGAAGCTTTTTGTTTATCATTTTAGACATGATCAAGTCCATAGTGCTGTTTTTGGAGCTTTTCTTAAATATTTTCATAGCATCATTTCCATTTTCATAACAATATGAAAAAACATTTCTTCTGTGCTGCAGATTTCTGGCAAAAACTCTAAGAAGTAAATACAAATTGCCATGTAAAGTTTCTCGAAATAATATGTCGGTCGGAAATGACTATACGTTTCTACATATTTTTTCAATCATTTCCAAACGGATAGACATAGGGAGATAGACCTATTTTTATTTTTTCTGGATAAATAGAATAACTTTTTCACAAAAAATGTTTCGTTTCCAATTCAATGGAAAATCATATTCCAGCTCTTATTCAAAGATGATAATAAATCATGTTAGAATTTTCTTATTCTAGTGGTTTAAGTATTTTTTTAAAAATTAATTAAAAACCCTTTGTTTTTATAGGTCATGTTATCTATACCCCATGGCTAATTTATTTTATTTGATAGGCCTAATAAAAATAATTCCACAAATTACCAATATTCATGCAATTTAATGTCGTAATAATTACCGCAAAAGAAAAACCACAAAAACCACACTCTTGCATTTGAATAAAATTCTGTTGAAAGAAAAAAAAAAATACGAATTTACATGAAAATGAACTGAAGAAAAATGCAAGAAGAATAACAAGGAATTGCAAAATAATTTATTTATGAATGCATTCGTAGAGAAACAGCAACAACAACAACAAAAAGTTTACAAAATTGATTTTTATGCACTGCCACACACAAAATAACTCGACAGAATAATAAATTTTAAAAATTTCTATAACCTTTCAGTTACTGAATCATAACATTTCTGGAATGCCATGAAGCAAGTTGTAAAATGCAAAGACGAGGGCAGTTTCAAAATTTATTAATAAACTGTAGTTTAAAGAAAGTACTCTCGAAAAAAGAGGAGTCACATGAATGGGAGTACTTGGTAAGTACCATAATTCATCAATAGGGCTCTTAGTTCAATCAATATTAAAGCTGAGCTAGATTCTACTTTTAGAGAGTCTTTTTTCTCGCTTAATTTAAACGAGACCACAAGGACACCATAATAAGCACAACGGAAACGGTTAAGAAAATCATAAAATCCTTTTTCTTTTTGATTATTGTTAATCGACACAGCCTCAGCTAAGGCAGTCTACATACATGCGTACTAGGGATGCCAAACGGGATCGATTTTTGTAAATCCCGATCCCGAAATTCCGGGATATTTCGGAATAATTAGGGATCCAAAAATCCCGAATTCCGAGATTCGGAATTTCCCGATTGGTATCCGTAATGCATAATGGGCGTTACAATCCTTTAGTCAGGATTACGGCCTAGCTTCTCACACCACTCATATTGTGTGCGTTAATTTTATATTTGAGTGGCTGGACCTACAGTTTAATTTCGACTCCGACTGGCAGATTTTTTGCGAAACTTTTTCATGGCAGGTTTATTTACTCTCAGAGTTTTTGCCAGAAATCTTTTTTTTTTCCATATTTCGTTATGATGCCTGACCTGCAATACGAATCTGGACTTTACGTCTAACTAATAAGGGAACACACTACCTACTAGACTATGGCGACTTAAGACAGTGTACTGTATTAGTAAATTTGATTCCAAAGAAAACGAAGAAAAATTCTTAAAAGTAAGTCATAACAAAATTAGTATTTACAACACTTCAGTACTACAATCTAGTACTACAATCTAGTTTTAATTTTATACAAGAATGGTGGGGTGCACAGTTTAATGTGGACTCCAATCGACTGATTATTTTGAGACACATTTCATGGCAACTTTTATTTACGTTTTTGCCAAAAATCTGCTGAGAGCTGAATTTATTTACAAATTATCCCACTGCGTAATATAACAAGAAGCATCAGCATAACAAAATGGTGAACAAGTAAACTAAAATACAACTACGAACACTATTAGAATAAATATAAACAAAATACACAAACAACAGTAATGAAACAACGATGTTTACATTTATAGAGATCTCAAGAAGGCGAACATCCAGCAGACTGTTTACGTTTGCTAAGCAGTCAACTGAGATAGTCAAAATTCAGTCTATATTATGTGAAGACGCGATGTGTTTGAAGAGAGTAATTGTGGTTTGTCTCCATTACAAAGATCTGTTGAATAATTGCCTAGTAATTGTTATTGTTTATGCAAACGGTATAAACAGAGGAATAACGCGCAAGGCAATTGTTGTTGTTTACATTAAGTAGTGAACAATGGCACTCTGAATTGTGCAAATAATAATGAATTTTATTTAAAACTAAATACAAATTTATTTTCATTTAATTTACAATCTATGGCATATATTTTAAAAGTTTTTAAAAGTTAAAAACGTAACAGTATTTTTGCTTTGTAAAGTTAAATAATTTTTGTAATTTTCTAACCTCACTCGCATATAGTAGTTTTCGTAAATGATTTAAAAGTGCTTAATTAAACATAATTTCAACTATAATATGGACATGAAATATTTCTCATAAAAATAAAAATTTGTTTTTCTCTTCTTTTCTATTTCGGTTTCTATTGTGGGTTACAAAAGCAATGTGACCTTTCTAACCAGTTTACCGAAAATGCCAACATCATCGCCTTAATACACATGCAAAATATTTGAAAAATTCTCTCATGCATTAGTTTATTTTTGAATTTTTTTTTTCACTCTTTCACTTTTACAATGTATAAGCAAAAGGACATGGATATACTACACCTGTACGACTGTAAGAGTATATGTATGTATATGTATTAGTAGAAGATATAATGAAAATTAGTTTTTAGCAAAAGTTCAAAGTTCAATTGCAAATGATAAAAATTTGCCTTGGTAGACATGTTTTTAAGAATTTGAATTGAATTTCAATTTCAGTTTAAATTTGTTGAAATGTTTCAACAGAAATAATATCTTTTTAAATATTTATAAGAATTTATTTTTACCCAATCCAATACAACCACATACATACACACTTAAAAATATTCATACATACATACACACATACATAAAAAGAAGCATTTGATAAAGGTTAAATAAAATTTTGAATTTTATTCTCTCTCTTTAAAATATTTAAAAGGAATTTCCATATTGCATTTCCAAGAATTTCCAATTCATTTTCCTTTTTTTTTGCTCTCTGTGTTTTTTTGTTTCCTTTTTTGGCATGTTTTCTAGCCTCATCATTAAGTTTTTTTTTTTCTTTTGGCAAAATGTCATCGAATTGATTTGTGCCTGCTGTTGTGAACTTTAAAATGAATGCAAAAGTTCAAAGTATTTTTATTGGATTTAAGAAATGTTTTAATACAAAACACAATAACAAAAAAAACAATAAGAATTGTTTTCCGTAAGATTTGTATCATCACTTTATAATAGATTTCCTATCTATTTTACGTTCCCAATGAATAAAAACAAGGGAAACTTCAAAATGTTCGTATTTTTTTTCTCGCAAAGCTAATGAAAACGCAACGAAATGTTCACTTTCCATTGGCCTTGTCTTCAAAGGTAGCAAATTTCTTTAAACCTTAAATTAAAATAAATATTTTTATGATAAAACATGTACTCATGGGTTGTAATAAACCCCTTCAATGTCTTTTCCAGAAGTAAATGAAAGGATCTTTAAAATTTTTTTAGAAAACTCATACGATAAATTGTAATCTAAACTTGTCGAGCTAGAAGTAATTGTTGTAATGTCCATGAAAAGTATTCCTATTAAACAAACATAAATGAAAAGCAAGGAAATCTCCGTAATCGAGTAGGTAGTAGGGATGACAAACGGGATTCATTTTAAAAATTCCCGGGATTCGGGTTTTTGTAGTCCTATCTATTTCCTTGGACAGTAAATCAGTTACCCTATTAACTCATATTATAGGGCTTTTGCTTCCTTTGATGGCATCAAAAAACTAGAGTTTTCCTTATCAAAGTCGAGTGATATAGAATTTTTTTCAGGACCTTTTGCAGGGTCCAAATACACATGAATTCACAATCCCAAAAATCCCAAGATAAGTTTATAAAAATCCCGGGATTTTGGGATTTCCCGATTGGAGTCCCTAGTAGATAGTGAGTTGACTTATTAGACCATAAGGGTCTAACGCTTAGAAAAAAAATGCTAACTAGGGGACTTTAAACTGCAGATTACGCCGCTCATGTGCACACAAGTGGTGTGAGAATTCTGTCAGAACTGGTGTAATGACCAATTATGGATTATGTATACCCCTCTAGGAAATTTAGATATGTCAGGCTATGGCAGCTGCCAATACAACATAATCTAACCCAATCCTTTAACACCTTGCGCCTTGTAGGCGCTGTTCACCACTTCTCAAGAAATTTAAGTCGAACAAAAGGAAATGTAGCCTACACTGAAAATTCATTTTATGAAATCCCATGTACAATAGCTTTTATAGAAGACTCTTGTTCTCCTGTTAAACAATTCAGAAGGAAATAAAATAAGACATTATGATGCCCTTAAATTTTCAAATTTATCTGATAACAAATCATCAATTTCAGCCGTTACAGCACAATCCAACAGAAGGAAAACTTACAAACAACTGTATTTAGTCTTCTCTATATCTGCCTTATAAATTGTTTTCAACAATAAGCCCATTGCCCTTAGTAAGTAACGACAAGTATTTGCGTAGCTTTATATCTGTCCTTTCCTTTCGCTTTTTTGCCTTCTGTATCTTGCGTAATCTCTGCTATTAATGGCTTTTTAACTGAAAAATTTTATCAGTTCCTTGCAAGTTCATTCGGAACATTTACGGTTCATTATGATGTTTTGGAAATCTTAACAAACCAATCGAATGTATAATTTGTGTAAAGCCCTTAAGACCCCCTACCAAATTCGTCACCTTTTAAAAACTAATTAATTTAATTTCATATTAAGTTGTATATTTGGACAGAAATGGTTGCAAAGCCTCTTTCTTCTCCGAATAACTCATAGCATAGTCATAATGTGGATAGCTCATGCACTCAAAGATATGTCATCATATAATGTCGATACACCGTACATTCAATGTCCTAGAGGACGAATTTTGATCAAGAGCCAAAAGTTCTCATTAGGATTTTTAACATTGTACAAGTGGATACATATGTATACTGACATTGTGTTCTCTCAAAGCGAACAATCCAAAAGTGAAAAAAATAAACGTATTGTTGCAAAAATGGAAAAACCTAGATTCCCGCGTTTTGTTTTAATACCGCTTAACATTCAAGTCACAAACAAAAGTTACGAAAACAAAACAATGCAGAAAGTAAGCCTGTTTACAAATTATCATATTGTTTAATGTAACAATAAAAACCAGCATAAAAAATGGTAAACAAGTAAACAAAAATACAACAACAAACGTTACAATAACAAATGTAAACAACAATGTTTACATTTATAGAGACTTCGTGAAGATGAAGCCACGAACGTTCACCTCCAAGAATATTCATCAGACTGTTTACTTTGGCTTATAAAAAACAAGGTACAAGGGAGTTAATGAAGTTCAGTCAGGCTTGTGTGAAGACGCGGTGCGTTTGAAAAAAGTAATTGTGGTTTGAAGATCTCCTTTACAAAGATCTGTCGAATAATTGTTATTGTTTATGCAAAGGGTGTAAACAGAGGAATAACAAACAAAGGCAATTGTTGTTGTTTACATCAAGTTGTGAACAGTACCACATAGAATTGTGCGAATAATAAAGAATTTTAATTAAAACTAAACAGAGATTTATTTATTTTATTTGCAATCTACGAACTTATAATTTAAACGTTTTTAAAAGGTCAAAAGTTCAGTCAGTCTTGTGCAAAGACGCGGTTTACTCGAAAAAATTAATCGTGGTTTGAAGATTTCCATTACAAAGATCTATTGAACAATTGTCTAGTAATTGTTGTTGTTTATGCAAAAGAGTACAAAGACGAATGAGAAACAAAGTAATTGTTGTTGTAAATACAAAATTGTGAACAGTGGCACACAGAATTGTACGAATAATAAGAATTTTAATTAAAACTAAACACAAATTTATTTTTATTTTATTTTTAGTCTATTTAAAGGTAAAACATAACCATATAGGTGACTAATGAATAAGCAATCTCAGCTTCGATTTATCTTTCTCCTCAATAGACTTATTTGTATAGCAATGTTTCATTTGCCTGTTCTAATAAATGCTTCAATATTTTCTTCAAATTCTTTGAGTTTCTTTAATTGCATTAGATTTGTTTATTTCTTAGATCAGCTTTTCAATTCATTAATTGGTTGATTATAAATTGGGTCAACACAACGTATGATTAATATTTAATTTCATATCATAACACTCATACAAACCGGTGGGCCCGTATACCAAACAAAACAAAAACAATTGCTTGTTAACAAGCCAATTAAGAAAAATAGCAAGCTAGCTGGCTGAACTGTCAATAATTTGATATTTAATTAACGAACTTTAAATTTTAATTGCCAATGGAGACTTGAATTGTTTTGAAATTCTTCTAAACTATGCTACTGATTAAGAGTAAAGACAGACAATCTTCAAATGAAGTTGATTAGAATAGCAATAAAAACATGAAGAAGAAGAAGTATTTTATGTTAAACATGATGATCAACAAATCTCAAATGTTTAATCAACATTATTAAGGCAATGGAAAATAACAACAACATAAAAATAAATTCGATTTTAATTAAAAACATTATGAATGTTGAAAAACAAAATTTTTTCGATTTTAATTGTTAAAGCGAATAATAATAATAATAGCAACAACAAAGAGAATTTATTTATGCTTTAATGATGATGAAAACTAATATAAACTGCATTATCATTGAGTTCAGTGAGGGTGCATTGCTAAAGATAACAAAACTGCAATAAATGTGGTTGAATATTTAAATAATTTAAATGTTAATTATTTTTCAAATAATAAACACAACTGAAAATAGTTTATAAATATATTAGATAAGTATGTGTATGTGTGTGTATGTGTGTAAATAAGTATGTATGATATTAGTTAAGAAATGTAATGGTTTTTAATTTAAATGTTGGTTAGAAAAGTTTTCATATTATTTTGTTAATTTATTTCCCTATCTTTCGCTTTCTCTCTCTCTCTCTATTTCTTTACATTTATGTTTGTATATGGCTTACCATTATTTATACACAAAATGAATTCAAAAACTAATATGATTTTCAGTTATTTACAGTCTTAAACATTTACAAACACGAAAACAAAATTTAAACAAAAAAAATCTTTAAAACAAAATATTGAAAACTAAACTTAACCAACATGAACTGAACTGAACTGAACTGAACTGAACTGAACTGAGCTGAACTTTAATGATAAAATCACAAAAACAAACAAAACAAACATAAAAACTAAAATGGAGAAAAGTAGTAAAACTAACTGTAAAGTTATCATATCCCGAGCATATGTATTTACATACCAAAACTTACAACATAAACTTATTTATACTTAAACACTCTCGCACACTCATTCACTTTGTTGCCAGATTGGATTTAATGTTCACATTCACTCACATTGACACTCACTCACATACACACACACACACTGCTTTAGATTTTTATTTTTTCATTTCAAATTCAGTCAAACGTATCTAATGAATTGAATGTAAAATAATTTCACTTATTTATTCTCTCTATCTCTTTCTCAGATTCAATTTATCAGATGTCTTTTATTTAAATATTCTTACGTAGTTATTCATTTTTGTTTATGTTTTTTTTCTTTCATTTCTTTTAAATAAAAAAAATATTTCAAATACTTTACTTAGGAAAAACAAAACAACAACAAAAAAAATTAATTCCTTAGAAAAGTTTGTATTTATTTATTAGAAAGGTAGGGTAGATCGGAATCCTATATACTAGCATAAAGAGAGTTCCATATTATTGAAGATAAATAAAATATTGAAAACAAAAATCCATTAAAATATTTAGAAAATCATTTCATATGAAAACCCCACAGATATTTAAAAAGTTAAATGAAAAGTAAATTAAAAAAAAAAGAAAAAGAAAATATTTCAGTTTCTTTCAACGGAAAACATGATCAAAGAAACATTATTTAGAGCACAAATACAAATATTGCAAAACATTTTTAATGAAAAAACTAAAATGAATTAGAAAATAAAAAAAATTTGTGAAAAGAATTTCCTTTTTAATCAAGAAATTTGATTTTTATTAAATTTATTATCGGATCCGGTGAACTTCGTCCCGCCCAAAATTGTTTTTTTTTTCTATTGCCCAAAACAGGTCTCATTATATATTTATTGTAGTTGTTGTATAAATAACTCCAAAATACTCGCTCCAAAACAAAAACTAACCGACACACATGTTATATATGAAGGCCTATAAACCATCGAATTAGGCGACTTGTAGGGGGAGAAGTGCCTTGCCCATTTTTGGGTGAGTTCTTCAATATCGTCTCTACGAACTTACTCACCAAATTTCATTCGTCTACGATCGCTATATCCATTTTTATATATATTCATTTTTAAAAATTTTCCACGCCTACTTTTTGCAATATCGAATTTTTTTTTTAAACCCTTTAAATCTGATAAGCTTTGGAACAAAAAAATAATAGTTAAAATCGGTAGTTTAAGAGTTAAGAGTTATAGGTATCACTTGAAGCAAATGCAAAAACGATGGCGATGACAATGCTGTTGATGTTGATGCTGATGATGTTGATGCTGAAAATTCTGACGCCTTTACTGTTGCTGATTATCCAGACAATGATTGACGTTTACACGTACATTTGCCAACAGAAGCTGTAGCTACTTTTTTTTGCGTTTGTGCTCTTGTTATGTCTCTGCTGTTGACTATTGTTAATGGTGATATTGTACGTGTCATGTGATAATTTTCGCGCAATTGCATATCGTAGTAGTATTGAATCTTTTTCTCATTTTTATTCTTGCTACTGCGACTTCTATTGTCATCATTATTTCTTGCTATCGTTGCTACCGTCGTCGTTGCATTGCTATTGCATTTGATTTTACCATTACGCCTTAATACTTTAACACAACCGGCCATTAGCATCATAAAACTTAACACGCCCATTTTTGGTGGGCGTCTACGATCAATACTTACATAAATATTCAATTTTAACGATTTGCCACGCCCTCTAAACATTTAGGTATATAGTTATTGTCCGATTATTAGATCTATCCGTTATGCATACAAAATTTCATGAAAGTCGATCAATCTATTTAGGAGGAATTTGACCACTAACACCGTGACACGAGAATTTTATAACATTAGATGGATCAGACTATATCAAACGCAGGGTCGCTCTGGCCATCAGGTGAGACTATGGTCTAAATAGATAATTCAACAATAGAGATCTGCATCGTACGCCATGTTCCTTTATGGAGCAGAAGCATGGATGCAGCAGCCTTGAAAGTATTCGAGAGAAAAGTCCTACGTAAGATCTTCAGTACAGTCCGAGTTTCCGCATTCGATTCAACAGTGAGTTGTATAAGCTCCTCAACGACATAGACGTTGTGCAATGTATTAGCATTCAGCTATTAAGCTGGCTCGGCCTATATCGTTAGAATGGAGGAGAATTCTTCGGCGAGATGGGTATTTGATGTAAGGATCTGAGGACGTCGATTAAGAGGACGACCTTGTTTTCGTTAGAATGACCAAATCGAGGAACCCCTGCTGTGACCAACTAGCACAGGAGCCTGAAAGAATGTGTTAAGACAGGCCGAATTAAGTACAAGTACATTAAGTACCGAATTAAGGCCAATTAAGGCTAATTAAGTACAGTAAGTAATGGATTAAGCCATGCATTTTTGATCGTTCGAAAAGGTTTAATTTCACCGAAAATGGCTCAGTATTGTGTTGTATGATTCAATGTTTAAAAAGTACATTGAAACTGTCCTACAGCGTAACGGATAAAGTAGAGTCTTCAATTTGTTAACTTCATTTGATTACCATTAAAAACTGACCGACCTATGCTTTTCTGGTTTACTAACTCCATAGCTAAAGAAGATTTGGTTTAGTTTCCATAAATTCTATACGTTTGTTTCTGAAATTCGCCTATAAGAACTAACGTAACCTTTGTTGATTGACCAGTAGATTTCTTTCTTTATATTCTTTGGCATGTAGAACTTTCAATCTTCAAATTTCTTTTCAAGTACTTACAATCCTAACAGATTTGTCTCTAGCAATTGTAAACACTTTTTTTGTTGTCCACAACTCATTTGCCCGATTGCTAGTCCAAAGAGTTACAATAACTTTTAATTTCTTTTTGAGAACTGGGATAAGATTAGAAGTAGTTTTAAGAACAATACCTTTGGTAGTCAAGGTAATGAAACATTTACCGAAATATAATAGCAGTGAAGCAAAATATTGAAAACATCGAGACATAATATGACATCTGATATCCGCCTCATCTGAAGTACGGAAAATAAGTGCCTTCAAAATTAATAAGAAAAATACGATTCGTCATCATTAATTTCATTCTCTAGTCTTATCTGTTCCAGACACAGCCTTAAGAAAGATATGAAACCATTAAATTTTTAGCTAAGTTTACCATGAAAATACTGGCTAGAATTTATTACACAACACTGTTTGATTAGACGAGTATCTACACAAACTTTTAGTCATTAACAAACTTTTAGACAAAGCAGGGCGACTGAGTTAGTGTCAGTCTTGTGTGAATACACGATGTGTTTTTCGAAGAGGGTAATCGTGGTTTGAAGATCTTCGATACAAATATTTGTCAAACAATTGTCTGGAAATTGTTATTGTTTATGCCAAGGGTGTAAACAGAAAAATAACAAACAAAGCAATTGCTGTTGTTTACATCAAGTTGTTAAAAGTGGCAAGTGATAGAATTGTGCTTATAAAAGGCTTTAAATGGTAAACACGTAACAATATATACTATTATTATATTACCTCCATATTCTATTGGATCACAAACTCAACTTTCACATACCATGATGGTGAATAAAGCTTATAGGATACTTAGTTATATGAAATGCTGGTCTACGAAATTTGTTGATTCCTTATTTAACTAAAATATTATTTATATCTCTTGTTCGGCCTATCCTGTAGTATGTTTCTATCATATGGGATCCTTGTTATGCAGTTCATATAAATAGCATTGGAGTGCAAAAACAGTTTTTAATTTTCTGTTTACATGGCCTTGGTTGGTTGGAACTCTTATGAATTACCGCCATATCGGAGTAAACTAGCCTTGCGTAAGTACTCTTTTTATTCTGGGATTAATACGAGGTGATGTCGACACAGAGTTCCTGCTCAATCAATTGAAATTCAATGTTCCTGTACGACCTATTTGCTTCAAACTGCTTTCACTGGATTATTACAGATCTAATTATGAAAATAATGATTCCTTTAGACGAGCCTGTAAAACGTTTAATGAATGCTATCAAATAGTGGATTTCTCTGAGTATAAAGAAGTTTTAAAGACAAACCATTTCAATATTTCTGAATTGTTAATGTCCTTCTTGTTGCATTAATTGGGCAATTCACACAAGCCGTTGTATCGTTGTATTCATTGTATTGTTGGACGATTATACAACAATGTATGCTTGTTGTTGAAAATTTTCATGGAAAAATCCAATTCACTTGTACACATTTTTTTCATATGTTTTTGAAAGTTGTGTTAGTTTCGTGCTATCAAATCATTTGAATGCCAATAAAATACAAATGAAATACGAAATATATAATACAGCATACCATTAAGCATTCACAAACGACCAAATGTATTCAATACAACATAAACGATACAAAGTGGTGTGAATTGCCCAATTGGTATTGTATTTGTTGTATTAAGTCAGCAAAGATATATTGTATCTATTGGCTTTAAAATAAATAAATAAATATAGGAAAAAGTAAGATTTAGAAAATTAATATGATTAAATAAAAATTAATTATTCATTATAAATAAAAGAATTTATTATTGTTCAATTAAAATATTAATTAAAATTGTGGTAAATTTTATTGAAATTATACTCAATTAAAAATAATTTAATATTAAAAATAATTATAATGAATTACTAATGATGATAGCAAGTAACATTAACTATTTAATTAAAATATGTATTAATCAATATAACGAAAAATAATAATTAAAATAATTAAACAATAAGAAATTTAATTAAATTACAATTATTTTAAGTATTAAATTAAAATATTAATTAAATTCAATTGAAATAAACAATAAATATTTAATTAAAATATTAAATAAATATTTAATTAAAATATTAATCAAAATCTAATTAAAATATTAATCAATATAATGGAAAAAATATTTTAATTAAAAGAATTAAATTAAAAGAATTAAGATTTTAATTAAAGCCCATTAAATATTAATTAAAATGATGGTAAATCCAATTAAATTTAATTAAATAAATATTTAATTAAAATATTAAAAAAATATTTAATTAAAATATTAAATAAATATTTAATTAAAATATTAATCAATATAATGGAAAAAAAATGTCAATTAAAAGAATTTAATTACAACAATTAAGATTTTAATTAAAGACCATTAAATATTAATTAAAATAATGGTAAATTCAAATCAATTTCATTAAATATTAAATAAATATTTAATTAAAATATTAAATAAATATTTAATTAAAATACTAAATAAATATTTAATTAAAATATTAATCAATATAATGGAAAAAAAATTATTTAAAAGAATTTAATTAAAACAATAAAAAATTTAATTAAATTCCATTAAATATTAATAAAAATTATGGTAAATTCAATTGAAATTAACAATAAATATTTAATTAAAATATTCATCAATATTTCATTAAAATATTAATCAATATAATGGAAAAAAAGTTATAATTAAAAAAATTTAATAAAAACAATAACAATTTTAATTAAAGTCCATTAAATATTAATTAAAATGATGGTAAATTCAATTGAATTTAATTGTAATAGCCAGTAACAATAAATATTTAATTAAATTATTAATCAATATAATGAAAAAAAAATTTAATTAAAAGAATTTAATTAAAACAATAAAAATTTTAATTAAATTACAATTACTTTAAGTGATTTTCTTTTTCTTTTTTTTGTAATGAAATTCTTTATAAAAAAATATTACAGCTAAGCTTAAGGCAGTTTTAATTAAAAACAATCTCTTTATAAATGCTTTGAATGAAACGAATTTATATGGAACTCCTCCAATGGAATTCCATTAAAAACAGAATATGTATTGAGTATAACAATTAGTAACAATTTATTGTAGAATATTTTAGATAATTTGTCTCTGTCATTTAAATTATTTTAAATAAATTTCCTAGTTTTTTTTTTTTTGGTTTGTTTTTTGAAATACACATCTATTTATAATTTTTATTTTATTTTATTTTCATTTATTTTTTTTTATTTTCTTTTTTTTTTTTAATTTAAATATGAGCTAAGGATTGAGTAGTTTCAGTTATTATTATAAAGTTTTCCTTTTTGTTTTAAGAATATTTGTTTTTATTTTTTTTGCTTTCATTGTGTCTTATTTTTTAAATATTTTTTCTTTTCATATTTTTTCTTTATATTTTATTGGTAGTGTTGTAGTTATAGTATTAGTTGTAGTTGTTGTTGTCATTGTTTGTTTAATTTTTTATTTTTATTTTTTTAATTAAATTTTTATTTTTTGCATTTGCTTTAATAGTTTAGTAAGTAAGTTTATGTACGAATACGAATACCAGTATAAAAAAAGGAGGAGCGCGAGGATTTAAAATCATACGTCATCGTATTAAACAGCCATTAGTATGGACTCACCTTATATCGGACTCACTGAAGAACGTTGCAGTTGATTGTAGGCAGAAACATTTAATTTTTAAAGGACAGCAAAAACTCAACGATAATGATGAACCAGAACAATTGTCGTCAATCAAGAGATGCGTTGTTGTCGCTGATGATGATGATAATAATGGTGCTGCTATTACTGCTGATGATAACAATGGCGGTGACAATGCTGTTACAGTTAACGTTACAGTTGATGTTGCATCATTTTTAAATAAATTATTGCATTTTTTAGAATACAATAGCAGCAGGTAACAGCATATATTCACAATGACACAAGCAAATGCAAAAACCTGTAATACCGTTGATAACGGTGTTGATGACGATGGCGATGACGATGCCGATGACAATGCTGTTGATGTTGATTCTGATGCTGATGATGTTGATGTTGAAAATACTGACGCCTTTACTGTTGCTGAATATCCAGACAATGATTGACGTTTACACGTACATTTTCCACTAGAAGCTGTAGCTAGTTTTTTATGCGTTTGTGCTCTTGTGATGATTCTGCTGTTGACTATTGTTAATGGTGTTATTGTACGTGTCATGTGATAATTTTCGCGCAATTGCATATCGTAATAGCATTGAATCTTTTTCTCATTTTTACTTTTGCTACTGCCACTTCTATTGTCATCATTATTTCTTGCTATTGTTGCTACTGTCGTCGTCGTTGCATTGCTATTGCATTTGATTTTACCATTACGCCTTAATACTTTAACAAAACCGGCCATTAGTGTCAGTAGCATAAAACCTAACAATTGCAGGCACGTCTCTATCACATGACCGCAGATTTTCGACCAGTCACTACAGCCGGTAGCCCTGTGCAATGCCTGACAGATGCTAAGGTAAACAAGTACATTAACAGGTACACTAAGATATAATGATTTGGAGACATTCGATGATGTGCTAGTGCCGCGCGCTGCATTGCTGCTGGGAATTCCCCTGGAAACAGAATGAGAAACACCTGTTTAATTTACATCTTTATTGCTGTTCTCCAACTCAAACATTGTTTTCTTTTTTTATTTTTTTTTTTCTTACGTATACATACTTAAAATAGTTATTTAAAAATAGGAAAATATTTAATAAAATGCCTTTAAACATATTATAATTAATAATAAAAATGTAAAAAATAACTTTGTTTTTGGTTCAAATTTAATATCATCTGGATACTTTTTGTTGCCTTGGTTACTTTTCAAAGAAAACAATTGCGTTTTCATCAAATTGCGCAAATTGTTTTGTTGAATACGGTTTTGAAATCAAAATTTCCTTCATAAGGCTGAAAAAATTCTCCCATCAAGGACAACAACAAGTAGTAATCACTTGGTGTCAAGTTTCTAACATAATTTAGAAGTATTTTGACTTCTCATCAAAACTCAAGGAACTTTAATTGACATTCTACAGATGTTTGTTGCCAGGTATTGGCCTAGTAAACCAAGATTAACCACAGCTAACGATTGAAAAAATATTGTCACCGATTACCAGGCTATCAATCACACTAGCGATCTTCAATTTAACTATCACGGATGACATAACCAGTCATTATTCGCTACAGTTTATACAGAAGTGATGATTTGTAACTGAATAATCTGTAAGGCTCATTTGGGCAATGGTATTGGACTTACGAATTGAATTCTTTTCTATTTTTACAATTACAATTTCTTTTTGCTCCCGAACCCTTAAATGGTGTCTTGCGGCCTGTATGGATATTTTAGAACTTTGAGGGAATTCGATTTGGGTATACACGGAACTCTGTATCCTAGTTTAACCTACTATGAGGTCTGGGTTTGTGATATCGAGAGTATCACATTCTTGTTAGTAATTCGAAAGGTAAAGTACGTTTATAACGGCAGAATTCCAATGACATTGTTACTAACAACTCAGATATGGTACCTGACACTGGCCCGGGTACTTTTGCCTCAGCTAGTATGTCTTTTAAGTAAGTCGCTGTAGTCCAGTAGGTAGTGTGGTAGCTTATTAGACATAAGGCTGCGGTTCAAACCCCAGGTCCGACATCAAAACGAAGTATGAAGAAATATTTCTTCGGCGACAACCTCTTAGCAGATTTCTAGCAAAAACTCTGAATCATGCCATGAATCTCTAAAATCAGTCGTTCGGAGTCGACTGTAAACTGTAGGTCCCGCCCTCCACTCATGTATAAAATTAACACACACAACAGGAATGGTGTGGGAAGCTACGCCGTATTCCTGTATGTAGTATGTCTTCTATGTCTTCTAGAGGTCTTCTAGAAGTCGCCGAGGTCTAGTAGGTAGTGTGTTGATTTATTAGACGAACGGCCCGGGTTCGAATCCCAGGTCAGACATCAAAACGAAAAATATTTCTTCGGCGACTTCCTCTCAGCAGATTTCTGGCAAAAACTCTGAGGGTAAATAAAATTGCCATGAAAAGCTTCTCAAAAATCTGTCGTACGGAGTCGACTTTAAACTATAGGTCCCACCACTCATGTATAAACTTAACGCACACAACATAAGTGGTGTGAGAAGCTAAGTCGTAATCCTGACTGAAGGGTTATAATGGGCAATTATGATATGAGTATGTCTTCTAATAGAGTTCAGTTGTACACGTTTATTAAAGCTACTGAAAGGATGTATAATCAGAGTGCATAGGATAATCCAGTATGGGTAAAGTGAAACTGATCTTAATGAGTACTAAACTAGGTCGAGGCTAGTAGAAAGATCGTATCGTCGGCATATCGTACGGTGTCCGCCCCAACCGTACTTGTGATAGCAGGTACAATCCCTGTCGATCTACAGGCAGCAGAGCGGAGGAAGATTTAGAAGGCGAAATCGGCTGGAAACCACATAACCGGTCACTTCAGGGAAAACACCATTTCAGAATGGCAACGTCGATGGAACGATGAGGATAGAGGAAGGTGGATGGCGAGACTTATTCCGGAAATAAAGGCATGGATCTGTAGGAAATTTGTAGAAGTAAATTATTACGTTACACAGATGCTATCGGGCCACGGATATTTTAAGAAATATCTGAACAGAATGGGCAAGACCACCTCCCCTTAATGCCTTTACGAGGAAGGGGAGGTAATAGACGATGCGGAACACGCTATCTTTGAATGTGCAGGCTGGCAGAACTAACGCTCTGCACTGACGTCGATGATCGTAACGAATCATTGTCGGCGTTATGACTGCGAGCAGAGAGAATTGGGCCTCAGTGGCGAATTACGTGGAGCACATTCTGAGACTGAAGAAGAGAGATCTGGAGGCTGCGGCTACCACCGTAGTTCCGGAGTGGACACAACAGCCGGACGAGGGGGGATTTAGTGGGTGAAAACCCCACACACGGAGGACGTGAAAACTTCCTCTATGGTGCGGTTAGGTACATTTGCCCCACCTCGGCGTAAGAAAAAAAAAAAAAGTAGAAAGATCGTATAGAAAAGGCTCTCCTTCCTTAGTGCTTCCACAAAAGTGGAGTATTGTATTATTGAGCTCTGAGACATTAAGAAGCACGGAATCACAGATGAAATGAAAAAGAAGTGGCGCATATATGAATCTGGATTTGGCGGTTAGGAATGTAAGATAAGTCTAGTAATAAACTAGAGCTCTGAGACATTGAAAAGCAAGAGATTACAAATAAACTAGGTTTGTATAGCTGATGGATCTCGAGTTATTTATTTACTTTGGTTGCTAGACCAAGAAGTTAATAGATTAATTAGGACTGAATAAAAAAGCTTAGAGAATTTCTGGGCTACTTGTTTAGTAATTGTTATTGTTTATGTAAAGAGTATAAGCAGAGGAATAACAAACAAAGCAATTGTTGTTGTTTACATAAAGTTGTGAACAGTGACTTACAAAATTGTGCGAACGGTAAAGAATTTTAATTAAAACTAAACACAAATTTATTTTTATTCTATTTGCAGTCTACGAGCTCATATTTTAAACGTTCTTAAAAAGTAAACACGTGACAATAACTTCTTCTTTCCTTTCTTTTATTTCTATATTTTTTTAATTTTTTTTTTTTTTTTAACCTAGCCGAACCTTAGCTTCTGAAAAAAGTCATTGAACTTTGAACTCTTAAAGAATAATTATTTTTTTTTTTTTTTTCAATAAAAATCTAGATTTATGTGCATCCATTGATAAATAAATTACGCTTAATAGCTCATAAATATTGAACCCTTGATTTGCTGTAATAATCTTCAATAAACATAGAAATAAGAGGATTAAAGGTGTTGGCCACAATAAAGTACCATTTTATTGAGCGAAAAAACTAAGAAAGAAAAAAACAAACTCGAATAGGAAATGGCATTTCGAAATAACAAATACAACTAAAAAGTGCTGTAGAAAAACATAAATCAATACGATTTTGGCCAATACCAAGAAAAGATTTTTATGGTAAAAAAAAAACAACGAAAAAAAAATTTGGGGAGAAAATAATCCCCAACTACGATTGGGGTCAACAACAATTTCGTTAAGTGTTTGAATTTAAATTTTTATGGTAATTTCTTCTTCTTCTTCTTATTTTTTTTTCTTTTAGTTAGAGTCCCTCTTAAGCAATCACTCACTCACTCACTTACTGTACTGCATTACCCATCTTTGAAAGGAGAGGGTTTAGAGCATCATAAGATTTCTTTTTATGACCCATTTATACACACAGCCAGCCCATCACTGGCTTTCTTTCACAATTTCACAATTTGTATCGATAACTACAACAACAACAACAACAATAACAAAAATTATTGTATTGGTACTTACCATTGAGCACATGAACGGTTACACTTTTCGGTTTAGCATTCGATGGATTGCATTGATAGTGGCCAGAATCTGAAGGCCTTGCAGATTTGATCAATAGAAATGAGGTCGTCGTTTCACCTTTATTGGTAACAACTGAAACACCGCCACGCGGTGAATCATAGTTGATAATCTGCAACAAGAACAACAACAACAAATAAACAAATGAATTTAAAAGGGGGAGAAGGTAAGAAACAACGTAAAAAGAAGGAAAAACTTGCAAAAAAAAAATGGAAACAAAAATAACCATTAAAGCAAATTGTTGCCATGGCCAGGAAGATGCTGATGATGATGATGAAGGAGAAGAAGAAGACTTTTATAGTTGAAAATATAATACAACAACAAAAAAATATGTACAATACAATTCCATGCCAAAAGAAATGGTGATAAAAGCAAAAAATCTATTTCCTTCTGAAATCGTTAAACAGGGGGTGGTAAAAAAGGATGATTTAACACAGTTTTTGTACGGAAACGATTTAAAGAATTTTAAATTTGTTTTTTATAAAGCATCGAAATTGTAAGAAATTGTGGTTGTGCATGGTACTTTTATAATTTTTTTAAATTTAAAAAGTACTTTTTTAACTTTTGTATAATTTTTATAAAGAAAAAGTACTTTTTGTCCATTTTAAAAATAAAATCGGAAATAATAAACTCTAGACACTGGTGTTTTGCTTTTACATCGTTTAACATTAAAATTATAAACAAAAGTTACAAAAACAAAAACAATGCAGTAAACAAACCTGTTTACAAATTATCGTATTGCTTAATATAACAACCAGCACCGGCATAAAAAATGGTAAACAAATAAACAACAATGTACCAACAGACACCAGCATAAAAAATAGCAAACAAGTAAACAAAAATACACAAACAACACTACAATAATGAATGCAAACAACGATGTTTACAGTTATAGAGATTTCGTAAAGACGAAGTCATAAACGTTGGCCATCAAGAATATTCATCAGACTGTTTACTTTGCCATATAAAAAGCACTGCAAAGCAGGGGACTGAAAGAAATGAAGTTTAGTCAGTCTTGTGTGAAGCCAAGGTGCGTTTGAAAAGAGTAATCGTGTTTGAAGATCTCCGTTACAATGATCTTTCGAACAATTGTCTAGTAATTGTTATTGCTTATGCAAAAGGCGTAAAACAAACAAATCAATTGTTGTTGTTTACATCAAGTTGTGAACTGTGGCACATAGAATTGTACGAATAATAAAAAATTTTAATAAACTACAAACCCAAGTTTATTTTCATTTTATTTACAATCGACGAGCTCATATTTTAAAAGCTTTTAAAAGGTAAAAACGAAAGCATTTAAAGAAAATTATTTAAGATAACTGTCCCTTTACCACAAATGCCTTTAGATTTCAGAATTTTTTTTTTTTAATTCCTTTAATCATTAAAAGAAGTGATTCAGAAGGTCCTTTTATACCATTTTGTGGTATTCTTACCCGGCAGATAGCTATTTCCAAAACTTGTCTTGTCTTTGCTCTATGCAATCTTAATATTGAGCTCTAGTTGGGTGCAATAAACTTTCCTTCAATATAGAACATAGTACCAGAGGTTGATAAGCAAGGGTAAGCCTTTATTGACGCCTCCATTGTATAACGTTTTTAGTGTATTTAGAACGTTTTTAATATTCTTGCATATTTAAATTGCCCGCTTAGAAAATGGTAAACAAAAATGTATCAACAAACACCAGCATAAAAAATAGCAAACAAGTAAACAAAAATACACAAACAACACTACAATAATGAATGCAAACAACGATGTTTACAGTTAGAGAGATTTCGTGAAGACGAAGTCATGAACATTGGCCATTAAGAACATTCATCAGACTGTTTACTTTGCCATATAAAAAGCAAGGCAAAGCAGGGGACTGAAAGAAATGAAGTTTAGTCAGTCTTGTGTGAAGTCAAGGTGCGTTTGAAAAGGGCTGTCGTATTTTTCAAAATTTAAAAGGAAAAAAGTAAGGTCTCACACTCGTGGACCTTCCTTTACGTGTTTGCCCAAACATATTTTACATATAAAATTGCATTTCTTTATTTTTATTTAATTAATTTTATTTTCATAATCGGTTTTTTTTAAATTATATTATATTATTATCATAAATCTTTTATGGGAAATATTACAGATGAAAGATAAAAAATTAGCATATAATTAATTTAAGATTGTAACTTTTCTTGAGAAACTACCTATATTTCAGTTAAATAATATGGAAGAATTTCTATTCTAAATTTGATTGTAAATTCCGCTTTTCGGATTTTTTTTTTTCGTACATTTTATTTCAGTTTACACAACTTTTCTTTTAGTGCATTTCTCTCTCGCTCACCAATACTACTACAGTTTTAACTTTGTGCATCCCTGTTTTATACCATTTTTGTGGTATTCTTACCCGGCAGATAGCTATTTCCAAAACTTGCCTTGCCATTGCTCTATGCAATATTAATATTGAGTTTCAATTGGTTGCAATAAACTCCCCTTCAATATAGAAAGCAGGGGTAATCCTATATTGACGCCTCCATTCTATAACGTTCTTAGTGAACTTAGAACGTTTCTAATATTCTTGCATATTTAAATTGCCCGTTCTTTAACTTAAATACTGTCAAAATTTAGTTAAGATCGGCGGATCCGATACAAAGTTATAGGGAAAAATATATTTAGAGTTTACATATAGTCGTATGGCGCGTAAAACCGTTGAGGGCTCATAACTTAGAAAACACTTTTCCGACTTAGAATGTTAAGAACGGAGGTGTCTATATGGCTTATACCGAAGATTCTGTGGATCCAGTGAATATTTTAAATCTGAGAATACATTAAGCTGGGAGAGAAGAGCTTACTTCTAGGATATCTATCCACCTTCCTAGCTACAACTAGATCTCATTCAGATGCAACATTCATGCTTAAACTAGTTAGATGTCCTAGCGACTCTATTGATCGACATTAGTGGCGATTTTATGTCAGTTTCTGATCCCCAAAAATATTACGAGTAGTTGTGTAGTTAATAAAGACACCCGCTTACTAGGACTGGTTAGAGATATCGAATAAAGTGATTGATTGGCCAATTAATACCAAGATGAAGGAAAATCTTACTTCATAGTCGGGCTCAACAGAGCTTAATTTAATAGGAAACGTATCACATACATACATAATTGGCCATTACAACCCTTCAGTCAGGATTACGACCTAGCTTCTCACACCAACTTTATGTTGTGTGCGTTAATTTTGTACATAAGTGGCGGGACCTACAGTTTAAAGTCGACTCCGAACGACAGATTTTTGAGAAGCTTTTCATGGCAATTTTTACTCTCAGAAGTCTTAGCCAGAAATCTGCTGAGAGGAAGACGCCGAAGAAATATTTTTCGTTTTGATGGCTGACCTGGGATACGAACTCGGGCCTTTTGTCTAATAAGCCAACACACTACTCACAAGACCACGGCGACTTCAACGTAGTCGTTTGTCAACGCATCAATTGCTATAATTAAATCACGAAGACATATCAATCAGAGTATCAATTTGCACGGGTATTTGCAGATCAGGATCGATTAGTGCGAAGTGTAAGTATGTTCTGGAATATCGCTTCACAACAGGCCATAACGTGTAGTCCCTCCCTCTTGTCTCATCCTGATGATATTTGGAAGAAAAGTACTTTTTTGGTACTTTTTATTAATGTTGCAATTAATAACTTTGATTTCTTGAAGAAAGTTCTTTGTTTCGTTTGTATTTCTCTTTAAACGTTAAACATTTTAGGGTTTTAAAATCATTTAAGAATTTTACTTTGCTTAGCACAAAAAGTACTTTTGGAACTTTTTTGAAAAATATTATTGAATAAATAACATTTTTTTGGTAAGAGTGCAAAAAAAAAATTTATGAATTTTTAAACTTTTATTGTAAATTTCATAGAATTTTTTGAACTTTAAAATAATATTTCCAATTCTATTCTACTTTTAAGGACACCTTTTTTAAACCAAAAAAAACGAAAAAACGGGCGGAAAAATGTAGAATATTTTCACCCAAAAGGGATAAACAGAAAAAGGAAATCCATAAAATAAAATTAAATTGATGAAAAGAATGCCGGAACCATTAGAGTATCTACACGTCAATACCATTTCAGTCAGTGCTACGTAAGGGAAATAGAGGCGAATTTTTTAACACTTTCTCAGAAAATTGTAAAATGACAATAACACCACAATGTTACTAAAAAAAATACGTATATATTACAATAAAAACAACAACAACAAAAAAGGAAATGAAGAGAAAAAGAAAAAGTAGAAAAATAGCAATCCCTGGATTTAAAGAAGCCATTGAAATTCAAAAAATGACGAGCAAAAGAAATTGGGGAAAAAAGCATTTTAAGGATTAACTCGCATAGCAAACATAGAAAAGGATTAAATTGTTTTGTGATACAGACACACACACACACACACATACACACATACTCCCACAAAACATACAAAAAAAATAATAAAGAGTGAAAAAGAAAACATAAATTTAAAAGGATTTTTAAAGGCAAAAATAAAAATGAAAAATAAAAAGGAAAGGGAAGAAAATAAAATAAAATGAAAGAAAACATTTAAATTGACAAACTTACCGCATTATTATGATTCCAGAAGATATACGCAGGCGGTTCGGGTGAATTTAATATAACGCAGGTTAGATTTATAGTTGAGCCACTTTCTATATAAAGATCCGGTGCTCCTATAATTTCCGTTGAAGGTTCTGAAAGAAATTTTACAAATAAAAGCAGAAAAAATTCAATTGAAAATTATTCGAATAATAATGTTACGAGAAGGAAAAAAATCTAGATACTGGTGTTTTGCTTTTGCATTGCTTAACATTAAAATTATAAACAAAAACTACAAAAACAAAATAATGCAGTAAACAAATTTGTTACAAATTACAGTACTGCTTAATGTAACAACAAACACCAGCATAATAAAATTGTAAACAAGTAAACAACAAGTAAACAAAAATATAACAACACTACAACAATAAATGCAAAAAACGGTGTTTACATTTATAGAGGTTTCGAGAAGAAGAAAACATGAAAATTCTCTTTCAAGCACATTCATCAGACTATTTACTCTGCCATATAAAAGACAAGGCAAAGCAGGCAACTGATCAGTAAAAGTTCTCTTTCAAGAACATTCATCAGACTGTTTACTCTGCCATACAAAAGCCAAGGCAAACCAGGCAATTGGTCAGTAAAAGTTCAGTCAGTCTTGGGTGAAGAAGCGGTGCGTTTAAAAAGAGTAATCGTGGTTTGAAGATCTGTCGAACAATTTTCTAGTAATTGTTGTATAAACAGAGAAATAACAAAGAAAAGCATTTGTTGTTGTTTCACCAAGTTATGAACTGTAGCACATAGAATTATGCGAATAATAAAGAATTTTAATTAAAACTAAATAAAGGGTGAATTTTTAAGATCTTTAGGAAAATCTTTCAAAAAAAAATACATAAAATTTAGAAAATGAAATGAAATCTTTATTTTAATCGATAGTACGGTTCATATAATTTAATATTTGAAGATTATTTCATGCAAATATTGGCCGCAACTGCGCCTCAAATGGTCCATCCGCTTAGTCCAATTTGGGCATACTCTTTCCAACATTTCGGCCGTTATCTCACGAATAAATGCTTCAATGTTGTCTTTCAATGCGTCAATTGAAGCGGACTTGTCTGTATAGACATGAGCTTTAACATAGCCCCACAAAAAATAGTCTAAAGGCTTTAAATTGCACGATCGAGGCAGCCAATTGACCGGTCCCGAACGTGAAATAAAATGTTCACCGGACTCGCCTCTCAATAAGTCCATTGATAATAATAAGTCTTGTTGAAACCGCATGTCATGCAAGTTAAGGTCTTGCATTTTGGGCAAAAAAAAAGTTTGATATCATCAGTTAGCATAGTTACGTTACGATTCGCAGCATCTTTGAAGAAGTATGATCCAATGATGCCACCAGCCCATAAACCGCACCAAACTGTGACATTTTCTGGATGCATTGGTAGCTCTTGCAACGTTTCTGGCTGATCTTCATCCCAAATATAGTCACAATAGCTTGAACAGCCGCTTCAGTGGAACGATTAAACTAACCATAAAATGGAAGAAGCGCGCGATGAACTTCCTTAACAGACCATGCATTTAAAAAAAAATTCATTGTTTTGCAAGCGTTGTTCGTTTGCAAGACGATTCATGGTTAAACTGACCAAACTGAAGATGTTTGGTAGTGAAACAAAACACGAAACGAGCATGAGCTGTTTAAACCAGTGTTGCCAAAAAGTTAATTGCTAAAAAATCACCCTTTCCAAATTTATTTTCATTTTCTTTACATTGTACGAGCTCAATAATAACGCTGTAAATAAATAAATATAAGAAGCCTATTACTTAACTTACCCACAACATTCAGATGTATATAATGGCTCATGTGAGGCGTTGTTGAGACCTGACACTCATATATGCCAGAATCTCTATGCTGGGGATATTTTATTTGTAATATCCAGTCTTCTGTCTGTGGCTGATGTATGGCACGAAATCTTTGATCGGATGTATACGTATACCGGCCCACTGTAAGCAGATGGATATCACGATGTCTTACCCAGGATACTTGTAACAACATCTAGAGGAATATAAAGGGAAAAACAAAAATTTGTTTAATTTATTTTCTTTTATTATTCTCAACGATGTACAATACAAAATGAATATTAATTTCCTTAAATGAAAGATTTCTTTCAATACTTTTTTTTGTTCTACGTAATATAGCGAGAAAACCTATACAACCCCTTGAGAGAAACCTATTGTATAATCGACAAACAGTTTTAGAGTCCTAATACATTTCATAGGCAGCATTTAGACGCTCTTGTATGTGCGGAAGGCAAGCTGTTTACTTGAGCCTTGCTCTTCATTTTTAATATTTCAAAGAAATATTCCCTTTGAATTTCTTTTAACTCATGATGCTTTGGTTTCCATACTCTTATGACTATTGAAGTAATATCAAGAAATGCTTATCTCTCCCTAACGAAATTTTATTTTGCTTTGGTGTTACTCAAAAAGAGTGTCCGTAGAGTTGAACAGTACATTTGCTACGTAAATTCCAAGACCACATAGGTCAACTAATATAGTTAGGAATTTGCAAGGTAGCCATTGAAGTTGAAGAAAGCATTTCTACACATTGGGAAACTAGATCCTTAATGAAGATCCTTATTCACAAGGATTATATCTGGTGAAATCCTTTTAAAGTGATGAGGACGAGATTTAAATGTAAGCTTGGTGGATGTAACGTAATCCGATGTCCCGTCGTCGCTTTATTCCATACCAACTAAGGCATGATTTGTCTTTCTAAATTGATTTTCCTTTGACTCTGTCGACTCAACCAATATTGGAAAACCACACATTCAGCTTGACTACATGATTCCACAGAATTATTTTCGATTGAAAATTTCATTCAAGATACCAGCTCTTGACTTCTCGTATGACTCTAGACTTTCTGGTGCGGCTTTGTGTTGTTCCCCGACACCAAACTAAATCCACTTTAACGGGCGAGACTTTGATAATTTTCAAACGTTTTGGTTCACTTCACGACCTTTAGCAATAAATTTATTGAGTACATTATTCCAAAGCTTTCAGAAGCCAGAATGCTCTCTTAGGGTGGCATTCATTTTAGGGGAGCACCCTTGTACTAAGCCAAGTAAATAATTAGTTGGATCTTTCTAGCATGGAGGTTATCTATTGGAACTCTACTACTCGAAAATTCAATTTAAAAAGTTACGTCTTCTATTTGGAGAACAATACAGTGGCATGATACCGGTGGACTATTGTGGTTGAAAAGCATTGACGAACACCAGTTACTCCGGATACATACTTGTGAAGTTGTATTCCTTTTCGAATATACTACACTAACTACCTTGGCAAAAGCTGGTATTTAGAACTCACAATTAGATCCCAATGATCTGTCAAAATCACAATAATTTTTAATAAATCAGTATCAGAATCTAGGGCTGTACATAACGCGATAATAGGCCTGTTATCAGCCAACTTATTGGTATTAGTTTTCATGTAGAGCTTTTCATCTTTGGCTATTCGTATGGTCACCCTATATCGGTCATATAAAGTGGTTCTATATAAATAAACCCTGAAAAGAATTTGTCTTGATGATGGGAAATTTGAAGCACCTATTTGCCACCGCATTGAATTCTTGAACAGATTATGAAGTGCGGTAGATAAAAGCTGGATGATGATTAAACAGTTCCTTAGGTTTAGGTTAAGGTTGCAAGACGTGTAATTTACCAATTGAGACAAGTACAGTAAACGGAGATCCAGTTCACTCATTGTGCACGTCCTAAAGAGGAGAAGATAAAAGGAAAAAAGGAAAAAAGTACAGGAAATGGAGGAAGGTAGTCGAATTACACAGACTAACCAAACACACAAGAAACGCGACTACAATATCTCAAACAGCTCAAATTAATAATGAATCTATGGAGTGCCGTAGTCTAGTAGGTAATGTGTTGGCTTATTAAACGTAAAACCCAGGGTTCGAGCAAAACAAAATACAGAAAGTAATTCTTCGGCGATTTCCTCTCTCAGGAGATTTCTGGCAAAAACTCTGAGAGTAAATAAGGTTCCACCACTCATTTATAAAATGAAACTAGGTCAATAAACCTAACTGAAGGTTTGTAATGACCTATTGAGTGTCTTTATGTCGACTATCGACACCGAATTCAAACCTTCAAAAAAACCCCTGCCAAGGGTCTTCAACCATAACCTACTAAAGGCTGTAAATAGTTACAAAGGTCTCCAAATCTCCCTCATTGCAACATATCATTCAGTCTGACTGTAATCTGTATTGGATTCTTTTTAGCAATCTAATCTCCTAGTGTCTCATAATAAACCCATTAACTAAACTTATGCTGGCCTTAGTCAAGCCAGGAAGCCAAGCTGTTCTAACACTGAGTATAGCAGGCCAAAGAAACATAACAACTCGATTCATTTCCCCAACGCTTCTGCTCTTCCCCTCTGATCCATCTATTGATGAGGCCATAGAGGCGGTAGATTGGGGGATCAGGACCAACTACAACATCGCCCTCAGAAAGTGACAGTACCTTTGTAAAAGAATAATTGATTTATGCCAACCCTGAATAATAACAAAATATTTACGTCAATATTTCTGTCTTCTAATATGAAATAAAAAAAAAAATCTCTTTTCACCTCAATGGTTCGATGGAATAATTTTCCAAACATAATTGAAATCCGATTAAATCAACTTTATTAAGCCCTTCCACTTCTTAACACTTCTTATTTCAAGGGTATTTACAAGTATTTTCTATAGGCTTTATTAGACATTAAAGCAGTTTTTCTAAATACAGTAAAAGCTCTCTTCAGAACGTAATGCTTGCATTTAGAAACACTTCAACTACCTTAGTTTACTTTGGCCAAAAGGTACTTTCATGACAAACGAAAATATGAAAAAAAAAGACTGAATAAAGAGAAGCCACTCAAGATTTGAATGAAAGGCAGCCTGAATGCTTGCCGAAAATCTTGGCTGTATATGTAGACAGGGATTGAATTTCTCAAATAATGTCATTCGTTTGCTTGGTTCGCCTTCCTCTAAATAAAGAAAATACAATAGGGAGAGAGAAAGAGAGAGAACAAGAATAAAGAAACAACCCACAAAGCCAAGAAGTAGCCAAAGAAAATCCTAAACAAACTTTGGCTTTTTCCGAAATCAAATTTAAGCAGTAAGAAATTAAATTTTAAGTATTTCGATAAATATTGCCATGCAAGCTTGTATACAAATAAAGAAAAATTCCCATCACTATCTTGCATATCCTTTTAGCATATTTTTTGATTTTCCTTTCTTTATTATACAACGATATATGTATGTATACATACATATATACATACATACATATATCCATACATACATTATATTTGAATATATTGTTGTTGTTGTAACCATGGATTTTTATTTTCGTTTCGCTTTTTTTTTTCATGGCATTCCTTGGTAAATCAAGTTGTATTACCTTGGGATTCCAGCTGTTATTTTTCCCGTTTTTTTTTGTTTGCCTTCAGAGTACTTAAGAAAACGTACGCATTTATAAGTATTTTTCCTTTTTTTATTTTCATTTTTATTTTTATATGTTAATGTGGCACAAAACAACGTAGACAACAACAATAATTTACAACAAAATTTAAGATTTATGTATTCACGTGTGGCATAGAAAATGTGATCCCCAATAACATACAAAATATACACGAAACTTTCATTTATTCCGTCTACCTCTCTCTCTCCCTCTTTTTAACAAAACAAGAAATTTTCCACTATACACGTCTGTCTACGCATTTCTTTTCACTTAAACTACAATGAGGGAAATTTATATCGAAGCAGTAATTTATTTAAATTGAATTCGAAAACCTTTTCTACGCCACAGATAGGCAAATATTCTTTAGCTAAAATCAGGCCTCCTTTAAAATGAATTCTCAATTACCAAATTAGGTCCATTTAATAATCTCACCGTTAAGGTCATCATATTGTTATGACAAGGGAAATGGTGTTTTGTACTCAAATCGTTTTAATTACAGTATTCTCTCGATTTACGTCATCTCGATTTACGTTGCCTCGATTAACTTCGTCAAAAATTTTGTTCCCTGCAACTTCGATTTACGTCGTCTTGTTTATAAACAAAATCGGGGGAATTCCCTCTTTAAAAAATTTCATTGCATAGAATAAAAACTTAATTCTCTTATTTTTATTGTAGAATGTACATAATCAAATGCATCTGGAAAGCGCCGTAGTCTAGTAGGTAGTGTGTTAGCTTATTAGAAGTAAAGCCAGAGTTCGAGCCCCAAGCCAGACATCAAAACCACTTATTTATAAAATTAACACACACAACATAAGTGATGTGAGAAACTAGGTCAATAATCCTGACTGAAGGACCAATTATGTATGTATGTATCTGATAGTAGGAGTTATTTGAAATTTGAATTACGTCGTTTCGATTTACGTCGCCTTTTTCCGGAACATTCTACGACGTAAATCGAGAGAATACTGTACAAACAAAATCTACAAAAACAAAAACAATGAACATGATAAACAAATAAAAATATACCAACAAAACACCAGTACGAAAAAAATAATAAACAAGTAAACAAAAATGCAACAACAAATACTGCAAGTATGAATGTAAATAAAAATACACAAACAACAATAATGAAACTACAATGTTTACATTTAGACAGATTTTGAGAAGACAAAGTCATGAACATTCGTTTACTTTGTTTTATAGAAGGTAAGGCAAAGGAAAGCAGGCGACTGAGTTAGTACAAGTTCAGTCAGCCTTGTGTGAAGACGCGGTGCATTTAGGGATAGTAATCGTGGTTTGAAGATCTCCGTTATAAAGATCTGTCGAATAGTTGTCTAGTAATTGTTATTATATATGGAAAGAGTGTAATACAGATTTTGAGAAGACATAATCACGAACATTCGCCTTCAAGACCATTCGTCAGACTGTTTTTGTTGCCATGTAAAAGGCAAGGCAATGTAGGCATCTGAGTCAGTATATATTCAGTCAGGTTTGTGTGAAGGCGCACGGTTTGAAGATCCCCGTTATACAGATCTTTCAAACAATTGACTATTAATTCTACAGCCCTGCAAATTTGGCCTTTTTTGTGTAAATAAGTCGGCTCCAGATGGTTCCGAAGGCAACAGTGTTTCCCAAGCAACAAGGTTTATAAAAAACAATCATTCATTAAATCAATCGCCATATTGGATCCGTCATTTTGAATACTTGAAATCTAAATGAAGATCTGTAATCGGCGACCCTAAAAACTCCTGAGTAACAATTTTCAAGTAAATCTGATTAATTTTTAATGACCTCGCTAATGTGTTTCTTTTTCTCTTTCACACTTTGTCATAAATCGACTCCCTACTTTAAGGATGCATTGAATCAATTTGGCTTTGCGCTCATTTTAAACAGCAAAGATCAATTCTCAATTTCTGACAATAATGATGTCTCTAGCACGTCAGTGTTTAGCCCTACAATTTTTTAAAAATTGCCAAGAACGCCTTTTTTCTCGAAAACCTGACATGATTCGTGTTCAGCGCGGAAAATGCTTTCGGAAACACCTGGAGCCATCTTATTTGCAATGTACGAGCTCATATCTAAACATTTTTAAAAGGGTAAAAACCTAAAAACATCAGATATGTTATATAAGATTATCGTAGAAGATTACGTACAGGTTTACAACCTAGTTTCCTAAATTAAAAAAAAAAAAAATTACTGCGCTTATATTAATGTCATGCACTGTTTATAGGCGCTTACAATTAGGAATTCACCTGCGTGCATGTATATGAAATATTGTCATGAGAAATGTAAACGTATTTGTCATGTTAACAACATGCAGGTGAACACTTACAAATATACACTGAAAGAATAAGAATTTTATTCAAGTCGATAACATAGTCTTACATTGAAGACATCTGCCTGAAATCGGCTGAGAGAAAGTCGCCGGAGAAATATTGTTTTCATATTTCCTTTTCGTTGAAATATCTGGATTGGGATTTGAATCACGACCTCACGTCTAATAAGCTAACACTCTACCTACTAGGCTATGGAAAAAACAATTCAATGAAGATCAAACCCGCGTAATACATTAAATCTGAAATGTAATCCGCCGTAGTCTAGTAGGTAGTGTATTGGCTTATTAGACATAAGGTTGTGATTCAAACCCGAGGTCAGACATCTTTAACTAAATATTTCTTTGGCGACTTGCGCAGTCTTCTAGCAAAAACTCTGGGAGTAAATAAAATTTCCACTGGGAAAGCTTTTCAAAAAATCTGTCGTTCGACGTAAACTTTAAACTTTACGTCCCGCCCCTCATATATAATTTTAACACACACAACAACGAAAGGATTATAAAGATCAATTTTGAATGTATGTGTATGAATAAGCAGAATAAATTCGTTGTGCTGTTACTCTCCGGTAAAAAAGCACAAGATTCTCGTAATACATACGTTTTGTGTGTATTTTTAAGCCTACCCATGCTGCCGATTTGTTGCGTTCATATAGTTGGTTGACATCAAACAAATATCATCAACATACATCCAACCGAATACCAATTTCCAATTTACTAAAGTGTTTCAATCCAACTATCTATTGTACTCCAATCAATTTAGAAAAGAATCTCCAATCCTGTTGCCAGTATTTAAAGAAACGCTACTTCTTTTTATAGATCAAAATTCTTGCAATATGTAGAAAAATTTTGTGGAGAAAGAAAAGCAAAACTTGTGCCTATGAAGAGTAAAGTCTGGAGATCTATTTGTCCTGGTAGTCTAAGGTCGCCGTAGTCTAGTAGGTAGTGTATTGGCTTATTAGACGTAAAGCCAGGGTTTGAGCCCCAAACCAGACATCAAAACAAAATACAAAAAATATTTCTTAGGCGATTCCCTCTCACAAGATTTGAAGCAAAAAATCCTGAGAGGAAAACAAACTTGCCATGTAAAGTTTCTCAAAAAAAATCTGTCGCTCGGAGTCGACTTTAAACTATAGGTCCCGCCCCTTATGTATAAAATTAACACACACAACTTTAGTGGTGTGAAATACTAGGTCAACAATCCAAACTGAAGGGTTATAATGACCAATTATGTATGTCCTGGTAGCTTAGTGGGTAGTGTGCTAGACTATTAGCGTGAGGGTTCGATTCCCATCAGAGACTCTGATCTGTGACACTGCAAAGGGCACATAGTCTAAGTTACTCAGTTCGTATATATATTTGTAATTTTATTATAATTAATAATTAAACACCTAGCAAATATACAAAGCAGAGATCAGTAATGAGTATTCAAAAAGATGAGTAGAATCGAATCATATTCATAATTTCTGATATTTATACGCATTCATTCTGGATTTGCCTTTCTTGTTGATCTGTCTTAATGGATTATGTATTTGATTTCTTTTTTTTAAATGCAACAACAACTAAAACTGTAAATGTTTGTGATTGATTGGAGTCACCCGAATCTAAAAACATAGGCTTAGGAATCAAGTATATTTCGAATGGCATGAGTTTGATGTCAACGTTGTACGTATAGTCATTGCAATCTAATTTGTACTTAAAAATCAACGTTGATGTGAGTACGAATGAATCAAAATTTCATGAGTGCTTATGAGTAGCGAAAAACCGATTCATAGCTGATCTCTGGTTGACATCAGACTAATGTCACCAAGAATCATCTAGATGAGTACAATTTTCCAATTCACAAAAGTATTACAAACAAACTACCGCTTGTACTGACCTCGACCAAGAAAGGACTTGCCTGTAAGCTGTAAAACTCAAAATTCTTACAACGTCTAGAGAAATTTTATACAGGAAATAATACAAACTTAAGCCTTTGTTACTAAAGGGTGATTTTTTAAGAGCTATAGGAAAAATAAGGTCGCCGTAGTCTAGTAGGTAGTGTGTTAGCTTATTAGACATAAAGCCAGACTTCGAGCCCCAGGCAAGACATCAAATTAACACACACAACATAAGTGGTGTAAGAAACTAGGTCAATAATCCAAACTAAAGGGTTGTAATGACTAATTATGTATGTATGTATGTATAGGAAAATTTAAAAAAAAAAACGCATAAAATTCAGAAAAATGCATGAAATTTTTATTTGAATCGATAGTACGCTCCATACAATTTAATGTTTGAAGATTATTTCATGCAAATGTTAATCGTGACTGGTCTTCAAATGGTCCATCCGCTTAGTCCTATTTTGGAATACTCTTTCCAACATTTCGGCCGGTATCTCACGAATAAATGCTTCAATTTTCTCTTCCAATGAGAATTGTCGATTTTGGAGTGAAGATCGGCCAGAAGCATTGCAAAAGCTACCAATGCATCCAGAAAAAGTCACAGGGCCGGTGGCATCATTAGGCCGTACTTCTTTAAAGATGCTATGAATCCTAATGTAACTATGAATGGTGAGCGCTACCGTGCCCAAAATTTAAGAGCTTGACTTGCATGACATATGGCTTCAACAAGACGGTGCCACATTCCACACACCACGCGTAACAATGGACTTATTGAGAGGCGAGTTCGGTGAACATTTTATTTAACGTTCGGGACCGATCAATTGGCTCGCCTAGATCTTGCGATTTAACGCCTCTAGACTATTTTTTGTGGGGCTATGTTAAAGCTCATGTCTATACAGAATAGTCCGCTTCAATTGAGGCATTGGAAGACAACATTAAATGATTTAATCGTGAGATACCGGCCGAAATGTTGGAAAGAGTATGCCCAAATTGGATTAAGCGGATGGACCATTTGAGGCGTAGTCATTGGTCAACATTTGTTTGAAATAATCTTCAAACATTAAATTAGGTGAACCGTACTATCGATTCAACTAAAGATTGCATGCATTTTTCTGAATTTTACGGGTTTTTTTCCAAAAATTTTCCTATAGCTCTTAAAAAATCACCCATTATAAAGCTTGGGTCTATGAAAAGTTCAAGTATGCCACAATGATTGTAAATTTATTTACCGAACTCTAGTAGAAATTTTCTCTAAAACTTTAAATTTGTTTGCCTTTAAAATTGTTTTTCCCAGTGTAGCCGTTTACAACAGTTTACACCTGCACGTGTATGTTATTTTATGTTCAAAAGGCGTGTTGTAGCGATAAAATTGTTGTTTTTTTTTTGTTTTTCGCATTTAACAAACGATCTTTTGTGCATGTACATATAAGGGCACGTAAGTGTGTGTATGTGTGTCTCGTTTTGTACGTTTGTTGTCTGTCACCTGTGTGACCCATGTTAATGTAATAAAAACAATAACAACTACAACTAACAAGTTTATTTGTACAACTGGAATACGTATATGAATTTAAACAAAAACAACAACAACAACAAAAACAAAATATTTTCATTATGTTACAAAAAAAATAAAATAAAAGAAGAAGAAAACGAAAAACAACAACAATAAGAGAATAACAACATGATGAGGTTTTCACACACTTTTAAACAATAACCCAACCATTTAGCAATCCTTGCATTGTGGTTGTCATTGTCATAGTCACCAAATGTTTATTATTGCCATTGTTAGTGTTATTTTTAGTTGTTGGTGTGGTTGTTGTTGTTGTTCTTGTTGTTGTAAAAATATTAGCAAGTTTAGTCGTTTAACGTTTATTAAATTCCGTAGATTATAAATATTTTAATAGGTTACACCGATAATGTGTTACAAAACCATATCATGCAAGCATACCTCTACTCATACATGTGGGTATGAGAGGGTAAATCTCTACCATCTCTGCCATATCTACATATGTATGTGTGTGTGTGTGTGTATGTGTATACATGAGTGTAATCATTCAAAGACCCGCTTTGTTTGTGCATTTCTATGAAAAAAAAAAACAAGAGTAGGTGTGAACTTGTTTACCTTGTTTTGGTAGCGCTATATCAGTATGCTGCGTTTGTATTGCAGGATGTTATTGTTTGTATTGTTGTTGTTATAGAAACAATTGAAAAGTTTTTCTTTTTTTTTTCTTTCTTTCCATTCTCCATTTATTTTCTACTTTTTCCCACCTTGTTTTCTGTTTTACTCGTTCGTTGTTTGTTTATTTCAAAAGAATAATTATCACCTGTCAAGTTTTTACAAGTTTCTGGGTGGATATCACCTGCTACCATCATCATCATCATCATCATCATCACGTTCGTCATCATCAGTGCCAAACGTTTTTACCGACAACAACACGAACAACAACAATAAAAACATAGTAAATGTTGAAAAACAATATGATGGATGGATGAATGAACTTGGAAACATTTGTTTAGAAATCACTTAAAAAAACTTTTACCAACACACCCACATACATACACATCCATACACACACTTTCTTTTGTTAATATATTTGTATATGTATAAAGGACTCTCATCAAGAAAATAACAACAACAATAAACAATAAACACAACCACAATAAACAAAGTCGAAGAAATGGAAGAGGAATAATAATAATATTTAACCACAAGCAAGTGAAGAAATAAAAATAAAAACATGTGTTGCATTTAAACACTTTATGCTTTACAGTAAAGTCCAGATAATATGAATTTAACAAAAAATAAAAAAATTAAAAAGAAAAAGAAAACATGGATTTCCTAACATTCGGTTCAACTGGCTTTATTTTGATGACTTGAGAGGAGATGTCTCAGGCCAAAGTAGGCTTCAATTTTAGCTCAATACAACCCTTCAGTCAGGTTTACAGTCTAGCTTCTCACACCGTTAAGTTTTGCACATGATTGGCAGGACCTACAGTTTAAAGTTGACTGCAAACAACAGATTTTTCCGAAACTTTTCATAACAATTTTATTTACTCTCAGAGTTTTTTTACCAGAATTCTACTATGATGCAGTCAACGAAGAATTGTTTTTTTTTTATTTCGTTTTGCTGGAGATAACTGACCTGGAGTTTGAAGTATGGCCTCACGTCTAATAAGCCAATACACAAACTATTAGACTACGGCGGCTTTTGGCTCCATGGGTACAACAAGAAACAGAAAGTCCCAGTTTTGTTAGGCTATTTCTGGTGGAATTGGGGTAGAGAACCGATATAAAATATTGTAATTTTGAGCCAAGGGTATTAGAGGAATATTCAGAATAATATTTCACAAATAAAGGGTTTATTCAGAATGAGAGTTCAATTCTTTTATTTCTTCCCTTTTCTTTTCTGCTTACAATCGACATACTTTAAGCGTGTTTACACTACTTAAGACAACAGACTGGTAAGTCGCCGTGGTCTACTAGGTAGTGTGTTGGCTTATTAGACGTACATCCCAGTGTTCGAATCCCAGACCAGAAATCAAAACAAAATTCAAAAAGTATTTTTTAGGTGCTTTCTTCTCAGCAGATTTCTGGCAAAAACTCAAAAATCTGTCGTTTGGAGTCGACTTTAAACTGTAGGTCCCTTCACTTATGTATAAAATTAACACACACAACATAAGTAGTGTGAGAAACTAGCTCAATAACACTACACACTTAAAATTAAGGTGACCAGCGTAAACATAGAATTAGTTAAAAATCTGCCAAAACATTCACTGAAATAAACACTCTTTAGTATAATTCATACGCCAGTGACATCATTGAACCGTAGTCCTTCAAAAACCCATGTTAAATGAGAATATTACAGACAGATAATAAGTCAAGATGCAGGGTAATAATTGGAATTGGTGTACATTTTGATTTTGAAGTCGCCATAGATCTATTAGATGTAAAACCCGATTGCGTAGCTCTTGTCCGGCATCAAAACGAAATATGCCAAAAAATATTTCATCGGTGATTTCCTATGAGCAGATTTCTGGCAGCTGAGAGTAAATAAACCCATCATGAAAAAGTTTCTCTAAATCTGTCGTTTAGAGCCGAAGTTAAAATTCAGGGCCCGCCACTGATGTATAAAATTAACCCATACAACATGACTGGTGTGAGAAGCTAGGCCGTAATCCTGACTGAAGAGTTGTAATAGACAATTATGTCTATATGTACAATTAATTTTAAAAATATCGTTTCAACTGCCACGTATTGATACTGTTGCGCAAATGAAAAATCAAAATACTACTGTTGTGGTTTTATATCGCTTAACATTAAAATTATAAACAAAAGCTACAAAAATAAAACAATGCAGTAAATAAACCTGTTTATATATTATCTTACTGGTTAATATAACAACAAACACCAGCATAAAAGAAGTGGTAAACAAGTAAACAAAAATACAACAACAAACGGTACAAGAATAAATGTAAACAATGATGTTTGCGTTTTCAGAGATTGCGGGAGGGAGTAGTCATGAACATTCGCCTTCAAGAACACTCATCAGATTGTTTACATTGCCATACAAAAGCCAGGCGATTGTGATAGTGAAGTTCAGCGAGTCTTGCATGAAAACGCAGTCCGTTTGAAGATAGTAATCGTGGTTTAAAGGTTTCCGTTACAAAGATCTGTGGAATAATTGTCTAGTAATTGTTATTGTCTATGCAAAGGGTATAAACAGAGGAATACAAAGAGAAGCAATTGTTGTTGTATACATCAAGTCGTGAACAGTGGCACACAGAACTGGGCGAATAGTAATGAATTTTAATTAAAACTAAACACAATTTTATTTTTATTTTATTTGCAATCTATGAGCTCATATTTTGTACGCTTATAAAATGGAAAAACGTAACAATACTATACAAAAATAAGGAGATGAATTAGGTTAATAATTAGTCGTCTGCTTTGAAAGAGTAGTCCATACGTCCCCAACACCATACGAAACTATATTTGTGAGAATACGTTTACCAATTCAAACCAGCGATAATTTTACTATTTTTCCTGGAGGACAACTTTAGAGCACTGTACTAGGTACAGCTGAGACAGTGCCCGTAAAAAAAAAGAACGCAAAATTTGGAGCTTACAGATTGATCACTCACAATTATATTAAAAAGCAGTACTTAGAAATTTATTGATTCGCCCAAAATAAATATTTCATTTCGTTTTACCATATTTTTGTATATTTTGTTGCATTCTCAAAGCCTAGACAATTCATATGACGATCTTTACCTTTACATCATTCATTATAACCGGACTTACTGTTTACCTTCAGCCTTAAGCATTTCCTTTACCTCCTACACGTCAACATTTTGTAACTGATTACATGTTTGGGGGTATGGGCGTGTGAAATTCTACAATCAGCAAGTGAGTAGTGAGTGAGTGAATGAGTGAATGAGTAAGTAAATGTGGGTCAGTGTTGGTTTATTTGTCGTCCAACTAATTAATCATAGAGGCGGACATTTCAAACGAGTCCGGTTTTGTACATTGTATTGTGTTGCTTTATCACAACACCACCCTCCGATTTGAAATTAATTACCACAATCAAAAACTGATTTAAAGCCATGCTGGGCACACACACGCAGCAAGTACTTTGAACAAACAAAATTTATTGTCCCTTAGGGAGAATTGTCAGCCAGCCAGCCAGCCAATCACATATGAATTTACTTTGTATTATTTGAATTTGAATTTGGTTTTTGTTTAAGAATAAATTAAATACTCACCGTTTTGTTGCCGAGATTTTTGACACGACAATTCAAGTACGCTGTTTTGCCCAGTAAGGCGGTGACATTCTTTGAAGCGGCCTTATCAAAGTAGGGGCCATTTTGTGTTTGCTCTTGTAATTCAATGGAATTACGACTTGAACTCGATGTCTTGTGGGAACTGCTGCTGCTGCTGCTGCTGGCGCTGCCACCTGAACTCGTAGCAGAGCTACTGGTGTGGGTTGAAGTTGTAGTACCATAACCTGTGCCACTAACAGCCGAACTGCTGCTGGTGCTGGTTGAGGTGCTGGTGCTCAAACTCGTTGTTGTTGTCACATTTGTATTTCCGTTGCTGATATTATTGTTGTTATTGCTATAACTGATAACATTTCCGTTTCCGTTGCCATCACCACCACTATTACTACTACTGCCGCCACTACTGCTGCTTATCTCATTGTATATGGCATTTGCATTGTTATTATTATTGTTGTTGAGATGATTTGTATCTTTGGGCTTGAAAGATTCTCTCTGAGCTGCCAATGCTAAAAAAAACCAAACCAAAAAAGAAGAAGAACAAGAATAAATATTTTCTTTAATAAAAATGATTCAAAAAAAAAAGAAGAAGGAAGATTGATTTGAATTTCAGATTAACAAATTCATTAAAATTAATGTCAAGGATACAAACATGTCCCTTATCGTTGTTCTTCAATCTCACTATCTGTATCTGTGCCTGTCTTTCTGTGTGTGTGTATGTGTGTGTGTAGGAAAATGTTTTTGACCACGTGTAACGAATGATTTTTCTGTCTGTCCTGTCCTGTTTTCGTTATGCTCATCAAATTATTTTGGGAACCCACTTCAGTTTGGGGTCACAACAATCATTTATTATTTGTATACATCCTACACCCCTGCACTCCAACCCACCAACCACTACACTAGGCCACAAAAAGAAATTTTGTGTATTAAAAAGCCAACTGTTTCGACAAATTTCCAGTGTTTAAAGCCATAAAAATTAATTTTTTTTAATTTTTTTTTTTAATTTTTCTTTTAGTTTCTAAACAAACAACAATTTCAACAATAATTGCAGCCTTGCTTCACAATTTGTGTTTCAAAAAAGAAAACAAAAAAAAAGTAGAAAATAAACTTTTTCAACAAATTAGTTTTGGCCTTTAACAGGCAAAAGAAAAAAACGAGAAAAAAGAGAATCACAATTTGGCATTAAAATCATTGTCGCAATTAAAAATTTTTTTTTTTTTTTGTTTTCTAACTTTTTCTCTTGAACAGCAATTAAGCCACTCATTCACTCATCCACTTGATTAAGTATCTACTTTAAGGCTGTAGGAAAACACAGCTTATAATTTGCATACTTTTAGGGGTTTAATTTAGATAATTAAGCCCCTTCAAAGGCAGGCTGAACTTATTTCCAAAGTTATTTTGACTTTATTTTAGTTTTCCATTTTTAAGGTCAAAAGCAATACATTTTGTTATCGTGGATATAATTTAGAACAATTGTTTCCCAAAATATGCTTTTTAGTAGGCCATAAAGGCGTTTTCAAATACAAGAAAATTAGAGAACAAAACGGTTAATGGGAAAACTTTTCAATACAAGCCCACGCAATTTAAAATTGAATTTGATAAATGTGTACGAGGGCGAGTTGAAGTTTTGATAATAAAGACTTTCAATTAGAAATCTATTGAACGTTTATAGCCTGATTAATATTCAACAAAAATTTTTAAAAAAGAAAAAAGTTTTGTTCTAAAAGTCTTGCAAAGCAAACAAATTAAAATTTGGGGTTTTTGCTTTTTCATCGTTTAACATAAAAATTATAAACAAAAACAATAAACTTGTTTACTTGATAAACACGTAAACAAAAATATACCAACAAAAACCAGTACAAAAAGGGGGGAAGCATGTAAACAAAAATGCAACAACAAACACTGCAAGAATGAATGTACACAAAAATACAAAAAAGCAATAATGAAACAGCGGTAATTACATTGCTAAGCCATGAACACTCGCCTTCAAGATCATTCATCAGGCTGTTTACGTTAGCATATAAAAACCACGATAAGGTAGGTAAAGAAGTCAGTAAAAATTCTGTCAGTCTTATGTGAAGACTCACTCCATTATAAAGATCTGAAGACCAATTGTTATTACATATTTACGCAAAAGATTGTAACGAATAATACCAAACAAAGCAATTGTTGTTGTTTACATCAAGTTGTGAATGGTAAAAACATAACAATATCTTTCTTACATATATTTTTCTTCCAAAATGCTATTGATTTGCCAAAAGATTTGTTATTTACGAATGTAAATCGTTGCGCAGGCCAACAACATGTATAAATAGCTAAAACTGTCTACAAAAGTGGTGATTTTAACAATTGAAAGGAAAAACTTTACCACAAGCTATCTCAGTATAACCAGAAAGAATAATTTCATGATTCAGCAACATCAATGGCGCAGCATTATTATAATATTTGATGTCGTTAGAGCATTCAATCCTTTGTATGCATAAAATCTATTAAAACCCAGTATTCCTCAAGTTATCACTGAGATATCTTCAACCAGAGGTTTCGTATTGTCTAGGTTCAAACATTTAATTGACCATTATAATACCTTAGTTAGAATTTCAAACTTTGCAATATAAAGCACTGATACGGTAAGTGTTAAGTTTATTCATGAGTAGCGGAATAGAATTAGAGAAAATCTTCCCAATTTTCATGGCAATTTTATTTACGCTCAGAGTTTTTGCCAGAAGACTATAGAAGGGAAGTTACCGGAGAAATATTGAAACAACTGACATGATGTTTGAGTCCTGCCTAACTACATAGTAGCCTACTAAGGACAGCTTTGAATTATAAAAACGTTTTGTAATTATAAACCTCTGCCTCTTAATAAACACATTTAATTCAATGCCCAAGAAATCAGGTACACGTGCAACTACTGTGGAGATAAGCACTAAACTAAATACCTATTTTCCAAACATTTTTCTTTCTTTCACATCCATTGCAATCTTCTAGAATTCTAAAACAAAGCACTATATGATTAAAGTTGAATCCCTGGACGTTAGTTTCAAACAAAATCTCTTCAAGCTTTTATTTTGGGGCGAACAAACTTGAAAGCTTTTGAAAATTTACAAACCCAAATAAACTTATAAAATCTGTAACTTCTTTGGTAAGCACAAAACATAGCAGCATTATTTGTTTAAATTGGTTTGCTTTGCTTTCTTTTTATGATGATGGGCCTACCATAAAGGCTTTATTCTTTTTTAAGAAAAATTGTTTGTTTTCCTTCAATTTAAACATTCACGAAAAAGTATAACGAAAAACACTCTCAAAAAAGAAAAAACAACAACAATAACAAATCACAATAATAAAACTGGCAAAAGAACAGAAAAACCAACAAACAATTAAAGTAAACAAAGATTTTATAGATGAAAAAACAACAACAACAAAAACAAAAAAGAATAACAAACAAAAAAAAAGGAAAATAATAAAGAAAAATATTTAAAATATTGTAGAAATTGTTTACATTACCAATGAACGAATGAGGGAATGAATAAATGACTGAATAACCGAAATGTTTGTAAAACATTTACAAAAAAACCCAACACAAATTTTTTTCAGTGTATGGATATGCCTTATACAGACATTAATAATAATACACAATATTTGTATCGCTGGTGTTGGTGTTGATGTTGGTGTTGGTGTTGGTGTTGCTGTGTTTGTATTTTACTATTTTGTATTTATGCCGTTATACTGTGTGTGTGTGTGTGGTGCCTGTTAAAATAATATGAAATATGAAGCTGCTGCTTGAACAAACGAAACCAATTCCCAACACTGTTTATATCCGCAAATACAAGTGTAGCAATGTGTATATGTATGTATGTGTGTGAGGGAGAGATGATACCTTTCTCTCCTTTGTTGTATTGTTGCTTTAGTCATGTATTGTGTTGTAATGGCTGAATTGTTCAGGCTTTATGGTCTATTGTTTTGTTTTGTTTTGTTTTTATTTCTCATCCATTTGTTTTGTTATGTTTTGTTGTCCCTTTAATTTGTTTTATTATGGAAAATTTATTATCTTGTCATCTTTTTAGCACCCAAAATATATATTTATTATGTTTTGTTGCTGTTGTTGTTGCTGTTATTTCATTGTTTGTAAATATTTAAGGTGTATAAGTGTAAGGGACAGTTACAGAGAGCGAGAGAGCACACACACATATTGTATGTGTCCACACATACATATTTATATTGTACAATACATCTAGTCAAGAGGTGAATAAATAATGTTTCATGAACATGAACGAAGAGCATATTTTTCCTTTTTTTTATTATTAAAATCTATGTAACGGTTATGAGGTTATGTAGACGAGAACCTAAAAATTGAATGGCTGAAGCCGGTTAATAATTCAGTTTAGAAAATACGACGTATTTTATAGTAAAATTATGTTTAATTATTTACCGGACTATGGTAAAAAGTTAACGTTATAACATCAATGTTAATAGAAAAATCGTGGTTAGCATTCTCCAACCATCATATTAAATTGCCATTTCAGGTCATCTCGTGGTTATTTCTTCGGCCTCGTATTTACTTACTTACTTAATTGACCATTACAACCCTTTAGTCAGAGTTAAAACTAAGCTTCTCACAACTACTTAAGAAATGTGTGCAAATTTAATCCATAACTAACGAGACATACAGTTTAAAAACGACTATTAAGGAACGATCTTTGAGAAACCTTTTGGTGACTTTTTTACTCTTAGAGTTTTTACCCAAAATCTGCGGAGTGGCAGTCTCCAAAAAAATATATTTTCAATGTTTCTTTTCGTATGATATGTCTGATCTGAGGTTTGGACCCTGGCCTTACGTCTAATAAGCCAACACACTAGACTACGGCGGCTCTATTGTAACATCTATAAATGTCGTTATGAAGTATTTCCTATCTCAGGACTTGTTTGATGGTCCTAAAATGCATTCTACAGGATTGCTGATAATTAATGCAACAAAGTAAAGCGCTATATTTTTTAATGTTATTTTTCAAAAGCAAAAAATGTTGGAAATAACATCAAATTTTCGAATCAGTTTAGATTTGTTCGAATTGGCCACCTTTGGTACGAATTATGGTCTTCAAACAACAGACAGAGCCATCACAGGAAAATGGTTCTGCAGTATTTTGGTCCTTTCCAAAGCGCCGTCTTATGATGATCGATGCTTTAGTATTTTTTAGTGCGAACCTTACTCTCCAAAATGCTCCAGGCGCAAAAGTCCAGCGGATTGAGATCCAGAGATTTTGGTGGCCATTGTGCGGTAGAAACGAAGCGAGGAACCTCTTTTTAAGCCATTCTTGGTTGACGCGTCTTGAGTGCGGTGGTGCTAAATCCTGTTGGAATGTCCATGGTTTACGATCGAAATGTTTATCTGTCCAGAACTTCAATACTGTCTTTAAGACATTTTCCCTATACCATTCGGCATTTATTTTAAACCCACGGTCGATGAGTACGTGCGGGGAGCGAACATCGGCCAATACGGCGGTCCACACCATTATCATCGGCGGCGCTTGAGTTTTGGTAGCGAATCGTAGGTGCAAATTTTCAGCTGACCTCTTTGTCAAATCCGATCAGTTTGTTTATTCACAAACTGCTAAATTTGTAATGGCTTCTAATTAGAGAAAACCAAATTCTGTAACTGGCCACTTTCGTGAAAGCGAAGTAACTCCTTGGCTCTTTCCAGTCTAACTTTTTTTTGTCCATCGGTGAGCTCTTGCACTTTTTGGAACATCAATGGCTTTAGCCCAAGCTCATTTTTCAATACATGTTGCATCCGTTCTCGCGATATCTTCAGCTCACGAGCAATTTTTCTACCACTACGGCGTGGATTTCGATCAAATCTGGCCTTCACTTTTCGGATCATTTCTGGTGTTGTTAACGTTTTTTTCATCCACTTTTCGGACGCGATGCAACACTGCCAGTATCACGGTAACAGGCAATGTTACGAGAAACAAAAGATTTATTCACATTTAAATACTGGAGGGTTCTAACGATAGCCACTTTTGGTTTTCCAGCCAAATATAAAGCAATCACGCTTAAATTCCATCACAAATAACTTTTTTTTCTAAATGCAATAGATCAAAATGCTTTCGTAAGCTTGTAAATATTAAAATGAACTGTCATTGGAATAAATCTAACAGCTGAAGTTGGTTGCAATACATATCAGCCACCCTGTAGTTAGCTTTAATAAAAAAATTTTTTCTACATATATTTAAGGCAAGAAAATTTGTCTGGTTTTTATTTAAATATTTTCATTTTCCCATCTTTCTTTCAAATGGTCCTTCTGCAGAGGTAACAGAAATTAAGTGTCAGCTATTTAAATGAAATTTCAGCTTCTTCTCCTACGTTGCGGTATTTTTGATATCAAAAATGTATCTCACTCTACAATACAAATCATCTGAAGTATGTATCAGAGATTAGCAATGAGTATTCAAAAAGATAAGTAGAATCGTATCATACTCATAATTTCTGAAATATATACAGTCGAACATCTATAAATTGAATCACCATTATTCATGAAAAAAACTGAAACTTATAGAAACTTCAAGTTAAAGAAATAAATCTTGATAGAATTTCTCGCAAAGATGCTGTTGCTGTGCTTCAACTTATAGAAAATTCAAGTAATAGAAGTTCAAATTATAGAAGATCGACTGTACGCATTCATACTTATTTCAATATCATGCAACCTCTACTCATATTCAAAGTTTGAAGTAAACATCATCATATTCATACTTAACAACACGGATGATGTTGTTGTTGGTTCCGACTCTCCATAACTCAGCATATACAGGAAGCACGAAATATGTAGAAGTATAAAGTACTAATATTAAAATCCTCACTAGAAGGTTGGGTGTTTGCTGTGCTTGCTTGCTCTGCTAGTTGCAACAACAACTAAGACTGTAGATTTTGATTCATAATTCCATTCACTCGAATCAAATATATTTCGAATGGTATGAGTTTGATGCGAATGTTGTATGCATACTCATTGCAACCTGTATTTATAAAGAAACGTTGTAATGAGTGTGAATCTATTAGACTACATAGTTAAATTTCAATATTGTTGATTCACTTACATATACCCAAAATTTCATGAGTGCTTTTGAGTAACAAAAGAAACGATTCATTGTCGATCTCTGGTGCGGATCAAATAATATAAACTTAGTTGCCAGATTTGAGGATTTATCGTCATTTGGACGATTTAATGCTTCAGAAATATCATATTGATTTATGATTTATGCCCTCATTTTGAGGATTTTTAGAAATCAAAAATTTACATCATATTCTTTATTTCAGGACGTTAAAAGTTACTTTAAGGTTTGTATTTACTTTGCAGTTTTTACTATTGAAAATTTAAGTGAAGGGTTTCTGTATCTTAAGTCTTTTCATCCCTTTAAAGCAAAAAAAAATAACAATTAGCGGAGGAAGGGAGTCCCTCATACGAATAGTCCGACAAAGGAACGAATTCTATTTGTAATGCAATGTGCGATCCACTGCCCAATCGATCACATACATATTTTCATGCACAGAAAGACTAGTGCTACGTAGGAATACAGGGTTCTTGGAAACAAGTTTCTTATTTCGCTCAAATAAAATCCTTTATAATAGTGATAGAACACTGAAAAATAAACCACATTGTAATGATGCTGCAATGAAACAATGGAGTTCGATACCCTACCGTCATTAACGAACCATTCCGCCCTCTCTCTTATACGCGGTCGAAAAGTCTCAAAATAGGCGTTGAGGTACCGACTTATACTTTTTTTTACCAAGCTAATGCACTGAAAAATGTGTCGATTCTAGCGAACATCACTCTGAATTTTCATGTCGACTTTGTGCCGATTTTTTTACGATTTCCATGAACGTTTTTGACGATTTTGACAAATTTTTGTTTCTAATATTTGGCAATTTGATGCTTTATTTATCTGGCAGTTGTGAATATAAACTATAGAGGCCGAATGCCATAAACTCCTAGAGATGTACAATGATAGTGAAAGCTAATAAGCTAAGTAAGCTAAAAACCCTTTGAAACCGTATATAGAATATTAACACTGCGATGAATAAAATTGTTTTTCTTCAAATATAAAACAAGAAAAATCATTTGTTTTTTAATCTTCCTCTGTTTTTTTCTTTTCTTTCAGAATAACATTTTTCTTATTCGTTTTACTTTTCATAATTAAATTTTCAAGGTTTGAGGCTATAAGCAAAACAGAAAAAAGAAAATCCAGCATATTAACTGAAGAAAATAAAAACTAAAAACCATAAACAAAGTCAGTTTAATTTTAATATATTTTTGCAAATAAAAAAAATATAAAAAAGAAATTAAAGAATGAAAAACGAAATAAAAAAAATATTTTTTACGCATCCTTTGGTAACGGTAACGGTTTTGTAGCCCTCTACACTTGGGATTTAGTTTTTTGCTTATCACCGTTTTCTGCTTTTCACCGTTTCCTTACATTTTTCATGCCATTTGACTTTGTTTCATAATATTTTTTTCCAGTTTTTTTCCCTCTCTTTTCCACTCTCTCTCTCTCTCTCTCTCTCTGTGTGTGTTTTTCTTTTTGTCCAACTGGCCTTATTTATTCGTTGATGAAAAATGCTTCGAGTGCTTTACTGTCCTTTAATAAATTTTCTCGCATTTCATTTCCCATACTTTCGGCATCTCTTTCTCTCTCCCGCTCTCTCCCACTCTCTCTCTCTCTCTCTGTCCATCTGGCTGACAGTGTGGTGCGTTTTAGTGTATTGGTTATACGTTTCAAAATATTGGTCAGGACAGGAGAGGAATATAAATGAACAAGACAAGTGACAGATAAGATTACCACACAGTTTTTTAATTTTTTTGTTGTTTTTGTTGTTTTTTTTTTTGCGTTTCTGTTTTTGGCTTTGATGTTAATTTAAATTGACAATAACCTGGGAATAACAACGACAACAACAACGATAACAATATTAACAACATACAACATATAAATAAGAGTAGCAGAACATAACCGTGTAATATTTTTGTTGTTGTTGTTGTTGTTGTTGTTGTTATTATTTTATTAAAATTCTCTTTTTTTCCTCTTCTTTTCAGAAATTATAGCTGGTGGTAATGATGGTGGTGGCGGTTATGCTATGCTTTTGAAATGCAAATTTTATGTAAAAAAAAAACCTGAAACACTTGAATTAAATAAAAAAAAATATGCCAACATTGTTGTTGTTTCTCTTCTGTTCATGTCGTTGTTGTTAAATTAATTTATTAATAATTGATAATTTATACGAGAGTGCCTTTTAATCTCAAAAAATTTAATTAATCAACTACGTGGACACAAGCCTATTGGCAAAAGTGTGGCAACAAAAATATATACGAACGCTTGCGTTGGAAGAAAAGAAAATATAAGGCCATGGCATACTATAGATGACGTAGGAATATAAGCTTGTGGCATTAACACATCTCAGGTAATTGGTCAACACGAAAAAAAAAAAATTCTTTATCATTCTGGTTACTTAGACATTGATGGATACATCCACAAGCATAAAAAAATCGGACAGTTTTAATTGAAATAATGATGTTAACATATACTAATGAAAATATTGTAATGAAAATGAAACATTAAATTAACATTAAAATTCCAAACAAAAGTTACAAAAACACTACAATACAATAAACAATCCTGTTTACAAATTGACGTAATGCTGAATATAACGACAAACAGCAGCATAAAAAAATGGTAAATAAGTAAACAAAAATACAACAACAAACACCAGTATTATGTTTTGCTTTTACATCGCTTAACATTAAAATTATAAAAGCTACAAAAACAAAGCAATGCAGTTAACAAATCTGTTTACAAATTATCTTACTTCCTAATACAGCTTAAAAGAAGTAGTAAACAAGTAAACAAAAAATACAAAAATAAAAGCTACAACGATAAACGTAAACAACGATGTTTACGTAAACAACTATGTTTACATTTATAGAGATTTCGAGAAGGCAAAGCCGTGAATGTTCTCCTATTCTCCAAGAACAATTATCAGGATATTTACTTTGCTAAAAGCAACTTTAATAAAAGACAAAGAGAAGCAGGCGACCGAGTGAGTGAACTTCAGTCACTCTTGTGTGAAGACGCAATGTGTTTCAAGAGAGTAATCGTGGTTTGAAAATCACCGTTACTAACTGGTTTAGTCTAAGTTCAGTCAGTCTTGTGTAAAGGCCGGGGTGTTTGACGAGAGTAATTGTGGTTTGAAGATCTTTGTTACAAAAATCTGTTGAATAATTGCCTAATAATTGTGATTGTTTATGCAAAGGGTATAAACGCAAAAATGCAATTGTTGTTGTTTACATCAAGTTACGAACAGTGGCACACAGAATTGTGCCAATAATAAAGAATTTTTAATTAAAACTAAACACAAATTTATTTTTATTTTATTTGCAATCTATGAGTTCACATTTTTAAAGCTTTTAAAAGGTATGTACCCCTCATGGATGCATTAACATCTATTGAAGTCATTGGGTAAATGACTTAGTAGAATATATTGCGCATGACCGACCAATGCACAATGTACATTACGACACTGATTGCAGCGCTTATTTATGTTTACAAGCGTCCAGCAGCATATTGGGTTTCATTGAAGCAACAAACAAGTAAGTTGTGTTCTGCTGCTGGCACATAATTTGAAAAATTTTAATTTTTGCCGTGAACTTAATTAACTTCTATTGGAAATATAAAGGCATTTAAGGCTATTAAAGGCAAATTTAAAAGAGCTTGCAACTGAAATCTAGCTGAGAAAAAAGGAATTTATTTTGAAAATTTTCACTAATAATAACACTTTAATGGCTCTGGTTTCAATTTAAAACCTTTATTACCGATAGGAAGCAGATTTCAATTCTCTTTATGGAGAACAGATTGTTTAACTGAGCGCCTAAATTCATAATTTCTTTGAATAACAATTTGAAAACTATTTGAATTAGCTTGTAAACTGTTTTAGGAAAATTATTCGTGAAATAGAAGTCGTCGTAGTGTAGCAGGTAGCGTGTTGTCTTATTAGACATAAGTTCTCGGTTTAAAGCCCATGTCAGACATCTCGAATATAATGAAATACAAAAAAAAATTATTTCTTCGGCAACTTCCTATCAGCAGATTTCTAGCAAAAACTATGAAAGTAAATAAAAATTGCCATAAAAAGTTTCACAAAATAGTTTTGGCATTCAGAGTTGACTTAAAACTGTAGGTCCCACCACTCACGTATAATATTAATACATACAACATAAGTTGTGAGAGCAACTCGGTCGTAATACTGGCCTGCAAACCTTTGGTCCACCAATTATGTATGCATTATGTATGTATTCTTCAAATTTTTTATATTCACTGTACCTTTGCGTTAAAACATAATGGCTATCCTTCATATCTCCTGTAGTTTCCACGACCTTAATAATAATTTGTGTTGTATTTATTTATTTATGATAATTTTTTTTATATTGTTGTTGTTGTTTTTTTTAAATTTATTCATTTAATTAATTGAATGATGAGATATGCTTTCGCATGATAACATCAATTGTGTAAGCAAATCAATCATCATATTCAAATTTAAAATTTGTTTTAAAAACAAATGCCACACAACGATCAACAAACGAACCCCTTTGGCGTATGAGTGTTATTTTTGTTTTTTAATTCCATAAACGCGTGCAATTTAAATAATAATCATACGCCACATTATACCTTAGAAGTGTGCATTGATGCTTGTATATCTTCTTTAAGTGAATGTGTATGTATTGTGTACAAATATTTCTTTTATTTGTGATATTTTTATAAAAAATTGGGTCAAAGTTCAAGGCATTATTTTTATTTTCAAAACTGAGTAAAAATCCACAAGAAAACCAGAAAAAAAGTGCATAGTAAGTGAGGTAAGGGGTGGTATATTTGAAGCCGAAAAAAATGTGGCAATAGAAAAACAGTAAATTGTTTTGAACCTTTTATAGTTTTTAAACTGAGTCTTTAAATTATTTTTATAATTCTTAGTAATGTATTGTACAATAAAATCGATACCCATTACAAAAATTGTGATTTTGCCACAGCTATGTATCGTGCTTTAAGAGGAGATTATGGTTTACATCCAACTACGCAAGTAATTGTGAAGAAATTTAAAGAAACAGGAGTGGTTACAAATATCACCCGCTCCTCACCGTTTCGCTCGTTCCGCTGAAAATATCGCCATTGTAAGTGAAAGTGTTGCCAAAGACCCGATATTTTGTATTTAGACCATTCACAACGTCTTAGATACGTGGAATGAGTGCTTTAACAACAGGCGGTGGAAGGCAATTTTTCGAATAAAATTTTCTTCAACGATGAAGCACATTTTACACTCCGTGTTTATGTTAGTAAGCAAACTTGTCGTATTTGGGTTCCAGGAATTCTCGAGTAATTGGAGAGAGACCATTACATCTAGAAAAAGTCACTGTTTGGTGCGCTCTTTAGTCCGAAGTGGCAGTGATGCCAACTTAGCCCCTTTCGGACTAGATTTAGCCCTTTTTGAAGTACCTTTAACGCGAATAAATTTTTAGCCGTAAACTAAAAAACGCGCAATTTTAGCGCTTTTCAATATTTTTGTTTAGCCCTTTTTACCCGTTTTTCCCGTAACTTTGTACGGCAATGTCATCTCATGTTTCTCTGGCAATGTCGATTTGTAAGCCTATGTAGCAGAATATTTTTCTTCTATTTCTTGTTTTCTTCTTTGTCATTTACTTAGGACTACCAAAAGAACCGAGAAACTTCAAGCTTTACTGAAAATTTAAAATTATTTTTACGTAATAATTAGGTTAGGAAGAAATGTTAGGCTGTGCTATCGTTATATGTCGCAATTTATTCGCTTCGATTGAACGCTTAATAGAGACAAGTCTCAATACTACATAGAAAGTGATTTATGGAATGAAGAAGCGGATCACCAAGAAGAACAAATCGCATTTAACAATGACCAACTTTGAAAGATTGTAATGCAAAGTATATTGAATGTAAAATGATCTCAAAACCAATAATACCTATTAATAAATTGTTTTGTTTAAAAATTGTGGTATTTTTATCTGAAATTACTTTTTAATTTCAGCCCCCTATTTGCGCTTTTTAAAAATAAAATTAAATTGTATTGTACTAAAAACGTAATTTTTCAATTTAGCCTTTTTTAGCTCGTTTTTAATTTTTGTTCACGCGTTTGGTGTCCTAAGAGTTGGCATCACTGCAAAGGGGTGATTGGACCTTGCTTCTTCGAAAACGACGATGGAACGACTGTCATCGTCAATTTGGAGCGTTATGGTCATATGATAACCGACTTTTTTTTTGCCTGCTATTGAAAAATACGACTTGGAGAATTAATGTTTTCAACAAAAGGGTGCAATATGTTACATAACTCTAGCTAATATGGCTTTATTGCAAGAGACATTTCCTGGGCGCGAAATTTCTCGTCGTGGCGGTATCAACTGGCCACCAAGAACATGCGATTTGACACCATTAGACAGTTTTTGTGGCGGCTACGCGATAGACCATGTTTATGCAGATAAACCTTCAACTTTTGACTACTTAAAAACAAGTTATGGCTGATATACTGCCCAATATGTAACAAAAAGTGGTTGAAAATTATCTCAAAAGACCTCGCGTGGGGTTCATTTAAATGATGTAGTGTTTCACACATAATGTCAACGTTCAAACTTTACAATAAAAAAAGAAATTTCATGAACAAAAATATTTTCTATGTGTTTTATTTACGTTTACTTTTGAAACTAAAAAATGGATAACTCGGTTCATATGATCTATTCTTTTCCTCATTATTTATCTAAAATTTTTTTTTATTAGTTTTCTAATAATTTCATTGCTTAAAAACTTTCATGTGTATGTGTATATATAGACTTACCTGTGTTACCCTGTGATAGTAGAATTGATGCCAGGAACAGCATTGTCATCATAATACAGGTTAGATTATGTCGCCAATGTAAACAACTGCATAAATTCTGGCGTATGTGTGTTAAATGTTGTCGTTGTTGCTGGTATAGAATCGCTCGTGTCGTTGGTGGTGATGTTGGTGGTCGTCGTTTTCGTAATTGTATTTGTATTGGTATTGGTATGTCTGTATTATTCCCTGATAATGATGATGTATTTGTTATTGATGTCGTTAAAGTTCTCACCGTTGTTGTTGCAGTTGCTGTTACGATTGGCGTCGTTGTTGTTGTTGTTATTGTTGATGCTAACGGCGACGTTGATATTGTCGTTGTTAAACTTTCATGGCAAGGCCTTAGCGTTGCCACTCTAGTTTTACAATCACTGTGTGATAGCGACACACATTTCGGAACAGCAGTCGTTCGTCGACTACAGACGAGCAACTCTACGGGAGATTGACACTTTAAATCAAAAGCTTCCATAATATTTTTGGGATAATGTAATGCCAGGTTTTCGGTTTTCAGTTATTTTTTTAATTTTGTTTTGGTTATGACACCTGGCTTAAGGGTTTCTGCTGCTGTGATTTTCTTTTGGGTTGCTTTTTCACTCTTTTTTATAGGTTACAATACGTATAACAACAACAATAAGAAATATTTCTATAGATTTCTATTTATTTAATCTATTTAACACTTACTCTCACTCAGTATCTGTCTCTCTCTGTGTCTCCCTCTCTCTCTCTCTCTCTTATACTCTCACTTTTTATCTTAATTGTGTGAGTCTTTTGTGTGTTTGTTTTGTGTGTGCTTTTAGAAGCTGCCCTATTTACAAATGAGTCTCTATTTATTTTTTCTTTTATTTTGAGTTGGTTTTTATTTACATAGGAGGCTACTACTAATGGTGACTGGACTATTTATTATTGTTGTTGCTGTGACCGAAGCTGTAAATGTGGCTGTGGTGGCAAGACTTGTGCTACATCTCATTAGGACTTTTTGAGAAATATTATGATGAGGCCAATATAGGAGCAGCAGGCCATTGGTTAACATGATGTTGCTGTTGGCGTTAAAGGTGATTCTCACTAAATCTTCACCTCTCTCTTTCTTTCTCTCTGGATGACCCACTTGTGCCTTGACGATTATGAATGAATGTATTTGCCTTTGTTGGTTTTGTTTTTGTGTGTTTTTTTTTATTTATTTTTATTTGCGGTTAAACTGGTTTTCCACTTTGTTTTTTGTTTTGTTTTTCTTTAAACAAATTTTCTGTTTTCTCTCCCCCAACTTTGTTGTTGGCTTTGTGATGTTGTTACAATATTATTATTATTGCCGTTGTTGTTGTTATTTTATAACTTAATCACACAAATACATGCATAGACTCTTAATTTACACTCGTAGAAAAGCATTTTCATAGTTGAGTAAGACCATTGCTGTCCATTTGTATTATTGATTGTCCTTGTAATCTGTAAATAAAATAAAGAAAACAACAACAATAAACCATAAGGCTTTTAATTATGAACTCAAGGTTAACATTAACACAAACACATAAAAAAAAAAGAAGAAGAAAAGGAAAAGGATCAAAAAGTCTCAGGGATTTATGATTAAAACGAAAAAAAAACTTTGTGGTTGTAATTTCAATGGCAATAAATGTCACCACTTTAAGGTTTTACACTTGAAAGATTTTCCAAAGGAAAATACAATTTTTTATACTCATTATAGATTTTATTAATGTCTAGTGGTGTTGTATAAAGGAATAATAAATTTTCAATTAATATTTTAGGGGCAGACTTTAATGAATATTTACAAATTAGAAAAATTAGAAAAAATTCTAAAACAAATATTTTATTTCATTTTAGCCATTAAAACAAATTTAAATAAGCAAAAAACAACCTTAAAGTGAATAAAAGATGTGGCATTTATAGGTGAAAAGCCTTTGGCTTTGAGATCAGCAATGAGAATTGAATCGTACTCATAATTTCTGATGTTTAAACGCATTCATACTTATTTTAATATCATGGAACCTCCTCTACTCATATTCAAAGTTTGAAGTACTCATCATATTCATGCTCAACAACAATACGTATGTTGTTGTTGACTTCCACTGTCCATAACTCAAAACATATACACGAATCGCAAAGTAAGTATGATTCATTCAATACTATTGAAAGCTACTCAAGCAACAATGAACTTTGCTATGCATCATGCAAAGTTTCAAGCTTGCAAACTTCAGAGTTCATCCTAAGAATGGGGAAACTAATTAACAATTGACTTAAAGATTAGAAAATGACGATATAAAAGGCTAAACAATGAAATATTTTTTGTATTGAACCTCTACTAGCGATGGACATTTCTATGTTATAACGACATCAAATAAACAGCTTTGCGACATGCGTTACGCCGCTAATACATATCCATGACACTAAAAGGGTCTTATTTATTGGTTGTTACTGAAACCGGGCAAAATTATCGCGAAGACGGTATTAGGAGACTACTTGACCAAATTTTTAAAATAAATTGAAATAGCGTTCGGGAAGCTTTACCACGCCCCATCTTATAGATCAAATTATAGCCTGATCAACTAACAGTTGCTGCAACTGATGCAAAATATTGTCACTTAAGTACTCTTTTTGGTTTAGACTATCCTTCATCTAGCTTCATTCATTTTTAGACCCAAAAAGAAGATATAGAGTGGACCATCTATCGATTTAAATTTCAACCATTGGTTATTCCTAATCTGGCAGTACTTATGTTATTCTATTCTGTAATAAAATTCAGTACATTTCTCATTGAACATAATGAATCGATTTACTGGGCCAATGAGAAACTGTCAAAAAAAATAATCTTTTCGGATGAAACTCATTTTCATCTTTGTGGGTACGTTACCAAGCAAAATTGCGGTATTTGAGGCTCAGAAAACACACACATAGTCTAATACGCTAATTATGAGTGACTGTTTGGTGCGGCTTGTAGAGCGGAGGTATCATTTGCCCATATTTCTTTGGAAATAAGGACGGCACAACCAGTACGCCTATTACACCGTGTTAAGCGATTTTTCTATACCCCTAATGGTTCAACAGGACGATGCAATTTGCTACACATCTCATGCCACAATTGATTTATTATGTCAAACGTTTATGACCGTTTCGGCCAATTAAATAGGACCCCAAGAAGCTGGGATTTAACACGGTTGGATTATTGTCTGTAGGGCGCCGCTGAAACAAAGTATTATGCCAACAAGCCAAAGATAATTAAGCAATAGAAGGCAAACATTTGTGTTGCCACTGACGAAATACGAGCCCAAAGACTCGAAAAAGTACATGAAAAATGATTCAATCAAATAAGGTACTCTGGGGCCAGCCACGGTAGTCATATGAATGAATTAATATGGCATTTCTAATCGAAACAAATTTACTACACAACACAAACAATAAATTTGGCAAAATTTGATTTTGAAACGTTTTTGTTTTATTGCATTTTTAAATTAAAACTTTTAAATAGCCCACCCTATATTTCTACATATGTTGTCAGTTGAATTGCTTTTGTTTCGAAATCGTTATTCAAATTTTTTTCCAGCTACACAGGCCATCTCTCTATGGCAACAGAAACGATGGTCAATACTTTGAATATGTGTATCTATTACGTTCCAATAAGCTCTGAAATCAAGAGTAACTTGAGTTACTTAGAAACAAATAGATTTTTGCTGCATGTCCCTGATGGTAGTTACTTCTATTAAAACGTTTTTTTTGTAACAGAAATTTATGTCAATGACTCTCAAAACCTTGGTAACAAAAACACAAGTCAACTATACAAAAATTCATGAATGACCAGCAATTATTTTTAAATGTTGGTTTTGTTTTACAGTGTGCGATAGTGTAGATAGAGAGGTAGAAAAGCCAATGAATGACCAGCATAAAAATTTCATCTATTGACTTTTATCATCGCTTCATAACTTATCCAACAAGACTTCATCAGTAATTTGCTAAAAAAAATTTCTTAATTAATTAAACAAAATTAAATTAAATAAATAACTTCCTTATCTACTCGATGGAATCTAATAAACAAAAGGAAATTAAAATAAATTGAATTAATTTTTAACAAATTTCCTTAGGGAAAAACTAAGTAAAGTAAGCTAAGGATGTGCCTTAACAGTAAGGGGAGTATTAAATTAAGTTTTAATTTATTAGGGACACACGAGTGGATTAAATTAAAGATAGTCCTTTGTATTGTTACGAAAATGAAGAATCTAGACACTGGTGTTTTGCATTTACACCGCTTAACATTAAAATTATAAACAAAAACTACATAAACTGAAACAATGCAGTAAACAAACCTGTTTAAAAGTTATCGTACTGTTTAATATAACAACAAACACCAGCATAAAAAAGAAATGGTAAACAAAAATATACCAACAACGCTACAATATTTAAATGTAAACAACATTGTTTACATTTATAAAGATTTCTTGAAAGCAAAGGCATAAACTTTCAACGCCAAGAAAATTAATCAGACTTTTTACTTCACCATATAAAAGACTGGGCAAAGCAGGCAACTGAGCTAGTAAAAGTTCAGTCATTCTTGTGTGAAGACGCGGTGTGTTTGAAGAGAGTAATCGTGGTTTGAAGATCTCAGTTAAAAAGATCTGTCGATCAATTATCTAATAATTGTAATTGTTTATGCAAAAAGTATAAACAGAGGAAAAACAAACAAAGCAATTGTTGTTGTTTACATCAAGTTGTGAACACCGGCAGTTCAGTCATTCTTGTGTGAAGACGCGGTGTGTTTGAAGAGAGTAATCGTGGTTTGAAGATCTCCGTTACAAAGGTCTGTCGAATAATTGTCTACTAATTGTAATTGTTTATGCAAAGGGTATAAACAGAGCAATAACAAAGGAAAGCATTTGTTGTTGTTTACATCAAGTTCTGAATAGTGGCATACAGAATTAGGCAAATAATAAAAAATTTTAATTAAAACTAAAAACAAAAAATTAATTTTATTTTATTCTTAATAAAATAAAGAAAATTAAAGAAAATTAATTAATTTTTAATAAATTTCCTTAGCAAGATAGCAATGAAATGTACCTTACCAGTAAACGGAGTATTTAATTAAGATTGAATTTATTGAAGAAAATTTAAGCAGAAAAATGCTCGGATAATAAATTAAGGTATACAGGACTAGTAAAGCCTTAATCAATTATCACAGTAAAATGAAAAACAAACGAACAAATATAAACAGGAAATAAGGCTGTTCATTTCTCTTTCCGGTTTCCTTTTATTAACTTCTTTTTAGCTATTAAGGCTTGTGCTGCAAAAGCAATAAATAGCCAAATGGCGAAAGAAAAACGATTTTAAATTGAAACATTAAAAATGTAAAACACTTAAGCAAAAAAAAAAACACCACTTTGAAGTATGACAATCGGAAAGTAAAGATACACACACAAGTTAAGACCAGGCCAGGAAAGATCCCTTAAACACTAGCATTCTGTGTAACGCGTTATAACAATCAAAAAAGAGGCTACAACAAGACAAAGATTTTAAGGACATTGTGACACTATATTGTAAAATAAAATGTATTGTAGTAATGGTAAGGAATGGCATGAGAGCATGAGAGCAGCAGTCTTGGCTTTTAATGATTCGCTTTCCGTCTAACAATTCATTTTTTAGGACAGTTTTAATGAAGCTTCTTAAGCCATTATTTTTTATTTTCATTTTACTTTACATCTTGTATGCGAGTACATTAATTGTTACATAATTTTTTTATGCTAAAATATTCCTTTATATTCCTGTTTATTTATATCCTTTTTTTTGTATTCCTTTTGCTTTTTCCTTTATCCTTTTGTATTCTCTGTTAGCATATTAAGCCTGCTACACTGTTACTTAGTTCTGCTTTATTACTGGCAAGATAAAACGTTACAAAAACGAAATTGTTCTTCTGATTAAGATTATGAACCATTTTACAAGAAAATCCTTTTCTTTTAACTGCCATATACCATGTGCCATGTGCCAAGACTGCCTGTCTGTCTGCCTGTCTGTCTATTTAATTTTTGGTTCATTTTCTAGTTCTTTACACAATGGCTGTAAAGTAGAGCGAGAGAGAAAATGAAATAAAAATTCCAAAAAAAATTTACAATGCCATGTTAAATTCAAAAAATAAGAGAGGAGCCATACTGCCTAGCCTGTAAGACACCGTTTCCTTAAATAATATTTTTTGTTATTAGTTTACGATGAAGGTTTTTAAAAAATAAAACAGAATATTGAATATGACTTTCGAATACCCGAAAATAGGCACGGACAAATCAAATAATCGTATTCGATCGGAATTAGCAGGGTAACCGCCGAAGAGGGATAAACACTAATATTATGGCAATGAACAGATGAAACCATAGATCATTTATTGCACCTCTGTATAGGCTTTACATTAAAAAGAAGAGTATATATTATTATGGAAATGAAAAATTTAGATACTGTTGTTTTGCTTCTATATCGTTTAACATTAAAATTATAAACTAAAGCTACAAAAACAAAACAATTCAATAAACAAACTTGTTTACATATTATCTTACTATTTAATATAACAACAAACACCAGCATAAAAAAATACAAAACAAGTAAACAAAAATACAACAACAAATGCTACAAGAATAAACGTAAATAACGATGTTTATATTTATAGAAATTTGGAGAAGGCAAAATCATGGTCATGAACATTCGTCTTCAACAACATTCATCTGATTGACAATGCAAACCAGGCAACTGAGTAAGTAAACTGAGTAGTAAAAGTTCAGTCAGCCTTGTGTAAAGACATGTTGGTCAACATGCATAATGCCGAGGTACGACGCTACATACTCAAAAAAATCCATGAAATTTGGTTAGATCAAATGAGGTACTTTGGGGCCAATCACGGCAGTTATATGAATTTCCAATCGAAACAAATTTACTACAAAACACAAACAATAAATTTGGCAAAATTCGAAACCGTTTTTGTTTTATTGCAGTTTTAAATATAAATTTTAATTGTGATCTGAAGATCTGCATTACAAAGAACAGTCGAACAATTGTTATGGTTTATGCAAAGGGTGTAAACAAAGCAATTGTTGTTATTTACATCAAGTTGTAAACAGTAGGACATAGACTTGTACAAATAATAAAGCATTTTATTTAAAAACTAAATACAATTTTATTTTTATTTTATTAGCAATCAACGAGCTCATATTTCAAACGTGTTTAAAAGTTAAAAAATCTAAGCGTAATTGTTATAAAATAAAGCCCGTAATCCAGAAACCGTGGGGTGTCTCTGGTGAACCATTTGTGCTCCTTAACGGGTAGAACTAAAAAAAACTGCTTTAGTAAAAGTTCAGTCAGTCTTGTGTAAAGATGCGGTGTATTTAAAGAGTGTAATTGTGGTTTGAAATTCTCCGTTACAAAGATCAGTCTAGTAATAGTTATTGTCTAGTAATTATATTATGTTCAGACTATAAACAGAGGACTAACAAAGAAAAGCAATTGCTGTTGTTTACATAATGTTGTAAACAGAGGCATAAAGAATTGTACGAATAATAGAGAATTTTTATTTGAAACTAAAAACAGATTTATTTTTATTTTTTATTTATAATCTACCAGCTCATATTTTAAACGTTTTTTTTTTAAGATAAAAATGTAATAATATTATAAAAATGTCCATAAGACTAGCCCGCTATTCAAAAGTAACTCACAAAAGTGCCAATAGAACCACTTTTTGTATCTATCTTGTAGACTCTCTAAGACTTATTTATTTATTATTAATTACAACATAATTACAAATCATATTCTAATTCTAAACGAGCTGAGTAACTTCGACCATATGTTCGGTGTAGGGTCACAGACCATAGGCTCTAGTGGGAATCGAACCCACGACCCTCACACTAATAGGCTAGCATACTACCAGGGCACTCAGACTCTCTAAGACATTGTATACTTGAAAAAAAAAACAACAAAAAGATAACAGATTTCTACTGTAAATAGCAAACCATTTATTTGAGACGTACGTACATAATTCAGGCAGGATTATGGACCTAGTTTCTCATTTTAGACATTCTTTTGAAAATGGTGTAGACTGTAGTGCATTTAGCATTACATTATCTGTTTGATAATGAAAATGGTACGAGTATGATGACAACAATGAAAATTTTAAGATAATGACAGGACATAGACTGGCGCTGTATAGCAAACAACAGCAACAACAACTATTAAAACATTTCCAACAATAACTAGAATAGAACAGAAAGAGTGTAAAAAAAAGACAAACCCAGCATCATATTGTACATAACTCAACAGACAGTTGAAAGAGAAAAATCCAAGAAATACTTACCCGGTTTGCTATTGTCCTTTCGGTAGGAACAATAGAATCTTTCATTCATTTCATTGCCATCAAAAAGAAAAAACGAAAAAAGTGACACAACAGCCAATGGTTACCATAGCGCGGTTTATAGGAGAAGTTCAAACACCTCAACAAACACACGCGCGCACATATTCACAGAACTTAAAAGGAAATGTAAATGAAAGGATAAAATCATTGAATGGGCTTTTCACAAAAACAAGTTACGTATATGGCTTCGAGTTCTGTCTTTTCTTTTGTGACTTTAATAAAGCTGTCCGGCTTTGTTATAGCCAGGGTATTAGCGAGAATGGTTGTTGGGTAGAAGAGGAGCTTAAGGACTGAATTGTTTTCTGGCATTTAAATAAAAATACAAATACAACCTTGACGCCATGGCGTTTATCAGGCGCATAATTATGTTTTAAATGAACGCTTTCAAAGAAATAAAAGCAAATGAAAGCATATAATAAAGGGACAGACAGAACAATTGTTTGTAAATAATTTTAAAAAAGACAAAAAGATGAAACAAAAATACGAAATAAAAAGAGTTTTAAATGCTCTTAATATAGTGCGAGTTAATAAAAAGTCAACAGAATAGCTTTTAAAGGCTTAATGTTAATCCAGCAGAAAAGCCTATACAACTGAAACCTTTACGAAAATTATTCAAATCCTTGTTAACGTTATTTAAAAAATACGGATCCCTTAAAATGTAAGCTTATTCAAAGAAAAATTAAACATAAATACTTTTGTTTGGCACTGTAATCATTTTGGGCCTGCTGGTAAAATGGTAAAATGACGATTAAAAAAAATAAAATAATGACAAGATTTTTCTATTATTTTATCTGAAACCGTAATGGGCATTGCAACCAAATAGGAAAAGTGTGTTTGAAAATTTAGTTTTCTCAAGGATACTAAAGGATTTACAATTGAATTTAAAATTTGGCATCTGTTTTGCAATAATGATGTCATTATAGGCTTATGGAGGCTAAAAGTATAGAACAATGCTTAACTATGTTACGGACAAAATCCAATTTATTAAAAAATTTCTTTAAATTAATTCTAATGACTCCATGAATAATCCTATCTGTTCCTATCTTAAGCAACAACATTTTTTTTTTCCACATTAAAAGTGTTTTTAATGATTAATTGATTATAAATTCAATTGATCCTCCCCAGAGCGCAACTAATAATACATATATTGAAGACTCTGGGTTGATACAGCGTTTCAAAAGCTCGCTGGAGTTTCACCTTCCATTCTATGTAATTATTATGGAGTTAATTCTCTTAAACTGCATCAACAGTTGATGGTGCATCCACATGGCAATTACGTTAAGGAAATGAAAATGTTTCTTTAATAAAACTTCCTACATATTCTGGTCACCTAGATGATGTGCCTTTCGTTTCCTGTATCTGATCTACTGTAGCTTTGCATGCGACATCATCTTCTCCTTCATCCGATAAAGGTACTCATTAAAAGCATAGTTATTATTAAGTACTCTTGAAAGTATTCACAAAAGGCATTTGTATAAGGTTCGGTTCTGGTACTTAATTTTTTCAATTGGTCTATAAAGTAGGCTTAAGCAGGACGACAATGGTTAAAAACCTTTAAAATACGAGCTCTTCAATTACAAAAAAAAATAAAATTAAATTTCAATTAAATAATTTATTATTCACACAATTCTGTGTGCCACTGTTTACAACTTTGTGTATACAACAACAATTGCTTTGTTTGCTATTCCTCTGTTTATACCCTTTGTATAAACAATAACAATTACTTGACAATTGTTCGACTGATCTTTGTAAGGGAGATATTCCAATCACAATTACTCTCTCCAAAACCACCGCCTCTTCACACAAGACTGACTGGACTTTTACTAACTCAGTTACCTGCTTTGCTTTTTTTAAGAAGTCGCCGTGGTCTAGTGGGTAGTGTGTTGGCTTATTAGACAAAAGGCCCGGGTTCGAATCCCAGGTCAGACATCAAATCGAAAAAATATTTCTTCGGCGACTTCCTCTCAGCAGATTTCTGGCAAAGACTCTGAGAGTAAAAATTGCCATGAAAAGCTTCTCAAAAATCTGTCGTTCGGAGTCGACTTTAAACTGTAGGTCCCGCCACTTATGTATAAAATTAACGCACACACCATAAGTGGTGTGAGAAGCTAGGTCGTAATCCTGACTGAAGGGTTGTAATGGCCAATTATGTATGTATGTAATGATGAGGGGGAAGAAAGCATTTTAGTTTTTATTTGAAACATCATTACTAAAGTTTAAACTGATAAAAAAAACTTCCACGGACACTTACAAGCTATCAAACGGCTTCCACTAATTGAACCTGTAACCTATTTGTACTCTTGCCAAGAGCTAAGAAATCTATGGGGTTTACCTTGTCTGAGCAATCGAAAGCATCGCCGATTTTCTTTAACTGACCCATAATTGTAACCACAATTGCTTTGCATTTTCACTTCTGCTAAAATGCAGTTGCCGAAGAAATATTTTTTCAAATTTCGTTAAAATGCAGTTTAAACCCTGTCCTTATGTCTAATAACCACTACCTTTTGTTTTCTCTTTTTTTTATATATAAAACCAGCAGGGACCATCCCCCTACTCATGCAGTGCATTGTGCAGGTTTTAGGAAATTTGGAAAGAGGGAAGATTCAAACGGTAAGGAAACATGTTGCTACTGGTGACTATAAAATGGTCAGTGCTATACCTTCACCATTAGACAGTCTACAGTAATCGTCCCCAAGAAGCCTGCAGTTTCTCACACCACTTATGTTGTGTGCGTTAATTATATACAGAACTAGACTACGGCAACATCACGGATATAAATAAATCCTGAAAGAATTTAGATTGATTACGACTATTACCGGAGTACATCATTATAATGCCACAATTCGGTTATGATCTCTAAAAACTTTCCTGACTGTCAATGGTGTAATTAAAAAGCCGCGTTTCTTGTTAATACGGCTTTCGGGGAAAATCTCCAGACTTGTAAACCTAAGGGAAAGTGTTCCATTAGAAACCAAAGACGGACTCCAATTAGTTAGGTGTTGGGGTGGACGTAACCATAGTATTGCGGATTTCTATCCATGCAATTGAATTCCTTACCCCATCTTTATTTTTGAGTAAAGTTTTTGGAGGAGTAGTTGTCCTTCTGCAGAGAAATGCTAAATTTACTAAATTTAATGATCTAAAATTCTAATTTTTCACATAAAACTTTAAAAATTTTAAAACCAAAAATTCCTTAATTTCCTGCAACATTTTAGCCTAAAATTTCATTGTTGCCTTGTGTTACCTTTAGGTAAATGAACTCAAAATCAATTACGGCTGAAATTCAAAAGAGCCGGCAAACCATAGCATGCTCTAGTGATTATTCTCTAATAATAATAAAAAAGAAGAATACTGCGGTTTCAAAATATATTTTTAAGCATTCATACTTAATTCAATTTCTATTTTAATACACAATTTTCCTAAACCGACACCGGTTTATATGGAATTTTCTTTTTGTTTGTTTGTTTTTGTTTCTGTTTTTCGGTTAGAAGGTGCTTATAATCATTATGGCACCGGGGTTTTTATTTTTAATCTTATTTTCATGGGTTTTTTATACCTTTTTTCTTTTTTTTTTGGTGATAATAAATATACACATAAACATGGTCTTCGTTTTTTAGGAAAATCTTACGCAGACCAGTTCATTGTCTGGCGTCATGGTAACATTTTATTCAACGTTATTACCATCATCATCATCATCATCGTCATAAACATAATCATTATGATTTAATATTTTATTTTGAATATTAATTTTATTTTTCTCCTCTTGCATTAAATTTTTTTATAAATTTATTTATGGGAACATCGAAGCGTATGCCTAATATTTTATACTTTGAAAAACAGACCCATAGAAATATTGTACGATATTAAATCATAATTAATTTATGTCATGATAACAAACACCAAAAGCAAAAAAAGTAAAAATAAATAAAAATTATATGATTAATATGGTTGTACTATTATTTCTTTATCTTACTTAATGAGAAATTAGACAGTACTTGTCACAAGTATACGTTTAAAAAGAGAAGAGGTTTTATTCCGCCTCCAGAATTTCCATTTGAACATCATAGAAACAACTCTTTACTATTAATTCCAATACAAAAGGCAAGGTAAAGCAAACAACTGAGTTAGTAAAAGTTCAGTCAGTCATGTGTGAAGACGCGGTATAATAGCGTTTTGAAATTCTCCTTTATATCAGTCGAATAATTGTCTAGTAATTGTTATTGCTTACGCAAGGGTATAAGCAAATAAATAATAAAGAAAAGAATGAATAATAAAGAAATTGTGGTTGCATACATAAAGTTGTAAACAGTGGCGAACAGAATAATGCAAATAATAAAGAATTTTAATTAAAACTAAACACAATTTTATTTTTATTTTATTTTCAATTTACGAGTTCATATCTTAAATGTTTTTAAAAGTTCAAAAAATAACAATATGTTACTAAGTAACAACGGATGGCAAACTCTGCTGTATTGGATCACTTGAAATTATAAAGCTTCAGAATCGAACGTTATACCAAATGAAGTCATCTTTATTTCAGAAAAGTTATGGCTACAATTATTTGTAACAACCGCTTTAATATGTACATACATAACATGATTTGCCATTGTAACCCTTCAGACAGGACTACGACCGAGTTTCTCAAACCATTTATGTTCTGTGCGTTAATTTTATTTATGAGAGTTGGGACCTACAGTTTAAAGTCGATTCCGAATGACAAAACATTGAGAAACTTATCATGACAGTTTTATTTACTCTCAGAGTTTCTGTTAAAAATCTGCTGAAAGGAAATCGCCGAAGAAATATTCATATTGTCGTTTTGATGTCTGACCTGGGATTTAAACCATGGTCTTACGTCTATCAAGCCGACACACTACTTACTGGACTACGGTGACTTCAAATAACTGTTTTATTCCAAAGCTTAAATGGTAACAGAATTTCTGACGAGTTGAAAACCTACCAGTTCATTTTGCATGTAGGATAACAATTTTCCCCTTTTCCCACAAGTTCCTGGAATAATTATTATTAAATAGAAAGGGAAGAGATTTACAACATGAAAATTAGGCATGAATGCCACACGACATGTACTGGATATTGCAAAAATATCACTGAATAATGAGCAACTTCTTGTTTGATTATCAAAAACATATCTTTCTAGGCTCTTGGCACGATTGCAAATAGGCTTCTTACAGATTCAATTAGTGGAAGCCGTTTGATAGAACGTACATAAGTGTTTGCTATCCTTATTTTTACTATCCTATGAGCTGTATGGAGATCACCGGAGTATAGAAGGGAATCCAGGTCAGACATCTGCAGAAAAAAAACCAAATATAAAAAAATATTCCTTTAGCTACTTCCTCTGAGGTTTCTGGCAAAAATCCTGCGAGTAAATAAAACCTGCCAAAAAATTCTGTCGTTTGAAATCGAGTTTAATCTGTAGGTCCCACCTTTCAATTATTAAATTAACATACACAACATCAAGTAGTAAGAGAAACTAGGTCTTAATTCTGACTGAAAGGTTGTAATGACCAATTATTTATGTATGTATGTATGTATATGCGATTTTCATTAACTAGACAATAATATATGGACATAAAAGCATTGGAAATATACATTTATCCACACATCACATTGCATAACCAGCGATCATACCAGGATCATTGATTGATCAATAATAAATTTTTTTTAATCGCCTATTATTTTAATATTTTTGATACGTGCCCAGGCATTTTGTTTTTAATTTTTAATGTCTACATGTTTTAGTTTCTCTGTTTCGTTCATTACTGTTTATAAATCGTTTTCAGCAATCTTCAGGCCATATTTAATATTTAATTAAATATGAAAACAAAAAATATTTTAAAGTCTAATTGTAAATAAGTGTTTTAGAAATAAAAGTAAAAACTTGAAAGTAATTAAACTTCAACAAAGTAATTGCTTTCAATAAGAAATCTTTTAAGTTTAACTTAAAAGGTTTAATTAACCTGAAAACCTCTTTGTAGTTTTTCTTTTATTAATTTAAATAAAACAACAAAGAAATCTTTGTAAACTATTGAAAAATAATAAAAAAAAATGACAGACTTTTAAGGCTTCTACAGCAAAAGATTTCTTAGAAATTTTTAGTTTCTTATTTAATTTAATTGCTGAATAAAATAAATTTCACAACAACAATAGATATAACTTAAAAACATTGAAAATAATTAAGAATTATGAAAATTGCCCTTTTAGAAACTCAAAAATCAAAATCAAAAAACAAAGATCATAAGGGAAATTTAATTAATTTATAAAATAACACCTGAAGGCGTATAAGTAATATTCAAATAAGAGATTATGTATGTGCATATAAAAAAATAATATTAATCATACGCTTGAGGTACTGGTATTTAAATAAAATGAAAATGTATTTCAAAAATTCAAACTAAAACCCTAGAAAGTATTTAAAAATATCTCTAACAGCCCTCTCTCTCTCTCTATCTTTCTGTAAGTCTCCCTTTCTCTCTCTTTGGCAAAAAATATGTGGCAATTATTTGCCATTTCCTTACACTACCAGACGAAACATTTTATTTTTAATGCTTTACTTTGGAAAGCTTGATTGCTCAATGATGACTCTGTGGCTCTGTGTGGCTCATTTTTGTTCATGCCATGTACACGCATGTTGCCTACGTTAGCAGTTGTTGAAGTCCTACAGTGCTTCTCGCTGTGTTAGCCTTAGTCAGTCAGTTTGTCTGTCGGTTGTTCTCTTTTTTAAAATAAATATTCTCTTTAATTTTGTTTTCCATTCAATGCCCTGCAGTCATTTACGGAATTCACTTGAAATGTCAGTTCAAATAGATTAAATTCAAATGCTTGTTTTACTATTTTTTGTTGCAATTGTTGTTGTTTTATTTATTGTGCTTCTTTTTTAAGTTTTCATTTTGTTTTTTTTTTTTTGGTGCTTTTAATATAGAAAGGAATTCGAGCAAAAATATTTCTAGGGTTTCAATTTTCTAGGTTAACTTAAATGCCCTGCACTGGTTATACACATCAAAATGAGGTCTGTTGTAAGGGTTGAGAGAACATTTGTGTTTTCCATATTATGAATGCTTTAATAAAATATGAAAAAAATTAAAAAATTAAAATACAAATACGAATTGGAATATGAATAGGCATTAAATTAATTCTAGACGGTAACGTATGATTAATATTCGTTTATTAATATTACTTAGCCGCCCCTATGGTATAAAGCTTTAATATAATTTCTTTAATTTTAATTTTTTTTTTTAAATTTATTCAAGCAAAACGTTTAAAGCCTTATAAGTTTATTTAAATTTAATGAGATTTTAATAAAATAAAACTCAATGAATATTCAGTTTACATCCTATTCTGTTTGATTTTTTAAGGTTTCTCTTTGAAAATTCATAAGTTAAGGAAATTAAAGGAAACTTTGTTACAAATTTGTATAGAATTTTTTTTCAAAAATACCTGGAGTATTATACTACAATTAAAAATAATCACCATTAGAGAATATGGTCTCGATATCTTTGCTTAGTTTTCTAACTTTATCGTGAACAAAAAGTTTGCAGGCAAATAATTTGTTCCAGAACCTAAATGCCAGCTTAGTTAAGCTACCGGTAGCAGAAGAACAGCCTTGGGGCTAATGACATAATTCCACTGTATTGACAATTATGGCAATATCAAAAACCTAAGTGCTAACAATCTAAGTCTAAACAATCCTAATGGAGCTACAGAAAGCTACCATAACGATCACGATGTTCTCACAACTGTTCTCACAAGCGTTCTTAGCACAGAATATGATTAAAACTTTTCTAATCACACAAGATTTCATTCACAGGGGATCTTTTGCTTTTGTTAATTATTAAGCAAAAGAAATTTTAAACGATAAAAATTTTATTTCAGTTTTCGATTGCAATTTTCGCTTGTCACAACAAGTTATAACAAGCAATCAGGATTTCTAAAGCTTACAACTAGCATTATATTACTACTCTAGTTAGGATTACGATCTACCTTCTCCTACTACCCATGTTATGTGTATTAATTTTATATGTGAGTGGCAAGATCTACAGTTTGCAGTCGACTCCGAATGACCAATTTGTATTTATTTCTCACAGTTTTTCCCAAATATCTGCTGACAAAAAAAACCACGGTGAAGAAATATACTTTCTTATTCCGTTTAACTGGAGATGTCTGACCTAGGTTTAGAACAGGGGCCTTACATCTAATAAGCCAAGTCTAATACCCACTAGACTACGGAGACTACAATTTTCAATACCTAGTAAGAAACCCAAGTATCCCAGGATACCGATACAGCTGAAGGTAAATAATTCTTCATATTTGGAAACCTATTAGACTTCTTTCTTTTTTGTAGAATCTCTCTAAACTCTCTAAACATCATAGAAAGGCGGTCAGGCAAGCTAATGTCTTGGAAAATAATAGAATTCAATAAGCAAAATACAACAATCCAATACATTTTAAAAGATCGCCTTGTTTCTAAACAAATACCCATGGGAACTCTGTTATTCTAGAACTTGCTTAGCTTGGAAAAGTTTATTAAAAAAACTGAAACTCGAACAATTTAATGAAACAAAAAAAAAGAATACCAAAATGCCATTAACAAAATGAAGATGGTCTGTTACATTCTATACTAAGGGAATGATAATAAAAATGCTTTCATCTTTACCATTTAAGCTAAGAAATCAACAAAGTGTAACCAAGAGTGAACGATAGTAAGCATATTGTATTGTTAAGTTTTTAGTTTTTAAAAACGTTTAAAATATAAGTTCCTAGATTGCATATAAAATAAAAATAATAAATTTGCGTTTAGTTTTAATTCGAATTCTTTATTAGTCGCACAATTTTGTAAGCCACTATTTACAACTCGATCTAAACATTAACAATTGCCCTATTTACACCTTTTGCATAAGCAATAACAATTACTAGATAACTGTACGACAGATCTTTTTTAACAGGAGATCTTCAAATCACGATTACCGCATCTTCACACAAGACTGACTGAACTTCACTAGCTCAGTCGCCTGTTTTGGCTTGCCTTTTATATGCCAAAGTGCGGAAGTAAACAGTCTGATGAATGTTCTTGAATGTGAATATTCATGACTTCTCCTTGTCGAAATCCCTATGAGTGTAAACATCGTTGTTTACATTTACTATTGCAGTGTTTGTTGCCGTATTTTTGTTTACTTGTTTACCCTTTTTTAATGCTGGTGTTTGTTGTTATATTAAGCAGTATGATAATTTGTACAGAGGCTTCTTTAAGGCATCGTTTTATTTTCATAGCTTTTGTTTAGAAATTTTAATGTTACGCGATGTAAAAGCTTAACGCTGGGGAATATGTTCCAATAGGTTCCAGAGCTGCACGAAACAGCGTTAAACGAGACAACTTAACACGTTCATATGTAAATATATTGCGACTTCGGAAAACACAGTTGGAATATTTATTTTGCAAAAGAGTGTTGTAAAAGATGTCTAGTATACATCGTCGCTACATTGTGCTATCACAGACGAGACTATTTTTCAAGCCGCACAATTTTTATTCTTTCAGTCACACACGAGGCTATTTCATCTGGCATAAAATTGTATACATATACTCTGTTTTGTGTGTATTAGTATTTTCTTCACTACTCAACACACAACGAAAGACTAGATATGCTCTAAGCAAAAAATTTTTCTAAATTGTGTATTTGTTTTATATTGTTTTTGTATTGGTTTGTGCGGCGTAGAAGCTGGTTGAAACAAACTGCCATTTTGTGCCAGCATAATTGTTCTCATGTGTGATGGGCCATTTGCACACATATACTATACAACAAGTATCAATTACAGTAGGGAACATCTGTCGTACATCGGCGAAAAATGTGCGGCGACGGTTTGGGCATTTGCCCGATTAATGCCTAACCTAAGAGGCCTAAGAGGCCCAAGACAGGAGAGGAGACGTACTATTGATGAAGGTAGTGACAGCGATTGCTATATATGCAGCCCTTGTTTGGGCTGGGGCTATGGCGAAAGAGGGCCTATAAAGCAGGAATAGAAGCGGCCTACAGGAGATCAGCTCTTAGGGATATTTCTGCCTTCCGAACGGTGTCTACTGTTAGTGATTGGGGGAATGATGCCCCTGAAGCTAGTAGTGGATATAGAGGGGAGGAAATCTAACGTAAAGAGGGGAACAGATTTTTCGAATCCTGTTCAACTAACTGATGATGCTGTGGATAGATGGCAGCAGGACTGGTTCAATTCCACCAAGAGAAGATGGACCCACAGACTCATGCCGAGTGTAGGCGTATGGACTAAAAGAAAACACGGTCAGGTGAACTTCCACCTGAAACAGTTGCTAACGAGCCGTGGATGTTATACGGCTTATCTCTATAAGTTTGTTCATTACGTGGATGAGGCATGCTCAGAATGTCGTAATGAAAGGCCCGCGATATGTTGTTCAACGAAATTGCCTGGAGAGAATAATAGGATTACAGGTATCGGCCGATAATTTAGTTAAGCTGATGTTAACCTCATGTGACAATTGGAACAATGTATGCGTTTTGGCTGAGACAGCAAGGCCAGCAGGAATTTGAAGGTAGCATTCGCTGAATCTCTAACCCCCCGAAGTTCTACTTGATTGTGGTCCCGGGGGTTGGGCAAATGGTTGAAAGAGTGACGAACTACGTTGGTTTCAGTACGTATGAGTTTAGCAAGCCGAGAGTAAGTCTTGCGGCGAATCCTACACTTTGATAGGCCGGGCAACCAATGTTTTTCGAAGATTTCCAACCTTTAGCTCGTAAAGCTAAAAAAAAGTATGCAAACAGTATACAATTTAGGGAAAACACAAAACTATCGTGTAACACAAAACAGCTTTAAGCGGAGCAGCGTTAGGCGGGGTCTTACTGTATTTAGACTTTTCATTTTTGGCATTGCCAGGCCATACTCTATCCAACACTGAGACAAAATTTACTGGATCTGTGTAAGATATAATAATGCAAATCCCAGTAGAAAAAAAAAATCAATTTTTTAACCGATTAACCATAGAAATCAAACGATTTTGAGGAAATATATTTTCATTATTAATTTAAATATTTCAAATACATCCACTACGGTGGCTTACCTATACATACATACATAATTGGTCATTACAATCCTTCAGTCCGGATTATTGCCCTAGTTTCTCACTCTGCTTATGTTGTGTGTGTTAATTTTATACATGCGAAGCGGTGCCAACAGTTTAAAGTCGACTACGAACGACAGATTTCTAAGAAACTTTTCATGGCAATTATATTTACTCTCATAGTTTTCTGCCAGAAATCTGATGAGAGGAAATGGCCGAAAAAATATTTTTTGTGTTTTGTTTTGGTGTCTGGCCTGGGACTCGAACCCTGGCTTTACGTCTAATAAGCGAACACACAACCTACTTTACCTTTCGAAATACTGACAAGAGTATCACGTCAATATCACAAACCCTGACCTCACAGTAGGTTAAACCAGGACATAGCGTGTATGTTCAAATCGAATTCCCATACAGATCGCAAGACACCATTTAAGAGCCCGGGAGCAAAAAGAAATTGTAATTGCAGAAATAGAAAGGAATTTAATTCGTATGTCCACTACCATTGCCCAAATAAGCCTGAGAGATCATTCAGCTACAAATCATCTCTTCTGTATAAACTGTAGTAAATGATGACTGATGATGTCATCTGCGATAATTAAATTGAAGAGAGCTGATGCTGAGGCTGGTAATCGGTGACAATATTTTTTCAATCGTTAGCTTTGGTTAATCTTGGTCTACTAGGCCAATACCTGGTAACAAACATCTGTAGAACATCAGCTGAAGTTCCACGAGTTTTTATGAGAAATCATAATATTTTCACATTACGTTAGAAACTGGACACCAAGTTGTGGGAGCTACAGTTTAAAGTCGACTCCGAACGACAGATTTCTGAGAAACTTTTCATGTCAATTATATTTACTCTCAGAGTTTTTTGCAAGAAATCTTCTGAGAGAATAAATCACCGAAGAAATACTTTTTGTATTTTGTTTTGATGTCTGGTCTGGGACTCGAACCCTGGCTTTACGTCTAATAAACCAACACACTACCTACTAGACCACGGCGGCTTACCTATAGTTGTTCTTAAAATATTCTTTTGTCAGGTGTGAGTTTCATTTGACTAATTAATTATGAATTACAAAATCTTAATTACTTATTACACTTGAAATTTCTTGTCTTTCTCTTTTTTTACTTTCGCATGAATTATATTTTAACCCTCTTAACTAATACCTGCAATATTTTAGTACGTGGAAAAAAGGTTCTTGGCTATAAAAGGAAAACGTAAGAAAAGGTTTCTTGTGTAAGCTTTTATTACTAATAATCTTAATAAAGTATTTAAACAATTCATAAAACAACAAAATTATTATTTTAATATAACGCTTCAGATGGCATTAAGTTAAGATAACCCATATTAAAATCTATTTCCTACCCCCAACAAAATATTTCATAAATTTCCACTTGATGAACCCTTTTTAAGATCCTTTTTTTTCATTCGACGTTTTTATTTTTGATTACATTCAATTACATTAAATACAGAGCGTACGAAATAAAGATAAAAGGATGTAAAAGTTTATTAAAAGGCTAATATTGATAGAAATTTAAATGGAAACGTTTACAGGATATTTATGAAGATAACAACAATAACGTTGAACTTTCAGTGGGGAGTTAAGTTATTAGATTACAAGGTTATTGGCCATATAAAGTAATAAATGTTTATTAATTTATAGGAATTACAACAATAGCAACAAAATTTTACTTTAAAAAATTAATAAGAAAAGCAAGACATGCATAGGCAATTAAATAGGCCTTTATAGGTTAGTAGGACCAGTAAAAACTACTCCATCCTTACACCACAACTCAAAATGTTTTTCTTTTTTTTTTGTAAAAAACAAAATTATGATACCAAGCTTAAGTGGTAAAAAAAATTTTAAAACTAAAATAAATCATATTCGAACCAATAAAACAGCATTTCGTCTGTTTTAATTTTTCTGACACTACTTTATTTGAATTTAAAATCTATTTATAAACTGACATTTCAAGTGAATTCCGCCAATGACTGCTGGCCTTTAGAATGGAAAGCAAAATTAAAGAGAATATTTATTTAAAATAAAAGATAACAACCGACAGACAAACTGACTAAGGCCAACACAGCGAGAAGCACTATAGGACACTGTAGGACAACTGCTAACATAGGCAACATGCGTGTACATGGCATGAACAAAAATGAGCCACAGAGTCATCATCGAGCAATCAAGCTTTTCAAAACAAAGCATTAAAAATAAAATGTTTCGTCTGGTAGTGTAAGGAAATGGCAAATAATTGCCACATATTTTTTTTTTCCATAGAGAAAGAAAGGAGGACTCACAGAAAGAGAGAGAGAAAGTGGTCCTTAGAGCTCTTTTGAAATACTTTCTAGAGAATAGAGAAAAGGAAGGAAAATTTAAATAAAATTTTCATTACAAAAGCAAAAGCTATAGTTTCCTGAAATGCAAATAAGGGTTTTCGGTTTGAATTTTTGAAATACATTTTCATTTTATTTAAATACGAATACCTCAAGCGTATGATTAATATTATTTTTTTGTATGATCACATACATAATCTCTTATTTGAATATTACTTATACGCCTTCAGGTGTTATTCTATAAATTAATTAAATTTCCCTTATGATCTTTGTTTTTTGATTTTGATCTTAATTATTTTAAATGCTTTTAAGTTATTTCAATTGTTGTTGTGAAATTTATTTTATTCAGCAATTAAATTTAATGAGAATTATTTAATAAAACTAAAAATTTCTAAGAAATTTTCTGCTGCAGAAGCCTTAAAAGTCTTTCGTTTTTTTTTATTATTTTTCAATAGTTTACAAAGATTTCTTTATTGTTTTGTTTAAATTAATAAAGGAAACAACCCTATGAATTCAGGTTAATTAAACCTTTTACATTAAACTTAAAAGGTTTCTTATTGAAAGCAATTCCTTTGTTTAAGTTTAATTACTTTCAAGTTTTTATTTTTAAATCTAAAACACTTTGGGGGGTACAGTTTACAATTAGACTTTAAAAAATTTTTTGTTTTCATATTTAATTAAATACTGAATGGCTTAAAGATTACTATTTATAAGCAGCAATGAACTAAACAAAAAAACTACAAAGATTTTGACATCAAAAATCACGAAAAAAAATATGTCACGCAACTCTCAAGAATACTAAAATAGTAGCCGATCCTTTATCAATCAATTATCCTGGTGTGATCGCTGCTTATGCAATGTGTTTTACGGACAGATTTGTATTTCCAATGCAATTATGTCCATGTTTTATTGTCTAGTTTATGAAAATCACCTATATTACAGGGTCTATGGTTAATAATTCATGAAGAGAAAATACGAAGCAGGTGGGAGATAAAATTAAAGGTCACTTAAAAAAATCGATGATGCTTCCAATTGCTCAGGCAAGGGAAAAAAACAAAAACTCCCTGGGCTCTTGGCAGCAGTGAGAATAGGCTTTTTACAATTTTACAATGCAATTAGTGGAAGGCGTATGATAGAACGTAAGTGTGTGCTCTCCATATTTTAACTATCTAACAGGCCGTATGAAGGTATACGTTGTCTAAACTCAAGGTTTTGAAATTCCAACTGAAATTAACATGAAATTTTCCTCTCACAAAGTAATTTCTTTCACTTGAAATACATTTGATCAAGAATTTTTTAGACATGCCCTAATACTGGAGTTTTTTAGCTCTGAAATAATCGGATGATTAGTCTCACTTTAATATGATTTTGTTCCTGTTGTGATACATCCTTTAGCTCTTTCAACGTTGCTATTTTCGTCTCTCAAATACTACATACATACACAATTGGCTATTACAGCAATTCAGTCAGGATTACGGTGTCTAACTTCTCTGTAGTCGACGTAGTCTAGTAGATATTGTGTTGGATTATTAGACGTAAAGTTAGGGTTCGAGCCCTAGGCCAGACATTAAAACCAAATTATGAAAAAAAATATTTTTCCGGTGACTTCCTCTCAGCAGATTTCTGGTCAAAACTCTCTCAAATACAGGCAAATTGAATATTTTTGAAAACAGAAAAAAGTCACTGGGTTAAAAATCAATCAAAATAACGTTGAGCATATATTATCATCACACAACAGCAAATGTGATGAACAGATTTCTTATTCTATAACATTATACGTTGTGCATAAGAAATACAAACGTACTGTTAGACTATTGCAGAGGCCGTAGTATAGCAGGCAGTGTGTTGTCTTATTAGACATAAGGCCTCGGTTTAAAGCCGAGATCAGATATCTCCAACAAAGTAAAATATGAAAAAATATTTCTTCGGCGTCTTCGTCTCAGTCCAGTTCTAGAAAAAAAATTGTGTGAATAAAATTTGCCATGAATTGTTTCTCAAAAATCTATCGTTCGGAGTCGACTTTACACTGTAAGTACCGCCACTCATGTATAAATTTAACGCCCACAATATAAGTGCTATGAGAACCTAGTTAGTAATCCTGACTGAAGGATTGTAATGATCAATTATGTATGTATGTATGTAATATTATAATCGTAGAAAATACTGAGTAATATCTCAAATTTAATATTGAAATTAGCTGTACAACCATTATTCGTTAGATTTAATGAAACAGTTCCTGTGCAACAATGATCAAAAAAAGTTTTACTCAGACGTAGAGAGAAAACAAATTTCTTTAAAATACCTCACAAGGCTCTCAAGCATCGAAAAAAATATATGACCCAAGCCAAGGAAGGTTATCGATTATGATTTCATCATAATCTAATCTAATCTTGAAGTCGCCGTGGTCTAGTGGGTAGTATGTTGGCTTATTAGACGAAAGGCCCGGGTTCGAATCCCAGGTCAGACATCAAAACGAAAAATATTTCTTCGGCGACTTCCTCTCAGTAGATTTCTGGCAAAGACTTTGAGAGTAAAAATTGCCATGTCTAAAATTAACGTGATCTGAGAAGCTAGGTCGTAATCCTGACTGAAGAATTGTAATGACGTCATTTTACTAAATTCTTTATGGCTTATAAAATGAAAATGTTAAGCAATTTTAGCTAAGGAAGAAATAAACTTATTGCCTCATAATTAATATCATGTTTAACTAAATCACCTCACATTTTGTTGTTGCCTTATCAATAATTTAACAATTTTTATGCAGGAACTTCTGAATCAATTATGGAATTAGATACAAAAATTCCCAGTCCTCGCCCAAAGTCTATCTTGGCGACATCTTACATAAAAATTAACAATGAAAACAAAATAAGCAGAAATAAAGGTAAAATATGGCATTCGAATCACAACGATTTGTAACTCTTAACACTTTAATAGGTCATCTCCCTTAGATATTTTCTCTCTCACAGAGGACGACATTATTAAGATGTTATTAGTCATGCCTGGGGTTAGCAAACTTTAAATGTTTACTGTACTATAAAATGAATCTGGTATTATGGTATGCAGCTATGGGAATCTTCCTAAGCTTCACATATAGGAAAAGATTTTAAGAATGATTACACCAGTACTCTGCTAAATAAGAGCCTTTAAAACTGCGACTGGAAAATTAAAAATTTTTTATAATTTGAAATCCTTTTGCCAGCAAAGAAATTTTGTTTTTTTTAACAAAATATTTTTATGCTAACGATTGCTTGGCATTCGTTTGTATTGTTTTAAATAAAATATTTGTGTAAAGGTTTAGTAATCGCTGTAATCTAGTTGGTAGTGTGTTGGCTTATTAGACGAAAAGCCCGGGTTCGTATTCCAGGTCAGACATCAAAACGGATTATGAAAAAAAAGTATTTCTCCGGTTACCTCCATCAGCAGATTTCTGGAAAAAACTCTGAGAGTAAATAAAATTGCCATGTATAAAATTAACCCACACAATCTAAGTGGTGCGAGAAGCTAGGTTGAAATCCTGACTGAAGGATTGTAATAATTTAATTATGTTGTAATGAACAAATTGTTTAAATTAAACTCACTTAAGTGTCATGATCCTAAACATTGCAATCATTTCGATGTATTCGATTGGGGAAAATATTTCCTCAGCTATATATAATTTCTACATTCTTATAAAGCGTACGAATAATGACTTCGTTAAGGCATTTTGCCTATGTCTCTTGGTATTTAATTGTTATTTGGCATCTCTGTTTTTGAAAATAAAACTGTTTCAGCAGAATTTTTGGGCAGGCATAAAAAGTTTTCTGATGATCTTTTTCAATTATACTTTAAGAAATCTTATACCTCTCCGTCCTCTACATGAATACATATGTATGTGTATACATATATATCTACTACACATGTTGTAATGAAGCCAAAAGTTTATCTTATTTTGTGTTTTTTTTTTTTCTTCCTTTACGCTGACATCCTTTACTACCGATGTCGTAAGAAAGAAAATTTGCTTTGAAAAAAACAAAAAAAAAAAAACAACAAGACAAGGCTTAAAAATTTCTTTTAAAAAAAAAAGCAGTAACAACAAGAATAACAAAAATTTTGTTATTTTCCCCCTTGGCATAAATCCAACATGATTTTAGAATAATAAAGGTAACAAAAACAAGAAAGAATACAATTTATCTCTAGGTACATATGTATGTATGTATTTTAAAACTACCTGCAGTATGATTATGATGATGTTATTGCTGTTGCTGACATTGTTGTTGTGGTAGAAAAATGAATCTCAATTTTATACATCCTTAATTACAATGGGCGTCACATAAAATGGAAACAGAAAACCGAAAGAAATTTTGTTTTTTAAGATTTCGTTGTAATCCTGAAAGGTATGATAATATTTGGCCTGTTTTGGTCTTGGTTGTTGAGACTGGCAAAATTCCCAAAACGTAGAATTTCATAAAGTATTTGAAATATTTTCTTTTTTATTTTTTTGTTTTTTTAAACACTTTTTTAAAATAAATTTTTTTTACTTTCTTCTTTCAATACACTTTTAAGCAGACTTGGTTGGAGAAATGTTATTTTGAAAAAAAAATAAAATTAAATACAAATGTTTTAAAAGCCTTTTAATGATGGTGTATCTGCTAATACTGCCATGCCACTGCTTGGTATTATTGGCAGCATTTTAATATTTTAAGCTTCACTGAGTTATCGATTACTTTTGCATACAGCGTTTACCATTAAATTAAGCCTTCAGCACAAAAACAACAAAAACACTCATACACACGTTCATCTAAAACCTTAGTGCATGTGTTTTACACACACACACACACACACTCATACAGAGAAAGTAACGGGTTTATTAAAGTTTATTTTTTCTTTCTTCCTTTAGGCTCCGTAAAGTATACTTTAAAACTGTAATATTTGCAGATTTCTTTTCTATGGATTAACTTGACATGCATCCCCATGCACACACATCCTTTATTTTTTATTTTTCTTTTTTAATTTTCTGTTTTAATTATATCACCTGCAATTATAATTTTTATTTTTATTTTATTTTTTTTGCTTTTTCTTCAGGTGTTGACATGTTATGATGATGCCCTTGGATTATATTCTCATTTTCTTTTTTTTTTTTTGCTTATTCTCTTCTTCACTTCAGCATCATCATCACCACCAGCATTATCATCGTAATCATTTTTTCATTTGCATACACACAACACTTATGAACAAATAAACAAACAAACAAACACACTTACATTTACATTTACATCTACACACTTACACTAGTAATACACTGTTAAACTTTATAATACACCAACTGGCTTAAGTTTTGCTTTGCTTAAGCATCGGCTGTAGTAAATATTTCATGTTACTCTTGTAATTGTAGTTGTGTTGTTATTGTTGTAGTTATAGTTGTAGTTGTAAAAAAAATAATAATAATTTATTCATACACTCATACACACACAAACACACTCATACACACGCTTTATGCAGCCACGTTCTATAAAATGAAAATGACTTTTTTTCCCCTTTCAGGTTTTACAGGCTTCTTCTGACCGTATTAACGCGTGCACAACAAGACTTCATGGCTTTAATTTTTTTTTCTTTTTTGTTGTTAACACTTTTTATTTCTCTTTACTTTAACTTTGTATATCTCTTCAACTTTATTTATATATTTGCTTTAAAACTTTCTTTTGCATTAAAAAAAAAAACAAATAAATAATGGAATAAGGAAGTTATAACGACAACCCATTTAGATAGCAAGAAAATCTATAAAATTGTTGTTATTTGTCTAACTGACTGACTGACTGGCCACAATACATATACTTTGTAAATTAAATTCTGTTTTTATTTTTTCATTCTTTATTTGTTGGCTTTTATTTTATTTTATTTTTTTTCTTGGTTTTTTTCTTTAAAAACTTGAACGAAATTCCGTTTTTTGGCGAGACGTCTTGACTACACAATTGAACTAGAAACACTGCCAGAAGGGATGAAAAATATTGTGTGAGTTTGCAATGGTAATGGAAAGTAAGCTGCTGCTCTATGAAAATACGCGTAATATTGTTGTTATTGTGCTGGCTCAATTTTAATGCTCAAAAAGCTTTCCTTTGCTAACGGTACTTGTATTAAATGCCAGACAAAAGCTGGTTTTGATTTCAACAATTAAGACTCTCTCTCTCTGAAACTCTATAAAACTTTTTCAAAAGCTTTCACCATTTCTTGTTACAAAATGAAAACCTAATTTCCAATAAATGAAGCTCATAAAATTCTGGTATTTCCTCTCTTTATTGTTTTCTCTTTTAATTTGAAGAAGAAAAAATTAAGAGAAAGTAAGTTTCTTTTTTTCTTTCTTTCTTTCTTTACCCTTTAAAGCTTTTAACTAAACATTAACATTATACGACTCTTAACTCAACATAAAAGGAAATAAATTTACATTCAAACGATCCAGCAACATGTAGTACCGTTTTTATGCTAAAAGGTACTTGTTATTCGAACTATTCGAGGTCACAAAGGCCACACAAAGGTAACTAAGGAAAATTTATTGTACAGAAAACATTAAATTTAATGTAATCGTGTTCCAATGACAAGAATTTGTCGAATATTATACTTTCATCCAGTTTGCATCCATCAGTTCAGAATACCTGAAGGCCGCTACAAGATTTTTGAATAGTACTTTTCAATTTCATTAGTTTTCAGTTCATGAAAAACCTTTAATCTCAAGACACAATCATAATGAAATACTTAAACGTAACACATCAAGTCCTATCAATAATTAATACAATTACAAAACAATTTTCTTTAAAAATAAAAGTACATTTAAGTTTAAAAAAAGTACCTTTTTTTGTTCCAAATTCTACAATGCTTTAAATAAAAATATGATCTCATTAATTGCAAATAAAATAAAAATAAATTTGTGTTAAATTTTAATTAAACTTCTTCGAATAATAAGCATAATTCCATGTGCCAGTGATTGCAACTTGATGTAAACAACAACAATTGCTTTAGTTGTTATTCCTCTGTTTATAATCTTTGCATAAACAATGACAATTACTAGACAATTATTCGACAGATCTTTGTAACGGAGATCTTCAAACCACGATTACTCTCTTCAAACATACCGCGTCTTCACACGAGACTGACTGAACTTCACTAACTCAGTCGCCTGCTTTGCTTTGTCTTTTCAGTCTGATGAATCTTCTTGAAGGCTTATGTTTGCCTTCTCGAAATCTCTATAAATGTATATCTCTATGAATGTAAATGACAACATATGTATTACTGTAGTGTTGATGGTATATTTTTGTTTTCTTGTTTACAATTTTTTCGCTGGTGATACATTATTGTTTACATTTATTATTGTAGTGATGTTTATGTATGTCGTTTACATATATTCTTGTAGCCCTTGTTTGTGTATTTTTTCCGCTGGTGTTTGTTGTTACAATAAGCAGCACAGGAATTTGTAAACAGGTTTGTTTACTGCATTGTTTTGTTTTTGTAGTTTTCGTTTATAATTTTAATGTTAAGCAAAATCTCGCCGTGAAGTCGCCGTGGTCTAGTGGGTAGTGTGTTGGCTTATTAGACAAAAGGCCTGGGTTCGAATCCCAGGTCAGACATCAAATGGAAAAACATTTCTTCGGCGACTTCCTCTCAGCAGATTTCTGGCAAAGACTCTGAGAGTAAAAATTGCCATGAAAAGCTTCTCAAAAATCTGTCGTTCGGAGTCGACTTTAAAACTGTAGGTCCCGCCGCTCATGTATAAAATTAACGCACACAACATAAGTGGTGTGAAAAGCTAGGTCGTAATCCTGACTGAAAGGTTGTAATGGCCAATTATGTATGTAAAATGTAAAAATAAAACGCAAGTATCTAGATTTTCCATTTTCGTAACAATTCTTTACAATAACAGGCCAAAAAAGAAGTTAGTTTTATAATATGATCACAGAGCTATGAATCACGGTAACGCTTTTACCGAGTGCAATGGCTATTTCACAACTACTTCTGGATTCTCTGGGCTCCATATGCAATAATTTAATTTGATGATATAACCATCTAGTTAAAAATGTTGAAGCATTTGATAGCCTTTCCATATCTGATGGTTTGAAACCTTTTAATGGCAAACTCAATAGTGGAAAACATTATTTTTATTACACCTACTTTGTAAAAGTACTTTTTATTATAAAATAAAGTTCTATAAAGAAAAAAAATGTCCCAAAAAACCTGAATTAAATTTTCTATAATAGTTGTTTTTGTCCCCTCCTCCCATTAAAGTAAGTACCAAAACAATTTAAGAAATACAAAAAAACGAATTTAAATAAAACCTTCACAATATTTCTCTTAAATACTGCCACATTACATGGATTGTCATAAAAGGAAAAAGAGTAAATGTTGTGGGATAAAGCTTAAAAGTGCTCTTTTATTCCATCAAAAAAAAATTCCAATGCATACTCTGGCTCTGACTCTGGCTGAAAGTGTTGTCCTACACTTATTACACTTAAAGGTTAAATGATTATAAACCTACGGTAGGCCGTTAAAAAGCTAAATTAATTATTAAAAGAGGTTGCTTTAAGAGAATTCACTTTTTGTATTGGAAATGTAATCGGAATGAGAAAATCGGGTTTTCTTATAAAGCCGGCCATTTGGTAGATAAAATGCTCTTTTAAATTTTTGCTTGGAAATAAAAACGTAGGCAACCAGGTATTTCTAAGAATTGTTAGGTTTTATTCAAAACAAAAACGTAAACCTTGAAAGTGTTTTCAGCTCTTTTTTCGATAAAAGAAATTTAAGAGATATTTTTGTTTTCATTTCCAAAAATTAAATAATAATCTCTTAAGAAGAATTTCATTGGATTAATTTTATTTTTGCCGGGGTCCAGCGGATAATCACTAAAAAAACAATTAAAATAGAAACAATAATTAAATATTATTTCGGATTTAAATTTCTTCTTTTAATTTAGAAAAATTCCTTCTTTAACTTACCTCTGAGAACAGTTACTGAAGCTCTACTGATTTGTTAAAATGGCGACTCAAATCAATTTCTGATTTGTTTGTTGGGTATAAAAGCACCACAACAATTTGTTGAAAACTTTTCCTTTTGCCAAGCTGTCAAACCTTACAAAGCTATGGGCCTTCCCATATTAGTAAAAGCGAAAATATTGTGTGTTTCGTTTTAAAATCAAATAATCTTGATATTTAACGATTTAATCGTATAAACGTATGAAAGGGTCAGCCAAATAACTTCTTTTTTTTTTTGAAAAAGCTTAAAAAAAACTGCTACAGCGGGACATGTTGAATAAATTTTTGTTCACAAAAATTGAAGAGGATGATATTGGAAACATTTGGTTTCAAAAGGTCGACAATACGTGCCACACAGCCGAAGCTACACTCGATGTTTTACGCTCTATTTTTAAAGACCGCATTACCAGCTGCAGAGCTGATGTCGTTGGGCCACTTTGGAGCTGCGATTTGACTCCGTTGGACTAATATTTATGGGGTGCCGTCCAAGATAAGTGTTACGCAGATAAGCCAGACACAATTGACGCTTTAAAGGACAATATTCGTGAGGCCATTGAGGAAATACAGCTGCACATAATCGATTCTGTGCTTAAAAATTGGACCGATCGTGTAGGCTACTGTATGGCCAGCCGGGGCACCCATTTTAATGAAATTATTTTCCATTATTAACCGGAAGGATTATACTTTCAAATAAAAAATTAAATTTAAGAAAATATTCGGTAGTTTTTTTTAAGTATTTTCAAAAAAAAGAAAGACATATGGTGGACCCTTTAGCTGGGGACATATAAAAATTTCGTAGAAAGAATGAAAGCTATAAAGCTTATAACGTTTTTTAAGTTCCTACGGCTAACGTTAATGACCATGATGGTCATGTGGGCATTGTAAAGTGAGACATCGTTAATAGTACAAAACGTACGAATTCAATACCCCTAAGAGCGGCCTGTTTTTAATACACAATAGAGCTTTGAGATGGCAAATCGTCATGGGCATACATGTCTAATGATTGCCTGTCTCCAGTGCCCAATATATGCTGTAGTCTGAAAGGTATACGCGTAAACCAATATTAATAACATGTCGTCTGAAAGAAATAGTTCTATTTAGGAAGGATGAGATCACGTGAACACCATTGTCGAAAAGGCCGACTAATGCATGCTACAGTCAGGAATGATTGGGGGTAATGCAGCAGATGGCTTGGCTTGGCGCGAAGCTGACAGAGTCTTAACTGGACACGGTTGGGGGCCCACTTGTACCTAGCATGTGAGGTCCATTACAGGGTGGCTGTGTTTCCCAATCGCGGGAGTGGCGAGTACAGGTCGTACATTGATGCAATGAAGGAGTTAGATGGTCTCGACCCTAATTGTGGACCTACTTTTGCAACCACGTGTAAGCATGAAAGTTAGTCAGCCTAATCACATTGTGTCCTGACGCACATGGGATAGTGTCAAACGTGCTCCTGTACATTTAAATCCATTGTGGAACACTAACAAAATTCCCTGTTGAGTGGTGAAGTCGATTGATCTTTGGGTTGTGGTGCCACATGGATAAACGTACAGGTTAGGCACTTCATGTCGCGACGAGCATTGAACGAAGAAGTGTAAATGAACATCGCGGCTTATGAATAGATCAGTGGTACCACAATGAAGGTATTACGGAATGGTGTGGCATACAACGAATATTGGGACCTACACATTCCGACACAAGTTATTACATACGGTTTAGGTAACATTTGTTATTACGAAATAGTTTTAAAAGGCAAGAATTAAATTTTTTCCTTTTTTTTCTCCGAGGAGATCATTATGCTGACTCAGGTCGTTTGGACCGTTGTATGAACCTTTGAACTTATTAACTATGCAACAAAAAATCTTACCACCTCTCAGTCCTATGACACACTCTTCGCTATTATCGTTTGCAGAACTATTTAGTTTTATGCTTATGGAAGCAGGGCGCTTATTACCTCGAGGCGGTAATATATTAATGATTTGCCGATTTTACGAAAGAGATAATCCGATGTTTAGCATCTCTAAAAGCTCTACATTCACTCTGATTAGTAAATCCTTTAAGAAGATGGTAAGATGTTTAAATGATACTAACAGGATATATAAGGTGAGTTTCCCCTTTCTCCTCACTTAAATCTAAACCTCAAATCAGCTTGACTAGATGGAATAGAGAACATATCGGTGCTATAGTATGACAGATATAGCTGCTCTATGGTCATAATAGAACTTTTCTCATGGCTACATTTCACGGAATTCTTACTGCGCCATGGTAGTTAAGATGGTTACGAGTTAATACCTAAATAGAAAGACGTAAAGGTTTCTAGTTCTAGGTACTTACTGAGCACTGACCTCATCTGACACCAATGAACTCTGAAATGCAACGTGAGTTCATCAGAAATTTAATTTTTTAATGTGCTATCACAGACGAGACTATTTGTTAAGCCGCACAATTTTAGTTCTTTCAATCACACACAAGACTATTTCATCTGGCATAAAATTGTATACACATACTCTGTTTTGTGTGTATTAGTATTTTCTTCACTACTCAACGCACAACAAAAGTCTAGATATGCTCTATACAAAAAATTTTTCTGAACCTGCTCTTTTGTGAATTGGCTTTGTCTTATTTATGTATTTATGTAAAGCTGCCCATTTTATGCCAGCATTATTGATCTCGTCTGAGAAGGGCCAATGTGGTAAGTTTAATTACTCTCAGAGCTTTTGCCAGAAATCAGCTGACAGGAAATCGCCGAAAAAAATATTTTTCTGTATTTTGTTTTGATGTCTGACCTGGGATACGAACTTTAGGTCTAATAAGCCAACACGCTACCTACTAAACTACAGCGACTACTTTATCTACTTTGCTCAATTGGCTATTAACAATCCGATTAACGGATTTCGGCCTGCCGTAATACATCATACCAGGTGCCTCTGCTTCTTGCACGCCTACGCTAGTTGGTCACACCAATTGATGACAGAATTGCCTCGATTTGATCCTTCCAACGCAAACAAGGTCGTCCTATACGCCGACTTCCCCAAATCCCCGCATCAACTACCCGTCTCGGCGAAGCATCCTCCTCCATTCGAACGACTTGGCCGAAGAAGCGTCGTTTATGCGCACTGTTGGATCGGATGCGGATAAAATCGGCAACTCGCGCTGGACCAAAGATCTTACGTAAGTCTTTTTTCTCGAATACTGCTCATTAGTGCTTAATAAGGCTGTTGCATTAGTGCTTAACAGGGTCTAGGCCTGTGCGACATAAAGAACCACTTAGAGGATGAGCGTTTTGTAGAGTTTTAATTTTGTCGTACGAGTTAGGTCTCTGTTACTTAATTACCTATTGAGACCATAGTAGCATTTGTTGACAAGCGTGATCCTGCTCTTGATCTCCAGACAGACATCATTTTTGGTGGTAACCGAAGAGCCAAGATAAATAAATTCCTTGACTATATCGAAAGCATAGTTATCGCCGTGGTCTAGTGGGTAGTGTGTTGACTTATTAGACGAAAGGCCCGGGTTCGAATCCCAGGTCAGACATCAAAACGTAAAATATTTCTTCGGCGACCTCCTCTCAGCAGATTTCTGGCAAAGACTCTGAGAGTAAAAATTGCCATGAAAAGTTTCTCAAAAATCTGTCGTTCGGAGTCGACTTTAAACTGTAGGTCCCGCCACTCGTGTATAAAATTAACGCACACAACATAAGTGGTGTGAGAAGCTAGGTCGTAATCCTGACTGAAGGGTTGTAATGGCCAATTATGTATGTATGTATGTATAGTTATCGGCCGTTATCTGAGATCCAATACGCCACACATCTCTACTTGTCAATAACATACACTTACATACATAGCAGCCAGATTTGACAATTTATCGGCATTTTGATGATTTTGAGCTCCAAAAATATTATATTGACGATTTGACGATTTTTGCCCTTATTTTGACGATTTTTAGTATAACTTCTAATATTACCGTCGAAAGAACAAAGGCAAGTGTCGTTATTTTTTTTCTGGTGCGGCAAACACTCTGGGTTTGGACAGCGTTATGTTTCAACTATGTTTCATACTATGACAATATGTTAAGGGAAGGAGGAAAGAGAGAGCAGTGTTTATGAACACTAGGTTTAAATATTTTTATACCAAAAGTAATAAAAAAAGACCTCTGCAGGTATTGAGTTGTACACATGAATAGTCCGACTAAAGAACGAATTTTGTCTGTAATGCGATTCACGGGCCAATCGATTACGTATAGATGTGCTGGCCGTGAAAGACCTGTGTTACAGAGGAATATATGATTCTCGCAAACAAGTCACCCTATTCCGTTCAAGCAAAATCCGTTGTAGTAGCAATAGAACAGTGAAACACACCCCACATTGGAACGCTGGAGTTGGATATACTACTGTCGAGAAATCTCAAAATAAACGTTTGTGGTGTAAATAGTAAGAAAATTGGATGCAGAAAACTATTTTTTAAGAAGCCACATTGGACAGAATTTTCATGCTCAGAATGTTAAAAGCTTATGAGTCCCTTATATTTACATCGCCCATACATATACAGGGTGGCTGATATATAATGGAACAAAGTAATTTTTTTTTATATAATAAAATATAATTTTTTTATTTTATATTTTTTTCTATATTTTTTTAATTTTTTTTAATTTTACTGTTGAAAAGCAAAAAAATTTGGGAAATAATATTAAATTTTAGAATCACTTTAGATTTCTTCAATTTGGCCACCTTTGGTAGGAATTATGGCCTTCAAACTGCCGACAAAGCCATCACAGCCTGCACGAAAGTGACTCTGCGGTATTTTGGCCCGTTCCCGGCGAAGAGCTGTCTTGAGATGATCGATACTTTGGTATTTTTTAGTGAGAACCTTGCTCACAAAAATTCACCAGGCACAAAAGTGTAACAGATTGAGATCCAGAGATTTTGGTGACAATTGTGCGGTAGAAATGAAGCGAGGAACCTTCTTTTTAAGCCATTTGAAGCCTGCTGAGAGCGGTGGTGCTGAGTTTTTAGAAAAAAAAATATTAAAAAAAAAAATGATAGACGCTAGCTTTAAATTTCTAAAAAAAAATTTGTTAAATGTTTTATTTTTGAACTCAGATATGTTCATACTTACTTACTAAATTGGCCATAACAACCCGATTAACGGATTTCGGCCTGCCGCAACACGTCCTTCCAGGCACCTCTGCTTCTTGCGCGCCTACTCCAATTGGTCACACCAATCGATGACAGGGCTTTCTCGATCCAACGGATACAAAGTCGTCCTCTTCGCCGACTTCCGCAGATCCCCGCATCAAATACTCGTCTCGTCGGAGCATCCTCCTCAATTCGAACGACATAACCGAGCCAGCGCAGCCGCTGGATATTAATACGCTGTACAATGTCCATGTCGTTGAGGAGCTCATACAGCTCACTGTTGTAACGGATGCGAAAATCATCGCAACCTCGCACTGGACCGAAGATCTTACGTAGGACTTTTCTCTCGAATACTCTCAAGGCAGCTGCATCAGTTCTTAATAGGGTCCATGTTTCTGCGCTATCAAGAAGCACGGGTAGGAGTATTAGTTGTAGAGTATTAGTTTCGTCTTACGAGAGAAGTCTCTGCTACTTAATTGCCTATTGAGACCATACATACACTGACTGACTGTTCATACACTGACTTTATATATTTCACTATAATAGAAATAACTTGATTCTTATAATTTATCTTTTTTACGATTTCTTCTCAAATATTTTACGATTTGATGCTTCATTTATCTGGCAGCTATGTATACATACTTCGTTTTGCATTCATTTACTGCTAGAGGCATGTTAGTAGACTATCCTTCAATAGCACTAAAGGCAGCAGTAACATTACGTTTGGTATGCCCTAATGATTTCAATGTTGTCAGCTGGACGCTTAAGTTTCTTAGCTATCTATGTATCTAAATGTCTTCACTTTACATTTTCGGTTTATTTGAAAGGGGTCTTCAAGTAAGAAAAAATTTGGAAAAAAAATTTCAACAATAATAAGATCAAAACACATGATATTTGTAATTGTTTTCAGAAATTGTTTATTCTAGTTATATAGTTTTGTCTTTTACTTATATAGTAATAATGATAATAATAATAATAATAAAAAAGAAACTAAAACTCGTTTTAAATTAAACTTACAAGATTTCTTAATAAAGCCTGCTCTTCTCCGTATTTGGCTCGCAAGAGTGAAAATGGAGAAGCCAAATTCGACTTTGTTTTTTTTTTTTAGCTAAAATTTGTTTCAAATACTAATACACACTTAAAAATTAATGTTTATTATTATTATTATTAATTAATAAACTTATAAATATTAAACGATAGTATTTAGTTAAAGAGGACAGAAGACATAGTACATAAATACGCCTACAACACTCGAATAAGTTTAATTTCGAAATAATTGAATTTTTTTCGGTATTTTTACAATCGATTCTTTAAAATATTATTTTTTATTCTATATTCTGTCTGTCAATAAATAATTCGTATTATAACTATGTATACATATAGAATGGATGTTTATTTCTTTGTTAAGGTATTTAATTATTTATTTATTTGTTGTTGTTGTTGTTCAAGAGCTAGGACCTAGCTAACTTATATACTATATTGTGAAACACAAAGCAGCATATGCTAACATAAATTTAATTGTTTAATATTTATGTATTTAGTTATGAATGTATATTATTTTATACATACTTTCTTTATCATTTTAATACAGGATATTATTTTTTTAATTAATTTTAATTATTTAATTATGTATGTATGTGTGTATGTATGTATAAGTATAGGTTGTAAATAGTTAAAGTAATTGTAGTACAAATGTTAGAACTAATGATAAAACAGTTCCAAGATACATAGTTTGAGAGTAAATTAAATATCTACAGTTAATATGAGACGAAACAATTGATATTCCTTTTGAGAAATGATTTTTGCAACCAACCAATATAAATAAAATTTCTAGGCTTTATTGTTGCTATGTATTCTTTGTTGCAATTGCTTTTTTGCTTGCTTATTATCGCCATTATCGCTGCTATAATTTAATAATTGAATTCGTTTTAATTGCAACAGCAATTTCAAAGTAAATTTCTGTTGTATATGCGTTTTTTTTTTTATTGTTTATAATGTTTTCTTTTTCTTTATAGATTATTATTATAAATTATTATTATTATTATTATGTATTCTATTATTTTTTATTTACACATAAATTTTTGTGGCCTTTTTTTTGTAAACGCCTTAAAATAACTTTACTCCTCCTTCTCTTAAATTCATTTAGAAAATAAATAAAAAAAAAAATATTTTATAAACGAAAACGAAAACCAAAAACAAAATCGAAATCGAAAGCGAATTCGAAACGAAAAATAAAATAAAATGAAATGAAATAAAACGAAAGAAAGAGTTTCCTTTTTTCTTTTTTTTGTTTTCTTTTTGTTTTTTTTTTTTGTTCTAGTTTAGCAAACAGGATTTGTTTTTTAAGGAATTGCTTTTTTAAAAGCATTACAAATTTTTAAGCATTCTTTATACAAATTCACTTTTCTTTGCCAGAAAAAAACAAACCGATTATACAAAAAAACTGAACAGTACATAATTGAATAGATGTCGTTGGAAAGTATAATTCGTTGTTTACAAATTCGTAACTCTTATGAGAGCGCTTAAGGAAAAATGATTACAATTATTAATGAACGGAAAAGTTACAAGTCTAAACCTATATAGTCATTGTTGTTGTTGTTGTTATTATATTAGCTGACTAAAGTATACTAAAAGGTTACTAATAGTTACAGTCTACAGGATACAGGAAACACAAATTAATAATATGATGATGATTAGTTTACCTCGGACATTTGTTAATTTGCTTTTATTTTTATTTTATTTTATTTTCCTTTATTTTATTGCTGTTTTGTTCGTTTGTTTCGTATATTTTTTTTTTCCATATTCTTCAACAGCTGTTGCTTCATCAATGGCTTTAATGGATTTCAATAAATTTATGTAGAGCTGTGGGCACTGTGTCACTATATTTAATATTGTGTTTTTGTATAGTTCTCGCTGCTAGACAAGCTAATGTTGTATACTTGAGAGGATTAACAATATCACTTATTTTTTTAGGCTTTATAAACGATTCGAATGTATCGCCGGCTTTATTACGAGCATCCTAAAATTAAAATCAAAAAGAAAATAAAATAAAATGCCATCAACAAACATTCACATTCACTTTCACTTACCAAATGTGCTCCATTTTCAAGTAAAATTTCTGCCAATTCTTTTTGACTTGTCAAAGCTAAAGCAGCTAAATGTAATGGTGTATTGCCAGCATCATCGGTAGCATTCGGATCTGCACCAACTTCCAGTAAAGCCTTGGCCAAAGAAGGCGAAGGAAATTGACAAGCCGGATACCGACCGACAAGTGTACCCTCTCTGTAGCAGGCATAATGTAATGCCGTACGTCCTGAACGTACAGATACATTTAAACGATTTAACTTATAAAGCGATACTAAAATTTCTCTACGCATTTTCGGAAAGAATGCCTCATCTTCGACCAGCCAGGCCAGTAGACAGCCAATATGTAATGCACTAACTAGGGCACGACTTAAAGCATTAGGATCATGATTACAATCGTGTACTGAGCTTATAGCTTGCTGTTGCTGTTGTTGGTGTTGCTGTCGCTGCTGTGAAGCTGATTGTGGTGATTGCTGTGTGGAGGTGGTGGTTGTGGCATTTTTCTGCTGTTCTACGGACCAACTTTGTCCTGCAATTGAGGAGGAGACGTTTGCACCAGATTGTAGCATTTGATAGTTTGACAAACCTCGCTCAACCTCCAAAACAGCCTTATTGAAAATCATTAACATATCGCAAGCTTCAATCGGTGGCACGACACGGCCTCGCGGTAATAAGCGTCCGGCTTCCATAAGCATAAAACTAAAAAGTTCTGCAAACGATAATAAAGAAGACTGTGTCATAGGACTGAGAGGTGGTAAGATTTTTTGTTGCATAGTTAATGCATAAGTCCAAAGGTCAATACAACGGTCAAAACGACCTGCGTCAGCATAATGAGCTCCTCTGTTTGGGGGAAAAAAGTAAAAAATTTAATTCCTCTCTTTAAAACCATTTTGTAATAATAAATGTTACCTAAACCGTATGTAATAACTTGTGTCGGGATGTGTAGGCCCCAATATTCGTTGACGTATGACTAAGGCCTGCATACGCATTTCATCTGGATCTAGCACCAGCTCTTCTAATTCTTCAATTGTAGTTACCTCTGATACATATTCATAAGCTGCGATGGGTTCATTTACAACTTTTGGTATCTTTGGCTCCTGATTACGTTCCTCCATGGCTCTTCGCCACAATGATAGTGCACTAACCATGTCACGTTTCTTATCCACATAGGTGGCACCCAACAACTCCAAAGCATCAATGCGACTTTCACGACTTACACAGGGCAATGTTATAAGATGTTCTACAATAGGCAAGTGACCCGTTACACTAGCTGCCAGCAAGGGAGTCATGCCATAGTAATCTACTTCCATGGTAGCACCATGTTTTAAAAGTAACTGCAATATTTCCAATGAACCTGACTCAGCGCAATCATGTAACGCTGTGTTACCTTTCACACTACAGCGATTCACATTTGCATTGAGCGATAACAAATATTGGGCAATTTTAAAGTGACCCTTGTAGCAGGCAATCATTAGACACGTATGTCCATGACGATTTGCCATCTCAAAGTCAGCGCCATTGTGTATTAAATATTTCACAATATCGAAATGACCATCAAAACAGGCTGCTCTTAGGGGTGTTGAATTCGTACGTGTCGTACTATTAACATTTGCACCATGTCGGACCAATAACTTTACAATGCCCAAATGACCAGCAGCTGAGGCACACCATAAGGGAGGGGCATCTTCTATGGGTTCACCATCGAAACTAACTGAGCCGACCTGTTCAACGTCTGCTTGACACCAGGTCAATAAATATTCTACAATTTCACTGTGTCCATTACGGCAGGATATAACCAGGGGTGTGGCACCATTAACTTTCGATGATACAAGCATAGATATCTCTGAAGCTGATCTGCCATTCAATAAACTCTGCAAAAAATAAATAAAAATTTAAATTTAAGTTTAAGTTTAGCAAATAAATAAAATAATAAAATAAAAACAGCAACATTTTAAGGAAATAAAAATTAAACCGAATTTATTCTCATCGAAATACCACCACGCATATAAAGTAGAACAAAATAATATCTTTCAATAGCTTTCAAAATCAATGCTATTGCCAATCAAAAGGCAATGACTTTAAGCGATTTCATTAATTCATAACAATTGTACTCGTGTGGATGTACAGAAAATGCCTTTTCATTGATTTGATAAAATTCAATGCAATTACACTTTCTCTCTATTTAGAACAATGGAAATAGGCCCCAAGGGCAGCGACTCTAGTTAAAAAGTAAATCATTCGATTAAATGTCATTTACCTTAAATCAATTGAATTGAAGCTACAAAATGCAATAAATTGCTTCATGGAATAAAGCAATTATACTACCGGGAATACTTTGGGTTATAACAAGGGAAGGTTTTGAAACCCTGAATATGGCGGTGTATTGTTAACTTTTCAACGGAATGTTGAAACTGAACTCTTTGTTTTGTCCTTAGGACTGTACACATCTCCATCAAAAGATGAAAGTGTATCAGTGGTAATTAAGTCTAATCCTTTAGGTGGATGATGAAATACAGTTGTTCCGGTTCGAAATGGAATAGCATTTCATTCATATGGCTGCCACGACTGGTACCCCACAGTACCTCATTGGATCGAAGCAATTTAGGTGCACTTTTTCGAGTGCATCGACTCGTATCTCGGCAATGGGGTCACGAATGTTGACTTTCAATTGCTTTGTTGTCTCTGGTTTGTCGGTATAACTCTTTTCTTTAACAGAAGCCCCACAGCAACCGTGCCAAAGCGCATCTAATTGACATCAAATGTTTGATGCAATATTTCCATTACGGCATGAGATATATGGCAAGTTGGACCATCCTATTGAAACAAAACATTCGATAGGTGTTTCCATTGGCCAACCCGATTTTCAATGAAATATAATCCAATAAAGCACCGCTCCACAAGCAGCATTAAACAATTACTGGGCGCATTGGCTTCTGTAAGACCACGTGTGAGTTTTCTGAGCACCAAATAGGTCAGTTTGGCTAATTACCGGCAGCACCACCGCCAAGATAAGATGATTTTTTTCTTGGCAGTTTCTCGTTGGCCCAATAAATACCAACGTTGCTCAGTTGTAATTCGATTCATTACGTTCAGCAGAGATAATCTGCTGAATTATGTGGGTTGAGTATTAAGACCTAACTTCTCACACCACTTATGTTGAGTGCGTTAATTTTATACATGTGTAGTGGGACCTCCGACTCCGAACAACATACTTTTGCGTAGCTTTACTTGGCAATTTTATTTACTTTCAGAGTTTTTGTTAGATATCTGCTGAGAGGAAGTCGTTGAAGAAATATTTTCATACTTTCGTTTTAATGTTTGACCTGGGATTTGAAGCCTACACACTACCTATTAGACTAGGGCGACTTCAGACAGAATAAAATACAATAAATATTGCCAGATACAAAATAATCGATGATTCAAATTTAAACCGATAGATGGTCCACCCGATATATTATAAATTGCCGTAGCACTATACTATAATTACCACACAAAGATTACCTACATAGAGGAGCAATGATTGCCAACGTCATCTATTTACTGGAAACCACAGGTAAGTAGGAACAGTCTCATCGCAAGATGGATGAACGTCTGAGTTCCCTGTTGATGTTATAGGTATTTTTCTGTCGAATCATAGAAAATCCTTTTTCAAACCCATTTCAAATGTAAAACAGCCTAATAAACCTTACGTATGGTGAATTGATCCAAGACACGTTAATAAAATAAAAAATCATGGATTGAATTGATCTGCGATTCGATGATGTATCGACCTCTTCTTGAAACCAATAGTGACTCTCATAATAACTTTGACTATAACGTAGTTTCACCACATTCTAGGATATGCCTGGATGTACGAACAAAAATGTTCTGCTACTTACTTGGCAAAACTGATAAGGAATATCTGACAAGTCACTATAATCAAGTTCTTAATTTGCATCCAAGTTGACCGACAACTTTGAGCGCAAAAAGAGAGAGAGTGAGAAGTTCTGTTCCATTAACACAACATCAAGCCATTGAGAAAGGAATCGCTTAAAGAACCTTCAATGTTATGCAAAAATATCGTATTTGTTTTACTAAATACATTTATGTGTGTGAAGATAAATACGAATTTTTAAAACCAAAGACGCAAACCCATACTTTTAGCAGCTCCACTTCTTGTCTCTGCTATCAACAGACTACTGTTAATTGTTTAACAGTGACAACAGTAAATTAGTCTTCTACTTTGCAATTATTGGAGACTATGCCTATTATTATTCGTGAAGAATAGTGTTTGAAGGTAAAGTATGGTTATTGGGGAGGGGGAAAACGGAATTATTCCATTAAAAACCAAAGACGCAAACCCATACTTTTAGCAACACCACTTCTTGTCTTTGCTATTAACAGAGCACTGTTAATTATTTAATAGTGGCAACAGCAGATTAGTCTTCTACTTTGCAATTATTGGAGACTATACCCATTGTGATCATATGTTGGAACGTAAAGTATGGTTACTGGGAATGGGGAGGACAGAATTATTCCAGAGGACTCTCTGGTCTACCATGTGCATATAGTCTGTATGGTGTACTATTCCTTATATGCAGATAGTCCCCGACTTACGACTGTTTGACTATTCGCACTTACGACCATTTTTTTTCCAACTTTTTTCATAGAAAATACTTAAAAGAGACAAATATATGAGAAAAATAAAAAAAAAATGTAAAAAAATTCGATTTACACACATATTTCAGTATAAATAATACATTACATTAGCTAAGTCGCCATTTTTTAAGTGAATAATTTTATATCATCGCTAAAATGACTGCAACCAGTAAATAAAGTTTCCTATCTCCTGACCCTCACAGTTAGTAGCACAGTATGTAAATTTTTCTTAACTCTTTTTTAAATGAAATTAGTCTTACGACTTAATCGACTTACGACCGATAACATTGGAACCTATCTCGGTCGTAAGTCGGGGAATATCTGTATTCCAAAATAGCCACTGATCCTCTAGAGAATTTTCAATCCAAAAATTGTTAATTTCGAAGCTAATTTACACAATACCATATACTAGGCCATTGAGTTGGATTATAGGCACTCATAAGCCAAATATTTGTTCTAAAATTAGCTTCTAAACAAGTGGACTTGTTCAAATGGACACTGTTAAACAGCTAACAGTGCTCTGTTATGGTCAAATTTTGTTTCTCTGTTAACGTCAGAATAAGGTGCTGCTAAAATGTATGGTTTGCGTCTTCGATATTCAAAATCGAATATATCTTCATACACGTAATACATTTTGTATTCATGAATATGTGTTGAGTGGATTCAGGGGATTTACTCCACCTGTTTAGTGAAAACAATATGATAATCCTAAATTTTATTGTTATTGATAAATACTTTATCTTTTATATGGAATTAAAATTTTAAGTATCAGAAGTCTAGGGAATTTATTAAAAACATGTTGAAAAAAATCCCCACTTGAATAAAGGTTTTAAAGTAGTTTTTGAGACAATTCGAATTTCTGAATTATTCTGGATGTTTTTTTTTTGTACACGCGTATCAAATTTCACAAATAAAGTAGCCACAAAATACATAAATGCGCCAAAAAAAAAAACATCAAATACGGCAAAACGTATCCAATATAATTTGATTATTCCCCTTTTTAGTTTTACAAAATAAAAAGAATTTGGGGATTTCTTGTGTTAAAATAGCGAAAAAAAAAAAAGAAAAAAAACGCATAGAAATTAGAATTTTTAATTGGAATTTTCAAACGTATAATGGTATTGCAAGCACTGATTCTAATTTCTTGAATTTTTAATTACTGGAAGTTATAATTTATGAGCTTCTACTGTATTAGAGATATACATTAATCAGAAAGCATGCTTTTTTAGTGGTAATTTACTGTAGTGATAACCGTATATAGGGATCTTTTAATGCGTAATTTTTAAAGGAAAAACTTTATGTCTTTATGAAGCAACATTGGGAATTTGGGTGAGGGTAACCCCATGTATTATGCTAAAAAAAAAAACAAAAACAATTTTCTTTAGTGTGCCCATCACTGCTGTCAACGGTTAAAAGCTGCTTCCGTATTGTTTTTAAACATTCAAGCCGTATGACGATGACGAAGACTACCAACACCACCACCACCAGACTAAGTAGTAGTCACAGTACACCGGTGGTAATACTAAGCAAATTGCCATACATTTTATACATGATAGGCACGAAAACGACAAAGACAACGACAACGGCCACAACAATATAAAACAATTGACTTTGTTTTGGCTTAAATACTGTGTGTCTTTGTACGCAATGTGTTGGTTTGTAGTTTTTTTTTTTTAATTTTGTTATTCTGTGTTTCATTTTCTTACGATTTTTTTTAATTTAAACTTGGCAATGAACTCGTCCAATGTCAATGCATTGAAGAGTTGAATGAAATACAATTTTGCAAAAAAAAAAAAAACAAAATAGACAGAAGAAAAGAAACTAAAAAGCAAAACTATTTTATTTGCAAAAAAAAATAGCAAAAAAAAAACTAAACCATGTGTTTCTAAAAATAAAAGTTTTTTAAATAAAAACAAAAAAAAAATCACAAGAAAACAATATTTTGCCAATAAAGAAAAAGAAGCAGAATCGTCATCATCATCACAATGGTCAACAATTACAATTGCTGCCAAATCGATATTATTTTAGCCATTTTTGCATTTAAAATAAAATAAAAAAACGAAAATTTTATTTACGACTTTTAAAAACTATTAAAAATATTTTAAAAGTTTAAACGTTTTTACACGACATTTCAAAAGAATCATTCTAAATTTTAATTTTCCTATGATGAGACAAACAACGTTAAGAAAAAAACAAGTTTGCGAATTTAATAAACAATAATTTCATTAAATGCTTCTAGCCAATCCATTAAATTAATTTGAACATGTTTTAATAACAAGACAACTTATGAATACAAGTTTTTTTTTTTCTAATTTTTTAATTCCAAAAATAATTAAATATTTATCGCATCAAATCTAACATAATCACGAGTATTAAAGTAAAGTTTTAACTATTGCTTGCTTCGTTATTTATCATAATTTTATTGATGCCTCGTTAAAATAGATAAAGTTCAAGTTTAAATTCTCCTCCTTCTTATGCCCCACACTATAGGGTATAGTAAAAAGATTTTTATTAAAAATAGAATAATCATCAATAGGATTATTTGCCCTAGCCATCGCATTATACTTGAACTAATGCTTCACAATTAACTTGGTCTTGTTCCGGTTTAACAGTGTTTTGAAAAGGAAATTTTAGATGTTTGTGAATACATACATACATAATTGGCCATTACAACCCTTCAGTCAAGATTACGACCTAGCTTCTCACACCACTTATGCTGTGTGCGTTAATTTTATACATGAGTGGCGGGACCTACAGTTTAAAGTCGACTCCGAACGACAGATTTTTGAGAAGCTTTTCATGGCAATTTTTACTCTCAGAGTCCTTTGCCAGAAATCTGCTGAGAGGAAGTCGCCGAAGAAATATTTTTTCGTTTTGATGTCTGACCCGGGCCTTTTGTCTAATATGCCAACACACTACCCACTAGACCACGGCGACTTGTGAATATCAATTCGAATTAAAAAAAAACCAAAGATGCAAACCCATAATTTTAGCAGCGCCACTTTTTGCCTCTTCTTGCTATTAGCAAAGTCTGTTAACTGTTTAACATTAGCAATAAGTAGATTAGTATTCTACTTTGCAATTATTGCATACTATTGATATAAAATATAATGCTCGTACCCCTTATGCTTATTATTATTTGTGAACAAATGTCTTGAAATCTTGATGAATAGTTGGTGGCGGGTGGAGGACGGAGATCAAAACTCTTAAAATTATTCCAGCTATCCTACTACCACGGTTCGAAAGCCTGGAATCCGTCGCTGCAGTCTCCGTAGTCTAGTAGGTAGTGTGTTGGCTTATTAGGCGTAAAGCCAGGGTTCGAGCCCCAGGCCAGATATCAAAATAAAATACAATAACTATTTCTCCGGCGACTTCCTCTCAGCAAATTTCTGGTAAAAACTCTTAGAGTAAATAAACCTGCCATGAAAAGTTTCTCAAAAAAATCTGTCGTTCGGAGTCGACTTTAAACTATAGGTCTCGCCACTTATGAATAGAAATTAACGCACACAACATAAATGGTGTGAGAAACTAGGTTAATAATTCTGACTGAAGGGTTGTAAAGGCCAATTATATATGTATTAAGAGACCTTGGAACCTTCCTTTGCATATAGCTTTGTGTTCATAGACCTAGACCATTTCTCAAAATCACCTACTAAGCAAATGGGCTTGTTCAGGTGGATACTGTTAAATAGCTAACAGTGCTAAGAGCAAATTTTGTTCTGTTAAAAGGAAATTTTACTTTGCTAACGCCAAATGTGTCGCTGCTAAAATTAATGGATTGCGTCTTGGATTTTCAAATTCGAATTTATATTCACACAAATAAATTTCAATTTATTAAGTTTATCTAAACCTAGCGGAGTTAACGCCTTGAAAAAGATTTAATATGTGAATCATCACCCACTAATTTCCCTAAAGAGATTTAATGTGCACAGCTCAACGGATATTGACTTATAAGACAGGCATTAGAGTTCTAAGCTAGAGTATCCAATAAGGCGTTTACCACAGGACCAGTGTATTTTTCCCATGAAGTCTGTAATGTTTCCAAGCTTTCTCTAATCAAATAAGCATTTCTGCTTAGAACACTGTAATTCCATTTTAAGAATTATAAGTGATGGCTTCTTAATCCTCTGAATCTTTTGAAAATCGTGGTTCGAATTCATGGGCGTTTTTCATCATGGTTAACGAATTTTTAAAATGACAAAACTTAGCTGAAAAAATATTTTCACTCAAAAAAAAAAAAAACAATTAAGAAAAGAAGTGATAGGAACATAAGGCGGATGTTACTCTGGCAGTTTTAACTTTCATGAAGGATTGTAAAAGGAATTACAAGTAACCAAAAACCCAACTCAATCATTTATTCAATTTTTTCGATTCATTCATGAACTATCAAAGTATATGTAATCGATAGTAGTGACGTGCGGCGTATTGGATCTCAGATAACGGCCGATAAATATACTTTCGATATAGCCAACGAATTTCTTTAACTTGGCTGCGCCATTACTACCAAAAATGACGTCAGTTTGGAGATCAAGCGCAGGATCAATCGAGTAGCAGAGACCACTCTCGTACTACAAAACTAATATTCTACAAGACGCTCATTCTCCACGTGCTCCTTTATGGAGCAGAGGCATGGAGCCTATTCAGCACAGATGCAACAGCCTTGAGAGTATTCGAAAGGAAAGTTTTAAATAAGATCTTCGGTCCAGTGCAAGTTGGCGATGACTTTCGCATCCGATCGAACAGCTGTATGAGCTGTATGTGCTCCTCAACGACATAGACGTTGTGCAGCATATTAATATCAGAGATCAGCAATAAGTATTCAAAACGATGAGTAGGTTCAAGTCATACTTATAATTTCAGATACTTATACGCATTCATACTTATTTAGATATCATACTCATACTACTCATATTCAAAGTTGGAAGTAGTCGTCGTATTCATACTTAACAATACGCATGATGTTATTGACTTCGACACGTATCTACTTAACATTTACACGAAGCAGAAAATAAGTATGATTCGCGTACGAGTACTACAATACTTACAAGAAGATTGTGTGTATGCTTTGTTTGTTGCCTTTGTCTTTCATTTCTTCGTTGTTTGTATATGCAACAACAAAAAACGCTGTAAATTTTGATGAATGATTCGAGCCACTCGAATCACTTGTAAGTATTATAAGTATTTTTCTAAATTTATGAATCAGAATGAGTAGGCGTATAAATCAAACATATTTCGAATATTGTAAGTTTGATGTCAACGTTGTATTTATGCTCATTGTAACCTGTACTTATAAATCAATGTTGTAGCGAGTACGAATGAATCAGAGTAGTTGAATTTCAATTCTGTTGATTCATTCATACTCAAAATTGGATGAGTGCTTACTGAGTAGCGGAAAAACGTTTCATTGCTGATCTCTGATGAATATCGAGAGGCTGTGCTGGCTTGACAATGTGGTTCGAATAGAGGAGGATGCTCCGGGGGGACGAGTATTAGTTGCGGGGATCTACAGAAGTCGGCTTAGGGGATGACCTTGTTTACGTTCGGTGGAGAAAGGCCTGTCATCGATTCTTGTGACCAACTGGCGTATGCGCTGAAGAAGCAAAGACGCCTGGAAGGATATGTTACGACAGGCCAAAAGCCATTAATCGGGTTATTAATGGCCAATTAAGTAAGTAATTCTCCACAAATATAGTTGAATATTGAAACATATGAATATGTATGTACGGAACTAAGGTATCAATATGGAGAAATATCGGAATTTTTTGTGCATTTTAAAAACTTTTCCTATGTTTCATTTAGGCAGTAGTATTTCTCCAACAAAAAGAACAAAGAAATTAAGGTTTTTTCATCAAAAGTAATTATGAAAAAATCAAAAACATTAAATTTATCAAAATATCTCTCTTTTTATCTTTTATTTTTATCGTTTGTTTTTATGTTTTGTTTTGTTTTCCTTTTTTTGTTTTTTTTTTTTAATATTATACTCATAAAAGTGGAAGAGAGTTTTATTTATAGCTTTTGTTCTGGTACTTTGTCTGAGAAATACATCAACAACAACAGCAAACAACAATTGAAGGTCATCTGATATACTCGAACAGAACACTCTATTTGATTTGTTATTAATTGAGTTGAGAATTCCCGTATACGATTCAAATACAAGTTAGTGGGATGGCTAGCTGGCTAGCTGGCAATCATCAACATTTACCTGCCTTGTCTCAGTCACAGCCACAGTCACAGTCTCTGTCTCTAGTTCTGTTTCAATATACGCAATCATTTCTCGTTTATGTTTGCCTAAAGTGGTTCTATGATGTTCTTTATTCATATTAATGTTATGGCAAGTGTATTGGCATTTGAATGGCCATTATGGACTGACGCTGTTCTGGACATAATTGTGCTGTCGATAAAAGTAAAGTAAAATTCATTTATAAATTAAACCTGTCTACGACAGTCTCCACTAGATTCTCTCAGAAATTTTTAGAACATGTGCCGTCGTTGTCGTATGCTTTTTGTTCTTTCTCTTTCTGTTGCAAATTTATTTCAGTTGTTGTACTCATAACCACCGACTTGACTTGGCTTCTACATTGAATGAGAATTTCTTCCTGCTTTTGATAAGTAAAAATAAAGCGAAACAAAGTTGAAATTATTATTCAAATGCTAATGTTTTTTTTTTTTTCTTTTTTTGTGCGTTTTAAATATTTTTGAATATTTAAATTTAGAATTTTATATTTTAAAACAAATATTCCAATTATTATTATACCGGTATGGTATGGTTAACCTTTTGAAAGGATTATTTGTGTTTTTCGTTGGTTTTATTTACGTTTGAATGAAAAGTTAATTTTTGCATGATGACGTCTAACCTTTTATGGTTATTATTCTGATTCTGAATAATTAATGAAACTAAAAACTCAGTGAGTGATAAAAATATTTCCAGGAAATCAAATTATTTGTTATACATTCACTCTACCATTTTACTACCGCTAGGTCTTTTCAATCAGAATATTGTTGGTCTTATGTAGAAAGGCTCTAACCCGGATTTTGATAAAATCGCCTTAAATTTTTGTGAGTTTGTGTATTTATGTTAAATGCATTGGAAAAAAGTGTGAGTTAGGGCCTTTTAACATACATACATACATACATAATTGGTCATTACAAACCTTCAGCCAGGATTATGATCTAACTTCTCACACCACTTATATTGTGTGGGTGAATGTTATACATAAGTGGCGGGACCTACAGTTAAAAATCGACTCCGAACGACAGATCTTTGAGAAACTCTTCATACATACATACACACATAATTGGTCATTACAACCCTTCGGTCTGAATTATTAACCTAGTTTCTCACACCACTTATGTTGTGTGGGTTAATGTTATACATAAACGATAGATTCTTTTGAGAAACTTTTCATGCCAATTTATTTACTCTCAGAGTTTTTAGCCAGAAATCTGCTAAAAGGAAATCACCGAAGAAATATTGTCATATTATTCGTTTTGGGGTTTGAACTCGGGACTTCAGAGTAACAAGCCAACACATTACCTAATAGACTACAGTGGCTTCTCTCATTAAACAAATCAAATATTAATAATTAATTAAGTAGCTTGCGATCCTATAGTTCAAATAAATTGTTTTACCCCAGACTTTCTAGTGGTTTGTACGATTCCGGTAATAAAGATGAATTTCAATTTGGTCGCCAATCCCTAAAAACGTAACCATTAAACCAAAAAGCAATCTGTCATGATGTATAATTGGTCATTAAAATTCTTTAGTCAGGATTACGATCTAGCATCTCACACCACTTAGAAATTTTGCCAGAAATCTGCTGAGAAATGAAGTCGCCGTTTTATTAGAGGTCCCTGACTTGTGGATTAAACCTTAAGACATTACCTCTAATAAGCCAACACACTATCTACTACACTACGGCGACTCTATGAGATAGTAGAGAGGCTAAATATCAACCAATTGACAGTGTGAAAAATGACTGAATGAAAAAAATATGAATAAAAATTATTAATGTTTGAGACATTAGCGAAACGATTCTTCTCAACGACAAAAAATATGGTCAAGTTCTGTAAATCAGAGATCAGCAACGCGTATTCAAAAGATGAGTAAAATCGAATCATCCTCATAACTTCTGACACCCATTCATACTTATTTTAATATCATCGAATCTCTACTCATATTCAAAGTTTAAAGTACTCATCATTATGTCTGTACTTAACACCACTTAGGCACTCTTTATAACTCAACATATACACGAAGCACAAAATATGTATGGATCACGTATGAACACTAAAATACTCACTAGAAGGTTGTGAGTTTGCTCTGCTTGCTGCTCTGTCTCTTTTGCTTATGGGTCTTTCTTCCTTTTTTGTTAATTAACTCGAATCCTTTATAAGTACTTTTCTGAAGTTATGGATCTAAATGCATAGGCTTGTCAATCAAACATTTTTCGAATGGTATGGGTTTGATTTCAACGTTGTACTCGTACTGTGCTTATAATCAACGTTATAATGAGTACGAATGAATCATGGTACATAGTTAAATTTTAATATTTTTAACTCACTTCAATATATTCAAAATTTAATGAGTGCTTATGAGTAGCGAAAGAACGATTTCTTGCTGATATCTGCTGCAAATCCTGTTCAAGCGACAAGGAAGCATAGCTGCCATATAAATAAAACATCAAACCGTCAAATATTAGCAAAAAAAATCATCAAAGACGTTCGTGGAAATCGTAAAACTAATCTTCACAAAATCGGCATGAAAACTCAGAATAACGCAATTTTCAATGCCTTAGTTTCTTAAAAGACTGTAGGTGCCTCAAGGTATGTTTTGAGACTTTTCGACCACCTAGAAGAGAGAGGGCAGAGTACCCCATTAATGACGGTACGGTACGGACTCTCATGATTCATTAGAACATCGTTGCAATGTGGTGTTATATCGCTATTAAAAGATATTTTGTTTGAGCGTAATAAGGGACTTGTTCCCAAGAATCATGTATTGCTATGTACAACGCACTTTTCTCGGCGAGCACGAACGTATGTATGTGGTCGATTGGATCACACACTGCATTATAGACAAAATGCGTTCCTTTGATTCGTATGTGAAACTCATATCATCCAGAGAGATTGTAATTTTTTGGTATTTAAGGCATGAAAAAGATATAAAATACAGACAAATTATCACTTAAATTTGCATTTTTTAATGCAGTAGAGTAAAGAATATGATGAACATTTTTAATTTCTAAAAATATGATATTTTTGAAGCACAAAATCGTCAAAATGACGATAAATCGTAAATCTGTTTTATATTGCACATAGTAAATTAACCATCAGAATTACCCACCGAAAACGGATGTTATTACTTTTCAAGATGGCGACCGATTTAACAGCTGTCAAGTGATTTATTCTCAGTTTGGTTTGGAAATTCATCATGAAGAGACTCCCGCCTGAACAACGCTTGCGAATAGTGCAATTTTATTTCGAAAATAATGGTTCTGTGCGGAAAACGTATCGCGCACTACGTCCGTTTTTTCGTCGACAAAAGCGTCCATCAGAGCAGTTAATTCGATTAACCATGGAACGTTTTCACACCTCGATTACTCTTATTGATAACTCGCATCCCCTGAGACGCCATAAAGTGCGTACAGAAGAAGCTATTGCTGCTGTAGAGCGTAGCATTGAGGAAAACCCGAATAAGTCCATCCGCCATCGAGCACAGGAATTGGAATGAAGATAATCCTCAAGTGTATGTGGAAACATTGCTTTATGGACTGGTGGAATCATTGGTCGGTACTTTTTCAAAAACGATGGTGGCCAGAACGTTATAGTGAATGATGATCGGTATAGAGCCATAATTACTAACTTTTTCATTTCTGAATTGAATACCCATGATGTTCAGGAGATGTTGTTTCAACAAGACGGTGCAACATGTCACACAGTTCGTGCCACAATAGATTTATTAAAAGACATGTTTGGTGACCGCCTAATTTAACGTTTTGGACCTGTGAATTGGCCTCCAAGATCTTGTGATTTAACACCGCTAGACTACTTGCTGGGAGGCTACGTAAAGTCATTGGTCTATGCGGTCATTGATCTAACGCTTGACCATTTGGAAGACAACATTCGTCGTATTACTGCCGATATACGGCCACAAATGTTGGGAAAAGATTGGACTACATCCGCGCCAGCCGTGGCGGTCATATTGCAGAAATCATATTTAAAATATAATGCCACAAGATTATCTTTCGGATAAATAAAATTCATGTCAATCCAATAATCCACCGTTGTTTTACTACAACTTAAACTTCTATACCTCTATAAAAAAAACACCCTTTATAATAATAAAATAGCCAAACTTTACATCATATCTTTGATAGTCCAACAATTTGGTATTTGCTTGACTGACTGTGTTGGTAATAAAAAAAAAATAATTGGGCCCCGGAAAGGACGCTGTTAATGATTAGACAATAAATCACAGAAGTATAACCGTGATGGAATTATGTACTCTTCAATAATTATGACAATTTTATATGCTGCAATGGAATACTGATTTCTAATAAAATCAAACTCAAATAGAGTTGCTTATCAACATATGGAAAAATAAATATTATTTAAGAAACAATTTAAATCCTTGCAAAGAAAATTCAAATGTCAAGCACATACATAGTTTTGCAAAAGGAAGCATTTAAACACAGGCCGGTGCCAATGGTAATTTTTGTTACGGCATTAAAGTCTTAAAATTTTATGCAAAACCATAAAAAAACAGCAGACAATTTTAAGTCTTTAGGTTATCTTCTTTAATTTTTCTTTTCTTTTTCTTTTTAATACTCTTTAAAACTAAATAAGTGCCCTATACACACTCTGTGACAGCTTGCATTTGAGTATGTGTTGGTGTGTATGCGAGTGTGTGTGTGCGTTAACGTGTGGTATGGTTAACATTAAAGGTATTATAAAGGTCAAAATGACCTAGACCACAAACTTAAAAAATACAGCAACAACAACAAAAAAATATAAATTAAAAATCTAACTTTAAATGGGCAAAAAAAAAACTTTAACAATAAAAATAAAAGTAAATTAAATCAAAATAACATAAAATAATAATAATAAAAAAAAAATACAAAATTAAAATTAAAACTAAAAACAAAATAAAGTTTTAATTACTAAATTCACCACTAAACTAAATGAACGAATCCGGACGACAAGCAGGCACAAGTGGTAGAAAAATAAAATCAAAATTAAATGTCAAGTATTTTCCAATAATAAAATTAATATAAATTTTTTTATTTATTTTATATTTTAGTAATTACGGTCAGCCCTTTTTTATAATTCATAATGAATTTTATTAATGCATAATTTTAATGAAAATAAGAAAAAAAAAATGAATATTTATTTCTGAATGATTTTTCAATTCAATTAATAACCACTTAATGAGTTCTGCACTTCAGCAATATTATCATAAATTCTATGCAAATATTATAAATTGCCTGTAGGAAAAATAAATTGTAGAGCAACCAATTTAATTTTCTAAAAATGAAAATAAATTTTTTATTTTTTTATAATAAAAATTCTAGGAAATTTAGGAAAAGTTTTTCCTTTAAAATTAATATTAATTCACATGATATAGAGTTTCTAAAACCGTCTTTTTAATTTCAACGAAAGTTTATTGATCTATTGGCATGGAAAAATAATTAAAAAAAAAAATTTTATCACTTTTTATACCCAAAAATAAATGGAAACCCCATGTTCGAATTGGTTTTTCTAATCACTAAGAGTTTTGGGCTTACTTTCCAGTAGGCCTCCATCCTTGAAGCAGTGTCTTTTCAATTGGAAGTAGAAATACAGTGAACTCGCGGTATTGTGAACATTCAATATAATGAACTATCTACTAATGTCAACACTAAGTTTTTTATTTGGGCATTCTAAATAGTGAACAAAGTTTAATGGCTATAAGGGCCATTATTACAACATGACGTTGACTAAAGGAAAGATTTTAACGGAGAGATAAATTGTTTTTCATTATTACGAATATCCAATAAGATAGAAAGGATCGTTAAGCTAAAGGGTCACTTTATGTTTAAACCTGCCATATCATATACTATTTTCGATATGGCAATTTAAAAATGAGCATATACAGTCAAACCCGGTTATAACGAACTCCGTGGAACGAGAAAAAATAAGTCGTTATAGGCAAAGTTCGCAATAAACGGGGTGGAATGAAATATAAAATACAAAGAATTTTTTTCATTTATTAAAAACAAAAAATATTTTTTTTTATCTAGGAGCTGATTAAAAATATTAAGTTATAATTCAATGCTGTAATATTAAATAAAAGTAAAGACTATTACCACACTACAAAGTTTTTTCTAAGGGTTCTTTATAAAAATGGTAAAATGTATGAAGTTTAATTACTGGGATCATTTAAAGTAGGTCTTTTTAACCGAAAATTCGTTATAAACGAGTTCGTAATAAAAGAAGTTCTTTGAATGAAAATTGTTATTAAACGTTAGGAATTTTCATGAATCGATGAAGAAAATCACACTTAAAGAAGGAGGTTCTATTCTAAAGGCATCCTGGAACCAAGTTGGTAAAGAAATTTTATCTAACTGTTGTTGGAAAATATTTTAAATATGGTAAATGATGATGATCCTGAATATAATGTGCCTTTGAGCGCTTTAAAAGAAAGTTAGCAATCGGAGGTTAGATCTTTAGAAAATAAAGCAGCAGATCTTCTACAGAGATTTTGCCCTCAGGAAGTATTTACTACTTTAAACATTAGAGATTGGATCAATAATCCTTGCGAGGACGTCACGTCAATTGATGAAAATGATTTAAGTGAAGAGTCCGACGATGATGAAGAAAATCACACTTAAAGAAGGAGGTTCTATTCTAAAGGTATCCTGGAACCAAGTTGGTAAAGAAATTTTATCTAACTGTTGTTGGAAAATATTTTAAATATGGTAAATGATGATGATCCTGAATATAATGTGCATTTGAGCGTTTTAAAAGAAAGTTAGCAATCGGAGGTTAGATCTTTAGAAAATACAGCAGCAGATCTTCTGAAGAGATTTTGCCCTCAGGAAGTATTTACTACTGTAAACATTAGAGATTGGATCAATAATCCTTGCGAGGACGTCACGTTAATTGATGAAAATGATTTAAGTGAAGAGTCCGACGATGATGGCGACTGTTTTATTAAAAAATAATAACCGATTATTTTCATATTTAATTATATATTTATCTATCTTTTTTCATTACAAAATTTATTTATTTTTTATCGTAATATTTTAGTTGCTTTTTGTGTACTTTTTGTATTCACTCGTTATAAAGAGGATTTTTAAATACTTTTTGTTCTAAATAGAATGACAAATTCGAAAATATGAACTACCCCGACATTAATCAGTTTACATTATCGAGAGTTCACTGTAAGTCACAGGCACCCAAAAATGGTCTTGTTTTTTGGTCCAAAAATCAATTGAAAGGAACGATTAGTGACTAGAAAGTACAATTATATTGAAGGCAAAGCCTGGACTAGTTTTCCCTACTTCCAAGTGACACTTATTTGACTTATCAGTCAAATGCTTTTTGCCAGCTTTGAATCATTGAGAAGCCATTAGGTTTCATTATCTAAGTCTTGTAGCCATAATTATTTACTAGTTGTGAGCTTTTGAGTAATATTGAATTATAATTAGCAAAACCCACTAATAGATTCTGAGCAATGCTCATAGTTAAAGTCCTTGTCTAGAAAAAGAAAGGAAATTTATCGAATTTACCAAATTTACCAAAGCATTCAATATGTTCTATCTAGGGTAACATAAACAAACAAAACATAATAGTAAGATCAGGAGGGCCACGTTTTGAAATAGTTTTTTTCAACTATACCGCCATTGGGCTTTGTTTCTAGATTCAACAATTAAATCTGCTATCGGTAGACTACTTAATCAACTTGAAAATTTTCGTTTAAAAAAATTAAGAGAGAGCAATAAAAATAATACGAAAATGGGAAGATGCTTTAAGGTCACGAACATATTAGGAAGATCAGGAGTGCTATGTTTTGTAAAAGTTCCTCTCCCCTACCTTGAAATTGGGTTTTGTTTCTATGTTTGTTAGATAGGCCTGCTATCAGAACAATTGCTTAAGCAACTTGTTTAATAAAATTTTAAGAAAGCAAAGAAAATAATAAGAAAATGGAAAGATCCTTTAAGGTCACTCTAAATGAACGAAAGCTGAATAGAATACTTATGCTAAAGACCTTAACAAGAACTTGTATAATACAAGCAAACCGAGTAACAGGTATAATTATATCACTCCTCTTTTCTTCTGGAGATTCCTTGAATCCCGATTACAACAGTATTTTGCTTCTTCACAGCCTGTTAATCTGTTAAGTCGATCCTGATTCTTCTGAGATTTACTGCTTAGATGAGTGCCACACCAATAATGGTCCTTGTACGAATACCAAAATAATTTTTCGATATTATTCATCAAAACAACCGAATTTTTTTAAGTCTGCTGCCATAATTAATCATTCGAAATGATTCTAATTGTTGCCGCCTCTTCCATTGAAACCATTGCACTTAGGTTTGAATTTGTAAGCTTATAAAAATCAACTATGGAAGGCTTTACTTGCAGATTTGCAGGGCAAATGGTTCAACATTAAAATTGAAAATCGACTGTATGTATATAGTTTCTAACATCCAAACATATTTAGCCTTGGAAATTCTGTATCTATTACTGGCCTAATTCACACAAGTATAGATTGTAAAGTAAATTTTATCTGGCCCTCAGTTCTGATCCATGTTAGTTGCTTGCCTAAAGGAATTCGTAGAAATAATCTGTATCCCTAAACAGGTTGTCTATCCAATAATTTTTATTTTTTTTTAGCTGCTAACAACAATTATTGACCATAAAAGAAACTAAACACGACAAAAAAAAACCAAAAACAATAACAAAATAATTATAAGTTTACGGTCATAAAAAAAAGGCCCACAAAAAATTGTTCTGTCAAGATTAATTAGCATAGAATGTTTAAAGTCGATGTAAATTTAATCAGACACAGTAGAAATCTTTTTTTGTGATACATGAACACATAGTAAGTACCCTAGCACGCACACTTATTAACTTTTGTGTGTGTGTATAGTGTGTATAGCCCAGAACAAATTGTAAAAAAAATTTTTTTACAACACTAGAAAAGGCAACAACAAAAATTGGTTTTTACCTTCTAACAGGAATTAAAAACAAACAAAAATTATTTTAAACAAACTTCAAACAACAACAGCAACAAATAGCTTCTGTTCCAAGGGCTATGGTACAGAGATACATACATACATAGCAGAAATAAAAACAAAAAAGTAATAAAAAAAAACTTTCATGAGGAAGTATATGTAAAACATGTTCACTCTTTCTCTTTATGCATACATACATACATATACATATGTATTAGCCACATACAAGTATAGATACAGTGGACAGCAAAAGTCTTAGTACATACTCCAAAAAAAACTCACCAAGAAAGTCCCCACAGTCTTAATATGCTTGCACAAAGTCCCAATATGACTTCAAGAAAGTATTTAGGAGATCATTTGAAAGAACGGTAACGTAATCGCTAAACCTCAAACAAAAGGCAACCAAAAACTTGCTTATGGTCCCACCAAACACTAAACAAAACTTGTACCATTCAATTCCAAATGGGTTAAATGGAGTACATGATGTTAAGGGATATTCTACTAAATACAAGGGATAACATTTTCATATATTAGGCTTTTGAATTTTAATTTTATTCAGGATTCTTCTTGGGGGTACCTATGGAGTCATCTGAAACTTTTCCTTATTTTTCTCTAGTTTTATGAAAAATACTAAAAGTTTTTTTGTTTTATAATAAAATATTTATAAATAAATAAAATAAATATAAAAACCTTAATTTTTTACACAAACTGTTGGTTAAAATTCATGGAATTTTCAAAATATATTGAAGTACAAAACTTTTGGTGTCCACTGTATAGTATTCTCTGGAACAAATGTAAACAAACCCACTCATATAAATGTTTAATACAGAGATGGCATTTTCGAATCGTCTGTAGACCAAGGTAGTAGTAGTAATAGTAGTAATTAGTAGTTATAGTAGGAGTAGTAGTATTAGTAATAGGAGTAGTTGTAGTAGGAGAAGTAGTATTAGTAATAGGAGTAATTGTAGTAGGAGTAGTAGTATTAGTAATAGGAGTAGTTGTAGTAGGAGTAGTAGTAAGTAATTCTAAATTACAGTAAAACCCCGCTTAATGATGGGGTTACATTTCAATAAGTTCCAGCGCTAAACGAAACAACGTTAAACGAGGCAACTTAGTACGACGACGGAAATCACAGTTGAAATCTTTATTTTGGACAGACAAACAAAAGAGCATTGAAAAAGATGCATAGTATACACCGTCGTTATATAGTGCACCGCTTTGGCTGGTGCATTGCCGTTTCACTTGCACACATATACAATAAGTATCAATACAGTGTTCAATTTCGGGAAATCCCAATACTACCGCATAATACTGAAACAACGTTGAGCGGGTTCTTACTGTATTAAATTCAACAAAATGTAGAAAACAAAATACAATAGTCGCTGACAAACCGCTTTGTTTTTGATGCAATTCTAATTTCTAAATTATTCTAATTTCTGAGCGTAATACTGAAACAATGTTAAGCGGGGTAGCGTTAAGCGAGGTAGCATTAAGCCGGGTCTTACTGTATCAAATTCAATAAAATATAGAAAACAAAATACAATAGTCGCTCACAAATTATAACCGCTTTGTTTTTGAGGCAATTCTAATTTCTAAATTATTCTAATTTTTTAAGGCTTTTTTCTTGTACATGCGTTCAAATTTCACAAATAAATTGACCACAAAATACACAAATGCGACAAAAAGAATATATCAAATACGGAAAAACGTATAGAATTTGGTGATTCCCCATTTTTGGTTTTACAGAATAAAAAGAATTTGAGGATTCCTTGTGTTTAAATAGTAAAAAAAAAAGAAATTAGAATTTTAAATTCGAATTTTAGAGTGTACAATGTATTGCAAGCACTGATTATAATTTTTGGAATTTCTAATTACTGGAGGTTCAAATTTGTAAGGTTCTACTGTAATATATTTTCTTTTAATTTAAAAAAAATTCTAAAATATCAACATAATTTGCAAAATTCAAATAAACTTCGGCAATAGTACAGAGTTGTTTAAGTTGTATACGACAAATCACACGCTATCAAGTGACCTTTAAAAACGTAAATTGGTTTAGACATTAGAGAACATTTTAAAAACAAATAACCGGTGTTAGTCATTAAAAAAAAAAACATGAATTTCTCTATTTAGTAGTTACATCATAAATTTCAAACATTTCGAAAGTGAACTTGTTACTTTAATTCACAATATGTAGGGATTATAGACAATGCTTCGTATTTAAGGGGTTAAAATTATAAATAATTTAAATTAAAATCAAAAAAAATGAAGACAAATTTGTCATTTATACTAAAATTACATGCAAATAATTAATTTCCAATCATATCTGCTTTACCAACCCTGACCTATGCCGTAATATTCATACTACACAATACATAATGTATGTACATATATAGTCAATAGATAGTATACACGTACTAATACAAGTACAATATTTTACTACATTTACCGCAATATACAACACACATGTTAAATACACACGAAAACAAATTATACGCACGACTGATGAGTGTACAGCTCTGTATAGACAGAGCGAATATAGTAGATATAAGACTCATGTGTTGGCGCTGACGTTGTTGTTACCACTGGCTGTGTCAGTTAAAAGCGGAAGTATTAAAAATTCGTAAACTATTCCGGTTCAAACGAATTAACGTACGTTGAAACAAAAACAAAAAATAGAAACAAAAATAAAATCAAACACTAACGAATGAATATCGCATAAAACTGTTTTCAATGTGTATTTTATTTTATTTTTTCAACTTGTTTAGATACAACTTTTCATTATTTTTTGTTTTTGGTTTCTTTCTTAGCATGTTTTATTTATTAAAATAGTGGTTATTAGGTTGTTGTTAGTTTTGCTACATTTAATTAATTAGAGAGTCATCATTAGCCGTTCCCCCCCCCGTAGTCACATTTACTGCTATAACGGCAGCTTTACGATTATTTTGTTTAATCGGTTATTTAATCTGTTGACCATTACAAATCGGTCAATGTCACAATCGAGGAGAGTAATTTAATAATTTATTGTTTAGAAAAGATTTTAACTTGTCCGAAAATAATTGTCTACGACTGTAAATTTAGTAAGGATTAGAAAATATCGTTAATATTTTAAGACAAATTGTTAAAATCTGAAATTTCTGAGGGTCAAAGAATAGTAAAAGATCGTTAGGTTAGGTTAGGTTAGAGGACGTGCACCTGTCGGTCAAGACAAGATCAGTACCCGGGGTTCGAAATTGACCCATTGTACATTGTCCTTAGGGAAGGAAGGAAATAGAGGATATAGGAATGTAGGTAAGGGGAGGGAGAATGGGAAACGGAGGAATTACGCAGAAAGAAACAGACACAAAACAAAAGAGGGTGAGAGCGCGATTACACTTATGAAGCCCTATCACCTCTCAACCAGCCCAAGCTGGTAATGAATCTGTGGAGAGCCTTGATGTCGTTACTTTTAAATAAAGCTCTGTGGCATAGTAAATATGATTTCATAATGTGATAAGTTGGTTTATAATACTCTGTAATATCATATTAGTGGCGTTTCTTTATAGTTAGTCCGCTCGCCATATGTACATCAGAGGTCAGCAAAGAATCGTTTTTAGCTATACATAAGCACTCACGAAATTTTTAATATTAGCCCTTGCGCTGACCAACTTCTTCCTTTCCCTGATTTGGCGGAACTTAGTTAGTACAGGGACTGCGTTTCACCCGTGGCATCACAACGGGCCGCCATGCGTGCTCAAGTGAGCTTTGTGATATCGGAGCTACCACTACGACCTAAGACCTAAGAGTCATTTATTCGTACTCACGGCAACGTTGATTTATACGCACAGATTGCAATGAGTATCTGCGTACAACGTTGACATCAAACTCATACCATTCGAAATATGTTTGATTCATTCATTCATCACTTCATTCCTTTGAAAGGATTTAAATTGTTTCTTAAATAATATTTATTTTTCCATTTGATTTATTTTGTTGGAAATGAATATTCCAATGCAGCATATAAAATTGCCATAAATACTGAAGTGCATCACTTCTGCAGTTTATTGTCAAATCGTTAACATCGTCCTATCGCTGATTCAAAATTCTTTCTTTTTATTACCAACACAGTCAACTTTCAAAATCAAACAAATACTAAATTGTTGGGTTATTAAAAATATGATATATGGTTTGGCTTTATTATTATGTGTACATACTAAATAATATCCGTTTTCGATGGGTAATTCTGATTGGTGATTTATGTGCAATAGAAAACAGAATTAGATAATTCACTCCAAAATACTCATAAAATACTCAATCTTGTTTGAGTCTTTCTTACTCGTTTGAACAAGATTTGCAGCAGACATGAGCAATGAATCGCTTTTTTTCTTTTGCTACTCATAAGCACTCATGAAATTTTGAATATAAGTGAGCTAACAATATTTAAATTTAACTATGTACTCTGGATTCATTCATACTCACTACAACGTTGATTTATAAGTACAAGAGGTTGCAATGAGTATGCGTACAACATTGACGTCAAACTTATATATACATACATACATAATTGGTTATTACAGGATTATGGACCTACTTACTCACACTACTTATGTTATGTGTGTTAATTTTATACATAAGTGGCGGGACCTACAGTTTAAAGGCGACTCCGAACGACAGATTTTTAAGAAACTTTTCATGGCAATTTTATTCACTCTCAGAATTTTTGCCAGAAATCTACTGAGAAGAAATAGCTGAAAAAATTCTTTTTCATATTTTATTTTGATGTCTGGCCACGGCGACTTTGACGTCAAACTCATACCATTCGAAAAAAAGATTCATAACTTTAGACAAATACTTATAATACTCAGAAATTGATTTGTTGTTATTAGGCATTTACAACAAAAGAAAAAAGAGAACATATAAGCAGAGCAAATACACAACATTATAGTAAGTATTTTAGTGTTCCTATGCGACTCATATTGATTTGATCTGATTCGTGTATACGTTGAGTTATGAAGATTCGAAATCAACAGCATCATACTTGTTGTAAGGTATAAATATGATGATGAGTACTTTAAACTTTAAATATGAGTAGAGGTTCCATGATATTAAAATAAGTATGAATGCATCTAAACGTCAGAAATTATGAGTTTGATTCCATTCTACTCCTCTTTTTCAATACTCATTGTTGATCTCTGATGTAAGTATATGTACATACAGTGGCGAGCAAAAGTGAGTGCATGTTCATAATACTGAGTTTCGTCATCCACAAAAACAAAACCATACAAGCAAATACAAAAAAAAATTAATTAATTTTAATTCTTTATTTTATTCATAACAAATAGCAGTAAAAAAAAAACAATAATTAATGAAATGAATTCAATGAGTTTGAATGAAAAAACGAAAATAACCCATATAAACTCAATTTTGCACGTTTCAAGAAACTATTAGAAATAGCTTGATTTACGCTGTTTGAGATGCTTTCTACCAAATGATCAATAAAATCTTTCGGAATTCGATTCCATTTTGCATTTATGTGATCCCAAAATTTCTACATGTTTATTGGGACTGTTTCGTACTGTCCGAGTCGGATTTTCACGAATGGCCAAAGATTTTCAATCGGATTGGGGTCTGAACTTTGTGCCGGCCATTCAATCAATTGTAAATTTTGTTTCACACTCCATATCTTTACAAATTTTTGCTGTGTGCTTCGGATCACCATTCTGTTGGAAAATAATCTCTTATTCGGGATAAGCACATTTGTCCATAAAATTCGGAAGAAAAGGTTTGCAGGATCTTTAAATAGTCTTTTTTCGCATGATACCATCTACTAAATATAGAGGGCCAACATGCCACCATATTAAGCATCCCCAAACCATTATATCTTCAAGCCTATGTTTAACAGTTTGCTTCACATGGTATCTTTGAGCACGTTCCCTGGATCTGCGCTAGCAGTACTGCTTTCCATCTTACTGAAAGTGGTTACACATTTGGACTCATCAGACTAGAAACCGGTAAAACACACATAAATTAATGCAATTTGTATTCTATTGTAAAAAATCATTATAACAAAGGAAACCCATTCTAATACATTCCAAAATTTAAATTTTTAATTTCCTTGAAACTGTAGCTGCTGCAGATAACAGAAGTTTACAGCGGAATATTTACAGAAAATTAATCAAATTTGCGTATTGTTTAAGGCATTACAAATGCAATAAAATATTTTGAAAAAAAAAACACATACACACACTAAAAAAAATATAAAAAAAATATTAAATCTTGACTAAATTTAGTCATTTAGGAAATCGTTTTGTTAAAGGTTTCATGTTCTAAACAAAACAAATATCAAATTGTAATAGCTAACGGTTAAATGTGAAAAGTGAAAAATAAATAAATATTAACAAATACAAATCCCATATAATAAATATTTATTGGTCACAACAACCTGTCATGTGTGTTTAATCAATAACAGCAGTAGCTAGCTATAGCAGCAGTTCAAACTGCTAGAGTAGCAGTTAGTGTAGAGAACATTTTCGAATAAAACGATTCGAATTATTAGGTTGATATGGAGAAATGAGATATTTTTTAAACGATTGCTAAAAGAGGGCGACAATCTCAACCCTAGAACGGATTTCTTCTTACCGATAACGCAACACAGCTGGTCATATTTAGATTTAAAAACGTTTTGTTTTTTCTTTCCAATTTAGGAATACAATTTCATACAGATTTCAATGGGTTCTCAAATTGTTAATAAACATAAATATCTGCTGTTTATTTATTGTTTTAGTTTATAAACTCATACTATTACTATCTTAGTGATCACTGAGACGGACTGACTAACTGACTGACTGTCATCCGAGAATCAATAGAATATTTATTTGATTGTTGTTAACGCGGTTGCTTGCTTTTGTTATTAAAAATAATATTTAGTTAATATACGAGGGTATGTACATATTATATGTATACCAAATAGCAAACAATGTACGTATGTACATAATAAACCCAGTCATAATGGGTGATTTTTTAAAAGCTATAGGAAAATTTTTCAAAAAAACACACATAAAATTCAGAAATATTTATGAAATCTTTAATTGAATCGATAGTACGATCCATATACAGTAAGACCCCGCTTAACGCAGAGTATGTGTTCCAATAAGTTGTAACGAAACAGCGTTCTACGAGGTAACTTAATACGTCCATTTGTATACGCCTAGTAACGTTGATAACAATTAATAAATCAACTGTGCTGCAAAAAAGATGAATTCGCAATGTGATTGCGACTTCGGAAAATGCAGATGGAATCGGTTTTCTGAACAGACCAACAAAAGAGCGTTGAAAAAGATACCTACTATACACCCTCGCTATGTAGTGCACCACTTTTTGTTAGTGCACCATCGTTTTATTTACAACCGCGTAATACTGAAACAGCGTTAAACGGGGCCTTACTGTAATTTAATGTTTGAAGATTATTTCATGCAAATGTTGACCGCGACTGTGCCTCAAATGGTTCATTCGCTTTGTCCAATTTTGACATACTCTTTCCAACATTTCGACCGTTATCTCACGAATAAATGGTTCAATATTGTCTTTCAATTGCGTCGATTGAAGCGGGCTTGTCTGTATAGACATGAGCTTTAACATAGCCCCACAAAAAATAGTCTAAAGGCGTTAAATAACTCCATCTAGGAGGCCAATTGACCATTCCCGAACGTGAAATAAAATGTTTACCGAACTCGCCTCTCAATAAGTCTATTGTTGAAACCACATGCCATGCAAGTTGGATATCATCTCACGATAGCGCTTACCATTCACAGTTACGTTACGATTAGCAGCATCTTTGAAGAAGTACGATCCACCAACCCATAAATTACACCAAACTGTGACTTTTTCTCGATGCATTGGTAGCTTTTGCTTTGCTTCTGGCTGATCTTCATTCCAAACTCAACTATTCTGCTTATTTACGTACTACCACTAAGCCAAAAATGAGCTTGTCGCTGAACAAAATTTTTCGATAAAGAAGTGGACTTTTGGCCAACTCTTCAAGAACCCATTCACCCTTTCGTTCGGCTTCAATTCTTGCACCGCAAAATTTTCAACGTTGTTGGGTAACAGAGGCCCAATTACTGCTAACGGCGACGAATCGATAATTGATGGTTATCATTAACACTGGCCGATATAGCTGTGATATTTTCTTCAGTTCGCACTCTACGTAAGCGTGTTAGGTAGTTTAATGTCCAACAATGTAAATTTGGTGCGAAATTTAGACACAATAGCCCAAATAGCCGGTTCAGTAGGAAGTCGCCGTGGTCTAGTGGGTAGTGTGTTGGCTTATTAGACAAAAGGCCCGGGTTCGAATCCCAGGTCAGACATCAAAACGAAAAAATATTTCTTCGGCGACTTCCACTCAGCAGATTTCTGTCAAAGACTCTGAGAGTAAAAATTGCCATGAAAAGCTTCTCAAAAATCTGTCGTTCGGAGTCGACTTTAAACTGTAGGTTCCGCCTCTTATGTATAAAATTAACGCACACAACATAAGCGGTATGAGAAGCTAAGTCGTAATCCTGACTGAAGGATTGTAATGGCCAATTATGTATGTATGTGTATGTGGGTCGATTAAATTGTCCATAAAATGGAAGAAGCGCGCGATGAACTTTCTTAACAGAGCACACAATTTGATAATAAAATTCAATGATTTCCGAGCGTTGTTCGTTTCTAAGAGGATTCATGGCTAAATTATAGGCCAAACTGAAGATGTTTGACAGTAAAACAAAACATGAAACCTGCATGAGCTGTTTAAACCAGTGTTGCCAAACAGATAATACCTAAAAAAAATCACCCATTATTAATCGGTTGATGACTCGTCATTCAGTCTGTCGTTTCTGTCTATCATTTAATGACAACGATGGGCTGGCTGACTGACTATCGATCAAATATGCTGAAGGAAATTATTAAACGTTATGTGTGGAAGGGAAAAGACAACAAAACAAAAAATTATGTGTTTATAATAAAAAAAAAAACAATTATTAAATATAAAAATAAATTGTCCAACTAAGTACTACTACTTTATATACAATATAAGTACGCATACAAATGAATTAATTAAAAATCATGTGTAATCGTTTTAGGATTTTTTTTTTGAATAATTCTTGTAGAATATTTAGTTAAACAAAGATTTCATTTTGCTTAGTTTTGTTTTTATAGGAGTAGTTAGTCATTCTTTTATGATACTACACTCGTTTGTAGTATATACTTGCTATTTTTTATTTTAACAAATAAGAACATATTCTAGATTAATTACTCTATTTCCCCATTTCACTTTCCTACTTAACTGAAACTAAATAAATATTTTGAAACTACTTTGAAACTACTTTTTAAAATATTTCAAATTTAAAAAAAAAAACAAAAAAGTGAAATTGAAAAACAAAAAAATTAGTAATAACAACAAAGATAGCAACAATAAGAAAAAGTTTCTTATCAAAAGTGAGACATTTGAAATGACAAAACACTTGAAAACGAATGTGGAGACATACATATAAGGCAGTAAATTATATTAGTTACAGTTTAAATGGAATGTTCTTATTTCGAACTTCGAATTTAAAAATTTTCGTAATTGAATTTAAGCTTGAGTAAAATGAAATAAGAAACCCGAGAAAGATTCCTTGTAGTTTTCTCTGGTCAATAACTTTTAAAATCCTCTACTATAAACCCCGCATTTATAGGTGGATGAATAAAAAAATTATGAATCTTTTTTAATTACTAATCACCTTCTACTGATACAAAAAGATGCCAAAGGTGACCGTATCTTACACAATACCATCATCATTACATACCAAACATTAACTTATTAATGATTTTCTAATTAAACATCTTCCGGCTATTACCTGACTGGTTGGGTCACTAGTTCCGAACTGTTTAGAGTTCAACTAATAGCAGACTGGACTCACCCGAAAGCTTAATTCTGGTACCACAGGTATTGGGAGCCAAGGAGACTAGTTTCTGCCCGACAACGGTGAGGCTCCCTTTTGGGTAGGGATGCAAACGATACACACGCATCGATATAGACACATAGATGTTAAAAATCGAAATTTATGTGTAAAACATGATGTTATCGCTACATAGACGATACATCGAAACACACCGATAACATAGATGATTTACACATAAATTTCGACGATACATTGAAACACATCGAGAACATCGATGTTTTACACAAAAATTTCGATGTTTAACATCGATGTGTTTATAGACGGTACGGTACATCGGCGTTTAATAACGATACATCGGCTTATGCTAAAATGCTTTAAGAGTTGTGTTTGAGTTCTTTACATTATACTCGTTGCTATTAACGATTTTAACCTATGAGGCTGTTTTGGATTATTTTTTATAATAAATAAAATGAATTATTAATTAATCGCCGTATCGATGTTTCATTACCGATGTTTTTAACACCGAGTTTTTTTTTTTTTTGATACATCAATGATGCCAACATCGATGATTTTCTTAACGATTTTCCATCCCAAATCGCGGGGAGACCGCAAGCTCGGTGTGGCATTAAACTCTTACATATGTAGATACATAATTGAACATTACAACCCTAGGTTTCTCACACCACTCATGTTGTGTACATTAATTTTATACATGAGTGGCGGGACCTACAGTTTAAAGTCAACGCCGAACGATAGATTTTTGAGAAACAGCTTCATGGCAGGTTTATTAACTCTCAGAGTTTTTGATAGTAATCTGCTGAAAAAATATTTTTCTGTATTTCGTTTTGATACCTGACCTGGAATACGAACACGGGCTTTACGTCTAATAAGCCATCTCACTACCTACTAGACTGCGGCGACTTCAAACTTTATACCATTGCGATAACCCCTAACCAGGAGGGTAGTCATGTCCAAATGGATGGCTTCGAATTGGTACTCACGTCTGGTGATACAATCAACAATATGCTTATGCATGCCACGTGGGAGCGCTACCCGTGCTTTAAACACCGGGACGAATGCCATCGTAACGAAACTTACATAATACCCTGGACTAATGTTCGTAGTCTTAATACTAATCCCTGCAGGGCATTATTTTCTTGCGCTTCTTTTCTGACATTCAGCGACTCGAATCACGACATTAGACAACAGGTTTTTTAAGGGCCTATAGAAATCAACTTCTACCAGGATTTCTGACCTCGAAAGATTCATTTTCACCTTCATTGGCTGGCAATTGAGCAGACGTAAGAAATTATAAATGATTGGAAAATACGTCAGGATGTCGTGTGGGCTCTTTGTGCCTATTTCTATTTGTAAATGTCCCTCTGAAATAATATCGATGAACAGGGATCCAATGTGTTAAATAAACGTATGTATATGAAGCATCATTGTGGACTGTATGGATATTAGTAATAATAAATTTGGCATTACAATATTCCCTCTATTTACGTTATAGAATGTTCCGGAAAAAGCCGAGGTAAATCGAATTTCAAATAACTCATATTAACAGATGCATTTGTTTATGTACATTTTACAAAAAAAAAACTAAGACAACCCTTTCTCTGTCCTCTACATCACATGTGATGCACAGCAAATTGGTTTCATACGCATCACGTGGACAGGGAAAGGGATAATTAAATTTTTATTCTATCTATTGAATTTTTTTAAAGAGGGAATTCCCATTATTTGGTTTATAAACAACAGAGGCGACGTAAATCGAAGTTGAAGGAAACAAAATTTTTGACGACGTTAATCGAAACAACGTTAATCGAGACGACGCAAATCGAGGGAATACTGTAATTGAAATATAACAACAAAAACAATGCCCTAACATTGAAAGCAAATAAACCATTTCTGTTATCTAATCTTTTGTGGTAGAATTAAATCAAAATAAAATTTAAAATTGAAAGGTATTCATATACTAAAATTAGATAATTGCTGCTGATAAAATGTAGTTTCATTCATAAGAAAAACAGTTAAAAAAAATTTAATAACGGAAAAAGAGCGTTAAACTTAAACGTTAACTGCGTAACAAAATAACAACAATTAATTGTTATAAACAACTTCCTTTACAAAAATAAATAAATAGTACTGAAATATCTATGTATGTATGCATGTAAGTGTATGTGTATGTAAGTGTATGTGTGTGTAAGTGTAAAGTGTTATTACAGTCGAACTTCCCTATAATGAATCTTGACGGAACCAGAAAATCACTTTATTATATAGAAACTTTATTATACAGAAATTATATTTTTCCCTCACATTTTATTTAAAATAATTAGGCATATTAGTTTGGATTACACTCTTTCATTTCTCTTCCTCAACAAAACCTTCTAAATACATTAAGAGATTTCAATACATTAGTCGGCACGTTAATCCTCATTTCCATAAAAGTTCGAAGTACATCTATTGATGAAGAAACGTGCTCCAATGTAGGTATCGTCTTATTGACGTCAGCCAATTCTTCACCGGCCGGTTCTTTTTCATCGTTATCTGACTCTATAAATCTAAAATTAATGTACATCACACATTTATTTGACATTAGGATTACAATATGGATGTATGCACACAAAATCATAAGACATAGTTTGTTCTTCGGTTTCATGGCTAATGACAATTGCTTCGGAAAAAAGGATTTTCTAATGGTCGCCGTAGTCTTGTAGCTAGTGTGCTATTTAGACCATAGGTCAGACTTCAAAACGACTTCCTTTCAGAAGATTTCTAGCGGAACTTTGGGAATCAATAAAATTGCCATGAAAAGTTCTTTAAAAATCTATAGTTCGGGATCGATTTTTAAACTGTATATCGTAAAATTAACGCACACAAAATAAGTAGCTTGAGAAACTAGGCCGTAATCCTGCCTAAGTGTCGTATTAACTAATAATGGATGTAGAATCGTATGCTATTGTTTGAAAAATTCATTTTTTGGAGATAAAAACGCTTGTGAGTCACTTATTACACCTGCAAAATTGCTTCATTGTATAGAAAACTTCATTGTATGGAAATCAGGGATGGAAAAGTTGGCACAATTGTACTTTTTTTAGCACTATTTAAAAGTCAAAAACACCATAGCACCTCAATCATTTATTTAGCACTATTTAAAAATTTTGCCTTCTTTATTGCATTACTCAAATATTCTGTCTCATTACTGTATAATTTATAAAAAGGAATATTATCCATTCCGCTTTCATCTGCCTTTCATAATTGGTGGGACCACCATCATTTCAATAATAACAAACAATGAATATAAAATTGTCTTCAGGTCATATTCTCTGATGAAATAAAGTGGAACTCGGATGGACTAGATGACTATCGATACTACTTACATGACCTTAGAAAGTAACCAAAGAAATTTTGGTGATGTAGGTAGTCTCATGGCTTGTGTGGCTGCCTCGAACTTTAGTTTCCATTTACGCGAATGAATAGTACAGAGTACAATACTGTTCTCAGCTGTAGTTTGCACCCCTTCTTGAAAGAAAAAAAAATATATATTTTCCAACAGAACAATGCCAGAATTCATGTCAATAAACAGAGGATGGAATGGTTTGAGGTTTTATCGTGGCCAGTTTTCTATCCTGATTTGAATATTAGTGAAAATGTTTCCCCAAATGAATTCCTCATTCTTATCCGAAGAGTTTATTCAAATAACAGATAATTTTTACAATTTGTTAAGATCAATTTCCCATCCCTGATGGAAATTCATTATAAGGAGATCAAAAGCAATGAAATTGGAATGGAAAAAGTTCTGTATATGACATCAATTCATAATAGGGAAAGCTTCGTTGTATAGAAGTTCACTATAAAGAAGTTCGACTTGTATTTATTTATTATTCATCCATTTCATACTTTTATCCATTCAGTCATTTACTGACAATAATAATAACAACAACAACACCAACGTTTGAATATTTTTAATGTGAATGACATTCATTTTTAGGTTAGGGTTTTTGCTATTCTTAATTAAATTTATTTTCAACTTCTTTGTTAAATTTAATGCTATTTTATGCAAAATAAAAACAAAAAGATCTTTTGCAATTGCTTAAATCATATTGTAAAAGATACATGAAAAGTGTCGGTGATTATTTTTTTTTTTTTTTGTTTTTAAGTTGTTTAAATTTGTTCTCCTCTTAAATAAACTTTTAGCAAATTTATATGACCATTAAATTTGCTTTTTCTGGTTTTTTGTTTGTTTATTGCTATGCTGTATTTTGGTTAGTTTACAGATCGTTAGCGTTTTATTTGCCAAATTTTAAGGTCAGTTTCTTCTTGGCTGTTTTGTTTTAGAGTCACTTATTAAAAAAGCTGGTTTACTTTGAACCCAATAAACGTCGAGGCAATTGAATGCTTCTAAACTTACGTAGTCGTCATATTCGACTACAATATGTTTGATTTTTAATCAGCCCATGTTTAAAATCAATTTTTTTTTCTGTTTTTTGCCAATCTTGTATTCAACTTCTTGTAGTTATACTCGTATACGTACATACATATGTATTTACTCATGCTAGACCAATAACAATTTTTAGGTTTAATTTATATTTGTTTATATCTGTCTGTTCTTTTTATAATTTTTTTCTCTTTTTTTGCTATGCACGTATCAAGTATAAAATTTTAACATTAGCCACTATATGTAGGCTATACGATAGATAAAAATAAAATTAAAAAGGCATTAAAAGTCAAAATGTTTAAAATTGCCAGATTTAAAGTTGGTTAATAGAATAGTTTAATAATATATACAACAACAATATCTATTTATGTCTATACATACATTTAATGTAAGAAGGTCAAAGCACTCAAACTCCACAATAGTTTTTTATTATTTTTGTTTCTGTTCCGTTTCAAAGATTCATTCTCATAAATATTTTAAATATGCTATAACATCTGTTTCTATTATTCTTCAATTTTGTAAGAGTTTGCTATAGTATGGGTAGTATAGTATACATAATCATTAAGATTACATGTAATAATTTGTAATTTTTTTATTTTCTTTTGTTTCATTATCAATAAAAACAAAGACCAATAAATTGTTTATTTTTTCTTAAATTGTTTAAATGATTTCGGTTTTTTTTTCTTATTTTAGCTCATACTCTTTCTTCTATCCAATGCAAATGAAGTAGGACTGTTTATGGTATAAAAGGTGTAGTAAAAGGTAATCCATTATTAACCACAACAAGACAAAAACCAAAAAATGTTAACTAGTCCTCTAAAATCATGGCTATTATAATTATAAAAATGCGGTTCCAATCAGAGATCAGCAATGAATCGTTTTTCCACTCCTTATCAGCAATCCTCTGATTCAATCCTACTCGCTACAACATTGATTTATACGTACAGGTTACAATGAGTATGAGTACAATGAGCCAGCACAGCCTCTGGATATTAATCAGAGATCAGCAATGAATCGTTTTTCCGCTCCTCATAAGCAATCCTCTGATTCAATCCTACTCGCTACAACATTGATTTATAAGTACAGGTTACAATGAGTATGAGTACAATGAGTCAGCACAGCCTCTGGATATTAATCAGAGATCAGCAATGAATCGTTTTTCCGCTCCTCATAAGCAATCCTTTGATTCAATCCTACTTGCTACAACATTGATTTATAAGTTGAGGTTACAATGAGTATGAGTACAACGAGCCAGCACTGTCTCCGGATACTAATCAGAGATCAGCAATGAATCGTTTTTCCGCTCCTCATAAGCACTCATGCAATTTTGAGTATAAAAGAATCAATAGAATTGAAATTCAACTACTCTGATTCAATCGTACTCGCTACAACATTGATTTATAAGTGAAAGTAGCAATGAGTATGAGTAAAACGTTGACATCAAACTCACAACATTCGAAATATGTTTAATTCATACGCCTACTTATTCTGATTCATAAATTTAGAAAAATACTTATTATACTTATAAGTGATTCGAGTGGCTTGAATCATTCATCAAAATTTTCAGCCTTTATTGTTGTTGCATATACAAACAAAGAAGAAAGGGTGAGTATTGCAGTACTCGTGTGCAAATCATACTTATTTTGTGCTCCGTGTAAATTTTAACTACAGACGAGTCGAAATCAATAACATCATGCGTATTGTTAAGTATGAATACAATGAGTACTTCCATCTTTCTGTATGAATAGTATAAGTATGATATCAAAATAAGTATGAATGCGTATAAGTATTTGAAATTAAAAGTACGACTCGAACCTACTCATCGTTTTGAATACTTATTGCTGATCTCTAGTTCAAATCACGCTGAAGCTTAATATTATGCGAAAAAAATAATTTGGACTGCAAATACAATGAAACCAAGGTTCAAAAACAGTTTCCAAACACAATCTATGGAATTTAAATATCACTGTGGATTAATAATAAAACCAATCTGTTTCTGAAGCAAACCATATCTATGTACACGTGAAAACTGGCGTTGTTCCCTTTTGCAAATTGTTTACATTTCCGAATACGGAAAATATTAAAACAGAATTTTAGCATCTTTTAAATAAAAATTATTATTTATGAATTACCCGGTACCCGGAGCGCGAAATTGACCCATTGTACATTGTCCTTAGGGGAGGAAGGAAATAGAGGATATAGGAAAGTAGGAAAGGGGAGGGAGAATTGGAAACGGAGGAATTACACAGAAACAAACAGACACAAAACAAAAGAGGGTGAGAGAAATGAATCTGTAGAGAGCCGTGATGTCGACTCTCGACACAGAACTCAAACTCTCAAAGAAGGTCCTGTCAAGGGTCCTCAACCTCAATCTAGCAAGGGCTGGGCAGCTGCAGAGGAGATGTTCGACAGTCTCTATTCCTTATATATAATTTAATTTAATTTATTCACAATAATTTATTCTTTACAAACTTTCTTCACATTATCTAAATAGGAAATGAAGAATAAATATGCAAGCAGATGTACTAACACATATGTACATATAAATATGTAGACCTAAAGCGGGGATTCCCTCTATTAATAAACACATAATTTTAATCTTTCAAATTAAAAAAAATTCAGTTCAAATTATAGGGATTTTTACTTTTTTTCATCTTTTGGAGCTGTCGATAAAGCAAAAAAAATGTTTACATTAAGCGGTGTTCATATAATGCGGTATCCACATTAGCGGGCGTCCTCTGTAAGTGGAAGTTATTGCGGTAAAACCAATCTGTTTCTGAAGCAAACCATAACTAAGTGGACGTTATTGCAGTAGTCAATCCAATGACGTTTAGTAATTAGTCATTTTAGAACAAATTCTAATTAGAATATATTACAGAAACAACCATAATGGAAAGGATTCGTTAAACTCAAGAACTCAAATATTATTCTGGAATATGAATATGATTGCCTAACAATTTAACTGCTTATCAATATTATTTAAAAAAAAATAATGTGAACTAAACTTCCATAATATGAAATGCATTTAGTAAATAAAGTATTTCCTATTTTCTGAATAAAATCAAAATTTTATTATAACTGTCTCATTTTAAATTCAAATTTTTCAAAATCAAAAAAATACATTTTTTGAAATAACCTGTAATTTTAAATTTTGTTTTTAAACTTCCAGAGCATTGGCAATCATGGTAACGTTAAAAATATATCTACAATAAATAACAGTAATTTTCATAATTACTAGTGTTGCCAATGTAAGATTTCAACACATAACTTTATTTATGTCAGCTGTCAGATGTTCTTAAAGCATTTTTTATCGATTAGTCACAGAAGAAACCAAAAATAAAAGCATAAAAATCTACAACAGAGATAAGATACCTATTTGGGGTGACACTTTTATTGAGATGTTGTTTTATTCTTCGTAGATATTTTGAAAAACAATAACAATTCATACTCAGCAATTGCTAAGGCGATTGCATTTCCTGTTGAAAATATCAAAATAAACAGACAAACATAAAATGAATAAAGAATTTATTTTTTGTATTTCCCCATAAACAAGAAAAGAAAAGAAGAAAAAAAACCAAACAAATAAATGTTTATAGCGTATTTTCTTAAAATTTCCTTAATGATTTTTCTTCTGGGGCTAGATTTCTTTGTGATTCTTCTTTGTTCTGTTAGGGGGGGGGTTTATTTTTGTTATGGCCGCGGCTGAAAAGTTAAATATGGGGCCATGTGTACATGTGTTGGTTGGTTGGTTGGTATGGTATGTTGGCTTTCGCAAGATTTTATTTATAATTTCACTCACCTTCAGAAGAGTTAATTTATTTTCTCTGGCTGCATTGCAAACAATCGTTGAAATATCCATGACACTCATTTATTTTTTTGGAATACTGTTTACTGTTGCTATTGCTTATGGTGATGGAGATAGTACGCTCCCTTGTTACTCTTCTTTTTCTTGTTCGTTTTTATATACAATCTACACTTCTTGCTGCTTTTGTTGTTTTTTTTTTTTCAGATTGTTGTTTTTATAGTAAATGCTGCTGATGCTGCTTCTTCTTATTTATTTTTTTTTTTGCTCTTCTTATTATTCAGCAATAACAACAATAACAATTACAATAAGAATAATATTCCTTTGTTCTTGTTCTACAATATAAAAGTGTTCTTGATATAGACTGCTTGCTGATTGTATTATTTGATGATGATTTTAAGTTAAAAATTGTGTAAAATTTTTACGTTGTATTTCTGTATTTAATACGTTTACTGTTCCTTTTCGGCAATCTGTCGATTTAAGACCCCACCAACCCACCGATTAATGTTAATATCAATTTTGTTTGTATTATTTTAGCACTTGGTTTTTATCTTCTCGTAAATTCACAAAAAAAAATACACTTAAAATGCTCAGATTTTTTCTTTTTTCCTTTTTTTCAGCAAATAAAAAAAAAGGGAAAAACTAAATTATTTTGGTACGTAATATTTCTGCGTTTTTTCTATTTTTTTTTTTTTCTGAAGCAGGAAGACAAAGATATTTTATTTTTTTTTCTCTCCTATTTTGTTTTTTCGTAATTTATTCTTCTTCTTTGCATACAAGGAAACAATGAAAATACTGCTTTTGCTTATGCTTTAGTTGTTGTTGGGTGTTATTAAAGCACTTGGATTTCGTCGTGTTATTCTTCCTTTTTATTTTTTTTTTTGTTTTTGTTTTTCGTCAATAAGCACCGTTTTGATTTTTTCTTTTTCAATAGTTTCTTCTTATTCTTTTATTTTTAGCAATTATGAGCAAAAGAAATCCAGAACAATAGTTGAACACCACAAAATTTTCATCCAATTTTTTTTTAATTCAAAAACTTTTTTTTATTACTATATTTTTTTGGTTTCAACTGTGTTTTTTGATACAATTTAAGAAATAATCGCTTCTATAAACAAATCACGAATCTTTTCAACGTTGTATTCTCATGCGCTCATTGTTAATTACTAATAAAAAATATATTTTTGTTAAGAATATTATTGTCTGCTGCTGTCGTTTATATTATTTTATTCTTTTTCTATTATTCATTTCCCTTGTTTCTTTTACTTTTATTTTCGCTGTAGAAGACAGAGTTGTATTTTTTCTTTTAATTAGACACAAACCGTATTCCAAAGGAAACAATAAACCCAGCAACATAAAATTCTATTTAATGGACCATTAATTATTTAATAATTCTAGAAAATAGTTATAATATATTAAAATTAAAAGTTTATTACTATTTATTTAAATTCATTTAATATTTAACTTTAATTTGTTTTGATATTCATATCGATATCGGCTTCCATTTGGTGGCAGTGCTGCCATTCTTTAATTTCCTAAATACATAACTAAATTGATTAGGTAGCACTTTTTCGCCATGTGCTGCCAGACGTAGAGTTCATACTTATTATCCGTTAAAGAAACAGCAAATGGTATATGAATTTGAAAATTAAATTAAAAAATTCCCACTAATATGGAAAGATATTATATCCGTTAATAATTTATACTGTAGACTTAGTTGAAATTAATTTGTAAACTTAATCCAACACTAACAAATAATAAATTATCATGTTAACCATAATTAATCTCTATCAAAGTATTTTTATAAAAAGATCATCACTTGGAGATTACTTTGTTCTTTGATTTAGACAGAAAAACCTTAGGGGAAAATTTTGATCTGAATTACGTAGAAAAGTTCAGGAAGTGAAATATAACATACATACATGCATACATAATTGGTCATTACAACTCTTCAGTCAGGATTATTGACCTAGTTTCTCACACTACTTATGTTGTGTGTATTAATTTTATACATGAGTGGCGGGACCTACAGTTTAAAGTCTACTCCGAACGACAGATTTGTGATTTGATTTTTATAAGCATTTATTAAATTAAAAAAAAATTTTTTGTTCTATAATATTAGTATTTATTTGTGTGTAGCCAAACTCAGTGTATTTATTTGTTTTCATTTTATAAGAATACATTACATACATACAGTGTATGGTAAAACTAATATAAATTCAAATACACTAGAGCCCCGACTTAAGTCGTCCCGCTTTACGTCGTTTCTATTTGCGTCGCTTTTTTAAAACTGGAAAAATTCGATTTGCGTCGTTGGAATTTCAAGTTGCGTCGGTTCTATTTGCGCCGAGGAGCTTGATAATGAAAATTTATTAGCCATTGATATTCAGCATGTTTCAGAAAAAGATGTCATAACAGGAGATGATACATTAGAAGAAAAAAAATTAACAGTCGTCAATATTTCCAAAGCTTTGCAATTAATTTCCCATGCAATGGATATATTTTCTGAAAACGATCATGACGAAAATCGAAGCACGGGCGTAGCAGCATCCGTTAATCAAGCCATTGGTTGTTAAAAAAAATTATATCAACAAAAAAATCTTAAAAAATTAAACAAACTTTGGACAGTTTTGGAAAAAAAAAACCTGTAAAACCCTCCAATCAAATGGGGCTCTAGTGTGCTCCTCAAATAAAAGAAATTGTTAGCTCGTTTTGCTCTTCTTATAACCAGGTTTCCTTCAAAAACACAATGAAATTTTAGTTTGCAAGTTAGCATTGCATCTTACAGTGGTTTCCCTGAATTTTATAATGGAATATAAATTGTTTTGAGCTACATTTTAAAACCGAACATGAAATTGATTTTCAAAAGAATTCAATCCAACAAGATACAAATTTAATTGACACTCGAATGCCAATATGATTAATTGGATTTACAGCCTTTAACAGCCATATTTTAAAACACATATGCAATTGTCATGTGAATGAATTCCAATGGTCAAGAAAAATTTCTAATATGTAGGGCAAATTAATTTGAAATTATGTACGTATGTTGCAGTTATCCGCTAATAGGAATATTGAGATAAGAACGGGGTTACCCAGTATTTGTAATATAAATATGGAAAAGAATTCGGGGAAGCACGTCCCTTTGTAGTACATCTAGCTTTATCTTGTTTTTGACGTCTAAACTTAATAAACACTTATCTACCAGCTAGATAATAGGTAATCAAACATTTGACGTTATAAGGGACTGTTTAACCACGAGAATTAACTTGCCTTTGAACGACAATAAAAAATAAAGTCATATGAGAATATGGAAAAAGGCATAGAGTTCTGATAACATTAGATCGAACGTATTATATTCAACTGGTAAGATCCGGTTATTTTTTTACAATATCTTTACGCGTATTAAATGAAATTATGGCACATTTAGTAAACTACTATTACCAATAGTAAAAGAAATTTGTTCCACATATTGAAATGTTTGTTTTGAACTTGAATTCATTCATCTTGATTATTTTACCATACGTTAGTTTCTATGAATTTTTTGTTTAAATTTTCAATTTATTGTTTTTGTTCTTAACATTATTAATATTTTAAAAAATGTTTATGTATATATATTTACCACATAACTTATTATCATTCATATAGAGTACATAAAACTCTAAAAAAAAAATATTTTAAACAACATAAAGAAACACTAACGTTTCGTTAAAGTAAAAATTAATTCTTTTTTTTTATAAATTTTCATTTCTTTTAACATAATCCACGGCCAATTGCTTAACTCGTTGAACATTAGCATCGTTGCCAAAACGTTCTTCAAATTCCAAATATTTTTTGAAAATTGTGCGCATTTTGCGCAATGGTATCTTTTGGACTACAGCACGTTCCAAAATATTTCTAGAAAAAAAAAAGAGAGAAGGAAAACTTATATTAGGATTACACAAAATTTATACTCTCTGTCCTAGAGTAAAAGCTTTATTTATTTCATTTAAAGCACAATAAGGTTTAGTAAGAAAAATTCCATTCATTTTGCTTTCAGGTTGAATAAGCACCGTTTCATTTGATACTTGCAGACTTTTTGAGTCTAAGCCTATTATACCGCTTTCATAGAAATCTGTGTCTCTAGAAAGAACTTGAATGAATCGATTTGCTAACATTTTATAAAAGCAAACAGGTGATACAGGGAGATATTTGCCAAGTAGGCCCTGAATGATGAATACATAATAGTATCAACCTACAGCTTTGTGGGTTATTAGAACCCATCAGTCGGGATTATTGGCCTAGTTTCTCTGCGTGTGTTAATTTTATACAAGCGGGACCTTCAGTTTAAAGTCGACTCTGAACGACAGATTTTATGAGAAACTTTTCATGGCAATTTTATTTATTCTCAGAGTTTTTGCCAGAAATCTGCGGAGAGGAAATCGTCGAAAAAATACTTTTTGTATTTTGTTTTGATATCTGGCCTGGGACTCGAACCCCGGCTTTTACGTCTAATAAGCCAACATACTACCTACTAGAGCACAGCGACTTCAATATTTATTTTATATTAAACAAGACATTACTAAAGCCTTCAACATAGAATATAATGGATTTCTCTTACTATACCTTAAATTTTTTTTTTTCAGAATGAAATACAAATCATTGAATTTTTCTATTCTAGTGCTTTTAAATCTTACCTTGCTGAATCAATTAAGTCCTCTTTCACCAACATGTCCACATACTGGCACCAAACGTCCACGCGCTTGGGATACGATGTCACCACCTGATCCAGTAATGTTTGTGCCATTTCATTATTACCGTGTTTATGATTTAAATTTGCAAACGTTACTATTGTATTGACATCTAAAGGAAATGAAATGTTAGCAAAATGATTCTCATTCTTAAATGAATGACGTATTACTTACGATCTCTATCGGGTAGACAAGCTAGAGCTTTGTGCAACAATTGTTGAGCTCTTTCAGTCATACCAATGGTGAAGAAAGCATTGGCTGAAACACGCCAAACTTCCGGTTCCGTTTTGAATTTTTTCGTTATATTACCAATAATTTCTATAAGTTCGGCAGATTTTTGGGCATCGGTAATAATTTCTACCATACGTAGGTAAATTTTCAATGGTTCATTATACATTAGGGCCTCTTTAAGTGCATCATTAAAGGACTCTTTATTGCCGTAGCGTAACTCTAAATTAAGTAAAGCCACCCAGATATTTATTTGCTCATCTGAATTTCTAAAGTTTATGGTTTTCAAGGCTCTACGGGCTACTGCTCTGGCTTTATCGATTTCTGTCGATTGTAGATGAAATACCATATAATTTATCCAATGTTTACTATTGTTGGGATCCGATAAAACTAAACGATCGTATTGATCCACTGAATCCGGCAGCTGATTGGGATCGGCATATTTTTCTTCAATTGCCCTAAGACGTGCTTCCTCTTCACGTTGTTGTTTAAACTTTTCCGCTGTGGTTAATTTCTTTTTGGCATTGGTTTTCTCATCTTTTGTTTCATCGTTGTCTTCATCTTCATCGGAGGATTCTACAGTTTTGGAGATGTTTGTTAAATCCAAATTCCAAAATTCATTAACACCGGTCAATGATTTTATTGGTGGTTTTTGAGGTTTTTTATCTGTAGCCTTTTCCACAGAAGTAAGTTCAACAACTTTTGCTGCTGCTTTCTTATCAGGTGCTTTATCTTCATAGAACATTATAAAATCCTGTTCATTCTCATCATCATTGCCAGAGCTTTCATTATTATCATTATTGTCCTCTTCCTTCGGCTGTATGGTTTTAGTTTTCTTAGTTACTTTACCAGTTTCCGATAAGGTACGTTTTCGTTCTTTAGGTTTAGGAGTGTTAGGCGATTTTTCCAAATTTACAGGGATTTTATTTTCTGGCTTCTCCAATTTTTCTTCTTTTTATCTTTGATTTTTCCAATTTTTGCTTTTTTATTTCGTCCACTATTTCGATTTTTTCATCTTTAGCGATTTTTCGCTTTCTATTTATTTCCTGATACAATTTGCGTATATCATCTAACACTGCTATACACTGTGATCCATGTATGAATGCTAACTTACAAAATTCTCCCTCTTCCACGGCTTTACTGGCGGTATGCTCGAAATCATTGAAGTGGAATTGTGTTAGGGCAGAAGATTAAAGGATTTTTACCTTTTTTTAAGGAACAAGCAAAAATTGTGTCATTTTTAAAAAGTACTTTGGCAGCTAAACCAGTTTTTCCAATGAGATTTTGTGAAATCTCCTTGTCCGTTGTTATATGCTCTAAATCACCAGTTTTATTACTCAGGAATACAAGCTTATTACTGTAATCAACCCATAAGACAACACATTGTTGTTGGGTGCCCTGTTTTGGCGGTTTCGTTTTACCAAGTAGAGATGCTTTAACTACACCGATTACTTCCGTATTGTCCAGAACATATTCAAAATCATTTGTGGCTTCATGGACACATTGAAATTTAGCAGTCACTTTATCTCCAGGAGAATAACGAGCTATAGCATGGCCTTGTTTCTTAAGTGAATTTTTGATATCAGAAATTTCCGTTAAATAGCTTAAAAGAATAATAAAAAAGAGAATAATTTTAAAGAAAAAAAAAATAATTAAGACAATAGAACAATTTGTAGCACTTAAAATTAAAAGGGAATGACAAAAATTATGTTGTTTTATTTGTATGCTGTTGGCCGCGATCATATTTTGAAACAATTTGAAGGAGCAGAAACGACTTACAAATCAAATAATTTTAGACGTTGGTTCTAATATAACAGTTTGGACTGCATTGGGAAATAATAAATAAAATTTTACAATATTCCTTAAAAATATTTCTAACAGAGTTCTAATAGAGTATTTCGGTGGGCAATTATGAGGATTATTTTTAAAGCATGGGCAGGTTATTTATTTGTTATACAGCAAGAATAAAAGGAAAATCGGTACGCAAAGCAGCATTTGTATGAAACAACAAAATGTACAATTAAAAAATCAAAAAAAAAAAAACAAAAGCAAGCATAACAACAGTTTAACTGATTTAACAATACAAATATGTTAGACGGAAAAAAAAGTTCCATTTAGAAAACTTTATTTGATAATTGATATTGTACACATAGTTCTCGAGGGATAAATTTAAAATTTATAAGAGAGAGAAGTCCCAAAAAATTCTTATTAAATATTATTTTTCAAAAGAATTAACATTTTTTTGTTTTTCTTTACATTCCACTAAAGTTTTTACAATAATACTTAAACATTTTGATTTTTCTTTCAATATAATTTTTTATTATTATTTTTTTTTTTTGGACCCATTCTAAGAATGTTATATTGGCCATATAATACGTTTAACAAGTTTACAACAATGGTAATATATTTCAGTTTATTTTTAAACAAATTATTTATAAAAACAATATTTTTTTTTTTACTTTTTTATTTTTTTCTCTTAAAAATGTTATTTTCGATGGTATACGAGAGAAGAAAATATGTAGTTGGTTGGTTGTAAAATATTTTCTTTTTCTTTTTTTTCATTTTTTCACAATTTTGGTTTTCATATTATTTAGGTGGTAATAATAATAGTAAAATATAAAAAGCAAACATTTAATTAAAAGGTGATGTGTTTGTATGTATGTTTAAGTGGTGTTTGATAACATTCATACTTTAATAAAAAGACTAATAATATACAATTTATATTTATATAAAAAATTAACATGCGTTATGATAAAATTTTATTGCAAAAAGAAAAAAACAAAAAAAAAAATGAAAACGAGTTTAACAACAACAACAAAAAAAATAAATACTTTTTAATGAATTTTTCAAAAGTAAAAAAATATAATAAAAATAAAGAAAAAGAAACGATATGAAATAAATCCTGAATATTTTATTAATTGTTTTCTTTTAATGTATATTGAGTTGTATTTCACACAGTGAAAAAAATTAAATTATTTGATATGACATCTTCACAGATAATACAAGTACTTGGTATCATTATAACAGTCATTTTGATAATCTTTCTTCATGTTTTTTTTTTTTGTTATTTATTTCTATATATATATATATATATATATATGTACACGTATAATTACTAATTATATACTTAAGTATAGAAAGCAAAATGTTGGTTGGTTTTATAAAATTAAAATCAAATTATTGTTAATACTAAATTTTAAAATAAAAATAAAAAGGTCTTTGCATTGGAATTAAAAAGTATTAAGATAATTTTTTACTTTTCATAATTAATGCTTTTTTTGTTTTTGTTGTTTTTAATTTTTTTCTATTAATAATAAAAGTAAATTTATGAAAAAAATCAAATTGAATACTAATAATTGAAAATACACATACATACTCATGTATTTAGTTTTTGACAACTGTTTCTTTTTTTTTTTTTGTTTAATTTGAAACGGAAATTTCTCATTATCGTAGGAAAATAATACAGACAAAAAAAAAATTATATTAATAACATAAAAAAAAAAACAACAAAAGAACATTCATTGACTATGAATTTATATGGCTTAAAAAGTAAAGATACGAATACTACTATAAGCGATAAAATTGATTTTCGTTAATAAATTTTTATGATTTTTTGTTTCTTTTGTATTGTTTTTTCTTTTGAGACTTCGTGTATTATAATTACAATTTCAGGAAAATGAAAAATAATAAAACAATAAATAAAAACTATTCGTACAGCTTACATCTACAATGTAAATTTTAGTTAGTATTTTAGTTGTAAACAATTACTGGAATAGTGTGCAATACACGTTGATTTTTCAAATAATGATAATAACAACAACTTAAAGGTTATTTATACTATTTAACAAAAAAAAAAATAAAACGTTTATTAAAACTTAAAAACAAATATATAACATCTTTTGAGACTGATTTCTCTTTTTTTTTTTGTTTTTCTTCTCCTTCTTATTCTTATACTTCATCTCATTATTATTATCTATTTTCATTTCTTAACAGAACACAACTTTTAAAATTTATACACTTTATAAGATTTTAAAAGATTACACAAAAAAAAAACAAACAAATATCAAAAATATTCTAAAAATATAATAAAACTTAACAAGGGTGTGTAAAACAAAATTGTTTAGAAAATGAATTTAGAAAAGCACATTTAATTTAGCTAAGATTAGTTCATAAGTATGTAAGTATATATAAACAATACAAGAAGATAACATATTCTATGTAAAACTCAGGTAATAAAAAAAAGTCAATTGTTTAAAGTCATTGTAAAATGACATGAATACTAAAGATTTTCATTATAATTTTCCCCGATAAATATCGTTTGGAAAAGTATAACTACTAAAAAAATATTTAAAGATTTAAATTAAAAAAAAAAAATGAAATATATGAACAACACATATATTTTTAGAAGAATAGCAGAGATCTTATAATATATGTATGCATGTATACAAGCATTGTATATAAAGGATTAAGTAAAAATAATGCCAAAATTAAGCGATTTAAAAAATGTCTTTTTAATAGTGCACAAAAGTATAAAAAAAAAGAAATAATACAACAAAGTACAATTTTAGCGCTAAACTTTTTATTAGCATTAGTAGTAGTAGTAGTATTAGCGGTAGTAGCAGCAAATATTTTATATCGCCAATTGCAGATGCAAAATTTATTATCAGATTCTACAGGTGCCCGATTCTTTAACAAGAATCTAAGAACATTAACCGCCTTTTGGTGTTTTAAGCTGGACTGGCAGATTAACTAATTAATAGCAGGCTATTATAAAATTTAAAAATAAATTGTTTCTTTCTGCCAAACAGCTCTGGTATGAAAATATTAGATTTGATTCGCATCAAGAACACTTAAGAAATATGGCATAGAATTACATATATGGCTCTTGCATTTCACATTTTCTACACAACTAAAATTAAATCTTATCGCAAAAAAAGAATTTAAAGAAAAATGTAATGAACAAAACTTTAAATATTGAAATCCAATAATCTAACTAAATTCCACTAGCCTTTCAATAGCCTGCACTCGATCACTGGGATATGACACTTAAGTTGATAGTACAAAAGTGTTCATGTACAATATTTTTTGTGTGTTTTTTTTTTCAAATATTAGTTTACTTAACAATGATATACGGGGGTAGGTATTTGAGCTATGCAAATAATGGCATCTGTTCTCTCATCTCTGCTACATTCTACATTCCTGTCACACTAACACTTGACTAATTTGAGCAATATACCACGAACTACATCTCTTTGTATACATAATAATATTTACATATCTGTATATCTGTATGTATGTATATATGCATGTATGTATGTGTGTATATATTCTATAAATTAAAACTTATTATTTTGCTTCATATAATTATATTGTTATCACGACATATCAATGTCTAAGAAATCGGGAGATAGCAGCATTGAGTCGGAGGGATTAGATGAGACAAGGGACAATGTATCGCCCATTATTGCACTGGCGAGATCTACAGAATGATGGTGATGATGATGATGATGTTGGTGATTATCAATTTCATCATGATCGTCATGCAATGATGCATGATGATGTAAATCGTGGTGATGTGGATCTAACGCGTCTAAACTGTGTGCTTCTAGTGGATGCTGATGGGATGATGATAGCAGTGGATCTCGTCCATGCTGTAATGATGTAGGTGATTCGGCTAAACTACCATTATTATTATTATGATTATTATTGTGATGATGATGGTGATGATGATGATGATGGCAATCAGCAATATTATCAGAACCACAAGCTACCATTAGATCAAAATTTGTTGAGGTATTGCTGGGACTTTGTTGACATTGCTGTAGCATATTATTTGATCCGTGTTGATATTTTTGATGGTGACAATTCGAACAGCTGCTTGAGAGGCAGGTAAGACTGCCAGGACCGCCACAACATGAATTTAGCGGTGTGTTGTGATGATTTGTAGGAGTGGGCGTTGTAGAGGTAGTATTTGAATTTGTGTGACGAGCTGGTGAAGATATTGATGGACTACTTGCGTATATATCATCTAAAGATAACTGATGACTACTACAACAGCTGCCATTATGGGTATGTTCATTACAGTCATTACCACCATTCCTCGATGAATAACTATGAACACTACATTGCATTTGGAGATTAGGTGAATGAGGGGCAGATTGCATCAGCTGGTTCGTGGGTATAGACAACATCGGATCAATACCACCGCTACCATTAGCAGTACTACACTGTACCAAATGATGTTTAGTCTCTTCCATTAGGTCTTCCATAGGATTTAGATTGATGCCAAGATTGTTATCCAGCGTATTAATCGATGTATTGCTGGATTGCTGCTCTTGTTGGCCATCGTTGATTTGCGGAGTAGAATGATGGTTGTTCATGTTTGAGGGACTAGAATTCTTTAAGTAGGATGTTGTTGGTGTAGGAGCTGATACAGATGTATGATTGAAGTCTGCCAAAGTTATGCCATGCGATTTGGCTTGCATTTCCAATTCTTTAATGCGATTCAAAAGGCGTCTATTTTGCACTTCTATTTGTCGTTGACGTTGTTCATTTTGTTTTAAGCGGGCCACCTCATGCTTTAGACATTTTATATAGTCAACAGAGCTCTTAAGTATAGTGCCCTTATTTGGCCTTATATCACGGACAACCTCATAGTAGGGATCATTAGTTTTGGGCAACAAAGTACCCAATTCCTTAATGCGATCGTTAATATTAAAACGTCGTCGTCGTTCAATCATATTATGATTATCTTTCTTTTGGCGGTCTTTTGCCAAAGCATTGGCTTCTGCATCGGTCAAAGATTGCGGTTCTTGTTTAATATTCAAGTCGCTTGAGAAGGAATCGTCGAATTTAAGCGTATCATTTAGATTATTGTTGTGTAGAATATCCTCAAAGTCTAGATCGGCATCACTTTCAAATGACGGTGGCAGCTCTGAATTACTAGTTGCAACAGAACTTAAACTAGGGGTTGCTGACGGTATAGGACTGGCCATGCCACTGGGTCCGGATGAGTTCATAAAATTTGTATTGCGCATCATTTTAACCAGATTGCCAGGATTTGAACGACTACTCAATGAAGCGTTGTTAGTATTTTTATTGTTACCTATGTTACTGGAAGAATTATTGCTGAAGGATTTTAAGGAAGATGGTTGATTATTGCCAGTGTCAGTGTTGTTAAACTGCGTATAGTACGAGTTGGCACCGTTGCTGTTGTTATTACCCATGCTATAGGGTGATAAGGGCATATTATCATCAAGTATTGTGGCACTATTTGGAGATGCAGCTGGAGTCATGCGCATTTGTCGAGGTGAACTATTCACCGATGAGCAGTTGTCATTCAAAATGCTATTATTGGCATTCATGCCTAGTGTATAACTACTGCTCGAACGTTCGTTACTTTGGTGTTGGTGCTGTTGTTGTTGATTAGGGTTCGAACTGGCTACGGTTACCCTTAGATTTGCCATAGAATTGGTTGCTCTACCACTCCAATCTGTTTGATTTTTAAATGATTCACTCAGATACTGACGCACTTGATTCTTTTGCTTTTGTATGACGTGATAACGTGTGGGATTTTCTAATATTGTTCGCACTTGCAAAACCTGTTGGGGTAATTCCAAAGGTACCTGCAAAGGCACCTTAACCGTAACGGGACTGGACTGAGCTTGCGGTATCATTAAAGTGTCCATATTCTTCGAACCATAACTATCCGAACTCGAATTACGATTTTGGTTAGCACTGATATTGTTGGCATTCGACTGAATTTGTATTTGGGGACTGTTGGATACATTGTTATTGCTATTAATCTGCTGTTGCTGTTGTTGTTGTTGATCGTAAATTATTTGTTTTTGTTGTTGTTGCTGTTGTTGTTGTTGTTGATGATTATTATACACGTTTTGTAATTGATGATGCTGGTGTTGGTGTTGGTGCTGAAAAGCAGCGTTCGCTTCATGTTCTCTCTTTTCGGCCTCTCTTCGTTCTAACTCTTGCTGTTGTTGCTCTCTCTGCAATTGTAATTTCAATTGCGTCCTAGAAGTGGGTGTAACGGTTTTAAACGTCGGTATATTGTCGGGTCTAATTGTGCGTGTTGCCGATTTCAGTTCATAAAATTCGACGTCATTTGAATTTGGACCAGAAACTTTAACCGAAGGCAATACGTCTTCGAGTTTATCCTCATCCATCGGACATTGATAGTCGATTTCGAAATCGAAATCTAAATCTATACCCGATTCAGCCATTACGTTTTGTTTTTCGGCGACTATTTTCTTATTATAAATTCTTTTTATTATTGTTTATTTCATTTATTATTGTTTTAATCGCAATTTGTAAATTTTCACTGCTTCTTCTTTCACTGTTATTTAATTCTTCTTTGCTCGTTCGTTATCGTTTGCTATTTTCCGTTTTAATTATTTTAGTTTAAAATCAATCATCATTTCTTAATACTTTTTTTTTTACATTAATTACTTGCTGGGTTTTGTTCTTTCCACGTAATCCATCATAAAATTTATCATCATCGTCGCGTTTATAGAATTTATTTTGTGTTTTTATTTATTTTGCTTTATTTTGTTAATTCTATTTTATTAATACTTATACGCAGTTTATCTTAAAGTTTCACTTGTTATGTTGTTATAATTATATTAATTTGAAATGTATTTTCTTTTTTTTTTTTCGTTATTGTTGCTAACCAGCAGCAAGCAGCGTTTTATATTATATTACAATAATAATGGTCGAACGTCTTTTCGACGATATTAATGGCTGTACTCCGTTTACCAACTTATTTTTTTTTTTTGTTTTTCTATAATAAATTTTTTTTATTTTTTTCTCATATTTTTCTTTCTTCATATAATAAAAAAAAAGTTTATAAATTAGCACATACGCATATGTTTACCACCGTACAACTAACCACACCACCAACCGCCATCTATCTATCTACTGCACGATCCCCATATTATAGTGCCTCCTCAGTCGATCAGTCAGTCAGCCGTACGTAAGTATGTACTACAAAAGCAAGCAACAACAAAAAACAACAGCAACAATAATAAAGATAAAAAGCGATTGACAAAAATCTTTCATATAGAAATTTTATTAAAAAAAATATTTTTTTTTTGCTGGTTTTTTCTATAAATTTCGGCGTATAAAATAATGATTTTAAACTGATCGATCGGTATAATGAATTTTATGAGTTTCTCTTAGCTGCAGCAGTTGGAGTTGTAAATCGTTTTTATTTTTGCATTATTATTTTGCTTATTTATTTTTGTTTTTTTATTCTTTTTTAATATATTAATTGATTTTAATAAAATTATGAATATAACGGCACAATTATTCGTTAAAAAGGAAATTTATCGTTAACACAATTTCACAACGATTTTCAGCAGTTCACTTATTTAGTATTAATTGTTAACAAGAAAGAAACGATAATTAAATAAATTTATTTTTAATTGTTTGATTAAAAATAGAAGAATAATAAAAAGGTAAACGAAAGAATATTATATAACCACTACTGGCTACTACACAGTACGATCAATTGTGACAGAACTAAAAAACTGAATCCATATGGCCGCTCTATGCACACACACGGTTTGAAAGTTAGTAGTGTTGCCAGAAGTGACTGAGAGAGAGTGAGAGAAAATGAGCAACAACACCCGTTAATGCAGCCCCCCAATTTCTAAAAAAATATAAAAAAAACAATACAATAAAGAAAATCCCCAAAATTCTTAAACAAATTGTAAAAATATCCATTTTCGAGAGATTTTGTTCTATACAAATGAGAATAAACTTTTTGTTAACGATAACTAAAGTACGAACGTTCTTAATTGGTATTTCTATCGTTTTTTTTTTTAATTCTTTTGCAATTTCATCGTCTAATTCCCCGAGTCTAGACGAACAATTTGATATTTGTTTTATTTGTAAAGAAAAAGAAAAGAAAAAATGTTAATATTTTTGAGGGTAAATTCGATTAATTATACACACTCTGTAATTAACATGTTTTGTTAAGTATGTATATAGAAATGTTAATTTTCGATCTACGTCAACCAGCAGCGTAAAGTAAACCAGTTTAATAAAGCTGGATAAAATATTTTATATAATTATTGTATTGTTTCTCTGTTTTAGAGTGCTAAATAACCTACTCAGTCTTTTCACCATAAAACAAAACAGTACCAATAAATTTTAATTGAATAATTTTCCAAATAAAAAAATAATGATTATAATAATAATTACAATTTGAGACTTTTAATGAGTTGGAATAAGTAATTAACCAAATAAAAATTTCTTTTGTATAATTCTAGATGCAATATTAAAAAAAAAACAAGAAAAAAATTCATTCGTAGAAATTTCCAATATGAATTAGTGAATAAATGATAAGTTTCGTGATACATTTGTTAAAATCATGATCTTATCAATAATAACTAAGTTATCCAACAACATATGCTGCGAAATCCAAGCCAAAATTATTGAAAAGGAAACTAATCATAAATTCGAAAATCTCATCTCGAAAATTTCATAAAGAACTCATACTCAAATCATTTTATTGAATATTCTTTTTCATTGAAGAAGGCTTGATATTAATATTTATAAATTTTTTTGTCATTACCGTTGATACGACTCTGTACAAGTGCACTTTACTTTTCAGCTGAAAAGTTTTCCAAAATTTAAAATGAAGAGCAGAAACGAAAAACATCGCTTTAGAATCAAGAACCAATTCAGATGCGAATTTAAAACCTTTTACATACAATAGTCATATCATTTTACAACAACAAAGATTATTTAGAATTTATTTTTCTTCTTAATACTCAAACATTCAATTTCATTTTACTTTATAAATTTAAGGCATACAAGCTAAATAATTAAAACGGGGTTTTTTTCGAATTCGAAGTACTAGCAGAACAGTAAGTAAACTTAATTTTAAGTGGTTATATTTTTTACAATGAATGTTGGCCACTTACACTACCATAATGCACTCATCAATTGATGGTAAGATAACGAAACAGTTTTAATTTTAATTTTACAAAAGTCTACGCAATTTAAGTTAAATACATATTTATTTTATTATAAAGTATGCCGAAACTTATATCTATAAATAAATTAAAAAGCTTTTAAGCAATTAAAGTTGGTAAAAAAAACTGCTAAAAGATTTGAAATATTTAAAGTTCCTTATTTCCTATCTAAAAACTAAAACCTATCTAAAGACACCGATATATTAAAAAGTATTCAGGGTTTCTACACACACACATATAAACACGAACATTATAAATAAATTATTACTCGAAATTTCTATTTTAAAATCGTGTACATTTATAAACAAATGTTGACTCAACTATTAAATTAAGTTAGAAACTAAATAATTAACAGAGAATATTTTATTAATTGAATTAAGTTTCAAAATTAACAATTCTAAATAAACAAACCTCTTTATATATAAAGGTAAAATAATAATAATAATAATAATAATAAATAGAAACTTAAGTTTTATATGTAAATATACTCTCAGCTGTTTACTTGAAACTCAAATCGAATCTTGTATTTTCAATCAAAAACACATACAGCTGGAGTATAATAAGCATATTCACGGCTTAAAAAATAATCGTGCTCAATTTAAATGTGTTGCCAGTTAATGAAACCTTTATTTTTTATTACTTTTTAGATTTCTTTTATTGTAAACAAGTTTAATGTATCGCACACATAAAAATAAAGTATAAAATTGAAAAAGATAATGACACTGCTAATTTTCAAAATTGCAATCAAATACACAATATTATACATGATATATGTATCGTATCTGGCTGTGTGAGAGTATGTTGTATCTGATCGTTTTTGGTGTAATTCGATAAATATGTACTACATGAGTAGAAAAGCACAAGGGAAAAAAAAAATTAAAGCGAAAATAATGTTACCACCTGCCCATATTTAAAACACTTGTGAATAGTGTGTAAACTCAAATGGTTTTCACTGGAAATAATTGCTTACGAAACAAAAGCCCCATCTTTCCCCTTATCTGGCAACTTGGCTCAGATGAATCATAAAGAGAATGAGATAGTAAATACACTTGATCGTGCTGAAAGTGCTTCTCTCGCTTCAGTCTCTTGATATACAAATGCAAAATGTAAACAAAAACCATTTGGATCTCGAAAAGAGCGAAAGACAAATATTTGAATAGCAATATACAGGTGCGTACACAAAAATAGTTCTGTTCAAAATTCAAGTCACATAATAATTGGCCTCTATTAAACAGAGACCTTTTATTGACTTTCCCAACAGAGAAAAGTAAATAAATAATAAATTATATTACAATAACGTGTTATAATTATCATGAACCATTAATACTGAAACGTGTTTAATTCTTAGGATAGATGGAATTGTATGAATGACAAAATTTTCTACGCTGAAATCTCGATAATTCATAATTTAAACGAATTAATTTTGAAATTAATACAATGTTTCTTACAAAATATTTTTGACTACAATATATGTTTTTTATAAAAGAAAAAATATAAAAATTTTCTTTAATTTAACTTAGAATTTTTGCAAAAGACTGCTTGTAGAGTATAGTCCTATTTTCTTCTCTAAATGGCCTCAAAACACATTTTATCGTAAAATATTCTCTTCCTCAAACAATATATTTTCAAGGAAGGTGTTGTATAATGACACATAGAATAATTGGTCTTTACAACCCCTTCAGTCAGGATTACGACCTAGCTTTTCACACCAATTATGTTGTGTGCGTTAATTTTATACATAAGTGGCGGGATCTACAGTTTAAAATCGACTCCGAATGCCAGTTTTTGAGAAAATTTTCATGGCAATTTTATTTACTCTGAGAGTTTTTGCCAGAAATCTGTTGAGAGGAAGTAGCCGAAGAAATAATTTGATATTTTCGTTTTGATGTCGGACCTAGGATTTGAACTCGGGCCTTCAGTCTAATAAGCCAACACACACGGCGACGGTCAAAATGAAACTGATTTAAAAGAAGTATAGCCACTCCTGCGCTAACAAAACTTCCTCCAGCTATGAAAAATAATTTTATGACATACATTGTTGGTTTAATTTACTGTGTTTTACTGCAATAAGCGCAATTTTGAAAAATTCAGCTGTATCGGGTGAAAATATTTGAACTATGCAAAGTTGAATATCAAAAAAGATCAGTAAAAAATTATTTCCTTTTTAAAAGATGGTAAACACGTACAACGAACTTTTAAAATAACAACAAAAACTCAATACGAACGAGAAATATAAGTTCCAATCTGGGTCAAATTAAGATATTTAAGCAGCGATCGTTTTTCTAATTGTTGTACAAATTTATCCAAAACTTTCAATCGTTCAGCAGCTACATTATAACCCTTCAATCAGGATTATTGACCTAGTTCTCACTACTTACATATGTTGTGTGTATTAATTTTTATACATAAGTGGCGGGACCTACCGTTTAAAGTCGATTCCGAACGACAGATTTTTGAGAAACTTTTTATGGCAATTTTATTTACTCTCACAGTTTTTGCCAGAAATCTGCAGAGAGCAAATCGCCGGAAAAATACTTTTTGTATTTTATTTAGATGTCTGGCCAGGGACTCGAACCCTGTCTTTATGTCTAATTAGCCAGCACACTACCTACAAGACCACGGCGACTTTACATACTTTAAATAATTCATAATAATGTAAGCATAAAATAAATTGTAAATTAAAAATATAAAGTTAAACTCACCTTTCAATGTAGGCAGCAGTTGTTGATAGTTGACTATCCCAAACATCGTTTAATTTCGCCGAAACAGTAATAGTCTTGGTAGTGACTTCTTTGCCCAAAACTCTCACATAGACAACTTGATCAGGAGATAATTCAATTTTGTCAGCGTTGGAGACATTCATCAGCATCATTTTTATATGAACTTTAACTGTTTTCTTATAATCTTTTATTGGTACAGCAAGCTCAACGATATCTTCGGTAACAGACTTTACATAACCCTTTAAAATGTCACCAATCTTCAGAGATTTCCAATCACAAGTTAAATTTTCTGTAAAGTATTTGACATCACGTAAACTGAAAATACTACCAGAAATACTGGCAACTGTTAGTTCTTCACCCACAGGGTATTGATGAAGTCTAGCTCTTAATAAATCCACAAAATCAGACAACATTCTAATAGGTATAAGGCCCTTATACTCAATGTCTTCTTCGCCCTCATTAGCGGCATAGCTAATTTTTATCTCCAAACCCGAATCTAGAATATGTACTACAGAAGCTGGACATAATTCACCCAATTTAAAAGCACTTTCCACCATGCCCAGTATAAGTTGGTCATCCTTTTTATTTGAAACGCGAAATTCCACTGTTTGACCTTCTTCTAAATTTTGCAACTGACCGGGCAAAGCATTTTGCTTAAAGAAAACACCTTTAACATCTCCGAAAAATTTCACCAAAGCAAAATTTCTATTACGATTTACCACGGTACCCAGATAGTTGCCATTGATTTTAGCCTCTTCAAAGCTAACTAGTGGTTTACAGGTTTTAGACATGTATTCTAAGCGATTAGTTAAATACACGATTTTACGATCATAATTCACATGAACGACACGACATTTAAGTTTGGTCTTTGGTTCCAAGTTTCTAGCAGATGGTGCCAAAAACATTTTCTCTATATGGGCTATTAATGAAGAACATTTAAGATCAAATGTTTGTTAACGTTTCGAATGTTTACAACTTACCAGTGGTTTTTCCCAGTTGAAGTGAGTAACCGCCAATTTTATGATTAATTTCACTAACAACAGCTGTAACAAAGTCACCTGGTTTTACATCATCCAAGCTGAAATATTTCTCATGGACTGCTTTGTAATCATCGGTACAAATGTACAACGAATCCATAACATCATAATCAGAAATTCGAACTGTATGCTTTGATTTTTGAGAATATTTTGCCAATAACTCATCTTGATCATAATTGCCCTTGTAATTAGCTTTTATGGTCTTAAAAGATATGATGCCTTTGAATTTATTGTTTAAAATTAATATTACACCTCCCGTTCCCAAACGATGTACTTTTGCGTTTTCAACAATATCACCACGTTTCAGTGCAAGTTTTTTTGTATCATCTTCTTCGTCTTCAGCTTTTGTAGCGCTTTCATTACGTAGGTTCAAAGTTAAATACACAAATTTAGTCAAGGGCATAACATACAAGATTCTTGCTTCACAACTGGAATTTACTTCATAATCTTCTGGTAGAGCCAATGGATCAGCCAATTGATGCTCGTTGACATAAGCAGTGAATATCTCATTCATTATGGAACCTTGGAGTCCATTTTTTAAAACCTTATTCACTTGAAAATTCACAATGGTTGATGGCAATAAATAGTCCAAATTAGGTTCACTTTGATCTTTTATTTTTAAATTTTCTGCTTGAATTTCCCTACAGATGCAGGTGCTCACCGAAGTATCGGTAGTGATATTATCTACTTTAAGATAAACAAGCTCACCAACGGCATGGCCAGCTGTTGACTTTTCTAAGGGCACAAAACAACGTAATCCCTTAATGCCAGACTCTATGATGTAGCCATGCTCTTGGACTTCCTCGATAGCACCATTGAAGACAAAACCTTTTTTAATATTTTTGTGTACAAGATCAGCATGGACTTCGCTTGGCTTTAGAGTCATATCCACTTGAGTCTCACCGTTTGGTCCTTGTTTAACTTCCTTAATACGTCCATAAACAATTTGATTTTCACAATAAAGTTCTTGTAGAGGCTTGTAACCCTCTGATTGGGCGTTAGTTTTTAAGAATTCCTTCATGGATTTAGTGTATGCATCTGATATATCCAAGGCTGATATTCTAGCATTAATACGTCCCGGCAGGGATACACTCAAATACAATTGATCTACACTTTTGATTAGGCCCATGATAATCATACCATCTTGTATGGTATCATAATTGAGGAGTTCTGCAGATTGTGACTTAAGCTCCTCATCTGTATCCTCTAAATTAGGAGTTGTTTTAGTTTTAATTTTCTTTATTTTTCTTTGGACTGCGCCAAAAACCTAAAATTAAAATTTTATGAAGCGTACATTGATGAAATGTTTTTACGCAGCATTATATGGCAAATTTTTCGAACGTACCTGTTCTGTTGTCTTGGGACCTGCTGTTTCCTTTGGTCCAACTGTTCCTCCACGCGGAAAACTCTTCTCGACTATAACCATTGTGTTTTATTTTAATTAATTTGTTTCTTTTAAACCAAATTTTTTTTTTTTATTTAAAATGAAAATAAAAAAATCCAACAGCTCAACTACACGTGCAGAATTAATGAAATGTTTTGACTATTGTTGCCATGTTGATGTTGAAGTGAATGAGTGCTGCCAGAGTAAAGAACATTAAAAAAAAACTGAATAGTGTGACCAACTAATATTTTATTTGTAGTGTGAGATATTACACTGAATTTGAATATAAAAAAGTATTTTATTGATAAAAAAAACAATAATAACATAAAATAATAAGATAAAAAAATAATAATAACGCAAAAGATTCTTTGAGAAAGGAAATTACATCTAAAACACATCAGAAATTTATTTAAGCAGTATAATTAATGATCAAAAACCCTATTCTTTTGACGTTTTATGTTCTTCTTCATCTTTTTAAACAAAAAAGACAACAACAACAACAATAACGGTAAAGTACATGTGGTAAAAAGATTTTTGTAAACATTGTGGTTTCTTTTATTTATCTATTATTTTTAATAATTTTTTATTGTAAATTGTTAATTAAAAATAATAAAGAGATATAAATAATTTTTAATTTAGTAAAGGAAACTGAAAAATGCAGACAATACGTGAATTTACCCGAAAAACAAAAAGGGGCAACATTTTAAAAGTGAATAGTTTACTGATCGTATTAAAAATTGAAAATGTTTCAAAATAGTTTTTTTTTAATTTAGATTGTACGTGAGCACTACTTACGCATTGACTTGGGTTGCGGTTCTGATTTGTGTAGTGCCTGCCAACAGGAGGAAGCTGATGTTCAATTGCGTTCGGACCGTATGGTCCGTTCCACTCTTTTCAATTTTCCCCACTACCTGGTGTTGGACACTAATGTGGTTCTGCAGCAAATCGATGCTTTAGAAGAGGATGCCATTAGAAATATTATAGTTTTGTCTACTGTTCTAAATGAAGTAAAACACCGAAGCACTACTGTGTACAAGAGATTCCATGAAATTGTTCAGCACAAGCCACGTGGTTTCTTTGTGTTTGTCAACGAACATCACAAGTGGGTATAGAAGACTTAATCTTAATTAAAAAGTGTTATAAATTGTCGCTTTCTTCAGAGATACTTATGTAGAACGCGAGCCCGGAGAAACAGCTAATGATCGTAATGATCGTGCAATACGTTTTGCCACCAATTGGTATGACAGTCATATCTTGGAAGCCCAAGAGAGGAGGTCGGGCAAAAAGAATGTACACAAAGGAGAAAAGACTCGTGTTGTTTTGATATCTGACGATGCAGCGAATAGAGAGAAGGCCGAAAAAGAGGGCATTTTAGTAACAACAGCTGAGGATTATATCAAATCATTGGTAGACTATCCACTTTTAGTAGATAAATTGGCCCGTAAAAATTTCGAAAATGAAAAGGAGTCATTGCCTTTGTTTCCCGTTCACTTGAGTTCAGGCGAGATACTTGAAGGCATACGGAATCAAAAACTGTTACAAGGTTCTTTCCAGGCCTCAAGAGAAAACTTTCTTGAGGGTTCGGTTAACGTTGAGGGGTATGAGAACCCGGTAATGTGAAATAAATCAAAAATAACTCCCTTAAAAATCATATTTAATAATGAATTAATTTTAGATTTTAATTCAAGGCCGAGAATCTTTAAATCGGGCTGTTGATGGCGACTTAGTAGCTATTGAATTGTTACCAGAATCTCAATGGTCAGCGCCAAGTGAAATTGTTCTTGAGGAATCGGAAGAAGTTGATGCAGGTGCTGAACCGGGCTCTACAGCTGAAGAAATTTTGGCTGTGGCTGCCTCAGAAGCTTCTAAATCTGCAGAAAAGACACCCACTGCTAAAGTTGTTGGCATAATTAGACGTAAACGGCGCCAGTATTGCGGTATATTACAGCCCAGTAACATGATTAATTCCACCAGGCATATATTTGTGCCTGCTGATAGAAAAGTTCCACGTATACGCATAGAAACTAGGCAAGCGGAAAAGTTACAAAATCAAAGAATAATAGTAGCCATCGATACCTGGCCAAGATCTTCACGCTATCCTAATGGCCATTTTGTGCGATCGTTGGGTCCCTTAGGAGATGTGGAGACAGAAAATGAAGTTATTCTCTTGGAACACGATGTACCGCACAGTAAATTTTCCGAGGAGGTATTAAGTTTCCTGCCGCAAATGCCCTGGGAAATTACAAAAGAGGACTATGAGAAACGTGTAGATTTAAGAGATCTTTTCATCTGTTCCGTAGATCCGCCTGGCTGTACTGACATAGATGATGCTTTACATTGTCGTGATTTACCTAATGGTAATTTAGAAGTAGGCGTACATATAGCCGATGTCAGTCATTTCATACGTCCGGGCAATGCTTTAGATAAAGAAGCAGCTGCTCGTGGCACTACTGTTTATTTAGTTGGCAAACGTATTGATATGGTGCCAGAATTATTAAGTTCCAATTTATGTTCTTTAGTGGGTGGTCAAGAGAGATTTGCCTTTTCTTGTATTTGGGAATTGGATCATAAAGCAAATATTATTAACAAACGTTTTCACAAGAGTATTATCAAATCCAAATCGGCCATGACCTATGAAATGGCTCAGATTATCATAGATGATGTTAGCCAAAATAATGAAATTGCTAAATCGTTAAGAAATCTAAATCGCTTGGCGAAAATTTTAAAAAAGAGACGTATGGACAACGGGTAATATTTGAAATTATTTAAAACTCTTAGAATAATAATAATAATTTTCTTTAGAGCTTTGGTTCTGGCCTCTCCCGAAATACGTTTTCAAGTGGACAGTGAAACACATGAGCCTTTAGAGGTAGAAGCTAAACAGTTACGTGATACCAATTCTATGGTAGAAGAATTTATGTTGTTGGCTAATATCACAGTAGCAGAACATATTGCAGCTGAATTTCCGGAGTGTGCTATGTTGAGAAGACATCCAAAACCGCCGCCCAGCAATTTCGATCCACTGATAAAAGCTGCTCAAAATCAAGGTTTTGAAATTAACACAGAAACTGGTTTAGAATTCTCTAGGTCTTTAGATGAATGCGTTAAACCTGATAATCCCTATTTCAATACAATGATACGCATTTTGGCTACAAGATGTATGATGCAAGCCCTCTATTTCATAAGTGGTACTTTGCAAAAAGATCAATTTGTTCACTATGGCTTAGCCGCTGATATTTATACGCATTTTACCTCTCCCATTCGAAGGTTAAGAGATATTTCTAAAGGAGAAATTGTACGTGTTTTGTAAATTTTTTTGTTTTTCTTTAGATACTCTGATATAATTGTTCATCGCTTGCTAGCCGCTTCGATAGGGGCTGATAGTACATATGCTCAATTGTTGGATAAAAAGTCCAACGAAGAACTGTGCCATAATTTAAATTATCGCCATAAAATGGCACAATATGCAGGACGTGCTTCTGTAGCTCTGAATACCCATCTATTTTTCCGGGGAAAAGTACAACACGAAGAGGGGTATATTATTGTTAATAATAGATTGTTTTTTCTTTATATTCAATTTATTTGTCTATCTTCCAGTTATATATTATTTGTACGGAAGAATGCTTTACAAGTGCTTATACCGAAATTCGGTTTAGAAGGTACTGTTTATCTAAATTCCTTAAAAGACGATGCGAAAAAATTGCCTTCAAATGTAACTTTTACCTTCAACGAAGAGGTGTGTGAATATTTGTTATATAATAATGCATTTCAAACAGAATTATACATTTGAATTTGATTATTTATTTTAGGACTATACCCAACGTTGTGGCGATGTCATATTTCATGCATTTGATCCCGTTACTGTGCGCCTAAGTTTAGATTCATCAAACGTTCAGCACGAAAAACTGGTCTTCCAATTGGTTAAGCCTTACATTAAAGGTTTTAGTGTTGAAATCGAAGAAAGTATCGCAGAAACAAAAGAAAATAATGACGTTGAAATGTCACCAGCACCACCACAAAAGAAAAGCAAAAAATCAAAACAAAATAAAATTAAATAATATCGGCTGATGACCCTATACCTGTAGCAACAATCACCCATATATTACCTTAATTTGTTTCGAATGAAATACAGGACCACACCAATCCACATACAATGTTTTGCAAAGTTCTAAAACTATAGTTTTTCTACTGTATCGTCCGACTTGAATATATTAATTTGACACTTTGTACCGCCATATTTAAAGTCAATTTTCTCTTTAACACAAGAAAATTAGAAATAAACAGAGAAATAAAAAAGACTAAAGAAAACGAATGACCGAAACACAAACGTAAATGTTATTTTAATTAATTTTGTAAAGAATAAAAGAGATTTGCATATTCGTATTCGTTTTTAGAACATGTATTGTTTCATTTCGAATTATTTAATTCAATTCAAATTTAACCACCAGACATCATTGAGTTTTTTTGTGTCAACTGAAGCGGTGGTTATTTCAAAGTTTAAAGGATTAAAAAAAATTGTATAATTTTTTTGTTTTTGTTAACATTACAGGATACATAATAATTGAAACAATGAATAGAAATGCCAAATATAATAATGGTGATTGTAAGTTTTTTTATTTTTTTTAATAAATTTAAAGTGTAAAATCATATAAATGTGATTATATTGGTTTGTTTTTGAACTTCAAACTAGTTTTGAACATAAATTTTTTAAGCTATGCATTAGCATTTAAAAATGTTAAACGTTATAAAAATAAACGGTTGGTAAAAGTGTTATCATTATTAGAGTATTGAACCTGTGCTTATTTTCGTATGAACTATCATAAAATACAAATTTGGTTTAGTTTCGAAATTAATTTCAATTTCATCGACCTGTTTTAGAGAGTTATTGGTATACAACAGAATTTCGCGATTGATAAAATTATTTGATATTCTCAACAAAAGAAATTATGCATGGCTATTGACAACAATGTTAGTGAGTTCATATTTTACAAAAAAAAAAAGTAGAAAACGTTTCTCTTCAAAATTATTATATGCTACAGTAGTTCAATATTTGTATTTTTTTATGAGCAATTGAACTTCTTTCAACACTGGTCATTACATAAGTTTTGTACTTACATAATTGTTCATTACAACCTTTCAGTTAGGATTTCGACATAGCTTCTCATACCACTTATGTTGTGTGCGTTAATTTTATACATGAGTGGCGAGACCTACAGTTTAAAGTCTACTCCGAACGACAATTTTTTTGAAAAGCTCTTCATGGTAATTTTAATTTACGCACAGAATTTTTTGCCAGAAATCTGTTGAGATCCTGTCGCTGAAGAAATATTTTTTTTTTCTTATTTCATTTTGATGTCTAACCTGGGATACGAACCCGGGCTTTTTGTCTAATAAGCCAGGCGGCTACAAACTTTGTACTTGCTATACATAATTACCATCTGTAATACCTTTTATAGATCAATCTGTTGACGGAGTTATAAAAGACAACGAAAACTTTATTAATTTCCGAATTTAAGTTTCAGACGGATTGCCTGATGATGTGCATGATCCCATTTATTTGGACTGCTATCGGAGATCTATAAATCAGCCAACGGATTTTTGGGACAAGCAAGGGCATTTAGTCGATTGGATGAGACCTTGGGATCGGGTGTTAGACAATTCAAATCCCCCCTTTACAAAGTGGTATGTCGGCGGTTACCTAAACGCTTGCTACAATGCCGTTGATCGTCATGTCCAACAAGGCAAGGGAACTAAAGTCGCTCTTATACACGATAGTCCGCTAACAAACACCGTGAGACATGTCACCTATCAGGAACTCTATGATCAGGTAGATTTGGCTACAAAAGAAAAATTTGTATCCAATGATTAGCAGCTCGTTAACATTATTTTGTTTATTAAAATAGATATCAAAATTGGCTGGTGGCATGGCGGCTTTGGGTGTTAAAAGGGGTGACAAAGTGGTCATCTATATGCCTCTTATACCCGAAACTATAATGGCCATGTTGGCTACAGCCCGTTTGGGTGCTGTACACTCAGTAGTTTTTGGTGGTTTTGCGGCCAACGAATTATGTGCCCGTATTGAACATGCACAACCAAAACTGGTTATAGCTGCCAATTGCGGCGTTGAACCGGGAAAAATCATTTCATACATCGATATTCTGCATAATGCAATTGAAATGTCTACGTGGAAACCTTGTTGTAATATTATTTATAATCGCAGCAATGTCATGCAATCAAGTTTAAATGACAAAACAGATATATTATGGTTAACTGTACAGAATTTGGGTGAACCGGTTGACTGTGTACCTGTAGAGGCTAATGACCCTTTATATATACTGTATACATCGGGCACCACAGATAAACCAAAGGGCGTACAAAGGCCTACAGGTGGTCACTTGGTTACTCTCATGTATACCATGAAAACGATATACGGCATAAATCCTGATGATGTTTGGTGGAGTGCCTCAGATTTGGGTTGGGTGGTAGGTCACTCGTATATTTGTTATGGACCTTTACTTTATGGAGCTACAAGTGTTATGTATGAAGGTAAACCAGATAGAACACCCGATCCTGCACAATATTTCCGGTAAGTTTTATATATTAAAGCTACTGAAATATTGTTTGTAAAATCATAACTAAATTTTTTTAGTATAATTGAACAACACAAGGTTGCCTCACTGTTCTCTGTGCCCACCGCTTTTCGCGTATTACGTCGTGTCGATCCAGAATCTAAATATGGTCGTAAATACTCTTTGAAATCTTTACGATCGATTTTTATAGCGGGTGAGCATTGTGATCTGGAAACGAAAAATTGGATAGAGAAAACTTTTAAGGTACCGGTGCTTAACAATTGGTGGCAAACGGAAACAGGTTCCGCTATAACAGCAACATGTTTGGGATTTGGACACAATTTAAATGTACCACCATTTAGTACGGGCCTACCGTTTATCGGCTATAATAGTAAGTTTTATAATTAAAAACATAAATTTCGAGTTTAATATTGTAAATTGCATTTGCTTCACCTTCTAGTTAAAGTTGTTCAACCAGATGGTAGTGAATGCGAGACATCGAAATTGGGTAGAATTGTTATTAAACTACCCCTGCCGCCAGGCAATATGTCAACTTTATACGAAAACGATGAACTATTCAAGAAATTGTATTTTACTGCATATCCTGTAAGTAAGCTAAATTTTATAATTTTTAAATTCTTTATTTAACAGTCGATAAAACGGAAATCTCTTAATGCAGTGATTTCGATTCGATTTTTTTTATTGGATGAATTTTCTCATTTGTTTCCTTTTTCATTTTAAGGGATACTACGATACAATGGATGCTGGGTATAAGGATGAAAATGGTTATATATTTGTAACAGCACGTGCTGATGATATAATTAATGTTGCTGGTCATCGTATATCAACTCTGTCACTGGAAGATGCTGTTCTCCGACATCCCGACGTAGTCGATGCGGCCGTATTCGGTGTAAGTGAACCAACCAAGGGACAAGTGCCTCTCTGCCTGTATGTACCTAAGGATGGATATCTTAAATCTATTACCAAGTTATCGACAGAAATAATACAGAAAATACGTGATGTCGTTGGCCCCATAGCATCGTTTCGATTAATAGCACCGGTCAAATCATTGCCCCGTACGAGATCGGGCAAAACAATGCGTAAGGCAATGGCAGACTTTGCAAATAATGAATTGGTTGTGTTGCCCTCAACCATAGAGGATCCCAATGTTTTTGTTGATATACGTAGGGCCCTACAATTATTGGGCTACGCTATGAACACGCCAGAACCAATAATGGCAGATAAAAATTAAAAAAAAAGAAAACATATGTGTGCACATACATACGTACATATGTACATATCTCATTGTACTTATAGTTTAAAACATAGTGTCTATCAATAAAATATTCACACATACTTTAAATTCATATGTCTGTATCCGATATATACATATACATACCTACATAAATATTTGTTTAGCGGTAATATAATGAAAAAAAAAACAAAAACAAAAATATGAAATTGTGTCAATTTATTAAATTTCCATATAGACTTAAAAGCAATCGAACTGGAAAAAACCAATTTATGCAAAAAAAAAATAATAATAATAATAACGAAAAATAGTAAAAAAGAAATGACAAAATAGTGAATCTAATACATACATACAGTGGGTAACAAAAAAATTGAAACATTTTCAAAATTGCCCTAAAAATTTAAAATATTCTTAAGAAATTCGCAAAATATTTGTGCTGTTTATTAATAAAAAATGATTTCAATGATAAATTTCAGCAAAAAACAGAAATAATTTGTAATAAATATGGACTTAACAAAACAGACCTTTCAAAATTGATTAAAAAAATTTTTTGAGTCAAGAAGTGTAAACACTTATCGTTTTGGAGAAGGCTTCAACACTTCAATAATAAAGCTTTTTTATATTTTTATGCATACTAATGAACTGGAATTTCCAATTTTTTTCTTTCCAATTTCCAATTTTATCTGAATAGAACACATAAATAAATTTTTGAAAAAGTTTCCATTGTTTTGTCACCCACTGTATATGAATGTATGTATGTATAAACGAATATATTTTTTAATATTTCTTGAAATTTGCAACATTAAGATACAATAGGAATATATCACAGTGGCCAGCAAATGTCTACACACGTTTAAAATTTTAAATAATTTCCACTGAAAACATATTAAACCAAACACAACATATGGACCTGAATTAAAAGTTCACTTTTCATTGGAAAGTTAATATATGGTTGTCCATCCACGTACTCTAATGACGTTCTCGATGACAGCTTGACAGTTCTAATCTCTGTGTTTAGGTCTTTAAAAGAAGTTATCAAAAATTTATTTATTTATGTTAGTAATATGAATGGCATGCAAAGGCTCCGCCTTCACATCAGGGGGTATTTAAAAAGCAGGCCACCATCCCTATGAGTTGTAATATCCAAAAAAATTTTATTCTATAGCTATGCGAGCTAAAAGCTGGGAATCTTGCATTTATTTTTTATTTATTTTTGCTCTTCTTGCTTTCTCTATTATGCTTTGTTATATCAGTACTTGCTTCAAGAAGAAACACATCGCGTTCCAGTTTTCGCATGGTATTAGCATCTGGTTAACCACGTTCTCAGGAGTAACCTGAGATCCAATCGTCCTCTTCAGGAAATTTCGTCGATATTCGTAGCGCGGGCACGTATTTTCGCTTGTATTTAGACATGATGCACATGATTCATTCACGTAGTGCCCATACTTGTAGAGGTATGCCTTATATCATCCGTGGCCCGTTACGAACTGGCCGTGTTTCCTTTTAGTCCATTTTTTTATATTTGGCATTAATCGGTAAATTCATCCTCCCTTTGTGGAACAAGTTCAATCGTGCTGCTACCTATTCATCGCATCATCATTCACCTGCTCAGGATGCACTAGTCCGTTCTCCTAATATCCAACAAGGTACGCGTATGTGTGCGTATCTATTTGAAAATTGTTTGTACAATATGTAAAGTCATAAAATTTTTTGGTATAATAAGGTGTTACATTATATATTTTCCCTCTTCCTTATTTCCTTCCTGTTGTCTTGAGTGGTCCTTTGACCTTTATTTTCAATAGGCTTCTGATGGTTGGTCATTTTCCATCTCTTTGGAAGAGTTCGTTTATAATTCCTTTGCACAAGTCGGGTAATAGATCTAATATTTCCAATTACAGGGGTATTGGCAAGCTCAGTGCTATTCCCAAGTTGATGGAGAAACTAGTGACAGATTATCTCTTTTTTAATACGAGATCTTTAATATCTCCTTTCCAGCATGGTTTTTTGAAAGGCAGGTCGACTGTCACTAATCTTTTTCAATTTACTACACATGTTTTCAGGGGTTTTCTTGTCGGTGCTCGGACTGATGTAATTTATACTGATTTCAGTAAAGCTTTTGATAGGATTGATCATAAAATTTTGCTTCTTAAACTTTCACTAATCGTTATTCCTGATATTATTCATCGTTGGCTAGACTCCTACCTCTCACTTAGGACTCAGAGGGAATTTTTAGGAATGTATTGTCTAAGACTGTATATGTTACTTCTGGTGTTCCCCAGGTTAGCTATTTGGGTCCTTTTCTATTTTTATTGTTTCTGAATGATCTTCCTTGTGTTGTTTCTGATTGTAATTTTCTAATGTATGCTGATGACGTTAAATTATTTTATACTTTTGATGATGATCATGGCCAGGCTGTTCTTCAGCGAAATATTGATTTGTTTGTAACTTGGTGCAGGATTAATTTAATACATCTTAACTTGAGGAAGTGTAAATGCATGATTTTCTCTCGCGGGGTTGAAATTTTGTCCACTTATGTGATTATTTCTTGCCCTTTGGAAACTGTGACTACATTTCTTGATTTGGGAGTATTATTGGATATTAAATTGTCTTTTATTGATCATATTAGTTTGATGATTGGCAAGCCTCGGGCTGTTTTTGGTTTTGTGAAAAGATGGGCTAAGGAATTCATTGATCCTTATATAACAAGACTACTGTACATTTCACTTCGTCTGTTATTTGGAATCTATACTATCGTTGTAATAGTGATTCAATTGAGTCTGTGCAGAAGCAGTTTTTATTATTCTGTTTACGTGGCTTAGGATGGGATTATGCTAATTGGCTTTCGTCATATGAGGATAGATTAACTTTGGTAAAACTTCCAACTTTGAAAAGTAGAAGGTCTGTTTTAGCGGTTTGTTTTGTTTTCAATCTGATATCGATTCTGTGTTTTTGCTTTGTAACCTGAATTTCAGCATTCCAACAAGATTTTCACGGCGCTATCGTCCTCTTTCTTTAGATTTCTATAGAACGAACGATTGATGTAATTTTCCTTTTCGTAGATTATGTAATGATTTTAATTTGCATTATGACTTTATAGATTTTAATTGTAGTGTTTGTAATATAAAACGTAGCTTTGATTCTGGCATAAATTTATAAATTATTGTATAAAAACGTAATTTTGTTCTTGTCTTAGATAGTTCCGTTTTCTTGTTACCTTATTCAGCTTGTGATTAAGTTCTGTAGCTGTTTTATGTTCTCGTTGCCATAACTTTTCCCTTTCCCGCTACTGTCCGGACTGTAGTGTGTACGTGTCCCTACGTAAACTCTGGTAATGTCCTACTCAATGATGTTCAGACAGTGTTTTGGGCCATAATACAGAACCCAATCTATAACCAATTAAGCCGTATGAAAGCTGTCCATCATTTGTAATATCTCTTGATATCTTTTGAATTTTGTTCCCATGTACATATATCCACATAAAACTGCAAATTCAGGGTACTACTGAGATAGACTTGTTTTGCCCACTGTTTGTGTACTATTTACTACGTATGCATGTTTGACTAATGCTACGCTTTGATTATATGTAGGTTCAAAATTAAAATTTTATAGTTTTAAACCGAAACAAAATCAATTTATTTATTTAAATTGCATGCATACACATTTAAAAATATTGCGTACATACATATGTAAATACCGTTATGGCGGATGTAAGACTTACATACATTGTAAGTATATGTACATATGTATATGAATGCACGTACATATATGCATGCATATGTATAGATGCCTGCTATATTAGATATTTATTTACCGCTTATGTAATTAGACAGTAGCCCTAATGGATGGTAATACAAAAGTAACGTCACAATTAATAGCAAAGAATTGTTCCTCAAAGGAAGAATTATTGCATTCCATACGATGAATTGAAATCTCGAATGTGGTGACTCAAAAATCTTTATAATTGTCGTCAAAGATAGCACAGCCAAAAATACTTAATACTTATTAGAAAAAAAGCACTCATTTTATATCTGCCTATACTATTCATATGTTATGATTACGAGTGTTCCTTTGGTATCCGGATTGGGCCATTTATTGCAGAGTTAAACAATGACATGCAAGAATCATCGCTATTATCAGAAATTGACAATTGATTTTTGCTCTTGAAAATTGATTGCATGCATCCTTAACACTAAACTTACCGATACTTCATGTATTCCTATTTTTACCAAAGGGGGTCAAATAAGGTAGATTATATATATTTCTCGGTAAAAAAAATGAACAAGAGAGGAGTAAACCTTGGAAAACATATTCGATGTATTTTGTAATAAAAGTTGTAAAGGCAAATGGCGATGTGATAATGTTCATACATACATAATTGGCCATTACAACCCTTCAGTCAGGATTACGACCAAGCGTCTCACACCACTTATGTTGTGTGCGTTAATTTTATACATGAGTGGCGGGACCTACAGTTTAAAGTCGACTCCGAACGACAGATTTTTGAGAAGCTTTTCATGGCAATTTTTACTCTCAGAGTCTTTGCCAGAAATCTGCTGAGAGGAAGTCGCCGAAGAAATATTTTTCGTTTTGATGTCAGACCTGGGATTCGAACCCGGGCCTTTTGTCTAATAAGCCAACACACTACCCACTAGACCACGGCGACTTCAAGTCAAGAAGTCGCCGTGATAATGTTATTTTCAAGAAATTCTGACAAGACGTTCAAAATCGGTCATTTGACCCGTTCATAGTAGGTTTAGTATTAAAGTAGTGGCTAGGTTTATTTCAAGGGGTGCAAGAGAAAAAGAAACACATTACGAAGGTCCTTAATAATTAATCAGATTTACTTTAAAATTGTTATTCAGATGTTTTTAAAGTCGCTGATTACAGATCTTCATTCAAATTTCAATATGGCGGTCAAAGTTTAAAAAATTAATCAGATTTACGACTGCCATTTTGGATCCGCCATTTTGATTTTTTTAAATCTGAAGCTGTTTGTTTAAAATGAATTGATAAGTGCTTTTTATGTAATATTTTTTTAATGTGGAAATTATGTCTTGATCTAATGGCAAAAAAATGCTAGTTGTGTTGGGTGGAAAAAATTCGACTCTTATGTTTGAAGGATATCCGGGAGCATTGTCCACAACAAGCAAAACTATTAATTCAAGTCCCTTTTTATTCAAATAAGATTCAACTTCTGGTACAAGGCTTTTTTGAAATCCCTCAGTAAACATAGAAGTTATCACCCATGTTTTAGAATTTGCCATTCGATGAACTGCTTTAAAAGCCCGTGGCTTTAAAAACGTTAGTCTTTCCATACAAACTTTAAATCCACTAGCTAATTTTTCTGATTTTGCAATGTAGATTCGACTTGGCATTTATTAAAAAAAGTATCATAAAATTTTTTTTTTTTTGAAGTCGCCGTGGTCTATTAGGTAGTGTGTTGGCTTTTTAGACAAAAGACATCAAAACGAAAATATGAAAATACTTTTTCGGCGACTTCCTCTCGGCAGATTTCTGGCAAAAACTCTGAGAGTAAAAATTGCCATCAAATGCTACTCAAAAAATGTGTCGCTCGGAGTCGACTTTCAACTGTAGGTCCCGCCACTAATGTATAAAATTAACGCACACAACATAAGTGGTGTGAGAAGCTAGGACGTTATACAATGGATCAATTCGACCACCGGGTACTGTACTTAGTCAGAATTGACAAGTACGCGTCCTCTAACCTAACCTATCATAACATTTTAAAATCTGTAAAAAATCTAAAAAAAAAAATTTCATTTAAAATCGCATATATTCGAATTCTCGCATAAAAGGATCCATATAAAACGAGACCCGCGTGTATATATAAAGGTAAAAAACAGCAAAGATGGATGAAAGTTATTTGAAGTAAAATATATAAGGGGTAGAATTTATGCATCAATTTAATATTTACACTACATAAAAAATAAGAGAAATATGCCTCCAATTAAAAATTTAAGAACTTTAAATATTTTTCGAAATTATTTCAAATTAAATTAATTGAATTTAAGTATCAAATTAATATTTCTAATACATAGAGAAGGAGAGGAATGTGGTCCTAAATAAAATTTAAAGAAAATACGAGAACTTTAAATAATTTTATTATTATATTGTAATTTCATTATTTAATTTCTATAAATTTATTCGTTAAAAACAAAATAGCCCAAATACAATGTATGCGAAGGCGTCGAAAGCACTTTTTCTCAAAAACCAAAATACAAAGGTAAACGTGACCAATTAAATTAAATTTGTCGAATATGTGGAGATTAAATTTGAAAAAATTTCTAATTCTTATAGAAACTTAAATTACATGTTGGTTGGTATTAAATTTTTGTATATTTTCCATCTGCCAAAATCCATTAAGAAAAACAAAACGTTTTAGGAGAATAAGATCAGACATAAGTGGATATAAAAGAAATATTATTAAATTAGAGAAATGTACCCGCAAACTAGGAAATTTAATTAGGCAACAAAAACTCAGATAACAAGGGAAGAAAAAAAAACGGAAAAAAAATTCGAAAAGAAAATGAAAAACGAGAGACCGCCGTATATTAAGGCTTTTATGCTCATACACGGTGTTTTATAACATTCATTAAAAATGATGGACAATTAAAGTTTATGTTTTTTATTAATGAGAAATTAATAAAATCGTCTAATAATTGAAGAAATACACATATTGGACTATTGTTTGTCTTACAAGCAAAAGTTTTAAAACAAATAAATTAACAAAAAAAAAGAAAGGAAAATTGGAAAATAAGCATAGCATGTATTAGGGGTGTTAAAAGGACATTAAAAGAACTACAATACAATTACTAAAGCAGAAACCCACAAACCCAACATTAAAATCATCATCCTGAGTATTAACATCTTAACTAACACACATACATACACGTTTATAAAGAAGAATATGATTATCCTGCTTGTTGTGTTGTAGCACCGCCTTATAGCAACAACTTGTTGCTTCGTTTGTTTTCGTTTTAACACGAACATTATGCTTTTGGCCAATAGAATGTCTGTATTTATCCTACGACCGGAAATATGTATAAAAGCGGATGTCCTTTCGTCAAAATCATCAGTGAAGTTTACCAACTCAACAAGTGAACAACACAACTATTCAAACTATTTCCATTTTAACTGCATTTTGTTTAAACTAAACAACAATAAATTAAAGAAAAATGTAAGTTTTTATAAAATTTATAAAACAGTGCATAATAGTGTTATAATATGTACTAAGGATTTACATTTTTTTTTCTTTTTTTTTGAATTCTATAGAAAATCTTTGCTTAAATGCAAATATTTCAATTAATTTTTTAATTAGTTTTCTAATAACATTTATTAACCATTCTGAAAATATTAATTTCGATAAGATTAAAGTGCAATATTTACAAATGCCACATGTTTTTAAAAAGTTTCATTATTTAAATACATTTTTTGAAGCATAAAAAAGACATTTATCAATTGAATTGTACCGCCATAGTGCAACAAGTGGTGTATTGCGTTCCTAGATCATGGTTCGATAAAAAAAAATTCTTTAAAAAATTTCATATGCCGACTCCCCTCAACAACCTTCGGGGAAAAGTATAATTGCTATGAAAAGACACTGCAAATCAGTCAGTAGGACTCTAATGAATAATAAAATTAAAGCTCACAACATATGTGGTGTACAAGCTAGTCCATAATCCACAATAAAACATTGTAATGGCAAATAGTGTACATGAGCGTGTACATCAATTTGAAAATCGCTTTGGACAATAAAGTTTTTTTTAGTATGTCGGGTTTAACATTACATTTTTCTATTCTTCCATATTTAAACTCTGGTAATATCTTGCTCTCAAATCCTACCTACAATGTAAAATCTTCCAAACATGCTCAATGAGCTGTATGCCATTTGCCCTACAATTTTTATAAAATCTGTTGATATCTTTTTGATTTTGTTCCAATATAGTAGACAAGCCCAGGTCAGACATCAAAACGAAAAATATTTCTTCGGCGAATTCCTCTCAGCAAATTTCTGGCAAAGACTCTGAGAGTAAAAATTGCCATGAAAAATTTCTCAAAAAACTGTCGTTCGGAGTCGACTTTAAACTGTAGGTCCCATCACTCATGTATAAAATTAACGAACACAACATAAGTGGTGTTAGAAGCTAGGTCGTAATCCTGACTGAAGGGTTGTAATGGCCAATTATGTATATATGTATAGTAGACAAGCTTTACAGCATTGCTGTATTGGCTTCTAGTTACTTTTAGGCCACTCTCTAGGACATCGAATATCTTATTCAATTTTACAATTCTAAACCATTTTATTGGGAAATTGTAAAATGTGAAACATTTTTTTTACTCACATATGTATGTTACGTGATTATAGGTCCAAAATTAAAAATTTCATAGTTTTAAACCAAAACAAAATCAATTTCTTTATTTAAACTGTATACAAATACTAATGGCGTTTCAAAACCTTTTACAATGCTATGCTAATCAAAATTTCAACGAATACACAACTGCTAAAAATTATAGATACACCTTATTCTGAAATATTAAGCTAACATTAGCTATTAAATTTTCCTCCAAAACGCATCCAGTATTTTTTTATATTGTAATTCCAACTCGCCACATCAATTAAATATGAAAAATATGGCAAGTAAATACATTTGTTTAAATATAAAAATTTGATCATAAAATAGATGCACTCATTTATCATTTTCTTTTTTAATTAAATATTAAATAATAAAAATAAAATATTAAATATGTATGTATAAACGCGGATGTCCTTTCACTCAAAATTATCAGTGAAAGTTACCAACTTAACAAAGGAACAAGTCAGTCTGTCCAAACTAATCAAAGTATTTGTTTTAAAAAAATTTTGTCTCAACAAAATGACTATAAATAAACACAAAAAGTAAGTTTTTATCAAATTAATAAAGCAGTGTAAACTTATATTATTTAGTATTTAACATCACCATTCATATTTTGTTTGTTTATAGATTGACTAAAAAAAATTTCTTTGCCTAAATCAAAATATTTCAATTAAATTTTCGATTGAATTTTTAATATTCAATTTATGGCATATGGTTGAAATATATTTCTATAACATACATACATACATAATTGGTCATTACAACCCTTCAGTCAGGATTTCGACCTTGCTTCTCACACCACTTATGTTGCGTGCGTTAATTTTTATTCATGACTGGCGGAACCTACAGGTTAAAGTCGACTCTGAACGACAGATTTTTTGAGAAGCTCTTCATGGCAAATTTTATTTACTCTCAGTGTTTTTGCCAGAAATCTGCTGAGAGGCAGTCGCCGAAGAAATATATTTTTTTCATATTTCGTTTTGAGGTCTGACCTGGGATACGAAACCGGACTTTTCGTCTAATAAGCCAACACACTACCTACTAAACTGCGACGACTACACCATCTATAACACTTCAGTTTATTAAAGTAAAGAAACCGAAATCGAGTAAAGTTTACAACCGATGCAATACAAATAATTTAAATTTTAAAAAATTAATTTTTTGTTAAATATCCAAACTTAGTGCACATACATATGTACATATATGTATATTATTTAAATCCTTCCTAATTTCGAACAGAATTTTGAAACTTAAATAAAATTTAAATCCTGCTACATATTCTTGTTTTTTAAAACATCTTTCGAAAATTGTGAAGACTGATATGAGCACTAATTAATCGAATACAGTTTAGTTACGTAGGAATGTGCCACGTTTATAAATGTATGTGAAGACATTAAGAAGTGGTAAGCTGCCATGAGGCAACCACATCACGTTGCACAATGTGTTTCAAGCAGTGCACTTAATGTATCCTGAAAACAAACAAACAAGCAAAAATAGTTCAATAAAAAAATCGAATGTAAACACAAAATTTAATTTTTTTCCCTACAAATCATTTCAAGTTAAACATAAACTCCTACAATTATCTTATAAGCCGGCAACTAGACTACATACAGAATGTAAAATGAATATTTTTTTTATAATTTAAATTATAGAAAATAGAGGGTAAACATGGCAACAAATTAGAACAATATGTCTTCATTTCCTCATATGAGTATTATGTACATACCTGTTGTACTGAATATTCATCTTAATATGTATGAATGGATATTTACACATCCACTGATTTTAAAACGTATAGCGAATGTGTTTGTACTGCTTGGTAGACAACATCATCTTCTTTCTCACATTGATGGGTTGATGCTTTAGTTGACAACCAACCATGCATTCACTTTTTGCTTTGTGTCAATCAAGGATAATAGCCTAACGAATAACTTAAATAGAGACCCTTCTTTATATTGCTTAAAAAGCATAATAGAAAATAGATTGTCAACATGTTTAATGCAATTTACACTTCTTAAGACTTTTTAATGCCGCCTATTTGCGACAGATTTGTTTGCCCACCAGCATTCATCACGATTGGCAAGAGAAGGAATGTAATGCTTAGCGGAATGCTATGATACAGATTAATGTGATTTTTCTTTTGTTTTTCTTGACTTTTCTTTTATTGTTCAACCCAAACAAATTCAATTGTAATTTATATTACCATAAGGCCCAAAGGTGGGATTACTAAACGATTACAAGCACTTTAGAATTTCAATGTTTACTGGATGATAGAGGTACTACATAAGGATAGGATGTTACATTTTATGTTATAAATAATATTGGAAGCGAAATATCTTCTTCATTTTTATAATTAGAATATCATAAAATTGTTTTTTTTTAGCAATTTTACATCAATAGATTTCTATTCTATAGCCTACTATTACCAAAAATTAAACTCATGGCTTTTAAAATAACTGCAACTTATAAATTTGATTTCCGTTTAAAAATCCTTACAGCATACCGCTCTTTGTATGCACGTCCTTAAAATATAATTTAAAGGTTAAACAAATCAGTTTTTTTCATTTGCTTTTATTCCAAACGTGAATCAAATTACTTTGTTTTAGTTTAACGTTTCCATTGCTGTAAAGAAGCTTTCAAAGAAAACACGTATAACTTTTCATTTGTTTCAATTCCCTTACGGTATAGTGAAAATGAAAAATGGTATGAAAAATGCATTCTGATATCCTTGCATAAACGGAAATAGTAAAGCAAAGGATGTTTTTTTTTTTTTTTGTAAAACTTATTAATCATGCTAAAAACAATGTTACAGAGAACGTATTGTATTAAATACAAAAATTTTCTTTTTCTGGCTTTCGTTTAATTAAAAAAATAAGGATGTCCAAACAAATTATTTCCGTTGTTGCCTGCGCCATCATCTTTGTTGCCGCCTTGTCATCGTGCTATGGTGCTACCGTTGCTCCTATATGTAAACCCGGCATTATTGAAGAAATGCCACCACATATTAAAAAGGTTTGCTTGGCCTTAGAAAATTCTGATCAATTGGCTTCAGCTTTAGAATCCTACATCAACAATGAAGCAGCCGGTATTTATTTGAAATATTTATATTAAATTCGAAAAATACCTTTAAATACTTCAATTTTTATTTAGCCTTGGTCACAAAATCCGATGAACTCGTCAACACTTATGGCAAACGTACCGATGTCGATCACGTTTTCTTGCGTTTCGGTAAAAGACGTTAAATTCGTTAAGATGCAAAAGACAACAGATCCCTCAACTTGATATCTTGATATCTCTTCAATGGCCAAATGATTATATAATAAAGTGAAGAATTTTCTTTTTAATTAAGGTTTATTTTTATTAATTTTATATGCAAACAGAAACATAAATATATATTAAGTTGATCTCTTTGTAATATTACAATAACACCATTATCTACCCTCACCTTAGACGACAACCAATATACAAAACATTTTCATAATATATCGGCCATCAAAAGCAGAAAACCAGCAGAATTATTGTAATACTCGTTTGTTAGGAATTAAATATGTACATAATTAAATACATTATTGTAAAAAAAAACGCAAAAAAACTAAAAAATTAATAAAAATCATTTAATTATAAATATGTATGCCCTTATTTTCTATATTATTAATTAATGAATCTGCTACTGTAATCCATACTTAACTTTAATATTAAATAAATCAAATGCATATATTTATGCATTCTATGTGCAAAAATAGTATGAAAATTACTATACAATACGGGGCAGAGCGGTACATACATACTTTTCCTTTACTTTTTTTAACATTTTATTTTAATTTTTAATTTTTTTAATGTTGTATTAAATAGTATTTTAATTTATAATTTATTAATAACAATTAAACAAACATTTAAAGAAAAATTTATAAAAAAAATAATAAATAAATAAAAATCAATTAAAAAAAAAACATTTTTAATTCAATTATTGTAAACAATTTTTTTTTTTTTAAAGATCCAAGTATCAAGAAATAACATTCCAGCAAACTAATTTTCAAATTTCTCTTTTAAATTCGAAGGGATGCCTTAACCATTATTTTTTTTTTTTTATATATAAAACCAGCACTCAAGGAATGGCCCCTACTCATGCAGTGCATTGTACTGGTTTAGAAAAGGTGGAAAGAGGGAAAATGCGAACGGTAAGGAAACAAGTTGCTGTTGCTGACTATAAAATGACCAGTGCTCTACCTTCACCATTAGACAGTCTACAGCAATCGTCTCCAAGAATCCCGCAGTTTTTCACACCACTATGTTGTGTGTGTTAATTTTATACAGAAGTGGCGGGACCTACAGTTTAAAGTCGACTCCGAACGACAGATTTTTGAGAAACTTTTCAAGAAGAGAAAGAAATGAAATCTCCGAAAAAATACTTTTTGTATTTTTTATTTTTTTGATGTCTGGCCTGGGACTTGAACCTTGACTTTACGTCTAATAAGCCAGCACACTACCTTCTAGACCACATCTTTTAGAAAAGGACTATAAATTTGAATATAAATTTTTATTGCTTTATTCGACAAATGACAATAATTCAACATTTGAAGTTAATTTCATTGTCTTTCTCGCCAAAGTCAATGGTCCGCCAAATAACTTCTTTTTTTTTTTTGAAAATGCTTAAAAAAAAAAACTACGAAATATTTTCTAAAATTTTTTTTTTTTTATTTGCAAATACAATGTTTCCGGTTAATAAATGGAAAATAGTTTCATTCAAATGGCTGCCTAGACTGGCCATGCAGTAGCCTACACGATCGCTTCAATTTTTAAGTTTTTAATAATTAAAAATTATTACAAAATTTTTAAAATTTTACAAAAGAATCAATCACTAAGTAAAAAATATAATGCTGGAAAATATCCCTTTTGTTCGATAAGACATATCATCAGAATAACATATTATGGATGGACCAGAGAAGCTTAAAATACTGTAAATTTCATAGCTTTCAATGCATGGAATTATCCAAGTGGAAATTAAAAACAAAATAGATCCATTCTACATACACAGTGCATCTGTAACAGATTAGCGAAGAAATGCTTTCAGCGCAACCTCAATTGGTAGATGAATTTAAAGTCAAACTATCAATTAAGATACGTATATGAATTATATTTAAACAAAACTTTTTTCAGTAATGAAGTGTTAACAGTTTAACATTTTTGGATCTTTTCATGAGACCGTATTCGGATATCTGTGCGTATTGCTTTGTAGAAATAGGTTTTGTTAAAAAAAAAACAACACTTTCTACACATAAATAATTGAACACACAGAATATGAAAATCTGTCTAAACCTGGAAGATTTAATAAAACTTAACTTATTTTTAAATTATTATTAATTAATTAAAATAAATGAAATAATTATTACAGTCAAACTCGTTTATAACGAACTCGATTATAACGAATTCTTGGTTATTATGTACATGTTTTTAAGTCCCAACGTTTTAATAACAATTTTCACACAAAAAACTTCGTTTATTACGAACTCGTTTATAACGAATTGTCGGTTAAAAGGAACTACTTTATATGATCACATCTCTCTAGGACTTATTCACTTTTACAATTCTAAAACATTTTGTTGTGAAATTGCAAAATGTGAACAATTTTTTGTTCACATGGGTATGTGTGTATGACTAATGCTATGTTACGTGATTATAGGTCCAAAATTATAATTTTATACTTTTAAACCAAAAACAATCAATTTATTTATTTAAATTGTGTAAAAATATTAATGGCGTTTCAAATTCTTTTGCAACGCTATGGTTTCAACAAATATGTATAAAAGCGGTTGTCCTTTCACTCAAAATTATCAGTGAAAGTTACCAACTTAACAAAAGAACAAATCAGTTAGTCCATACTAATCAAAGTATTTGTTTTAAACAAATTTTTGTCTAAACAAAATAACTATAAATTAACGCAAAAAGTAAGTTTTTATCAAATCAATAAAAAAGTGTACTTAAATACATAACATCAGCATTCAAATTTTGTTTGTTTATAGATTTACTAAAAAATTCTTTGCCTAAATCAAAATATTTCAATTAAATTTTAAATTCAATTTTTAATATTTAATTTATGGCATAGATTGGTGCTCAATATATTGGAGATATCAATTTCATTTCTCTAACACTTCAATTTATTAAAGTAAAGATACCATAACTAAAATCGAGTAAAGTTTACAACCGATGCAATACAAATAATTTAAATTTTAAAAAATTGATTTTTTTTTAAATATCCAAACTTAGTGCACTGACATATGTACATATATATATATTATTTAAGTCCTTTCTAATTTCAAACAGAATATTGAAACTTAAATAAAATTTAAATCGTGCTACATATTCTTGTTTTTTAAAACAAATTAATCGAAATTCGAAAATTATGATGAATGATATGAGCACTAATTAATCGAATACAGTTTAGTTACGTAGGAATGTGCCACGTTCGTATATGTATACGATGGCATTAGGAACTGGTAAGCTGACATGAGGCACACAACAACACGTTGCACAATGTGTTTCAAGTACTGCACTTAATGTATCCTTAAAATAAACAAAAACAGTTCAATAAAAAATCGTACGTAAACATAAAATTTAATTTTTTTTCCTACAAATTGTTTCAAGTTATAACATAAACTACTACAATTATCTCATAAACCAGCTACAAGACTACATACAGAACGTAAAATGAATATTTTTTTTATAATTTAAATTATAGAAAATAGAGGGTAAACACGGCAACAAATTAAAACAATATGTCTTCATTTCCTCATATGAGTATTATGTATATACCTGTTGTACTGAATATTTCTCTACATATGTATGCACATACATATCTTAATATGTATGAATAGATATTTACACATCCACTGATTTTAAAATGTATAGTGTAGGTGTGTGTACTGCTTGGTAGACAACATCACCTTCTTTCTCATATTGATGGGTTGATGCTTTGGTTGACAACCAACCAACCATTCATTCACTTTTTGCTTTGTGTCAATCAAGGATAATAGCCTAAGAGGAACTTAAATAGAGACCCTTCTTTATCTTGCTTAAAAAACATAATAGAAAATAGATTGTCAACATGTTTTAATGCAATTTACACTTCTTAATACTTTTTAACGCCGCCTATTTGCGACAGATTTGTTTGCCTACCAGCATTCACCACGATTTGCAAGACAAGGAATGTAATGCTTAGCGGAATGCCATGATACAGATTAATGTGATTTTTCTTTTGTTTTTCTTGACTTTTCTTTTATTGTTTAACGAAAATAAATTCAATTGTAATTTATATCACCATAAGGCCTACAGGTGGGATTACTAAACGATTACAAAAACTTTAGAATTTCTATGTTTACTGGATGATAGAGGTACTACGTAAGGATAGGATATTAAATTTTATGTTATAAATAATATTGGAAGCAAAATATCTTCTTCATTTTTATAATTAGAATATCATAAAATTGTTATTTTAGCAATTTTATATCAGTAGATTTCTATTCTATAGCCTACTATTACCAAAAATTAAATTCATGGCTTTTAAAATAACTACAATTTAAAAATTTGATTTCCGTTTAAATATCCTTACAGCATACCGTTCTTTGTATTCACGTCCTTAAAATATAATTTAAAGGTTAAACAAATCAGTTTTTTTTCATTTGCTTTTATTCCAAACTTGAATCTGATTTCTTTATTTAAGTTTAGGGTTTCCATTGCCGTAAAGAAGAAGTACATACGAAAATAGAAAAGCAAAGGATTTTTTTTTTTTTTTTTTGTACAAATCTTATTAATCACGCTAAAAACAATGTCACAGTTAACATATTGCATTAAATACAAAAATAATCTATGTCTGGTTTTCATTTAATTAAAAAATAAGGATGTCCAAACAGATTATTTCCGTTGTTGCCTGCGCCATTATCTTTGTTGCCGTGTTTTCAGCATGCTATGCTACTACCGTGCCTGATGTTTGTAAACCCGGCACCATTGAACACGTGCCATCACATATCAAAAAGGTTTGTTTGGCTTTAAAAAATTCTGGTGAATTGGCTTCAGCTTTAGAATCCTACATCAAGGAAGCAGGCGGTATGTATTTAAAATTGAAATATTTATATAAAACTCGAAAAAAACCCTTAAACATATAACTTTTTCTTAAGACGCGGTCAAGAAATCCGTTGGCAAACGTACCGATATCGATCACATTTTCTTGCCCTTCGGTAAAAGACGTTAACTTCGTTAAGGAGCAAAAGACAACAGACCCCTCAACTGGATATCTCTACAATGGCCAATGATTATATGATAAAGTGAATTTTCTTTTTAATTAATACAATAACTATAATAATACAATAACATCATTATCTACCCTCACCTTAGACGACAGACAATATACAATACATTTTCGTAATACATCGGCCATCAAAAGCTAATAATGGCAATTGAAAATTTGAAAAAAATAAATTACTATACAATACGGAGCAGAGCGGTACATACATACTTTTCCTAGACGTTTTTAACATTTTGTTTTTAATTTAAATGTTCTGTTCGTTAACATTTTAATTTATTAGGAATGAATACAAATTAAACAAACATTTAAATAAAAAGCAAACATTTTTAATTCAATTATTGTAAACAATTCTTTTTAAAAAAATAGATTTTAATTTTCCGATAATCGGGAGGTAAATTACATTCTAACGATTTATAAGGATAAACCAATGTTATTAACACTATTTCTACCACGATCTTGTGTATACCTATTTCGACCAAAAGGTGTCTTTTGACATCTTTACGTTTACTAATTATTAAAACATATCCTATTCCTATTCCTACTCTTCACAAAAAAAACAATCGAATATAAAAAATTATAACGGGGACTTCAGTGTACCGAATATTACTGGCATTTTCGAAAACTTGCTAAACAGAATTTCACAGAATTTACATGGCACAGCATATTTCCAGAATTTCCAATGATAACGTTAAATAAATTTAACAATTATTATACGAATTATCAAAATATTAACTGAGAAAATATTATTAAACGTTGAAATAAATTTCAAATCAAAATTTTAAAAGGTGTCTTGACACCTTTGGTAGAAATAGCGTTACAAAAGTGCAAAAATTTTGCAAAATAATCAATCACTAAGTAATAAATATAATGCTGAGAAATACTCCTTTTGTTCGATAAGACATGTCATAAGGATAACACACATTATGGATTGATCAGAGAAGCCTAAAACACAGCGAATTTTAGAGCATTCAATGAATGGAACAGTAAGACCTCGCTTAACGCGGGGCTTACGTCCCAATAAGTTCCAGCTCTAGGCCAAACAGCGTTAAACGATACCACTTAACACGTATATATGTATACACCTACGTTGATGACAACTAGTTAATCAACTGTGACGCTGTAAAGATGCGTCTGTACTATGATTGCGAGTTTGGAAAATACATTTTTGAGACTTTTTTCTGAACAGACGAACAAAAAATCTTTGAAAAAATTTTATAGTATACACCGGGTTTGCAACCGCGTAATATTAAATTAGCGTTAAGCGGGGTATTACTGTATTTAAGTGTAAACCTTGAAAGAACAAATCTTAACGGAAATAGACAAATCTTAAATGCCCTCAATGGATAGCTCCAAAAATTTTGACAGCGATACAGAAGAAAATTTTGATGCAAGAATTCTGTCGATATCCCTATTCCAAACTGGAACCATAGCAATGAATGTATGTATGTACATCGATGTAATGTTATTAAAAACACGACACAAATACAAATGGATTATATGACAAAATAACTAAAAATAAATCAAAAGGTGAAAATAATTTTAATACACCAAATTCTAAATTTTATTTTTAAAATAACTTACCTTATAGAACATTTCTGTCAATATATTATCTGCTATTAAAGAAAAAAAGATTTTAATTTTTTTAACTGCCTATAATAAATAAAAAAAAACTTCATATTGATATTTGCGAAATAAAAACTTTATTGTAAAGAAAAGAATAAAGTGTGTTGCTTTTCTTAAAGAAGAGAATTTATTTTTTAAAACAAAAATTAACAAAGTAAAAAAGAAACAAAAAAATATTAATATTTATAAATCAAAATATAAACTTAAAAACAACAAATATAAAAAATAAAACAATTTGTTTCAGACTTTTTCTTTTCAGTTACTAATATATAGGCCTTCATAAGAATGCGGCCAACTGTTGTTGATATTTAAATTTTTTTCTTCTTTTTTTATAACAAATTTGAGTTTGGAATATGCATTTTTCATTAATTAAAATGAATTCAGTCTGTTTATAGTCTAATTATATAGTTTATTAAATTATTTTAGTTAAATGAAATGATTTTCATATTTGTAATGTCTTAAAATTCTTCAGTTCTTTATTTGCTTCTATTTTTGATTCCCTCAACTGAATTTTGTTTATTGTTTTTGTATATAAGTTTAAATTATCATATTAAATTCTTTTTGTAGTTTTTAATTTTATTATTTATTTGAATTTAATTTTAAAAAGTCTTGAATAAATTATCACTTGTTTTTTATTTCGATACGAAATTTGTGTAACAAGGTTTGTTTTATGAATTTTGAATAACTAGCGGGAATTGTCTTAAAATAAATTAAAATATATCATCATGATCTTTTGTTTTATAACAAACCAATATGGTTTATGGAATTAAGATAATTATTTTTCAAATGAAAATCTTCAACTTAAGTTATTTTTTTGTTTTTTTTTTTTAATGTAAAATGTATTTTTAAATTTTCTTTAATATATCAATATTTACCAAAATGGTAATAAAAAGCCCTATGGTAAATTTTCAGTCTTAATTTGTTGTTCATTATTTCAGAAATTCGAACAAGTGTGTTTTGGGTAAAATAATTTTTTATATTTTTTTATCTTTAAATGCAGTTGTTTTTTTTCCATTTTTTTTTTTAATTAAAAGTAATTTTCAAACAAAATTAAAATATATAAAACCAAATAATTTAAGTAAAGAAAATAATATTTAAATAAATATAAAAAAAAATTAAATATTTAAAAAACCAAAATAAATATTTAGTTTCAGTTTATTCATGTAATTGCCCATTTTTAAACTGGTTAATATTTTATTTAATAATTGTTTAAATTAAATAGTTATTTGTATGTATGGCACTTCATCGAAATAATTATTCAATACAAAAAGACAGAAAATTATAATCTTCCCAATTGGATTTATAAACAATATTTTTCAATATGAAAAAATTAACTTCTGATTCAAAATAATAAAAAAAAAAATAATTTAAAAATAAAATTTTTTTAATGTTAATCAAAAAATAAATTAATTTAATATGAAAATTTATAATATAATGAAATTAGAGATAAAGAAAGCTACAGAAGTTTTAGCCATAAATTTTGACTATTCAATTTAAAACAAATGTCTACAATAATAATGGTTCTATAAAACTTGTAGACTTCATTTTTGAGCATATAATATTATACGTCTTTAAGATTCTGTTTAAATTTTACTTTGGCTAAATAAATATTGTCTTTCAAACTTAAGGTATTTTTTTTTTCTTTTTTAATTTTTGTGTTTTCCATCTTTTGTCATTCAATCATTTTTATGAATTTTTTTTTTGTGTTTGGTTTATTAAAAATCACTTACCACTTATATATTTTATTTTCCCTTATATAATCATAGTTTATGCAATATTCCATTTCTTCTTTTTTTTTGTTTGTACTTTGGTAGTTTTTCGATTTTTTGTTTTTACGATAAAGTTTTTGTGATCTTTTTAAAATTATTTCTTCCTTTTTGTATTAGAAAATCGACCTTGAAAGGCTTTTTTAATTAATTGCTTAATTATTATTTATAGCATTCATCATTTCATTTTTCATTCAATTTTCATCATTTATGAACTGTTTAGCTTTTTAGTTAAGTGTTAACGGATATTCAATTTAAAATAATTGTTTAATTAAAATATTGAAAACCAAAGGAAATTAAATTAAGAAAAATAATAATAAATGGATAATGGAAAACCAGTTGCAAAATAATTATCAACAATAATGTGATTTATAATCCTTTTTTTTATGTGACTTTTTTACTGTATTCATTGTAAATTTTTTTTTCAATGATAAAGAAAATTTTTTTCAGACAGACTTGCAATTTTTCTTAAGTTTTTGATAAAGTTTAAACCAATTTTTTATTACAATTGTATGATATAGATTTATTATTATTTTTTTTTTAAATTTAATTCATTAATTTGTATTGTTATAAAAAAATTTATGAATTTTATTTATAATTAGTTTTCCATTTTCCATACCGTAACAAAACAAAATATATCGCGTTTTTGTATGCCTTTTTACTATATTAATGCTCATAGATGGATCGTATATAAATTGAAAGTAAAATTTATAAATTTCAAACTTAAAAATAAAATAAAATTAATTTTTATCTTTACAATCCTATTAGAATCTATGAGCAATCCGTTTTGTTTTCCTTTTTATTGTTATTTCAACCGTTTATTTTATATAGTTTTATTTATTAGCTGTTGATTTAAATGCACTATTTCTCCATTTTCTCCACATTAGTTTTAAAATTTTGCACGTAAGGTATTAATATTGTTTTGTATTTTGTTATTCTATTTTGTATTTGTTATCTTTTTGATCTCTTTATGTTTCGTTTTTTATATTTTAAGTTTAACTTTAAAATGGTTGATAGAATAGAACTAAAAAATTGATTATAATTAATATGTATATTAATAAAAAAAAAAAAAAAATGAGGTGATATCGTTACACCCTTTTTAAAATTCAGAAATATAATTATGCGCAAATATTTGGCATTGACTAGTATACGCATATAGTAAATTTCGAATTTTTTCTATATTTGCAAAATAATTTCACTTTTTGTAAGTACCAATTCAATTTGTATCAATGTTTTTGATTAATCTTGTTAAAAAAATCTTTTTATCACATTTCGTTTCTTCCAAATGTTGATCACATTTACTAAAGGTATGTCTATGTATATAGTTCTTTTTTTTTTTTTTGTTTTGTTTTTTTTTTTTTTGTTATCACAGTTTGATTAATTATTTTTTCTAAGTTTTTGTTTTAAAAATAATTATAAATAAATCAAAAATAATATTTTGGTTTTGTATATGGGGTTAATAAAATTCTTGTGATGTTGCTTTTTACTTTAAGTTTTATCAGAATGCTTTTTATTTATTTTTAAATATAATTTTAATATATATATACGTATATATATATATATATATATGTTATTTTTTTATCTTCTCTGAAATTAAGAAATATCATGCTTAAAATTAATAAAAAAAAATATTGTTTTAACTTGAATTTGTTTTGAATTACAATTATTGTATTTTAAACAGATAATTTGCTTAAGCTATAAGATTTTTTAAATGATAATGAGGAGTTGGGCGGTAAAATATATTTTAGAGAAATAGATTTTATAGTCAATATTTAAGTTTCATCTTTTATAATATTACTAAAGTCAGAGTTGAATATACAATTGACCCACGTTAAATATCGAATAAAGTAATTATTTTCTTCCATGGTATTTAGTAGTAAACTAAACCAAATTCAAACCTCTTTTTAGAACGCATTTTTTTATTTGGATTATCATATCAAACTAAGTTTTTCATTGATTTAAAGAACCGGAATTATTATGACAAATTATGTTTTTCATTTTTAACTTTATTACTTAAATATTGACTACAGTAGTATAAGGAAAACTGAAATTAAGTTATAGTTTTGGGGATATATTTTTAAAAAATAATTTCAATCAATTGCATTAAGTAACTAAAAAAAATTAATGTAGCTTAATATTAAGAATTGATCACTAATTCTGTATTAATTATAATTTTTGTTTTTCTCTTTTATTTTCTTTACAGTAAACAATGATCTATTAACTTTTAAAGTTGGTCAAAATACATAAAGGATGTAGTGTACTGCATTAAATTGGATAAATAGTAATAGGATAGGAAAGCAGGGGAGAAATCAAATTGTCAAATGGTTAAAATAATAATCAATTTAAAAAATAAAAGTTCTTAAAAAAAATTAAGAAAATATATGGGTTTTGACTTATTTGCAGGAGTCATACTTTGTCCAATTTATATTATGATTACTTTAAGAATATACTAAGATTTTTTGTCAGATGAATTTTTTCTTCGTTTATCTATTTTTGTGTGTTTTTTTTTTTTTTTCTTTAAATTTTTGTTTTAGTATTTATGTAAACTTTCAAAACACTTTTAAACTTATTGAATACAAAATAGAATAGAATCATTAAATTTTTCAAAATTGTAATATAGTTTGATTTAATAATAAAAAAAAATTAAACAAACTTAAACGTATTCTATAGTACTTGAAATTTCTTACTATGTTTTAATGATTCTTTAAAGGGCATGCAACTTCTGGTTCACTTAATGTTGCAGTTTTCTATTTATGATTCTGTATTTCTCTTTTTTCTTTTTATTTTTTGGCTTTATTCAATGATTAATAATTCAAGGTTTGCAGCAAATGGTATGATGGGCACGCACAGCGTTTTTATTGTTGTATGTTTTCAATCTGTTTAAATTTTATTTATCATACCTAATAGTATCCTGTAGAGTTGGTGTAGCTTTGCTGGTACGATTGCGTGTCTATTTAAATGAATAAAGAAGATGTTTTTCGCCAGCCATAATAAAAATTTTTAATAGCAAATTATTTAAAAAAAACTAATTATAATGCCAAAATTGCATATAGAAAAAGAGTAAATAGACTTAAGCCTGTACAAATGCAATTTAATAACAAAAAATTTACTTACCGTAACCGGCATACGCACGTTCATCATAACTCGTCTGAGCGTGTTGTGTGTAATCTGCCTGAGAGGTGCTATAATCTACGGCCGGAGCACCGTACTGTTGGGTATAGTCCTGACCATAAGTTTGATAGCGTGTATCTTGCTGGCTATATGCCGAACTGAAATTGAAAAATAAATATCTATGTAAACAATATAATATAAAAATTTTCTTTAATTAATAGTGTTATCAGAATTCCTTATAAATCAAAATTTTATACAATATTTCCGCCTGAACGAAGAATAAATTTGTGAGAGAAATAGTATACCATATGGTTAATTTATTTTAAAACTTCATCGGCTACCCCAGTGTCGCAAAAAATATATAAGGGACACAGAGTTTTATACAAAATATTTCAATAATTCGTTTTGATTTAAAAGCTACAGATTACAAATATTACTTCGTTATTATTATAATTATTGTGCAATTTACGAATCATGAGGGAGTTTAATTTTTAAATTAAGTCTTACCCGTATCCTTGATATTGTGTTTGATCATAGTCAGTAGCAGCATGCGTTGCATAAGCACTGTTCGCTTGATGAGCAGAAGGATGGGTTGTTGCTGCATGGGAGTATGCTGTTGTTTGTCCATATCCATTGTATGGTGTTTGAGTTTGAGGTGCTGCATATGATTGGGCATATGGATCCATGCTTTGAGACGGATCGTGTTGAGCATACGCATGATGGCTAAAAAATGATATGCAAAACAATAATATTAATATTAAGACAGGTAATTACTTGCTTTAAGTATGTTAATATATTACCTCTGTGGTGGTGGTGGCGGGGCTGGTTGGTGTTGAACGCCATATGTGGCCGGCGGTGCCATATGAGGCGGTTGATGATATTTGGGAGCTGGTGCTCTCTGTGAGTAAGGTCCACCTTCATAACGACCGCGTTTAGGTCCAGGTGGTCCACCTGGTGCCCCGCGTTTTAAAGATGTTTGTGGGGTTACTTGTGTGTTGACCATATGTGGCTGTTGTTGCATAATTGGAGGTCGTGTCATACCAGCATTTGCATATTGCCCGCGACCCCGTGGTGGACCGCCACGACGTATTACACCTTGTTCACCCATTTGCGGCCCCCCGTACATTGCAGACATGCCAGATGTACCATTATGGGGATTGTAACCACCACGTCCGCCACCTCGAGGGCCGGCGCCACGACCACGTCCGCTTCCTCTATAATTAGGTGAAACACCCGTTGTTATGGGCTTTGCTGAAATGGGAGCTGCTGTGGCAACGGTTGTTGAAGCATTAGGATCGGCATTTGTAACTGCCTCTGATTTAACAGCAATTGTTCCTCCAGTTGACTCTTCTGCACCCGCCACCACTTGGCTCCCGACATTAGCCTGTACTGGAGAGACTGTTTTATTATTATCCACCCCCGTATGTTGTTTTGGAGCTAAAAGTTTTTCACAATGATGATTGCATTAAAACATTACAATAATTATTGATTCCCTTAATACATACCTTGATTGTACAAAGGCATGCGACCAGTTCCTCTCATTGGAGGGCCCCCACGAGGCGGTCCACCACCTCGTCCTTGATAGCCCGGGCCACCCATGCCTGGACCTCCACGCATTGGTGGTGCTCCCCGGGGAGCAAAACCGCCACGACTCGGATAACCCATTGGAGGACCGCCCATACCCCCACGTGGTACGAAACCTCCTCGGCCTGGAAAACCTGGTCCACCCACACCACCATAATGACCCCTTCCCATACCTCTACCCCTGCCACGCTCATAAGAACCTCGTATTTGGCCACCACGCCCACGTGTGGGTGCAACTCCACCGGTAACTGGTGCCGTATCGACGGTTGTTGGCGGTGCTTCCATTTTTATCAATTACTAAATTACACTTTTTTCTTCTATACGTCAAAGATTACGGCTATGTCCCCGGCGAACTTTAAATTCTAACTATTTTCAATGGACTTTTTAACACTTTGTCATAAATACTTTTCAATTCACTTATATTAATCAATTAACATTATATTTAATCAGAAACTCCTATAAATTCTTACAATTTAATTCTATTTTTTCCAAGACGCTATAAAATTTAAGTTTAGGTTCTTGAAAAAAACATGGCTACCAATATCGATTTTTCTTTAATCGCATCTACGAGTTACCAATTAAAAAACCTATGAATTCGATAAAGTTGCCATACTGTTTTTACTGAAGAAATAATAATTGCCTGCTGTAGAGAAAACGTTATTAGAAAACCAATAAGTAGCGAAATAAAGAATGTAAACAAAAGAATACAAAAGCAAGAGTATTAAAAATAAAATCGTAATTAAAAATATTTAATTAAAAATAAAAAATTATTAAAAATTAGTAATAATAGGTGACACTTGTTAACCAAATTTTATTAGCACTTCTTCCTAGTTGTTAAGAAATGTTGCTAGTAGTTTTAAAGTTTGATTTGAACGATTTAGTTTTTAAAACAACTATTATATTAATTTGTATTTATACAAATGAATGACAGGATTTGAAATATAAAAATTGTGTTATCTGCTAAGTTTCGATTGCGTGTCTGATACTAATAACATATCGTTAATAACACATCCCTAAGTGTTTAGAAATTTGTCAGAACTAATCAAAGTTAATAAAAGTTGAGTGTTGCAAAAGGTTGTTATAGAAGGATATTGTTGTCTATTTCTTGCCCAGAAAACTCCAAGAGCAATAATAATGCCTGGCAAGGTGGGCGTTAAAATAAAAGCAGGCAGGAATCTGCCTGTTATGGATAAATCTTCGGATACCACGGATGCCTACGTAGAAATCAAATTGGGCAATGTCACACATAAAACGGACGTCTGCAGAAAAAGTCTAAATCCACAATGGAACACTGACTGGTTAGTTCGATAAATAATTATAAATGCCTATAAAAGTCTAATTGAAACTAACTATTAAATGAAAAAAGCTTTTTCCTATCGCGATTTCCAATATAATATAAGAGAGTGTGTGTTCTTTGTTTTAAAGGTTTCGTTTTGAGGTGGATGATGCTGAGCTGCAAGACGAACCGCTTCAAATACGTCTGATGGACCACGACACATATTCGGCGAACGATGCTATTGGTAAAGTAAATATTAGTTTAAATCCCTTATGCCTAGAAACATCGGGCCAAGCGACACATGGCAAAGGCACAGTACTTTCTGGTTGGATACCAGTATTTGATACAATGCACGGCATACGGGGTGAGGTTAATGTTATAGTCAAGGTTGATTTGTTTTCCGATGTAAATAAATTTCGACAAAGTTCTTGCGGTATACCATTCTTCCATTGTAAGTATCTTAGAAAATGTGAAGATTCAGAATTGTAGTCATACAACTATGTTTTTTCCAGCTCCGTGTATACCAATTGGGTATAGAGCTCAAGTTATACATGGCTTTGTAGAAGAGCTAGTGGTTAACGATGATCCGGAATATCAGTGGATAGATAAAATTCGTACTCCGAGAGCCTCAAACGAAGCACGGCAAGTAGTTTTCTTAAAACTATCTGGTCAGGTAAATATCATGTCTTTTAAAACAAAAAAAAAATGTTAAATAAAATATCCTCTTATTTAGGTTCAACGTAAGATGGGTCTCAAAGCCATTAATATGGGAGCGAATGCAGTTATCGGTTATACACAATGTTTTGATTTGGAAGGAGATGTAGGTGTAGTAGCACGTGGCATTGGAACAGCTGTAACTCTGATAAAGGATGTTACCAATCAACCTGTTTCAGCGGATAATGCTTTAATAGAAGAGTGAGTATTTGAAATAAAAAAAGAGTGTTACAAGATTTATTTTAATTATTTGCCTAAAATTGTCAAAAATATGTTCTTTTCGTGGATAAAATCATTTAGCAGATGTACAATCGATTGTCACAGCATAGTTTTGAAGCTATTTCAAAAATGGTTATAGACCAAAATTTTCCAATTAATCATTAATTTAAAATAAATGCCTTTATTCAATCAAATTTGTGGCAAATAACCACACTGAGGCTTAGGGATATATATATATCATAAAATATCCGGTTTATTATGACAAACTCTGAATTTAAACGTCCCTAGTTTTTTTCTTCTTTTGAGTTAAAATGAAGGAGTGCGTCCTTGGATTTATATCAGCGAGTATTACTTCAATATTGTAATGATTTCAGAGTGAAAAGCAAATCAAATTTAATCCTAAAACTGATTAAATCATTGACAAAAACAAATTGCACTCTCGGATGTTTCGAGCAAACACATAAGAAATTTGGTAGTAGCGATTTGCCACTCGTACTATCTTTAAGTCTTAGCACGCACTCTGTCATCAGCTCAAGAAATTTGGGAATTCTGTTTATCGGTTTAGCATTTTTAAACGCATTGACATTAAATATTCCTAAAAAATAAAAAAAAAACAAAATATTAAGTTCATAAATGCACAACACGTTGATGGAGTAAATATTAAATAAATAATTAATTTAAATGTTTATTTCTTTCTTTTTTTTTTTTTGTATCGCTAATTCGAATCAAATGTTTTAATATACTTTCAATAAAATTTATCATCTGTTATACCTTCACACTTACACATTCACTAACTCCTGTCGATACGCTTAATAAATTACTTTAAACTTCGCTATTAGACGCACTTTGAAATATTTAGAATTTCTGACGGGTGCTAGTGTAAATACCTGTAAAAAATCTTCCTCGACATTGTCATTTAGTAAATTAAATTTCGAGCAGTCTTCATTAGATATTAGAGGTGCTGATTCAGATCCTGAGTCTCAACTAATGATGGATCTTATACGACAAGAGGAAGGCCGCGATGGAAAATGTATAAAAAAGTTTACACACAAGATGAAACACTTAACCAACTCTTCGCGTAATATATTTAATGATAAATATGCATTACTGATGCGTAAAATTGATGAACATTCAAGGACTTCCTCCAGTGGTTCAAGATCCTTGAGTAGTGTTTTAAATTTTCCCACCAAGAATTTGAACATGCGATCAGAATCAAATTCTATGTTGGATGTTCGAAAACGAAAAACTTTACCTCACGGTGAGCATATTAAAAATTCCAAGACTTTACAAAGGACTATTCATCCTATTATACGTTCGGTTAGTGACGATTCTGCCATGAAACAACAATCGTCAGCCTATAATGATTTAATAAAACAAAACTCTTCAAAACCCCAAATAATAGCTTCTCAGGCTTCATTAAGTACTCAATCATCACCGGATGTCTGCTCAACGGAACAATGTTCCCTTAATTTAGATAATAACATCAATACGTGTTCCTGTTTGGAAATGTACAGCGTTGTGAATAATCTTGAAAATACAAAAACTTGTATTGTTGAATCACTCAAGGAACATTTTTCAAACGAATCCACTAAAGAGGTTATTATCTTTTTTACTTTACTAACATTGAATTAATAATCTCTTTAGGACATAGATTTTATGCCATACATATTATTTTCATTACAGCAGACTGCCGAATATAATTCAAACATTTTAGATAATTCTGCCCAATGTAAAATTCATGTCACAAGCCGTTTTTCTTCACAACCTAATTTAATGAATTTCAATGAAGCTACTTGCGCTAATAGTAATCAAATGCACTCGCAGTCCCTTACTAATATAAATAAAGTTCATTCATCAGCGTACACTGCTCGCAACAATAATATTGAATATAATTTAAATGCTCGCCCAGCATCTATTGTTTTAGCTACCACTGAGGGCAAATTTAAATTTCCCGTCTTGAAGCTATGTCCCTCCACTCCAACACCCTCTGAATCGGAGAGTTTTGCCTCTCAGTTGTCACCATATTGTAGCAAAGTTTCCGATATAAATACAAAAGCCCAGAATAGTGTATTTCAGTTTAACAATGCCGAAGAAATAAAAGAAAATGTGCTCTTAATGCCGGCACTAAACAATAGCTTTAGCAAACATATAAATTCATCTTTGTTGTCCTTCCCTAACAGTGATTCGAATTTAGATTTCATTGAAAAAAATACTAATTGTAATGCTAAAAAATCATTGCTTGTTCCATTCACTTTTAATGCTGGCGATATCAATACCGTCGCTACAACATCTCACGACCACCAACATCATTGTCAGCACAGGTCCTTAAATGAAATCAATAGCAGCGGTGGCTGTACTTCCAACAACAATAGTCCAAATTTACGAACATCAATATCACCCAATACATCACTTATGGATGAGACTATTACATCGGCCAATACATCTGCGACAGTTCAATCAGTAGCTAATCGTAATAAATTATCACCTACACCATCACGCACTGGAGCCTTAGCAACCCCACTTAGTTTACAATCCCAATCAGATAGTTTATCATCGGCTACTACCATATCTACAGCAACGACAATAATACCTAAAGAGGTTGGTGAAATGGCCAGACGTTCTTCCGATTCGGATCTAAGTGTTACACCCAAAGGTATGTTTATAGATTTTACAATGAGAATAAGTTTTAGTTATAAGTATTATATTATTGTAGAAATTTTAAATATTGTAGAAATTATAAATATTATACAATATTTCACAATCTGAAATGTTCAATTCTAGATGATTTTTCGAAGGCTAGTTTAAAAAAAATCGTATCACTGGTTTTAAAAAATGTGTAAATGAAGTCCTGTATGGTCATGGGTATTATTATATATTTTCAATCGGAATGATCAATTTCTTCTTTTTTTCATTTCTAAAAATTTAATGGAAAGAATTATTTGTTATAAATACATCGATAGCAACTAAAAATGTACAATGGGTGAATTTCGAGCTCCGGGTACTGTGCTTGTCTTGACCGACAGGTGCACGTCCTCTAACCTAACTAAAAATGTCAATTTGCTTAAATGACAAAGCGACTATGGAGTTGCTAAACCTTAAATTTTCTTTATTTTCAAATTATTTTTAACCGATTTTTTTGATTCTGCATTTCAAACATGTTTTGTATACTACAAGTATCACTGAATGTGCCTTCGTCCGTAAATATTGTATTTAATTAACAATAGCCCTTTGCGATTTTCCAGCCAAATCTGTATAAAACGATTTAACAATTGTCGAAATTTGACACAAATAAAGTTATCACAGGAATTTTCAACTTACTGATAGCATTAAAGCACTTAAAAAAAAAGACTCGAAGGAAAACGTTTCGAATCAAATTTATATGTATATATGTATACATATATACTCTTAATTCTGTGTATGTGTGCCTGTGTATTTCAGTTCATGTGTAGTTTCATTGAAATAATGAATAAACATTATTTTTTATAAATGAATTAACATTTCATCCTAACATTATTACTATTATTGTATATGTATTCTATTTTGCTTTACTCTCCATTGCCATGCTCTCGATAATTAAATAAAAAAAACCTGCTCTAAAAATAAATTATTAAATAAAAAACAGTTATACATCGTAAAAGTAAGTAGTTTATACAATTTGTACATAAAATCTAAGATGTAAGATGATGTACATTATTGTAACCTTTCTATGTCTTATTTTGTTTTTTTTTTTTTTTTTTTGTTGGTGTATCCTAAATTTTTGTACTATTCTCTTACATTTATACTTATGTGTATAGGAGTATCGTAAATATAAATTCTAATCTTTATTAATTATTTTTTTCGAAATACATTCTAAAAATATATGTTTTTTAACTAAAGTTATACTCCTTATATATTGAAGTACATATGTATATAAGGAATTTCCCAGTTAATTGGGCTTTGTTAAGATTTTTATTTCGAATTTATAATAAATGTTTAATACATATTAGTGTAGGAATATTCATAAGTTATATTATCTAGATAAAAAGCTTTTTTTCTCTCTTTGCAATACACAAACTTAGGCCCAATAACACCAATAAATAATTTCAATTTAAAATTTTCCTTCACGGTTAATTTATTACAGATTTCTATTTATATATACATACATATACATATATATATGTTGTATATACATATATCAATTAAATACTTGTGAGTAAAACAATTCGCATGGTCTTTTAATAATATATAACATATAAAAAAGAAAGATATAGCGAGTTTTTTTTTTGTTTTTTGTCTATATGTACATACATAATAAGAAAACGCATGAGAGCAATGGTATGAAAAGTCTTTCTTAATAGATGAAACGTTTCATTCAACTCCAACAAACTACTACTACTACTATTCTTACTTTTGCTATATATTTGTGATCGTAAAGTTGAAATGAAAGTCATACTATGTAATACATACATATTTAATATTTATCCTTGCCTGTAGTTCTTAAATATGCATCCAACCTTAATTCATTCATTCATTCACTTACAATATTCCATACTCTATCAATCACTGATCCTATCACTCGCCTTTACATATCCAACCAAAAAAAAGTCTATGTTCAGCGCTCAATATTTTATGCTTTTGAAAAATTGAAAATGTCCTTAATGAACAACGTAATGCTCTTTAGGAAATTCGTTTTGTGTGGCGAGCGATCGCCTAATGGCAGCAACAGCGATGATGCGTTTAGGTCCCGCCATAGGTAAATCATCTAATTCGGAGGGAATGGATATGTTGGAGTATCCGTTTCTTACAATGACAAAATATCCACCTGGCCTTATACTTCACATCGGAGCCACAGTAGCGGCTAGATCAGTTAAATTATTGGAGAGGGTCCCTAATCCCGATGAGCCAGAAATCAGAGATTCTTGGTGGACTGAATTGCGCATGGAAATTAGATCACACGCCAGGTCTTTAGGCTGCAACGTAGTCTTGGGTTATTCGGAATTGACAACAATATCGTAAGTATTTTACTTTTTTTTATTGTCCATGAAGAAACTTTAATTTTTATTTTTTTTAGGGACGATGTTTGTGTTTTATCGGCAACCGGCACGGCAGCAATTATAAATATGAGTTACAATCGCTCAATATCGCAAAATGATATTTTTAATTTTAGTAAAACGGCTGGGGGTAGTGGCATGTCCATGTCTCTGGAAGAGAGGAACGTGAATAATAGTGATACCTCGGCCAAGGATATGGGCAGTGGTGTATCAAATGGCTCTGCGGGCAAAAAATATGGACTTTCTTCTCTTCTTAATGTGTCAAAAAATTCGTGCACTATTTGTCATGTACCCTATAATGTTACTTCGGTGCCTTTTAATGTGAAAATGAAAAAATGCACAATATGTTTAAAAGGTCGGGTACCAGATGTTCTACTGGCAACTTTAGAATTGCCAGAATCTATACAAGTAACGGGTAAGTAAAAATCGCATTTATTCCGTATGTTCATCTTAACTGAAAAAAAAAATTTTATAAATACAGGTCGTGGCTGCTTTTTGCAGGCTCAGGTTGTGAGAGCTAAAAAGGATTTACGTTCTGAATTGAATGCTAAAGAAATTTCCGATGGTTTACCCTTTTTGGAATATGAATTGCATCGTGTACTTATAAATAAGCTAAAAGCAAAGGGCATGAACTCAATATTTGGCCTAAAAGTGCAAGTGTCAATAGGTGAACGAATGATTGCTTTGGTAGCTACAGGCACAGCTTTATTCATTACTGCTTTACCCGTACCACAAGTACCTAAAATAGTTGCTGGCAACTCTTGGACTGATAAGCAAAAGCTAAATGAATTGCAAAAAAAATTACAGGAAACCTTTGAACGTTATCAGGAAATTTATCAATTAAAGCCGTTAGATCAAGATATGTTGGATAAAAGTTCCGACACCGATGATTCCGATGAAGAAGGCGTAGATGTTGACTTAAACTGTGGCAATAAAGACACTTGTGTTTTAGAGGTTGATGACATAGAAGACTTAGAGATTATTTCATTACTAATGGAACCGCAACCGCCAGAAGGCTTTCATGTGGTTAGCACCCAAAAAGTACCAGGGATGATGGATATTGAGTCTGTCAAGAATTTGCAAATGTTTACACAAGTGTGGAGGGCAAAAACCGATACGGGACAAACTGTTAGTGGTTTCCCCAAGCATTTTCAAAGGTAAAATAAATAAGTAAAATATTTATTTGTTTGTTATTTTCCACAAATTTTCTCTTATTTTAAAGATTACTGCAAACGATTTATTTTAAACTGCGCACCATGATACCATGTGCCATTTGTGATTTAAAATTTAAATTAGATTTCCCGGAAAGTGTAAGTAAATTCGACACGATTTTAGAATGAATAATCATTTATTTCTTTACTTTAGGATCAAATTCAAATTTTAGTCACTGGTATGGCTTTGGGTTTAGGCGAACCCCACAGGCTAAAGCATAAACGTAAAACCGTAAGCAATGGCCAGTCGGATAGTAGTGATTCTATGAATCATACCCAATCGGGCAGCGAAATTAATAACAAAAAATTGTCACAACTACAAGATGAGGACTACATATTTCCATTGGATGAGGATCACATAATAGAAACACCGACACCAGCTACTAATGCGGCATTGTTTGGTGGGCAATTGTTTAAAAGTCGTAAGTCGTCTCCCATACAAATATCATCAGTTCCGGGTTCAATAAGACACAAACATGTAAGTAATTTACAAACTTTTCAAAAGGAACAACTTATTTTTGTTAAAAACGTATATTTTATAGCATCGTGTATACGAAAGAAATGGCGTAGATATAACACCATTAAGTTTTATTCCGGGCGGTAAAATTGAAAAGTATTTAGGCAATTTAAACTTTTTTTTTATACGCGAAAGTACTTCCATTAGAGAAAATGGTGGCATAAGTGGCTTTGTTCATGGTTTTATAACTGAGGTAAATAGTGTCGTGCTGTATTAATTTAAAGGAAAACTGTCGTAATATTGAAATATTGACCTTATTTTAATTTTTAGGTTTTAGCTGTAGTAAGAGCTCATATTGCGGCTTTGGGTGGCAACGCTATGGTGTCATTTTACTTAACAGAATTAATACTATTTGATAATCAACATAAAAATCAAGTAAGTTTAGATAACAAGTTATTTAATGAGTTTTTTTTTTATTGTCATTATTTATATTTTTCTTATAGGGCCAATGTCTTATAAGCATTGGCGGCGATGCAGTATACGTTTCATATCATCTGGATGATTGATATGATGTAATCGATCATTTAATTAATTGAATTAATTGTCAGCAAAACAATTTTAGCTCAAACAAAACTAAAAATTGTTCACTATACAATACTTAATTGCAATACTTTTAGCCAATTTATTTACTTAAAAGCAATCACTTGAAACTTAAGAAAATTGTTACTTAATATTGCTCTCTATTTTATTTATTTATTTTTTGTTTATCATATAATTTATATGTTTTTAATGAAATTACTGCTTCCTAAAGATATGTATTTTATCGAACGTTTTTATTTATTCCTAAACTAAAAAATTGTTTCTTTTACAAATTTAACATTAAATGCTGGTTTAGTCTAATTTAAATAACGTTTTTAATGCAATATTTTTAACTATGACAATTATACATTAAATGTTCTAAAACTTGTAGAAACTTGAAAGTATAAACCTAATAATACAACTAAAAAAAAGTAAAACAAGTTTTGAAATGTATTTTTGTAAAAAGTGCATATAAATACGTATGTTACCTAAGGAAATTAAATAAAATTGTGAAAAAATTAAACAAATTTTAAGCAAAATAAAAAATTAGAGTTTGTTATAATTTTCGAAAGACGGCTGGCTTGTAATATAGAAGAGCGGTATAACTGATGGAAATCGCATACAGAATATGCAAACCTAGTCTTATCGGGGCACCATATAACACTAATAACGAACGACAGATTTTTGAGAAGCTTTTCATGGCAATTTTTACTCTCAGAGTCTTTGCCAGAAATCTGCTGAGAGGAAGTCGGCGAAGAAATATTTTTTCGTTTTGATGTCTGACCTGGGATTCGAACCCGGGCCTTTTGTCTAATAAGCCAACACACTACCCACTAGACCACAGCAACTTCACATTAACAAACTTTTCATTCCATAAATTCTGAATTGAGATCACACAAAAATGGTGGTAAAAAATTCATGTACTTTAATAAATAATATTTATTGTTAATATTCAATTTAGATCTTGTAGGATTTTTATTTAAAAACTCAGTAACTCTCAAAATTGTAATCTATTCTGAAAGGAAACGTAAGGTAATAATTTTTTTTAAATATCCAGTCTCATCGTATCATTTTTTTTAAATTTCCTATTGGGCCTAATGAATGATGTCATTATTTACAGTGAATTTCTGGCAAAGAAAAAGAAGAAGCACAGATGAGTAATGTTTTCGTTTTTGTTATGACCGAAAATAATTGCGATTTCTAACAATACCGAATTTTTCATCTCCATAAATCTGTGTTATACAAAAGCAATTTAATTTATTTTTCGTTCATTAAATAGTTTTAAAGAGTAAAAGAAGAAATGGATTGGCTGTTTGGGAAAAAAATCTCACCCGATGAGATGCTACGCAAAAATCAAAGGGCTTTGAATAAAGCTATGAGAGATCTGGATAGGGAGCGCATGAAAATGGAACAACAGGAGAAAAAGATTATAGCTGATATAAAGAAAATGGCCAAGGAGGGTCAAATGGATGCCGTTAAGATAATGGCTAAAGATCTAGTGCGCACACGACGTTACATTAAGAAATTCATGTTGATGAAAGCCAATATTCAGGCGGTGTCATTAAAAATACAAACATTGAAATCACAGAATACTATGGCTCAAGCAATGAAGGGTATATGTTATAATGAAATCCTTAATGCCTCTATAATAATAATTTTACATTCCAGGTGTCACCAAGGCCATGCAGAATATGAATCGTCAATTGAATTTACCACAAATTCAAAAAATTTTACATGATTTTGAAAAACAATCGGAAATAATGGACATGAAAGAGGAAATGATTAACGATGCTATTGACGATGCGATGGAAGATGAAGGCGATGAAGAAGAGACATGATGCTGTTGTCTCCCAAGTCTTAGATGAGCTGGGCTTGCAATTGGGAGAACAGCTCGGCGAACTGCCAACTGCTTCCGGTTCTTTATCTATAGCTGGCGGTGTTAAGAATACACCAGCTGCCGTGGCTGCTGGTGCAGGTGCAGGCGGTATTAGTAGTCCTGGAACTGGAGGTGGTGCGGGTGGTGGCGGTAGTGGTTCGTCGACTCCTATGTCAGATGCTGATGCTGATTTACAAGCCCGTCTAGACAAGTTAAGACGAGACTAATTTGCTAGTAAAAAAATGTATTATGTTAAATATTAGTTAAAAAACGGCAAATAATTTGTTTACAAACATCATTTTCTTAATTTTATAATTTCATTATTCGATAACTTTGTATTGAGTAAACACTACAAAAATATAAACACTAATGAAAACACTGCACAGATGAGAATATTTACTAACTTCCACAGACGTGCTGTTTAAGAAATGAAGTACGTACGAAGCATATTCTAAAGAAATTTTAAAATTAAATACTCAGTTTACTTAAATGAAACGGTTGGCGGCAAGTTATTATATTATAACATGAACATCCGAAACTGTAATCTCTGCACACACACAGTATTTCAAACAAGCCCTTCAAAAGGTGAAGATAATGCCAGTCGAACTTTGAGATTAAGTCTTGACTAAAGATTGTAGCAAATTCAGATTTTTAGTACGCTGAAGAGATAACTTTTCAATATTCATGTAGAGCATTCTGTTAGATTATTTTCTTATGACCAGTATAATACAACATCATTTAACATGATATTTAAACATGGTATTATAAAAAAATATTATGAATGAGTATTAGTTTTTAAATCAAGAAATCTTATCCTATTTCTGTGGTATGAATGAAGTTTAACGTTTATTTTGGAATATTGCTTATTTACTTGTCCAAAAAATATATTCTAAAGACATCTATTTTCCCGATTTTAATTAAATTAGTGTAGTGTCAGTGTATTAAACCTTCTACAAGCATTTGTAAGCCATAATTGGAAGAGTAATTTTGAAATACCATTAACAAAACAATTTTATACCACATTTTTAAGACAATGCTATTCTTTATCAGTACCGTGACACTCTTTTTAAAAGAACCCAATCGCATTCATTCTTTACAATGTTTTAATAAAAAAAAATTCTTTTATGAAACATTAACCCCAAACAGAGGTCTTCGTGGCATCAGTGCTTTCACGAAAACAATTGTTTTAAATTATGCTTAATAAATAGATTTTATTTCATTCTCTTTTTAACATATATATTCATTTTTAATTTTCTTTTAGACAATTGAACTACATGTTAATATAAATAAATAAAACGTTTAAAAAGACATGACAAGAAGTTTTTAAATTATAGAATCTTAATAATAAACAGAGGAGGCCATTTTTCTGTAATACTTGTAATAGACAAGACGAGACAAGGGTAGGGGAATTTTAACAACTGGCCTCCTCCTTTTGTGAACCACCACCTTCTGATTAGAGTATATTTATAGTATTCTAATTGAAACCGTATTCGTTAAACACCTGTTCGACCTTGGTAAAGACTTCATCAGCTGATGGACTGGCATCGATTTGTTTCACTTTACCCAAGTCTTCAAAATGTTTTATAATTGGCAAAGAATCATTATTGTATGTTTGAATACGTTTCTTCAGACTTTCCATATTATCATCGGAGCGACCTGAACCACTTTGGCCACGGGATAAACAACGATTTACGCATACATCCTCCTCGCAATTAAAAAATAATACAAATTGAAAATCTACTTTATCAGCCATTTGACGTTCCCAACCATCCAGGTTGTCTTGGTTGCGTGGAAAGCCATCGATTAGGAACTTAGTTTTACCGGATTTTGTCATTGCTGCTTCTAGTAATGAACACGTCACCTCTACTGGTACAATTTTACCATTACGTATATAATCCTCAATCAGAGCACCTACTTCTGAGCCTTCACGTGCCCTTTCCTCACGCAGTAAGTCACCAGCCGACAGGTGGACAAATTCAAAACGTTCAACTATTTTGGAACACTGGGTACCCTTGCCGGCACCGGGACCACCTAGAACGAATACAATTTTTGGTTTTTCTGCCATTTCCGCTAAACTTTTTTTAAGTGCTTGTGTGGGGATGAAACGCTTGGGCTGTTTGTAACTGGAATGTCGTACGACGGCTGGTGTAAATGTTAGTACTGCACTACGCACGACTTTTAACATTAAAATATAATGGAAAAAGATAAAATCTACACACACAAAAATGAAGAAAGATGTATGTATACAACTTGGATTGCTTTTTAACACTCTTCTTTCGTGTGCGGTTAAAAAAAATTAAATAATTGGTTATGTGGATTGTGTGGAATGTAAGTTGGACACTTCTTCAGTTTTAAAGCCGCTGGAATTCACGCTAAAACGATAACACTAACTAACGTTGAAGTTGCCAGTGTATTTCATTTACGTGCTGTTGTAGATTTTTAAGCTTAAAATATTATATAAAAAATTTTTACCACCTTACAATTTACAAAACAATATTATTAACACAAATTAAATTAAATTTATTATGGAGTACCTCTTTATCGAAGAAATAAAACGGGCATTTTGTTTTATTTCTAATTATCTGGCATCTCGGTATAAGCATTCGGTATTTTTAATTGCACGTGAAAGTTTTTGCTTTCGGTTTGTTTACATTCTTCTTTCAAAGAATTTTGCGGGTTTTTGCGTCTTGAGAAGATGAGTTTTTTGAAACCAAAAGATACCATAGATGAAGGCGACACGGTTATTTTGTATTTAAGTGTGAATTCCATGCATGTAATAGAAGCTACTCCCACAATAGTGAACAAACGTGGCGAAACTATTGAACACATCTTTCAGACATCATTTGGCGCCCTAAAAGTGAAAAATATTATTGGCGTTAAATATGGCAGTCGAGTAGAGTTATCAAAAGGCTGGGCCTATGTTTTACAACCAAACCCTGAGCTATGGACTCAAACACTTCCACATCGGACGCAAATCATTTATACTCCCGATATTAGTATGATTTTGCATCAGCTAGAAGTAAGACCCGGTTCAGTTGTCATAGAATCTGGTACAGGGTCCGGCTCACTGTCACATTATTTCTTGAGGGCTGTTAAGCCTCATGGTCACTTGCATACATTCGATTTCCATGAAGCTCGTGCAAATCAGGCTCGAGATGAATTTAAAAGCCATGGTTTGGCTGATTTTGTTACAGTATATCATAGGGATGTGTGTCAAAATGGTTTCGGAGAGGAATTGAACGGTAAAGCGGATGCCGTATTTTTAGATTTACCTGCTCCCCAACAAGCAGTGGAGCATGCTGTTAAGGCTTTAAAAAATAGTGGTAAGTAAATTAGGAAAATTTGAAAAAAATCTTGTATAAATATTTCATTTGGCTTTTAGGTGGCCGTTTTTGTTCTTTTTCACCCTGCATTGAGCAATCACAACGTTGTTGCATTGCTTTACAGGAACAGGGTTTCACAGAGATACAATCGTACGAAATATTACAACAAGAAGACATAGTCAAAACCAAAACGTTTCCAGTAATGAATTTGGAATTTTTAAAGCATAAGGTAAACACATATCGCTCCTCTATTGCAACATAGTCATACCTCAAAAAAACTTGAACTTGGCAAAATGCAATTTAAGTTTTCAAGACATAAGTCCTATGATCTAATGCCGCAAACATTTTTTGCTATAATTTCGGTTCAGCTTGGGATATAAAACTGATTTTTTTCAACATGTACAGAAGGTCTAAAAGACCAGTTTTGCTTAAGTAACCATAAATTTTAAATTTTTTGATATATGACAATGTTGCAATAAAAAAGCGATATATACATTCCGTATGTATCGTAGTCTTTCAAAATACATACGTATTTCATTCAAATTCATTACGTTACATAGCCGGCTTTTGTGTCATGTCCATCTACTGTTTGTTATTCAATGTGTTTTAATATTTCTTTCAGAAATCTGAAGAAGGTGATGCTTCTGATAAAGATATTTCAAATATTATGAAGCAACCAAAGGAAACTTTGAAGGTTTTGACTTCAACGGCGCCACCAACGCAACCAGGTCATACAGGATTTTTAACATTTGCGTCATTACCGCCTGCTTTTGCCCGATAACTATACATAAGAAATAGAGAAAAACAGCTCCTACTAATAAACGATTTTTAAAATACAAGTTCAAATTCATCAATTACTTTATTCAAATTGCCATACAATACGTTTCAATGGATTGCCTAAAAAGGTAAATTATTGTAGCTATTTTACAGAAATTTTTAGTAGAAATAGAGTACAATTATTAAAAATCAAAACTTGGCAATGGGCGGACATTTCCAATAATGCTGCATTATTTAAATACAATAATTCTTGATGATAGATAGTTTCTGTAGAATTTTATTGACTAACTATGACGTTTGGGCAAAGATTTTATATTGAAGGAAGTGCGTGGCGGTTGCCATGGTATACGCTCCTCTGGTATAATCTATAAAGTAATAATTTAACTGTTAAAATTATATAATTTTATAAAAGCGAAGCAATAATTAACTATTTTTGGTCGTTCAGGTTGGCCTCTGCATGTTGGACACCCCTTCTTTTTTGTATTTTCTTTGGAAATCTCAATAGCCTCTTTTAAACCTTGTAATGGGCTCCAATTTACTTGAGCTGTTTTAGGTCGCACTTCAAAGAGTTTTTCACGACTTAAAAAACTTAAAATAAAATTTTGTTGTATTTAAATCACATTATAAAAAATTTATATAAACTTACTTCGGTCTAGGTTCACGCCAAAAATCCGGCATACGTTTATTTCTCATAATATCTGCTAAACGCTGTAATAAGCGTACATTTTCACTTTCCACTTGTATGATACGTTCTTTTTCGGATTGTTGCTTTTTGGCTTTTTGCACGATGTGGGGATAAAACGTTGGTGGCGTACGATCTATAGCCGCTTTGGCGGATCGAACTTTCTCCCTGTGATGTTCATAACGTTGTTGTTCCCAAGGATGTTTTAAAAGTTTATCTCTTCTCGATATCATAGCCGACAGCAATATGGTAAAGAATTGTGAATTTTATTCCTTTACAGTTTGGTTTTATTATAGCTGTTGGTTTATAGTTGCTTTGGCAATTATTTCTAAGGTAATAATTTTCTATTATTGAACGTTATATAAGTCTCCATGGAGTTTTGTATCACATGAACGAGACTAACAACTGCGTGTAGCGTCAATGGTATTAATAATCATAACTATTGAGCCTTTTAATAAGTGCTAGGTTGGTTTTATCTTATATGGTAAAAAAAAATGTCAACATTTTTTTTGGGGCACCCCCTAAAATATTTTTCTCTGTCAGATTTTGGGTTTGCCAAAGTTTGAGCACAATTGGAAGATGTTAACCCGTGCCACTGGCGCCTCAAAGTTTTGAAAATCTGGATATTTTGTCAGTTATTCGCACGCACCTGGAACTTGGAAAAATTCCACAAGAAAAAACCTATCGGACTCAAATCGCACGATCTCGTTGACCAGTTCAGATCACCATCACGTGAAGTGCAGAATATCCTATGTGGTGTAAGCCATATATTGCCGCCGTGTTGATACCTCATGTCGTTGGTGTCCAAATCGTCCAATTCAATAGAATTCGCTCACATCTGAAACTTAAGAAAATTCCACAAGAAAAAACATAACGGACTCAAATCGCACGATCTCGTTTGTCGTTTTATATCATCGTCACGTGAGGTCCAGAATATCCTATGTGGTGTAAGCTGTGGGCCGCGTATTGCCGTCCTGTTGATACCACATGTCCTTGGTGTACAAATATTCCAATTCCGAACAAAAGAAATTGCCAGCGTCGTTTTCCAAGAAATATGATTGAAATATACACCAAATAGTGATTTTTTCAGCATACATGGAACGCTCTTTTATATCATGTGGATTAATATCGCCCTAAATTTCAAAATTTTGTTTGTTCTTTTACCCACTCATCCAGAAATAGACTTTGCATTTTTTCCTTTTGCACTTTGTTAGGATTTTCGTCTTTTAAATTAACTTGTGATTTAAAAAACTGTTTTAAAATTAATGGGCTGAAATTTAAACTATTTGTCCCAACACCTATAAGCTTTTGTCTGATAGGGATATTTTCACTGTTGAAAATTTTGCATTTCTCGTAAGAAATTTAGTGAGTACATAAAACAAAAATATGAAAATTTTCTTGAAGCATAAACTTATCGTCATCTGAAATAAAAAAAAAGTACAAAGATAAGATTGAATAATTATTAGATTTTATTGTTGAGTATTGGGAATTCTAGAAATTCATCTAAATGCCTTCTGAAAGAATTTCTTTTCGCAAAAATCTTATTTAATGTTTTTTTTTAATACGTTGGAAATATTTTGCTCAAATATCTTTGGACATCTTAATTAATAGCTGTGAGGACAAACAGTATTTATAAAGCATTGTAAGTAAATATTTAGCTATGTTAGGAAACTTATCCTATGAAATTAGAATTTTTTAAAATGTAGAATGTTGTTAATGGTCTCTTGTATAAATTACACGGCAAAATTTCTCCAGCCATATTAAAATATTTTTGAACTAACAAATCATGAAATTGTATACAAACGCAGAAATATGTAATATGTGTATAAAATTCTGTTGATACCATGGCGCGTTACTGTCTGCCACTGATGCTTTGCAATCCTCCTGATGATGGTCATGGCGATGACGATGATGATGATGATGCGCAATAAATGCGGCGGCATCATTTCTTTTGTATGTCCGACTGTTTACTCACATGTCAACTGTCCTGTAGTTCTGGTGTTCATTGCCTGATTGATGTTAAGTGGTACTTTATGTGAGTATCCACTTCTAGTTTTGTGTTTTTTTTTATTCTTTTTCGTTCATCCATCCATCTGTCTTACCGTACGTCTGTCTGTTCATTTGTCCGTGTGTCTTCGCAGTTTTTGTTTAGTTCAGTTTTTTTTTATACTAAATTGTAAATGCTGATGTCACTTCATATTAAACACATCTACTTAGGATTGTTGTAGCAACAGTTGTTTGTGGCTATTGATGCGGTTGTATCTGTTGATGGAATGCAATGTTGTTTGTTTGCTGTTTAATTTATTTGACCAGTAATCAAACGATGAAAAGAGTCACATTAAACTTGTTAACAAAAATAACATGTTCTCTTAAAAAAAAGAGAGAGAAAAAAAATCACAAATCACAAATTGTCGTCACATTGTAATGTGAATGAAATAAATTTAAAAATGATGAACATAATGAGAATTAGTTACCACCTCAATTACTGTGATTTGCATGTTTATAACAGATTTTTGTTTTTTTTTTATACCAAGTAAATAATGATAATTAGAAAAAATTGTTTTTGTTTTTATAAAATAATTATTAAGATATTCCTTTGGAGACCTAAACATCCTAAACAAATAATATGAGAGACAAAAATGATTCTCTTCTAAATTTTTCATAAATTATATTGTCTACATAAATTTAATTGAAGTTGCCTGTTGTCTAGTAGGTAGTGTGTTGGCTTATTAAACGTGAGGCGAGGGTTTAAACTTCAGGTAAGACTTCTCCAAGAAAATCAATTTCTGGCAAAAACTCTGAGAGTAAATAAATTGATATGAAAAAATTCTAAAAAAAAATCTGTCGTTCGGTGTAGACTTTAAACTGTAGGTCTCGCCTCTCATGTACAAACTTAACACACACAATATAAGTGTGGTGAGAAACTAGGCCGTGATCCTGACTTAAAGGATTGTAATGACCAATTATGTATGTATGTATATAAATTTAATCCTTTACAGCTATAACAAGACAGTGCATGCTAGTAATAATTACTATATACATATGTACATATATCTACTATATTCGACAACTTGATATTTATTTATCCAGCACATTAAGGGACTTTTTCCCTTTGATTTTTTATTCCAAACAAATTTATATTTTTAACTTGTATTGGACATGTAATAACCAGAAAGTACATGTGTTGCATCTGTCATTAGTTCAGTTTTAGTTAAATCTCTGAATAAAATTAAAACAGTAGCAACCATTTATGTTTGGTTTGCTACTAAAAAAATAACACAATATTTTGCTAAGGTCTAGGTTCCCAACAATAACAATTACGGTTAACCTCACGTTTTATGATTCTCTATGCATCATTGCATTTATAAAAAAATATTACGTACATACATACATAAAAACATATGAAAAACTCTATTCCAGAAATATATGGTCGTAATATGTGTAAATATTTATGTATGAGACAACATATTTAAATGATAAAACGAAAAACAAAAAAAAAAAAAAAAAATAGTAGAAGGACTATAACAGTCTCAATAGAAGGTATATGATTAATAATGCGATAAAAATCGCACATATATTTAAATATGAAAATTTACAGTATTACAGGATACAACGATACCCTAAAATTATATTAATTTTTTACATTTGAACATAAAAATCGTTTAATAATTTTTATGGACCAAGTTCAGATTTCTACAAACAAAATTATTGGAATAATACTGCCATTAAAATCTTACTGCACGACTTCTATAATCTCATTCGCATATTCGCCTTTAATTCCAATTTTTAACTCTCTATTCACTGTAACCGTAATAGAGGTGGTGACAGAACTCCAATCAGGAATGTTTCTCTTTTAATTTCTTGATTTGCTTTTCTAGCAATTAAGCTTCGAAACATTCTACTTAGCTGAGGATTAAAACTTAAATTTGTCTTAGGACTCAAACATTTAAACATCATAAAATATCAAACTAAAGTTTTTTTTATTTATTTATTTAAGATTTACAATACAATTACAAATTATATTATAATCATATACGAGCTGAGTTAACTTCGACCATATGCCCGGTGTAGTGTCACAGACCAGAGCCTCTGGTGGGAATTGAACCCACGCACTAAAGTATTCGGTGGAATTTGGAATTTCGGTTTGGTATTATAGAGTTCCTTAAAATTCTGCTTGACCATGTGTTCTGACAACTGCTTCTAAGAGAAGTTGCCAAACTTTTAAGTTTCATGAGACAAATGTTCTTTTATTTTTTTATTTTTGTTTTCTGCTACCATATAGACAACATTATGCTAATGTAAAACACTCTCTCCCGCTAATAGAGCATGTTAAACTTCCAAGAATAATGGACACACAATAAAAACAGAGGAACAGAAAAAAGGATGCTATTTTTTTTTCTAAGAATTGTCTTTATCACGTATTTAAAGCGTTGTAAATGTTGATATGTGAAAAAAAAAAAAAATAAAAATAAAAGAAAAACAAAAGAAAATCAAGACTATTGTATGTAGTATTTGGAAAACATACACACTCTGCAACCATAAATATATGGACAGACTAAAAACGAACAAAATCTAGGGAAAAATTCAAAAAAAATAAACCAGAAAATAAAAACAATGCTGAATTTAAGTAGCCAAACATTTAAAGTTACATTTTTTTTCTACATTCTAAATTTTATACAAAAAAGAAGAAGACAATTCTCTGGTTGGCTTAAATCTAAATTGTTGTTGTTTTTTTACCTTCTTTTTTAACGTAAACCAAGGCTTACGTATAGACTTGTGAAAATAATTTCTTCAACTACGAATATTTGGCTAACATTTTTTGGCACTATTTGAACATGAATTCAAAAAATTTACGAGGATACAGTAATGTTGGATTTTGGAAAATTATACCTTCTGTTGGTGCTATAAGTTAAAATAAAAAACACATTTAATGTAAATAGTCTACATTTAAATCTATTGTTTTGAGAATTTTTTCATTGATTTTTAGAATTCATTTTAAGTCATAATGAAATATTATAGAACGACGGCCTGTTCTCATAAGGTAGTTTCTTAATATTATAAATTAATAAATACATACAGTTTGTCAAAAAAATCTTTGCACATAGAGAAAAATGAAGAAAACTTAGAAAAATTCATTGATTTCTAATATAAATAATCAAAATTTTAAATTTTTTCAAACAGAATTTTATAAACATATGTTTTGTTAATATAATAATTAAAAAAATTTTATAACAATGACAATATTCTAATGTAAAATATTAAAAAACAATCCATTTTTACTGCTGCCAAAAAAATGTTTGCACACTTGATAAAATATTAAGACTTATGCAATTTTTTTAAATTTATAGTGCTAATATATTGTGTATCCACCTCGTGCATTAATTACCGCTTGAAGATGCATCCTCATGGATTGAATAAGCTTCGGAATGTCATACTCCAATGGTATTTTTTCCCACTCTTCCTTGATGAACTTTACCAAATCGTTTTTATTTGTGGGCCATCTTTTCCCTACCTTTTTCTTTAGATGAACCCACAAATTATCGATAGGATTAATATCAGGACTTTGGGCAAAAGTATCAATAACTTTGGTGCAGTTGTAATGTAACCTGGAGTTGCATAAATAAGATTTATTTTAAGGATCATTATCTTGATAGTACTTGTGATTAAATTAATTCGGATTAACCGGATCAATAAAACCAAATTTCTTCAAGCTGGCGGTCAGTTCATTTTATAAAATATCAAGATGTACTTTCTTCGTCATTATTTCATCCAAACACCAACTCCCTTGCTGGATACTGAACTCCTAGCCGAATACCATTGCAGACAGTTTTCTAGACTTTACTGTAGGAATAAGATTTTTATTTTCCAGTGCTTTCAGAGGCTTACACCAAACTCTTTGCGGTCCGCCATGATAATACAGCATTATTTTCGTTTCATTTGAGAAAATAACATCGTCCCAGTACTCCGGAGAAAGTGCAATGTATTCGGTGGCAAATATTAATTTCTTTTCGACATTTTGTGCCGACAGCAAGAAATTTTTCCTAGTCATTCTTGAAGAATATTTGTGTTTTTGAAGAACATTTCCAATAGGTTTCTTGGAAAACAAGTAACCCAAAGTCTTTTTAAACTTGAAAAGCTAATCATCTCGCACTGGATTGCGGTCTATCATACACGGTTCAAATAATTGTTCTCTCAACTCGCTGCGTCATCTTTTTTGGCCTGTCTGTAGATCCCTTTAAGTCTAGTCCTCCTTCTTTTTCAGCACGAGATATAAAATTATATACAGTCTTGATGTTTAGGGAGAACATAACGGCGATTTTCTTGGCAGATTTGCCTTTATAGTAGTTGAAATAGCCCAATTGTATAATATTTTTTGAAACTAGTTTTCCTGGCATTTTTTGTATTCAAATATAAGGACATATGTTACATAAAAACGATCCCTTCATTACTAAAACGTTTTTACCCCTTTCACATTCCATATCATTTGTAAAAAACCCAAAATGCTCAACATTTTTGGGAAGTAACTGCATATTTTTGTAATTTTTTTTATTATCTTCATTCAATATGCAAAGATTTTTTTGACACTTTTTATATTGAGCAAAGTTCTTTTGTTGTTGTTATTATTGTAATGTGTGTTCCTATTAGGAAACTATTGGTGTCTTATGGTCGTAAACAAGTACAGTTATAGAATAAAGGTTTTGTTGTTGGAATGCTTGAATTAAGATCAAATTTTACATTTTTTTGATCTGTGCAAAGATTTTTTTGACAAACTGTACATACAGTATTCCCTTGATTTACGTCGTCTCGATTAACGTCGTGAACAATTTTGTTCCCTTCAACTTCGGTTTACGTCGTTATTCGATTTACGTCGCCTCTGTTGTTTATAAACCAAATCTGGGGAATTCCCTCTTTAAAAAATTCAGTACATAGAATAAAAATTTAATTATCCCTTTCCCTGTCCATGTGATGCGCAAGCGTATGAAACCAACTTGCTGTGCATCACATGTGATGTAGAGGGCAGGGAAAGTGTTATCTTAGTTTTTTTGTAAACAAATGCATCTGTTAGTATGAATTATTGGCTTATTAGACGAAAGGCCCGGGTTCGATTCCCAGGTCAGACATCAAAAACGAAAAATATTTCTTCGGCGACTTCCTCTCAGCAGATTTTTGGCAAAGACTCTGAGAGTAAAAATTGCCATGAAAAGCTTCTCAAAAATCTGTCGTTCGGAGTCGACTTTAAACTGTAGGTCCCGCCACTCATGTATAAAATTAACGCACACAACATAAGTGGTGTGAGAAGCTAGGTCGTAATCCTGACTGAAGGTTGTAATGGCCAATTATGTATGTATAGGACACATAAGTTAAAAGTCAAAAAAAGTTGAAAGTTGAAACAGTGACATTTTTATCTTAAAGTTAGCGCAATGCGCCGGAAAAACACAAACCTTGCTAACACTTTTATTTTTATAATCAAAATGGAATTTTTTCTCTTGTTGAGAAAAAATCTTTTCTTTTCCTTTTTTCTTTTTCGTTTTGTTCAGCCAGCCATCTGTTTGTTCCATTAGTGATGATGACGATGATGAAGAGAGTTTGTTTACACCTACTGGGATCGTTGTGTTATGTGTTATGATTTAAATGAGAATTTATTTTAATGCCTTTGAAGTTTTTTGTTATGTTCTTTTCCCATTTGTTTTTGTTTTTGCTGGTGTTGCCAAATTATCTTAGACAAATCATCAATGATTTGTAGCAATTTGTAAAGGTAACAAATGCATAAATGATTTGTTTTCTTTTCTTCCTCTTCTTGTTATTATTAGTGTTGTTGTTGTTGCTATTGTGGAATATCTGTGACTGTGGCTTTGGCTTTTCATGGTGTTGGAAGCAATATCAGAGAAGAAAAAGAATACCACCACCATAAGATGAGGAACGAATGAATGTATATCAGTAACCAATAAATGGCTGCATTACTAAAAGACCTTTGCGTGAAGTGATTAACACGCCACTTGTTGTATTTACTATATTGTTTTTATTTTCTTTTTATTATTTTATTTGTTGTTGTAGTTATCAACAATTGTATCTGTACTCTTGGGCAACATTGACCCTGAGGTTTTAAGCAAAAACAACAATATGCTTGTTGTTGCTGTTTTAATTTGTATGCTCCCAAGTCCTTATTTCTTCACACTTTTACCCATTGAAATGAAATTTTTAACAACATCTCGGGTGTTTATTATTGTTTTATTCGTTAAGACTTTTCTTTCCTTCTTTACTTTATTTTTTTTATCCTTTTGAATAAAGAGAAGGAGGTGGCTGTTTTATTCAATACTACCAGCAAATTTTACAATATGATTTGTTAAATATTTAACAGTGGTTTCGGGATATCAAAATAATATTAAAATGGCTTGTGAAAATAATTATTTTTTCAAGTTTTAATATAAACTATTTGTGTTTTTTGTCCTAGAGTCTATATTGGAATTTTTTTTACATCTGAAAAATATTTCAAACTCTTAAAGTAAAATTCAAATTTATTTTTTCCCCCTGACCACTGTACGATCATTAATGTCTGTTTTGTATTGATTTCACATTGGAATGAACATCTTTTTGTGCAAAAATGTGAACTTTTTTTGTTTAGTATAAAAGAGCAACAGAATTTTATAAGAAAAAAAAGTGCATTAAATTATATTTGAAACCTGATTAACAGTTCAATTTATGGTTTTGTGGGCGTGCTTATTTTATTCTAAAGAGGGGCGTTACAACTTTTAATATTGAGTTTATGATTTGTGGCCAATAATCAAAAAAATAATAATAAAATAAATAAAAAAAAAACTTTAAAAAATCGAACATCACAAAAAGAATTATTAACAAATAATAAAATAATGTGTTACATTTAAGCCAGATGATATTCATATTGGCGTGGTTATTCTCATATCCTTAAATAATTCTATAGTGGCATAAATTCTGAAATGGTTTATTTAAAAACAAATCAAAATAAAAATCCCTTTTTCCAATTCCAACTATTTGTCTTCATTGTAAGCGCCTAGAGAGATATCTGGCCTAAAAACAATGATTTTCTGTGTCTTTTTTTTTGTTTTTATTTTTTTTTGTGTGGAAGTGGTATATAGTCCGTGGGAATTTGTGCACGATTTAAGCAATGACAACAAAGGTAATAATAATAATAATGATGATAATAATGATGATGCTGACGACAAAGACAATAATGATGCCTATTAATGTGCCATCACATTACATTGGGATTCATACTAACCAGACTAAGCAAATCTTTTTTTCGTTTGTCTGAGTCGTAAACTTATGTATCCAGTCTTAACAGTATGATTACAAAAATAAGAAACAAAACAAATAAAACATATAAAAAATATAACAAAAAACAAAAAAGGAAAAAAAACTACAACAATGGAAAGATGACATCCTCGTATGAATGGTTAACAATTGACGCCAAATAAATCAGAGCAAATATGAAATCAAAACGCTGCATATATTGTTGCATTTATTACAATAGTGCCAACATACATACATACATACATATGTACATATTTAGTTTAATCGATACAATTCTTTATTGAATTGAATTCTATACAATTGGAAGCCAATGTTTTCTTTATACCTAAACTAGTATTTGTAGCAGCCGGTTACAACGATTTTCTCTTTCAGTGCAATCTTGTTTATTTCTGTGCGTCTGGCTGGGTAAAGTTTCTGCACAAAAAAAGTTGTAAAACCATTTTCAAACAAAATTTCAAAAATCAATGATACAATCCTTAAACAATAGTAAAACTCCATCCGTATGTAGGAGGCCCTCAAAGGTATTCAAAATCATTGTCTGAAATTTGTCTTCATAGTTGTAAATAGTTAAAAATCTTGTTTAAATTTTAAACAAGATGAAATGTACGCTTATAGAAAATATAATAATTGTTAGATCGATTTCCTTCATTAACAAAAGGATTAAATAATAATTTGTAAATAACTGGTAACAATTTTGTCTCTAATGTAACTACTTATGGTATTTATGCCACATTTTTAGATTCTTATAAATGTAACGTATGTTTTATTTCAATTGAGATATAATAATTTGAATATGATATGGTACATACGTTCCTCAGAAATCCGTGTAAAAAGAACCGTGTAAAAAAGAAGCGTTTTCTATAGTAAAATGGGAGATACGTTCCATGTCATCTGAAAACCTTCTAAGATAAAAGAAAAGAACTATATTTACTTCGAAAACCCGTGTAAAAATTTTTGAAAACTAAAAAATTTCAGAAATTCATACAAATTGTAATTCATATGGCATTTTATTGAGCATTAAAACTTAAAATATATAATTCATATAGGTGAAAAATTGATAGAGCAAGCAACAAACAAAGGAAAGATTTCTTAATCCAGTATTAAGAACAGAAAAATTAGAATAGAAATAAAGAAAAACTATTTACATAGCTACATAATTATTCGTCGCTACTTGATAACAAGCGCAATTGTTTGCGACGAACTGAACTAACACCGAAAATATCCATCAAATTATCTAGTAGGTACTTTAGTCCGGTAATAGATTTTGAACTGTCGGACTACTTACCGAAAGGTCTTGTGCCGTTGACTTTTTTATTAAAAAAATCTTTTATAGAAAGTTGAACATTTGGTTTTTGGGATTTCTCAGTTGCTACTATGTATGTTCATTTCAGCAATGGTGCCAAAAGTGGTAAAAACAAACATAATTACAAGACAGTGATTAAGAAATCGTGTAAAAAAGAGTTGGGTGTATAAAGCATATGGATTATTTGAATCATAGAATCATATCGTTAGTTGAAATCGTACTAGATTAAAAATTTTTTACAAAAAAAATTTTTTTTCAACCGTGTAACTTCAAATCCTTGCATATGGATTTTTTGAATCATGCAATCATATCGTTAGTTTAAATCCAAAATAGATAAAATCAAATTACGAATATATATTTAATGAAAATTCATTTGCCAAGAAACACTTTAAGTTTAGGAACTCTTAAGTATAAAAAGTATAACCTTATTATCAATAAGATCTCTTTTTCATATTAATGTAATGGTACTTTGTATTCCAGCATAAGCTATGCTATTTTAGCTATTACTGTACTTCCATCCAAGTGCCCATAAAAACAATGATTCACTTACTTGCACTGCATAAACCACCAATATTGCATAAATTTATTTGGTTTTTGTTTTCGTTTTCTACAGTACTACTATAGCTCATATGCTTAAGCATTTGTAAAGGGATTTCTTTAAAAATGTCCATTTATTGATTACAGATTTGTATTTCTCTATGGATGTCCTCAGAGTAACGAAAACAAACAGGCTCCCCCAGATTTTATTTGTAAATATTTTTATGTTTTTATTTTTCTTTTTATTTTTGTCTATTCTGCTTAAGTTTTTTGTTGTTTTTTTTTTTTCTTCTTATTATTTGTTCAAGTCATTGTTTCTTCCTGAGCATTGTGTTCTACATTCTGTATAATTTTTTTTTTCTTTTTGGTGGTTTCGTTTTAATCTGTTAAAGTAGTATAAATATGTCTATAGTGTTATAAGGAAATGTTTAAACTATTCATGGTTAAAAGAACATTTTTAAAAAATATGAAATGAAAAAAAAAATCCTAGCAAATGAAAAAGTTCTCACAATTTAAAGGTTCACATGAATTCGTTTGTAAGTTTGTATTTGAATATGAATAAACAAAAAATTATTGGTACAGAGTTCTAGTTCTGAAGAAGTATATGGGTTTTGTATACATACATATTTACGTTGATTTATAGAACAATTTAGCCATTATTGTTGTCCTTTGTTAAATTTGATTCAATCAGTGTTATATAAAATTAATAAAATTCTAAACTAAAAACTAGATTAAATTCTAAAATTCTGTAATAAATCAGATTCATCGTATCATTGTAATTCTTAAATATTTTGAATATAAAATTTTGAACAGAAAATTTTAACACAAAAATTACACAAATTCTTACTTAATTAATTTGTTATTGCAAGCCTATAGTCAGGATTACGACCTAGCTTCTCACATCACTTACGATGTGTGCGTTAATTTTTATAAATGAGTGGCGGTGGCTACACTTTAACGTCGACTCCGAACGACAGATTTTTGAGGAACTTTACATCGCTATTTTATTTGCTCTCAAGGTTTTTGCTAGAAATCTGCTGCAAGGAAGTCGCCGAAGAAATGTTTTTTCATATTTCGTTTTGATGTCTTGCCGGGGGTTTTGAACCTTGGCCTTATGTCTAATAAGCCAACTACTAGACTACAGCGACTTCTTCTATTGCAAATACCAACTTTTAAATGTCGCCATAATCCAGTGGGTAGTTTATTGTTTAAACCACAGCTCTAACATCTAGAAAAACTTAAATATGAACAAATTGCTATTTCTGGAAAAAGCTTTGTAAGCATCTAATTGCCATGAAAGCTTATCAAGTCTACAGTTTAGAGTTGATATTAAATTGTATGTCCCGCCACTCATGAATAAATTAATACACACAACATGTGTGCTGTAAGAAGCCAGGCCATAATACAGTCTAAAGATTTGTAATGGCCAATAATATCTGTACATATGAAAGAAAAGGAAATTTTAAATAAATATAGAATGTAATAAAAAAGTTTATTATTTATGCGTGAAATTGAAGGCTTTAGTAGATTTCTGGCAAGAACTCTGGGAGTAAATAAAATTGCCATGAAAAAGTTTCTCAAAAATCTGTCGTTCGGAGTCGACTTTAAATTGTAAGTCCCGCCACTTATGTATAAAATTAACACACACAACATAAGTGATCTGAGAAGTTAAGTCGTAATCCTTATTGAAGGCTCGTTATGACCATTTATGTGTATGTACATACTAGAGGTGTGCACAAGACATATAAAATTCCACACTATTGGTTATTTCTCTAGACCGAATATTAATTGTAACTGCAAATATAAATAAGTATGAAGCAAAGATAGAGTATAAAAAAACAACTGCACTCGTAAACCATTGTACAACAATATAAAAGAGAGTTGTGTGAAGCGTGCCACAAAAATTTTGTACTCTTCATAGAGTCACAACATGCATTTCTTCTTTTGCTCTCGGCAACCGAACATCGTCGTCGAATGCACCAGCATTGCCAGCAACTTTTTCAAACTTTTTTTTTCGGGGGAAAACACACTGATATTCATATGGCAATACTGAAAATGTAGCTTCAGTAGTAAAATATGCTCTTACAACACAAAGCTTAGTTCCGTTACTTCACAGGCAAACGAGTTCAGTTATATACATTGAATAAATGAGAAATACACATTTAAGTGCAGTCGTAAAATCAAGATCAACAGAAAAGAGTACACTACAGTATTGCATTTGGTGAAGGGTAAGCTAGTAGAATGTGTTGTGTACACCTCTAGTACATACATACATATGTATTTAGTAAAACTAATTCCGTTTAGGCCAAGAGCTTTATGTCACTATTTTTGTTATGGAACAGTAGATTGTTACAAACAAAGTTATTTCCCATTGACTCCAGGTCTGAATGCTTAAGAATATTATAATTACTCCAGTCAAGCCATTATCGATGTGTATGGTCTTGTGTATTTATTGATATATTCATCAGTAAAGCCCTAGAAGGACTTGTCTGAAATCGGTGTAATTCAATAGGAATTTACGATTGCAAAAAAAAAAAGAAAAACAAAACTCATTTATATTTCGACGTCTCCATTCTATAACGTGTTGTTAATGTTGATTCATTTTTAAATTCTACGTTCTCTATCTTAAATACTGTCAAAATTTGGTTAAGATACATCCATTCGTTACGAAGTTATAGGGAAAAATCTATTTAGAATACACATATAACTTAAAACACACTTTTCCGCTTAGAATGCTATAGAATGGAGGCGTCAATTTATCAGATTTATCATTTGAAGTCGCCGTAGTCCAGTAGGTAACGTGTTGGCTTATTAGGCGTAAGGCCACAGTTCCAACCCCAAGTCAGACATTAGCAGATTTCTTGCAAGAACTCTCAGAGAATAGTAAAATTGCCATGAAAAGTTTCTTAAACAATCTGACGTTCAGATTCGACTTTAAACTGTAGGTGCCGCCACTGATGTATGCAAAAATTAACGCACACAGTATGAGTGGTGGGAGAAGCTAGGTCGTAATCTTGACTGAAGAGTTGTAATGGCCAATGATGCAATATGTATGTATGGAAAAGAGATAATGAAAGATTGCTATTGGAAATATAATGGATTTTCTTTTACCACATTTCATGATTATAGCTTTTTCTATCGTTTAAGACTTTTACTTAGCCGAATCTAAAACTATTAAATTTTATTTTCCTCTAACTCATACCCAGATACTTGTATAAAACAATGTTCTATTTTAACAAATTCAAATATCTTTCCCATGCATTCATTTGTGTCTTTCATTTTGGGTTGTAACACATTTAAGCTAAATATTCTTTTAATCTCATTTAATTTATTTAATATACAAATTTCTACTACTCTATATGATCGTTGTAGAATGTGACACTAATTCCATTACATTTGATATTCAATTTCATTTTACTTTGGCCACTCTCAACGAATACTATTGCCACAATTCATTTTGGTCAATTTGCAATTTCTTCAATACCAATTATCTACTATAGTTTAAAAGAAAAAAATTCAATTTATATATATTTTTTGTTAATTTTTATTTTTAATTTATTTTTTGACCATAGTTTGGTTTGTTTGATTCAAATATTTCTTTTTTTAAGAAAGTAAAAATAAAATACATTTTGTAAGACACATGCAAAGTCGGCATGGCTTTTCTGTGTGCAATTCCATTTGTAAAGGGGGCAAAAGAAAAGAAGGATCTTAAGGCAACAACTAGCGTGAGAACTAATTGAGTCATTCAATTTCTAAACTACTTATAATCTCCCAGTCGACACTTCCTTAAGCAAACTTTTATTTTGTTTTAGCGTTTTGCTTAAAGTTTGTTTTTTTTTGGCATTACAAACTCAAAATAGCCAAATTGGTATTGTAGACACAGTGGTGTAGAATGTAATGAATCAAGTCCAGATTAGAATTACAGCGTTTTTTAATAGTGTTGCTTCCAATTCATAGTTAATCCGTTGTTAGAGACACAAGGAATATGGGATTTGAGTACAATTCTTACAATTTCGATCCTTTTGATTGAGCTTTAGAGCTGCTAAATCCATTAACGGTGTCTTAGAACACTGTATTCGTAAAGTCAACTTAAATTTAAAAGGAGTAAAAAAAATGAGCATTTTGTTTATGAATGGAATTGAAATTATGCAAGACGACAATTTGGGTTGATCTCAAATGCAAATAAAATAGAAATAAAACAAAAACAAAAAAAAAAAAACACAATTCAACTAATCTTAAGTCTGGATTCTTATTTTAATTCTGTTCCTCTTCCTCTTGACGTGATCTTCTCTATGCTTAAGGTAATTGGTGGTACTTCATCTAAATGTCAGGCCGTAATTCACAACTAATTTGATACTGCCGATGTTACAACAAAGCGACGCTTGAGACTTTAAAACCATGGATGGCTCTCTGTCTACTAAAACGTATTTTAATGCGTTGTAGTTGTAATTTGAATCTCTAAATGCGGCTAGTCAAGTAATGTTGTTGTTACTATAATCTTAATGCCGCTTGATCATTTTAGTTTAACTATGTTCATTGTTGTTGGTTTTGTTGTTGCGGCAAAATCAATTACACCACATGAATTCACATTCATAGTTGTGAATTGCATCGTTTAAAGTTGGCTTTTTTTTTGTATTGTGGCAGACATTTAGTGGCGAATAGGCATACATATGTGCTCTTGTACTCTGCATTGATGATAGTGTCTTGTTTTACACTCTGTTTTTATATTGACCAAGTTAACAAGAGAAAATAAAAAAAAAATAACAATAACAAGACTTATGGAAATATAATGAAATAAGCCATAGAGAGTGAGAGAGAGAGAGAAGTAGAGAAACTATCACACCACCATACGTAATACCATCATGTGGATAATTTAACGATTTATGCCTCCTTTAAAGATTGATGACATGTGATGATTTCGATTTGTAGAACAAGCTGTAATGTTTGTAATTGGTATTATTTCTGAAATAATGACCATTTGCTGTTTGTTGGCTTTTAGTAATGTTTTTTTTTTCAATCTAAAAAAGAAAAAAAGTATTTATCCTTTAAATAATATATTAACATTAAGAATATTTCTATTGATGAATATTAAGCTTTAGATTTGATGAATTTCTCAAAAAAAAAAATAAATTTTTACAACCTTAAACCTTTTGCTAAGATATTGCTATATGGCCTTTCTTTATAGGCCTTAAGCTTCGTTTGCTCAGGCTACTCTTAACCACGTATTCGGATTAGATTTTCAAGAATGTACAATTTTTTCGTTATTTGGAAAGTGACTTAAAATGTCTTCTTCATAAAACCTAAAGCGTTACTAAAATGGGTGTAAGGTCTTGAAATGTCTCTAAAGTTTAATTGACAAATTATGAAAAATAGGATCAATATAGAATCAAATACTATGCTGAGTTAGTATTTAAAATAATGTATTGTATAGAGACTCAGTATTGAAAATAGAATAGTTTCTTCTCGTCTATGAACTATTTTGAAATACTACTTGCCTTGTCACAATTGGAAATTTATCCCTTGGATATTTAAATCCGAAATCTCAGTTTAATCTGGATTTCTGTATATGGTCTTCGATTACCGATTACTTGCGATAAGCCATTAGACATCTGTTCTCCAAAACGTTGTACAGAACAACCGATAAATAAGATTAATTTATTTTTTTTCGTGTTAATTAAACAAAATTGATTAAAAAATGGAATTCTTGCGCTTATTCGTAAGCATATATAGTCAACCCTCTTATAACGCGGTGAGTTCGTACCGCGTTATGTGGAAACCGTGATATAAGAAACTCGGATTTCAGGTACAAACCAAGCTAATTCTTAGCGCTTTCTATGAAAACCGCACTATAAGAAACACAGAATTAGTACAAATTACATCATTCGTACCGCGTTATATGGAGACAAAGAAATACAAAAGGCAAGATAAATTATAAATTATTTCTATTGATTTCAAGAGTTCATATAAGAATTCATAAAAAAAATGAAATAAAAACTAACTAAACTAAAAGACTGGTTTCCAACAAAATTAAGAAAGACTAGTAAAATAATGGTTTATCTTCATTCATTGTTTTTTTAAATTCAAATTCCAATTGCTATTTGTTTTGTATCTTGGCTGAGCTTTTGCGTTGAAAATAAAACTTATATTAAACCCTCTTACAATATCTAGTTACTATTCATTCATAGGCTGTGCGGAAGGAACTTATGGGATCAAGTTGAATGCAAACCGCGCTATAAGTGTACCGCGTTATATGGAAACCGCGTTATAGGAGGGTTGACTGTATAATGTTTTTGTCCATCATTTCACATCGGTGGGATGTGAATGGTCTAATGTAGATCACATACAATGACAATATTTTTTCTTCTCTTTTCATCTTCAACATATTGACTTAAATCGAAATCAATAAAATGCCACATTTTCTTTCCAAAATAATCAAAATATCTGTGGTTTATTGGTTCTAAAATTTACTTGAAATGATTTCACGTTATGTAGGTATTATCTTTTTCTAAATTTATGCTTTTTAATATAATTAATTTAACATTTTCAAATTATTACCCTTGACTATTAACGTAAAATATTGCAATCAGTGAAATATTTTATAAAAATCCAACAACACATGGTTGCAACACCTACTTCTTTTGTCTGGATTTTAAGAAAAAAGAAAGAAAGAAAGAAAAAAAAAATTATCCGAAACGTTCATGCTAGTGAATAAGTGTGTATGACTAAAATAAAAAAAAAAGAAGAAAAATATCTTTCAGGTGGAATCTCCTGCTTGTTTTTTTTTGTCTTCTTCTTCATTCGTTGCTTGAGTTGAGGAGTGAGTCTTGAAATAAAAGTGATGTTCAATAACAATTAGGACGGTGTTTATGCCACTTATAACAGTGTGCAATGAATGACTGCCAAAACTCTTTGCTTTAGAGGAATGTTAAAGTCTTATTGCGAAGAGTAATAGCAACAATAACAACAATAAAATAACATTTTTACACAACCCACCACTAAATGTTCTTGAACAACATCTGCACCGCAATTTGATTCTTGTTAATAACCATAATTTTAATGTTGAATATATACAATATAGAGAGGAAGATTTTGTTGTTGTTGTTGGTGTTGTTGTTTTTTTATTTTTTTGTTTTTGTAGTGATTCTTTTAAAACACTGCAGTTATCTTAATCGATACGTTGGGGTGCGAATCCTCAATAATATTGTATAAAATGGGTGGGGGCGTGGGACACGCTGTCGCGTACCATAAGATCCAACTAAAGCGACACCGTTTGGTTTGGTCATGGGGTCGACGATTTTAAAGGTGCTGAATAGCTGCCACAATAAAGTGTACAAAGTTGCTATAAAACGAAACGAAATGAACAATTGAGCGAACAGTCATATACTTAGTCTCGGTCGCTCAGTCGTCCAGTGCTGTGTATGTTGATCTGTCTGTCTGTCTGTCTGTCTATCTGTTCATTTCTAAATGAGGCAAAAGCACAATAGCAATGCAATGGTGTTTTATGGTATTTTATCGAGACATCATATTACACGCCTCAGAGACTTGTTTGTATCACTGTGTCTATACTGCTAGCTGCTAGCATTGTTATTGTTGCTGTTGTTATTATAGTATTTACCTGCAGCCTTACCTTGTCTACTGGCAACTGTTACTGCACACCATCACCATCTGTTGCGTTTTTTGCTATTTTTTTTCTATTTTTTTTTGTTTTTTACTTTAATGCTGCCAATTGCCGGTATTAAACTTTACTAAACTATGGCAAGGGGAAGTGAGGCAAAAAGCTTGGTGTGGGTAATTCCTAGTGGCATTGCTGTTGGAAAATTCTTTGTTGCACTTGTAACCACCACCAGCATCAATATTAGCCACAACAACAGCTTTGGAGCAGCACTGGCACTACACCACACCATGTGCTTTATGTGCATGTAACAGAACCATAACCTCAGACATTTTTCATTGTCCAAACAATCAAACATTTACAAACGTTATAGACGCTATATTGTACTTCATCAGAGACCAAAATATTTATACGAAGAGGGTGTCTGTAAAAGATCGCTTTCAATGAATTGTTAAATTGCCTTTGGTTATAGAAAGTAAACAATATACTGTATGGGCCTTTATTTTGAATGCCTTTAATTGTAAATATTTCAGAATAGGCCCTTTGAATAGAAAAAGAATCAAATGTTTATCTATCTTTTTAAAACGTTGACCGACTTTGCAAAAATTTCTTGTAAGTAGGCCCGGTATTAATAATGATCTTACAAGTATTTTTATACAAAAATCAAATTCACTTTCAAACTAAATACACATTGTATAACACTGAAGTTTAATTGAAATATATTGAAATGGATTTTCTTTACATTCCCCTTTTTGCGAACCCCTGTAACATTGAGCTTGAGCATGGCTACAGGTTTCATCAATTGATCCCCACACTTGGTGTATTTGTAGTGAAAGCCTCTAACAACCGGGACTGTGTCTGCCGGTGATGCTGATAGTGCTGCAGCAGTTACAGCATCACTGCTGCTGTTGCCAATAGGTTTGTGTTGCTGTACTTTGTTGGGCATCATTAAGCCAAATTTAAAAAGACTTTTTAGAGTTGGCCTTATCAATTTGATTATGTTGTGTGAAAACAAATTACGTTTCAGCCTTTCGATATTAACCTTTTACCCAATAGTTTTATGGCCTATAGCATGACAGAATGAACTTATGCTTTTTTTCTTCGTAGATTTTTTTTGTGAAAATTATTTTTTTTTAAAGAAACACTGATGTGACGTAACAATGAAAGCCATGTGCATACAGTATTTCTATGCCTGTAATAAAGAAATTGGAGCATAAATGAAGGTAGAAAAGAAAATTTTACAAATAATATTTGAAAGAAAGAAAAACAAACAAAAAAAAAAGGAAGAAAAAGTTTCTTTGACATGCTCTCGAAAAATTAGCTGTGAAAGTCGAAGACAGCTAGTAAGTCAGCCCTTCCTTAATTTGGCTGCCGCAATTCATTTTAAAGCGTGTTGTTGGTGAAAACTTGTTCGCAATGTTTAGTTTTTTGTTTGTTTACCTTCTCAGTTTATTCCCTTTTTTATATGGGCAAAAAGCACTCTTACTTCTTACATTTTCAAGTCAATTACTAAGTTTCTTTCAATGATCTTAATCGTTTGCAATGACAAGTAACCTTGTTAATGACTCCTTTGTGTTGTAAATGACATATATACAGGCTCTGTACGAGTAAACTTGGCAAATGTTGCACAAAACTGCAATTCTCAGTTGCATGCAACTGCCAGCCAGCAATTGTTGCCATTGATAATGCTTTTGTCGTAGTCAAAGCTCAAGTCGTCGTAGCAACAGTAGTATTTGGAAAAACAACATGTAGATGATTAACGCAGTATTTAAATTAAACAAACATTATTGCAAATGTTTTTTGTTTCATATCAGATTATGAGAGCAACAGTGTTACGAAGACTCTTTTTCCCTTTTTGGTGTACCCAAACAGGACATACTGATGGCGGAATATTGAGAAATACTGCAATATATGTATGGAGGAAGAGACCACCAATATGCTATATATAGACCACACAAACTTTACTGACTCAAAAAAAAAAAAAAACGAAAGAAAGAATGAGAAAAAAAATGTTGAAATTGTCTGTGTCTGATGGATCATTAATTTCCATAAAAGGATAGAATTAAATAGAAACTTGCCTTTCAACATTATCTTGCTTGTTGAGAGATCTCTTTATAGAGTTGTACGTTGTGTTGAATATAATTTTTTTTTAGTCGTCAATAAAACTTGCATCGTATGTTATAAATATATGAATGAATTTTTTATTCATAGTTTCAATGAACAATTTTTGTTTGTTTTCATATAAGAACAATATTTTTTGTTGAGTTCTAATGGGTATAAGCATTATATATCATTATAATCTTATAAAATTAACTATTGCATTGGAGGCGGAATGCATCCAAACAATTATTTTTGCCTTAGCCATCGGCAAAGATGAGCATATATCCTGAGAAAGCATTAATTTCGCTTAGATGTCTTCTCAACAAAACTTTCTCACTTAAAAATATACAGTGGTGAACAAAAGTCTTAGTACATACATAATTGGCCATTACAACCCTTCAGCCAGGATTACGGTCTAGGTTCTCATACCGCTCATGTAGTGTGTGTTAATTTTATACATGAAGTGGCGAAACCTGCAGCTTAAAGTCGACTCTGAACGACAGATTTTTGAGAATCCTTCCATGGCAATCTGCTGAGAAAAAGTTGCCGAAGAAATACTTTTTCATATTTCGTTTTGATGTCTGACCTAGGATTTAAACTTTGGCAATGCGTCTAATAAGCCAACACACTACCTACTAGACTACGGTGACTTCATAGTATTTCAATATATTTTGATAAAAATAATTAAGCCCCACAGGCTTAATAACTCAAATTCCCGATATGACTTCAAAAGAGTATTTGGGAGATTTGAAAGAACGATTACGTTATCGCTAAAGCTCAAACACAAGTTACCCGTAAAACTAGCCTCATGGTGCCACCAGAAAACACTTGCACATTCAATTCCAAATGAATTAAATGGAGTGCTTGACCTTAAGGGATATTCTACTAAATACAGAGGATAACATTTTCATATATTAAGCCTTTGAATTTTAAATTTATTTAGTGTTCTTCTTGGAGGTACCTATGGAGTCATTTGAAACTTTTCCATATTTTTCTCTCATTTTATGAAATATATTAAAAACTTATTTGTTTTATAATAAAACAGAAATAAATTAGTAAAATAAATATTAAATTCTTAATTTTTTATACAAACTGTAGGTTAAAATTCACAGAATTTTCAAAGTGTATTGTAGTACTAGACTTTTGCTGTCCACTGTATGTGTTTCACAATATGTTCCATTGGCGTTAATAAAATAAATTTCTTATACAATGGGCTGTGCATCGTGTTGCATAATTTTACTGAAATTACATACCATCCATATCTACATTTGGACAAGAAATGTGTTCAATATAATACGATATCTAAAATCCTTGGTGGTGCTATATTCTAAAGATAATTTGGCCCAGCGGGTACTTCCAAACGGGAAATTCCGAATCCCGGGATTTTTAAAAACTTGTCCCGGGATTTTTCGAGATTTTCGGGATTGTGAATTCATATGTATTTTGACCCTACAAAAGGTACTGAAAAAAATTCTATATCACTCGACTTCGATAATAGCATCTCAGATGAGGTTACTTCCAGTGATAAAAATTATTTGATGGCATCAAAGAATGCAAAAGCCCTATAAAACGAATTAAAAGGGTAACTGAATTAGATACTAAACTGTTCAAAGAAATAGATTTATTTACATCAGGAGGTGGTAGTGGTGAATATTTACAAGCTGCATAAAGCTACCAACAAATGTTGATTGCAAGAAGTTTTGTTCAACGGCAGGTTATGTTGACAACAAAATTCATTCAAGCCTATCAGATCACATGATCTTTTTGTTGGAATCCAAACAATTTTCTTAAATCTAATGGATTTTGCATATGTATGAATAATTTTTATTTTTGTTAATTTACATATTTTTGTTACATTTTGTCTTGCTGTTTTTATATTTTATTTTTAATGACATAATGCTGTGTATATCAGCAGTAAATTGGAATACAAATGACTTTGTTAACAAAATACTTTTATTATTAAGAGAAAATCGCCATTTTTCCCGTGATTTTTCGGGATTTTTACAAACTTTTTTTACAAAATCCCAAATCCCGGGATTTTTAAAAATCGATCCCGTTTGGCATCCTTAGTGGGTACTCGACAGTAACTGAATCACAATATAAGCGTTTCTCAAGATATTATCGCCGTACATGAAAATCGGTTTCGACTAAAAAATTTGTTGTTTTTTTTTCATTAAAATTTCATTGATATTAATAATGTCTTCGAAAAGAATAAACAAAAGCAACTTGAATTAGACAGAAAATCTAGATTGAAACATTGTTTTCGCTCCTGCTCTAGAATAAACAAAAGCAACTTGAATTAGACAGAAAATCTAGAATGAAACATTGTTTTCGCTCCTGCTCTAGATCTTCTGCAGGATATATTTTTATGTATATTAGCTCTTTAGGTGCAAAAATTATGCGAAGTATTAAAATATCATTTAAATTCCCAACGGCTATTCCATATTCTTTACTAAGTTATATCAAGATATGAAGATATTAAACCAATTTTGAAATATCTTGAAAACTACTTCTCTATCTGCATTTGTATTCTTGGCATTTACTGCTTACAAAAATCCTGAGAATAATTAAATAATCACTGGTAGATGTACTTGTTAATTATCAATTCGCATAAGTAGTTTTAATCTTATATCAAATGCCAGATTAACTCAAACTGATTCCTTTGTATCCTGCATACAAAATATCACAATTTTTTATTGAACTAGCCCTGGCTCAAGTTTCTTAATACGTATACGAGTTGGGCACATGATCGTTTTGGCGTAAGTGAAAATCAGTTTTCCTCCCACTATTTAAAATGAACGTAGAAATCACACGTTGTATTGTGTTATCTGTGAATTATCGCTGTAGTTATTTTGTAGTGTTTTTTCTTTTTTTTTTATTATTATTTCCTTTATTTAATGTGGCCAGTGCAAATCGATAGCAGCGAGCGAGAAAAAAGCGAGCGAAAAAAAGAATTAAAAATCAAAAGAAAAGAAAAGAAAAAAAAGAGGGAGTTTGTTGATACTTTTTAATTAGCGCAAACTTGGTATTAACACAGGTTTTAGGCTAAAATCCAATATCGGCAGATGAAGATGATGTTGATGACGATGATGATGACGCTGCTGCAGCTGGGGCCGCATAAGCAGCAGGCGCCAATGTGGGAGATCCCTGTAAAGATAGTCAAGTTTTCGTGCGCAGTTTTCAAATCGATCTACGCTTATTTGGTATTTTGCTGCTGAAATATATATGCTTGTAAGTTGATGACCAATTCAGTTAAAACCTTTAAAACAACAACAAAAACCCAAACAACTGCTACTACTTGCTACGTGGAAAGTGGAAAGATCAATCTCAGCAAAGTATGAGTTTTAGTCTTTAACAAAAACAGCTATCAGTATCGGCAACAAAATATAAGAACAACAACAAGAAAACCTACTAAAGAAATAAAAAATAAATAAATAAGGAAAAGATATTGGCCATGATTATTATCACTTTTTATAGAAGGGACTTTATTTGATTTAATGAGTTTTAAGAGCGGTTATTAGTTAAGATTACAAGTCAATTTATGTTTTGTAAAATTTTTTTCTGTTGTTCTGATGCTAGTGTCTCTGCAGTGTATATGAGCAGCAAACATTGTGTTATCTTTTTTCGTTTAAAAACACACTATTTCAAGCCTGAGAAATGCCAAGCTTATGGCCAAAATCAATGATGACTGTTTAAGTATATTGGTAATCATTTTCTTAAATCGACATAATATTCTGTAATACAGTGTTACATGGAATACTTGTGATTAATCTTAAGGATAGCCGTAAATAGGTGATTATTACATACAACCGGAAATCTTTTTGGTCTTTTTAAAATCCATTTAAACCTATAAATTTGAAATAGATTAAAGAAAAAAAATTGAGAACTTAAGTTCATTCTAAACTTATGAATGAACTCTTTATCGACCTTACAAATTCTCCAAATATGATGAATGGATACATACTAACCTTATAACAGAACAGTGTAATTTAGGCAAATAGGAATATAAGATTTATCTTGTTTAAGTGGCTTTAACAGGTAACTCAGTCCAAAGTCGAACTACGTGCCTTTAATTTGGATTAGGGTCTGGCGTCTGAGACAATCCAGAGTGGTCTCCATTAGTCCATGAGTGACGGAACCTTTAGTTGAACGTGGAATCCCATAGGTTCCAGAAACTGTTTCACGGCAATTCATTTATTTTTAGAGCTTTTACCAGAAGACTTATATAAACGTGCCGCCGACAGAAATATTTCCTTTTTTATGTTAAATTTTTTCAAGCCCTCGTCTAGGAAACAGACACACTACTTACTAAATTACGCTAGCAATAACTAATTTATCTTATTTAAATAACTTAACTTGGAAAAGTGCGCATTAGTTTTACGGTTTAACCCTTTGCACTCGTATGTCGCTTTAGAGGTGACAATACTAATTTACTCAACAACTTGCATATTTGTCAATAAGTTTATGGGGGTGTTGATCTAGCTGATCATTATGGATTAATCTATTGTTTTTTTTAAGACAATCTATTAAATGGTGGTGAAAACTTTTTTCTAGGGTTATTCTAAGTAGATTTTTCCCTATAACTTCGGAACGGATCGGCCCACCTTAACCAAATTTTGACAGTATTTAAGTTGGAGAACGTAGAATTTAAAAATGTAAGAACATTAAAAACGTTCTAAGTACACTTGGAACATTGTAGAATGGAGGCATTGAATTGTTCCTCGAATTTCTATTATCACTTGCAAATATTATTTTGAATGATTGTACACTCTGCTCATAATCGCGGACATAAAAGGTGATGTGGATTTGAAAATTAATGTTAAAGTGTTCCAGATCAAAAGTAAATTAATCATAAATTAAATGGAAATTTTTAACATGGCTATAAATAATGAGATCTGACCGAAGTTAAACTTAAATAAAATATTCTGAGTTATTCAAAAGGCTTATATAATTATAAATTATAATCGTTTAAGGGTTAAATGTCCGTAAAGTGCCTGATTAAGAAGGCGACGTAGTCTAGTAGATAGTGTGTTGGCTTATTAGACGTAGAGGCCTTGGCACAAACCCCAGGTCAGATATGAAAACGAAAAATGGAAAAAAAATATATTTCTTCGGCGATTGTCTCTCAGCAGATTTCTGGCAAAAACTCTGAGGGTAAATAAAATTGCCATGCAAAGTTTCTCAAAACAAAATCTGTCGAACAGAGTCAGACTTTAAACTGTAGGTCCCGTCACTAATGTATAAAATTAACATACAGAACATAAGTAGTGTGCGAAACTAGACCGTAATCCTGACTGAAGGGTTGCAATGACCAATTATTGTGTAAAGTGCCCTATTTTAGCACACGAAAGGATATATTTGTTGTGTTGTTATCGGTAAACCAGTTAAATTGATGTTTTGAATGCACACAAAAGAAATTAGTTTTCATTCTCTTTAAGCCGATATTCATTGTTATTAATTTATTATAATAAATTAGCTGACCCGGTGAACTTCGTCCCACCCAAAATTGATTTTTTTTATTATCCAAAACAGGTCACATTATATATTAAAGCTTAAAGCGCTGATGGAGTTGTTGTTGTTGTAATCGTTCCAAAACAAAAACTAACAAACATACATGTTATATACATAAGTATGAACATATGTAGTTATAAACCATCAAATTAGCAGATTTATAGGTATCTCTTAAAAGAGGGAGGATTGCCACGCTCATTTTTGGTGAGTTTGTTGATATCGACTCAACGAATTTACCCACCAAATTGCATTCGTCTATGATCGCTATGTCGCTAATTATGCAATGTTAAAGATTTGCCACGCCTACTTTTTGCTATATCGACTTTTTTTAAACCATCTAAATCTGATAAGCTAACAAAAAAAAAAGAATTGTTAAAATCACTTCAGTAGTTTAAGAGTTCTAGGTATCACTTGAAGGGGGAGGGCTGTCACTTTCATTTTTGATGGGATTGTCGATATCAACTCTATGAACTTACCCACAAAATTTCATTCATCTAAGTTCAATATGTACCTAAATATTAAATTTTAACGATTTGCCACGCCCTCTTTACATTTAGGGATATGAAAAATAGATGTTGTTTGATTCTCAGACCTACCCTATCGGGGTAGTATGGATCGGTCGATCCATTTCGGAGGAATGTAACCACTAACACCGTGACACTAGAATTTTATGTACTAGATTATGTAAATCATTTTCTTAAACGTTTATTTATTATATTTTCACTTTCTTTTATTATTTTTGCTAAAATGTGGTTGCGAATTTTGTTTTAACAAATCGTCATCCGGATAACTCTTTATTACCGTTACACCAAAACATATGTATATTCATTCCAAATATCATATAATGTTTCAATATTTTCTTGTTACTCTGTTCACTTGAGCTTCACATATGTGGGAAAATACTGATATTAACATCCTCTTAAATGACTATTTTTATAACACATCACATGTTTATATATGAGTACATACATATATACATACATACATTTATTTTGATACACCTACAACAACAATCTTTATCCGTAAAGTTACACGTTATGTCAGTGTGTTTAAGTCTAGTAAATATTCTAAAAAAGTTAATATATTTAGGTGACCTCTGTTGATCGCTTTAATGATTTCTTTTTTTTCTCATTTCATACAATATCGTGCCTTATATACGAATAGTTTTATTTCATATTCCATGAATGCTTATTGGTACTTGTACTAAAAGTTCAATAATATTGAATATTGTAGAGAATATAAGAAAAACGGCAAAAACAAAAATAAAATAAAAGTCGATAGAAAAATTCTCGAAATGAAATACCATGGCGGAGAACGAACGAATGAACGGCCATTTACGCGGTTAAATGATGACCTAATTACCATAATCATATAAACGTACCTCATAAATCTTTTTTTTTTTGTTTGTTGTCGTTCACTGGTTCGTTTTTATTCATTTATACGCTGGCAGTAATATCGTTTCAAGTTTAAATCTTGTTGTTGTTGGCGTTGTTGTTTTATTTTGAATGCTGATAGTTTTGTTTGATCGCTTGCTTATATTGTATTTGCAACCACCACCACATGCGGTGGTTGGCCTTTTTTCTTATTATTTTTGTTTTATTCTTTATTGTTGTTGTTATTAAACTTTTGTTGTTGTTGTTTAAGTTCTATGTTCAACCGTCGGTGGATTTACCGCATACGAATCAGAAAAATTCTCGTAAATGATTTATGGTAACAACTTGTACGATACCTTATTTCTGCCAATAAAATTTACAATTTTAGAAAAAAAAAATAAAAAAAAAAGTTAAATCCATACGAAAAAAAAAAATGTATTAAAAATAGAATAGATAGAAGGAAAAAATTACTCGAACTTGCAATAGATAAAAGTTTACTCTCAAGTTAATAACAATATAGAGTGTAGGACTGTAGCATACACTGTAAAAATATTTATTTTATATTGAGGTCCTGATTTCTTCCTTGTCCTTGATAAATTAATTAAATAATTAGCATGGGAGTCCTAAGTGCAATATGATCTACTGTAGATGTTTCAATATTTGAAAGCTTGCAACTGTTGTATGTATTTCACTAAGAGCCAAATTATTGCCTATAATTTGTTTACTTTATTCAATACTAGCAGATTATACCCGGCGTTGCGCGGGTTATAAAAGCATCAATAAATATTTTTATTTACTATTTATAGATTTCGAAACCGGTTTCTTAAAAAATGCAATTTTTAAAATTATTCGGAAACCGGTTTAACACAGTTTTTTGAAAACTCTAAGTCCTAAATATAAATCCACTCAATTTGCCCGTTTTTCCCCTTTCCTCCTTTTTGGACCCCTTATGGTCCAACTTTATAAAAGGAAAACCTCCAATAGCTATTTGGGAAACTTAACCAAGCTAAATCGTAGAAAAATGCCTTTAAAACAGATAAAATACACCATTTTTGCCCATTTTTTCTCCCTTTCTCCTATTTTTTCCCCTTTGGATAAAAAATTTGAAAAGATTTATTGCCTATAACTTGCACCGGCATAAGCTCGATCAATATCCCGAATTCCAAGAAAATCCGTCCAGGCGTGATTGGGTATGCACTCAATTTGCCCGTTTTTGGCACCTTTCCCTCTTTTTGGACACCTTTTGGTTCAACTTTTAGAAACGAAACACCTCCAATAGCTATTTGGGAAACTTTACCAAGCTAAATCGTAAAAAATTACCTATAAAACAGATAAAATACAGCATTTATGCATAAAAGTACTAATTTTTGCACATTTTTTCTCCCTTTGTCCCATTTTTCTCCCCTTTTGGTCAAAATTTAGAAAAAATTTATAACCTATAACCTACACCGACAAAAGCCCGATCTATATCCCAAATTTCAAGAAAATCGGTCCAGGCGTTTAGGCGTGATTGGCTAACAAACAAAAAAAGCAGACTTACAGAAATGTTTATAATATATATTAGGATTACCCGAGCAAAAACCTGAAACCTGATGACCATTACCTCTCTAGGGAGCAAATGACACGATTCTCACCTGATGTTTTCCGCCTTTTCATGTCAGGTCATTAAGCCTTAGTTCTTGTAGGACCTTTCACGGTTTCTTGAGCCCTGGGGCTTGTAATATTGTCGGGTTTCTTTCTCACCGATTTAAAACCATTTTTTTTAATCTGCTTCTGTATATTTCCGAAGAAATATTTTTCATATTTCGTTTTGTTGCTTGAACTGGGATACGAACCCGGTGTTTACGTCTAATAAGCCAACACACTCCCTACTAGACTACGGCGACTATTATTGATGAATACCTGAAGTTTTTGTGTGTTAGATTTAAGTCAAGTTTCGTTACTAAGGAGTGCGCACAAAAAAAACTAGATTTACACTTTTCGTTAGAAATAAAACTAAGTGGCGCATTTTTTCGTTTTATATTTCAATTAAAGTAAATAATTATTTGAATTCTTTTGCGTATAAAATATTTTTCTGACAAAGATCTCAGAGCATTCAACTTTTTAAGCCTTTTTTCTTCCAAACATTTTAGGGTGTTTTAGAAAAATACGTTTTATTTTACTAGCTTTGTTTTGGTCGGCAAATCCTTTTTTTCTTCCACTTCCAAGCTTTCTCTGAATACTCAAAGACTCCTTATATTGTTTTATTCTTACCTTTGAAACTGTTTTTTGGTTAACACCTGCGAACCTAGCAATCGTTTTTTGTAAGCGGCGCGGTTTTTCATTGAAAATTTCAATTATTTTTTTATGACATTCTTGTAGGGTGCCCATTTTAAAAAAACTAACCTTGCTATTGCAATGAAATTTAGCACGTGGATTTTGAAACAGATGACTAACAAAAACAATGTAACTGTATTAATTTTTTTCAATTATGATGAAATTTATAAACTTAAAAGTAGGCCCAATTTTTTCGTGCACACTCCTTACGTGTACATAATAACGCTGACTTTACACAAGCGGTGAATATTCTTAGCTTAGTACGCTTAGATATACATGAGTTTCTCCATACGGAATGCAATCGCCCCTATGTTGCTCTCGCTCCACTGAGTCTGTTACCCACGTCTGTTTCTGTGCCGCCGCTTTTTGTCATAGTACTGCCTAGATAGCAGAAGCTATCGACGTACTATAGGACTATATGACCCTGTAGCATGATGTTTTCTATGCAGGTGTTGTTAATGCTCATGGCTTTGATTTTCTTGCTATATATCTCAAGTCTGACGTGGTGAGCCAATCTTTCGAGGTGTTCGAGTTTTAATTGAATGTTGGAGACCTTGTGCGAGAGTAGGCAAGTGTCATTTGCATAATTCAAACCCTCGAGTTGACGTGAGCTTCATATGGCTTTGGTTTTCTTGATATTTATCTCAATTCCAACGTTGAGAGCCAATTTTTCAAGGTGTATGAGTTTTGACTGCATGTTGGAGGTTTAGTGCGAGAGTAGATAAATATCATCTGCATAATCCAAATTCTCGAGTTGGCGTGAGCTTCTCATGGCTTCGGTTTTCTTGTTATTCCTGTTATTCCTCTTCTCTTCATGTTATTCCTCTTCTCTTTGAACAGAATTCCCCCTGATGACCTAAAAGCTCAAAAAAATGTCTGATCATTTGGCATACAAGCAACATAAAATACTTTGAACTGAAAGTACATATAATAGCGAACATTTATTAAACTTTGTTTGTACATAACTACTTAATTATATTGAATATTTCTAAAATTTTGAGCTCTAAATGTCATACAATGAACTGGATGTCGGCAAATAAACGCAGAACAATTGCACTACTGTGATAGTCTTAGCTTTCTGTAGGATCGAAATCAGATTATCTCTGATATAATTGCTCCTCCTGCTGTCATTCTTGCGATCCTTTTTTACTATGTGAAACATCTTCATGATTTTCTTATATCCTCAAAAAAATTTTTTTTGCAGTGTACTTAAAAGTTGAATGGATTAAACATATCGTCGTCAGATTTACTCTAAACTGTAAATTCATATGTTTATGTGTATGTAGTTATAATAATGTACGAGTGTATGGTATACATAAGTACACGTATATTGGTGTATGGATCATTATTAATTCATTTTGCATCACTTGTAATGGACAATTAAATTGTTCATGTGTTGCTCATGATTTCTTTAAATCCCATTCGAATTCAAACAATTCTATTGTGAATTGTTTTACCATTTTTTGCTGTTGTTTTTCGTATTAAAAAGCGTAGAATGAATGAAAAAATTCAAGAAAATATTGACCATGAATTTAACATTTGGAAAGTGTCAATAAACGCAAAACATAAAACAAGCCAAATGAAGTAAATGAATGGTCATTAAAACATTAACTTCGTGCAAGTATTATTCCTTCTTTTTTTTGCTGATATTTTTGTGTGATTTTTAATTAAATTTTCATCACATACACAACAATATTTATGTTCGAAAGATTAAAATTTATTAAATAGCTCATACCGAATTTGAATTTCTTCCCATAATAGTGTATCGAAAATTTATACAAATATTTTTAGGATACTTTATTGTATTCCGTACTTTTTTGTTTGAGTTTCGAAGTTTTGTCTTTTATCTTAACTCTAATCAATCGCTCTCTTTTCACTTATCAATCACTCACAATGAATTAGATTGAATGGTTGTGGAATTAAATTTTCTTTATTCTCTTGTAACGTAATGACAACACCAATAAAATATCCGCTCGTCCACCCATCCACTGCCTTTAAACCCCTCAGTTTGAAATGACGAGACAGACACTGTGCCAGCCAGACCATTAAACCAGCATCAATTTAAGCCAAACAACAATGTAGATTTGACACTGGTCTGCGAAAATCGAAAATAAGAGTACAAGAAAATTCTAGCAATAGAATTGATGATCAATAGATCAATAATGAATAAATGAAAAAAAAATTTCATTTTAACATTTCCATAGAACAATAACAAAAAATCTTTGCACACAAGATTAAAAAACAATGAGAAACATAAAATCACTTCATTTGGGATTGTATCCAAAAAATCTCATCAGTTTCGGTAAATAAATTCCGATGATAATGACTAACTTAAAGTAATTGGCTAGAACGAATCGTTATTACCATTCGTACTTACAATATTAAAAAATTTGTATCGTTTATATGACCGATTTTAGAACAATTTAAATTTCTATGTCTGTTTTAGTAAATTATCAGTCATATAATAGTGTGACAAAGTTGTCTTGCAAAATTAGAATTCATAATTTTAATTATTGTACAAATATCCATTAAACGAATCCTTTTTATAGCAATTTTAAAAATTTTCTTCATAGAAAACGATATGATACGATGTAGTGATAGATACGGAATCCTAATATATATTATAAAATGTGTGTGAAGATAAATTCCAATTCGAAAATATATGAGAATTCTCTAGAAGATCAGTGGCCATTTGGGAACATATAAGAAACTGTACCCCATACAGACTATATACAAATGGTAGTCCAGAGGGTCCTCTTTCCAACCGTGGGAGTGGGATAGCTGAAATAATTTTGTGAGTCGAGATATTGAATTGATATTGTTTATGGTACTATGATATTGTTTATGGTATAATGTGTGTGCTTGGGTTTTTGTTTATTATCGGCTGTCTTCGTCATCAGAATGATGATGTTTCATGGAGATTAAGAGCCCATGATGGATTTCCATTGTATTTTAAATCACAGCATGGTTGTTATTGTTGTTTTTGTTATTGTTTTAACGGAAATTTAAAGTTTCAAAATTGTGACAACGAAAAAAAGGAAGGATGTTTAACGATGAAAAAGAAAACGTCAAACATGTTGCATCAAACACTTTGCGTCAAACATATTGCATCAAACATGTCCGATCAAACATGTTACATCAAACAAGTTGCATCAAACATTTTGCATCAAGCATTTTGCATCAAACATGTTCTATCAAACATGTTCGATCGAACATGTTGAATCAAACATGTTCGATCGAACATGTTGAATCAAACATGTTGAATCAAACATGTTGAATCAAACATGTTACATCAAACATGTTACATCAAACATGTTACATCAAACATGTTACATCAAACATGTTGCATCAAACATGTTGCATCAAACATGTTGCAACAAACATGTTCGATCGAACATGTTGCATCAAACATGATGCATCAAACATGCTACATCGAACATGCTGCATCGAACATTCTGTATTAGCGATGTGTGGGTTAGCGATTAGTGGGAATTGTTATCTTATGAGGAGGTGATGTGAACTAGCCACCGAAATCGTGTGATTTGATCCCATTCAGCATTTTCTTATGGGGTTTTCTTAAGTCATAGTGCATCCGCATAACCCACAAAGTTCAAGAGTGCTTAAAACTGACATAAATCATGTCTCTGCTTAAATTATTTGTGAAAATTGTCATCTTATGTGAAGGTAATGTAAAGTGGTCACCGATATCGTGTGACTTGATCCCGTTAGACTTTTTCTTATGGGATTTTCTTAGGCCACAGTTCTTCCCCCTTCAAACCGACATAAACAATGTCCATTATGGCAACAATAGGTCTTTCAAACAAATAAAAAAATTTCGATTAGATTTCTTACATACTTCACACGCTCGATGTTATAAAAACTGGACTTATTTCGAGAAATGTTAACAATATTAAGTGAAAATAAATGTGATATATTAAGAGGCATTGGAACAATCCCTAGAGTATTATATGGTACTCATAGACCTACTATATGCCCTAAAATTACCTGCTAAACAAGTGACCTTGTTCAAATGGATACTGTTAAACCGTTAACAGTGCTCTGTTCACGACAAATTTTGCTCTGTTAAGACCAAATTGTGCACTGTTAACGCTAAGTGTGGCGCTGCTAAAATTTATGGGTGGCGTCTTGGATTTTCAAATTAGAATTTATCTTCACACACATTATTATAAATCTTTCTGTAAGTCTGTTTTTTTGTTTGTTTGTTTGTTAGCCAATCACGCCTGAACGCTTGGACCGATTTTCTTGAAATTTGGGATATAGATCGGGCTTTTGTCGGTGCAGGTTTTGTGAATGTTGTCTACATACGGCGCTGGTAACGAAAGGGTTAAATATTGGCTTTCATTATTTTTTTACATTTTTTAATTATGTGAACTTAACAGCTTCTGGTAACATAACTTTCACTGTAAAAAAAAAATAAAAAAGAGCATTAAAAATAGAGATACCAATCGGGAAATCCTGAATCCCGGGATTTTCGGGATTCACAAAATCCCGCATGCCGGGATTCACAAAATCCCGAATCCCGGGATTTTTAAAACCTTGTCCCGGTATTTTTCGGGACTTTCGAGATTGTGAATTCATATGTATTTCGACCCTACAAAAGATCCTGATAAAAATTCTATATCACTTGGCTTCGATAATAATATCTCAGATCAGGAAAGCCCTACTTTCAGTGATAAAATATTATTTGATGGCATCGAAGAATGCAAAAGCCCTATAAAACGAATTAAAAGGGTAACTGATTTAGATACTCAACTGCCCAAAGAAATAGACTTATTTACATCAGGAGGTGGTAGAAGTGAATATTTATAGCTTCATACAGCTATCTTGGCACTATTTTACCAACAAATGTTGATTGCGAGAAGTTTTTTTTAATCAACATTTGTTGGTCGGAATTTACAAAATCCCGAATCCCGGGATTTTTAAAAAGCGATTCCGTTAGGCATTCCTAATTAAAAATGATACGGAATATGACGGTCACTTATTGGCTTCTAATTTCAAAATTTTAAAATCCATTAGTAGGTTTGTATTCCTGTATTTTGTTATAAACAAAAGTCGCCGTGGCCTAGTAGATAAAGTGTTGGCTTATTAAACGCATAGCCTCAGTCCAAACCTCATTTTATGCGGCGACTTCCTTTCAGCAGATTTCTGGCAAACATTCTGAGAGCAAAAACATATTGCCTTGAAAAGTTTCTCTAAAATCTGTCGTTTGGAATTGACTTTAAGCTATAGGTACCGCCACTCATGTATAAAATTAGCACACAAGACATCAGTGATGTAAGAAGCTAGGCTGTAATCCAGACTAAAGTGTTGTTATGACCAATTATGTAGGAATGTTTGTTATAAACAAATAAATGTATGTAGAGTGCTTTAGGTTCAATAAGATCAGTTTGTTGTTTCTTGTTTAATTTCCGAAATATTGTTGTTTGTTTAGTGAATTTCTTTTTAAGAAGAAGAGAAAGAAGCGCAAAAGCGCCAATACAACAACACATTATCGTCACTTGAAATCAAATGCCAATAATAAAAAAAATCATTAAAAATACGTCACACAAGCTAAACAATATCCAACAATAGTTCTTGCAACTTAAATAAAATCAAAGCTCTATTTATTATGCCTTATAAGAATATATTTTTTTTAAATCTAAAAAAAATAAAAAAAGGAATTCCAATACAATATTAACTTAATATGAAGCCACTAACAGGAGTCATTCATTGATGTGACCATTTCATCTAAGCCATTGTGTCGTCATTGTAATAGAAAAGGTACATCAGTCTATGGCCGAAACGACAACATCATTTCGTAAAGTTATTAATTTCAAAATGGGATTGATTGAATGACAAAATCTCTGGACACTAAATCGGTAAATAGTAAATGACAGTCCAATATTCATCACTACACACTACCTACAGCTAAATGGCTTTAAAGCCAATCGAATCTGGTAGTCTGAATGGTTATACGGAAGGATAGATGCTTAGTATCGATCACTAGATAAATGGAATTTTTTTTTTTTTTTTTTGTATTTATTTTATGGTATTGTCAATTGTATTAGAGATCAATGAATTAAGTCACTTCGGCTACAGAACCACATAACAATATACCAAACAAAAAAAAAAAAAGATACAATTCGCTGACATTCAATTTTATGCAATTCGGTAGAAAGTTTTAAATAGTGTATGTATTTAACTATGTATGCTGTAAGAAATGAAGAGAGCGTTAAACAACATTATATTGTTGCATTGTTGTTGTTGTTCTTAGTTAGTAGATAGACTCGACTGACAATTGAGTGATTTGTCATGGGCGTCTCAGATTAATAGTATGTATTATATACCATATCGTTTCAAATAAATAACGAAACAAAACTAAAATGAAAAAAAACGAAAAAAAAATTAAACGAGAGCCTAAATACATGGCGAAGAGTTAAAACTATTGTGTTTGTTTGACTTCAAAAACACAATGATGACGATGACGATGACGACAGCAAGCATATACAGCAATTATAAAGAAATATATGATCTTTTGTGTTATACATACAAGAAACCACCTTTACTCGGCATTAAATTCGCTTCTCTATTCCTTTTAATAGGCGTATTTAGTTAACATTTGCATTCATTTTTTTAAATTATAACAAAAAGTCCTCCTTTGTAAACTTTTCATTTGTTTCTTGGTTGTTTAAAATTATTGCAAAGTATACTTATTTGCTGTTGTTGCTGTTTTTGTTGGCTTAGTTTAGTTTGTTGATTTTTCAAATTACATTTTCGCAACAATTTTCTTTCGAACTGCAAAATAATAGACACACATTCATAATTTTTGTAACTTTTTTTTTGGTTTTATTTTATTTTGTTTTTTTTTCATGTGCATTTAATATGCAGTTGTTGTCGTTGTTTTTTTGTTGTTCCTTTTTTTAACTAAATCGAGTTCAAAGTGCTTCACTGAATCAGTGGTACGTACTAGCGGAGTGTAGTACTGCGTCGAGTAGGCTCGTATCTTAGTTTAACTCGTAGACATTTTAAAATAGGAAAACCTGATGATCTACGTACAACGGCAAATAATATTAATTTTAACACAAATTGTTTAAAGGAAATAGTAATTTCGTTGGACAAGATTTTTTGTTTTTAAATTGAGATTTTAGAAAATCTATTTTTAATCCTCATACAACGAGTTGAAAGCAAGTGATTTTAGTCAAACATTTAAAACGTAATTATAACGGTCTGTCTCATGTAGAATTAAACTGGTTTATTTTTATTAAATTGAAAAACGGAAATTAGATTCAATTTTAGCAAACATTTTAAATCATTTAATCTATGTAATCGCCGTAGTCTAGTTGCTTGTATTGTTGACTTATTTGAAGTAAGGCCACGTTCAAACGCCAGGTCAGACATCAAAACGAAATATGAAAAATATTTCTTCATCGACTTCCTCTCAACAGATTTCTGGCAAAAGCTCTGGGCGAGAAATTAAATAGCCATGAAAAGTGTCTCAAAAAATCTATCGTTCAAAGTCGTCTTCAAAAAGAAGCTCATGCCACTCATACTATATAAAAATTACCACACTCAAACATAAGTGATGTGAGAAACTAGGTCATAATCCCGACTTAAAGGTTGTAATGATTAATTATTAGGGATCGATTTTTAAAAATCCCCGGAGTTGTTGGTAAAATAATTCCAAGATAGCTGTATGTAGCTTGTAAATATTCACCTCTTCTACCTCCTGATGTAAATAAATCTGTTTCTTTGGAAAGTTGAGTATCTAAATCAGTTACCCTTTGAATTCGTTTTATAAAGCTTTTTCATTCTTCGATGGCATCAAATAATTTTTATCACTCATCTGAGATGCTATTATCGAAGTCAAGTGATAAAGAATTTTATTTTTCAGGACCTTTTGTAGGGTCAAAATACTTATGAATTTACAATCCCGAAAATCGCGAAAAATCCAGGAACAAGTTTTTAAAAATTCCGGGATTCGAGATTTTGTAAATCCCGAAAATCCCGGGATTTCGAGATTCGGAATTTCCCGATTGGCGTCCCTACTACACAAATGACTTTAAAATATCTTATTGAGTATTAAATGGTCATCTGACCCGCAAACTACTCTGATTTAAGAAGAAATTTCCACCAGAACTAAATAACTTCTTATCATACTATTATTATTAAAAGTTTTATGAACAAATCCTTGATCTGCAATCTCTTACATCTGTTTATACTACATCTTGATTTTTTCCCTTACCCAATACAGTATGAAATTAAACATTTTTTTGGCTTGTATGTGGACCTAAAACGGAATTACGCTGAAAATAATCATCATCTATGTGTGTGTGTGTTTTTTTTGTTGCTTTTTTTTTTAGTTATTTGTTGATGTTCCCACTAACTAAAGTGTAATTTAAACTAAATCGATGCGAGTCTTATGCGTGCGACTGACTGGTCATACATACAAACCAATGATTTCATTTAAGCACTGCTTTTCAGTAAAGGATAATGGACTGCTACATAAATTCGTAAAAAAAATATTGAGAAAATAAGTATATTTAAAGACAGTGTGAAAAGTTTTCGAAGGGATGTTAATGCGATAGGAAATAAAGCTATTAACAGGTCTTCACGTTTATGCAATGCTATGCGCAGTAGCGTTTCATTTGGTACCTTAATTTGGTTCTTTTTAGAAATACGATACAATTTAAAAATATTATCAGGTCTTGGATACATTTTAATTGAACGGACATTCTTAGGCTTCCAATTATTTAAAGTTAGTTCTGATTTTTATTAAATCTTATAAAATATAAGTAATCTAAGCCTTTAGAATATCGTCAATGATTAAATTCATTTAAAATACACGCAAATGTACGTAGTTTTGTAAATATAAATGTAGAAAAAACCTCAATTTTGTTTTCAAAGAAAAGTGAAAAAGGAGTATGCATGGATTCTCGACTTCTCATATTGTGTCGTAGTTTTCTATTGCAATCAATGCTTACTCTAAGATCGAAAGGGGTTAAGGCAAGTGCCTGCAAAATATAAATAACATAATCGATCATTACAACCCTTTAGTCAGGATTACGACCTAGTTTCTCACACCACTACAGTTTAAAGTGGACTCTGAATGTCAGATTGTTTGAGAAACTTTTCATGGGAATTTTATTTACACCCAGAATTTTTGCCAGAAATCTGCTGAGAGGAAGTCGCCGAATAAATATTTTGCCAGATTTATTTTTGTTAGAGTCGCCTAACCTGGGATTTCATTAAAGCTATTACTAAATAATAATTGTCACTGCGTTTTTCATAAGTAAAACACTAGCACTTGAAAAAGTAGGTAAATGATGACACATTCAAAGACATTATGGATTTGGTCGTTGTTAGTAAATTATTAATTAGGAAATGGAATTTATATATTGTAGTCGCGGGAGTCTAGTAACGGGTGATTTTTAAAGAGCTATAAGAAAATTTGTAAAAAAAAAACGAATAAAATTCAGAAAAATGTATGAAATCTTTATTTGAATCGTTAGTACGGTCCATATAATTTAATGTTTGAAGATTATTTCATGCAAATGTTGACCGCGACTGCGCCTCAAATGGTCTATTCGCTTAGTCCAATTTTGGCATACTCTTTGCAACATTTCGGCCAGTATCTGACGAATAAATGCTTCAATGTGTCTTCCAATGCGTCAATTGAAGCGGGCGTATCTGTATAGACATGAGCTTTACCATAGCCCCACAAAAAATAGTCTAAAGGCGTTAAATCCCATCATTGAAGTGTACTTCTTCAAGCATGCTGCGAAACGTAACGTAATTGTGAACGGTGAGCGCTACCGTGAGATGATATCCAACTTTCGTTTTTTCCAAAATGCAAGAACTTAACTTGCATGACATATGGTTTCAACAAGACGGTGCCACATGCCACACAGCACGTGTAACTATGGACACATTGAGAGGCGAGTTCGGTGAATTGGACGCCTACATCGTGCGATTTAACGCCTTTAAGCTATTTTTTGTGGGGCTATGTTAAAGCTCATGTCTATACAGACAAGCCCACTTCAATTGCCGTTGCCTTATTAAATATGATGGCTCAGTTCAAATTCCACGTCAAACATCTCCAACAAATCAAAATATGAAAAAATATTTCATTGGTCGTGATCTCCTCTCAGCAGATTTCTGGCAATAATTCTGGGAGTAAATAAAATTGCTATGAAAAGTTTCTCAAAAATCTGTCGTTCGGAATTGATTTTAGTAATGTATAAAATTAACTCACACAACATACATAAGTGGTGTGAAAAACTAAGCTGCAATCCTGACTGTCCAAATACCTATGTATGGGTCAATCAACTATTAATGTTTGTAAGAATTTTTATTAGTTTCACTGTTAATATAGTAAGTACTTGCGAATAATTTTTGAATTCGTAGTATATAATTCACTCTCATAAGTTTTGTTATTTGTTAGTGTTGTTATTGTTATTGTTGTTGTTGTTAGCGTTTTTATTTGGTTTGGACTACTACCACTAACATGAACAATACTTAAATCCATACTCATGCAGCACTTGCTCCATCCAAAATAAAATATGTATGTTGCAACAAAATACGGTATGATTGCTGAGTGTGGCATGTGAGAGAGTACTATGTTCGCTGTGGACCTGTTGGTACGTGTGTTAGAATGTGGTGTTCCCTTTTATTTTTTTGGTTGTAGATCGTCGTTTGCCTGTTGTACGTTTGCTTCTTCTTTTTGTTTTTTTTTTTGTTCTGTTTTGAACTCCTTGAGATTCATAATAATCAATTATTTCTATGTAATTTATGGTAATGTTTATCCATGATGGATTGACTGCTCTAATGTCGTTCTAAATCTTTTACTCCACCATGTGTGTGTATGTATGAGTGTTGCGAAAGAAATTTTTTTTTTTTGGTTTTTATTTACCAAACTTCAGCTGCTCAGCCTCTAAAAAGGAAAAAAGCGAATAAAAACAAATGTTTTAAGGCTGTATTGCGTACAACTTGTGTAACATCTTAAGAAATAATTTCTTCTTTTTTTGTTTTTTTTTTTTGTTTTGACTTGCATATACTAAACGTAGTTGTACAGAATAATGCTGAAAAGAATATGATGATTTTTGTTGGGAGTACATTCGTTATTCACGTTGGTTGCTATGGCTTTTGTAGATATTTTAGGTGGTTAGAATTATGTTGAATATGGCGCATGTACATACATATGTTGGTTAGCTTAAGTTATGCTATTTTCTTTCTTAATATTTATTTATAAAATTTTCTTTGATTTCGTTTTATTTTTTTTTTGGTTTTTAGTTGTCAGTTACTTTTCCAGTCAGCCAAGGAGCCAGGCAACCAAAACCATCCAGCTTAGGTTACAAGTGCATCATCAAAAAATTGTTTGTAAATCTGACCGTTCAGTGTGACTTTGTCTTAAATGAACAGACTGACTCTCTCAGATGAATAGACATAACCAACTTAACTTGGCTTAAAGATTGTTCCCTAAATTCTTTTGCCATACACACACGGATTTATAAAATTTATTGTAGCATGCGTCAAGTGTGTGCGATACAAGTGGTATGTGGTATGTCCGTCTGTATTTTTGTAAGAGTTTATGATGAGAAGATGTTCTCTTTATGTGCAATATATAGAATTTTTGCTACAAATAAAATTAATGTACAATGTTTACATGCTCTATGTAACCATTGAATCATTTAGATGAATGTTGTTTGTTGTTGGATGGTTGGCTGGCTGGCTTGCTGTTATTGGTGGCAGTGTTTGTTGTTGCCTGATCAACTGCAATGCTGACAATAAAGAAGAAAAACAAAAACTACCGTGGAAAGTACAGGTGCCTTAAACTTAAGCTTTTGTTTTACAGTTTTTCTTGAATTTTGGTTAAATTTAAGAGTTTTAATTGAAAAATCATCACGAGGGTGGCAATACAATTTTGAAAATTATAAGAAATTAAAACAAACCGGAAAATGATTCAAATAAAATAATAGGGTCAACAATTGAAAGACGACTAACATTTTATTGTGATTAAAAAATGATTATAATGATGATCTTCATTGCTGTCTAAAAGTCAAAATATTTTTGAAATAAATTAAGAAATTTATTAATGAACTAGCTATCGATAAGCGAACACTTTCTAACACTACCCTCCTCCTTTTAATGCTGGCTGTGTTATCATAAACTAAAACTGAAATGATTTCAAACGATTTCAACCTTCGAAATTCATTTCATCCTCCACCATTTCTCTTGGCTAAAAATTGCTTTGTGAAGTAAACACACACACACACACAATAAAAAAGAAAAAACAATGATCACCAGTTTCGTACGAAGAAAAAACACTTTTAAAGACCATGCGAAACAAAATAGAGCGGCGTCAAATTTCTTTTGTACCGGTAACCACTTACATAAGCGTAAACTTTTTCTTCTGCTTATTCAATTTCTATGTCTATCTCCAAAAGGTTTTTCACTCTACGACAACTCCCTGTGAAAGGTCTACGAAATCGACAACAAACCAACAACGGGCCAACAGAGTAACATTAAGCCAAACGATTATACACACTTCTAGTAATGCGAAAAATCAAAGAAAAAATTTTAGTAAAAATAAAATAAAATAAAATAAAATAAGAAAAAATAATAAAAAATAAATCTAAGAACAGAATTGTATAGTACATAGTCAGTTGAAATGATCAATCTTAGCAAAAGACCATTGGTTAGGTTTGGTATGCATTTTTGTGTGTGATATTACAAGAGTTGTTACAGTACGAGTATGTCTAAATAACAACAACTATAAAAACAATAACGATAATAGTAAACATTCTAAATAACACTCGTATTGGTAGTTGTAAAGGGTTCATTTTCAAAAGGAGCGCAATATTCGTTTGAGGGGAGGGAAGGGAGGAAAACTTTTGGAAAAAATACAACCATGATACTCGTAAGTTGACCATAAGCATTTATCGAAAACTGTAATAATGGGCAAAAAAGAAATAGAAAAAGAAATTTTACAATGAGGGAGGAAAAAGCTGATATTAAATCCAACCAATACAAGCACTTCTTGAACGTAGTACAATTTTTAATTGACAACAAATTAATATTTTAATATGCTTATGAGGTAAAACAGCTTCGCCTTAATCCTGCAGTGGATTTACTTTCATGCTAGAATCACTCTTCCCTAGTAATTTCTAACATTTTCAATTACGTCAAACTCTTCATTTTTTGTTCGTTTTAAAATGGTAAAAATGTCAGAAGTCTTTGATGAATTTTATGATTTTCCGATCAGCAAGCAAATGCCTCAAATATAAGCACAATGTTAGGTGAGCAAACACTCCGTGTAATTCTACACCAACGGTTCGAAACTAAACGGACCTGTTGACAGTGGAATTTTTTTCGGTATCAGTTGAAATAACCCAGTCTATAAAACAGCCGGACCACTGCAGTGTCTTTTTGGCGGAGATGATGGCAATACAGGCTGCGGCGAGAATTGTTGGAGGCGAAAACGCCTCCAAACGCAACATCACCATGCTTTCTGAGACGTTGTACGGCTGTTACAACGAGATAGCGGTAGCCATCTTATAAGGGTACCGGATCCAGTGGTATTCCGGGTAACTACAGAGCTAATGAACTGGCCAGGCGGACCACGACGTCAGATGGGCGGCTTCGGCCATGGGTAGAAGGGCGCGTAAAATCTTGCCAAGGCTGGATCAAGGACGCACAAAAGGTCTGCTTAAACTCCAAAAGAGAGCGCTCACTGCGATTCAGAGATCAGCAACGAGTTTTCAAAACGATAAATAGATTCAAATCATAATTATAATTTCTGATACTAAGTCGCCGTGGTCTAGTAGGTAGTGTGTTGACTTATTAGACGTAAAAGTCAGGGTTCGAGTCCCAGGCCAGACATCAAAACAAAATACAAAAAGTATTTTTTCGGCGATTTCTTCTCTGCAGATTTCTGGCAAAAATTCTGAGAGTAAATAAAATTGCTATGAAAAGTTTATCAAAAAATCTGTCGTTCGGAGTCGATTTTAAACTGTAGGTCCCGCTACTCATGTATAAAATTAATACACGCAACATAAGTGGTTTGAGAATCTATGTCAATAATGCTGACTGATAGGTTCTAATCACCAATTATGTATACGTATTCATACTTATTTTATTATGATACTCATACTCTAAGTTGGAAGTTCTCGTCCTGTGCATACTTAACAATACTCAGGATATTATTGACTTCGACTCGTCTCTACTTAACATTTACACGAAGCACAAAATAAGTATGATTACTCTTACTCAAAATTGCATGAGTGCTTATGAGTAGCGGAAAAACGATTCATTGCTGGTGTGATGAATGACATTGGCATTATTTCATTTCATCAGGACCTCCGAGTGGTGTCGAGGCTATGGGATAGTGAGGAAATGTGGTAACACAATGGGCCCTAAGTGTGTCCATCCAATTCTTTTTGATGGACAGCCTCTTCTACCTGCCTACCTAGCTACCTAGGTGAGCATGATAATGTTAACAGGGATTAAAAGTTTCTTTAAGGAAATAGAGAAGTGGCTTATGCTGAATAATATGGGCACTAAGGACATATCGACGGCATCCCGACTGTCTCGTATTGTTCAATTTCCACGTATGTTTGGTGTGAGAGTTGTTGATCAGTAGCATCATTGTTAAATAATATCAATAATAATTCTGAACTGCATAAAACGATTGTAATGTATAAATAAAGATAAATATTTGTATCACGATAATGAAAATGGTGATTTTAAGCTGCTTACTATTGAGCTTTACACAAAAGTTCATTACCATGAAAACTTTGAATAGCAGAAAGAGCTCAAGTTTATACCCAGAAGTGCTTTTCAAAAGTGAAAAAAATGATTTTATGATAACTTATATTACAATTCAATACGATGCTTATTTGCAAAAAGAATTTAAAATTAAATTCAATTGAGAATATCTACCATTACGGCAATGAAAGTTCTGATTTTCCTAATATTGCGTACCATTTCTTCACAGCAACGACCTAGTTTCTCATACCACTTATGTTATGTGCGTTAATTTTATACATTAGTGGCGGGACATACAGTTTAAATTCAACTCTGAATGGCAGATTTCTTGAGAAACTTTCCATGGCAATTTTATTTACTTTCACAGTTTTTACCAGAAATCTGCTGAGAAGAAGTCGTTGAAGAAATATTTTTCTAATTTCCTCCTGTTGCAGATGTCTGATCTGGGGTTTGAAAAGTAACCTCACGTCTAGTAAGTTACCTACTAGACTAGGGATGTTATTGTATTACACCCATAATATGTTTTAAAACTCTTTCCAATTGGCCCACGTATAATAGTACACTATTGGCATATTGTAAACATGCGTGTAGTTAATCGCCAATAGAACCATTAAATGCTCTAATCGTTCTTTTCTTATATTTTCACCGTAGCTGTGTCGAAATAATTCATTTTTTCCCCCCTTCAATTGCACATGGCTGATGCTGCTGTTGTTAAAGCTTATGCTGAAATTGCTAGTCTTCAATCGTCGTCGCTTATCGCCAAAGCTCTGTAAACCTTTACTTTGTAATTAGAAACACTTCCTGAAGCCACAGAAAAAGTGTGTTTAAACTCAGGAAAGTTTTTTTTCGGAATAACATTAAATGGTTTACTGCTTGAATAAATAATAAAAAGGAGGTTTAAAATTTGAATCGATTTGCAGCATTTCCCTTTGAATGTGAATGTGATTTGGTTTAGAGTTGAGTTGAGTGGAGCTTATAAAACTCAACTTAATTTAATTTAAAGGATACTCAATGGGATTTGTTTTATTTTTACTTTTGGAACTATAATATAGCATTGCGTGACAACAATAACAAATTACTATCATAAATTGATTTGTGATGAAGTGTTTTGTTTTTGGTTTTTCTACTTCATCTATGCTTTTGTCTTAAACGAATTATATTTGAATACAAAGATATTATACTGACTGTTATTATCTTTGTTCATCATCACCAACATCATCTTTTTTTTTTTTTGAAAATGCTTCTTTTTTTCCTTAAAAACTTTCTTTGTTTTTGCATTCTATTTGGAAGCTAATCGTATTGCCAGTATTTGGCTGCCATTTGACGGTTCCTCTTTTTTGTTTTTCTTCTTTTGGTTGTTTGACTGTTTTCTTTGTGATTCCTTGACTGTTTTGTTGTATTCTGTAAGTGAAACGCCCAGAAGCTTGTTTCTTTCTACCACGTTCGACCTTTAGCATATGAGGTCGTTTTATATTGTTTTACTTTGACGATGTTGTGTTGTTTTTGGTGTTGCTTTCCAAAGAATCTTGGCTATTGATGGTTGTTTTTAAACAAAAAAAAAAAAAAAATAAATAAATAAATACAAAATAAAAACAAAAAAATATACGATATAATGTTTTGTGTAAAATGTTAAATTTATATTAGAATAAACTCGTATAGAGAGATACTTTCTTATGACATATGTAAGTGGTACATGTGTGAACGTGTAAAAACAGACTACTGTCTATAAACATATGTATGTTTGCGAGGGAATAAGCCCAACTAGAAGATTTAAAGAAAAAGCAGGCAAATTTTGCACAATTTTTGTAAGGATTAAACTCCTTTTTGTTCATTATCAAACGGATTTCCGGGCTGCAATTGGTATCTTTGTGGAAATCATTACTTCTCATCGGTTTAGTAATGTATATTAGTCATTATATAAGTGCGTTTAGATCAGTTTAGATTAGATTGTGTACTTAAAAACTCTGTTTAGGGATTTTCTATGCTTGACTCCGAAAAATTTTTCCCCGTGATTTGCCATACTTTATTGCATTTCTTTGATAAAGGCGATACCAAAAATCCGGTGCTAATACATCCATCTAAGTTTCGCCAAGCCCGTTTGAATAGTTTATGTACCACACTAAGAAAAGGCAATTATTGAAAATATCAAATATTATTAAGATTGCCATGAAGTTAGACAGCACACAAAAGAGTAGAATCGGTACACGAATTAATGCAAAAAACCTTGTGGACCGAATCCATAGTCGGTTACTCAGACAAGCTTCAAGCAACAATGGGTCTGTGGAATCGTTAGAGTTTTACTACTGTTATATGCTTATAGTCGTCATAGTCTAGTAGACAGTGTGTAGACTTGTTAGACGTAAGGTCAGAGTTCAAATCCCAGGTTAGACATCAAAACGAAATTGTGAAAAAAATATTTCATCGGCGACTGTCTTCTACCAGTTTTCTGGCAAAAACTCCGAAAGTTAATGAAATTTCCATGAAGAGCTTCTTAAAAATCTGTCGTTCAGACTTGACTTTAAAATTGTAGGTCCCACTACTCAAGAATGATAAACTAAAGATTACGCCTTGCACATGATTTCCCGTTAGATGATGTAGTTGGGTTATTTTAAAGGTCTCCAAGTCTTTTTCATATGTGAAAATTAACATTTCTTCTGAAAAATGTGTGCATTACGTGAAAGTAGTTGGCAGCCCTGCAATATAACTTACATTGTCGTTAGCCAATAGGAATACAATTTGCGTGACGTCATTGATTCAACATGCGCAGAAAGTTTTAATTTTGTGTGCGCGATGGCGTAATCTTTAGTGTATCATTCTTGCCACTACTCATGTATAAAATTAACGCATAAAACATAAGTGGTGTGAGAAGCTAGGCTTCTGTGTAATCCTGACTGAAGGGTTATAATGGCCAATTATGTATATATACATATGCTTAACGAAAAAAGTTATCGATCACAAACGATCAAGAGTGAAACATCTCCTTCAGCACCGTGGTTAACCAAAGGCTGGTCTCGCCTGGACAGAACTTTATGAAACTTTATGATTGATCCGGTTTTTTCTTTTCTAAAAAAAGGAAAGAACTATTACAAAGGGGACCTAATGAAAATACCTTCATAATGACAACTTGCTGTCGAACAACAAAATGGCTGATATTTAACTTCCATGAGATAATTTCGTGCAAAGACATATTCTGGATTTCTTTGAGGATAATTTATGGTTTCATTTTGTTCATTTTTAATTGTTTGAATGTAGAAGAAATCTAAATCGTTTCCCTCTTAATATAAGGTCATCGTGTATGTACTTTAAATATAATTAAAGAAGTATGTGTCTTAAGTCTTTAGTTTTTCAATTCTATCAAGTGACGTTCATTCTTTAACTTTTAACCACTGAAAATAAACTTTTAATTTCAGTATTATTGTATTTACCTTGGGAAAATCCGTGGGTTTTTAAAAAATTTTCTTTTCCTACAAAGTGGCAAAAAATGGCTGGATTTTCCTAAAATGAAAAATTGCGAAATATTTTTGATAAACAAAAACCCTTAAATTAATTACTTGGAATGAATAAAATTTTTACAAAGACTCCAAAAAAAAAAAAAACAAAAATGGGAAATATTTATCCCAATAACGTGCAAGACTAGACCAAGTATTGTTTATGGTCAGACATCTTCCTCTTCCGAGTGCTAAGACTATTCTTATATTTAAATAGTTCCCAACGTAGTTAAAGAGAAAACGTGTGCAAACGACAAATAAAAAAAAAATCTCTAAAAAGGTAAGGAAAAGGAAAGACAAAAAAAAAAATGCAACAAAATAAATAAAAATACTCGTGTTTAGAAAATTCAAATCACATTTTGATGCTGACTGCTACTGCTGCTATACAATTTTTCTTAGTTTCAAATACGAATGAATTTTCAAACAGCAAACAGACAACATTTTGCACTCATTGTCAGTCAGTGACTAGGATTTCTATAGACAAAACATATGCCAAAACTAAAAAGAAGTAAAGAAGACTCGGCTCAAGTCAACACCAACTATTTGCTAGACATAGATGAAAGGACAGACGATAGACAGACGGACGAACGGACGGACGGACGGACGGACGAATATACGGTTTAGCCATAGAAAGGGAGACAAAATTTGGTTAATGCTTGCTGCCGGATGGATGTTTGGATATACAAAATGATAGGACAGACAAATGAAGCAGCAGGCTGAAGCTGAAGCTGAGGCTGAAGCTGGGGCTAAGACTGATATGGCATTCAAATAAAACTCACCCTCACACCCAATATTAAAATCATTCAGAACAAAAGATATGTCGTGACCCCAACGTGAATGCGTTTTATGCGATTTAAATGTTGCCAAATAGTCGCGAACTCTTTATTATTGTTATTGTGGTTGTGATTGTTGTTATTGTTGCTGTTTAGTATTTACCTTTGAATTGTTTCATATAGAAAGAAATAAACACATACGTATACGTATACAATATAAATATACAAGATATTTTGTTGTTGTCATTGTTAAACGGTGGCTGGCTGTTTAAGCTGGGAGTTTAAGCAAGGACCAGATTTAACATAGTTTATGTTTAAATGATGGCTTTTTTTTCTTCTTCTTCTTTTGCAAGTTGCAATAACAATAACAGCAACAACAGCAATATTAAGGGCATAAAACTAAATAAAAACAACGAAAAAAAAACACAAACAAATGAAAAACAAGAGCATCAGCAGCTCTTCCAAAACAATCTAAAACAGAAACTAAGAAGAAAAGTTGCAATTGTAAAAGAAATAAAAACCAACAACAACAACAATACAATAAATGTTTTTCCTTTTTATTTCGTTTAATTTTTTTTTTTGTTTTTATTTTCAACCAAAAACCAAAAAAATCTGGCAAAAAAAAAAAAATACGAAAAATATAACAATTTAAAGAAAAACTCAAAAAGAAAACAAAAGTTTCATATAAACTGATGTCTGGATGTTTGTATGATTGTTGTTTTGGGGCTTTCAGTCTGTTTTTTTTAAGCATTTAAAAATCAACAAATATGTATATATGTATTGTGTTTATACTACTTACTTACTATACGCCACCATACTATCAACCGTAAATACATACATACATACATACACACTATTTGCAATCATACATACTTTTACCTATACAGTATGTGAGTGTAGTTTTGTACGGATGTAGTGTTTAAATTCACTTCCATAATGCACATCTCAAGCCTTTTCTTTCACATTTTCGTTCCAAGAGAAATATAAAGAAGATACTGGTAAACATTCGCTAACGAAATTATGTGGCAAAGTTAAAACGCCACCAACAACAACAATAATTTTAACATCACCTCCACCACCGCATTAACCCTTTGCTAGGGCAGATGCTAATGTAAGGCATTCTTATATGAATTGTAAAAAGTATTTGAAAATTTCAAAATTTTCCATTGTGTTTGAAACATTTTGTCAAAACGAAATATGAAGAAAAAATTTTTTTCTTTTAGCGACTTCCTCTTGGCAAACATATTGTCAAGAAAAAATTCTTGCCTCTGTAGGTCTAACCACTCAAAGATAAAATTCTGACTAAATAAATATGTATTCAGGATTTAGATTGCTAAAGGACATAATACCTACACACATAATTGATCTTTACAACCCTTTAGTCAGGATTACGACATAGTTTCTCACACCACTTTTGTGTTAATTTTATCCAGTTGAACTCGACTCCGAACGACATATTTTTGAGAAACCTTTCATGGCAATTTTATTTACCCTGAGAGTTTTTGCCAGAACTCTGCTGAGAGGAAAAATTAACTCACACAACATAAGTAGTGTGAGAAACGAGGTCAATAATCCTGACTGAAGTAATGACCAATTATGTATGTTGTCATTCCACTTCTGTTGTGTGTTTTAATGTGCATACATGAGCGGTGGGACCAATATTTAAAGACGACTCCGAAAGAAATAGATTTCTATGAGAAACTTTTCATGGAAATTTTATTGACTGTCAGAGTTTTTGCCAGAAATCTGATGAGAGGAAGTCGTCGAAGAAATATTTTCTCATATTTCCTTTAGTTGGAGATGCCTGACCCGGGGTTTAAGCCGAGGCTTCACGTCTAATAAGCCAACACACTAACTACTAGACTACGGCATCTTCACGTGCTATAGTCCCACATAATTATGACAAAATATTGTAATTCGTTCTTTAATGGGTTAATAGATATGTTACTGTTGTGTTCAATTTTTTTTTATTATTTATCAGAAAATGCTAAAAATTATATTAAGAAACCCTTTCTTTCACTCTTTCAATGAGTTTTTGTTTAACTTTTTTTTTTCAAAAAAAATCGAATCTACATGGCCACGCAGATTCTGCAAAAAAAAAAAGAAAAGAACGCCATCACATACAATGCCTATACAAAGAAATATTTCGAAAATGTATGATGACGTATAATACTACATACACTTACATATTACTGGACCAAATAGTTGGATTTTATATTCTGTTTTATACTTTACATACGTAGTTTCGTTTCGTCCTCGGTTTTATTTTTTTATTTCTTTTTGTTATTTGTTTTTCTTTTGTGATAATGCTGTTGTTTTTGTTATTGTAACTGCTATATTTGCATACAATAAGGAAAGGGGTACACACAGCATGTTATCTTTCTATGACCTACACCAATATTTCTGAGAATGATGTGTCTGTCCGGTATCTGTTTCGATTTGGAATCATTGTGGCTGTTGTCGTCCATCGTATTTGTTGAATAACTTGACGCTTTAATATCAGTAACATACAGATATACAGAAGACAGACATACAGACATACAGACAGACAGACAGACGGACGGACAGACATTCACATACATTCCGCATAAAAGAAACAAAAAACGAAAAGAATAATGTCTCGAGTATAGAAACTACACTGTTGGTAAATAGTGTGTAAAAGACAAAATTTTGATCATTACTGTTTAGGATAGACGTTCTGCTGTTAAGCTCACATGAATAGCAACAGGTGGTAGTCGCTAAGTGCATATAATCCAATCATAACGTGGAAGCATAAGAATGCTAAGACCAAAGTGTTTCTGTTTTAGGTCCATGTCTCATGTCTGGAAGCATAAGAATGCTAAGACCAAAGTGTTTCTGTTTCAGGCCCATGTCTCATGTCTGGATTCGTTCTAATGGGTTTAAAATTGTCCTCAAATGTAAGAATGCTTAATTCCACAGAAACGTGCCGATTGTATATTATTGTACTTCTGACTTACTTACTTAACTGGCAATTAACAAACCGATTAAAGGATTTCGACCTGTCTTAACACATACTTCCAGCCGCCTCTGCTTTTTGCGGCCAATGCTAGTTAATCACACCAAGACGATGACAGGGCTTCCCCATCTGGTTTTTCCAAAGCAAACAAGATCGTCAACCTCACCGCCTTCCGCAAATCTCCGCATCCAATACCAGTTTCGCCATAGCAGTATCTTCCATTCGAAAGACATAGCCGAGCCACCGAAGCCACGGATGTTAATACGCTGCGCAACGTTCATGTCGTTGAGGAGCTCATACGGCTCACTGTTGGGTATCGGGTACGACGATTATCGTCAACTGAAGCTCTTACGTAGGACTTTTCTTTCGACTACTCTCAAGGGTGCTGCATCAGTGCTTCATAGCGTCCATGCCTCTGTGGCATAAAGAAGCACGGGGAGGATGGGCGTCTTGTAGTGTATTAGTTTTGTCGTACGAGAGAGGTTTCTGCTACTCAATAGGATATTAAGACTATAGCATCACTTGTTGGCAAGAGTGATCTTGTGCTTGATCTCCGAATTGGCATAATTTTTGATGGCAAGGGCGGAGCCAAAATCTGATTATGCTGCATATCCTTACGTGTCAATGACATATTCTTCGTTTTGCCAGAAAAATCTTCATAGTTTCCCATAACAATAACGGCACCAGTAACATCTCGCTTGGTATGTCCTACAACTGCATGCTTTTTTTTTTTGAAAATAATACCATTGTGATGAACTCCTGTTATAGGATCCAGAACATAAATACACTTTACAAGACTTCGCTTTGCAGTATGGCATACTTTTTCTTTCAATGTTCTCGGTTACCAATGTACTCGTATATGATAAATGTCCTGTAGTTTGTTGTATCGGACGAATTTTGTATTTGAATATATAAAAAAATCTTAAATTAATAAGGTTTTTAATTTGGTTGGTTGGTTTTTAAAATTTGAGAAAAATTCTTCTCAAAAATTCGTTTTTATCTAGTTTAGCCTATATTCTGCCCTCTTCGAATATAAATGAACAATAAAGTTTTTACAAACAACTATGTTTTGAGTGTAAATATTAAATGTACCACAAATGACCACAGTAGAGCGAAAATGTAAAATAAGTTTAAAAATGTTAAAATTTTTGAATTTTATTTAATAAAATAAATTAAAAATATTGTTGATATTTAAATACCCAAACAATTATAGTTATTACTGCGATACAACTGTCCTTCTGTTCGTCTACCTAAATTCTGCTCTTATTATGATTATTTGGTCATTAAGAACTGGGCCGTATCGTAACCACTGGCCAAACGGACAAATAATGAGGAGCTTTAGAAATAGATGAAGAAGAAGAACAAATTATTTCAAGGAATATACTGAAGCATTATTTTTGTAATATTTTCCCACGATAGAATAAGCGAGAGAAAGAGAGAGAGAGAAAGAGACAGAGAGAGAGACTTTGATCGTGCTTAAATTGATATTTTATAGATTTAAGGAAAACACTGCCTGCAGCGACAAGCTGCATTTTTTTCTATTACTGTTTCCATTATTATTGTTGCTATTGCTGTTGCTGTTGTATTGGCAAAAGAATAACAACAGCGCCAACAATTTTCAATATTCTACAACTATTATGTCCATTGAAATTATATGGGTGATGGTGATTGTAATGGCGGTGATTGTGGTAGTGGACTAGAGTTATAAAAAGGGAGTTTTAGGAAGACAAAAAAAAAAAATTTTTTTTTAAATGCATCGAGAAAAAGAAGAAAATAACAATAAGCACAAGCTATACATTCTAATGCTTTAAAGTTTGCAACAACAACAATAATAAAAAAAAAAGGAAAGAGAAAAAATGTTGTCTTAGCTGCAGGACAGATTTTTTATGTTAGACAACAGCTACAATAGCCATAGCAGAAAGCATTAAAATAAAACCATCTCTAGCAATAACACAATATTGAGCAGTTTATTGGCTACAAACAATCTTTTTTTTTCCAATCATCATCATCATCATCCTTATCTTCATTATCAAGATATGGCAAATGTTGATGATAATCACAAAAAAAAAAAAAAAAATTCGAAGATGAACCCAAAGAGTCGTACTCCTGCCTTGTCTAGAATGTTTTTCTTGCATTTTGTCTTTAATTTTCTCCTGCGGCAATACATCGTCATTTGCAGTTGATATTGCAGAAACGAAAGTCTTGGTTGCTTAATACAATTTGTGTTGTTTAGTTTTAATTTTTTTTGTTTAACGCATGTCATGCTGATTTAATTGTTTTCTATTAAAACTATTGACAGGTTTAATTATAAAACAAGCAATTGATACAAATTGTGATTAATTTTTACTACATTTGATAGTCTAGGCTGTGTAATGTAATATTTAGAAGAGAATTTTTGAAACCATAACAGTATAGAGGAGTTAAACAATCAAAAGACTTAAGACATAAACGCTTGTAACCTTCAGAGGCCATTTCTGTAATTCTTTAGACCTATACAATGTCGACGTTCTAAGGGAAAAATCTACTTAGAATACACATATAGTCGTATGTCGCGTGGAAACTTTGAAAGCTCATAACTCAAAACACACTTTTTCGACTTCGGATGTTATAGAACGGAGGCGTCGATGTATATGACTTACCTTACTTTATAGAATTAAGAATCCTTTTGTAATTTTCAAATTAAATAAATAAAAGCAAACAATTTTCATTTGTTATTAAATAAATAAAATAAAAATTTAATTTGCATGTCTTAAGTTAATTTCAATTAAAATAAAATAAAAAAAACTTCTTGTACATACACTCATTCCTAAACAAATTATAATAAAATTAAAATACGTGAAAAAAAAATTCTTTAAAAATAATAATACATTTGTTTTATAAAAAAAAGACAAAAAAAAAAAAACTAAAAAGAATTTCATTTAATTAATTGCACATACTATGTATGTTTGTTTATTGCTTTTTGTTTCATTTTAAAATTAAAATATTTAAATTCTAATATCTTAATATAATTTTAAGGCGTACAGTGAGACTAAAACATTTTTGTTTTCATACGAATTTTTTTCCATACATACATACCTACATACATATATTTTTCTTAAGCTCATTTTATTGTACTTCTTATCTAAAATGAATGTTCATAGTTTATTGCATTATTTAGTACAAAATAAAATACAATACAAAATATTATTCATTTTTAGTTTATTAACAAATTGCACTAGTTTTTCTTATTTTTTTGTTTGTTTTTTGTTTTGTTTTTCATTTAAAAACCTAATTTATGGGCTTAGAAGCCATAAAAAATAAAAATAAATTACATTTTTAGTTTACAAATGTATTTTTTTTATTTTGTTTGTTTTACAGTAGAATACGATTATTATGAACCTGCCATAGTAATTTATAAATCATTAATTCAGATTTGTTATTAATTTTGTCTTTACAGATCAATTTTGTTTAAAAACATTCACGGAGATCTACTCCAATAAACTGTTATTAAAAGTAAATTTTACCAAAAAGGGTAGCTGCAACATTTATTTTTATTTTAAAATTGTTTTGAGCAGAATTTTTGGTAAGTCAATTAAATTAATTTTATTTAATATTTTTTTTTTTTTGTCAATTCGCCTTTCAGTTTGGATGATTTATTTTGCCTTTTGTTTAACCTCAATGACCCTCACGATGATTCTCGGAATCTGTTAAAGAAAAGAAAATATTGAAATGGAAATGAAGTTAAAAATTTTATAACATATTAGGTTATGTGGGTGAAGATAAATTCGAATTTGAAAATTCAAAACGCAATCGATAAAATTTAGAAGCGCTACATTTGGTGTAACACCACAAAATTTGCCTTTAACAGAGCTATGTTAGCTATTTAACAGTATCTATCTGAACAAGCCCTCTTGTTTAGGAGCTAATTTTGGGAAATAGGTCTATGAGTACCCAAGAATGATAAACTAAAGATTACGCCTTGCGCATGATTTCCCGTTAGGTGACGTAGTTGGGCTATTTTAAGGGTTTCCAAGTCTTTTTCATATGTGAAAATGATCATTTCTTCTGAAAAGTGTATGCACTACGTGGAAATAGTTGGCAGCCCTGCAATATAACTTACATTATCATAAGCCAATAGGAAAACAATGAAAACAATTTTCGTGACGTCATTGATTCAACATGCGCAGAAAGTTTTAATTTTGTGTGCGTGATGGCGTAATCTTTAGTTTATCATTCTTGATGAGTACCATACTAAGGTTCCGCCAAATAACTTTTTTTTTTAGTTTGAAAATGCTTTAAAAAAAAACTACTGATTTTTTTTTTTAATTTCTTTTTTTATTTGCAAATACAATCCTTCCGGTTAATAATTTCATTCAAGTGGCTGACTCGGCTGGCTATATAGTAGCCTATACGATTGTGTGCGGGTATACAAACAAGCAAAATTGTCGCATTTGGGGCACTGAAAACCCGTACGCATATATTGAAAAGCCGACGCACCCAAAACGAGTCACTGTTTAGTGCGAATTTTGGTCCAGCGGCATAATTGGGCCATTTATCTTCGAGAAAGAGCAAGGAGTGGTCGTTACAGTCAATGGCGACCGTTATCGGGCCATGTTGAACGAATTTTTGTTCACAAAAATTGAAGAAGAGGATATTGACAACATTTGGTTTCAACAGGATGGCGCGACGTGCCACACAACCGAAGCTACACTCAATGTTTTACGCCCTGTTTTTGAAGATCGCACTATCAGCCGCAGAGCTACTGTCGCTTGCCTACCTCAGAGCTGCGATTTGCCACCGTTGGACTGTTATTTATGGGGTGCTGTCAGTGATAAGTGTTACGCCGATAAGCCTGAGGCAATTGACGCTTTAAAGGACAATATTCCTGAAGCCATTGGTGAAATACAGCTGGGATAGCTGGTATAATTTTGAGAGTTCTCCCTCCGTCCCCACCAACACAATTAGTAATAATCATAATGAGAATTAAATTTTATTCCAATAATCTACTATTGCAACTGTTACAGTTCTCTGTTAATAGCGAAGTTTAGCCTGTTAGAGGCAATAAGTGACGGTGCTAAAAATATGAGTTTGCGTCTTTGGCTTTTAAATTCGAATTTATCTTCACAGACACAATTATGTCTAAGCTTAAAATTATTCTTATGAAAACCAAATCAGTTAAGACGTCTTACACCTATAGTAATGAAAATATAAATCTGCTCTTACTTACCATTCGAGGTTGCTAAATCATCAGTTCTTTCGCATTTCGTTTGTCCCTCTAAATGATCGCTTCTTTCATGGGATATAGTTTCAGGTAGACTTAGAACACGTTGATTTTGGCTTGATAGCAGATGTTGGTAATGATCAGTGGGCAACATATGAGGCGTCCAGCCGGGCGAACAATGCGTGTGATGATGGGCAGCAGAGTGAGCACTGGCATGCATATGATGTTGCGAATGGGGATGATGATGATGATGATGGTGAGGATGTGAGTGAGACACGACTACTGGCAAGCCTTCGGAATTTAGGCAGGTAACGCAAGAGTCTACTATCGGTACGAGTTGATCTGACATCCATTCAAAGGAGAAGGCTGAACCCATGCCATGGACACCAGTTGTGCATGTCGGTCCCACTGAGGGTGGTGCACTCGTGGGTGTGGGCGGCGTAGTTGTTATACAGGGACTCAGTTCCTGTTGTGACGAAGAGGAATTGTCCAAAGTTAATTTTTGATTACTTTCTGACCAGGGCGGGCTGGGATTCCATTGATCCATAAATTCAGCTGGATCAGGTGGCAAGAGTTTATTCAATAGGCGACTGCGAGTAGGTACAACAGTTGCGAATATAACTGAAGATTGGTTATCGTGGTGTCGATGAGGCTGCAAATGATAAACGGAATCCATTTCGTTTTGTAGCTCATTTTGTGGTGCTTCTGAAGAGTTCTCCTGCAAATAAATGGGCTCTAATTTGCCAACAGCTCGGCGTTTGGCAGGTGGTGAGGCGGTTCTACTATGACTGGCACATGATAGGGTATAACTCGTTGCAGCTGAAGCATGACTGGATATGGAACTATTTGTACTTTCACAGCGCATATCACCGCCACTTGTAGATTTGTTTGATAACGGTGACCTAGAGGGCGAAATAGAATGATTCGATATGCCACCTAATTGACTATAATCTACTGGCTCTAGCCCCGTGCCATTATTCGTAGAATGACTTATATTTATATCGCCGTTATCCATCATTGCAGCTTCAGTGCCATTTGTGCGATGCAATCCGGAAACAGAATTATTTAATGTCTCCCCCGTTGTGGCCGCATGAAATGAGCTGTACGTTGGCATATGATGATGGTGATATTGATGATGATTATTTGGATGATGTAAGGCCGAGTAAGGTGATCCTACTGCAGAGGTGGGTGAAAAAGCCGAAGTCGGTGTATGATGATGTATATGATGGTGATGGTAATAAACAGAGCTGGGATTACCGACTGTTGGTGCTGTTGCCGGTACCCGAGTGCCACCATCGTAAGGCAAACCAAATTGGATTTTCGATTGCACCGTATAATAGTGATAAAGCCATGAATTGAGAATCATAACAGAAGCTTCCCGTTCACTTAAAGATAAAAATATACGAAAATTAATTAACTTTTTTTTATAATTCAAAATAAGGCAAAGATTTTAAAAATAATAGAGTTACGTAGGTATTCTTGATTAGCCTATTATCTGGTGGGACTTACTTTAACACTTGATTTGTACAAACAATGACTGGCTGTTGATTTGTATCTTGGGCATCTCGTACTTGTAATACAACATGCACCCATATAAAGTCCCCTTGTCGACGTTGCATACGCACTAATAAAATACATGAACGATCTTGTTCTGACTGGGTTACTAAAAAGAAACAAAAACACCCGATTATGCTATTTAAGTCTAACAAAGGTTAGAAATAAGTTTTCAAAAGCACTTACTAAGTCTATGCTTGCTTTGAGCCTCTCTTAAATTATCGGAATGTATTAGACTGTACCAGGATAAGCCCTGGATATCACATCTTGTATAACCTAAATGAAATTCGCCACTGAAAATGAACATGAAACGTTTGAAAATATTCGTTAATAAATCTTTATTTTTTTTTTTTCGGCTAAAATAGAATAGGCCACAAACAAATGTCACTATAATGGCCTTCAAATGATTTTGTTTTTAATTAAAAAAGAGGAAAATAAAAATATAAAATTTAAAAATTTAAAAAAAAGATATTTTTTTCTTGTTTTTTTTGTTGTTTGTAAACTAGTTCAACTTACTTTTTGTCAATGTGCGCTATTTTCATGTCCATTGAGTGTATCGTTGTAAAGACATTTGTGGCTCCCTGCACTACACATTCTCGAGTCTCTGGCATGGCAATTGGTGTACATGTGGCTAAGAATACGGGTTCGTTGCGACTGCAAAGTGGCAAAAATGACAAATAGTGACCCTGAACCAGTACAACCTATAGAATGAAACAATTCATTGAAAACAGCGTTTAACGATTTTTACTTTTTTTTTTATTTTTATTTGATTCGATTTGATTGCTTTGAATGTGTGTATTTGTAATTGGCCAAAACGTAGACATTTCCTAATGTCCACGTACATATACTCGTACAGAGCACAATACCCTCAAGTACGTTTTAAAGGCAATATTGCTTAACGACTTAAGAAGCAAAAAAAAAAAAACACTGTGTTTTTAAGTAAAAGTGAATGTACCAATGAACACTACGTACTATACGTGTATTAAATAATAATAATATTTTTTTTTTTAGATTTTCCTCTATACGTTTCTAACGTGTGTATCGTACTATTTTTTTTTTTTTGTCATAATTTTGCAGCCTATATGTGACAGTTTGCCTTCATTTTTTTCTTTTTTTTCTTAAGTATTAGTATACAGTGGGTGACAAAACAATACACATTTTTTCAAAAATTTATTTATGTGTTCTAATCACATAAAATTGGAAAGAAAAAAATTGTAAATTGCAGTTCATTAGTATGCATAAAAATATAAAAAATCTGTATTAATGAAGTGTTGAAGCCTTCTCCAAAATGATGAGTGTTTACAGTTCTTGACTCAAAAAATGTTCTAATAATTTTTGAAAGTTCTGATTTGCTAATTTTTTTTTTTCGTAACGTCCCCGTCCTCAAACTAACCCACCCGCAGAGGGCTCGTCCCCATAACGTAGGGACACGTATACACTACAGTCCGGACTGTAGCGGGCAAGGGAAAAGTTGTGGCAACGAGAACATAAAACAGCTACAGAACTTAATCACAAACTGAATAAGGTAACAATAAATCTGAACTAGCTAAGACAAGAACGAAAATACATTTTTATCCAATAATTTATAAATTTATGCCAGTATATAAGCTACGTTTTATATTACAAACACTACAATTAAAATCTATAAAATCGTAATGCAAGTTAAAATCATTACATAATCTACGAAAAAGATTATTACATCCATAGTTCGTTCTATAGAAATCTAAAGAAAGAGGACGATAGTGCCGTGAAAATTTTGCTGGAATGGTGAAATTCTGGCTACAAAACAAAAATTCAGAATCGATATCACCTTTAACCAGATTAAAAACAAAACAAACCCCTATAACAGCCTTTCTACGTTCCAAAGTTGAAAGTTTTATCAAAGCTAATCTATCCTCATATGACGGAAGCCCATTGACATATTCCCATCTTAAGCCACGTAAACAGAATAATAAAAACTGTTTCTGCAAAGACTCAATTGAATCACTATGACAACGATAGTATGGATTCCAAATAACAGACGCATACTCCAAAATAAGTCTAACAAGTGAAATGTACAGTAGTCTTGTTATATAAGGATTAATGAATTCCCTAGCCCATCTTTTCACAAAACCAACAACAGCCCGAACTTTTCTAAATATCAAACTAATATGATCAATAAAAGACAATTTAATATCCAATAATACTCCCAATTCAAGAAATGACGTCACAGTTTCCAAAGGGCAAGAATTAATCACATAAGTGGACGAAATTACACCCTCGCGAGAGAAAACCATGCATTTACACTTTCTCAAGTTAAGATCCATTAAGTTTATCCTGCACCAAGTAACAAACAAATCAATATTTCGCCGAAGAACAGCCTGGCCATGATCATCATCAAAAGTATAAAATAATTTGAACGTCATCAGCATACATTAGAATATTACAATCAGAAACAGCACAAGGAAGATCATTCAGAAACAAGGCCGTATTTATCACACATTGGTTCTTTTTTGCTGAAATTCAGCATTGGAATTGTTTTTTTTTTTATTAATAAACAGCACAAATATTTTGCGAATTTCTTAAGAATATTTTCAATTTTTAGTGCAATTTTGAAAAAATTTCCATTGTTTTATCACTCACTGTATATTATTTTTTCTCTCGTTAGTAACAAATAAATATATTTTTTGATGCATCCAATTGCAATTTTATTATTTCTACAAAAAAAAGTATTATTTTATAACAATCATGTTGTATGATACTCAAGGGAATTAAATTTTTATATCAACTAATTGGCTACTATTTAAGATTTATAAGTAAATTTTATTATAAATTAAATTTTCTACAATAAATTCTGATTTTTAACAAAAAATTTCCTTCATGATATACCTCAAATGCTTTCTAGTACATAAAATGAATTATCCTTGTGAATTAGTTAATTCTACTTCCTAAACCATGCTTATTATGTATTATTTTTTATTTATTTTATTTAAATTTTTAAATATTTTGTTAAGGTTTCCTTATCTATTTAACCCAGACATTAAGCCCACTTTATTTATCCACTTGTTATAGGCATTCGTTTTTATGTTTTACCATAGTCTTCTTATCATAATTGGCAATGAAATATTAAAAGTGTTTTCATTTACAAAAATGTGATTAAAACGAATAGAAAAACAACTACAAAAATTACAGATAACAATGACGCTCAAATCAGGTCAACTATAGTTAACCAATGTATGATTTAGACAGACTAATTTTTGAATAAAACATGGTTCCTCTAAACTTTTGTTCTGAATTTGTTATTAGTACGTTGAAGTCGACGTGGTCTAGTAGGTAGTGTGTTGGCTTATTAGACGTAAAAGCCAGGGTTCGAGTCCCAGGCCAGGCCAGACATTAAAACAAAATACAGAAAGTATTTCTTCCGCGATTTCCTCTCAGCATATTTCTGGCAAAAACTCTGAGAGTAAATAAAATTGCCATGAAAAGTTTCTCATAAAATCTGTCACTCGGAGTCGACTTTAAACTGTAGGTCCCGCTACTTATGTATAAAATTAACACACAAAACATAAGTGGTGTGAGAAACTAGGTCAATTATCCTGACTGATGGGTTCTAATGACCAATTATGTTATGTATGTTGACTGCCAAGTACGAATTAATTCGTACATTTCATTCCCTTCTATGCTGCCAACTACGAGTTATCTCGTACTAACTAAACCAAAACTAAATCAAATTGTAATTTTTGGCCAGTTTTCTGAAAATTGTCGTGGCATTATTGCTCAATGTTATCCATTGGCTTTTATGTATACTAACTTATTTACTTAATTGGTTATTATAATCCTTTAGTAAGGTTTAAGACCTAGCTTTTTACACTACCCATGTTTTGTGTATTAATTTTTGTACATAATTGACGGGACTTACAGTTTAAAGTTGATTCCGAACGACAGATTTTTGGGAAACTTTTCGTGAGAATTTTATTAGCTCCCAGAGTTCATTCTGCTGATATAAAGTCGCCAAAGAAAATAATTTTTTTTTTTATCTCTGAGCTAGAATTTGGACCACTGGCTCACGTCTAATAAGTCGACGTACTACCTACAAGACTCACTGACTATGTAAGTTTCATCTAATTAGACTTTTAAACGACCAGTTTAAAAGTGAATAATGAACTTTGAAGTCGCCATTGGTCTAGTAGGTATTGTGTTGGCTGATTAGACGTAAAGCCCGGATTCGTATCCCAGATCAGGCATGAAAATGAAAAAAAAAAAATATTTCTTCGGTGATTTCTTTTTACAAGATTTCTGGAAAAACCTCTGAGAGTAAATAAACCTTCCATGAAAAAGTTTTTCAAAAAATCTGTCGTTCGGAGTCGACTTTAAACTGTAGGTCCCGCCACTCACGTACGTAAAATTAACGCACACAACATAAGTGGTGTGAGAAGCTAGGAATGTAATAGCCAATAATGTAACGGATGATTTTTTAGCTTTTATCTTTTTGGCAACACTGGTTTAAACAGCTCACACGTGATTTCTTTTTACAAGATTTCTGGAAAAACCCCTGAGAGTAAATAAACCTTCCATGAAAAAGTTTTTCAAAAAATCTGTCGTTCGTTTAAACAGCTCACACGCACGTTTCGTGTTTTGTTTCATTGTCAAACATCTTCAGTTTGGTCTATAATTTAACCATGAATCATCTTACAAACGAACATTGCTCGGAAATCAAATAATTTTATTATCAAAATTCGTGCTCTCTTAAGAGAGCTTCTTTCATTTTATGGTCAATTTAATCGACCCACTGAACTGGCTATTTGGGCTATTGTGACTAAATTTTGCACCAAATTAACATTGTTAGACATTAAACCACCAACACGCTTACGTAGAGTGCGAACTGAGGAAAATATCGCAGCTGTATCGGCCAGTGTTAATGATGACCATCAATTATCGATTCGTCAACGTTCGCAGCACTTGGGCCTCTGTTACTCAATAACGTGGAAAATTTTTCAGAAGGATTTAGGTGTGAAGCCTTTCAAAATACAGCTGGTGCAAGAATTGAAGCCGAACGACGTACCGCAATGCAGAATTTTTGGTGAATGGGCTCTTGGAAAGTTGATCCAATTCTTTATCGAAAAATTGTGTACAGCGACGAAGCTCATTTTTGGCGCAATGGATACGTAAATAAGCAGAATTGTCGATTTTGGAGTGAAGGTCAGCCAGAGGCATTGCAGAAGCTACCAATGCAACCAGAAAAAGTCACAGTTTAGTGTGGTTTATGGTCTGGTGGCATCAACTATTTTGCAATGGTTATTAATATTTTTCTTTGTAACTGTCATGGTCCCTTTTCATTGTGTTGAAATACCGGGTAGTAAGTTATAGAAGATTGAAATGCGGTAATAGTGTTTGACAAATTGGGAGTTAAGGTTTGTTATTTTGTAGACGGTAGAAATTTCATTTGCAAAAAGTTGTTATTCACATATTTCCAGATTACAAGTCTAGAAACGGACATGTTAAGTTTCTATTTGCGCCAATAAAAATGAATTTAGTTTTACCGCTTACATAATCGACATTGTCAGTGCAATATACGGCCACTAGTGTAGAGTATTCACCTCTGAATTGACAAAGTGAAAAATTAATTCTAAAAAGCATTTAATTGATAATAACATATCGTATACAAACATACACTAATTTTACTTGTCACATAAATGTGCAGATATTTCAATACACAAAGATTTAAGACACATGCTAGCTTTAATCGGCTTAAGACTTATATTAACTGAACTGTTTTGTTTTAACTAGAAAAATAATTAAATATGTATCTAATTAATTAGGACATAAAAGATAGGTATTTTAAATGAATACACATTACTAATCGCTTTGTTTTCTGCAAGTTTATTAAATTATTTTAAAAATTTCTTGAAATTTTTGTAAAAAAATTGTGTGTTTTGTGTCTTTGTTCTTTTGAATTTTTATTCTCGTCGCCAAATTGAATTGTTACGTTGAAAGCGATTTTAAAACTCATATGGAAAACGTTTTTTCTTTCTATTTTAAAAAAGATTTGACATTTCTTTTATTTGGTTTTGTTTTTCTTCATTATTTTCCTAACTAGAATATCATCATTAAGTGGGCGTTGAAATAATTGGTTTTTCTTGTGCACATTATTTTTTTTTATTTTCTTTCTATTCTTTCAAATAAATCTTAATGGTAAAAGGATGTTTAAATTTAGCACAAAATCAATAAGTATAGAGCAAAGAGAATCAATTGAAATAATTAATAATTATTGCTACCGTATGAATATTATAACCACACACAATATACGATAATGTTTGTTTTTTGTTTTTTTCTTTTATTATTATTTACTATCATTGCTTTTGCTCGCTATTTTTTTTTTTTATTTTTTTTTATGTTAAATTATATGGTTATCTCCACCATATAGTGTTTGAAACTATAAACTATAGTGGCTGTGCGGCGGTGTATCTGTCTCTTGGTGTCTAAATGATAAAGACGCCCACATGCTGTCAACCAACCAAGTTTTATTTCACATCGTTAGCATCTCTACGGCTACCGTATCTGGTTAAAGAGACGTTGGCAAAGACAGAAAATAAACTAAAAGAAAAAATTAAAATCAAAATAACCATAAGCAACAACTGCAAACGAAGAAGAAGAAGAAAAAAAAAAATAAAACAAAGTCAACCATATGCACAACTTCATTGCGTTGTGACATTATCTGTTTTTGGCGATCAATGCAATTTTTGACGTTTGTAACTCATAATGTGACGACTACTGGCAATAAGACGACTGACTGAGTACTGCTGTGATGCTCACAGCATATGAACACGTAGAGTGTGTTTCCGATTTTGCTTTACTTTTTTTGTTTGTTTTGTTGCAGTGTTATACCCTTAAAGTTGGCTATTTATGTTGAAGTTCTCACCGTAGCCAAAGACGTAGTTGAAATAAAATATGAAAAGGGTTTATTTAGTCTTTTAAAAGCTTTTAGTTTATTTGGAAATAATGAAAATTAAGTTAGTATCAGAGATCAGCAACGAGTATTCAAAACGATGGCTAGATTCGAGTCATACTTATAATTTCTGATACTTATACGCATTCATACTTATTTTAATATTATACTCATACTACTCATACTCAAAGTTGGAAGTACTCGTCGTGCTTATACTTAGCAATAAGCATGATGTTCTTGACTTTGACTTGTCTCTACTTAAAATTTACACGAAGCACAAAATAAGTATGATTCGCGTACGAGCACTGCAATACTCACAAGAAGATTGTCTGTATGCTTTGATCGTTGTCTTTGTTTTTCCTTTCTTCTTTGTTTGTATATGCAACAACAACAGAGGCTGTAAATTTTGATGAATGATTCGAATCACTTACAAGTATTATAAGTATTGAATGTACAGTATGAGTAGCCGCTTGAATCGAACACATTTCGAATGTTGTGAGTTTGATGTCAACGTTGTACTTATACTTATTGTAACTTGTACTTATAAATCAATGTTGTAGCGAGTAGGAATGAATCAGAGTAGTTAAATTTCAATTTTGAATGAATCATACTGAAAAATGCATGAGTACTTATAAGTATCGGAAAAACGATTCATTGCTGATTTCTGGTTAGTATATGCCATAATAAAAAGACTTGGCCTTAAGAGGCATTGATAAAATGTAAAGGCATAAATAAAATGTAAAAGTTTTGTTTGCAAATTTGAAACATTTGCTAAACATTAACACATTTTTTGTGTTTCACTCAGATAATCTCCATTAATTTTCCCTATCATTTTAATATAAATCCCACCCCTATTTTAAACCACATCCCTGTGTATTCTCGCGCACACACATTTCCAATCTTAGTGCCTACATGCATGTTTTAAACGGCAACCAGTAACAACTGTCATCGTTTGTCAGTTTATAAATCACTTGAGCTTACTTTAAAACTCAACACATTTCATTCATTCAATCTTCATTTTTTTTTCGTTCATTTTCAGAAAATACAAAAGAAACAAAAACAAAAACAAGAACAAAGAACAATGATGAATAATTCAGTTTGTCTTGAAACACAAACAAACAAATAAAAACGAAATGAAATGTTAAGAATGCATACAAAAAAGTGTTGGGCAATAAATGCTTGAAATGTCTCAGTTTCATTTGTTCTTTTTTACGACTTAATTTATGATTATTACCGATCATAACATATTTTAATTAATTGTTTAAAAACGACACGAAAAAATTAATTCGCAACGTAATATCCATTTGAATATTGTGAAAAACCGTGGTTTCTTACACCGAACTTGGAATTAGTGCATCCAAAGAAGCCTTTGGAATTGTATAGTCTGATTTTCGGGTTAAAAATCATATCGACCTGGGAAATTTTCTTACAAATTTTAAGGTTTAAAGGCTTCTATCATTTTTAATTGTAATACCGTAAGGATTTATGCTTAAAAAAATTATAAAAAAAACCTTAAGCATATCTGCTAGATTTGACGATTTTTCGTCATTTTGACGATTTTGTACCCAAAAATATCTTGTTGACGACATATGGCATTATTTTGACGATTTTAGTACATTAATCGTTTGACTGCTAGCGCTGCGTTCATTTGTTACGAAAATCGAATTTGTGCTGCGAATTTCAGTGTAAAAATTTAATCAAAAAGCTAAAATAAAATTAAAAGGTGAGAAGACCCTATAAATCTTTATATACAGGTTATTAGAATTTTACAGATAGTTTTCGATCAGTATCGCTTAGCAGTCACCATAATCGCTTAGCAGTCAAACGGTTAAGCTTTGTATTTGCTTTAAAATGCTCGATTATAATCTCTAATATTACCATCGGAAGAACAAAGGCAAGTCCCATTACTATATTTTTTTTCATACGATCAACACTTTGGGGCCGGATGGCATTGTGTTCGGAACTAGGAATATATGTTATGGGAAGGAGGAAAGAGGGAGCAATGTTTATGGTCACTAGGTTTGAATATTTTCATATCATAAGTAACAGGAAAGACCTCTGCAGGAATTAAGTTTCATATACGAATAGTCCGTCTAACAAATGAATTTTATTTGTAAGGCAATATGCGATCTACTGTTGAATGGATGTGCTGGCCGAGAAAGATGTGATTATTACGAGAAAGTTTCCTTATTTCGCTCGAGAAAAATTTTTTGTAGTATCAATAGGGAAACACAAGCTACATTGCAACATATGCTCCAATAAATCAATGGAGATAGAACGAGCTAGTACAGCCTCTCCTGTACACGGTCGGGAAGCCTCAAAATAGACGTTAAAGCATCTACCCATACATTAGAGTTGTATTCCAATCTCGATTGGTTATAAATGGTTAGTTTTCCTTTTTACTTTTTTTGACGATTTTTTTACGAATTCAATGAACGGCTTTGAGGATTTTGACGATTTTTTCTCAAATATTTGACGATTTAATGCTTCATTTATCTGGCAGCTATGATTATAAGTTCAAGCACCCTACTAGAATCGCTAAATTTCATACATAGTATATACATATACAATGAAAGTTCTAATAAACGGACAATAGGCTATTCGTCGACTATTCTGTCCGCCAAGTGCAGATGTCTGTTTAGATTTATTTGATATTTATTGGCTTATGTTTTTTAAAACGAAAACAATGAAAACTTCTATATTATCAGGTTCTGTTAAAAGGTTTTCATCAATAGTTGTAAACTCAACACATTCTAAGTCTTTGTCTTGCCAACCTTGAAAGACTAGACAAAGGTACACCATTCAGTGCATCTAATTCTACAGGATTAAAATTTTACAGAACTCAAGCTTTCCCAAAATAGTTTTTTGTTTTGGTTTCGGGTGTTACCTTTTTTTAAAGTTTTAGCAGAATCATTAAACTCAATGCCTGGTAGCAAATTTTGTTGCATGATAGCATTGGTACCTTAAAGTTTTGAATAAAACCCTGATCTAATGGTTGGCCAACTGAAGTGATATTGGGAGGCTTAAAAAACAATTTTAATAGTTTTTAAGATTATGTCTTTAGGGTGGAAAGCAGCATTCTCAACATTTTTCTGTCAAACTGCATGAGTCATTCAGTTATAATATCGCCAGTCATCTAAGCCTTCTTGTTATGCTTCAGAATGGTAGTAAATCATTATTTCATTTTTCATATTTTTAAATGCTTTAGTTTGAGCTGCTTTTCCAGTTACCAATCATTATTCATTGTCACATATGATATTTACACAAAATAAAATTGTAAGCCTCTCCTTAGACAGTTTTCCATCGAAACACTTTATCGATTTCAAAGCCATGGTTTTGTCTAGTAAAACGCGAAAAAAAGACCGCTTTCATTAGCGTTATAAATGTCCCTGGTTTCATATTTAGATAATATCGAAGGCAGTTTTCTTTTACTGTAACGTCTGCCTGATTAACGCTAGAAGTTGCTCTAGAAAGAAGCTACTAATGAAATTTCTTAAAAAATCTAAGTTACTTTATGAAATATAAATATTTGAATTATCTTACAATAATACTACAATAGAATAGAACTATGAGGTATTATAATCATCTAATTTATTAATTTTGTTGAACTGAAGGCCTAAGCAGCTCTTGCTTCTATTCTTTTACATTTTACCTTATAATTTTAATTATAAGTTAAAAATTAATAAAAAAAAAAATGATTTGTGTACAATTGTTCGAAATTTTCACTACATTTTTTCAACTCTTGATATTTAATTTAACTTTAACTTTAAGCGGTCATTAAACAAAGGCCGCTTAGTATAACGTTTTTTCAAAGAAAGTATTTTTTCCTGTCCGCATACGGTCATGCGAGCGTACATTATAGGGAATGTAATTCGTTTGGATTTACGCAATTACGTGTGCTAATTTTATACGTGAGTGGCGAAACCTACAGTTTAAAGTCAACTCTGAATGACAGATTTTTGACAAACTTTTCATGGCAATTTTAATTACTCTCACAAGCTTTTGCTAGAATTCTGCTAAGAGGAAGTCGCCAAAGGAATATTTTTTCAGATTTCGTTTTGTTGATGTCTGGCCTAAGGTTTGAAGCGTGGCCTTACATCTAATAAGCCAACACAATACCTACTAGACTATGGCGATTATTTCATACATACACTCTACAAAATCCTCTCATACATAAATTATTATAACAAAAGTACTGATTTCCCCAAAAAAAAAAAAAATCACTTTCTGAGCGAAAATTTATGACTTATTTAAGGACGCTTATGCATTTATTTAAAGGCACTTTTATAAACTTAAAAACCATGACATTTATACTCAAAACAAAAAAAAAAAAAAATGAAAAATATTGTCAGAGACACTACTCTTTCACTTTAAGATGAAATATAACAAAAGACTTAAGACACAAACTTGTTGTTGGGTAAGAGACAGTGTGTGCGCTTAAGTAATATAAATAATAATGATAAATTTGAAGCTTTTAGCATTTATAATAATAATAATAAATAATAATAATAGTAATTTTCTATTATTAATGTATGTATTTATAAATAAAAATATGTATTTATACAATTTTGTGTTATTTTTAATAAAATTATTAAATCAATATGAGGAGTTTCTTTATTATTATGTTTTTTCCTTTTTGCTTTGTATAAATTATGTTAATTAACAAATCAAATCAAGAAAACTTATTGAATAGTAAGCATTAAAACGTTTAAAATTATTATTATGAAAAAAAAAATCTATAAATAAATAGATTGTATAGTTTACACGCAATAGTTTACCTTGTTAATTATTGTATTATTTTGTTTTTTTTTTTTTCTTAATTTTTTCAATTTTTATTTCATTTTTCTTTCTTTTTTTAATTTTAAGTGATTTTCAATAGATGTCAGTTTTTTTTTTTGTTTTTGCACATAAATATGTATGAATTGAATTCATGTTTTATTCATTTTAATCAATCATACATTCAGTATAGTTTAGTTTAGTTTTTATTTTAACACTGTATATATTAAAATGTTTTCACTTACCTTTTGATCCCCGAAACGCATCTGTCTGCGTGCATTACGACTGACATTCATGCGACACAAGAACATGCGATGTTCACCCTCCAGACTTGAAATGGCAGCAGCCGCTGCTGCTGCTGAATTAATATGTTGTCCCGGTTGTGGCGGTACATTACGATTTAATTCTGCCTGTATGGCAGAATGATCCTGTTTATCAATGATGTCATATACCGAATCACCATGGATTAATAAATCCTCCTTCAAAAATAAGAAAAACAAAAACTAAATTATTATGCATGGCATACGTATTTATTAAATAGTAAGAGAGTTTCAAATAAACATTAGTAAATTGACCTTTTTCACAGAGATAATGTGGTCAAGAGTTCAAAACCAAAATTTGAGAAAATATTTCATTTTCATTTGATTTTTGTTGTTGTTGTTTTTTTTTTCTGTTCATTTTAAGCAATAATTAATTCTTGGCTATAAAAAGGTATTGCAACCATTCAAAGAGTTACATGCAAAGAAAACTCCCTTTCAAACATATTTCTTTCGTTATTTTGTGTATTTTTTTTTTTATTTGGTTTTATGTTATTTTGAAGTTTTCCAGTTTTCTTGTTTAATTTATTGCATGTCGAATGTATTCTTATTGCTGTTGTTGTTGTTGTAACATTTTAAATGTATATTCTAGGGCAAATTTATCATAACAATGACATAATGGTGTAGTTTAATTAAATGCTGTCTTAAGGCGTGTCGATATGTTTGTTAGTATATTTCGTTGTTCTGTTATTCTTTTCATAGTTCTGCCGCCTAACAAACGAATCTTCGATCAATGCTTAATGTTTTAGGTTTTGAAAAATACCGCTAAAGATTGCTAAAGACGTATGTCATTTAACAGTGTCCAAACATATGGAAACATAATGGCATTTAAGATGATGGTCAATATAAGCTTAAACTTAACAATGTTATACACACGTATGGTATGCATAAAAACAAAAGACTTAAGACACATACATGCATACATTTATTTATTATAAATGACTTTTCAAAAACTTGCTGCAAAATATTTTAAAGACAAATGAAAAGAAAATATAAACGAAACTAAATAAAGTGTAAGGAAACAATCAACTAAGCCATGCATATACAGAAAATTTATTTTCATCGTAAAAACACCTAAAAAATAAGACGAGTAGTTGCTATATTTTTAATTATCGAATTAACTGGGAACAATAATTTCCCTTTCTTTCCCTTTTTTTTTAGTTAAAAACTATTTAAAAGTTGTATTTTTATTACATACATACATAATTGGTCATTACAACCCTTCAGTCTGGATTATTGACCTAGTTTCTCACACAAGCCAGGTCTTAATCCTGACTGTATGGAATATTTTTTTAAAGAATTAATGATTTATAATGAGTGTGAGAAGCTAGGTCGTAATCCTGACTGAAGGGTTGTAATGGCCAATTATGTATGTATGTAATGAACACCTAGATGAAAGCTTTAAGAAATGTGTTGTTAACCGTAGTGTTGGTATTTTAAAATAGCTTGGAGTAGCTGGAAAAAACCTCAGGTAGCTTTAGAAATAACTTTTATGTCATGTCGAGGATTAGAACGATTATAGGAGGGTATGTTAAAATATTTCCGAATATTTTCATATTTCGTTTTATTGAAGATGTCTGACCTAGGGTTTGAACAAAGTCCTCATGTCTAATCAGCCAACACACTAGACTACGGCAACTTCTAACTGGAATACTTTCTTATTTGAATTTCTCTGAATTTTAATAGTTGTAAAAAAAATAGAAGTCGCCGTAGTCTAGTATGTAGTATGTTGACTTATTAGACGTTAAACCAGGGTTTGAGCCCCAGGCCAGACATCAAAACAAGATACGAAAAGTATTTCTACGGCGATTTCCTTTCAGCCGATTTCTGGCAAAAACTCTGTGAGTAAAAAAAAAGTTTCTCAAAAAATCTGTCGTTCGGAGTCGACTTTAAACTGCAGGTATAAAATTATCACACACAACATAAGTAGTGTGAGAAACTGCGGGCTTCTTGGGGACGATTGCTGAAGACTGTATAATGGTGAAGGTATAACACTGGCCATTTTATAGTCATCTAGCAGTAACTCAGTTTCCCTGCCGTTCGCATCTTCCCTCTTTCCACCTTTCCTAAAAACCTGCACAATGCACTGTATGAGTAGGGGGCCATCCCCAGAGTGCTGGTTTTATTAAAAAAAAATACTACAAATTTTGAAGACAGATTGACAAGATTGACACTTGTAGTTGAGCATAATTTACCATTGCAGACCATTTGGAAATTTTCGAATATAGATTCTACTATCACTTTTGGAAAACTAAAGTCAGTGCCATTACATTTTTTTTTCGACCAACAGCTAATAGCCGCTGCTCATTAAGTCCGTTGTGTTGGAACTAGAAAAATACGTTATGGGAAGGAGGAAAGAGGGAGAAGTGTTTGTGGATACTAGATTTAGAACTCTTTAAGACCCTTCTGCAAGAAGGGCGAATGAAAGAAGAACGAATTTTGTTTGTAATACATTGTGCAATCCACTAGCCAATCGATCACAAACGGAGATGCTCGCCGAGAAACACGGGTGTTATATGATTCTAGGGACCAGTGCTATATTGTGCTCGAGCAAAATTGGATGTAGTGGCAATAGAACTATAAAACACAAGCCCCATTACAACGATTCTCTAATAAATTAATAAAGTTGGATAACCTACTCTCTTCAATACGTGAAAGAGAAATCTTCAAATAGACGTTGAGACACCACCCCATTTATGAGAGTTGTATTCTGTTCTTTGTCGGATGTAAGTGGTGTCAATAGGAAGAAGATCAAGTGAAGTGAAATATTTCTTGCACCTTCTTAAGGATCCAAGGAACTAAAAAATGTGTCGGTTCCAGCGAACATCACACTGAACTTATTAAAAACCTTTTAATTTATTTATGTACTTATTTTTTCTGACAATTTCTTGACGATTAGAGTGAATGTCTTTGACGATTTTTTGTTCTAATATACGACGATTTGGCAGCTATGCCAGCCCCTAATGATAATAACAAAAGGAATCCTAATTTTTTCTGTTTAAAGGGCTTCAAACAGAGGAAATTTTAATTTGTTTTTTAAAGAAATATATCGCTCCTTTATTGCGACATCGTCATATCTCAATAAATTCAAAATTTGTAGTTACTTAAGCAAAGTTGCTCTTACAGAGGGTCTGTACATGTTTTGAAAAAAAATCAGTTTTATATCCCAAGCTGAACCGAAGTTATAGCAAAAAATGTTTGCGGCAATTAGATCAAAGGACTTATGTCTTGAAAACTTCGCAAACGCATTTTGCCAAGTTTAAGTTTTTTTGAGATATGACTATGTTGCAATAAAGGAGCGATATGTTTAAAATAATTATTAAAATTTTTCTTACTGAACTGTACGATACTTACCATTGAATGTCCCAAATATTCAGCAGCATTATCGGAAATATACAGCAGTTTGCCGTTTTGTGTAAGCATCATTAGAAACCCCGATAAAGCCTATAAAAAAAGCAAATATTTTTGAATAAAATTGATTAAAAAGGATACTTTATTCTAGTTAGGAAAATATATATAAAATAGGAAACATCAAAAACTGTGTCAAAGATACGACTCTGCCTTCAATTTCATCATGTGTTCCAAGAATCGTTACAGAAACATAAATTTAACACATTCACATACAGTTTGAACAAGTTTAAGTTTTTATTTAACTTTTCTTATGTTTGGCAACAAATCTATTTTTGGGTGACTAAAGCAAAACTAAAAAGGGATTTTTTATTTTTGTAAAGCTGTATAATACTCTTGTTTAAAAAACTCTACTTGATTGTTGATTTTACTGTGTCTGTCGTAGCCGTAGTCACGAGTATATAATATTGATTAATCTTTCGGTCGAACGTCAAGGTCTAGTAATAGTCAATTTGAAATTCTCCTTTTTCTCCTTTATTCCTTTTACCATCGATATTTAGCCAATATTTACCTTTTTGGTTACAAAATGCTGGCTTATAAAGAAATAAGCCACTGTACTTTTTTCTTTTTGTGTGTTTGCATTTGATACTTCCTTGGAACTATGATATGTAAATGTCAACGCAAATGGAAAACGACAATCGTAGCTACTGAAAAAAAGCAACATTTAAAGAAAAACAATAACAAAAAAAAAAAAAACCAAAAAATTCTAGCCAAGTTAATAGAGTTGTTACGGTTTCTTAAGAATGATTGTCATTTATATGGTAAATGGAAATGGAAATGAAAAACAAAATATATATAGACATCACCTACAGTCTATAATACTGGTATGCAATAGATTTTGTACTTTTTTTTTTGGTGTTTTTTGGGTTCAAAACCAACAAATAAACATTTCACGTTGAAGTAAATAAATAAAACTCACTCGGTATGTAAATAAAGTTAAAAAAGATTGTTTGCCACAACAAGTGAGCAGCGAATAAATTGAATTTCGTATTCAAAATTAAAAGTGTCTATAACGTTGAGTAGTTTTTCTCCTTTTGTTTTTTTTTTATTTCAATTATTTTTTCCCATCTGAAGGCCAATTCCAACTAAATTCTAAAAGCATTCTAAACAAAGTTTTTTGTTTTGCAAAAAAAATAAAAAAAAACTATAACCACACCGAATAAGTACTCTTAACAAACTAACAAAATGTGCTGATAGTTAAAGCAGAAGGAAAAACTGCAATATAAAATCCAAAGTGAAGGTTCAAACATTTAATTCGTACTAATGAATGCCTGCCCAGTTATATTAATAGAGTGTGGCATATCATATGATGTTAATGGTTAAAAATCGCAACATTTAATCGAATGTATTGAACTTCAAAAATACTTTTTTGAGCTTATTTAAAACCTATAGATATCTGTAAAAAGAAATGACGGTTTTAAATACAACTTATTAAACAAAATTATGCTTAAGTCTCCCAGGAATTACTAAAGGAATAATATTAAGGAATATTGTATTCAATTTCGAAGTAGGGAGTTCTCAACGAATGTTTTTTGACAGCTTTATGCGAATATTAATTTTTATTTGGGTCACTAAATTATTTGTAAATGTCTTGATATACAGTGGACAGTAAAAGTCTAAGTACTCCAATATATTTTGATAAAAAAAAATGTACCAACAGGCTTAATACTCTTACACAAAGTCCCAATATGAAAGAACGATTACATAATCGTTAAACCTCAAACAAACGTCAACGGAAAAAGTTGGTCATGGTGCCCCCAGACACCAAACACTAAACAAAACTTGTACATTTAGTTCCAAATGGGTTAAATCGGGTACTTGATCTTAATTAATTTTCTTATAATGGGTGATTTTTTAAGATCTATAGGAAAATTTATCAAAAAAAAAAAAAAAATACATAAAATTCAGAAAAATCCAAGAAATCTTTAATTGAATTGATAGTACGTTCCATATAATTTAATGTTTGAAGATTATTTCATGCAAATGTTGTCTATTCGCTTAGTCCAATTTTGGCATACTTTTTCCAACATTTCGGCAGGTATTTCACGAATGAATGCTTCAATGTTGTCTTCCAATGCGTCAATTGAAGCGGGCTTGTCTGTATAGACATGAGCTTTAACAATAGCCCATAAAAAAACAGTCTAAAAGCTTTAAATCACACGATCTAGGCAGCCAATTGACCAGTCCCGAACGTGAAATATAATGTTCACCGAACTCGCCTCTCAATAAGTCCATTATTACGTATGCTGCGTGGCATGTGGCACCATGTCATGCAAGTCAAGCTCTTGCATTTTGGGCAAAAAAAAGTTGAATATTATCTCACGGTAGCGCTCGCAATTCACAGTTACGTTACGATTCGCAGCATCTTTGAAGAAGTACGGTCCAATGATGCCACCAGATCATAAACCGCACCAAACTGTGACTTTTTCTGGATGTATTGGCAGCTTTTACAATACTACTGGCTGATCTTCACTCCAAAATCGACAATGCTGCTTATTTACGTATCCATTGTGTATCCAAAATGAGCTTCGTCGCTGAACACAATTTTTCGATATATAAAAGGATCTTCGGCCAACTTTTCAGAGCACGCATTTTGATAATAAAATTCAATGATTTGCAAGCGTTGTTTGTTTGTAAGACGATTTATGGTTAAATTATAGACCATACTGAAGATGTTTAATAGTGAAACAAAACAGGAAACGAGCGTGAGCTGTTCAAACCAGTTTTAACAAAAAGAAAATAGCTGAAAAATCACCTTTTATTAGGCATTTGAATTTTAAATTTACTTAGGGTTCTCCATGGAGTCATCTGAAAATTTTCTTTTTTTTTTCTCTCTGGTTTTATGAAAAACATTAAAAATTTTTTTGTTTTATAATAAAACAGAAATAAATTAATAAAATAAATATAAAAACCTTAATTTTTTATGCAAACTGTTGAATAAAATTCATATATGTGCTAAAATATATTGCCGTACGAAGGCATTTGCTGTCCACTGTATAATTTTTTTATTTCATAATCCGTTTTTAGCGGTTCCAAAAGTTCTGAAATTGCATAGTGGCGTAAAATAAGTTGTATTGTTAGTACCAGGGCAAGAAATTTTATGCACTAAAAAAATTAAAAATATGCGCATATAATATGCATTATAAGAGAGAAAATATGCAGTAAAAATGTTAAAAATATGCAATAAAAAATTTTTACCTTTTAAGTAATGAAAAAAATGAAACCCTTAACCCACAAGGTTTAAAGATCGAGAGACTAAATTTGTCTTTTGCCTATGTATTAAGAAACTATTAGAAAATATAAAAAAAACAACTATACTAATGGCTAAAATAATTAATTTTTTCTGTTTGTAGGCAAACGACCATCCTTAGTTAAATAAAACATTTGTTAACAATTTCCATTTTGTTTTTTTGCATATTTTCTTGTGTAACGAACTTCAAAGAAGTCAAAAAATTCAATCACCTTTTAAACTCCCCCATTAAGAATTTTTTTTTTTAATTTTTATTTTCAATATTCCAAAAAAAAAAAAGAAAAATCTGTAAAAAGTCTGGCAAATGATTTAAAGGCAACAAAGTTCATATGTGCTAAACATAAGTTATTTGGAGTAGAAGCATATGGTGGCATGGATAGGTTATACAGTTGGCTGCTGCTGCTTGCTGTTGGTTTAGCCAGTGGTTTTACGTTATTCGTTACGACTTCGAGTAGTAGTCACTTATGACCAAAACTACAACCATCAACATTTGTAACCAAAAATCAAGTGCGGTAAATTATTTTCATGTTTGAAAGCAATTTTATTTCTTTACATATTTAAATTTATTTTTTTTTTTGTTTTATTTTTTGTACATAAAAATAATTTTTATGACTCACCTTTGAAAATCCTATATTTGGTGTTGGTGCCTGATGTATGGAAATGTCATGCCGCTTAAACACTGAAAGTATCAAATAAAAAACCAAAAAAAAGGAAAAAAAAATCTATTTAAAAAATATGTCAATAAATAATAATAATAATAAATGCAAAATAACAAACCGAAAAAGACATTTAAACAGTTATTAAAGAATTAAACACATGTTAATTTTTTTGTTTCTTTTCTTGTCCCTCTAGTTATAATAAATTAAAAAATTTTTTTTTTTATTATGAACTTCTCTTTTATTGACGTAAAACTAAAATACAAACCAATGCTACTCGCTTGAACTATTTAATGTTTAATATTTTAATATAAAAATTATAAAACAATAAGCAAAAAAAAAAAACAACAACAACAACAAATAAACACGAATAATATAATTCTATCTCAGTTTTCCAATGTCGTCATTTTTATTTATTAATATTGTTTTCATTGTATTACTATTAGTTGAATGTAGTATTTTTTGTTGTTGTTGTTGTTTTTTTATTGATGCTGCTTTGGTTCATTGGCTATAACAGATATTTAACAGAATAGATTCACAATTGAATTAAAATTTTTATAAAAAATAAAAATTACTTTGAAAATCACAAACTCAAAATTTTCGTGCCACGATGTTAGTGGTTAAACTCCTCCGAAATGGATCGAGCGATTTTCATGAAATTTTGTAGGCATATCGGGTAGGTCTGAGAATCGGACAATATCTATTTCTCATATTCCTAAATGTTAAGAGGGTGTGGTAAATCGTTAAAATTGAATATTTAGGCACATATTGATCGTAGACGAATAAAATTTGGTGGGTAAGTTCCTAGAGTCCCACCAAAAATTGCCGTGTTTTTAACTATTCATTTTTTGTTGGAAAGCTTATTAGGTTGATATGGTTAAAAAAGAATTCGATATTGCAAAAAGTAGTCGTGGCAAAGCTTTAAAATTGAATATTTAGGGACATAGCGATCGCAAACGAAAGCATTTTGATGGGCAAGTTCGTAGAGTAGACAAACTCAACAAAAATGGGCGTGGCAACCATCACCTTTTAAAAGATACCTATAAGTCGGTTAGTAAGATGGTTTATAATGGTTTGGTGCAAAAAAATACAATTAAATCCTGTGTCGGGAAAAATCTAAATTATTTTCCAAAGAACCCAATTTTTTTCATTTCCAATTTCATCTTTATTTACATTTACTATCTACCAATTAAAATTTTTTGCTAGATTTATCTATAGATATTACAACGAATGATAAAGTAATTATAAAAATTTAGAGCTCTTTTTATTTTATTTTTATAAGAGTGTTTAAAGGAAAAATAGGAAAACCTTTATTTGATAATGAAAAAATTCAAATATAGTTAGAAAATATACAGGTATACAAAAAGGTTATGTAACCATAACATATTGTTACTTGTCATTTTCAATTTGCTAATTATAATTTTAGAGATAATTTTCTCCCGACTCTCGACATTCTCTTATCAGTTGATAAGGAGAATTTTCTATGGATTCGTGATATTTAATATTTTATGAAGTCAATAATACTTTCGTAGCCAGTTTCGTTGTGAAGAAGTTGAGTAGAAAATCTCCAGTGTTTATTGTTTATGATTTTAAGACATTTATTTTGAATTATTTGGAGTTTTTTCAGATGTGTCCTTGCAGCTTTGTACCAAATGGGACTAGCATATGTCAAAATTGGTCTTATTATGCTTTTAAATATTAAATTTTTATTTTTTGAATTGAGAGTTGAGCGTTTGTTGAGTACTGCCCACAATGATTTCATTGTCTTCAGCGCTTTCTTGCGAACTTCTTCATATGGTTTCCAAAATTAAGTTTCTTATCTAAGCACATACCCAAATATTTTACATTATTTTGAACTGTTATGTTTTCATTTTGAAATTTTAGTTGGCGGTTGGGTAGTCGTTTTGGAGATTTGTTATGAGGGAATATAATAACTTGAGTTTTATTTGTATTAATTTTAATCTTCCATTTGTAAAAGTACTTTCTGCATGCTTCAAAACTTTTTTCCATTTTCTTAAGCAATGCCCCGATCAAACTTGTTATTTGTATTAGAAAAAAGCAAAAAAAAAAATTGATTTGTGCTGTTGATAACAACGCCTTTAATACACTAAGAATTGCTAAATATTAAAAGAAATTTACTAATGTCATTCATAATTAGCTTTTCGATCAACCCAATAATTACAAAATATTGCAACAGCATTATATTAAAGTTTTAAATTAAAAACAAAAGCCTTTAGAGGCATTATGAAAATTGTTAATATGGTTACAGGCTAAACAGAAAACGAATGCATTCTTTAAAATCTCTGCTAATAAATTAAGTTGGAAATTGTTTAGTTTGAAACCATGTTTAGTAATCAGAAAAAAAAATTAAAATGAATAAAATACATACACTATACATACATACATACGTTTGTTGTTTTTTATGTGCATACATTTTCATTAATTTTTTTTTATGCCATATTCCATTCCATTGTGGGAGAACAATCCAAAATATATTGAAAACAAAACATTGTCACAAGTGTCCAAACCCAACAATAACAACAAAACACAATAAATGTTGCATTAAACTTAGAGAATATAAATAGAAAAAAAAAAACTAAAACAACAATGGCAACAAAAAAAAATTGTATAGCACAGCCAATAACAAATATATACTGTCAATTGGTAAAATGTCAAAGTACCCATAATGGAATACATTCATACTTCTATATGTGTATGTACATATGTATGTACGTTTCTAATAATATTCAATCGACAATGTTCTTTACAACGTTTGCATACAAATATTCTTTATGTACAACATACTGCAAATACACGTAATTGTTATGGGCTGCAATGCTATAAAAAAAAGTAAACGTTTTGCAAGCAGCCAACCAACTCATAACTACGTACATACATTCATAGTTTTGAACGAAAACTACAACAACAACGGAGGAAAAATATTTATAAAAAAAAAATTTGACATTCACTTCATTGCAGGAGTACGAATAGAGTATTTGAACAGAATAGTCTTAAGAAATGTTATTGTTTTTTTTAGTCTAAAACATTATTGGGGTATGGGTAAAATTACAACAAGTGTTGCACTAAGTTGAGTTGATAGGTTTTGGTCAAGTAAGTCAGCCACAGTAAGCGGCGGTCGTATGTCTGCCTAGTTAGAACAATAAACTCATGGTAAAAATAAAATTTCTTTAGTTTAACGTATGTTTTATTTTTATGACATTGAATATACAAAAAACAAACACACACACAGACACAGACACACGGAGATCTAGATGTAATGATGCTAATTTAATTGATAGAAAATGTTTGTGTGCCATAAAAGGTAAAGCATAAAGCTAATGATAAAATATGGTAAAAACGAAAAAAAAAAAACAAAACACCACAACAATAATAATTTATCAAGAATAATTTTTAAGAAAATATTAAAAATTATTTTATTGCTATCTATTAGTCAAGATTACGGCCCAGCTTTTCCCACCACCCATGTCATATTTGTTAATTTTATCCATGAGCGACAGAACCTACAGTTTAATGCCGATTTCAAACGAATAATTTTTTGAGAAACTTTTCATTGCAATTGTATTTACTCTCAGAGTTGCTGAGCGGATGTTGTCGAAGAAATATTGTTTCATATTTCGATGTCTGAGCTATGGATTGAACCTCGTGCATGCGTCAAACAATTGCTTGTAATGTTTTATTTTTTCCCTTTGAAAACGTACAGTAGCGAGAAATGGTACAGAATGTTTTTTTTTTTACAAAATTGCTGTGAATTAGGGATGCTAAGCAGGATCGATTTTTAAACATCCCGGGATTTTGTAAATCCCGTTCTCAAAATCCTGATAATTGAAAAACACTTCTCGCAATCAACAATAAAATGGTAAAATATTCGAAGATAGATGTATGCAGCTTGTAAATATTCACCTCTACCACCTCCTGGCATAAATAAATCTATTCCTTTGGGCAGTTGAGTATCCAAATCAATTACCCTTTTAATTCGTTTTATAGAGCTTTTGCCTTCTTCGAAGCCATCAAATAATTTTTATCACTGAGATGCTATTATCGAAGTCAAGTGATATAGAATTTTTTTCAGGACCTTTTGTAGGATTAAAAAACATATGAATTCACAATCTCGAAAATCCCGAAAAATCCCGGGACGAGCTTTTAAAAATCCCGGGATTCAGGATTTCGAGATTCGGGATTTCCCGATTGGCATCCCTAGTAACAACTGCTGCCGTTTTCCGATGGTCAACTTTTCCAATTTTGACCATTTAAAGGTCTTGGCGGGTAGTAGATCTTTTCACATTATTTGTTTGACGATATCGCGATGAAAACCGACAAACCATTGATTTGTTGATATTAAATTGATAAGGAACTTTATTCATCGATTTGCCTTCATCCAAAGCCTTTATAATGGCAAATTTGCTATCTGCTGACAGCTCTAGCTGCTGATCTCCTTTTATCTTTAAAATATTGCATTGCACTTTTTTTCACACTAAATTTTTTCACTTTTTTTCTTATAAATCTAAAAAAATTAAGTACAAAGAGAAGCAAACAACGCTTAATGATGCTTTTTATTAAAATTTAAAAGTTAACGAATAAGAAAAACAAAAGTGGACTGGTATTGGATGACGTTATAAGTTTCGAGCCTCGATTGAATATCATTCGACATAGAGTTACATATTTTTTTCGCGCTTCTGTATGTATTTATTAAGTAAGTTAATGCAGGTAAATTAGATTTCAATATTTCAGCATAGTTTAATAACTGGAGTAAATATTTATTGGCGAGGTACAAAAACGATAGTAAAATTCGAAGAACGAAACAAAAACGTTAATATTCCAATAGGAAATCTATTTCTATTTCTGTTACATTTGCTTACATTATATGACACACCACAGCTGAAGAGGAAATCGTAATGTAAAAATATTTATGATGTTAATTCAAGAAAAAATTGCTTTTCCAGCTATTGTGTTGCCATCATCCTTCGTTTTACAACGCCAAGTGTGAAGATGAATGTGATTTAATGACGCACCTTTTCTACTCATCTATGTGAGTACAAAAGTAATTTTATTTTCAATAGATAATCATCATAAGCAATTAGTTCAACTTGATATTATTTGTGTTATTATTTGTCGCATCTTCTATTGACATCATCGAGGTGGTTTTCTGTTGTTTATGTTTTTGTTTTTGTTCTCTTTTTTTTTGGAATTTTTCCTCAACCTCAGTCATAGAAGGTACACCTACACCCATGATATTATTTAAATCTGTCACTTGGATGACAAAAATCTTTGTGGGAAAAAAGAAAAATCCCTGCACTAAAGGTGTGCCAAAAAAGAAAATTAAATCTTTGGCATTGCATCGAGAATTTTAATGAAATCTTCTATTGTGCCTATATTTGATGAATGTCGTATGAAAGAAATTGAAAGCCTTTAAATTTTTTTCTTCTTATTAAAAAAGATATTAATCTAACAGTATTTATATGTACATACACTTACTGTAGTTGATTTAATGTATTGAAAATTAATATAATCACAAAATTCTGTCATTATGTAAAATGTATACATATTTTCAATAATGTGTTTGTTGCTCTATGGAATAGAACAGATTTTTTACTATTTAATACTATATTAGACTTTCTAACTATTACTGAAAACTCTGTTTAATGATGGGTTTTGATACATCGAATAAAAATTTTCGTCTGCAAATGTGTATATTTGTATTCGAATTAAAACATAAAGGGTCCACCAAATAACTTTTTTTTGAAAATGCTAAAAAAACTACTAAACCTTTTTTCCAAACTTCTTTTTCATTTGAAAGTACAATCCTTTCGGTTCATAATGGAAAATAATTTCATTCAAATGGCTGCCTCAGCTGGCCATACAGTAGCCTACACGATCGGTCTAATTTTTAAGCACATTATGAATTGTGTGCAGGTGTATTTCACCAATGGCTGCACGAGTTTTTCCTTTAAAGGCGTCAATTGTCTCGGGCTATCGGCGGTAACACTTATCTTTGTCGCACTCCACAAATAATAGTCAACTGTTTCAAATCGAAGCTCCGAGGTGGGCAAATGACTCGCTCTGGGGCTGATAATGCAAATCTTCAAAAACAGGGCGCAAAACATCGAGTGTAGCTTCGGCTGTGTGTTTTTTTTACATACAATATTTTTTGAGTGTGTGGTTGTACAGTCTGATCGACGACAAATTAAAAGAGCATAACCAATGTATGTGAATATTCTTTGCACAATTGTGCTATGAACTGGTAATCGCTGATTTAGACAGAATTCGAACCTAATTCTTCATATTTTCCAAATTATTTGTGTTAATATTACCCATGATGGGCGAAACCATCAGTTTAACACCGACTCCGAAAGACGGATTTGACAGATTTGTGTCTCTTGCCAGAAAACTGCTGTAGATGTTCTCATAGAAAGAAATATTTTTTTATTTTTATGTGGTGGTCATGCATTGTTTAGCTGTAGTCTAGTAGGTAGTGTGTTGGTTTATTAGACTGAAGGTCCGAGTTCAAATCCTAGGTCAGACATCAAAATGAAAATATGAAAATATTTCTTCGGTGAGGAAGTAAGAAATAAACTTCATTAAATTCATTATACATAAGGCTTTCATTTTGTTTTAAGGATCATACAAATAAAAACGTATCGAATTATGTACAGTGGACATCAAAATTCCTAGTACTTCAATATATTTCAGCAATTTAATGAATTTTAACCAGCAGAAGACGCCGTAGTCTAAGTGTAATAAATAGTGTGTTGGCTTATTGGACGTAAGGCCCTTAGTTCCGACACCAGGTTAGACATCAAAACGAAAATATAAAAAAATATTTTTTCGGCGACTTCCCCTCAGTAGATTTCAGGCAAAAACTCTGAGAATAAATATAATTGCCATGAAAAGTTTCTTTAAAATCTGTCGTTCGGAGCCGACTTTGGCCTATAGGTATAAAATTAACGCACACAACTTAAGTAGTGTGAGAAACTAGGTCGTAATCTTGACTGAAGGGTTAACTTCTACAGAAACTGTAGCCTACTGCGTTTTTCTACAGTAATGCTTAATAAAACCCAAGACCCTCATAGTTACTGAACAACACACTATCCATTAGAATATTACTACACCCGCTGATTAATTAAAATGAATGTGACTACCTAATTGATTTTTTTCAAGAGTTTTTTAATAAAAAATCTCGTTGTTTTCATAAGAGGAATGGGATTTAGCTCTGTTCAAATGATGCATTGTAAAAATATTTATTATTTTGTATAAACATAAATATGCAAAAATTAATTTAAAGACTTTAAAAAAATTAAAATGCAATACATATTGTATTAAATATATTACATACACTTATATTAAATTAAGCGATTACAATAAATTAAGCGGAAATTAAAATTATTTTTTTAATTTTTAGAATTCCTGTTGTTTTATGTTTTCTTAATTTAAATTGAAATGAAACATATGTAAGTTTTATTTAAAACTTTATAAGCTTTTATTTTTTCTTAACTTGTTATCAGATAAACTATATTTATTTTAATTAACTAAAGGCGGATATTAGAATTTCCCGGGTGTCATTGCAGAGAAAATATTCAAATGACCAATAACTTGAGGCTACCAACTGTTTTCTATACTAAGTTTTAGCATCGCTTGAAATCAACAATAACAAGACATCTATAAACATTATTTAAATGCTTAGAACTCCTCTATATATTGACGATTTATTTTACAACCGGGTTTTACACTTCATCAGTGCATTTAACACAGTGCGGTGGTACAAGCGATTTTATAAGAAATCAATTGTTGTGTTGTGCTCTTGCTTGATTTTTTTTTTTGTTTTTTTTTATAAAAATTTATTTTATAAGAAGAAAAAAAGACAAAAAAAAAAAAAAATTACTGATAATAAGTGGAATATTTTAATGAGCAGCAGCTGTAGTTGTTGTTATTTATTACATCTGCTGCACCTCGCTTTGTATGGCAAATGCTAAGCGTTTTGTTTTTCATTCAACTTTTTAAAAGTTAACTTTTGTAAACTTAAATTGCACCCTCTAGTTAGAGAAAACCCCTTGGAAATGTTAATTACATGTTATAGCATTTTGTTATAATAAGTTGCAGAAATTACAGCTAATTCAAGTTCAATGTAATTCTAGTAACAATTTTATTTTTTAATTTTTCATTTTTTTTCATTTTTTTTCATTTTTTTAAAGGTGTGTTGGTTAGTTCGGTAAATTCAAATAGAATTTTGTTTTTTTTTGTTATTTACATTTGCCTTGGTATTGTATTTGTTATTGTACAAGTTTAAAAATTGAATATATTTTGGTAGTGTTGCTATTGGGTGAAGATAATGCCGGTGATGATTCCTTGTGTTTCTATTATTTTATATTCATTCAGTCAGTCAGTCAGTCAGTCTGTCTTAAATATCAGCAAAGCGAAATAGTCGGTTAGTCAGTTTCGTAAAGCTTGTGGCTGTGCCAAAGCTTATGACAATGACACATATTCTATGATTCATTTGTTTATTAGAAATGTTTTTAATTTATAGTTGTTATCTTTTTGCTGTCATCTCATCTGCTCAAAAAATAAAAAAATTAAGCTTTAAAAATTCTAAACAATACAATACAATACAATATTTGTTTTTTTTTTCCAATTTAATACAGTCAGCACAGGTTCTGACCCAGCCATGAATATAATTTTTATGTTGTTTAATTATTCCACAGATATTAGTTTAGTATTGAATGCTTCTTATACAATAAGCGCTAAATGAAACGAATAAAAAAAAAATACTGTTTAAATGGCCTTTATGTAATATGCTAAATTTGGTGTAAACACATGCTTTAATACCACCATATGGTCAGAAAATTTGTCATACCATAACCCCTATAAAATAGATATTTTTCATCCTAAAATGCACAATAAAGTTTTCTGTTAATAACATATCGAATTGCATATTGTTTGTGCTTTACAACAGATTAACTGCCACGTTAAATCGACAAACAATCCAAAAGAAATTCAGGAAAAAATAAATGGATTAGATAAGAATTAAAAAAAATATGTGCAGATACCTTATACATGGATTCCTATGTTTACAAAATTATCTTTCCTTGACCACACACAGCCACCAATCCTGTTCTAATCATGTGAAATAAAGCAGCACAATTCTAGATTTCCACTTTTGCGTGATAAATTTGTAAATCTAATAAAGGTTCCGCCAAATAACTTTTTTTTTTTGAAAATGCTTTAAAAAAAAGGAACTACTGAATATTTTCTTAAATTTCTTTTTTATTTGAAAGTACAATCCTTCCGGTTAATAATGGAAAATAATTTCATTCAAATGGTTGCCTCGGCTGGCCAAGCAGTGGCCTACACGATCATTCCAATTTTAAAGTACTTTATCGATTTATTTCACCAATGGCTTCACGGCATCACGGCAATGGCTTTAAAGCATCAATTGTCTCCGATTTGTCGGCGTAACACTTATCTTTGACGATAAGTCAAATCGCAGCTCCGAGGTGGTCAAACGACATCAGCTCTGCGGCTGATAATGCGATCTTGAAAAGCAGGGCGCCGTCCTATTGAAACCAAATGTTGCCAATATCCTCCTCATCAATTTTTGTGAACAAAAATTCGTTCAACCAACCAACTGGATCAAAATCCGCACCAAACAGTGACTGGTTTAGGGTGCGTCGGCTTTTCAATGTATGCGTGCGGGTTTTCTGTGCCTCAAATGCGACAATTTTGCTTGTTTACATACCCGCCAAGATCAAAATGAGCTTCATCTGAAAAGACGATTTATTTTTGGCAAAATGGGCATCTTCAGTAAGTCGATCGCAGGCCCACTTATCGAAGCGAAAACGCATATTTCCCAGCGTTGTTCAAGCGTATACAACCGTATTCGTTCAGCGGAAGGATAAAACTAATTATCTGTCAAATCAGACATCAGCTAAGTTTTACGATTTACGAAATAAGCACTAATTAAAAAAAAAAACGTTAGATGATGCAATTAGTCACGATTTCAAAGTTATTTATGATATTATTAAACAACATTTTCTATTCATTGATGTCCACCTACTCAATCTATACCCAATCACAATCTGGAGACGATAAGCCATAAGGGTCATCACATATCAAAATCCGTATCTCAATAGCTTGGATGAAAAGTATTGTTTCCCATAACCTTAAAGCTGATGTTCTTAAGCAGCATTCCCCTCCATTGATGTCCATCTACTTCATCTATTCTCTCACAATATGGAGGCGTTTCAAACCAAAATCCGTATCTCAATCACTTTTCATTCGAGCAATTGGATAATATCTTATAATTTAATATATTAAGATACTTAATTATAATTTAATATATTAAGATACTTAAATTATAAGATATTATGTCTTGTTGTATCAAAAATACAAATTTAATAAATACAAATACAAAACGCAAATCGCTTGAGTGAAAAATATTGTTTCCAATGCCCTTGAAGATGATTTCCCTATGCTACATTTTCTCCCCATCGATGTCCATCTGCTCGATCTATTCTCTCAAAATTTGGGGACGTTTCAAACCAAAAACCATATCTCAATTGCTTGGATGAAATGTACTGTTTCGAATGCCCTTGAAGTTAATATTCTTATTCCACATTTTCTCTCCATCGATGTTCGCTAGAGTACTTTATCACAAGTTAGTAAAGACGTAAATTTCCTTCTATTGCGCCAAAGTGTCATTTTTAAAGTGCGGTCCCACATCTATGAATATTTGCTGCTGTATTTTTCACATATTTGGATACCCTAATCTCTTTCTGAAGAAAGAGAGGACTATCATAATGAGCGATCTTCGGTTTTCTTGTAAATCAATGTATTTCGGTTGTATTTCGGTTCTCATATACAAACCACTTGATAGTATCCAATTGAATGCTATGTTCACAGTGTTTCTGCTTAATAGACTGCTTCAAAGTCGATAAATATCCTCAGATGACTGTGAACAGTGCAGCATCTGTTGTTCTCCTCTGTACCTTATGTGTATGTATGGGCATCTGAATTTAATCATTTAGTTCAACTGGCAGAAACCCGTCTAAGCTTTGAATTATTGTATCTGTTTGAAGAGTCCCCCAATATCAATGGATGCTGTTTCTCTAGGAAGCTTCTCTATATAGAGGGCGCCATCTTGTAGACTGGTCTCCATTAATCTTGCTTTGACAAATCAGCCTTGGCGTCAACTGTTCACTCCACGGTTTTCAGCAAAAAGGTGATTAACTTAATCCTTAGTAAAGTAATATTTTAAATATATTTTCGGGGGAGCGCCCTAGTAGTCTAGGCTAGTGTGCTAGACTATTAGTGTGAGGGTCATGGGTTCGATTCACATCAAAGTTCTGGTCTGTCAGACTACACCGAGCATAAGGTTGAAGTTACTCAGCTCGTATATAATTAGAATACAATTTGTACAACTGGGTTAAAGAAAGTCCCTCTTTGTTTGTTGACATAACGCTGGACAATCGAGACAGAGCCACCAACTACATATGTATATTTACAAATCACTATGTTTATAGGTTTTATGACTTTCAATTGTTTCTCAATGAATGGTAAGTGATTACAGGGATGCAAAAGCTAAGCACATTATATAGAGTGGGCCTTGCGTGCGGCGTAAGTCAGCCACTTCTACCTACCTACGATATGCAGTTCTGTTACAAAAACGACTCCAGTAATATTTGCTTGTCAAGAAACAAAAACTGTCCATTAGAAATAAGAGTCTGATATGCTTACGTAAATACTTCACCTTAGGCTTTAAAAAACTGGTATGTTTATTAAATTTTTGTTTTCTGCTAAGTATTCCTTGCAATTTCTTTAAACTGGCAAAATTTACTAATTTTCTTTAATTATAATAATCCACAGAACTCATTGCTTTCTTACACCAGCAAATGTACAAGATTAAGTGTATACAAGTAAGAATGAATTAAAGCTTGTGGTAATGTTACAAAAAAAAAACAAAGAAAAGAAAACAATTTAGAATTTCAAACAAAAGGCAATTTTCAACATTAATTTGATAAAAGTTCTTTCCAGTGGATGAATAGTGGATCTGTAAGAAGAGAGTTTTTTGTTTTTTTTGTCTTATTTATCCCACACATTAATTTGAAGAAAACAATTTGCAAAATTATCTAGAAATGCGCAAAGAACAATAAAAAAAAAATTATATGGAATTGCAATTACACTTAGATAAGAAAAAAACAAAAACAAAACTTTGTTGTAAATTGCCTAAAAAAAAGTTTTGTAGGATTTCCTACAATTTAAGGAAAGAAATTATTTGTTTGCCTTTATTTCTTCTTTTTTTTCTCTGTTTTTTAGTGTATTATTTAAGGAGTTCATATTTAAACTACATAATGATTTACCTTCAAAAAAGAAAAAAAGAAAATGTTTTTATAAGGAAACCTCAAGAGCAAACAACACAATTTTCTAAGGCAATTCAAATAAGTTCAAGTGTCCAAACATGTGTAATAGAAACAAGAAAAAAAAAAACATAAGAAAGGAAAGTCAATTTTCCTTTTTTTTATTATAACAATTCGCAGATGTTAAAATGAAATTTTGAGTTTAGAGTTACCAAGTTTACATTTTCAGTATTATAATTAAAAATTAATTTTCTTGCTTACCTTGTTGAAAATAATTCGCTTTTCTTACATACACACACACCAAAGCCATCAATTGCAGCTGAGATAAACGCTGCCGCGTTGATTGTGGCAATGGCAGTAAATCTCTTAAATTGGCAATTTCAGCATTAATTAAATCTCTACGCAATTTTGAGGCACCTTTTGTTGATTTGTTCGCATCGAACCTATAATTTACACAAGAAAAAATAAAATTATCATTAAATAAAATAATTATTATATTAAAATGATTAAATTCGAAGAATTCCTTTCTATATACACACACAACACAAGGAACGGTGGCCCTTTTTATGAATCATAAAATCGAAAGAACATCGTATTGAAATTCTCTTGAATTTTACAATCACATCACCAAGTAGTATTAATTTTATATTATAAACAACAACCGTTTGACTACTGTTTCGCTTAAACACAGATATTCGATGGATACGGTTTTTTTTTATGGATTACTACTAAACCATAAGCAATATCCACAATTCACACGTACTCGTATGTATGTATGTATGAAAAAGGGAATTAAAATCGATGAATGTGTAAGGATTGCCATCATGATTATCATTATTGCAAGGATCATATGTTAAAAGGAGTAAAAGGAGGCAAATTTCCATTAAGAAGATTTTTAATATTATAACGCTTGTGTCTTAAGTCTTTTGTTTGATGTACAATAATAAGGTTTTGATATGTACATTATATAAAAGTCCTACAAATATCCGCAATGAGCGGTGTAAAGCTACTCTGCAATACTACCTTATACATGGATTCCTATGTTTTTAAAATAATTATATTCGTTCGCTTCATACAGGAACCCTGTACTTATCATGTAATATTAAATGGCACAATTCCAGAGATACTGTAAATCTGTTAAAAAAAAGTTTATTTAATTTTATTCGTAATATATTATCTCAATTATTCTATGTTTACACGATTTGTAACTCTTGTCGATATATTTCCCCATACGATATGCAGTAAGTGGCATCTCAAACCAAAACCCGTATCTCAATCGCTTTTGTAAAAGTGCTGTTTCCTAGGTTCTTAAACAGCATTTTTTTTCTATCGATGTCCATCTGCTCGATCTATTCCCCCACAATCTGGAGACGATAAGCCGTAGATGCGTTCTCATACCGATAACGTTTGTGTCTTAAGTTTTTTGTTTGAAATTCAATAATGATGTTTTGATATGTAAATTATTAAATTAAATTACGCAAAAGATCTAAAAATGTTCACAACGACATTGTTAAATACCCCGAATACGAGTATTGTAAAGCTACCGTACATACTCTGCAGGAATGTAATTTTTTTTATCAGTCCTTTATAAATATGGCACACCTAATAAAATTAATATCTTACGCCCTTGGAATTAAGCCCTTACAATTCTTAAATTTATTCTTTTAGATTCCTCAAAGAGAATTGATTATTATAGATCCTATGTTATTACTATCGATTAAGCAATGAGCTTGAAATTATATTTTTGCTAACATTTATTTAAAATTATTGAGTCTGTAACACGTTATGATGTTGGAAAACCAAATGAAAACAAAAAAATTACCAAATTTAAATTTATCATGCAACTTATAATGCCTCAAGTTTCTTTCCATACTTTCATGGCTATTGTGTGGAAATTACTTGCGTAAAACTGTCGTGCAAATTATAGTAAAATTTTCTAAATCCATTGATTGTATAAAGAGTTTAAGGCCTCAATAAATCGTGTAAACATTTACTATCCTATGTCATTGTCTCTCTCCTACCACAGTACTTGCTGATTGCTTTTAATTCCGCTTCAATTTGTCTTAACTAAGTACGAATTTTGTAACACTTCTTGTGGTGCCTTGCACTGTTTTCGGGTGTGGCAACGTGCGACACAGCTCGTACAGAGCCTTTAGTCTCTATCCTATCAAGAGCATTAGTGCATGAAATGCTTACATCCTGCTAGAGGTGGCTGTGGCCTTTATCAAACACTACGGATCTAGATTGGAGGATCAATAAACACCCCCATGCCCCCCTCAGCCGAGAATGACAATAGCTGACATCGACCACCCTCCCCCCTCTATTGGACGGAGGCTTTTTTATTTTTAAGGACCATTCTACCCCCCAAGTTTCTGAATTAACTGTCCTGAGCTGGTGGCTGTTGTTTTCTGAACCTAGTTGCGTGTACACGATAGCATCGGGGTGAAATCCGTAGCGTGAACGGCTCCAGGGCCATTTCGAATATCCTTTCGATAGCAATATCTTCATCAACAGTAACATAATACCGTGCCAATTATGTGAGCTCTTTTAACTATCTTATCTCAAGAAGGCGGACTTAACAAGGCCAGACAAGTTCTTAATTTATCCCATCCATAATAACCAAGACGCCATCCCCACCCCTATTTCAAGTTATTAATGAAATTAACATTTTTTTAATGTTTGATATGCAAAAGATATATAGACGTGCGATCCTATTAGTGAGTTTAGCATGCATTGAGGAGATAGTGTGTTGGTTTATTAGACGTAAGGCCACGGTTCAAACCACAGAACAGACATCAAGGCGAAAATATGAAAATTTTACTTCGGGGACTTCTTCTCAGCAGATTTCTGGCAAAAATACTGAAAGTAAATAAAATTGCCATGAAAAGTTTCTCAAAAAACTGTCGTTCGGATTCGATTTTAAACTGTAGGTCCCGCCATTATACACAAGTGGCGCAACATAACTGGTGTAAGAAGCTAGATTGTAATCCTAACTGAACACGATATAATGACCAAATATGTATACAGTGAAAGCGGACACATCTATTAAACGGACAAAACTTAAATCTCTAGAACCGTTAGCGTAAATTTAAATGAATTACATTCCCTATAATGGACACTCGCATGATCGTATGCGGGCAGGAAAAAAATACTTTCTTTGAAAAAAAAACTTATAACAAGCGGCCGTTAAACAAAATTAAAGTTAAATTAAACATCAAGACTTGAAAGAAGTACTGAAAATTTCAAACAATTGTACACTAAATTACAGAAATAGCCGCTTTTCTATGACTGATAGATGGCTGCAAAAATGGCGTAAAAGGCATTCCAGAGGAGCTTCAAGCGTTAATCAGTGGTGGGAGAAACTATGTCAATAATTCTGACTGAAGGGTTCTAATGATTAAATTATGTACTATATACCGTCGAGAACTACTCTAACCTGTCTGATCTGGTTACAACCACAGATTGCGGTTGCAAAACCTTGTACTGCCTTTGTTTGTTTCCGTAGATAGATCATCAGTCATGTCTCAATGTATTCGTTTCTTCCATGTATCGATATAAAATTTAACGTGTGTGCAATTTTATAAAACTAAGGATTTTATTTTTTAAAATTAAAAAATAAAAAAAAAAATAAAAATTTAATTTACAATTTTAACGCATGTGTCTTAAGTCTTTTGTTTTACTTATTCTTTTATTGTGTGTAAACTTGGCAATCCTATTTAATTTAGTAAATAATACCGTGTATATCTGTTTGTGATTATTGTATTGTCTTATAATGGTTTTGTTTTAAGGTTTGACTAAAATATAGAGGGAGGTATCAATGCTGGCGTCTGGTACTCATCAGTATGACTACAATTTACAAAAGAAGAGAAAATGAAAAAATGAAAAAAACAAAAAACAAATAAAAAAAGACCAAAGAAACATTGATGTATCACAAATATTCGCAAACAGCATTGTTTTAAGCCAAGTTTTTTTATTGTTTCCTATTCTTTTTTTTTTTTTTTTGTTTTGCTTTCTTAACAATATGAGTATATTGTACAGGGAGAATTCCATATGAAGAATGAATATCCAGCTTCTTTTTAGTTTTCTCAAATATTTTGACTCTTTTTGTATTCTTTTTTTTTTTTGCCTTTTGTTGCATTTTGAATTTTTCTTTGGGTTTTTAGGAGTATTGTATTATTAAAGCCTTTGGGTGGTTTCGATGATGGGATTTATATTCTTGTTCTGTGCAGGGTATAGTACATTAAGTAGCAGTCATACTGATACCCGTAAAGCTGCAGTTTGATTTTACTATAATGCCCACCACTATGTGTATGCGTTAAAGTAGCTTCTTAAAGGAAATTCATTTCTTTGGCTCTGTTTTTGTATTTTTTTTTTTGTTTTTTTAGGAATTTTATTTATAATTTTCGTAGTTTTTTTTTTTGATTCGCTCATTGGCTTATTGCAGTTATAATGAGTTTTTATTTACACTTTTCCCACGCTACAAATTCATAAATTGTTTGCTTTTTTTGATGGTGTGGTTTGCCTGTTGCTAGCCAGCTACGTTAGTTATTGCTTTGTGATAGAGAGAGATAGATGCCTTAATTTGTTGTACTTGTTGTAAGTTTGTTTAATAAAATTATTTTTACATTTTTTTTCTCTTCTCTATTTTAATGTTCGTTAAAAACAAGTGTTTTTAAACTATTTGTATGTGAGAGTGTATGCTTTTTTTTTGCGGAATGAAATTGTAAAATAGTTTTGCAAAATTTCTGGGAATTTGTTACATTTCCACTGAAAATATTTTAAAACCACAACAATAACACTAACAATGATCATCATTCTCATCCTCTGTAACATTTCTAAACAAATGAAAATTGGGTGTTTTTATTGCTTGTTAGTTTTGCTAGAGAAGTTTGGATATTTAAGAAGCTGCAGTTCAATAAATTGAATATTTTTATAGTTGGCTATGCATGTAGTTGCTAGAAAAATTTTTGGTTTAAGACATATTAATCGAGAATATCTTTTTTAATGCAATATTTAACATGAACGTTTAGGTTTTAAGATTTTAGTTTTTTTAAGTTTTAATTTTATTACGCTTAGAAATAATCATGCTGCTGAAGTAATGTTTTCTTTTCTAAATAATTTACTTTATTAAATTACAACACAAGTAAATAAGAGTCTCTTGGTTTGCCAACTAAAAGAATCCATCAACTATTTTTCAATCTTCGGATAGAACAAAAAAAAAAAAAAAACGCAAAAAAAGAAACGAAAAGATATATAACCGTGTAACACTGGTAGCAAATATCGACATCATGATCATCGTCATCATCACCGCGCTTTCATTATGAGAATCAACACATATAATGTTCATTTGGATTTTTGTTTTTGCCATAAACAAGATGTATCACTCACTTTCGGCCAACTGAGTAAGCCAACCAGCCATCTAGCCCAGGTTGGTAGTAAATAATACCAAGAATATGCAAAAGTTTGCGAATGTAACATTAGCCAGCCAATGGGTAAATACAGTAGAGTGTAGCCAAAATAACCCCATGAAATATTCTGCTACATGATGCTTATGATTTAGCGACTGAGCAGCAAATGATGTCGACCGAACAGTATTTAGAATATAATTTTCTGTTTTCTTTGTGTCTGCCAAAGAGATAAAAAATAAAAACACAAAATCATAATATGACTACAGGAACTCTCACACTTTTGGTTTTTGTTGTTTGCAAATGCAACAGTTATCTTCTTCTTCTTTTTTCTTTCTGTATTTTTTAAGAAGGTGGCAGGGGGATTTTTCATCATCCACTATTCTTCAAGTGATGGTGGTGATGGTGGTCAATTATCTTTGTGTTGAATTGTGTTGTGGTATGGTTGGCTATATAAGTAGAGTTGTGCTGTTGTTTTGTTTAGCTACCGGTATTGAGAGTTTAGGTTGGCATTTTATAGGCTTATGAAATGAAATTTATGGATTTATGAGCGCTGTTTTCTTGGGAAACACCAACTGAGATGGCAATGAAAAGTTGCCGCAGCATCATCAGTACAGGGGGGGGGGGAGGTGTAGGGAATTATAACCACACTAACAATTTCTTTTATTTGTGCCTTTAAGTTAAAAAGAAAACAACAACAACAACAATAACAGAAACAATAACTAAAAGCTAATGTTTACGCGTGATATTGATCGGCGCTACTACAGCTACTACAATGCACACATAATCTGTATACATATCTTGCTTTTTTTTTTGAGTATGATTTTTGTATTCTGCAAAAACAATACTTAATAACGGATTGTTTTATGGTGGTTTAGTTTGGTTTGGTTAGGTTCGTTGGTTGGTTGGTTGGTTGCAACCACTTACTTATTTCATCAGTCAATAGGTTTTCGTCTTGTTTTTGTTTTTACTAATTTTAGTTGCTACCGGGCAAAAATATTTTGTAAATCTCAAGTTCATGCCTGTCCGTCTGCATATCTTCACTCTATGTATAGTTGCTGTATGCATATTTGCCTTATATTTTCAATATTTTTTATTTTAACTTACCCTTGCTACTGTGTAATATTTTGTTGTTTTGTTTTTTTTCTGATTGCTTTAATTTGCGTGCGAAAGTTTTCAACAAAATTTTATAAAAACAACAACAACAAAAATATATATGAAAACGTAAATTCTACAAGTGGCTGTAATTTTTACCAATACATCCATTGCATTACCAAGTTGTTCCCATGACTGGTATTTTTGGCCATAATAATTTTCTGGGCGACCAAAATTTCTTGATTAAGTTTTCTAGGAAACAATTTTTTCATACATACATCTTCTTCTTCTTCCCTTTTTTTTATCTTAACACATACATATACATTAAAGATTCTATTTTTGATTTTAATAAATTTTATATGATAGAAATAAAATTATTTGAGATTAAACAACAAGAATTTAAAGGTAATAGTTTTAATTATGAAACCAAATTGATGGAACAAAACTGAAAATTTTTAGTTTATTAAAGGCTAGTAGGTAGTGTGCTGGCTTATTACACGTAAAGCCAGGATTCGAATCCCAGGCCAGACATCAAAATAAAATACAAAATGTAGTCCTTCGGCAATTTCCTCTCAGCAAATTTGTGGCAAAAACTCTGAAAGTAAATAAAATTGCCATGAAAAGTTCCTCAACAATCTGTTATTCGGAGTCGAATTTAAACTGTAGGTCCCACCAATTATGTATAAAAAAAATTAACACACACAACATAAGTAGTGTGAGAAACTAGGTCAATAATCCTGACTGAAAGTTTGTAATGATCAATTATGTAATTTTATTTGTATATCCTGGCACTTAGACAGTGAACACCGAAAGTCTTATTAGTTCAATATATTTTGACCAAAAAGAGTCCCCACTGGCTTAATACTCCTGCACAAAGTCCCGATATGACCTTCAAGAGAGTATTTAGAAGATCATTTGAAAGAACAGTTACATAATAGCTAAACCACAAACAAAAGTCAACTGAAAAAGTTGTTCATGTTGCCACCAGAAAAGCAGTAAACAAAACTTGTACATTGTGCCTGATCTTAAGGGATATTTTATTAAATGCAAGGAATAATATTTTAATATACCTATTACGCCTTTGAATTTGAAATTTACTTCGTGTTCTTCTTGGGAGTTATCCTATGGAGTCATCTGAAACTTTTCCTTATTTTTCTTTTGTTTTATGAAAAATATTCATAAAACATCGTCGTTCCATCGACGGTTGACTAAACTGGGCCTTTACGTTTTGTTACGTTCGAAATCAACTGTTTTTAACTTCTATGGGAGGCATACGAATTAGTCGTTAGTTTTTCTGTTGAGCGTCGTATGTGTATTAAATATAAATATAACGAAACATTAAAAAATATATCTCCGGCGACTTCCTTCTGGCAAAGACTCAGGAAGTAAATAAAATTGCCATGAAAAGTTTCTCAACAATATGTCATTCGGAGTTGACTTTAAATAGTAGCACCCGCCACTCAAGTCCATAAATTAACATACACAAAATAAGTGGTCTGAGAAATTAGGCCATAATTCTGATTAAAGGCTTATAATAGGCTCAATATATATGTATTAGGGATGCCAATCGGGAAATCCCGGATCCCGAAATTTATTAAAAATTTTTAAAAACTTGTCCCGGGATTTTTCGGGATTGTGAATTCATATGTATTTTGACTCTACAAAAGGTCCTGAAAAAAATTCTATATTTCTTGACCTCGATAATAACATCTCAGATGAGGAAAATCCTACTTCCAGTGATAAAAAATTATTTGATGGCATCGAAGAATGCAAAAGCGAATTAAAAGGGTAACTGATTTAGATACTCAACTGTTCAAAGAAATATATTTATTTACATCAGGAGATGGTAGAGGTGAATATTTACAAGCAGCATACAGCTATCTTGGAACTATTTTGCCAACAAATGTTGATGGTGAGAAATGTTTTTCAACGGCAGCGTATGTTGACAACAAAATTCGTTCAAGCCTATCAGATCGTATGTTAGATGCTTTAATCTTTTTGTTAGAAACCAAATAATTTTCTTAAAACTAATGCATTTGCATATGTAGATATGAAAAATTTTTATTTTTGTTAATTTGCGCTTCTTTGTTACATTTTGTCTTAGTATTTTTAAATTTTATTTTTAATGACATTTAATGCTGATATACATAATTGGAATACAAACGATTTTGTTAACGAAATATTTTTATTATTAAGAGAAAATTGCGATTTTTTCTGTGATTTTAAGGGATTTTTGGATCTCGAATTATCCCGAAATATCATGGGATTTCGGGATTTTTAAAAATTGATCCCGTTTAGCATTCCTAGTATGTATGTGTGTGATGTTTTACAAAAGTACTATTTAATAAAAAAAAATAAAAGTACTCTTTAGGTTATAGTTTAGTACCATTTCAAAATTACAGTTTTGCCATACTATTTTGAAGACATTTGAAAAGAGCCTTACTACTTTCAAATTTTCATTCGTATTTTCTCCCAATGTCGTACACTTTTATTACATATTGAGTTTACACGATACTGCCTGCTGTTTGTCTTTTACACGAAAACTTGACATATCATACGTAAACAGACAACGTGTAAACTTGACTATACATACGTACTTAAATTGATGTTTTAGTACAAAAGTACTAAAGGCACTAATACTAACCCTTTTATTGTATATGTACATACATTCAGTATTTACTTGACTTTGATGTTTAATGTTTGGTGTTGACGAATTTCAATTGACTGCGTCATGGCATGACAAGAGACACACGCTTCAGCAATTTATCAAGTAAACATATATAACGACCAACTAATTGGTCGAAGACTGCCGTCAAATACAAAGTGTACACAGGCAGGCGTACGTATGAATGTACGTACATACATATTTAAACATTTCGTTTTACACAAACACATTTAAACATGGCACATATGAGAAAAGCGTAGAGAATAAAAATGTATAAAAAGATACGAATAAAGAAAAACTTACCGAACAACATACGCTGGTAAATGTGTATAAATTCGTTTGTCAGTCTGTCTGTCGGACTGTGTCTGTCTTTTGGACTGTGTTTGTCTTTGCATGGCTTTTTTTCTCCTCTAAGCATATGGATACATTAAAAGCTCCACATGATATGGATGGAGTCATATTTGGTAAAGAAAAAAGATTCACTGTTTCGCTGTTGTTATCACTGTTGTTGGTGTTGTCGTGTTGTAGCTGCTGAGTGTAAAGTGTCACACGCATCAATGATTTTACGCATATGTGGACTTGTACAACGTCCAATAAACATTAATAATGTACGAATCGAATCGTCATCGTGGTCGTCATCTTCGTAGTCTTCGTAGTTGCCGTCGTTGTCGTTGTCTTCGTCGTCATTTTTCGTTGTTAACAAACAAACAAACAATATAAGATCAGTAAGAAACGGATCTGACTGTGAAAGTATTAATTTTTTTCTCTTTTCTTTAATTTTGGAATACGCCAATCGCATAGTAGTCATACACCTCAGATATTCTGATACAGATAATAAAAACTGATGGTAATGTTGTTTGAAATGATGATGATGATGATGATGTTCATCATATTTATTATAAGCACGTGTTTGTAGTTGTGAATAGGTTTTTGATTGGCGCTTTTAAAATATTTTTTTTATTAATAAACTCTACTATACAAATACGTATGCATATGATAACGAAACGACAATAACATCAACAACAATAACAACAAGATATCTTATCGTAAAGAAATAGAAAAATAGATTTTATTTTATTTTTTTTTTAAATTTAATTTCAATATTTGTTTTATCGCACAAGCATGAAATGCTCTTAATTGTATTGAATCAGAAAAATAAATATCGTGCAGAATTTCATCGAGAAATTTATTTTGGGAGCACACGCTTTGAATTCACAATTTTACGCTTAATTAATATAAGGCCAGACGCATGTATTTATAACTGTTTAGCTCATTTTGGCTTTTACTTTTAAGTTGAAGTTTTTACTTTTGTTGTTGTTGTTGTTGTTTTGTTGTTAAGAGCGTTAACCATAAGAAATTTTGTTTTATTCTTTTAACACTGAATTATGTATGTATTAAAGTATCTGATATTTGTTATTATTATTATTGCAGGTGATAAGATTAAATATGAATTCTCAAGTGTTTTTATTTGTACTACAGTAAGATGATATAAGGAAGTATAAATAATTCAAAAGTTAACACACAGTTGACAGAAATCTCTATCTGCATATTTTTTTATGCTAAAATAATCATACTTAAATATTCTGTGAGAAAACTTCTTCCACACAAAGGTGTATGAAATGACGCTTACATGACATTAGGGTAAACCTATTGAACACTTATTTTGAAAGTTTAAACATAATATTTGTAAAAATATTTTCAGAAGAGCTGCAATAGGCTTTAAGCAAAATAAATTTAAAGTATTTTTGATTTTAATAGATGGGCTACGCTCAGCATAGGGATTGTTTCATATCGAATATTTTATTTCTTTAATGTATCGCCTTTTACTTATTATTACAGCACGAAACTTAGAAAAATTCAATATAGATCATGTGAGCATATATATCGCTCCTTTATTGCAACATTGTCATATCATAAAAAATTAAAAAGTTGTAGTTATTTAAGCAAAACTGCTCTTTTAGACCTTCTGAACATGTTGAAAAAAAGGCAGTTTTATATTCCAAGCTGAACTGAAGTCATAGTAAAAAGTGTTTGCGGCAATTAGAATATAGGACTTATGTCTTGAAAACTTCAATCACATTTTGCTAAGTTCAAGTTTTTTTGATATATGACTATGTTGCAGTAAAGGAGCGATATGCATATACAGATTAGTGAGTGTTAGAGTAAGTACTTATCCTATATTCATGGCTCGACTTTAGTATGGACTTTCGAAATTATATTTCAAATCTTATGATGAAAGATCTTGTATAGGTTTATAATAGATACGGTGACCTGTAATAAAAGAGGTAGTAAATCATGTGTGGCAAGAACTCTAAAATTGTTAATCCTTTTGCGTTCGTTAGTTTACTTTATGAATGTACAGAATCTATCGTTTTATTTATTCTAAAATTGGTTATTATTCTTATATTATAAAATCTAACCCCGATTCTGCTCTATCTCATTCGTCTATCATTCCATTCCATAAATGTACTTTCATACTATTAAGACCAACGCCACTTCTATGAGAGGATACATCAATTGAGAGGAACATCAATTTTACTAACTGATGGACAGAGTCTACAATCAATTCGTATGTGCATAATAGGTGATAAGTATGGTAAGCCAGGCACATTCACATCGTACATGTGTTAAATTTAGCTTTGTATCCGTATTAATTTGGGGCAATCGGGATTAACGTTACCATTAAAGCGATTTTATCCTTGAACATTGTTAAAGATAAGGAGATATGTCTTCCAGTTTATTGTGATGCATCAAACATGCCATATTTTGGCTGGATTAATTGCGAATTTTTGTTCAACAGGGTTCTACTTCTTCTTAACTGGCCATAACAACCCGATTAACGGATTTCGGCGTGCCGCAATGCATCCTTCCAGGCGCCTCTGCTTCTTGCGCGCCTACGATAGTTGATCACACCAATCGATGACAGGGCTTCCTCGATTTGGTCCTTCCAATGGATACAAGGTCGTCCTCTTCGCCGACTTCCGAAGATCCCCGCATCAAATACTAGTATCGCCGGACTCCATACTCCATTCGAACGACATGACCGATCCAGCGCAGCCGTTCAACAGGGTTAGGTTAGGTTAATCTTGTAGCCGCCTTGCCGGGCATAGCTTACTAGTTGTAATATCAACATTGTAAATATAGCTCCTGATTGGCATCTGTTAACCAGCCCGGAAGTCTAACGAAGGTTTGGTTTTTTCTCATATTACCTTTGGTTACATACGTTTTGTCACTAAAATCATGGTGTCCAAGTAGTCGTCTTCTTAAATTTCCAAACGTTGGACAATGAAAGAGAAGATAGTCGGTGATCCTTATGAGATATTCCTATTCTCCTAGTGTAAACAACCAGAGACTAGTGCCCTATTATCATTGCTTTGGTATTCCTTAGATGGTATTATGAAAGGTTTAAGGAAAATTCTATTGAACATAAAGCGACATCGGGTCAAATCTCTGTAGTGTACATACAAGTGGGTTCATTAAACCAAAATATGGAGTTTTTGTGAGAACATTTGTTTATTCCTCTGCAACCTCATATCGGAAATTAATTGAATCTTTTATGATGCATGGTGTAGCAGTGCATCTGATTTGTTGTTATCTTCGATGTCCTCATGTCCAAGAACACGGATGAAGATAATCGTCTTGTTATCTCCTGTAAAGACACTCGACATTCTTTGACAATCATAGATGTGGTGTTCACATGCTCTAGAAATCTAATGGCCGCTCTACTGTCTCAGATACCTAATTTAACCTGAAAAGTAATACAATAATCAAGTAGTGCAATGGCCGACCTAATATTCAGTTTATCTGAAAAGATTCTATATCCGACTTTGTTGCGTTATTTGGAAACCTCAGTGAAAACTTGTTCTTTTGAAATTATTTGACAAAGACTATTGGGAAACGATAAACAAGGTTATTGATTGCTTAGGAAAAATTAAAAACTAAAACACGATTTTTTGGGAAGGTTGAAAACAAGTTTTAGACCAAATTTATTTCCTATTTAAAGAGTTCTGGGTATAATTTCCTAGTCGTGTTTTGGATAAAAATATATTTTAAAATTGAGTAGGAAACTCTGTGTTAACAAATAATTAAAATGCAGTTACTGCCAGTAAGAGTTGCAATATTTTCAAAGATTAAAAAACTTATAAAAATTGTAACATTTCAAAAGTAATTCTAATGAATTACAGAAAACTTTATATACATATGTATGTACCTCTGTATCTATATGTATGTAGGTTCAGTTTTATTTATTATCATTGTCATAAAAATAGGCAAAATGAAATGTTAAATGAAAATTATATGCTTTTGAAAACTTGTAATGTGACGGGGAGTGTGTGTTTTATTTTAAAAACTAATTAAATTTTAATTAACAACTTAATTTTAACATGTTTTTACCAAATTAACAAATTTTTCAATAGGAAGAAAAAGAAAGCAATGCAAACTAATGACAACAATTGTGATTGTGATGTGCTAAGAAAATTACGATGGAAGACAGCAACAGCAAAATTATTTTGTTAATAACTGTTAAAACATTGAAAACTTTGTCTCTGTAGCAAAAACCAAAAAAAAAATCGATTAAGAGGCCTACTAACGGTTATAAGCGCTCTAAATATTTAACTACACTAATTAAAAAGGAGAAATTGTATAACATACACATATATATACATATATATATATACTGTAATACATACATACAAACAAATATAGATGCGATGTGAGTTTATTAGATCATTCAATAAGTCAGTCACATTGTAGCTACTTGAACAACAGCAGATAGGCAGTACTATACTCCACTAAAGCCATCATACAATGTTTTTTTTATACGTACCACCTTTTGCTTGGGCACTCTAAACAAATAGAAATTTGAACGTGCGAATGCATTGTGAACTCTGTCAATTAGCACTTCAAAAATATTTACTCACTTTTCGTATTTCACTCGGTACTGTACAACAGATACAGTATACATCGTTTTATCATCTTAACCAACCAACCATACGTCGATAAACAAACAAACAAGTAAACAAATTTGTTTACTTTTAACAGACCAAGAAAATTTATTGTATACAAATACAAATAATAACAACAACAACAACAGCAACAGTAACAACAACAATAATAATAACAGCAATAATAACAGAATTTGAAAAATCATAACAAAAAATTAATACGAATAGACGAAGAGCTCACTGAATATAGACCAAAACCAACAGCAGCCCAAATATGTAGCAACAGTAAGTGAATATGTAGCAATGGGAAAAAGAATATTTGAATGACAAAAAATCTAAATTAAGCTGCTTTATTATAAGTGGGGACAGTATACAGAACTTGCATAACATTTTAAAGGACATTATTGGGTCATGAATAGGGTAAACCTTTGATATAGAATTACATTCTGATGCAGGCCATTATCATGATATATTCTAAACCCTCTCTTATAGCATTACCCAAATACTAAGTTGATGTGATCTATTTATAACTTTTTTTTTGAAAATGTTTAAAAAAAACTACTGAATATTTACTCAAATTTCTTTTTTATTTGAAAGTACAATCCTTTCATAATTTCATTCAAATGGCTGCCTCGGCTGGCTATGCAGTAGCCTACACGATCGGTCTAATTTTTAAGCACATTATCAATTGTGTGCAGCTGTATTTCACCAATGACGGCGTAACATTTATCTTTGTCAGCACTCCTCAAATAAAAGTTCAACGGTGTCAAATTGCAGCGCCGAAGTGACCAAACGACATCAGCTCAATGGCTGATAATGCAATCTTCAAAAACAGGGCACAAAACATCAAGTGTAACTTCGGCTGTGTGGCACATAGCGCCGTCCTGTTGAAACCAAATGTTGTCAATATCCTCCATATTCGTTCAGTGGAAGGTTAAAACTAATTATTTGTTAAATCAGACATAAGCTAAGTGTTACCTTTCAGCAAATAAGCACTAATTCAAAAAACAACGTTAGATGGCTGACCCGAGATAAAACATACTTCATTATTTGTATGGCAGTATCGTATAGTAAATATAAAAATACTCTCCGAGTAGTCTAGTACGTAGTGCGTTTGTTTATTAGGCGTAAGGCACCGTGTTCAGGTTCCAAGTCAGACATCAAAACGAAAATATGAAAATATTTCTTCAGCGACGTCCTCTCAGCAGAATTCTGGCAAAAACTCTAAGAATAAATTAAATTGCCATGAAAAGCTGCTCAAAAATCTGTTTTGCGGAGTCGACTTTAAACTGTAGGTTCCACCACTTAGAGATAAATTAATTAAATTAATTAATTAATTAAATTAACGCACACAACATAAGTGGTGTGAGAAGCTAGGTCGTCATCCTGACTAAAGGGTTGTAATGACCAATTATGTATGTATGTATGTAAATATAAATATAGTTTGTATTGCAACTTGATCAGTTCTTTTCTAGGGTCTACTCTGCATAAGCCTATCATTCTAGGGCTAAAAAAATCTTAATTAATGTTAGTGACACAAAGCAACGAAATAAGGTTTATAAAAATACAGCATTCTTGGGCATTATATGTTGGCTTAGGAGCTCTTAACATGCTTCCCTGCAGCAAAAAAAAAAATTGTTTATGTTTCATCGATCGTATTAAAATTTAAAGCTCTTCTATTAAATCGATGTCAATTATGATTTATCACCAAACAAAAACTAAATTCATTACAATTTAGTCGAAAGTAATCAGTTTCACAACAAAGTTCATCAAAAACATGAAAATATTCTATAAGAATTGAATGTCCTTCACCTTTTTCCTATTTATTATCTCCTTGATGGGTCATTACAACCATTTAGCCAGAATTATGACGTACATATGTTGTTATGTCTCACATCACCTACATATGTTGTGTGTGTAACATTATCTATGAAAGGTGGGATCTCCAGTTTTTAAACTCGACTTCAAAGAACAGATTTTTGAGAAACTTTGACAGAAATCGCCGAAGAAATATTTGTCTGAGCTGGGGTTTGAAACACTAATAAGCCAATAGACTATTTAATGGATTACAGCGACTTCAGTTATTAAATTAACTAGGTTCAGGTCGACGTGATCCCTTTCAAGGTAAACTAAGGATGAAGTTGATCAGTGCACGGGCTGCACATTAAAAACACGACTACGCTCCGTTGAAAAACCAACCTGAGAGTTTAATAAACAAAGCTATATTTCCCTAACGTCAATGGATGATATCCACACTAAGCTCGATGTGGTGTCTTTAATTACCAAAGCTAACTTTAACACACATAGCGGCCTGTTTTGACGCTACAGGTAAGAGCAGTTCCTGTACTCACCGAATTCCACCAAACTTAGGAAGAAGTTCGTCAGTGCAAGGGCTGCACATTTAAAACATGACTATCCTACATCGGAAAACCAGCCTGAGAGTTTAATAAATGAAGCTATATACCCTTAACGTTAATGGATGATAACTACATTAAGTTGATAACGAATGAAGAGCCTACTAACCTGTAACTGCACCTCGCAATAGATAGGCATTGACAAAGAGAATGGATAACCGTCTCCTCTTCTTCAGCAGATCTACATCCAAGGCAGAAATCGTTTCCGCGTGTCTTCCTATAAGACAATGACCTATAGGTATGGCCACTGTCAAGTCAAGTTAAATAAAATTTAAAATATTTTAAAATTTTCAAAAAAATGGAGGATTCTGCGTGCTGGTTGCGATATGAATTTGATGTTTTGGGGTCTAACTTTAGCGAACTCAAAAAAAAGGTATTTTAACATCTCCTCTATAGCACTGGAAAACCGCGCCTATAACTTGATAAACATCCATATGTGCTCCCTATGGATAAAGTCGACTAATTGATTAATTATTATTCGTACATGGAACACAGAACGTTCGAATAAATGAACTTAGAACTTACTTTGGCTTTTAGTAATAGCACATGAGTGGGCGATTTGAATCGTATAAACGTATAATAAAAAAAAATTAAAATTCTATTCCTTAAAAAAAAATCTGATTTTATAATTGTAAAAAAAAATTTTTTGTTTCAATTTTGCATTAAACTTTTTAAAGAAATGCCACGAATATACCTTTCAAAGTATTTTGTTGCTTATACTTCATACCGTATAAATAATTTCAGTTAAAATATCAACATTTCAAAAGAGCTTGTCTTTAACACACACCGTTAACGCCTGCTGTCATTATTATTCTGTTTTCAGTGAAAACCAACCGTATATCGTAACAAAAAGTAAAAGAATCTTTTTAAAAAAAAAGGTAAATAAACAGGATCAAAAGGTGTTAATCAAGTGCAGAAAGAAAATAAAGTTAACAAGCTCGTTAAAAAGTCTGCAAATATTACAATAAAAAAAATAAAATATGCATATGCACATGGACATGCACATGTGAAAATTAAAAAACTGTTAAGGCGTCAAATTGTTAAATTCCTAGAGATAAAATGAATAAAAAAAAAGAACCACAACATTCACAACAGATATATAGACATATATACGTACAATACTTCGTGTAATTTTAAGCACACATTAAGAAAAGAAAATTTAAAATAAAAACAAATGAAACTTAAAGAGTTTGAACACATACCGTACCAAGGAAAATTATTATAAAGATTTGCCTTAATTGGCTTAAAATATATATTTTTTCCTTTTTTTTTTCTTAATTTTCCCAATAGTCTTGTAATAAATTTCCACTTTCACACCATAAGCCTTAACAATTGGCCCCTACACCCACCTAACTAACCGCCGCCACGTCACCTGTATGCTGCAAAACGTATCATTTTTTCATGTGTTTTTTTTTTTTTATTTTCAACATAAAGCAACGCGAATAAAAAACCAGCAAAGAAAGAAATTAAAGCAACCAAAAAAAAACAAAATCGAAAAAAAAAATTGTTACGAAAAATGATACGTTTAAAACACCTTAAGATAGAAGAACAATATCCGAAAACGTAACATAACGTAAAAAAGAAACGTTCAAAGGAATATGTTCAATTTAAGGGTCGGTGCTTAACCTTGTTTCACTCTTTTGGTTATTATTTTAGATTTCAGTATAAAGTTCTACATTCTTTTTTGTTTTTTGTCGGTTGTTTCTTACCACCACCACCACCACCACTAACTAGCAGCTTTATTTTTAACCAAAAAAATTACCAACAAAAATAATAAAAAAAAATTAAAATTCTATTCCTTAAAAAAAAATCTGATTTTATAATTGTAAAAAAAATTTTTTGTTTCAATTTTGCATTAAACTTTTTAAAGAAATGCCACGAATATACCTTTCAAAGTATTTTGTTGCTTATACTTCATACCGTATAAATAATTTCAGTTAAAATATCAACATTTCAAAAGAGCTTGTCTTTAACACACACCGTTAACGCCTGCTGTCATTATTATTCTGTTTTCAGTGAAAACCAACCGTATATCGTAACAAAAAGTAAAAGAATCTTTTTAAAAAAAAAGGTAAATAAACAGGATCAAAAGGTGTTAATCAAGTGCAGAAAGAAAATAAAGTTAACAAGCTCGTTAAAAAGTCTGCAAATATTACAATAAAAAAAATAAAATATGCATATGCACATGGACATGCACATGTGAAAATTAAAAAACTGTTAAGGCGTCAAATTGTTAAATTCCTAGAGATAAAATGAATAAAAAAAAAGAACCACAACATTCACAACAGATATATAGACATATATACGTACAATACTTCGTGTAATTTTAAGCACACATTAAGAAAAGAAAATTTAAAATAAAAACAAATGAAACTTAAAGAGTTTGAACACATACCGTACCAAGGAAAATTATTATAAAGATTTGCCTTAATTGGCTTAAAATATATATTTTTTCCTTTTTTTTTTCTTAATTTTCCCAATAGTCTTGTAATAAATTTCCACTTTCACACCATAAGCCTTAACAATTGGCCCCTACACCCACCTAACTAACCGCCGCCACGTCACCTGTATGCTGCAAAACGTATCATTTTTTCATGTGTTTTTTTTTTTTATTTTCAACATAAAGCAACGCGAATAAAAAACCAGCAAAGAAAGAAATTAAAGCAACCAAAAAAAAACAAAATCGAAAAAAAAAATTGTTACGAAAAATGATACGTTTAAAACACCTTAAGATAGAAGAACAATATCCGAAAACGTAACATAACGTAAAAAAGAAACGTTCAAAGGAATATGTTCAATTTAAGGGTCGGTGCTTAACCTTGTTTCACTCTTTTCGTTATTATTTTAGATTTCAGTATAAAGTTCTACATTCTTTTTTGTTTTTTGTCGGTTGTTTCTTACCACCACCACCACCACCACTAACTAGCAGCTTTATTTTTAACCAAAAAAATTACCAACAAAAATGAAAAAAAAAACCAGCCAGTTAGCCAGCCAGCACACGAGACTTAAGAGTAGATCTCACAGCTCAAAATAAATTCAGATCGAAACACATACAATCCAACCTCACACGGATTTATGCCGGTCAACATACAATTACGTCTATAGTAGAGCAATTGAATTTAGTGCATAACAACTAAAGGCAGACAGTAGAGCAAAATACTAAATTAATGAATTAAATTTGTAAAATATTTGCAACAATCAATCCAACGACGTTCAAGCATCTTAGGGCCATTATTACAACTTTTTGTTAACATAAGGAAGGATTTTAACGGGCAGATAAATTGTTTTTCATTATTATAAGTGGACTATATGGTAGAAGTAAGCATTAAACTAAAGGGAGGATCATTCTACCGGTTAACTTTTAAAGTTAACTTTATGTTTGCACTTATGTATTATTTTCAATATGGCAACTTAAAGTATAGACAAAATGAGCATATATGTACAACAAACAAACGAAGCCCATAGTTGCCACTGCGTTTAAAAAAACTTATTTAATTGAGCAGTATATTGAGATTGCTCCGGCACTACCATATTTTTTTAAAAACTTAACTTTATTTTATCTGTACTAAGTTGTAATAACGAAAATAAGTTAAAGGTAACTTTACAGTTCCCTTTAGCTAATCGTACCTTTAACTAAACCCGTGTTTAACGGCAAGTTGTAATAATGGCGCCGTGGTCTAGTGGGTAGTGTGTTGGCTTATTAGACGAAAGGTCCGGGTTCGTATCCCAGGTCAGACATCAAAACGAAAAATATTTCTTCGGCGACTTCCTCTCAGCAGATTTCTGGCAAAGACTCTGAGAGTAAAAATTGCCATGAAAAGCTTCTCAAAAATCTGTCGTTCGGAGTCGACTTTAAACTGTAGGTCCCGCCACTCATGTATAAAATTAACGCACACAACATAAGTGGTGTGAGAAGCTAGGTCGTAATCCTGACTGAAGGGTTGTAATGGCCAATTATGTATGTATGTTATGCATGTATGTAATAATGGCGAATGTAATTTACGGCGAAAAAACCCCTATAATTTAATTATTTAAAAAACAAAATTTACGAAATTTTCATAATAGATTTTTCCTACAAATATACACTACAATGTTAAAGAATTGAAATGAAAATATTTTGTTTATATCCTCCGAACCTAATAAAATTTTATTATTAAATATTTTCTTTGTTATCATCATAATTAGTCGCCGTAGTTTAGTTGGCAGTTTTAGCAGACTTCCTAGACGAAAGCACTTTAGTTCGCTTGAACCTCAGCTTTGGCATCTCGAAAAAATTCATAACAATAGGCAAATTATTTTTCTCTACTTTCCTCCCAGTAGTTTTCTAGCAAAAGCTCTGAGAGTAAACGTTTGTCATAAAAATAAGCTTCTCAAAATCCTTTGTTCGAAGTCAACGTTAAGTTATAAGTTCTACCACTAAAGGATAATGGAATACCAAGTAGATCTTAATCTTATTATTACAAACAAAACCAATAGCGAACTACAACCAAACTAAAATCGATGTTGGTTAAACACATCTTTAAAAATCTGAAATCTGTAATTATAAATTAGAAACTAAAATCAATATTGCAGAAGAGGAGGCCAATCGAGGATCTAATGCCAGTTGACATACAACACCCAAGCCATCATTTAGAACTACCTCTCATCAGATTTCCGGCAAAAACTCTAAGATTAAAAATTGCCATGAAAATCTTCTCAAAAATCTGTCGTTCGGAGTCGACTTTAAACTGTGATCGCACTACTCATGTATAAAATTAACGCACACAAGCCGTAACCTCTTCACATAGAAAAATAAATGCTGGTGTACCTCAGGGGAGTATCCTGGAACCGTTTCTGTATTTATTGTACACTACTGATATGCCTACGAGTGCAGCAACTCACACGTCTACATTTGCTGACGATACTGCCTTTTTAAGTATTCATAAAGAGTCTGTTGTTGCGTCCCAAAGACTTCAATCTCATGTCTGTGAGTTAGAGGACTGGCTAGAGAAGTGGAAAATATAAGTCAACGCTACCAAATGCGTGCACATAACATTCACATTGAGAAGGGGAAATTGTCCATCTATTACAATTAATGGCGTTAGCGTGCCAGAACACGACAGCGTGTCGCCTAACGTGGACCCCACATAAAGCTGCCAAAACAACCTAACTAAAACTCCAAACAGCTCAACTTTACTGGTTTATTGGAACTAAGTTAACCCTTGCCTTCGAACTTAAGCTGCTTTTGTACAAGGCAGTATTGAAACCTACTTGTCTATATGGTATCCAGCTGTGGGGGACAGCTTCACCTTCAAACGTGGAAAAGTTTCAAAGACGGCAATTTCAAAAATAACACGGTACGACCTTCGGGTACTGTACTTGTCATAGTTGACAACTACACGTCCTCTAACCTGACATCCTTAACTTCATTCATTCCTATGCAAAGAGTTCTGCATCCTTAAAGGATTTATTTTTTTACACCACGGGAATGAGGTTTAGGCGTACATGTCATGACGGATTTTGTCCTGTGAGTGCGCTTATTGACGTCATTTTCATTTTTCTGCAATAGTTTTCGCCCATTTTCTCAGTTTGGTCTTTAATGCACCAGAAGGTATTAGATTACCAAAGCTTATGCTATGTAATTAGGAGCCGCCGTAGTCTAGTAGGTAGTGTTTTGGCTTACTAGACGTTAAGCCAAGGTTCAAACTGCAGGTCAGGCATCAAAACGAAAATATGAAAATATTTCTTCGGCGATATCCTCTCAGTAGATTTCTCGCAAAAACTCTGGGAGTAAATAAAATTGCCATGAAAAAATCCGTGAAAAACTGTAGTTCTCATATATAAAAATTAACGTGCCCAACATAAGTGGCGGTGTGAGAAACTAGGTTGTAATCCTGACTATAACTAAGTACACTTAGGGCCATTATTACAACTTACCTTTAAAGTTGGCGATAGTTAAAGGTTCCTTTAGCTGAAGTGAACGGCAAAGTTACCTTTAACTTATTTTGGTTATTACAACTTACCGATAAAACAAAATTAACTTTTTCAAAAATATGGAAGTGCCGGAGCAAAGTCGATAAAACTACTTAATTAAACAAGTTTTTTTTAACGCAGTGCAAAAGGAAAACTTCGTTTTGGTTGTTGTATATGCTAACTTTGTTTAAATTTGAAATTGCCACATCGAAAATAGTATATGATATAGTAAGTTCAAACAGAAAGTGACCTTTAAATATTAAAGGTAGGATGATCTTCCCTTTAGCTTAACGCTCACTTCTATCTTATTGGATACTCGTAATAATGAAAAACAATTTATCTCTCCGTTAAAATCCTCCCTTTTGTTAAAGGTAAGTTATAATAATGGCCCTTAGAACGTTTTAAATGTTCTTGTATTAAATTCTACGTTCTCTAACTTAAATACTGTCAAAATTTGGTTAAGATGGACCAATTCGTTCCGAAGTATAGGGAAATCTCTACTTAGAACACACATATAGTCATAGCTCATAACTCAAAATACACTTTTTCGACTTAGAATGTTATAGAACGGAGGCGTCGAATTACGTATGTACATATGTCTGCTATGTAATACTCTGGCTATTTTGCCTTATCACACTATGGGAAGGTTCTTGAATGCTATTGCCCTAATTGTCCTCTAGCTTACTAAATGATTGCTAGATTATATCATACATTACCTGACCGCTCGCTTAAAAAATCAAATTACGGTCTGGTAGTGGGAGGAAATTTTCGTTTCCGGTCTTCCTTTTAAAAGGTCCAGTCTCGTCCTACCTCCACGTTTAAAGCCATTCGTGTTGCATCTGTAGCATGGATCCGTTTGACCAAGATCTAGCGATCTGGCATTAGACTGATGCAATTGGTTATCATTGATATTTTAGGCATCCTATGGGATAACTGCGGATCAAACGAGAGGCTCTGCAGTGTCTCAATTATATTCTCAAAAAACAGTCCAAAGAATTTACTTTAATTTTTATCATTATGTCTAGCAAAAATTTTTTTCAAAATGTGTTGTAAATAATTTTTGTTTTAATTTTTCTTTTTGTTCTTATTAACAGGACTCTTGTATGCCACTGTGCTTCATTGTAACGTCATCATCATCATCATCAACATTGCCATTATCCACATCAATATCACACAAGTCTTTTGGCCAATGTTTCACACAAGTCGTCTACAATACAAGTAAGTACGAAACAGTTTATTTAATTTCATTTTATACAGATTCTTATTTTATATTATTTTTTTTTTTGCTCTCTCTCGCTTAAACTTCTCTTTAAAACTAAAGTAGTTTAGTGTAAGACAGTTTTGTTTTTTTTAATTTTTTTTATTTTGGTTGTGGTTTGTGGTGGCTTTAACTTATTGGATTGCATTAAAAGCACTAATTAATTGGAACAAAATAAAATGGCTTTAAAACGTTTTATTTTCGCAGCATCTCCAATGACCACGCAGTACTCAGCAAATGTCCGTCTGTCCGTCCTTCTGTCTGACTCGTCTCGTCTTATAGTTAAAGAAGACGAGATTACGACGAGTAGATAAATGCCAAAAACTACAAGCGGTTGCTGATGATGATGCTGCTGCTGCTGCTAGGCAGCTACTTCCACTACTTCTACCAAAAGGTCATATAATGAACTAAAATACGAACGAACAAATAAAAACAACAACAAACATTTGAAAACAATTTCAAGAAAATCCTCTAAAAAAAAAACTCGTACACAGATTTTTAAATTCCCAACAATAAGCAAAAGTGAAAAACTGAAATAAGCTCGTATGTTCGTTCTCGTTTTCTTTGTACATTTTCCAAATCCACTCCCACATACTGTAATAAACATGTTAATGCTGGGTTGTGTTCTCCAACAAGCGAAATATAAGTATTATTAAAATTAAAAATAATTAAAAATTATAAAAATGAAATGCCATCACAAACAAGGCTCATACAATTATTTCTTTAATTTATTTGAATTGTTGATATGCGTTATAAATCATCTTATAATAAAAGCCAGGCTTTTTCTAATTTTTCTTTAAGTCTTAATGTTGACAAATTGCTACTGTCACAGCTTATCAATATGTCAATATATTGTCTATATAAAATCTTACATGTATGAGGGTATGTATTTTACATTCATTAAAGTGGCGTTCTAGCCACTCCACAATTGTATATGATGATGGTTTGCGTGTGTGTGTGTCTTTTTTTATTTGTAATTTGAAACGAAAACAAGATTTGAAGGTGCGTCACTATCAACGGTGTCAGCCACCAGAATGATTATCAATGTTTGTTCTTTTGTTATGGAAAATGTCTGCCACTTATCACTTGCCACACAAAAAGCGTATCAAATAGGATTTCGATTGTAGAACTGCTATATTATTATACAATTTAAAGAGTACTATGTGTAATACTTTTCACGAAAAGTGAAAATAAAACCGTTTAAAATATGAGTTCGTTGATTGCAAATAAAATAAAAATAAATTCGTGTTTAGTTTCAATTAAACTCCTTATTGTTCGCAGAATATTATGTAACACTGTTTATAACTTGTTGTATCCAACAATAATTTGCATGTTCGCTATTCTTCTTACACAACTATTCGCTATTCTGCTCACAACCAGCGTTGCCATTTGCTAGGTTTTCCTTTTTTCTAATTTTTTTTTTTGAGATTTAAAATTTATTTTTTCAATAAATCCAATAATAACAACACGAAATATTTAAATTTTTTAATAAAATATTGTGTATTTTATTAGCCCCGGGCAAAAGGAGCAAAGAAACACTAACAGACAACATCGGACCCCGGAGTTTCCTTTAAAAATGTTGGAACTTTAGTAGGAAACAAGTATTTTTCCAGAAAAAAAGTGCTTAAAATAAAAAAAAGAAATTGCAACGCTGCTCACAACAGAGAACTTCAAATCACGTCTGTTCTCTTCAACGCGACTTCACACAAGGCTGACTGACTTCTTACTACTCCTTGTCTGCTTTGTTCTTCAGTCTGATGAAGGTTCTTGAATTGTGTACACATTGCTTGTTGTTGCGTTCGCTGTCTTGTCTTTCACTTTTTCTCACATATTTGTTGTATTATTTGTATGTTGTATGTCTTGTTGCAAGTAAACACAAGTTCGATGTATTTGTTAGTGTAGCTTTTGTTTATCGTTTTAATGTTAAACCATATTACACTGTATCACTGGTAACGGTCTGATAATTGTTGTTTTTCAATCTCAATGAATTTGTAAGCATCCAAAGGTTAGAAAAGAAAAGAGTGGTAAACTATTTTGCTTGTGATTCCGATTGTTTAAATTATAAATATTTGCATCTTCTTCAACTGTTTTCTTATGAGATTAACAAATATATAGAAATATAATTTCCAAAAATAAAATCTTTCTTTACAAATAAATTATTGCTCACCCAAATATATTTACTTTCAAGTATCGTACTTTAAATTTAGATTTTTAATCGTATACTTGCAAAATAATATAACATCGCCAATTAATTCCTTTATCATCCTAATCAAAATATTTAATTTTATTTTTTTATCCTCGTTTATTTGGAACAATTGTAAACACTAATTATAAGTCTTGTTCTATTTGAAACTTCATTTCTCATCAACAACTTGGCAATCGATTGGCGAACAACAACAGCAACAACAATAACATAATGATGAAATTAAAATTGAGCCTGAACTGGACGACCCATCTCTTTTCATTGTAACGACAATAAGAGAAAATAATACATGCATTATATACACACAAACACAGATCTCAATACACCTACAAAACAAACATGGCCTCTGTATTTCTTAAATTGAACCCATTATTGTGGCGTTTGCACTTTTGAAAAGTTTATTTTCAACATGTTCTTAGTTTTTTTTTTGGTTTTTTTTTTTGCACAACGTTTTCCTACTCAACTCAAATCTTGATAAGCATTAGTAAAAATCCTTTTGAAAAACAAAAACAACAAAACAAAAATATAAAAAGAAAAACAAAATTTTAAACTTAAGAACAACACAGCAACAGTAAAGAAACACTATCAGATATTTTTTGTGGAGTAAACCTGGTGCAAATATTGTCAGTAAATTCAACACATTGAACAGAAAATACGAAAAACAAAAACAAAACCAAAACAACAATAACAATAACAGCAAAACGTTTGAAACGGTTTTGTGTAAAATGTTTCGTAAAAAAATTTTCGTTTTTTTGTTTTTTTTTTTCTTATGCTTTCGATTTAATTCACAAAAAAAAAGTTAAACAAAAGACTTAAGAAGCGAACTTTTTTTTTTATTGAAAAAGTTTTCGATTTGGTGGTGGCCCAGTGTTGTTTGCTAATGCACGTTTGGTCCTCTTGTGCTCGTACATATTTAATCAATGAGCGCAATAAATACAGCAAACAAAAAACAAATATGTTTATGAATATTTTTGTAACAGCCAAGAGCAACTAATTAGAAATGTCTTTTGGGAGAAAACATTTATTAGTTTCAAATTAAAGTTTTAATTTAGATCATATATATCTTATACTTAATTATTTATAACCATTTTAGAAAAGCAACCATTGTCTTACGATGTATGGTGTATATTTATTTGATAAAATTATAAAATGATTTTCAATTCAATTTCACTGAAATTTAATTCACTTTTACTTTGAGACGTCTATTAGAGATCAGCAATGAATCGTTTTTCCGCTACTCATGTAGTTTTGAGTATGAGTGACTCAAGAGTATTGAAATTTAACTACTCTGATTCATTCGTACTCTCTACAACATCTAATGTATAAAAATAAATGCACTTTTCGTTGTCATTTTATAACTCAAGAACGGGCTCACCTATCCAAGCCAAATGTTTAGACTTTGTTCGGACTATTTAGTAGATGGTTTATGTGAAGTTTGCCACTCCCACTTTTACGCCCACATTTTCTATTTATCTAAAATCAGAAAACGGCTCCATCGATTTGACTAATTTTTCTTTCAAATGTTTGTATTTATCCATTTAAAGTTTTCATCAAGAGAAAATTTTGCCCCGCCCACTTTTGCGCCCAATTTTTTTTGAAAATTTCTTAAAATGAATTAAATCTTAAACTGTGCATTTGATTATGTTATGATCTTTAACAAAGTTGTTACGCATGAGCCGATGAAGATTTCTAAGTTGGTATGAATAATTTCCAATGAATGTGGAATGATAATTACTCAAAATGAATTAAGTCTTAAACTGTGCATTCTTTAACAAAGTTGTAACGTATGAGCCGATGGAGACTGGTGCGATTAATTTCCGTTGGATGGCGTCACTGAAAATTATTCAAAATAAATGACAAGCAATTGGTCGACCTACACCCCAAGCACGGAAGGAAAGAGTATAACGAGCCTCAGAATCAGACGAGCACCGTGACTGGAGAATCTTCGAGTATATGTCGCATGAACCACATGAGCAACGAGAAGTGAAATTAGAAACTGATCAAAAGCTTACTACTCAGGCCCGTTCATCTGAATCATCTGGACAACGCGAAACAAAATCAATAAAATGATTCAAAATGAATTGAACATTTGTGTAAAGCCTTTTCTTCAAATTTATTTTAGTTGGGGGCGCAGCAACACGTGCAGGGTGCAGCTAGTTGATTTATAAGTATAGGTTGCAATGAGCATCAGTACAACGTTGACATCAAACCCACAACATTCGAAATATGTTTGATTCATACGCCTACACATTCTAATTCATAAATTTAGAAAAATACTTATAAGCGATTCGAATCATTCATCAAAATTTATATTTATAAACAAAGAAGAAAGAAAAGACAAAGACAGCAAATATTTTTGCGATTATTGTGCTGTTTGTACTCGAAACATACTTATTTTGTGCTGCGTGTATATGCTGAGTCAAGGGAAGTCGAAATCAACAACATCGTGCGTATTGATAAGTATGAGTACGATGTGTACACTTCAAACTTTCAATATGAGTAGTATGAGTATGATATCAAAATAAGTATAAATGCGTATAAATATCTGGAATTATAAGTATGACTCGAATCTACTCATTGTTTTGAATACTTATTGTTGATCTCTGATGTCTATTTATCCAGAAATAAACTATCATTGCCTTATAGCCATTAGAGGATATTTGCATACAATTTATGTTATAAACCATTACTTAAAGCCTTTGCTAGTTAGTTGACATTATCTGTACATACATATATACGTACGTATGTATGTATGTATGTATGTGCATGTAAACGAAAACATTTAATATATAAAAGTTCCAACATTCATTTGCCAGAAATTGAAGGTTAAAGTTGGCAGAAATATTAAAACCAGAATAGAAAAACAACAACAATAACAACAAAAAACATTTTAATAGAAACACAAATAATAGCAACAACTGTATTTTAATTATTTTAAGTTAGAAAAAATCAATTTTTTTTTGTTTTTGTTTGTTTGTTTTTATTCTTCACTAGTATGTATTGTAAGCTATGATGACGTCTAACGACAACGACAGCAACATGGCTTACAATAACAGCAATAACAACATAAATAACAAACTATTACAACTATTTTTACTTTTTAACGCGATTTAGCCACATAATTTAATAAATGTTAAAAGCCTGACAACTGACAGTTTTGGGAAAATTATTTTTTTTAATTTTTTTTTTTCTACTTACCGCGTGAACATGGCCGCATGTTGTTGTTGATTACTGTGGGTAGCGGTTGTAGCTTGTTGACTTTGTTGCTGTTGCGGATGTTGTTGACCAGTGATATGTTGTTGTGCTTGTTGGGTTTGCTGCTGTTGGAGATGTTGTTGTTGTTGCTGCTGCTGGGATTGATTTTGCTGAGGAAGATGTTGTTGAGTCGCTGGTGGATGCTGCTGCAGTTGTGGCTGTGTCTGATGCTGATGATGTGTTTGCTGTTGTTGCAATAACTGTTGCTGTTGCTGCTGCTGTTGTTGTTGTTGCGGTAGCAGGCCATGCGTTGCCAAATGATGCGGATGTATTTGTAAGGGATGATGATGATGTGGATGGGAATGGGGATGCGTATGATGCTGGTGGTGATGATTATTGTTTTCAGCCGTTTGCACTAATTGCACTGTGTGCGGTTGTTGTTGAGGGTGATGATGAAGATGATGATGATGATGCATTTCTTGTACCGTCACCGGTAGGTGAGGCGTTGTATTACTCAGTGCTGATTTTTCTAAACATTTATCTGGATACATCATCATTAATTTTACGGCTTCTATATGCATGTAGTATAGAAAATAGGTGTGATATCAAAACAATTTATATCTGCATAATTTCAATATCATTATTGATCCTCGTTCTGATGCTAAACACCAATGTAAAACGCAACAAGGTTAAGCTACAAGCAAACTATCTGTAATTGTAGAAGATTTCAAATAATAATTAAATAAAAATAAGGAATTAATTTTTAATTAAGACAGATATACAATTGCATATATTATATATGTACACTGAGCGTCTAAAGTGAGTAAACACCACTGAAATAATTCATATTCTAAGGATAGCGAGAAAAGTAAATGAGAATAGTCGATTATGAAATATTAAAACAAAAACAAAATTATATTTGTGCTACTCGTATATTTTTTATAATAGAAAATTTAAAATTATAGAAGATGTTGAGTCACTTACGGCGCTCAGTATATATGTAAGCATTTAGCATTGTTTTAAATAAATTAAAAGTTTTAATGCTGCTTAATTAATGTTCAAACGAATTTAAACTGACAGCGAACACATATTTCTGTGACACTTTGTTCTGTAAAATGCGGAAAAGCAATGCAAAAATCTATGCTTATTTCTGTGAGTCAATGAAAACACACACAAATGCTTAATCTTCGAACTCTATCTTTACTAATAAATTATATTGATTAACACATTTTAGTACAAGTTCATAAAAATTGTTTAATATGACTTTCAATCGAAAATGTTTTTAAAATTGTGTAATCAAAATTGTTGGCTTTCTTCGAAGATAGCCTTTTTAATAGAACCTAATAGCAAAAAAATTAATGACTAACATTTTTTTAACGGATGTGTTCCAGTTTTTGTTTCTTATTCAAATAAAATTATCATGTTTATTATCCATAAGCGCTAAACGCATTTCTAGATGAGCTTTTTTTCAGACAAAAAACAGTATCTCAGAGGATTCCTCAAGTTAGCGTCGTGAATTTTCCATTCCTTCAATATGGAAATATTTATATTGTGTTTACACCCATTGAAGAAGAGATAAGCTTTGTTTGTGATAAACTATCCAGTCGATTTTTTAATGCAATTAATGAATTACATACTCTATTGCTGATCGTTTGTTTTATATTCTTGCACACTTTAATGGACAAAGGCTTATGCGATAAACACAATATACGCAACATTTGGGGCACAGTAATCTATCAAAAATAGAATATATCGGTGTATATGTCGCTGATTCGCATTTAGGCTAATTTCTATTTTTGCTAGCAGCAATTAGAGAACTAGTGCTGAAAAAGTAAGCATTTATGCTGCCAATTAAAGAATTAGTGCTCTCAAGACAATAGTATACAGGTATTCCCCGACTTACGACCGTGATAGGTTCCTGGTCATCGATCGTAAGTCGAATTTTATATAAAAAAAATATTTTTATTTAATTTTTGGAATAATATAAAATTATTCACTTAAAAAAATTCCGACTTAACTAATGTAACGTATTATTTATACTGTAATATGCATATTTTTTCTTTGAATTTTTTTTAATTTTAACTCATATTATTCAAGGGATTCCTCGGAACTATATATTTGTCTTCTATAAGTATTTTTTAGGAAGAAAAAAATTAGGAAATAAAAATGGTCGTAAGTCGAACGGTCGCACGTCGGGTACTACCTTTACATTAAATAAAGGTTTTAACAATATAAACGATATACAGAGGCGAGCAGAAGTGAGTGCCTGTTCACAATACTGAGTTTCGTCATCCACAAAAACAAAACCATACAAGCAAAAACCAAAAATAAAAATTAATTTTAATTTTTTATTTTATTCTTAACAAATAGCAGGTAAAAAACAGTAATTAATGAAATGAATTCAAAGAGTTTGAATAAAAAAACAAAATTAACCCACATAAACGCAATTTTGCACGTTTCAAGAAAATTCTAGAAACTAATCCAATTTCAAAATTTGGTCTATAGACCGTTATTAGAAATAGCTTGATTTACGCGGTTTAACATGCTTTCTACCAACTTATCAATAAAATTTTTCGGAATTCGATTCCATTTCGCATATATACGATCCCAAAGTTTGACCATGTTTGTTGGGGCTATTTCGTACTACCCGAGCCGGATTTTCACGAATGGCCAAAGATTTTCAATCAGATTGAAGTCGGGACTTTGCACTGGCCATTTCATCAATTGAAAATTTTGTTTTCCACTTCATATCTTTCCAATTTTTGGTGTGTGCTTCGGCTCGCCATCCTGTTGGAAAACAATTTCTTATTCGGTATAAGAAGATTTGTCCATAAAATTCGGAAGATGGGTTTGCAGAATCTGTAGAAAGTTTTTTTTCGTCTGATACCATCTACTAAATATAGAGGACCAACATCCCACCATATTAAGCATCCTCTAATCACTATATTTTCGCCGCCATGTTTAAAAGTTTGCTTCACATGGTACCTATGAACACGTTCCCCGACTCTGCGCTAGCAGTACTGCTTTCCATTTTACTGAAAGTGTTCACATTTGGACTCATCAGACCATATAACACTTTTCCAATCAGATGAAAGACCCGGGGAATGCGTTTAAAGATATCATCAGAAGCAAACTGTTAAACATAACATTGTGTTTAAAGCAGAAGACCAATTGATGTAAATTCTTACGGTGGGAATATTTTCAATTGAACGATCGGTCCTATACTGAAATGTTCAACTAAAATTTATCGATTCAGTTTTTACTCCAGCCCCTGTTTGGCAATTGTAAGGAAATTTTTAACAGATTATTGTAATAAGCTGCTCTCTCTCTATTTATCAGACACATACTAGAAGAAAAAACAAAAGAAAATTTGTCTGTATTCGGGCCAATTCGAACTGGAGCTATTGCAGATTTTCATAGAACTTAAACTTTTAAACTCATAATTATTTGTAAAAGAGAATTATTGTGGGTAATTAACATTCAATAAAACAAAAAGCAATATACGGACATAATATAACATATTCTGATGGCGTTGATCAAACTCATAAAAACGTGTAACCCCAATAAAAGTGATAATTTTTTTGTTTTTGTTTTTTTTTTTAATTATAAAATATTTCTCAAATCAGTGGCAGTAAGGAAAGGAAAGTCCCAAAAGTAAAGTCTTTAGAAAATGATAAAAATGTTCTGGAAAAATAATCAATTGTATTAATGAATTTCGATATGATAAATAAAATTAAAATTGATATTTCTAGGAAACGGTGTTAAAACTTTTTTTGGAAAGTTGCAAATTATAGAAAACATTCAAATGAAACTTAAGATGAAGTTCTTTCATTGTGTATGTAACATCAAAAAATATTCAAGAAATATAAGACGTTCAGAATTAAAGATTACAATAAACAATGAAGAAATTTTTGGGGGGCAGAAGATCAATTACCAGATCATAAACATCAATATCTAAAATGATTGATGACTTATTTTCTATTGATGCATATAAATAAGAATACAATACAAATAATAAAATATGATAGATCTTTGGGTGTACATAGAAAAGGAGAGCAAGCATATTGAAATAACAAAATTTAAATGTTTATTGTTTAACACTTTAAATATGTATTTTTTACTTTTCTTTTTTGTTTGATTTATAAATTTCTTCTTTTTCTTATTAAAATTACGTTCTCAATGAAAGTTAATTTACTTTCATGACATAAAGAAAGATCTGTCCTCCACATATTTGTACTAGAAATTAACAAAACTATTGTCATCTTATGTAAAAAAAAGGAAAAAAAAAGAATTTATAAATTTAAATTGCTTTTTAGGATTTAAAAAATAATATGAAAAGAAATATACTTGATATGCAAACACAAAATGTAGAAGCAACATGTGCTGCTCCACTTGTATACGGTAAACATAAGTGATGGCGCCAATCCAAAAATATTTGAATTGAAATTGAAAATAGTCTTCTTCCTATCATGTGTATTTGTATAGTCGATCTTTCTTTTTTTTTTAATAACTTCATAAATTATACTTATATTTACATATACTCTATTCATATGATAATCATAAAAGAGGTAGAGAGAGAGAGAATCATAATGATATTTGTACTTGTACTCTAAATAATAATCAAGCAATGAACATTACTAATGTGAAAAGTTAACAATTGTTTTGTATTGAAAATGAATAATTTAATCTTATTATTGATTACGTCAAAAAAGAATACGTATGCTAATGTTTTTTCCTCTTTTCTTTTTTTTTGGAATTTGTTAAGCGCCATTTTATTTTCATTTTAATGATGAAATTTGCTTTCAAAATTTGATAAATTGATAAGAATATTAATAGAACACTTTAAATTTATATTTTTTTTTTTTAGTTAGAACATTGAAAAACAAATATTTAATTAATTTAATTAATTATTTAATTAATTAATTTGATTAATTATTTAATTAATTATTTAATTATTATTTAATAATTTCATTTAATACTTTGTTTTCAATTCGAATTAAAGTTTGTTCCTAAATTCTCAGCTGAAAAATTAAAAAAACTTTTAAAAGTTTTTCTGCTCTGACAAATTGCACTCTACAACAAACTTACATACCAAAACTATGTTTTTAATTAATATAGTACAGTAGCTTCCTTACTTACTTCCTTACTTACACTACCCATGTTGTGTATGTTTTTAATTTTATCCATGAGTTGTGGGACCTACCATTTAAAGTCGATTTCGAACGGCAGATTTTTAATAAATTTTTCATGGCAAATAATTACAGTTATACCCCGCTTAACGCATTCCAATAAGTTCCAGCTCTAAACGTAACAGACAACTGTTTCATTTGCACACATATACAACAAGTAATACTGTAATACGGAAAAAGTGTTAAGCGGGGCAGCGTTAAGCGAGGTCTTACTGTACTCTTAGAGTTTTGTTGCTGAGAGGAATTATTTATTCATATTTTATTTTTGTTCCCGATATCTGGGGTTATGGTTTAAACAACGGCCTCATGTCTAATGAGTCAACACACTACTTACAAGGGATGCCAAACGGGATCGATTTTTCAAAATTCCTGGATTTGGGGTTTTTGTAAATCCCGGTCACGAAATCCCGGAATATTTCGAGATAATTCGAGATCCACAAATGCCGCAAAATCACGGAAAAATCGCAATTTGCTCTTAATAATAAAAATATTTTGTTAAAATTTGTATTCCAATTTTATATATCAGAATTCTATATCATTAAAAATAAAATATAAAAACAGCAAGACAAAATTAAGAAAAAAATGTAAATTAACGAAAATAAAAATTATTCATACATATGCCATTGCTTTAGTTTTAAGAAAATTATTTGGATTCCAACAAAAAGATTTAAGCATCTAACATGTGATTTGATAGGCTTGAACGAATTTTATTGTCAACATACGCTGGCGTTGAAAAACACTTCTCATAATCAACATTTGTTGGTAAAATAGTTCCAAGATAGCTATATGCAGCTTGTAAATATTCACCTCTACCATCTCCTGATGTAAATAAATCTATTTCTTTGAACAGTTGAGTATCTAAATCAGTTGCCCTTTTAATTCGTTTTATAGGGCATTTGCATTCTTCGATGCCATCAAATAATTTTTTATCACTGGAAGTAGGGTTTTCCTCATCTGAGATGCTATTATCAAAGTCAAGTGATATAGAATTTTTTTTCACCACCTTTTGTAGGGTCAAAATACATATGAATTCACAATCCCGAAGATCCCGAAAAATCCCGGGACAAGTTTTTAATAATCCCGGGATTCGAGATTTTATGAATTCCGACGGAGGATTAAATTTTCTATTTTCTTTGCACCTTTACTCTTTGAGGACTCATAAGTAAGGCTTGTATCTGAAAAATTCCAATTAATTCTATGCAGAAGTTTTTTGTCCTTTGAAACATTACGACAGAAAGGATGATATGTGTTGACAGTACGCCAGTGCCAGGCCGGTTGAAGTTAATAAAGACGCGATAAAGTCATTAACTGGTGCGAACTGGCGAATAACATCACGTGAGGTCGGATTGTGATTAGATTTATCAAATTCAATATAATTTAACATTATTATATGAAAACTTTTTCATTTTCACAAAAATAAAAAAAAAAAAAAACGAAATTACTTTCCGAACAACCCAATATTTGTGCGTTTTGATGATATTGACATTAAAATATCTACTTCATCTGCATCACTATGCCAAACTTTGTAATCAAAGCCAGCTGAATTACTCATAATCGTACAGTTTTAGCCAATAGAAGAGAAGTAGTAGACCCTCTAAACCCGGGTCACAAACGGTGATAATCTCCTGATACCTGGGAAATTTTTGTTCATTCGTCTTAAAGTTCTGTCTTAAAACTAAATAATATTGTTAATAAAAAATTTTACTCTCATAAAAGATTTTGAAAATCGATTGTCCCAGTTCTATGGCCATGAGGCTTTGCACAAGAATTAAGAGTGATATACTCGAACAAAACGGTTAATATTTCATTTAAATGTTGCATTATTAGGGAAAAATATATTCAAAATTCATTTCATTTATACAAACAACTAGAAAGCCTAAATATTTTGATCTAATGTAAATAGATTACCTTGGATATGAAATAGAAGTAATTGGGGGAAAGAAATTATTTTTTTATTAACATAAAATTCATAACTTTCGCTGTAATCTTGTAGGTAGTGTGTTGGCTTATTAGCCGTAAAACCAGAGTTCGAGTCCCAGGCCAGACATCAGAACGAAATACAAAAAGAATTTCTTTGGCGATTTCCTCTCAGCAGATTTCTGGCAAAAACTCTGAGAGTAAATAAAATTCCGATGAAAAGTTTCGCAAAAAAAAAAAATCTGTAGTTCGGAGTCGACTTTAAACAGTAGGTCCCGTCACTTATGTATAAAATTAACACCCACAACATAAGTGGTGTGAGAAATTAGGTAAATAATCCTAACTGAAGGGTTTTAATGATCAATTATGTATGTGTGTATGTATCGTCAAGCAAATAACGTGGAAAGAAAGCCAGCAAGTGGTTGACCCCGTAAATCTACTGACCGCCAAGACCGTCAAATGGTAAAAATAGAAAAGTTGGACCTTGGAAAATAACAGTAATAATACTAATTATTCTAATTAGATAATACTAATTATTCAAACGACCAATTAGGCTTCCACACAGCCAGAAACCGATTAAGAGAGGCAAATTTATTAGCTTATAAGTAAGAAAAAACGGCTTGACTTTGCTAGACAGTAGCTGCATAAATCAAAAGAGCAAGAAGCCAAAGTTTTATGGAGCAACGAATCAACGTTTAACTTATTTGGCTCTGATGGGTTTAAATTACATTCGTTGGCCCCTAAAACAAAGATATTCACAATAATTCTGTAAATAAAGAATATTCTGTAAATAAGACAAGACACGGTGTTGAACATAACATGGCATTGAGTTGCACTTTTTTATCACGCTACTGTATATACATAAAGGGTGATTTTTTAGCTATTATCTTTTTGGCAACACTCGTTTAAACAGCTCACGCACGTTTCCTGATTTGCTTCACTGTCAGACATCTTCAGTTTAGTCTATAATTTAACCATGAATCGCCTTACAAACGAACAACGCATGCAAATCATTCCATTTTATGGTCAGTTTAATCGACCCACTGAAGCGGCTATTCGGTCTATTGTGACTAAATTTCGTACCAAATTTACATTGTTGGACATTAAGCTACCAATGCATGCAGAAAAGGTCATAGTTTTGTGCGGTTTATAGGCTGGTGGCATCATTGTACTTCTTCAAAGATGCTGCGAATCGTAAAGTAACTATGAATGGTGAGCTCTACCGAGAGATGATATCCAAATTTTTTTTTGCCCAAAATGCAAGAGCTTGACTTGCATGACTTGTGGTTTCCACAAGACGGTACCATACAGCACGCGTAACACTTATTGAGAGGCGAGTTCGGTGAACATTTTATTTCACGTTCGGGAAAGGACAATTGGCCGCCTAGATCGTGCGATTTAACGCCTTTAGATTATTTTTTGTGGGCCTATGTTAAAGCTCATGTCTATACAGACAAGCCCGCTTCAAATGACGCATTGGAAGACAACATTGAAGCATTTATTTGTAAGATACCGGCCGAAATGTTGGAAAGAGTATGCCAAAATTGGACTAAACGAATGGAACATTTGAGGCACAGTCGCGGTCAATATTTGCATGAAATAATCTTTAAACATTAAATTATATGGACCGTACTATCGATTCAAATAAAGATTTAATGAATTTTCTAAATTTTATGTGTTTTTTTTTTTCAAAAATTTTCCTATATCACCCATTACATACATATGTATGTACATAAGTTTAACTTGTTCTTCTTCTATTTTTTTATTTACAAAAAAAAAATCAATAAATTACTAGACATAATAGTTTAAACGTATTATGTTATGTTATTTTGAATGTATTTTTAGTATTGAAATTGTCATCTAAAAAAGAAAATACTTTTAAAATAAATTCTTTATTTATTAATTTAAAGATTTATTAGCTTTTTAAATATTTCTGGGATTGAAAGTTTTTTCGCAAAAATTTTTTTTCCCACCATTTGCTTAGATTTTAAGCAAAGAAGTAAATAATTTCGGAGGTCTCAACTCAAGTTAAGTAGAAAAATATTTTAGAATAACAAAAATAAATCAAAAAAACATACTCGTATAGTCATACAGATAGCATTGTTATCATACTATTATTATTATTATTGTTATTATTGTGTTATTGTTAATAATATTATTTTGTCTATTCATCATTGTTCAATTGAGATCAAATAAAGATTACAAGTATCGATAAGTGGCTTTACACTCGAGCATAAAAGTGTTCAAATTAAACCATACCACCACCGAATCGAATCGTATCGAATTGTATTGAATTAAAATTCATTTTTAAACTTAGATTTTCTTTTTTCTTTTTTGTCTTCCTTTTCACAAATATTCTTCTTGTATTTGTTTAAAATTTTAAGAAAGAAAAAAAAGAAAAGGAAAAGAAAAACGAAACAAAAGTATATACATACGATTTTTTTCTATGATTAATGCAGCAATTGTATTTGTGGAGTTAGTTTACTGTGAAGATAAAAAATTATATTCGTTTTATATGTTTTCTCTCCTATAAAAATTGTAAATAAGCGTGCTGGCCATTATTTAGTTGAGCTTTTTATTTATTAGATATATTTTATTTTTTTTTTTTGTTTTGTTTTTGTTGCTATTATCATTATTATTTCTTGTTCATTTTCAATGTTTGTCAGTTTGTTTTATTTTTTTATTTTATTATTATTTATGAATAATACAAACAATTTTTGACGAGGCATTGATAATTGTACGTATATACGTAGAAAAAATCAAATAAAAAAAACGAAATAGCTAAAAGCGTATATTATAATGTTTAATTTATGAAAACGATGATATGTTTGTTTCATTTAACATTTACAATTTGATTTGAATTTTATACAGTTTTTACTATGATTTTTGTGGGAATAAAAAGAATTCAATTTTAATTAAACAATTATATGAATATTACAAACGATTTTCGGATTCATTAATTATAGTCAATTGGATTTTTTTTTTATTTTTATTTTATCTTTTATTTTATTGTATAATTTGAATACAATAACAGTAATAATAATAATAATAGAAATAGAAATTTGAATATTAAAATATTTTAAATTATTTTCAGTTATTGTGACATAACAAAGCTTAAAAATTTGCATAATTTTTATTTAAATATTTTCTGTAAAGAAAATTAAAATGCTATATAAAAAAGCATTTATTTACATTGAAAAAAAATGTAAATTTTCTTTTACACTTCTAAATTCATTCTATATATTGATAAAATCTAGTGAAATTGATAATCAAAGTTTAACATTAGTATCGAAAACTTAAGCTGTTGGTGTAAATACAAAGAAAACAACATTTCTTTTCTAATATATACAAATTTATATATTTGCCTTGAATTCCATACATATATTGCATATAAAGCAGGATCTTGATTATCCGTGATTCAATCATCCGGCAACATCAATTTTCCTGAATGAAAAAAGAAAATTTTTTGCATCGACTTGATTTTATTTTGGATCAACTTAAAATCGTTCAACCATGATTACCTCTATTTAGCAAAAATATTTTGTATTAGTTTGGACTGTTCATTTATTAACTAATAAAAATATCTATTAAAAACTAACCAAAACCGGGAAAATCGATTATCCGAAATGTGTGCGGCTCCGACCATCGCGGATAATCAAGATCCCACTTTACATACATAACATACATACATAATTGGCCATTACAACCCTTCAGTCAGGATTACGACATAGCTTCTCACACCACTTATGTTGTGTGTATTAATTTTATACATGAGTGGTGGGACCTACAGTTTAAAGTCGACCCCGAACGACAGATTTTTGAGAAGTTTTTCATGGCAATTTTTATTCTCAGAGTCTTTGCCAGAAATCTGCTGAGAGGAAGTCGTCGAAGAAATATTTTTTCGTTGTGATGTCTGACCTGAGATTCGAACCCGGGCTTTTTGTCTAATAAGCCAACACACTACCCACTAGACCACGGCGACTATACTTATACATACTTAGAACTATTGTCGTATGGGTGTTACCTCTATTCTGGGTAAAAGTTTCAAAGAAAACCGCAACATTATAGGATTATACTGCATTGTTACTTATTTAGGGATTTGTTCAAATTTATTCCCTTATGGTGAAGAATTTATAAGATTTTAAAAAATAATTCAAATGTTCAGTCTTAATTCAAAAGTACACATTTGGCTAGCAGACTTCAATATACTTTACAGAATACATAATTGGCCATTACAATTCTTCAGTCAGAATTACGGCCTAGCTTTTCACACCAATCATGGTGTGTGTATTATTTTCACAGGTGAGGGTCCAAACCTACAGTTTAAAGTCGACTCCGAACGGCAGATTTTTGAGAAACTTTTCATAGCACTTTTATTTAGTCTCAGAGTTTTTGCCAGAAATCTTTTTAATGGAAGTCCACGAATAAATATTTTTTTCATATTTCGTTTTGATGTCTGACCTAAAGTTTGAACCGTGGCCTTACATCTACTAAGCCAACACTCTACTTACTACACTACGTCGACTCCAATTGAATATAATTATAATCCACAGTTTTCGTTATTGGATCGAAAGACACGCGAACAAGCTACGCACCCACAACAACACGTAACTGCATATATGATTGTAATAAACGATTGTTAGTTAATCAGTATTATTAGAAAATATTATGACCATTACATTTATGCAATTAATTATTACTTAACTACCATACAAAAGAAACCTTTTTTGAGTTTTTGCGATGATTTTATTGTCTTCCGGATATCGTTGAATGGAAGTTAATACTTTAACGTTTTTATTTAAATCTTACGAAAACGATGAGGTTCAATTTCTTTTAGATAGAAAAAAAAATATTGGAAAAATTCAGAAAAGGTTTTGATTGGTAAGATTACTCCTCTTGCAGGAAAAAATATTAATACGTAGTGTAATATCCAATCGAATACAGCCAGAAACAGAGCGTTTTGAACTTTAAACCCTTAACGGGACCATATAGGCGGCATGACACTTTTAATCTAATGGCGCCAAAAACAATTTTATTTAGTTTTATTACTGTTATATTGATATATCTATTTACTAGCAATGTGTTAAGCATTGTACCAGATTCCCCTTTTTTTCTGCTTGTTATTTCTCTTTTGCTGTTTTTTTTTTTTTTGGACATACATATGTAATTACACTTTATGTTATTTGCATACAAACTCAGCCTTTTTTTATTTGATTTGATCGATTTGCTTTACTAGAACAGATTTAAAAATGCTTTGCAGCTTCCCAAAGTATGAAAAGCAGCAATTCGAAATACTTCCAGACCATTAAGGGCTTAGGTATTTTGAAAATCTAGGGTCTTTCCTACAAAAAAAAAATCTTCAGGAAAAACATGGTCTCATTCCTGGTTCATATTCTAAAATTTTGTCGGCCAGTGTAATTTTTTCTATTTAATTTTTTATCCAATTACTGTAGCATAACCCATAATCTTCTTATAAGAAGATAACAATTACTGTAGCATAACCCAGAATTTTCATATTAGAAGATAAAATTTGTTTGGTATAGTCATCAACGAAACCATATCCTCATACGAAGAATTTAACATATCAGACTATCACCCTATATTTTATAATATTTCAAAATTATTTTGAATAACTTGATGTTTTTAATGTTCGTTGCTTAAGTCTTTTGTTTAGTGTAGAGTAGAAAGGAGTTCTAGGCCTTATTATAAGGGTTTTGTATGTATTTGTATATTTTTAGATTGCCTATAATCATCATATTTTGAGGACAATATTTTGTGCGGTAATTAAACTCCACTTTATATGAGTCCCCCATTATTTTTGGCAAAACTAAGCATAAAATTGAATTTAAATAATTTTTTTATTTATCCAATTGACCTCGTGCTCGAGAAATCTTTTTATTTAATTAATTTTTTTATTTTTTAATTTTCAAATTGCCTCAGTCTTAATTTGAATAACTTGGTGTTTTTAATGTTCGTTGCTTAAGTCTTTAGTTTAGTGTGGAGTAAAAAGGAATTTTAGGCCTTATTGTCAGGGTTTTGTCATTGTGTTTGTATATTTTTAGATCGCTTATAAGCATCATATTTTGAAGTCAATATTTTGTGCGTTAACTAAACTCCGCTTTATATGAGTCCCCTATAATTTTTGCCAAAACTAAGCAAAAAATTTAATTAAAATAATTTTTTTATTTTTTAATTTTCAAATTGCCCTCAGTCTTGTTTGAAACATCTAGATTAATATAATTTACCTATAAAATGTCAATATTTATTAGAGTTAATCCTTAATATCCAGTTGGTAGATAAGTCTTATTAGTTTTGTATGAAAAAAATATTCACTTTTAAAATCAACTTTTTTTCACTTTATTTTTATTTTATATTCAATTTTTTTTTATCATTAATTTGTGTGAATCTTTTTTTTTTTTTATTTTTGTTTTGATCAATATATGAAAATTATTTTTAATTTGTTTTCAGAATTTCTTCAAGTATTATTTTCTTTAAAATTTAATGCAGGAATATAGAATTCTTTGCAACTTCATTATCATTTTCAATAAATTGATTCTTTCTCTACTATTTTCCGAATGAAAAACTCATACACGCACTTTGGCTTTAAATTAGTCCGACTTCTTAAACAATACTGAAGAACACAAGAGCCCTTTTCGATGGCAACTGCTTTAAACCTTTTTTTTTTCTTTGATTTTTTTTTTTTTTTGGTTTTCTTTCAACACGTTTTTCTTAACGTTCTACGTTGTTGTTCAATTACATTCAACACACCAAACGAATAACTACGAATATTAACCGACGGCAACCGAATCGTTAAGATTTGAGTATATTTTCTTTTTGAATTCTAAATATAAACGCGATGTTCTGTTAAGCGATCGTTAAGAATCCCGTATATTGTCTTAGAGCGTTTCAAATAGAAACTGAATACTGTTTTAGCCAAATGCAACACATGACTTGACAAATACTCATTTTTGGTAGAGTAGAATATACATTAAATCGTTTTGTATGTATGGATATTTTGGGGGTGGAGGATTTTGTCGGCTTTGGCGGGTGTTAAAGGCGAGGTAAAACTTGTTTCATGATTTTGTTCACATTAATCCAAAATACACCAGACCTGTGAGAGTTGTACCGCCCATTTTAGTCAATCTCACGAGAGAGAGAGAGAGCTTACGTAAGAAGGATGCCAGATTTTTTTTAACATTTCTTTGCAATGAGCATAAAGTAAAATAAATTAAAATAAAACCAGGTTTAGAAATCATCAAAAGAAAAAATGGATCAGTAATTACATTTGTTTCACAGTTAAGGCAATTAAAAATTTATCTACTTATTTCAAGAAAGCTAAATTCTTAGCCAGAAATGAAAAAACAATTTTATAGCCCTTGAACTGAAGGTAATAGACTATAAACAACTGTTCTGAAGAAAAGTTGATAAGTGACATTAATTTTCATATGTAGCAACGAGGCTTATTTCTGGATGTACACGTACGTAAACAAACTGAATTATTGAAATAAGATTCAAAAACATTCAATGCAAATCACTCTTTGATGTAATTTTGTGCTGACGTCATCATCGGTCGATGATTATCAACTTTTATTGGCATAAATTGGATGCTCTGATACCAACAACATATCGTTAAATTTTATATTCCACTCGAACCATTTTGAAGCATGGCAATGGCGATGTGTATTAACTACAAATATCGTGCGATTTGAGGTCGTTATCTATATAATGGCATTAATTTATTCATAATGACAAGGTTATCCAAAAACAAATACAAAATTTCGTTTATGTCTTACTCACTTACTTACTTAACACGTTGATAACCACGTCACCCATATTCGGGTGATAGTAAAGTTTGTGATGTGGTCGCATCGCTTATTTGCCTACTTGGCGTACATGTACAGTATGTGTGGCCTAAAGGAGATTTTACTATAAACACGCATAACACTCAACGTGTTAATTGGTCATTACAACAGTTCAGTCAGGAATGCGGTCTAGCTTCTTACACCACTTATGGTGTGTGTGTTAATTTTATCTATAAGTGGCGGGACCTATAGTTAAAAGTCAACTCCGAACTACAGATTTTTAAGAATATTTTCATGGAAATTTTATTTACTCCCAGAAAATGCTAAGAGAAAGTCGCCGAAAAAATATTTTTTAAATATTTCGTTTTGTTGGAGATATCTGACCTGTGGCGACCTCTCGTCTAATAAGCTAATAGAGGACCTACAAGACTATGACGTCTTAAATCACACACACACACACATGCTTTATTTTATTAGAAAGATAGGAAGTCACTTAATGGAAGAGTACAACTTAAATTCATTTCCTTTTATTGTTTGCAAAGCAACTTACGAGTTCGTTACGTTTAGTCCAGTACACTAAATATCGTACAATTCTTATAGACTTTCGTTTAACTTGTCATTATTGTTTACCTTGTTATTCTTGGCAAAATACAGATACAGATTAATTATTGAATTAAGTTTTTATATTAAAATCTGAGATTATTAATAGTAATATTTTAAAAAAATTTCTTTTTAAACTGCTAACAGTCTGGTAACACTCTAATATATACAAACTAAGCTCCACACTAAGCGATTTAAAACAACAACACAAGTTTATGACTGCCTAACAGCCTACACTAAAGCCGGCTTTAATTTGTTGTTTGCTGAACCATATGCTTTAAGCCAACAGTAAGAAAAAAAAAGTAGCCAATCAATGTTGGCCAAAGCTGTTGTATAAATAGCCAAAAAACAATGAAAACAAAACGATTTAACCAATACACACTAAAATACTATTGGTTTCTATTTTACATTGTTTTTGTTTTTTTTTTTTGTATAGTTTTTGTATAAATTTTCAATTAATTATAATTTTTTTTTTTTTTTTTGCTTTTACAAATACATTTAAACACTCATTTACTCTCTGTCTCTCATATTTCTTTTACATTAGGCTATGATTTGTTCAAAAATATTTCGAATTAGTTTTCTTTTTTTGTTTTTTTCTTTCGAAAACATCGTATTTAATTTTAAACACCATCGCCAATAACAATATTTGTAATACTATTTTCGGGTAATTTAAATAATCATGGGGTCATATAAAACTCAAAAAGTCTAATTAAAATGTTTAACATTCAATGGAGGTTTCACAGTCGCAGCACCAACAATACAAGCTGTCGCAATTACAATGACATGATCAACAAACTAGAAAATTTTTATGTTTTTCCTTCTTGTTCTTTTCTAAAAAAAAAAAGAAACTTTTTTTATTGTTTTTAACATTATTATTCGTTGTAATTGAAATTTAAATAAAATACTTCTTATAAATAATATGTATTTAGTAAATTAAATTTTAAAATTTAAGGGAATCTATGTACGTTGAATACATTAAAGTAAAGCAATAGCAATTGCTCTCAAAAAGGACTCGTCAAAAAAGAAAACAATTAAAATTAATAATTATTTATTGCAGAATAAATTTAGTTACATTCAAACATACAGTCATACAGTCGAACTTTTATAAATTGAATCACCATTATCCAGGAAAGAAGCAAATCCTGATAGAATTTCTCTCCAAGATGCTGTTGCTGTGCTTCAACTTATAGAAAATTCAAGTAATAGAAGTCCAAATTATAGAAGCACGACTGTACATACATACATAATTGGTCATTACAATCCTTCAGTCAGGACTAGCTTCTTACTAGAGATGCCAATCGGGAAATCCCGGGATTTTCGGGATTCCTAAAATCCCGAATTCCGGGATTATTAAAAACCTGTCCCGAGATTTTTCGGGATTTTCGTGATTGTGAATTTATATGTATTTTGACCATCCAAAAGCTCCTGAAAAAAATTCTATTTCACTTGACTTCGATTATAGCATCTCAGATGAGGAAAACCCTACTTCCTGTGATAAAAAATTATTTGATGGCATCGAAGAATGCAAAAGCGAATTAAAAGGGTAACTGATTTAGATACTCAACTGTTCAAAGAAATAGATTTATTTACATCAGGAGGTGAATACTTACAAGCTGCATACAGCTATCTTGGAACTATTTTGCCAACAAATGTTGATTGTGAGAAATGCTTTTCAACGGCAGCGTATGTTGACAACAAAATTCGTTCAAGCCTATTAGATCACATATTAGATGCTTTAATCTTTTTGTTGGAATTCATATATTTTTCTTAAATCTAATGCATAATGAATAATTTTTATTTTTGTTAATTTACGCTTTTTTGTCTTGCTGTTTTTATATTTTATTTTTAATGATATATAATTGGAATACAATACACATTTGGAATACAAATAGTTTTGTTAATAAATTATTTTTATTATTAAGAAAAAATTGCGATTTTCCCCGTGATTTATCTGGATTTTTAGATCCAAATTATCCCGAAATATCCCGGGATTTCGGGATCGAGATTTACAAAATCCAGAATCCCTGGATTTTTAAAAATTGAACCCGTTTGGCATCCCTACTTCTCACTCTACCCATATTGTGTGTGTTAATTTCATCCATGTTTGGCAGAGTCTAGAGTTCTTAAAATCAAGTTATATACATAGTTATATTCGAACTATTAGGTCCGCCATCTAACTTTTTTTTGCAACTAGTGCTTATTTCGTGAATGGTAACACTTAGATCATGTCTGATTTGACAGATAATTAGCGATCGACTTACAGAAGATGCCGATTTTGGCAAAAAAATTCATCTTTTCAGACGAAGCTCATTTTGATCTTGGCGGGTATGTAAACAAGCAAAATTGTCGCATTAGGGGCAAAGAAAACCCATACGCATATATTGAAAAACCGACGCACCCAAAACGAGTCACTGTTTGGTGCGGATTTTGGGCCAGAGGCTTAATTGAGCTATTTTTCTTCGAAAATGAGCAAGGAGTGACCATTACAGTCAACGGCGATCGTTATCGGGCCATGTTGAACGAATTTTTGTTCACAAAAATTGAAGAGCAGGATATTAGCAACATTTGGTCTCATCAGGAAAGCACTACGTGCCACACAGCCAAAGCTACACTTGATGTTTTGCGCCCTGTTTTTGAAGATCGCATTTTTAGCCGCAGAGTTGATGTCATTTGGCCATTTTGGAGCTGCGATTTCACACCGTTGGACTATTATTTATGGGGTGCCGTCAAACCAACAACCCACACAATCGATAATATGCTTAAAAATTGGACCGATCGTGTAGGTCTCTGCATAGCCAGCCGAGGCAGCCATTTGAATGAAATTATTTTCCATTATTAACAGGAAGGATTGTACTTTGAAATAAAAAAAGAAATTTGAGTAAATATTCAATAGTTTAAAGAATTTTCAAAAAAATATTATTTGGCGGACCCTTTACAATTCTTATTCTACATGGTTTCAAATTAGGGCATATCAGAAAACTAAAGGCATTTAAACTGCTGCATACTACATATTTATGTATTTCCTTATTTAATACATAATTTTTTGAATAGAATAGTTTAAAAAACATTCAATTATTTGCTTAACAGGGAATCCAATCACTTTGTCTATACATTAAAAGTTTAGTAAGATTTTGGAGCTAAATCCCTCCTCTGTAATTGTCCCACCCTTAGTAGGTTGAGGTTGCAGACTCTTAACACTGTTTGAATTCTGTGTGGAGAGCCAATACCCAGACACTCTATTAATTCATTATTAGCTTGAAGTGGTTGAGAAGTGCTAGGGCTGGGGTACTGTACTTGTCTCTTTTGACAAATACACGTCCTCTAACCTAAACCTAAATCTTTTGGCATCTGGGGCTTCGACTGTCCAGTCTTTTATTTTTTAAATGTCTATGTAATCATTTGTGTCTTACAGAAAGAGGACAATACTCGAAATCCTCTTTCATAATTATAAATATTGTTGTTCATAAATATTGTTGAAGAACAAGGTAGACTCAACAGGGATTTTGGTATTAAATAAGTTTTCATGTAAGGTTCGACAATTTGCTAACCTATAATGGGCTTTGGCGAGGTTAACTAGCTTTCAGAAGTGTGTTTACATGCCTATGGTGTAGTCTATGCAACTTTGTGATAGAATGAATATTGGAAACAGTTTAATATTAAAACTTATGAATTGCCATTCCTCTGAAAACTAAAATTTAATATTCCTTTTCCTCTTCTTTGCAAAATTTATTATTTTTTCCATGAAGTAACAATGTATTACAGAATTTAAACCTTAACCAAAATAATATAATTTATGACTGGTCTATACTAGTAATGAATTCAGCAATCGTAATAGTTTTTATTTGAATACAATTGCTACAATATGTATGTAAAAGCTGTAGTTTTCCTCTTACGTAGGTGCCAAATATCTAAATATAAATATAACGAGAGAAAAAGGATTTGGGTGGAGTGGGAGGGATGGAATGCATGCAAACAAGGCAAAGTTTCTGACTGTGGCCAACATGGCGACCACCAGGGCGATCCTTGTCTTGCTGTATTCAAGTTGACACGCAGCCTCCTCGTGGCCCCTCCTGGATGGCATTCTAGCACCCGCTAGATGTTAACTAATGCGTGCAGCGAGGTCCAATCCCCTGGACGTTAAATTCGGGTTGTGCGTAGGGCTTGGAACCCACCACGTAAAAATTTAATCCAATGAAAGCCTATACAATAGCCTCTAAAAAGATTCCCTCTAAAGTTGACGACCACGGCAAACGTTTCAAGGACAACGATTTGAGAATAGGTACGTGGAACGTCCGCACCCTTTATAGGGCAGGCGCTTCCGCCCAACTGGCGGATGCCCTTATGAAATGTAGGACGGACATCACTGCCATACAGGAAATGCGATGGATAGGACAAGAATGCAAAAGGCTAGCATCTTGCGATGTGTATTACAGCTGCCATGTTGATAAGCACGAATTCGGATGCGGATTTGTGGTTAATAAGAGACTTCGTCACCTTGTCTCGGGGTTCACGCCAGTGAACGAAAGAATAGCCACAATCCGCATCAGGGCAAAATTTTACAACATCAGCCTAATTTGTGCTCACGCCCCGACGGAAGAAAAGGACGATGTGGTTAAGGATGCCTTCTATGCTAAACTCGAGGACGTATATGATAAGTGCCCGGCCCATGACGCCAAAATCGTCCTCGGGGATTTTAATGCGAAGGTCGGGCGGGAAGGTATCTTTGGCCCCACTGTCGGACAGTTCAGCCTCCACGCAAACACTACCTCCAATGGTATGAGGCTGATCGATTTCGCCGCGGCGCGTAACATGGTAGTATGTAGTACCAGGTTTCAGCATCTCGACATTCACAAGGCCACTTGGATGTCCCCCGATCGATCAACATCCAACCAGATCGATCATATTGTGATTGACGGAAGGCACGTGTCCAGTGTACTAGATGTGCGCACATTTAGAGGTCCAAACATCGACTCGGACCACTACCTTGTCGCAGCCAAGTTCCGAGTGCGCATATGCGCCTCGAGGACTGCGCGCTCTAGTGCATTGCGAAAGCTGGACGTTAAGAAGCTGCGATCACAAAGGACAGCTGAGGCGTTCTCCGCTCAACTCTCTGATAAGCTCCGTCATTCCCCATCCAATCTCAGCGACATTGGCGGATTGTGGGCCAACATCTCCCACTCCTTGCGCAATACTGCGGAAACAGTCCTTGGTTTTGAGCGCCCACCCCAACGAAACCAATGGTACGATGAGGAGTGTCGCGAGGGCAGCTGCAGCGAAATACGCCGCATACAGAAAAACGTTGCAGTCGGCCGCTACGCGAGCCATTGTCGAAAATTACAGAGAGAGGAGAAGGGATGAGAGACGCCTTTTCAGACGCAAGAAGAGGGAGCAGGAAAGGCGTGAGCGTGAGGAAGTCGAGATGTACAGATGTAGGAATGACGCTCGAAAATTCTATCAAAAGGTTAAGCGTCTGACCGAGGGGTATAAGCCCGGAGTGTCTTCCTGCAAGGATGAGAATGGAAACCTGGTTACGGATCCGCAAGGGGTGCTGAGGTTGTGGAGGAAACACTTCTCTACTCTGCTGCAAGGCGATGACGACATCAATACCGCCTCTAGAGATGATGTTCCGGACCCGATCGATGATGACGGCGTGGAGATTCCGCCGCCTAGCCATGAAGAGGTTAAAGTCGCGATTATGCGACTTAAAAACAACAAAGCGGCAGGTCCTGATGGCCTCCCCGCTGAATTGTTTAAGACCGGATGTAATGAGTTGGTAGGGCGCATGCACCAGCTCATCTACAAAAATATGGCTAGAGGAAAGTATGCCCAACGATTGGAACCTCAGTATCCTCTGTCCCGTCCTGAAAAAGGGAGACCCTACAATATGCGCCAACTACAGGGGTATAAGCCTTCTCCCTATCGCATATAAGGTTCTTACAGGCGTATTGTGTGAACGACTGAAGCCACTCGTCAAAACACTGATCGGACCTTATCAGTGCGGCTTCAGACCTGGCAAGTCCACCATCGACCAGATCTTCACACTACGCCAAATCCTGGAAAAGACTCACGAAAATCAAGTCGACACACACCATCTTTTTGTCGATTATAAGGCTGCTTTCGATAGCCCCATAAGGGATCGTGTATTTGCCGCAATGTCTGAGCTCGGTATACCTGCTAAGCTGATAAGGCTATGCAGAATGACGTTGAGCAATTCCTGCAGCTCCGTCAAGGTAGGAATGGACCTCTCCGAACCTTTCGATACCGTGCGAGGTTTCAGACAAGGCGATCCCTTATCATGCGACCTCTTCAACTTCGTCATGGAGAGTGTTCTGCGAAAGGCGGGAGTGCATCGTAATGGCACTATTTTTCAAAAAAGTGTCCAGTTGCTTGCGTACGCTGACGACATCGACATCATAGGGCGTACCAAACGAGATGTCACTGCTGCCTTTAGTGCTATTGAACGGGAGTCTAAGAAGATGGGTTTGGCAGTAAATGAGGGCAAAACGAAGTATATGTTGTCGACAAGTAGAGCCGTGCGGCGTATTGATTCACATATTACGGCCCATAACTATACTTTTGATACAGTCAAGGAATTCATTTACCTTGGCTCCGCCGTTACCACCGAAAATGATGTCAGTCTGGAGATCAAGCGCAGGATTACTCTTGCCAACAGGTGCTATTATGGTCTCAATAGGCAATTGAGTAGCAGAGACCTCTCTCGCAAGACGAAACTAATACTCTACAAGACGCTCATCCTACCCGTGCTTCTCTATGGCGCAGAAGCATGGACCCTATTAAGAACTGATGCAGCTGCCTTGAGAGTATTCGAGAGAAAAGTCCTACGTAAGATCTTCGGTCCAGTGCGAGTTGGCGATGATTTTCGCATCCGTTTAACAGTGAGCTGTATGAGCTCCTCAACGACATGGACGTTGTACAGCGCATTAATATCCAGCGGCTACGCTGGCTCGGCCAGTCAAAAAAATAAAGAAATTTGAGTAAATATTCAGTTTTTTAAAGCAGTTTCAAAGAAAAAAAAAGATATTTGGCGGACCCTTTACAATTTATATTCTACATGGTCTTAAATTAGGGCATGTCGGAAAACTAACGGCATTTATAGTGCTGCATACTACATATTTATGTATTTCCTTAATACATAATTTTTTGAATAGAATAGTTTTAAAAAGCCATTCATTATTTGCTTAACAGGGAATCCAATCATTACATTAAAAGTTTAGTAAAATTTTTTTATTTTTCTTTATCCAAAAAAAATTAAGAAGCTAAATCTCTCCTCTGTAATTGTCCCACCCTTAGTAGGTTGAGGTTGAAGACCAGTGTTGCCAATTTTTTTTCAAAATTTCCCGTCAAATTGGGCTTTAAACATCGCCAGAAATCGCTAAATTCAATTTTTAAACCGTCAGAAACCCGTCAAATAAATAGTTTGAAAATTTTAAATTAACGTTAAATGAAATAAAATGTAAATAATTAAAATAAAATGTAAATAATTACACATATTTTTTGTTGAATTGTTTTTTCAATTATATTTAATGATTTACAAACAAAATTAGGTATTTTCAAAAATAGTGCCAGTCTTCTGGACTTTCGTTTCGAAACTTTTATGGATACTGAGGTGTCATAATTTTTAAAAAGAAATTCAATTTAAATGTACATTTTAAAATTATATTCATATAATTTATGTTGTAACAATTTTATCGTTTCTTGTCATGTACACTTAATTCTATTTTTACACGGTAGATACGTTCCAGAAAAACTCGTGTAAAAAATGACTTGAAGTACATAGAAAAGAAGGGGATTTGTTCCATATCCTTCAAAAAATGTAACAACAAAATAATTCGTAGGAAAAAACTAATACGAGAGTCTTTATAAAAACTAATAAAATTTTTTATAAGCATTAAAACATATTTTGTTTCATAAAATTAAAAGCGATTCAAACCTTATAAAAAGTAACATAAAATTTAAAATTATTGTAGTTCAGGTAGTCAAAAAAATAATATAAGCTGATTAACAAATGATACATTCACTAATCCTTAAAGGTAATTTAAACAAACTAAAAATCATCAAAAGTCATCATAAATAAAATATTAAAGCAGTCTACCATTATTGGATTTCATACGTAATCACTTACGTAAGGTTGGTTCAGAATAGCTATCAACTCAAACAAGATTATCGTTTTCAGTTTCGATTGGACAGCACTGCGTTTAATAACAAAATCAGCCGTTGCAATTCAGTTTGAAGTCGCCGTAGCATAGTAGGTAGAATATTGCCTTATTAGACTGAAGGCCCGAGTTCAAACTCCAGGTCCGATAGCAAACCGAAATATTTTTTCGGTGACTTTCTGTCAGCAGATTTCTGGCAAAATTCAGAAAGTAAATAAAATTGCCATGAAAAGCTTCTTGAAACTATCGTGGGGTCGTAATCCTGATTAAAGGGTTGTAATGACCAAATATGTATGTCCTCGTATATGTCAGAGCCATTCAAGATCTTAGATTACGTTGAGATTTTCATAAACTTTTCTCAACCGTGCTATACCAAATATCACCGTGAAAAAACAGAATTAATTTTATTTTCTAGACCGTGCTATAACAAGATTAGGTGTACTTACTTTTTTGATATTTTTTAAGGTTTACCTTCATTTGAAACAGATTTCAACTTAAATTTTTCGATTTTTGCTTTCTACTTTTTCTATTAACCGTTATTCTCTCTCTCGAATTTAATTTTTTCTTACTTGTATCATATAATTCAACCTTGAAAAAAAAAAAAACGCTAGAAAACGCTAAAGCACCGTAAAAAACTCCAGGTTTCCCGCTAACCGCTAAAAAGCATTTTTTTTCTCGTAATTGACATTGCAAAAACGTCAGATTTGACGGGAAAAACGTCAAATTGGCAACAGTGTTGAAGACCCTTAACAGGGTTTGAATTTGTTTGAATTCTGAGCCAATATCCAGACTCTCCATTAATTCATTATTAGCTTGAGGTGGTTGAGAAGTGCTAGGGCTGAGGTACTGTACTTGTCTCTAACCTAAACCTTTATGCATCTATGGCTTCGACTGTCCAGTCTTTTATTTTTTAAATGTTTATGTAGTCATTTGTGTCTTACAGAAACATGAAAATACTAGTGATCGTTCTTCATAATTATGACAAGACATTATTGAAGAATAAGTTAGACTCAACAGGGATTTCTTCGGCGATTTCCTCTCAGCCAGATTTCTGTCAAAAACTCTGAAACTATAAAAAAACCTGCCATTAAAGGTTTCTCAAAAAATCTGTCGTTCGGAGTCGACTTTAAACTGTAGGTCCTCCCACTTATGTATAAAATAAACACACGCAACATAAGTGGTGTGAGAAACTATGGCAATAATCCAGACTGAAGGGTTGTAATGACCAATTATGTAAAAAATTATGTATGAAAGCAAAAAAGTTTACCGATTTAGATGTAACAATCTGCCACAATGATATTGTAATAACGGGTGATTTTTTGGCTATTATTTTTTTGGCAACACTGGTTTAAACAGCTCACGCACGTTTCGCGTTTCGTTTCACTGTCAAACATCCGCAGTTTGGTCCATAATTTAACTATAAATCGTCTTAAAAACGAACAACGTTTGCAAATCATTGAATTTTATTATCAAAATTATCTCTTGGAAAGTTGGCCGAAGATCCACTTCTTTGTCGAAGAATTGTGTTCAGCGACGAAGCTCATTTTTGGCTCAATGGATACGTAAAAAAGCAGAATTGTCAATTTTGGAATGAAGATCAGCCAGAAGCATTGCAAAAGCTACTAATGCATACAGAAAAAGTCAAAGTTTGGTGCGGTTTATGGGCGGGTGGCATTATTGGACCGTACTTGTTCAAAGCTGCTGCGAATCGTAACGTAACCGTGAATGGTGAGCGCTACCATTAGATGATATCCAACTTTTTTTTACCCAAAATGCAAGAGCTTGACTTGCAGGACCTGTGGTTTCAACAAGACGGTGCCACATGCCACACATCACGTGTAAAAATGGACTTATTGAGAGACGAGTTCGGTGAACATTTTATTTCACGTTCGGGACCAATCAATTGGCCGCTTAGGTCGTGCGATTTAACGCCTTTAGACTATTTTTTGTGGGGCTATGTTAAAGCTCATGTCTAAACAGACAAACCCGCTTCAATAGACGCATTGAAAGACAACATTGAAGCATTTATTCTATGAGCTACTGGCCGAAATGTTGAAAAGAGTATGCCAAAAATGGACTAAGCGGATGGACCATTTGTGGCTCAGTCGCAGTCAACATTTAAATGAAATAATCTTCAAACATTAAATTATATGGAGCGTACTATCGATTCAAATAAAGATTTCATACATTTTTCTGAATTTTATGTGTTTTTTTTTTTGAAAAATTTTAATATAGCTCTTAAAAAATCACCCTTTACAATGCGTTACAAAGTTGCTTCAATTATTATTGTTATTATTATTATTATTTTTTTTTTCTAATAATACCACAAACCTAGGTATACTTAATGCTATAAATCTTATTTGTTTGTTATGACAGCAAAACCATACACCATGTTTATTGTAATTAAAAATATTGATTTCCTATCATTTGTAAAAACTCTGTTTTTAATTGTAAAAATCCCATTGTTTAATTAAATACAGTCGATAAAAATTTATTATTTCCCAGTATCCGGTTACATAAGTAAATTTATAGGCAAACTTTAAATTTGTTTATTCTGGGAATTTTTCTTTTTGACTTGCCTATTAATTATAGTATTTTTTTTTTAATTAATTATTAGGATCAATCTTATGAATTCTTAGAATATAAAACATAAATGGAAGTAAATTTAGATTTTTATAGATTATCTACAATTCTTAATGTCGAAGATAGTTGAAGGACCAAGAATACTTACCTAATAATGAAGGCAAATTTAAGAAATAAGCTACACTTTAAGGAAAGACTTTACATTTCGTGTTTAAAGCACAAAAAATCGATTTAAGTACTCTATTTTACAGTTGAAAATATGGGAAGTTGTGTCCCTGTGCAATTTAGTACAATTTTGGTTTCGAGGAATATAGAAAAAGTAACCAATATTGTTGAGGCCGACTACTGTGAAAAGAGTTTCAAATGTTAAGAGATATACGCTACAGTTAAATAATAAAAAAAATAATCTAAAAAAAAATAACGACAAAAAATCTGTTCAAATTTTAAAAAAGAAATTCTAATTATAAATTAAAATTTGAAAAGAATGTTAGGGGACGACTACGTCGCCGTAATCTAGTAAGTTGTTTGTTGCCGTATTAGGCGTAAGCCCTCGGTTCAAACCCTAGGACAGACATAAAGACGAAAATATGAAAAAAAAAATCTGTCGTTCGGAGTCGACTTTAAACCGTGGGTTCCGCCAATCATGTCCTCAGAAGCTAGTCCTTTAATATAAAACAATTAAATTAGTAAACTTTGTAATATTCTAAAGAATTTTATACATAATAATCCCTCGATTTATGACGCAATTACTTACTTACTACCTACCTACTTAATTGGCCATTAACAACACGATTAAGGGATTTCGGCTTGCCGCAACACATTCCTCTAGGCGCCTCTACTTCTTGCGCGGCTACGCCAATAGATGATAAAGCTTCCTCGATTCCAACGGATACAAGGTCGCCCACTTCTTCGACTTCCGCAGATCCACTCTTCAAATACCCATCTCGCCGGAACATCCTCCTCCATTCGAACAACATGGCCGATCCAGTGCAGCCGCTGAATATTCTGAATATTAATACGCTGTACAACGTCTAAGTCGTTGAGGAGCTCATTGAGCTCGTCGTTGGATCGGATGTGGAAATCTTCGCCAAATCTTCCAGTGTAAGACTCTTTTCTCAAATACTCTCAAGGCCCTTAATAAGGTCCATGCCTCTGTGCCGCAATTGGTTCCAAAAAATAGTGACGTTAACCGAAACAACGTAAATCAAATTTTAAATTACTTATACGTACTACTAACTAGTATCTTTTTAAAAAGAGTCTTAACAATTTTAATAAATTCGGTCGTATAAATCTAGGTATTATCTAAGTCTAGAGATTTCCTATTGTCTATATTTGTGTGTCCCTACAAACAAGTCTCTATATCTGAAGTCTCTTGGTATTTGTCATGTTGATTTGAAAGATTAGTCCACTTAAAAAGTTCTGAGATTGCAATGTCAGAATTTTTTGTACCAGAAGAAGAGGAGGCAAAGTTTAAAGTCTCCTTCATCATCGACATATTTACTATAGGAAATGCAATTCATCAAAAAATTTTTGTAGAAAATGTAACTTTAAAATCACCTCTTAGGCATAAAATTTTATTGTATTTCAACCTAATTAATTACGATAAATTGCGCCGTAGTCTAATAGGTAGTGTGTCAGCTTATTAGACGTAAGGCCACTTTTTAAACCCTAGGTCAGATATCAAAACAAATATTTCTTTGCCGACTTCCTCTGAGTAGATTTCTGACAAAAACTCTAGGATTAAAATAAAATTTCCATGAAAATGTACTCAAAAATCTGTCTTTCGAAATAGACTTTAAACCGTAGGTCACACTGCAACATAAGTGGTGTGAGAAGCTAGATCCTGACTGAAGGGTTGTAATGGACAAATTTCCTATAGAACATGCAAGTGATCGATACATTTTTTTCAGAAAACTTTTATTTTTCAACGCCTAGTCCAAAAGGCAAATAAAAATAATTTTAACATATTTATTCTGGTGATTCTTTAGGCTTCTGAAAATATTTCTTTTTTCTATGAATTAGATGTTAAATAAGTTTTTTTTCTTCATTTTCAAGTCCTTTACGTCTTTCGTCATCAAATGGAGAGACAATATATTTTGCATTTGAAAGAAAGGTTATGAGGTCCTCTACTGAAATAAATTGTCCATTACTAAAGATAAACTATAGACTGATCAATTCTAGTTCTAACTTAATAGAAACCTCTTGTATGATGTATTCTAATGGCAATGTGTGGCCGGAGTGCAGATATCCGAAGCGATTTTCAGTTTATTATTCGCAACAGTTTAGTTCTCCTAGGTACTTTGGAATTATTTTGTTTTAATAGAAGTTTTTAATCCATGATGAAAAACTCGAAATACTTTGAATATGAAAACTTGGAATTCATTTTTAATCCTTAACACTGGCGCTATAGCTATATTGGTTGAATTTATTTAGTTTTCCTTCTTTTTTTTTTTTTGTTTTTGTAATATTGTTGTTGTGTAAAGTTAAAGAGACAACAAAACAAATAAAAGGCGACGAGACGGCGTCAGTATTAAAACTGATTGTCTCGTTGAGCCACCAAAAATAACAAAAAAAAAACACAAAAAAAGAAATAAAAAGAAGAATCAAAATATCGAATGAAAAAAGGATTCTTAGAATGTAACAACAGTAACACAAGAAGAACTTGTTCAACATTCAACTGTTGTTGCTGCTGGTTTTTTTTGTTGTTGTTATTGTTGTTGCAGTTAAAGCAGTTAATGTTGCTGTTGTTGTTGTGTTTTGTGGAAACAGAATAAGTGTGCAATAATTTGTTATTTACAACAGCACATTAATTTCCCTCTTTTTGCTTTCACAATTAGCACTGCATCGAAACAGCCAGCCTGCCAACATTGAAAAGCATTTGTTGTTCATGTGGCAAATACTGATTCGTTCGCTTACTCGTACTACTGGCGTATTGTTGGTGGTAGCAATACTATTGCTGCTGTTACTCCTGCTCGCGTTGTTGTTGTTGTTGTTGCTGTTGCTGCTGCTGTTATGTTGCATACACAACTGCCCTGTTGCATTGTTAGGAATTCTTGTTGATATAATAAAAAGAAACACCTTTTGTTGTTCTTCTTCTTCTGATACTGTTTGTTGTGGTTGTGGTTCTTAAATTTCTTTGTTTTGTTCAATTGTTACTTGTCACTGCAGGAGCTGGAAAAGAGTGTGCCGGTTGCTGGTTCAAGGGAAAGCATACAAATAATCGTTTTATGCATACAATTTTGGTATTTTATTGTATGTAAAAAGTTAAACTGTTAAGTTGCTACTGTTTATTAGCATGTCTTTAGCGTTTTGGGTTAAAATGTCTTCAAGACTTCAAAATAGATGGTTTTTTTTATTGAACACAATCCCGATACGAAATTTTGCCATCAAACGGTCGAAAACGGTTGGGGGTGATGATAATATTGTTAAAAAAAAAAAAACATAAATTTTCAAATTTATTCCCAATTAATCTATGCTTTTAAATTCAATCGGTTTTTTTTTTTTAATTTTCATATTATGATTAAATAAATAAAAATACTGCAACGTTTATGCTAAAATAAAATGAAAATAAGTCCAACATTTGACGCCTTTACAGTTCAGTAAACATTAGATTATTTTGAAACTTTTATTCAAAGCAATTCAGTATTAAACACCAAGACCAGGCGGAAAAAGAATGAATTTTAACATTGTATCGAAGTGTACTAAAGTAACTTCAAGTAAAGACCACAATTCATGCATTTACAGTGGATAGCAAAAGACTTAGTACTCCAATATATTTTGACAAAAAAGTCTCCACAGGCTTAATACTCTTGTACAAAGACGCGATATGACTTCAAGAGAGTATTAAGGATATCATTTGAAAAAACGGTTACGTAAACGCTAAACCTCAAAAAAAGTCAACCGAAAAACTTGCTGTTGGTGCCACCAGACAGCAAACACTAAACAAAGCTTGTACATTCAATTCCAAATAGGTTAAACGAAGGGATATTCTACTAAATACAAGGGATAACATTTTCATATATTACGCCTTTGAAATTTAAATTTATTTAGGGTTCTCCTTATGGAGTCATCTGCAACTTTTCCTTATTTTTCTCTTGTTTTATGAAAAACATTAAAAAATTGTTTGTTTTATAAAAAAACAGAAATAAATTAATAAAATAAATATAAAAACTTTAATTTTTTAAACAAATTGTTGATTAAAATGCATGAAATTGTCAAAATATATTGGAGTACTAAAACTTTTATTGTCCACTGTAAGTCAGCCCGAGAATACAAAAAAGGACACTCCGAAGTGTTGGATCTCTTGTCGAATTCGTAAATTTAAATAATGTTTTCAGGATTCAAAAATCCCGAATCCCGGGATTTTTAGAAACTTGTTCCATGATTTTTGGGATTGTGAATTCATCTGTATTTTGACCCCGAAAAAAAATTCTATATCACTCGACTAATAGCATCTCAGATGAGGAGAACCCTACTATCATTGATAAAATGTTATTTGATGCGATCGAAGGATACAAAAGCCCTATAAAGCATATTAATAGGGTAACTGGTTTAGATAGTCAACTGTGCAAAGAAATAGATTTATTTGCACTAGTAGGCGGTAGAGGTGAATATTTACAAGCTGCATAAAGCTATCTTGGAACTATTTTGCCAACAAATGTTGCTTACGAGAAGTATTTTTCGACGCCAGCGTATGTCGACAATAAAATTCATTCAAGGCTATCAGATCACATGATAGATGCTTAAATCTTTTTGTTGGAATCCAAATAATTTTCTTAAAACTAATTCATTTGCATACGTATGAATAATTTGTAGTTTTGATAATTTACCCTTTTTTGTTACTTTTTGTCTTGCTTTTTTTATATTTTCTGTTTAATGGCATATAATTCTGATATAATTGGAATATAATTTTGTTAAAAAAATATATTTCTTTCATTATTATTAAAAGAAAATTGTGATTTTTTCCGTGATTTTTCTGGATATTTAGTTCCGGAATTCTGTCAGGATCGGTATTACAAAGTCCCGAATCCCGGAATTTTTCAAAATCAATCCCGTTTGGTATCCCTAATACATACATAATTGGCCATTACAACCCTTCAATCAAGATTACGGCCTAGCTTCTCATGCCACTCATGTTGTGTGCGTAAATTTATACATTAGTAGCGGGACCTACAGTTTAATTTCGATCCTGAACCACAGATTTTTTGAGAAACTTTTTCACGGGAGGTTTATTTACTCTCAGAGCTTTTGTCAGAAATCTGCTGAGAGGAAATCGCCGAAGAAATATTTTTTTCATATTTTTTCGGGATAAGAACCCGACCTTTACGGCGACCTCATAAATAATAATAAACTTTTGCATATAAAATCTAATAATTTTGTAGCAACTTCAACCATAAAATGAGTTGTTTTTTTCATTTTATTTCCAGTGTTGTGAAATCGATGTGATTTATATACAATTTTATATTAAAACCTATGCCTTTTTTACTTTAACCAAGTAAACACATATGTATGTATACGTAGGGTTTTTACCATTTAACCTTTTACCTCTTACCGTAAAACATGAATGGAATTCTTAATTCATTATAGTCGTATAGATGACTCATGCCATAATACAGCCATACAAGCGTCATATTATCTTAAAAGCCGAACTATTATTAACTCTTATACGTATTATTTATAGTAGCTGAGGAAATTGATTTTAAAAATATGTTAAACAAAAAAAATAATTTAAATATGTCATCTAATAGTGACTAATACAAGAGAACACCACACTAAACATTTTGATGACAAATAAAATATAAAAAATAAACCTAAACGTAAACGTAAACGTAAGCGTAAACAACAACACAAATTATTTGATATTATTAATGTCCAACCATTAATATGGGAAATGGGAAATAGTGGTGATTGAATATATCTTATAAATTTATAGAGCACATATAATATTGCAATATTAATTGATTTTCTTTAATACTTCACCTATACCGATCATCATCCCTAAGCATTTAAGGTTTTAGCACCTGAATGATGGTACCTACATACATACGTACATCTGTAGCCGAGCTGTTGTACATGCTGTTCTACATAAAGGCTGTTGTAAACGCAACCTGTACGATTAAAATACTCGCACTCATCCTTACGTTGAGTCTTTTGCACTTTAACAACAACAGCAGAAGAAAGAAGAAAAAAAAACAACGAAAGACATTGTTTATCGATCTTTAGGAAACAGCAGGGTGCCAATGTAGTACCATACCCTTATACAATCGATACAGTAAATGTACTTCAGCACTCAGACGTGGATGATTGTGTCCAGTTTGAGGCAAATTGTAATCGTAACATAATAATGATTAGTGCGTGTTAGATTTCACACAGATGCACCAACGAACGACAATGATACAGAGAGAAAGAGAGTGAAAGGTAGAAAAAAAACCTCAATATACAATGATGAGCACTGCCCAAAGCCTATGAAAAGCAGGACTTTTAAAGACTTGCTTGATGATTTCGTTTTCCGTTGCAGTCTCCTCAATTCTTTTATAAAATTTACAAATAATAAGATTTCATTTCAAAAACAATGGGAAAACCCCTTCAATCAGGATTACATCCTAGCTTCTCACACCACTTATATTGTGTACGTTAATTATTGTATACAACAGTGGCGGCATCCAAGAATGATAAACTAAAGATTTCGCCATCACGCACACAATATTAATACTTTCTGCGCATGTTGAATCAATGACGTCACGAAAATTGTTTTCATTGTTTTCCTATTGGCTAATGATAATGTAAGTTATATTGCAGGGCTGCCAACTATTTCCACGTAGTGCATACACTTTTCAGAAGAAATGATAATTTTCACATATGAAAAAGACTTGGAAACCTTTAAAATAGCCCAACTACATCATCTAACGGGAAATTATGCGCAAGGCGTAATCTTTAGTTTATCCTTCTTGGCGGCACCTACAGTTTAAAGTAACGTCGTCGATAACCCAAAAGTACGAAAAATCACTTTTTATAATTTTACAGTAGAAGCAAAAAAAAAATATACTTCATATGGTACGTCATTTTGAATTATTGATATACAGTAAAACCCCGCTTTATGCTGCTTCGCTTAACGCTGTTTTAGTATTACGCGGTAGTATTGGGATTCCCCTAAATCGCAAACTATATTGATACTTGCTATATATATATGTGTGCAAATGAAACGGCCATGCACGAATCAAAATCAGTATACTATATACCAACGGTGTATAGTATGTGCCTTTTCAACGCTATTTTCTTATTCTGTCCAAAATAAACATTTCAACTGTATTTTATATATACGTGTTAAGTTACCTCGTTTAACGGAGTTTCCTTTAGCGCTGGAACTTATTGGAACGAATCTCTCGCGTTAAGCAGGATCTTACTGTAAAAACGTAATTTTTGGTCGTAAAAGTCTAAAAATTGGGAGGGATATGTTAGATAACATTACGAATCATAATCAATTAAAAAATCGATTTTAATTTTTTTGATGATACGATTTTCGACGACGATATGTACGTTTTCAGCCGTTAGGGTTACATTTTCGACATTGTCGAACAAAACCTGTTAAATGTAATGCATTTTCTCTTTGACGGTGTAAATTATTAAAGCTCTTCCAATGCTAAGCAATCATTCGGCCTGATTCTATTCCATTTGACATACATATCAGTTCTCAAACAACCATATTTGAAAAATATCTATTCTAAGAATGCATTCTTTTAAATTTACTCTCCAACTGTGACAATGAAGAAGGACACCGGCACTCATAGTCTAGTCCATTCTTTTGAAGTGTGACTCAATGCGCAATGGAAATTAATTGAAATTACAACAGTTTTAATGTTTATTAATCACGAATAAGACGGCAATGACTTTAACGTATAGATTTTTGCTTTAACATTTCTAGGATATTCTAGTGTTTAAATGCAATTCCAAAAAAAAAAAAGAAAAAATAACAGACGACTATTAAAGCAGCAAATCACAGCTCGAATGTTTTATAAAGAGAATGAAAAATAAAAAAATGAAAAAGTGATGACAAAATTTACGAGTACTAATAAGTAGAATTGAAATAAATATTTTTCTTTTTTCTCTTAGTAAAAAGTTGTATTTTATACGTTGTTTTGCACACTTTAATACAATGCCATGGGGTCAGTCAATAACAATGCGTACGAGGTACAATTGGTGATTTTATTTTTTTGGAGGCTCATAGATCATTGAAATATCAACCACAGTAAGTTTAAAACAGACAGTTGTATGACTGTCTGTCTGTTTATCTGTCTGGATGTCTATCCATTTCAGACTTTTAATGCAAGTAGTATTACTTGTTCTTGTTGTTATTTTGTATGTACATACTTGTACATACAAACGTATGAAAGTATGTTTCCATTTTCTTAATGTCTATCGATGACATCGACGTGGGCTTTTACTTATAACATGCCGGTGGCATAAATCAATCGGCCTCTCTTTTAATATTTTAGGTTTTTTGTTTCTTTTCCTTTTGCAAATATTTTTGTGTGATTTTGTCGTTTAATATGCAGACACTTTATGTTGTGTATGACACCGTTAAATAATGTGTTTCTTTAACGAATCACCAACAACAAATTATTCCCATTGTACAATTGTTTTTTTTTTAATTTTTTTTTTAATTTCTGTTTAAGATTTCGGTTTTTTTTTTTCAAAAAACATAAATACAAATAAATATCTTTATAAAAATACGATTGAATTGTCAATGTCTTGCAGCTATACTATATTTGGGTTTCTTACTGTATAAGAGTGAGTTAATAAATTAATAAAAACAGAAATATTAACGGATATGTACACTCATAAAATATCGGTTAGTTACAATCTATTTTGAAATTAATAAAAAAAATTGAATTAATATCTCAGTAGTCTTATGACAAAAATTCTGGCAGTAAATAAAATTGCAATTATTATTTTCTCAAAAAACTGTCTTTTGGAATCGAATTAAAACTGAAGTTCGAAAAAATTAATTGCAAAAATTAACAAATACAACTGCTATACTAAACTATACTATACTATACTATACTATACTATACTATACTATACTATACTATACTATACTATACTATACTATACTATACTATACTATACTATACTATACTATACTATACTATACTATACTATACTATACTATACTATACTATACTATACTATACTATACTATACTATACTATACTATACTATACTATACTATACTATACTATACTATACTATACTATACTATACTATACTATACTATACTATACTATACTATACTATACTATACTATACTATACTATACTATACTATACTATACTATACTATACTATACTATACTATACTATACTATACTATACTATACTATACTATACTATACTATACTATACTATACTATACTATACTATACTATACTATACTATACTATACTATACTATACTATACTATACTATACTATACTATACTATACTATACTATACTATACTATACTATACTATACTATACTATACTATACTATACTATACTATACTATACTATACTATACTATACTATACTATACTATACTAGACTATACTATACTATACTATACTATACTATACTATACTATACTATACTATACTATACTATACTATACTATACTATACTATACTATACTATACTATACTATACTATACTATACTATACTATACTATACTATACTATACTATACTATACTATACTATACTATACTATACTATACTATACTATACTATACTATACTATACTATACTATACTATACTATACTATACTATACTATACTATACTATACTATACTATACTATACTATACTATACTATACTATACTATACTATACTATACTATACTATACTATACTATACTATACTATACTATACTATACTATACTATTCTATACTATACTATTCTATACTATACTATACTATTCGCTTCGCTTGATTCCGAACTACATATAAACATATATTTCGTGGCATTGAGAGTGAGATTCTGGCACCTGAACGATTGGTTACCACCTATTTGTAACTTTATTATAAAATTTATTTGTACTAGCCTTTTTCGAAGATAAATTTCAATTGAATTAAAGTTTTGCCAATATTTCGCTTAGTGCAGTTGTATTACTTATGGTTTTTATATTATTTTTGATTAATATTAATATCCATATTTATTTAGTGTATAAAATATTCTATGGATGTGTAGTCACAATGGGATGGCTATGGATTAAGACGGTTAAATAAATTTAAACTTTTAAAATTTCGTTTATGGCTAACCCCAATAGCTACAAATGAGTGTAGACTTATGCGCACTCAAATTAAAAGCAGGCTCTTGTGCGAATACGTGTTGAACGTTAACATGTTCAAATGTTTGTGTTTAACCCTAAGGATATGGTATGGAATACATGCATTTTATTTAAAAGAAGAATTCAACACAACTTGTTCTCTAAGCAAGAAAATAACAAAAAAATAAAAGGAGAAATTCATACATAAAAACATACATAAGGTCGGATGGTCAGTCAGTCAGCATGAATTAATTCATTTGTGAGACTCTGTTTGTGTGGTTGCTGTCGTCCTGCTTGTTTGTTTTGTTTTGTTTTGTACTGTTGTGAAATATAAGTCGCTGTATTTTATATCGTAGTAGATATGCCACAAACTAAAAAAATAAAAATAAAACACATATGCATGTACACTAAACCATACCAACATAATGAAATTGAATTACCCCAATGATGATGATGACACTAAGCGCGTGCTGTGAATTTTATGAGGATATTTTAATTATTCAAACGATTTACCATAAAAAAAAAGACAAACAACAAACATCAGTTCATTGTTTAAAACATTGTTATTTGTTTTGTTTTCGTCTTTTTTTTTTTTATTTGAGAAGGAGTTAACAGGAGTTGTAGGTTTTCTTTACATAGTCTTGTCTTCGAAAGATGTGTCAAACAAAAATTTATATTTTAGTGGTTTTAATGTAACATTTCTTTCAATAATAACAAGACAATAATACAAATAATATGGTTTAGATCTGAATTGCTTTTAGATACTGATGTGTACTACTCGTATTTTGAAAATGACTCGTGCCCCATTATCATGTCTGGCACATTCGTTTAAATGCTACTCTATTGATTAAGCATATGATTAGTTAATAGATGTGTTTTGTTTCTAATTCAATTCAACTATTATTAATTCTTTCCATATAAAACGGAAGTAGTTCCAGACGTGAGGACATATTAAACTTCTTTGATGTCTAGGCGACATGGAATATTTGTCTCCCACTGTGTAAACGTGATAATGTCATTACTTTCAGGTAAACGCTAGAATGCATAAATAACTAACGGGTTCAAAAAAATATGTGAACATTTATAAGACTAAATCCAGTATTGAGCAAAAGGGTACCGCATTCATTGCCTTTATACAATTTCTTTAGTCTGTTTCAACAAACCCATAATTTGGATAAAAATTTAACGAAATTTCTAGATCACATACATACTTATCACTCCTTTATTGCAACTAGTCATATCTCAAAAAAACTTAAACTCGGCAAAATGCAATTTAAGTTTTCAAGACATTACTCCCATTAATCTAATTGCCACATTTAGCAATAACTTCGGTTCAGTTTGGGATATAAAACTGATTTTTATTTCAACATGTACAGAAGGTCTAAAAGAGCAACTTTGCTTAAGTAACTACAAATTTTTAATTTTTTGAGATATGACTATGTTACTATAAAGGAGCGATATGTGTTCAGTTTTTCTTTTTTGTTTTACCAAGGCGGCTGTATCATGTCCCCATCATAATGCCAGACAAATTTAATATTTAGTAGTCTGATAAAAGAGTAAATCTCTTCGATCGTTTTAATATCAAAGTCTAAGTTCGAGCTGGCGTCTATACATTATTTCAATTAGTAAACACAACTATTCCTTTATCAAATGCATACGTACGTACGTAATTGGCCATTACAACCCTTCAGTCAGGGTTACGACCTAGCTTCTCACACCACTTATGTTGTGTGCGTTAATTTTATACATGAGTGGCGGGACCTACAGTTTAAAGTCGACTCCGAACGACAGATTTTTGAGAAGCTTTTCATGGCAATTTTTACTCTCAAAGTCTTTGCCAGAAATCTGCTGAGAGGAAGTCGCCGAAGAAATATTTTTTCGTTTTGATGTCTGACCTGGGATTCGAACCCGGGCCTTTCGTCTAATAAGCCAACACACTACCCACTAGACCACGGTTTTTATCAAATGCATATATACATATTATTCTAAATAACTTATTAAACTACTCTCGCATATTAAATATATTTCATTTATTACCTTTCAACAAACTGATTATTTCACTCTTACTTTTTAATGGGATTGCAGAAATTATTGTGAAGAAAAAAATGAAAAAAAATGAAAAGAAAATCATTTAAAATATGCGTCAACATTTTACTTTATTAAATACCGCTTTTACAAAGACATTTTAGGCGGCACACAAGACCAACTTCAAAGTGATGATGGTTCATTTTCCATCTAATTTCATTTGCTCTGTAATGCTACAAATTTGACTAGATTGTTTTTCACATGTAACAACAACAGCAACTACACAAGTTGCAATAATCTGTTCGTCTGGACAATGGACGATGGTCCATATCACAAGGCAACAGCAAAAAAAAAATTATCAATAGCTTCAACAAAAACAACATTATCCTCTATTCACTTTCGCACTAGCAATACGAAATAAATACAATAAAAAAATATAAAAAAAAATTTAAGATGAAACTTTTATTTTACATACACCCGCAAGGATTCAAAGAGCTAAACTTTTAGCCGGCCAGAAGGCTAGCCAGCCATCCATGCGCTTACAACACTAATATGCACAGCCAGCGCAGAAGTTATGAAAAATTAATAATAATGTCGAATCGATTGATTTAGCCAAACGCAGAATCAGCGGGTTAAACTAATATGAGTTCCTTTGCTATTTAACTTCATTTTTGTTTTAGCCGTTTGTCCGCATATAAACTTGAGCCATTCTTCTTGAGCGGATTTCCCAATACTTTTCTACGTTGTGGTCAACCAAAACGAAATATTAAAAAAAAACGCTTTAAGTGATTTAGATTTTTTATTCTGTTTTTATTTTTTTTTTTTTAATTTTTTTTTATTATTTTTTACGAGTCTCTTTTTTTATTGCAAGTCTGTTGTCTTCTGTCTACAAGTTTCGTAATTCAAATGTAACTCGAATCCATACTCTTCCTCCAATCCGAACGACAGTACGATTGGGAAGTAAAAAGCATTACGTAGCGGCAAAACATTTATTGGCAAATGAAAAATAGCGCCAATTGCCCTCAAGGCGTTATATTATGTATTTTCCTATTTTGTAGTGGTTGTCATCATCGCTGTAGTATTTATTGCTCTTGTACAATTAATTCTTTACCTCTTAGTTATTTACAAAGCAGTATAAAGATTTTTGCGTTTATTTTTTTTACTATCTTCGGATTTATTCCTCCTTCGCAAATGTAAGAAAATATTATATTATAAATATAACGTTTGTAATATGCTTATTTAAATATTATTGCCACACATATTTAAATATGAATGAAATTACAAAAACAAAAGAATAATTTTTTAATAAATTTGTACACATAATTTGAAAATATTGAGTACATACTTCATAAATACATGTACATACATATGCTATTTAGAATTATAGGGTATTTAGAATTCGAACATGTCTGTTAGTAATTATAACTATACTTTTGTTTATTTTTTTTTTTTTTCGCTTTTAAGATTTAATATTTACTATTTTTTTTATTTAAAAAGTTGAAGAAGACTCCCAGCTGAGACCAAATTTCTATTGGCGACATTACCTTCTATTATCGCTGTTGTTCTTTCTGACTATCTTTCACTTAATATTGTATTAGCACAGTATATAGGTTATAGTTGTCATTCAGAGGCGATTAATCGTGAATATTTGAAAGAAAATCAAATTTTAAGATTCTTTTCTGATATAAAACTGAAAATTAATACACAAAAATTAATAAATATAATGAAAAACATTTTTAAAGATAAATGCTAGAAAACATTTTAAAGAATATAAGAAACATTTTCTTTTTTTGGTAAAACCAGCACTCAGAGGATGGCCCCTACTCATGCAGCGCATTGTGCAGGTATAAGAAAATAGTTAATAGGAAAGTAGAAAGAGGGAGTAGTGTTTGTGGACATTAGATTTAAATTTACCAATATTGTAATTGACCGTATAAGAAACAATTGAAAGACAAACCCCTAACCTCAAGATGCGAGCGGCAAGGAAACGAGTTGCTGTTAGATGACTATAAAATGCTCAGTTCTATGCCTTCACCATTAGACAGTCTACAGCAATCGTCTCCAAGAAGCCCGCATCATAAGGTGTACGTAATAGGCAAGAATGATAAACAAAATATTACGCCTTGCGCATGATTTCCCGTTAGATGACGTAGTTGGGCTATTTTAAAGGTTTCCAAGTCTTTTTCATATGTGCAAACGAACATTTCTTCTGAATAGTGTATGCACTACGCGAAAGTAGTTGGCAGCCCTGCAATATAACTTACATTATCATTAGCCAATAGGAAAACAATGAAAACAATTTTCGTGACGTCATTGATTCAACATGCTCAGAAAGTTTTAATTTTGTGTGCGTGATGGTGTAATCTTTAGTTTATCATTCTTGTGTAATAGGTATGTGTGCATGTAATAGGTTATTTTTAATAAATTATTATTATTTAAATTATTTCGGTTAAGTGTGTAAAATATTGAAGTCTCATATTGAAGTCTATTAGACGTAAAAGCCAAATACAAAATAAAGTATTTTTTCGGCGATTTCCTCCCAGCAGATGTTTGGCAAAAACTCTGAGAATAAATAAAATAGCCATGAAATGTTTCTCATAAAATCTGTCGTTCGGAGCCGACTTTAAACTGTAGGTCCCGCTACTCATGTATAAAATTAACACACACAACATAAGTGGTGTGAGAAACTATGTCAATAATCCTGACTGTGGGTTCTAATGACCAATTATGTATATGTATGTAATAGGTATGTGTATGTAATAGGTATGTGTATGTAATAGGTATGTGTATGGAATAGGTATGTGTATGTAATAGGTTATTTTTAATAAGTATTTTTAATAAATATTTCATTTAATGGTGTTGTTGTTTATAAACTGTAACTTTCGTTTGATGGTGTTGTTGTTTAAAAACTGTAGTTTGTTCTTATTGTCTTATTAATTTTTATTGCAGTTAACCGTATGTAATAGGTAAGTATGTATATAATAGGTTATTTTTAACAAATATTTCGTTTGATGGTGTTGCTGTTTAAAACTGTAACTGACACAAAACAGGCGGACAGTGCGACCATCCATACACGACGGATGACAAAACATAAAGTTGAATTTAAAAAATAGTTTGAACTCACATATCGCATTACTGAAAATCATAGTAATATAAACTTCCTTCCTTACCTAATATATTTATACTCATATTAATAAATATTTAGAATTCTACTCATACATACATATACATACTTACAAATAATTATCCCTTATATTATTCATAAACAATAATGCCAAACGTATAAAAACAAGGATATCAGACTTGTTTTATAGAAATTAAATTTAATTGTAAATTTTTTTTCTTTTTTTTATTATTATCTTTATTTAAAATTATGATTGCCTACGATCTTCATCGCCCCATAAATTTAAAGAGTGTATACCGTATAGTTCTTTGGTTAAAAAATACTCTCTCCAACCAATTTTAGAACAGAATTTAATTAAATGTTCAATTTTGGTATGAGACAACATATCGATTGTTCTTTTTATATCACAGACATTGTTGTTATCTTTGCAAATACCCTGTTGATGACATTGTACATAATTGGAAAGTTCTTTTTTAATAGCCTGCTCTAAAATTTTTACTTCATCCTCTTTTATTTTCGCCCTTACAGCATCTTCCAATTGTAGAAGATGTTCATCATGTACACCAGGAAAGAGATGTTTCATCGCCAAGCTTAGATTAAATAAATAATCACGATTTCTACCGCTCGGGCCAGCTGAAGTGAATATCTGCTCTGCTATTTTGTCTATTTTTCTGTCCTCTTCACTACCAGCCCAAGATTCGTTATCGGGTGTAGCTATATAGATAACCAAATCAATACTCTTTTGTGTTGGTTCGTCAGGGAAAACATGAAATGGTACTGTACAACGTTTATAACCGTTTTTCTCTCGAAAATCCAAATGTTTAAGAACAAGATCCTTGTCTTTGGCTGCAACACGATATGCAACACCATAAACTCGATCGTCCGCTTGAGCTGGTATTAGTGTAACAACTCGACCAGGTTTAACTTTAACGCCACGGTGATCAATACTGTGTTGGTAGAAACGTCTCAAATAGCCACAAATGTATCCACATTGCCAATCAATACATGGAAAATCAACCTTCCATATTAATGAGCCGTAACCAAAAATCCAAATGTCATCGGGGTTTTCTATTGGTGGGTGATTAAATTCTTCTCGAATTGCTTTATGATCCTTCGTTATATCGACTTGCTGTATATCTTTTGCTTCGACCAAATGTTTAAATTTTGTATTATATATATTTTCTATATCAGTTTCAGACATTTTTATTATTAAATTTAATTTTCAAAAAATTTTTTATAAGTTCAATAAGTTTACAATAGCCTATCCACGTAAACATAAAACAGCTGGCTGTAGTGATCAGCTGTGGAAAAATGCTGCCAAATCGTTGTTTGCTTCATTATATTTATACGGTACTTAATTAGATATGACATTTTAGCGATACTAAACGAATTAAAAAGAAAAAATTTAAAACAGACTTTTTTAATAGTTAATAAAATAATTTGATGCAAATTGTATGGCTTTAACACATTCAATGGTGCTTTAGTATTTATTTTATTCGACCTAAGTTAACGAAACACTGTTGGTAATCAAAATTCCTAATCGGGAATAACCAAAACGAAGTATTTAATACGAAATATTAAAATGAAGAATGCAAATTCTTATTTTGTAAATCATTTAACGAAAGCTAACACATACATATATTTCTTATTGGTCCACGATGTATTTGACTCAAAATCTATTCTCCACTCATTTTTATTTACTAACTTTACAACACTGTTTTACTTACTTCTCTAGATACGTATATTCCAATCAGTTCGATAACAATATTATCATCTCAAATTTAGTGTATTATTTTTTCTTGTTGTGGTTTTAAGTAATATGATAATTATTTTTAAATAATTCAACAATTTCCATAACCAAAATGCATTTAGTTTTATTAAATAACCTACAATTATAACAAATTTCGTGAATCTAACGAAATTCCATAAAAATATCCTATAAATAACCGGTGATTTAATAACAACCACATAAGGTGAAGGCGTAGACAAAATCCAAAAGAAAAAAAATAGTGTTTAATTGTGTTGCATTTACTTCTTGTCTATGAATACATTAAAAGTGATATTTTTTCAAAGTCTACAAAAACAACGATAAAATTGTAAACGAAAGCAAATGACCAAATTGTCATTGCCAATTGATTAAAAATAAAGATTTACACAAATTATTTCCATATACATTACAGCTATACATTGGTAAGTAAGTGTATTTAGTTTTACCCAATGTTTGTACATGTCTGTGCTGTGTCTGTCTCATTTCCATTGAATGTGAGTGACTTTATCATTTCACTGATTTTGTAATGAAATGATGATTATCATTTCATATTTATTTATTTATTTATTGCCACACCGGATGCTTATTCATAAACGTCCAGATTGTTTGATTATTTAACATCACAGTGTATACAAATAATGTGTATTCAATTCGTATTCAATTCAATTTCGCAATTATAAATCAAAATTTTAACATTTTGTATATAGAATATTACTCTTCGGCCTCTTATTTTAATGTGTACGTTTATTTCATTCTTTGTTTTCATCTTGTTTTACTTCCAAATCAATTTTCAATTCTCTTTGCTTTTACACTTTTTTTTTTAAGATTGGAAGAAGTTTTGTCTTGTTGTAGCACCTTCGTAGAATTAAAATCAGGTTTTCTTTTAGCCAAAAACAAAAATTGGGAATTGGACTTTATTGTTTGTAAATTATGAATTTGGTTTTAGAGTGAAACAAAAAAGTGTTCGTACATTAAGTATTAAAGTTATGTGACGAATAAATTCTTCATTAAATTATATGTTTTTATGGAGAAACTAGCGACGGATTATCTCTTTTTTAATACGAGATCTTTAATATCTCCTTTCCAGCATGGTTTTTTTTGAAAGACAGGTCGACTGTCACTAATCTTCTTGAATTTACTACACATGTTTTCAGGGGTTTTCCGATTGTAATATTCTGATGTATGCTGATGACGTTAAATTATTTTATAATTTTGATGATGATCATGGCCAGGCTGTTCTTCAGCGAAATATTGATTTGTTTGTAACTTGGTATAGGATTAATTTAATGGATCTGAACTTGAGAAAGTGTAAATGCATGGTTTTCTCTCGCGGGGGTATACTTTCGGCCACTTATGTGATTAATTCTTACTCTTTGGAAACTGTGACTACATTTCTTGATTTGGGTGTATTATTGGATATTAAATTGTCTTTTATTGATCATTTTAGTTTGATATTTGACAAGGCTCGGGCTGTTCTTGGTTTTGTGAAAAGATGGGCTAAGGAATTCATTGATCCTTATATAACAAGACTACTGTACATTTCACTTGTTAGACCTATTTTGGAGTATGCGTCTGTTATGTGGAATTCATACTATCGTTGTCATAGTGATTCAATTGAGTCTGTGCAGAAGCAGTTTTTATTATTCTGTTTACGTGGTTTAGGATGGGATTATGCCAATGGGCTTCCGTCATATGAGGATAGATTAGCTTTGATAAAACTTCCAACTTTGGAACGTAGAAGGGCTGTTTTAAAGGTTTGTTTTGTTTTTAATCTGTTTGAAGGTGATATCGATTCTGTGTTTTTGTTTTGTAACCTGAATTTCAACATTCCAGCAGGATTTTCACGGTACTATCGTCCTCTTTCTTTAGATTTCTATAGAACGAACTATGGATGTAATTATCCTTTTCGTAGATTATGTAATGATTTTAACTTGCATTATGATTTTATAGATTTTAATTGTAGTGTTTGTAATGTAAAACGTATCTTATATGATGGCATTAATTTATAAATTATTGTATAAAAATGTACTTTTGTTCTTGTCTTAGATAGTTCCGTTTTATTGTTACCTTATTCAGCTTGTGATTAAGTTCTGTTGCTGTTTTATGTTCTCGTTGCTATAACTTTTCCCTTACCCGCTAAAGTCCGGACTGTAGTGTTTACGTCTCCCTACGTAATGGGGACGAGCCCTCCGCGGTCGGGTGAGGGTGGGTTATTGTGAGGCCGGGGACATTCGAAAAAAAAGACTATAGCAATATAAAAAGCAATCCGCAAGTATACCACAACAATTTTATTTACGTCCCCAATTGTAATTTGGAAGAAACGAAAGCGATACAACTCCAGGTTCATACATATTTCATACAATGAATTTGTTGTTTCATAAACTAAACTAAGAAATTTCAACTTCAAAACTGTCCTAATAATAAACAATCGCCATTTATATTGTCTTTGCTTTAAAAATTTTTTTATTTTTCACACAATACAGTCTATCGGCCCACAACTTAAACCGTAAAAAAGTTAAAATCCTTATTTATATCAAAACGTCACTGTGACAATACCAGTTTTCACCCTCCTTTCCAATCATTACTTTTCTTTTAAAAAAAATCCTTTTTTTAAGTAAAACATGTCTCTAATCTATAGTAACGATGGCAGCTTAGAAGGAATTACCCTATATTATCGTCATTTTGTCCGACTGTATTTTTCATGAATAATCTTTTTCAAAAACGGTCCGTACCATTCATTCAAGTGTACGAATAATTCGTTAGTTGACTGTATTCATTAGTTGGTCAGTATATAAAGGGTTTTTGTATATGGCTTTACGCTCGCACATAAAGAAAATGTAAATAAAACAACGATAAAAGTGTATTCACCTTTATTATTCGTCTTCCGGACGAGAAGCATGACGACAATTTCAAACGCTACTTTTCATTCAATATAAACAATAGTAATAGAAAAATAAAAAAAAAATATCATTCGAAATGTGTGTTTGGACACTATGTGGAAATGGAGTTATTTTATATTTACACTCGTACTTCGTTTAAGCGAAATAAAAAGCAAAAGTGCTTTAAGAGTTGAATACGAAATTCTAACTCGAAATACCTATAATGACACATTTACATGGACTTCTATGCGTTCTATGATAAAAAGTAAAACCCATAACATTAGAAGTGTTTACGTGAGTATGTGTTGGATTCGTATATATATTTATACATTTTATTAAAATCGCAAAAGACGTGTAATTTATTTGAATTTTTACAATTTAACTTTAATACTCGGAGTAGCGTATTTACTCTGGGCCAATCTGGTACCTGAATTCAGTTGGTCTTAATGCAGCTCACGCTTAAAATCGGTTAAGTTTCTTTCTCTTCCTTTTGATTTATTTATTGGAACATAATTTAAATTTTAAAACACAATACATAACTAAAACAAGTGAGTTCTTTATTATTCATTCTTTTAAAGATGAGACTTAGTCAAGCAAAAACAAAATGCGTGTTTTCAGTATAAGTCTGGTTCTGAAGACAATAAGTGTTTCTTAAAAAAAAAACGCACGTAGTAAATATTTTTTTGGTTTAGTATGACATAGTCATACGTACGCTATTTATTATTACGAATAATTTGAAACTAAATCGGAATTTGTTTATAAATAGAGAAAAAAAATTTAAAAGTAAAAATGATTATTAAACGACTTTATTACGGAGTAATTTTTGTTACGTTTGCTCACGTGCTATGTAGCCAACAAGTAAATGGAGCAAATTTACTTTATAGCTATTTACCAGCGTCTATGCAAGCTTTGGCGTATTATATTGATCTTCTGCAGTACGAGCCACTTTCATCGACAACTGTTGAGCCACCTTTTAGTGCCAGTAATAACGAGAATAGTGGTAGCGATGGTGAAATTAATTATATAACAACGACAACAACTGCTCGTCCCATTACCTCCACAACTTCTAGTTGGTGGAATCCACCAGCTTGGTGGTCCCCACTTTCCAGTACTACACAGGCACCGACTCAAAAACCTACTCCTTCCCATAAACCAGCTTTGTATTCTCCCGAAATAATAAAACAACTTAAGCTTCCGCTTGAAGGTTACGATATTTTCTATGAATTGGGTAGTACACCGGAGGGATTTAACAATTTACCTCTTTCACTAATACGTGACATAATAACGGAAACTAATCACGATGATTTCAATAATGATGTAGAATCCCTTGACAATTTTTTGCGGCTATACGATGACAACTATGGTCGTGCAACATTTGATGCTGACTCCGCTATGGATCGTTGGTCAACAACCTCAACGGCTGGAAAGAAACGTGTACCGCCTACTAAACCCTATGTAGAATTCTTATTGGTCTATGATCTCTTAAAAAGAGATGCCAAATCTTCAAATCTAAGCAAATATGAAGGTTATTCAGATGATATTTTAAAAGAACTCAATGAATTAGCGCAAATGTCATCACAGCGACAACTTTATACGCTGTTTAAACGTATGCTTGATCGGGGTGATGTACAACGTAGTGACGTGATATCACGTATTCAAGGAATTATCAAAGATTTGAGCGATCCAAATAGTGCTACTGTTAAGGCACTCCGATATATACCTGCGATGCCATTTTTACCATAAAATAAATTTATTTAAAAATTTGTAGATTAAATAAAATGAAATAATTGAAATTATTTAAAAAAATAACTCTATTTATTTAAATTATTGAAATAATTAGAATTTTGCATAACTTTTACAATATTTTTAAGAGAGTACAAAGATTTTAGGTTTCATTGCGACTTATTTGAAAAAAAGTCTTTTTTTTTGCTAAATTAATCAATATTCCCAGAGAGCAGCCATAATTAGTCTTGCATTCATAATTAGTTTTCTTACCATGATTAGTATTTTTTAGTTTCCCCATTATGTAGTTTTTTTGCACGCCATATATGTACGTCACTGGGAATTTTTTTTTTTTGTTTTTTTTTTATATTTTAAAATTTCTTTTATTGAATACTATTTTAGTGATCATTTCCATTAATTGGTGAAAATGATAATAGTAAAATAAATACTATATGTTCATCCAAATTTTAATACTTTTATGTATAAATATTAATACATCTCTTCTGATTCCTTTAATTTAGAAAGCATGGAAATTAATGCAAAATCTTTGTTTCAAAAATTGATAATTTAGTAATTAGAAGAAAAAAAAGAACACACTAATGACTGCTTTACTGGTTGTATCTAACGTTCGTTTGTATGAAAGGGGTCAAAAATCAAAACTTAAAGATGAAACACATTGTTTATTGTTTTTGCCTCCTTTTATTCTAACATTTGTGTCTAATAACAAGTGGCTGTTTGTCAAACAAACACTCTCTTAAGTTGTATGCTACGAAATATTAAGAGAATCGGATTTCTTTCGTCTTGCGTCTTCATCAGTTTTTGTTTAGCATTTGGAATTTTATTTTCTGCCACTAAAAGTAGTGTGAAAAATTCATTCTTTAGTTTTTTAGTGTCGTTACGCGAGTAAATACCGCATCTAATGTAAAATGTTCTTGAAAACTGAATAAAATTGAAATTGAAATGAAAGAAATACATACAATATGTACACTAGCATATAATATGTATCTTATATGAAATTTAACGCATTTTAAAAAACTCATTTAATTGAATTGAATGAAAACACATTCCACTTTTGAGATGGATGAATAATCGTACTAAATACAAAAGGAATCATCCATTGTTCAATAAAACTTATTGATTTGTTTAAATTATATTGTTGAAGAAAGAAACATAAGACAAAAGTGAAAAATAATATATATGTACATGTGTAGTTGCAACCTTGAACTATTGCAATAGTAGAGACATATATACACGCATACTATTATTTCTACAATGGAAAATTTGGAAACATACATTTTAACAACTACCCCACATTTTTTGCGTAAAGCCATTGGTGATGCTCGAAGGTACGTACGTGAAATTACACTATATATCGCCGCTATACTTTTTTTTTTTTTGTTTACAACAAATATAAAATCATTAATACCAGTTTTTTTTATGTTTTGCCTTTTTAACGCATAATTTCCTTTTTTATTTTGTTTTGTTAATTCCTTTGAATTTAGGGCTCATTAACAAAGAATCGTTGCACTTTCTTTATTTCATTGCTAATGTATGTGTAGCGTGTAGCTGCTTTCACTAAACCAGCTTCTTGTAGGTGTTGTGTTGATTCATGTTGTAAAAATGTTTTTAAGGCAGTTATTCCGTTTTCAGATTTTCATTATATAAACATTAAAAGGGTGTCAATAGCAATAATTGTATGCCTTGGACTTTTATAGAAGAGTGTTCTTTAAATTGTTGTAAAGTAAGGCAACAGAAATAAGATGCCATTCATATATTTTTCAAATACATGTTAAGTAATTCTGTTACTTTTTCATAGAATTTCATATATACTCTAATGAAATCAAAATAATAAAAGATTTCAAATAATCAATATTTGTTTAATCTGCTCAACATTATCATATTTCTTTTCAAATCTGCAACTTTTGTGGTCTAAACTTTTGTATGTATGATGGAAGTTCTTTTTTTTTTTTTTTTGTTTAAAAAAATCATTAAAAGTATATCACTTAATAATCTCTATCATATTTTTCGCATCACGTCACTTATTTGCTTGCCGTACTGTCCTATATGAATATAAATTTAAACAATTAATAATTCCTATGTGCAAATACTTACGTACATACATCAAAACATTTTAGATCATTTGTTCGCACAGAAACAGTTCAGAGAAATAACAATACAAGAACAGAGATAACACATTTCGATGACACAATGGAACAGTCGCAAAGTTTAACTTTAAACGAAGATGCCCTTAAACAGTTACCCGAGCCAAAGCGTTCCGTATTCATATTCGAATGGTTGAGTTATTTGGAGAAATCATTGCTTGTTGTGGAACGCAATGAAATCAAGAATCATCAAAAGAAACTTGTACAACAATTAACAGCCCAAATTAATGGTTCACCAGGTCCACCAACACGTAAACTGTTGGCAAGTTGTTTGGCAACATTGTTTTCTGTCGGTGATACTTTCATGCTGTTCGATACAGCGAATATTTGTAATGATATTTTAAAAAACAAAGATGATTCGCCAAGTTATTTGCCAACCAAATTGTAAGTATTACTATAATATATAAATAATTCAATTGATTGTTGTAATCTTTCTTTGAATCGTTATTACAGAGCTGCTATATGTGTCCTCGGTTCAATGTATGAAAAATTAGGTCGTATGATGGGACGTTCTTACGAGGAAACTGTCAACTTATTGTTAAGAACCCTACGTAACGCTGAATCCCAGGCACGTATTGAAATTATGATTACTCTTGAGAAAGTATGTGCTGGCATGGGAACTGCGATATCGAATGTCCATAAAGACATATATAAGGCTACTAAGCATGGCTTAACCGATCGAGTAATGGCTGTAAGGGTAGCGGCTGCGAAATGTATTTTAGAAATGTTACAACACGCTCCATTTCTTTATCAAACTGAACTCGAAAATTTACCAGCCCTTTGTTTTCGTGCTTTCGACGGCAGCAGTTACGAAGTTCGTTGCGCTGTAGCAAAACTTTTGGGCACCTTATTGGCTTTTACACAACAGCAACAGAATGACGTCAATAGTAAAAAGATGTCTGTCCAGACAACACAGTCTAAGGCTTCTACAAGACAAGTGTCATTGGATGAGACACTAAACTTTCTTATGACGGGATTTCTAAGAGGAGGAGGTTCATTCCTGAAAGGCACTGGTGAAATCATCAAAGGCAGTTCCAGTGTAAATCGTGAGATACGCGTTGGCGTAACACATGCCTATGTGGTGTTTGTAGACTACATGGGTAGTGTATGGCTTGAACGTAATTTGTCAATTTTTTTGTCACATGTTTTGGATTTGGTTGCAAATCCAAAGGCAGCATCTTCGCATGTTGATGCTGTTTACTCTCGCAAATGTATTAATTTCGTTCTACGTTCCGTACTTGGTAAAATGCTTGGTGAAAAAGCCCAAACATCAGCATGTAAAGAACTGATATATATGATAGCCAAACAAATGAATTCGATAGACTTTAACCCTGAGAATGCTAAGGACTCAAATCAAGAAACATTATTTAGTCAACACTTTCTGGTATGTGCGCTTCAAGAGTTGGGCTCTTTGGTATTGGGATTAGGAACAACAGCCCAAAATCTCCTGGCTGATCAAACTTTAAATGCTATCGACACGACGTGTGCAGTCCTTGTACATCCTAGTGCTGCTGCAAGATTAGCAGCAGCGTGGTGTTTAAGATGCTTTTGTGTAGCTGTACCAAGCCTTATAACGCCTCTTATTGATCGCTTTGTAGACGCTCTTGAACAAATGCGATCCTCTCCGGAAGCAGTGGCGGGTTACAGTTGCGCTTTAGCGGCTATTTTGGGAAGTGTACGTTACTCTCCTTTAGGTATACCTCATACCAAGGGAAAAGTTGTATTTAATGCGGCTGAGGAATTACTGCGTTCAGCTTCGCAAAACAGTCGCATGTCGTTAAATCGTACCCAAGCCGGTTGGTTGTTGATTGGATCTATTATGACTTTAGGTTCTCCCGTTGTTAAAGGTTTACTACCAAGACTTTTGCTCTTATGGCGCCATTCATTTCCCCGTTCGAACAAAGAGCTGGAATCAGAAAAGGCACGTGGGGATTCATTTACTTGGCAGGTTACGCTTGAAGGACGGGCAGGTGCATTGTCTGTAATGCATAGCTTTTTAGTCAATTGCCCCGATCTAGTAACTGAAGATATAACAAAGCGTCTATTAACACCAATTGAAAGCGCTTTAGCTATGTTGGTAAAGTAAGTTACAATGATGACTTAAACTTGTTTGATTTTTCTAATTTTTGTTTCTTTTTTTTCTGCTCTTTCAGTTTATCTTCAGTATTAAAAAGTTATGGTACACAATTAAAAGCGCCTGCCGCCATGGTACGTCTGCGACTATATGAGACGTTATCGCAATTACCATCCAACTCGTTAGAAGCTTCTTATACTCATTTATTGCGAATGCTTATATCGGAATTTACTTTGGCGGAAAACCCAGCAAACACTACAAATTCCCTTCTACGCAATTTGTGCCATGCTGACGATTCTGTTATTTTGGGCACATGGCTTCAAGAAACCGATCATCGCATTATAGAAGATCAGGTAAATTATAAAATCATTTTGTATTTTCATTGAAAAAATTAAACTGCATTTAGGGTCATATGTACATACGTACTACTACTGTACAACTTCATATTTTAATCAATAAAATAGATTGTAAATCATATAGAATTAGAAGATTATATATATTAATAGGTATAAATATTTGTGAATAACTTGTTAAAATGCAATCTATATTTTACTTTTACCTATATTGAATTAAAATTATTATAAGATGGAACCCAATCGAAGATGGGATGGCGATCATGTAAGTGTTGTTTGTTAAATGAACTTGATGTTGTATATTGATTTTTCTATTAACTTATTATTTGCATTTTTATTTTGTTAAATTTGTTAAATTGCTTTATTTTCGTTGAAGTCAGATGGTATTTGACAGCCAAATTAGCACATTTTTCCCTTCTAACTATTACTATTTGATATTTTGTTGACGAAATTCTTTAAAGAAAAATTCTTGTTTTTTAGTTCGCCTTCAAAAATTAATGAATATTTATCGTAAACGATTAAATGCATTCTATCCTTTACAGTTACAGCCTAATAGCGCCGCAGGATCGGGTGCTTTAGAACATGATCCATGTTGTCTGTACCGGGCCGCTGGTAATTCTTCTAACACAGCCACAATGAATGGAGCTTACGGCTACAAGGCTGATCAATGTCCTGGACCACTTCCCCTGGGTGTGGCAATAATTGACATGTCAATAACGCTTTTCGGAGTGATTTTTCCAAAAGTTGCAAACAAGCATCGTTTACAAATGCTGGATCATTTCGGCGAATGCATACGACAAGCAAAAAGTAGCCGTCAAGAAGCAGTTCAAATGAATGTATATACAGCTCTTCTGTGTGGCCTGAAAGTGCTAACAGATAATAAGGCTAGCATAGGACAAGAAGATGTAAGAAAAAGCTTCACGAATCTAGTGACTTCTGGACTCAACAGTTCTAATTCAATGCTAAGATGTGCATCTGCAGAGGCATTGGGTCGTCTTGCTCAAGTGGTAGGCGAGTCTCGTTTTACAGCGGAATTGGCCCAAAATTCATTTGACAAATTGAAATCAGCTCGCGATGTTGTGACTCGTACTGGACACTCATTATCGCTTGGCTGTTTGCATCGTTATGTTGGTGGCATGGGGTCTTCGCAGCATTTAAACACTAGCGTATCTATATTGTTAGCCTTGGCTCAAGACATATCTTCACCTATAGTGCAGTTGTGGGCTTTGCACGCCTTGGCTCTAATTGCAGATTCTGGAGGCCCAATGTTTCGCAGCTATGTTGAAGCAACATTGACATTATGCATGAAACTATTACTAAATGTACCACAGTCGTATGTGGATGTCCATCAGTGTATTGGCCGTGTTCTGAACGCATTAATAACAACGATGGGCCCTGAACTTCAAGTACGTTACACCTATATACATACATAATTATATGTAATAATGTAAAGTTTTACTAACAATAATCAATTTATAGGGAAATGTTGGCAGCATTACGAAAATGCGTAAAACATTCATTTGTGCTGCATATATAATGCAGGGTCACTCTGATCCATTGGTACAGGCAGAAGCGACCGGTTGCCTTCAACAAGTTCATCTTTTTGCTCCTGGTAGTATTAGCTTACCATCTTTGGTGCCCACTCTTGTAAAAAATTTATCGAGCAACTATCTGACACAACGTAAAGCTTCTGTTTCTTGTTTGCGTCAACTTGCACATCGTGAAGCTAAAGAGGTTTGCGATTTAGCTTTAGCAATTAAACCTGATGACTGTCCCAAATTGGTTGTCACTGAATACGGTCTTCCTGGAATACTTTTTGCCATGCTGGATTCTGAAACTGATATAGAAATGCTTAAGAACATACATGATACTCTTACGTCGATGTTGCAATTAATGGCCGCTGAAAGTTTAAGTACCTGGTTGAGTTTATGTAAGAATGTGCTTACAGTTGCTGTTGAAAACTCACCGTTACCGGATGATGTTGCTTTAACTTCTAAAGGAGATGGTACTAAAACAACGCCTACTTCTAGTTCTTCAACATCACAAAACTTAGCCAATAATGATCAAGATGATGAAGATGAAGAGGACGATGCAGATGATGTTACAGAATACCATGCTACAGAGAACTCTTCCACGCATCCAGCTATTCAGCCCCGCTGGACAACTCGAGTTTTTGCTGCACAGTCTGTAAGAAAAATAATGTCGGCATGCGAGTTTGATAGTCCAGTACACTTTGATTTGTTGCAAGCTAAAGAAATGCAAATGACAAAATCAAGCGGTGATTATCTAATACTCCATCTATCCGAACTTATTCGTATGTCCTTTATTGCGGCCACTTCGGATTCTGATCAACTTCGATTAGAGGGTCTTAGAACATTGCAGGAAATAATAGATCGCTTTGCAAACGTTCCTGAGCCAGAATTTCCTGGTCATTTATTGTTAGAACAGTTTCAAGCTCAGGTAAGGTATAATTATGTATAATTATGTATTTTTCAATACAATGTTTCTTTGTGTATATAAAGGTTGGCGCTGCTTTACGTCCAGCTTTTGCTCCCGATACACCGTCGCATGTAACTGCAGCGGCCTGTGAAGTTTGTTCAGCTTGGATTGGTTCGGGTGTAGCTCGTGATCTAAATGATCTGCGTCGAGTCCATCAGCTATTGGTATCATCATTAAACAAATTGCACACGAAAACAAATAGCACACAATTGTTCAATGAGTCTATGACAACGCTAGAGAAATTGAGTATATTAAAGGCTTGGGCTGAAGTTTATATTGTCGCTATGATCACCAATAATACTGCACCAGCCTCCTTGTTAAGAAAACAATTAACGGCTTCAAATTTAATACCCTCACTGACTAGTGATATTGAAATAGATGAAGATGAGACAATGGGAGCAGATTCCGGCACAGATCGAAATTGTGAAAGTCTTTTAACGTTGGTTAAACCGGAATTAGATAATCTTTCCACACACTGGCTAGCTGCTATGAAAGATCATGCATTACTTTTATTGCCGGCTGAATTTCAAAGTCAATTACCACATGATGGAGGAGCCTTTTACACTCCTGACACCATAAATTCCTCCAAACCACATTATTTAGCTTCTTGGCCGCCCATATTATATGCTGCATCATTATGGCTTAAAGATGAAGGCTTTCAACTACACTTGGAATCACCTAGCCAACCAGATAATGAATTAAATAATTCTGATAATACATCATTAGAAGCCAACAATAATATATCGCATGGCTCATTATCGGCAGATCGTTTTCATATGATTTTTGGCTTATGTATGGAAGCTTTGTGTAGTACAAGAACGTCAGAGAAACCAAAAAATGTGATAAGTTGTTTACAATCCATGTACACCATATTCGATTCGAAATGGGCACGCCAACAACTCGTTAAAGATAAAGTATTGACAATTGAATTGTGCAATGTATTGCATAGGCAAATCTTAACTAGTGATGACTTATTTGTGCAGCTTTTATGCATAGAAATATTGAAGCAATCGGTTCAAGCTTCTAAGGAACAGTTAACAGAATATCGCAACAACTATTTGGAGAAGCACAAAAACAACGAGAATGCAGATAATATTTCGCTACAGGATCAAATCGATCAAATGGGAGAAGGTGGTAGTTCGGGCGAAATAACACCTGGTTCCTCACATATTTATGCGGTCTTAGAGGTATGTTTATGTTTATTTGTGCGACAAATTCCAACAATGAATCCTGGTGCCGCCAATACCGTACAATTTCGTCAAGATTTAATTGCCAAAACTGCATTATCTTCACAATCATTCTTTAATAAGTTAGCTGAGGATAATGGACGACTAGTGGCTAGTGCATTAGAGTGTGTTGAAGAACTAACCACTCTTTGTTCTCCAAAAGGGTCTCTAGCAATTTTGCCAACCATTCTTTATATGACAACGTCCATTATAAAGGAAATTGCAAATAAATCATTTATTGATTCAACGATTCTAGCAAATACAGTAGCAATTCAAGCTGCTTTACATGCTTTAGAATCTATATGTAAAGATAAATGGGCTAAACACCCTTCGGTAGCCAGTGAATGGCAGGAATTATTACAAAGTTCTTTGGCGACAATTGTTGATCTAACAAAAACTGCTGGTAATAACGAAGACCGTAAAATGGATGAAGTCACAATGCTAAAGGCCATTGCCGTTTTTATACTACACACTCCTCCTGCAGTAGTGTCAACTCCTTCGCTGCAATATCCATGCATAAATCACTTCCGTCAATATTTACAATCGGATAATTTATCAGTTAAACTGAAATGCATACAAACAGCTCGATTAATATTTTCGCAATCTGAATTAAAAGTATCGACACCATATATACATGCTCTGGCTCCGCGCATAATTGAGGGACTATACATGGAAAGTGCCAAACAGCCAAAAACAGAATTGGAATTGCAAATTATTTTGGAAAGCATAGTGACTGTTGAAGCCTTAATTGAATTAGCTGAACCCCAAAATCGTAAGTCAAAGTTAGAAATATTTTAATTTTGATGTTTTTTGTGTTGTTATTTTATCCCTTTATACAACTGAACGATATGATATGCACAATCCCTCTAAATGTAGTAAATGGAAATGTCAAGAAAATTATTCCTTATTAGAATGTTTCAAAATCATTACTGATATAAAACAATTTTCAATTATTTTACCATAACAAAATTATTTTTTAATCTATAGAAGGAATAATTTCTTTAAATTTCTTTGACGTATTAGTATAGAATTAACAAGACAAAAAATTTAATTCATTTGTATTTTTTCTTGTTTAATTATTTCTTTATTTATTCTTCTAATGCATTACAATTATCACAAAACTTAACTCTCCCTAACTACTATCATCTTAACTTAACATAACATAATACAATAATATAGGAAATCTTATGCAAGGTAATTTTATCAAATACTTTATCATTTTGCATTAATTCATCCTTAGTTTCTTAACATTTTATTTCATATATGTTTTGAGTTTATATTGTTCAATAATAATTAATATAATTTGATTATATTTCCATTAGCTTTTTTTACCCGATATCTATAATTTCTATAAATTTTAAACTTATTTCTGTGATTTAATTATCATACTCTCCATACATCTTCTATAGGCATACAAATGTTAACACTTCTGGTACCTGTGCTTATAAATTATTTGGCTGAACCATCTAAGTTGAGAAATTTACCGAAATATCAACGTCAATTACATGAACAAGCTTTACAGTGGCTTATGAAAATTGGTCCCAAATATCCACAAGAGTTTAAATCACTGATGGGACAGTCACCCGAACTGCGACAAAAATTAGAAGCAGCTGTACGATGCCAACAGCAATCAGTGGCAATTGCCAATCGGGTACAGACGGCACAATCTCGCAGCAGTCTTGATAAACAACAAAAGCCTACTATTAAACTGAAAACCGATTTTAGTAATTTTCAATAAATTTTGCATATTTAGCAATCGTTGCAAAGCAAATTATTTAATAAAAAAAAGAAAACACTATTTCAAATGGCATTAAGTAAATATATGTTATAAATCTATATATATACGTATATATATAAATAATAACGCTTAATATAGTCAATAAATAAATAAATAATACGTAATATATTTATACATATTCGCCATGTTATTGCGCTTTTAAAATTAAAAAATAATAACAGCTCGATTTCATTTATTTTTTATTATTTTCATTCTTTAATTTTTAACAATTTAAATAATAAATCATTAAATCTATTCGTATTTAGTTTTTAGAATAATTAAAAAAAAGAATGGAAAGATTTTTATTTATATTTAGTATATATATATACATACATACATATATATATCCTCTAACAATTATTACAAATGTTATGTGTACGTTAAAAAAAAAAAAAGAAATGAAAATCTTCTAAAATACACGCATATAAAGTGATGTCGTCTTTATTAACCAACAACTAAATTAATGCGGTTTTCTTTAATGTTTTAAAAGTTCAGTCTTTACACAAAATCTACAAAATATCGAAAAAATCTATTTTGTCTAATTAAATTAGTTTTTCTTTTCTTTTTTTTACTTAAATGAAACATTTTTATTTTAGTAGGTTTTAGTAAATATTATTCAGTTTTTCTAAGTTTTTATTTACATCAATATTTCCTTAATGTGGCAATTACGTTTCAAATTCTGTTTTAATATTTGAAATTATATTATTACAAACAATTTTATGATTAGTTTGAGAATCATTTTTACTGCTAGATCTTTTCCGTTTCCTTGTCTTTTGTATTGTATTTGTAGCTATCAAATCAATTTCTGGCATACTAATACCCATCATACTCGGTTCTAAACGACTTAGTAAAGCTGTGGAATAGAAGAGTGCTTGCAAACGTTCACGGAATCTTGCAATATGACTATGAGTATCATTTATAACAGGTAAAGAAGGCAAATTCTTCAAGTCACTATCCGCAGTGTGTATGCACAATGCCCGAAACCCCATAGCTGTAGACCAATTAGAAGGTAAATGTTGTATTTGTCTAGTAGATGGGATTATTGGTTCCACAGTTTTTAAACTTTTACTTAGTTGCGCTGGCATACTCGTATCTAGTTCACAAGTTTGTAAAGAAACTGATATTTGAGGATTCAATGCTGACATAACAATTGACAAATTCTCGCTGTTTAATTGTATATTATCGGAAAGATAATTATTCAATTTGAAATTATATGCATATTTGAAGAAATTATAGTTTCTGATACCATTTGGTCTTAAACGGGAAATATACAGTCTCTCAGGAGCAATTTTTCTTCTTTTTACTGCCACCATCTCTGCTGACGGTATTTGATCTATGGGGTTCTTATCTTTAGTTTCTTTGGCTGCTTTTTCCAATTTAGGCTTTAGAGGCGGGTCTACATGACTTTCCGGAATTTTAGCTTTCGTGTCTTCTTTCTCATCTTCATCATCATCCTTTGGTTCCTTTTGATTTGTTGACAACTCCTCTAGTTTATCTTTCCAATTGACTATATTAATTGTATTATTTTTCCTATTGTTTTTACGCGGAATGCTTTCAATACTGGCTTCCGGATTTTTTTCAAGATATTTTTTGATAACGGTAAATCGAGTGCGACAACTAATACGAGTATGTTTTCCATTTAAGGCCTTTTCACATTTCTTCCATTCCTTGACTCCATATTCCGTTACAAAATTTATTAACAGCATATCATCTTCTAAAGTCCAAGGCTCACATTTGTGACGTTTCGATAAGGTATTCAAGTAACGACCTCGCAACTGAACAACTGTTCGATTGGGAAAAAGGTTTCGCGGTATGCAATTAAATTTAGTACCATATTCATTGACAGCTGCTATCAGAAGTAAATCTTCTTCGGGTGTAAAGGGTGCTTTTAATTTAGGAAATCAAAAAGTAAGTAATAATAAGGGAAAACAAAAGAAATAGACACAATTACCTCTGTTAATTTTCGGATTTAGACTATAAAAGTAACGACTTTGCAAAGTAGTTTTTGCTTTATGCGGAAAATGAGCCACAACATTGCTCCAATTAGTGATGCCATGTATAGTATTCTTCTCAACAACCCTTACAAGACGTTCATCATCTTCTTTAGACCATTTGCTTGTATTTTCTGGTAATGCATAACGAACACTGGTTTGATATTGAACAAAGCACTATAAATAAATTGAATAGTATTTGGAAAATTATAAAATACAAATCTTTTAAACTTTTACCTGAAAATCTGATCGCTGCCCAACTTCTAAGGCTATAGTTTTCCAATCTTGGCAATTATATTTTTTGACTGCTTCTATAAGTTTATTATTTTCCTCTTCAGACCAACTAGTCCGCTTTAACGAGGGATGTAAAAATACATTCCAGATAGCCTCACATGATTTAGCAGAATGGCGATGTTGGACATCCTGACTAGATATATAATCCCAGTCAATTTGGAAATCTGCTTGAACTTCAGTTAAAAGTTTTGCCAGCTTTTCACTATCTATGTCCGCTCTTTTCCTAAATTTCCTTTTAGATGTTTGGGCCATATAGTCAAAAATCTGGACGATCAATTATACATCATTTCTTTTTAGTAGACTAATAACCATTAGACTTACCTGATTTTTAATGCCTACTACAATGGCAAGCTTATCTCGAGTAGACCAAACATGTCTGGCTTGTAAGTCCAAGTCCATAGGAAACATTTCGTTTTCCGACTTCCTTTTTATATAATCTGGATTATTGGGACAGTTGCGGCATTTTATATCTTTAAAGAACATATTCCCCTTCAAATAGAAAGTTCCACCCTTTAAATAGGCTCCTTTTATTCCTATACCCGTTTGCCGCTTACTACAAATGCCCTCTTTAAGGATAACTTCGTTCGCTCTATAAGTTTCTTTTACATTGGATAAGAGATTCTCTAGTTTATGTCGAATGGCCAGCAATTGATGTTGCATATTTCTATTTAACGTTAAGGTTTCATTTAGTTTGTCTCTCATATCATCATCATTATTAGTCGCCATTGTAAGGAAGATATATTTTTTGTTATTTTATGCTTATAATACCGCTTTCGTTTTCTGTCCCCTTTGTAAACAAAAAATATTTCTTCTTCTTTTTCTACAAAATATAGAAATATCAAATATAAACAATACAAGTGATGCCAACTGTTGAAAGAATATTTGGCATAAAGTTATTATAAAACTGCTGATATGCAAGTTGTTAAGCACTAGAAATTTATCAATTTAAAGAAAAGAATAATACAGATTTTATTTATTAGGACAATACATTAATCTAATATATAAAATCTATATTGCTATTATAAAAAAATAACATTTATGTAGGAAGTTCAGCTTGCTCTCTCCACTTTCTGTCATTTAAATCTTTCCATTTCATACATTTTTCAAACTAACATTATACTGACAGTACCTTTTTTTATGGAAATATGGTAACACTTTCTATATGTCATTTAAATTTTTCTCTGTTTTTTTCCACAAAGGCAACAAATCTGCATAAAATATAAAAAAATACAAATAAATAAGGCATATTCATATAAATTAGTAAAATTATTATTATTATTATAGTAATTAAAAAACTAAAATACCAAAAACAAAAAAAAAAATTTGTACATAAAAATAAAGTGAACATTTGGCCGTAGAAAAACAGTATGTACAATGCCAACTACATGGATGGCGTACCAGTTAAGATAGCCGAAAAGTATAAGCCTCCTCCTGCTATATACAAATTGCCTCAATCGTTAGCAAACAAATTGAATTTGGAAAATAATTATTATTGGATTTGTACAGCATTTGCTTATGATTTACAGCTCGAAAACAAGGCCCTGACAAAAATTCAGCAATGGAAACGTATACGGCAGCGCGACAAGGAACTGCGTAAGGAAAGAATATCTAGAAGAGAGTTACAACGTAAACGTGAAGATGAAGAAAAACAAAAGAATCTACTCTATAGCGTATCATATCCTAGCACCGACGACTTATCCTCAGGCAATGAAGAGGAAAGCGATGAGGTGACCAAGATAAAAGATGAAATTTTAACGGAATCAGCACCACAAATTAGTGTTGCAAAAACAGCAGCAAATAGCTTCCATAATATTTTACAACCGACAGTATTGTCTTATAGTAGTAATAGCAGTAACGCCACTAATAGTGGTAATTATGTGACAACCCCAGCTAAAACGTCTTTTGATAGTAAACTATCCAGCAACACTTTTAATTATAAAGATTTCGAAGATGATACTTCTTCACCCTTTGATAATATTGAACTTAAAACTATTAATGATTTGGATGTGCTAGCCCAAGTCTTACACAATACCCAAATAAAATCTCCAGTGGATGAGAAATTAAAAGAGACTATGGCGGGAGATTCAGTTAATAACTTAAAAGAACGCGAGCCTGAACCATGTGATTTAGAAATAACTGAAATGACTAATGAGAACATTCCAAAAGCTAATAATAATTTACCAAGATTTGAAAATTACAGTTATAACTCTTCTCAGGCCGTATTTAATACTGAGTTCAGGGACCAGAACACAATTTCGAAAAATGCTATGCAATATAATGCCAACCTAACCGCTCATGCCCTAACACCTCAACATCACTATTTTAATGGATTACAAAAATCGAATGCCTACTTCAATAGTCAATCCTTAAATAACTATCAAACAAATGTGGCAAGTCCTTTAACGAACAATAGATTATTAGCCGTCACTGATGATCAAGTTATCAAATCGAAAAGTGTACCCGATATTATAAAAGAACTGAGAGATGAAATTCGAAATTCAGAAATAAGACGACACAGAAATTGTAGCGATACTAAGGAGGAAGTGTCTACACAAAATGCAGGTAAACATTACATTTAAATCTACAAATGATTAAAATATTAAATATTTTATAAATAGCAGGACATTCCATAAATGAGTCAACAAACATAACAAATGCAATGACTGAGGATACAGATGTGTTTAGAGATTTAGATGATAACAGCAAAAGGCTAGTCGAACAAATATGCGGTATGGGTTTCCCTAAACAGAGGGTAATAAGAATTGTCCAACTAGTAGGAGCTGATGACAAGAAGGTTTGTTATTTAATTTGCTGGCAATAGTTTTTTAACTTATCTTGTCTATTTGTTATTTTATAGGTCATAGAACATCTTATACCCTTAAGCGAGTTAGCCGATTTAGGGTTTGAAGAACGAAAAATATCGGAGGCATTAATACGTAATGAAAATAATAAAAACAAGGCTCTAGATGAATTGATTGCATAGTCGTCGTATACATATATTACATTTATGAAGACCCATCGTCCTTTGTGTCAGTCACTATTTACTAAAACACTATATCAGACAAATAAGCTTATTTTGAATACAGTATGTTATTAGTTATTTTCGAATAATTTGCAATTTACTCATACCGTATCTTTATAATGATTAATATATGCTATTGAAATGAAATGAAATGAATCTAACAATTATAAAAAAAATAAATGCATGTGTTTGTTTATTTAGTTTTGAATATACAATAGAATATGAAAGGGTCGTGTCGCTTAATTTAATTAAAATTTGAATTCAGCGTTATAAGTAATGAACAAAACACGAAAATTTGACAATATAGATGTATAGCCAGCGATATTCGAGTTAGTGATGTAGATTTTCTTTTATCAGCAAGCTATTGTATTATTAGACGTATATGTATGATATATACTACAAACATATGTAGATATACGCTTTTCTTGACTTTACAAAAACAAAATATCTGAAAAAAGAAAACAATAATGACGTTGACGATAAACAATGCCAAAATTTTACAACTCTGTCCAAAAAAAAAGAAAGTAGTAAATTTAGTAGTAGACAAGGAGGACAACTTCTGCATAGCAAATAAGAAAGAAGAAAAAAAATAAAATACTGTGTGAAAATCGCAAGAAATACATTCGATTTTTCTTATTTTCTCAAAATTTTTCCTCAATAAATTGGACATTGAGAGTTTTGAGGAAGTTTAAAAGATATCAATACGAACAAATTAAGAAAATTAAAAACAGTGATTATTAAGACAAAATAAATCGTAAAAAAATAAAAAGGAATCTCGAATCACCATGAAGTAAAGGTGGAAAGTAGCAATAACAGTAATAAAGGAAAATAGAGCCTGAAAAGTATCAATTTTATTAAAGAAATTTTTGTCCTGGCGACAGAAATCGACGTGGAGAATTAGAAAAATTGATTCGATTTATAGCTAAGCACTCACAAGCCAGAAAATAAAAGATTTGTCTGGGGGAGTGTTTTATAACACTTTTGGTTATTTCATGATCCTGCTCCAAAGAAACTTTTCGTTTGGGCCAAAGGAAAAAGAAGTTTGTATAAAATAATGGACACTACCATGACGCAGCAACGAAACCGTGTACAATCGGGTGCCACAACGACAACAAGCGCAAGTAGTTCAACAACGACTGCTCTAAATGTCGGACAAAATATAAACTCCAGCAATAATAGCGGTGGAAGTAATATCGGTCAAAGTTCCAATATGCTGGGAATGAATATTGAACCAACAGAGCCAATAGAAGTGCGAAGTACATCATCGTTTGCCAATATGTTGGATGGTTTTGCTGCCCGTGTTTCAGGAGATCGCTGCCAGAGCGCTGCAAGTACTCCAAGCTCTAGTAACTCATCAAGTTTAGGAATGATCGGTGTTGCAAATTCCGCCCCGGGCATAGTTCAGAGCGGTGTTGCAAGTGTGGGTTCAATATCTAGCTTAACCAGTATTGGTAATACTGCCAATGCCTTTTATTCTTCCATTGGGTTAGCGTTCAACTCATTGACCTCACCTATATCAGCTGCTGCAGCAGTTGCATCTGCCACAACAGCAGAAGCAGCTGCTGTTGTCGTTGCAGCTGCTTCTGCCATATCCAATCATTTGAGTTCACCAACTAGTACCACACCACCTCGTGAAGTGGATGATGAAGACGAGGATTGTGACGACGACGAGGAAGATGAAAGCAATAATAGAAAGGAGATATCGCCAACCACAAAAAAGTCATGGACTGAGATTAAGGCCACAGTAAATGAAATACGAAAGCAATTGTCAAATTTATCTAGCATGGTGCCCACAAATATACAATTTCGTACTCTATCTGATGGTCGAGTGCGTTGTTATTTTCTTAGCACCCCGCCTAATGCCTGGGAAACAACATTGCTTTATACAGATATTAATCTTTCTGCGACAATGTCAAGTGAAGAACCAGCATCACCTGATAGTCCTATCGATAGTGGCATTATGCGCTTGGGTTCACCTCCCTCTTCGCAAGCCTCGTCGCCAAATCCCCATTCCGGTAGCTTCTTGAGTGGTGGAGGATTTGGATATGGCTTTAATCGGAGCAGCAATAAAAGGTTTATTTATATTGAGACTCAGTTTTGATATCAAAAAAGTCAATTTAAATACATATTTTATAAACAATTACAGACTACAGTGGAACATAGTATTACAGCAGCCAATGTTTAGTGTAGCCAACTCTATTGGTGGTGGTAACGTTAACGCTTGGTCAAGGGAATTTCAATTACTTCAAGAACGAAAACGTCTTTCTACCTGGGGCATTACTTCCTATGAATTGCACAAACCAAGTGGCAAAATAGTTTTCCCATGTTTTAATGATTTGTACCAATGCTTGGATACTGGATATAGTGTAAGTACTCTTATTTGCTACTGTCTAAGACAAAGCTACGTCATTATTAAATTCCTTTTAAAGTTTATTGCAATACGTTAAGTGATTAAGTTCAAATTTATCTTTAATTATGCAAATTTTAATTCATTTTATTCCCATTGATTACATTAAATAAACAGGTTTAACTTTCTCCAGAAAAAATTAATCGTTACATCTGACTTCTGGGAAAAAGCATTCATGTAGTTGTTATTGCCTTTAAAGGCATACAATTTTTTACAATGATTCATAGTCTTTTAAATAATATGATATTATATCATCCTTTAACTATTGTATACGATAGATTGTCTGTCTATTTTGAATAGGAAAACTCGTATGAATATCATGCAAGCGAGTGTTATTGCGTTTTCTGAATATTATCTTTGTTCTGTAATATAATGTACTTTGATCACAGGAACGTATTGTTTTTATAATATGTTGACAATAAGTCAACAACCCTAAGTCGCCGTGGTCTAGTGGGTAGTGTGTTGGCTTATTAGACGAAAGGCCCGGGTTCGAATCCCAGGTCAGACATCAAAACGAAAAATATTTCTTCGGCGACTTCCTCTCAGCAGATTTCTGGCAAAGACTCTGAGAGTAAAAATTGCCATGAAAAGCTTCTCAAAAATCTGTCGTTCGGAGTCGACTTTAAACTGTAGGTCCCGCCACTCATGTATAAAATTAACGCACACAACATAAGTGGTGTGAGAAGCTAGGTCGTAATCCTGACTGAAGGGTTGTAATGGCCAATTATGTTATGTTATGTATGTATGTTGACAATAAGGATGTTATTAAGTGTTTAGTTTATATTATTATTATTATTGGTGCAATTCATTTTGTTTTTCACAGACCAATCCACTCTTCCCTATACAATTGCGCACATGTCCTCAATGGGCTGCTTTGTATCCACAAATATGCCCACAAAATTCCGATTTGATTGCCTACATAAGCGAAAGTGACATTTGGGTTACACATACACTCAGTGGTCATGAGGAACGTCTAACGTTTGCCCATGATGGTCGACGTTCTTTTGCAGATGATCCACTAAGTGCCGGTTTGCCATCATACGTAATGCAGGAAGAATTTAGTCGTTATCAAGGATATTGGTGGCAACCCCAATCCGACGGTAATGGTTTTTATGGACATAATTTTGAATTTATTTTTGTTAATATTCTATATTATCGTTATTTCCTTGCAGATGGTATATATCGAATTGTTTACGAAGAGGTGGATGAATCTGATGTTTGCCTATATAGCTTCCCATCTCCCGATACCATGCCAGGCGAAGTTGAGGAGTACAGATTTCCACGTACCGGTACTGCAAATGCCAAGTCGAAATTAAAAATGGTTCAGTTTGTATTAAACGAATCCCTGCAAATAAGCGATGTTTGTATTAAAGACTTGCCGTATTCTCTGTCAGTTGTTTTTCCTTGGCTGGAGTATATAGTGCGTGTAGGATGGACGCCAGACTCAAAATAGTAACGTTTTCAAATAGATAAATAATTGAAAGTAACAGAATAATAATCGCTCTTCTTTAATTTTTTTAGTATATGGATGGAAGGAATGGATCGTAAACAGCAGCGTTTGGACTTAATACTTATACCTCTCGATAACTTTTGCGAAACCTATAGTAGTTCAACATCGTCTCCCTCAGGTTCAACGGACCATAGTTGGAAAGGTCCCTGCAGTCGGACAGTATCCCCTCTACAAGTAAATTGTTAAACTTATATTTATTATATAAATGTTGTAACCTAATGTATCATTTTCGGAAAGGTTTTATATACTCAAGTTTCTGACACATGGATAAATGTTCACGATATATTACATTTCTTAGAATTAACTGATGTATCAATAACTTATCTGTGGGCCTCTGAAGAGACGGGGTTTAGGCACATTTATTTGGTAACATCTAGTCTGTGCTCTAAAGCAATGAATGGTTGTAATGAAACTTCATCGGTACCAGGTAGCAGTAGTAATGCTTTCAATAATAGTCAACGCCACAAGTTTCATTGCCCAACAAATATCTTCGACAGCCATGGTGATGTTATAAATGCTGCTACTCTTCATCCAAGAATTATTAATAAGGTAGCAAATAACATACGTACAGGGAGGAGAATGTTTACAATTATTACGTTTATTTTCCTTTTTTTTTTGTTTTTTTTTTTTTTTTGTTGATAAAGGTGGCTCTAACATCTGGAGAATGGGAAGTATTAGGTCGAAACTTGTGGGTAGATAAAGAAAATCAACTTGTCTACTTTTTGGGACTTAGAGAAACACCACTGGAGAAACATTTATATGTTGTCAGCCTGCAAAGACCTGAACACATTAGACAACTAACAGAGCCGGGCTATTCATATGTCGTAGAATTTGATGAGGTACGTATATTATTGAAAAAGTGAATATTCTTTTACGTAATTTTTTGTAACAAATGTGATAATTTTTTTTTCTTTATTAAATTTAGCCTTGTCAATTAATGTTGCAAGTTTATTGTAATATACAACGTCTGCCGTCGTGCAAAATTATGCGCGTAACTCAAACTTGTCAAAGCGGCGGCGTAAATGGTATACAGTTGTCATTAATGGGTTACTTACATGAAGGCGGTAAACCCGAGCCGCAATATTGTCCACAAATATATTCACCACAACTGCCTTCGGGTGAAATTGTCTATGCAATGGTTTTTAAGCCGCATAATTTTCAATTAGGTGTTAAATATCCAACTGTGTTGAATGTCTATGGCGGGCCGGAAGTGCAAACAGTCAATAATACTTTTAAGGTACATTTAAAGGATATATTCGTAGTATATAAGATCTGACTGATGCCGTTTAATTTTAAGGGTAAACATCAGTTGCGAATGCATATGTTAGCAGCTCAGGGTTATTGTGTCATCTGCATAGATTCAAGAGGATCAAGGCATAGAGGCATTAAGTTCGAAGGCTACATACGCTGCCGTATGGGGCAAGTTGAATTAAACGATCAAGTTGATGCATTGAGAATTCTTGCTGATCAATTAGGTTATATTGATATGAATCGTGTGGGTATTCACGGTTGGTCCTACGGTAAGTCTAATAAAAACGTTGTACTGAGTGAATAATTATATTACTTGAGAAAATTTTGATTTTATATTACGATAATAGGAGGTTATTTAAGCCTAATGGGTTTAGTGCATTATCCCAACATATTCAAGGTAGCCATAGCTGGTGCACCGGTCACAAATTGGGAATATTATGATACGGGTTATACGGAACGTTATATGGACTTGCCACAAAATAATAAACATGGTTATACTGCTGGTTCGGTACTCAATTACATACATGCATTTCCCGACGAGTAAGTACTACAATATAATTGTTATACATATTTTAAAATTTATTGAATTGACATTGCAGAGATAATCGTTTATTGCTCATTCATGGTCTTATCGATGAAAACGTTCATTTTTATCATACATCCCAATTAATAAATGCCCTAAACAAAGCAAACAAACCTTACACTCTTCATATATTCCCCGATGAACGACATTCGCTGAGGAATCTAGAATCAAATAAGAACTACGAGACAAAACTGTTATCGTTTTTGCAAAACCTGTAAATTTCTTCTTAATACTTGACCTGTTGTTTGAGCAGATTACAATGAAGAATCCAATTTTCTCCTTGTTGCTACAGAATAATACATATATTATGTTTCGAGACTTTAACTTCGTTAATTGTATGATCGAAAAGATTTGTTAAGTCTGTTTTTAGTTGCTGCTCCTGCTCCTACTCCATATATTTTACCTTGCAATTACTCTTATATATACTCCATCATATTATTTGATTTTCTTAAAAATTGCTTCTGTACTTTTGTTGCTGTTGTCGCGCATTTTAAACGTCATCTTTTTTTTACAAACGAATAACAAATGATAAGATAACCTGTTCAAATGAATGCTGAACTCATAATCAGTGTGAATGACACAGTATAGAGTGTAATGATTGAAAGAAATCCTACTTAATATTGGAAAAAAGTTTAAAAACAAATTTAATTAATATATATATATTTGAAAAGAAGACATCATCCTGTTATTTTATTGTGTGCTCGTTTAAAATTTAATTTCAATATATTTTTGTAATTTAAATAAATATAAATTATCAATGTTTTTATATAAATGAAAAAGAAACGAAAGAGTTTTTAATTCTTTTTTTTTTACAAATATCAACAATAATGTAGAAAATAAGTTAACAAAGGAAGGAGAACCTCTCCTGAATTTAAAAACTCACTAACAAACGAAAGCTAAGAATCGAAACTTGTATTTTCTTCTAATACCCAGTAGTGCTCCGTTATATAACATTACCTGTTTAGTATAAATTTTCATAATTTTGGTAGCAAACGAAAGCTAAGAACCTAAACTTATATTTTCTTCTGATACCAAGTAGTGCCCCGTCCACTGAATCATGTATAAATAGATTAAATGTAATAGCTTATGACTTTACATGTATTTAAGGAAAAGAAGAAAAAAGAGAAATGGATGTGGCAAATAACTTAATAAATTTTAAGTCCGGGTTCTTAGCTTTTATTTGATACCAAATTTATAACGATGGATGCTGTTTAAACAAAGTTTTAAGCATTTAAATTTTATTTTGTTGAATATCTATAAGTGGGCGTGACAAAAATAATAATATTTATGCCTAGAATGAAAGAATACGTTTTTACCTTTTATTTGATACCAAATTTATAAAAATTAGTGCTCTACTTACAAAGTTATAGGAAGTTAAAGGAAATACTTTTTTACACATTCAACACAAAAAATTTTTGGCGAAAATTTCATTTCAAAAATTTTTTGTTCTACCAGGCGAACAGAATTGTGTAGCAAGGGGGTGTTTGGTAAAGTATTTTCTTTAACTTCTTATAACTTTATAACGAAGGCATCAATTTTTATAAAATTGGTATCAAATGAAAGCTACAAATATGTACTTTCATTCCCACTACAAATATTCCAACTTTTGCCACGCCCTCTTTAAGATATATAAGGAAATTACTTGTAAAGCCTTATATCTTCGCCTGTTTAGTATCAATTTTCATAATTTTGGTAGCAAACGAAAGCTAAGATCCTAAACTTGTATTTTCTTCTAATACCCATTAGTGCCACGTCCACTGAATCATGTATAAATAGATTAAATGTATTAGCTTATAACTTTATATGCATTCAAGAAGAAGAAGATGAAGAAGAAGTGGGTGTGGCAAATAACATGAGAAAATGAAAGACCGGGTTCTTAGCTTTTATTTGATACCAAATTTATAACGATGGATGCTGTTTAAACAAAGTTTTAAGCATTTAAATTTTATTTTGTTGAATATCTATAAGTGGGCGTGACAAAAATAATAATATTTATGCCTAGAATGAAAGAATACGTTTTTACCTTTTATTTGATACCAAATTTATAAAAATTAGTGCTCTACTTACAAAGTTATAGGAAGTTAAAGGAAATACTTTTTTACACATTCAACACAAAAAATTTTTGGCGAAAATTTCATTTCAAAAATTTTTTGTTCTACCAGGCGAACAGAATTGTGTAGCAAGGGGGTGTTTGGTAAAGTATTTTCTTTAACTTCTTATTACTTTATAACGAAGGCATCAATTTTTATAAAATTGGTATCAAATGAAAACTACAAATATGTACTTTCATTCCCACTATAAATATTCCAACTTTTGCCACGCCCACTTTAAGATATATAAGGAAATTACTTGTAAAACCTTATATCTTCGCCTGTTTAGTATCAATTTTCATAATTTTGGTAGCAAACGAAAGCTAAGAACCTAAACTTGTATTTTCTTCTAATACCCAGTGGTGCCACGTCCACAGAATCATGTATAATTAGATTAAATGCAATAGCTTTTAACTTTACATGTATTCAAGAAGAAGAAGATGAAGAAGAAGTGGGTGTTGCAAATAACATAAGAAACTGAAAGTCCGGGTTCTTCGCTTTTATTTGATACCAAATTTATAACGATGGATGCTGTTTAAACAAAGTTTTAAGCATTTAAATTTTATTTTGTTAAATATCTATAAGTGGGCGTGGCAAATATAATAATATTTATGCCTAGAATCAAAGAACATGTTTTTACCTTTTATTTGATACCAAATTTATAAAAATTGGTGCTCTACTTACAAAGTTATAGGAAGTTAAAGGAAATACTTTTTTACACATTCAACACAAAAAATTTTAGCGAAAATTTCATTTCAAAAATATTTTGTTCTACCAGGCGAACAGAATTGTGTAGCAGGGGGAGTTTGGTAAAGTATTTTCTTTAACTTATTATAACTTTATAACGAAGGCATCAATTTTTATAAAATTGGTATCAAATGAAAGCTACAAATATGTACTTTCATTCCCACTATAAATATCCCAATTGCCCAGTTTAAGATATTTAAGCAAATTAAATGTAAAATCTTATAACTTTGCCTGTTTAGTATCAATTTTCATAATTTTGGTAGCAAACGAAAGCTAAGGAAGTACTACGTCCACTGAATCATGTTTAAATAGATTAAATTTTTAATATATGCGTAATATTATTATGTTATTATTAGTTTATATTAATAATGAATAAAAAAATTTTTACTTTTCTTTCTTATGGCATGAAGGTGTAAATAAATTTTACAATAAAAAAAAATAAATTAACTGTTCCGTATCTTCTTTTTAACTCAATATGTAGCACATACTTTCAGGCATTAAATTATTTTCTAGTGGGTATTCCTGTATTTGAAAGCAACATAGGGTGATATTGGCACATTATATCTCTTTGCCTTAAAGTATGTTACAATTGTAGGGAAATAACGAAATAAAATATTTGAAATGTACGGTGATGATAATTAAACACTTTTACACACACACACCCTTGTTTATTAAATATGTATGTATATATATTTTTTTTAAAGATTTTGTTTTTTAGCATTAATGTTAAGAATACATTAATAACGGACAAAAAAAATTTATAAATACAAAATTACAACTATACATACGTTTCGATTTATTTTGGATGCATGAATTTTATTCAATTATTTTTAATTTAATTTAATTTATGAATAAATGTATTAATTAAATTATATTATATTTAATATAGGCTATGTATGCATAAATTGCATACAATACATACATATAAATTGTTTTTTGTAACTTTTTTTTTTTGTTAAATATAAATATATTTTACATGACATATAAATAGAAAAACAAGAACTAAAAAAACGCTTAAACGTTATAATTTCTTATAATGAATGTTGGTTGATGAATGATTATTTAAATGTTAAAAATTTATCTAAATAAAATAATAATAATAATAATAATAAAAAATTAGGAAGTATGTATGGTTTTCTATAAAATATAGCGGCAGTTTCAGTTTTAAATTTTATTAATAAATTGTATTTTTGTTTTTCTTTATATATACCATTAAAACAATTCTTCTAAACGAATGTTAATGTTATAAATCTCAACAAAAAAAAAAAAAAAATAAATAAAATTCCATCCATCTCTTAAATATTTCAAAACAAAAAAATTTTTTTTTTAGTTTTCCTTTTTGTATTGAGAATTTTTTTTTTATTATTAAGAAATTAATATAATAAAACAATACCCTGCTAATAACATTAACTAACTATAGTTATTTTTTGTTTTGTTTTTTTTTTTTTTTTTAATTTTGGTTTAAAGCAATTTCATACAAATTTTGAGTATATACACAACTTGAAATAATTTAAGAGATAGTGTGTGTAAATTTATATAAAAATTGAACAAAAGAATAAAAATTATTATTTTTTTGTTTTGGTGTTACCAAAAACTATAACAAAAAATGTTGTATTACTTAAAACTAAATATAAAAATTTAAAAATTATGAATATACTGTATATATGTAGGTATACATTTTAATGTATGTATGTTTTACGTATGTATTTGAATTTCTTAGGTTTTACATGTTTTGTATGTCGCTGCAGGTTTTGTTTTTGTTTTTGCTTTGTTTTGTTATCTTTTATTTATTTTTTTATTTTTATGTTTAAATGTTATAAAGTTTATGTATATAAAATAAAATTAAAATTAATTTTAAAAGTTTTATAAAGTGTTTGTCTGTTTGTTTATAATTGTTTTAAGTAACACATACACCATTATCAGAATCATAATTATTTTATTCCATTTATTATAATAATTATTAACATTGTTTATTAAATTTATTGAAAATGAAAATTAAAAAAAAAAAAAATAATATTAAATAAATAATTAGTAGGATTGCTACGTCAGACAATTGTGCTTAATTTTGTTTTAACGCTTTCATTGAAATGTATGGAATCAATTTAGTTTAGTTATGATTTAAAAAAAAGTTACAAGTTATATTTAATTTTGGTTGAACGATAGCCATTATAAAATTTTATTTAAGATTTCGTGCTACATTAAATTTATTTATTTATTTTCTTTAATTTTAAACTTTAGATTATAAACTATTATTTCACTTTTAATAAGTTTTTCGTTATTTATTTTTAATTATTTATTCATTTCCCTATAAATTTAATATTAGTTTTAAGCTTTCTTTTCTGTATATATTCATACATTTATGTACATACATATGAATTTATAAAAATAATTATTTTTACAAAAAAAATTTTTTTTTATTTTTTATTTGTAATTACACGTACCATGGAAATTAAATCAAAATATATGACACAATCGAAAACTTTTTAAACACACATTCAATACAGAAGTATTTTTTATTTAATATTACAAAGAAAGAAAGAAAAGAAGATAGGTTTTAAATTTATTTATTTTTTTATTTTATTGTTGCAGGCAGTTGTGTTTGTTTCAAGTTGATGTTTTTTTTTTTTAAATAATTATCGGTCTTTTCAAAGGTCTTAATACAAATAAAAAAAAGGTATACTTCTGTTTCAACAAGAATGTTTATATTAAATGCGGTTACAGTCAAACCCGGTTATAACGAACTCCGTGGGATCAGAAAAAATAGTTCGCTATAGGCAAAGTTCCTAATAAAAATATAAAATCCAAACAATTTTTTTTTTCATTTATTAAAAACAAAAAGTATTTTTTTTTATTAAATACTAAAAATATGTGTTAATTCTTTTTATATAGCAGCTGATTAAAGATGCTGAGTTATAATTTAATGCAGGCATATTAAATAAAAGTAAAGTTCGAAGTTTTGTCTGAGGGTTCTTTATAAAAAAAGGTAAAATGTATGAAATTTAATTACTGGAACCATTTAAAGTAGTTCCTTTTAACCGAGAATTTTCGTTATAAACGAAATTTTTTGTATGAAAATTTTTATTAAAACGTCATAATAACCAAGAATTCGTTATAAACGAGTTTGACTGTATTAATTTTTTTTTATGTATTAGCGGTACAAATAATATTTGTTTTTTTTTTTTTTGTTAAATTTAAACTATAAAGAGTACTAAAATTGTTATAACATTTTTTTTTTTAATTTAATTTAAAAAATTTAAGTGAATTTTAAACAAAATGAATAAATTTTCTTTGATTTTAATTAGAATTCTAAAGCAATAGGCGTATTTTAACAACCATTTTATAACTAACAAAAGGAATAGGATTTAAATTATTGCACAAAACAAAAGTTTATTGTATTATAAAAACATTTACTAGAAGCTTTAAATAAATTATTTTAGGCTTAATATCCTATTTGAAAATTAAATAAACATTACAATATATTTACACAATACAATATAATACAAAGAAGTATTGAGCTGTAAGCAAAAATATAATTTTCAAAATGGATCTTAAGCTTAAGTTATTTCAAATTATATAATTGATATAAAAAAAATATATTAAAAAAAAAAAAACACATTTACTAGGATTTTAAAACAACAATCTATAATTATAAAATATGTATACAAATCAAATAATATTTAAATGTAGGTTTTTCATTTTTTATAAAAAGGTAAACAAAAAAGAAACGAAAATATTGAATATTATTATAAAAAATTTCCAAATACTATAGTGATGTATTGTTTTGATTCGACATGTTAAATAAAAACATTTTAAATTAGAATTAAACGAAAACTCCTATGCAAATAAAATTTATTTCAGGCTAAAATTTTTCTTTTAGGCCAAATAACTTAACATAATTGAATTTTGAATTATGGAAAATAAACATTGCATACAATTCCCCTCTTGCTCTTTGCTTAAACAAGAATTTAAAATACGAAATTTAATTAAATTTTTTTTTTATTTTTTGCTCAAATGTATACAAGAGTTTAAGGCAGACTGAGGAGGTATTAATCGTGGTTTAAATTTAAATAGTTTACCTTTCGATTATATATATATATTAGGGATGTCAAACGCGATCGATTTTTAAAAATCCCGGGATTCGGGATTTAGTAAATCTTTGGGATAATTCGGGAATCCAAAAATCTCGAAAAACCAGGGGAAAAATCGCGATTTCTCTTAATAATAAAAATATTTTGTTAAAAAAATCATTTGTATTTCAATTATGTATGTACATTAGAATTATATATCATTTAAAATGAAATATAAAAAGAGCAAGACAAAATCTAACAAAAAAAACGTAAATTAACAAAAATAAAAATTATTCATACATATGGAAATCTATTAGTTTTAAGGAAATTATTTGGATTCCAACAAAAAGATTAAAGCATCTAACATGTAATGTGAAAGGCTTGAACGAATTTATTGTCAACATACGCTGCCGTTAAAAAACACTTCTCGCAATCAACATTTGTTGATGAAATAGTTCCAAGATTGCTGTATGCAGCTTGTAAATATTCACAATTACTTTCGCCTGAGGTAAATAAATCTATTTCTTTGGATAGTTGAGTATCTAAATCATTTGCCATATTAACGCGTTTTATAGGGATTTGTGCATTCTTCGATGCCATCAAATAATTTTTTTTATCACTGGAAGAAGGGTTTTCCTCATCAGAGATGCTATTATCGAAGTCAAGTGATATAGAATTTTTTTTCAGGACCTTTTGTAGGATCAAAATACATATGAATTCATAATTCCGAAAAATCCCGGAATTCAGGATTTTGTGAATCCCTAAAATCCCGGGAATTCGGGATTTCCCGATTGGCATTCCTAATATGTATGTAGTAGCTCTGTTGCTTAAAATTGCTGGTATGATTTTTTGTTAAATGGATTTCCACAAATATTTGAAATATTTATAATCAATGTAAAAGGAAATCAATGTATTCCGAGTTTTAAAACAATTTTTTTTTTTTTAAATTTAAAAATTGAAAGTTTTAATTAATAATTCGGATATAAGAAAAAGAAAAGCCTACATAAAAAAAAATAAATAACTGCCAGCTAAATTGTTGATTGTAAGTCCTAAGTGCTGGACCTATTGGAGGCCTAGAGTTTCGAATTAAAAGCTGCTCGTTACAAGGTAGAGCAATATTATTAATACAATGAAATTGATTAATTTAACACATAAATTACAACTTTTCACTATTATTTTAAATAATTTCTTATTATGTACATAAAATATATGTACATTGTTGTATTGTATGTACATACATAGTTGTAGTAGTAGTAGTAGTAGAAAAAAAAAGCAAATATTAAAGAGACATACTAGTTCATTATTATTCAAAATACATAAGCAATGATTAAATGATTTTATTAAATTATTTTTATATATATTTTTTTTTAATATTTAAAAACTATTTTCTTTTCTTATAAATTTAAAACAAATAGGAAATTATATTATTAAATATATTAAGAATATTCAAAAAAAAAAAAGATAATAAACAATGATTTTTGCCATTAAATCAACCATACAATTTACTAGATATCAAAAGAAAAAAATAAAAGAAATTATAAAATTAACAAAAACAAAAAAAAAAAAAAGAAATCATTTTCATAATTCTTTTTCTTTTTTCTTACACTTTTGATTTCTTACATGCATGCATATATGGATTACATATTATTTACATATTTATTTATAATTTCATTAAATATTATTTATATTCTTCTTCTTGTTTTTTTTTTATTTTATTTTTTTGTTTTATTAATTATATTTATTTATTTTTAAAATGTTTGTATCTATGTATGTATATATATTTTATTTTATTTTTTTTTTAATAACATATATATGTATGTATGTAGATTTACATAAAAACAAAGGAACTATATATTTCAGTCTTTTTAGTATAAAAAAAAAATATCTATTGTTTGCATAGTAAACATATGTGTATACATATATATATGTGTTTGTGTGTAGGTGTGTGTACGTGTATGTATGTATTTATATGTTTTATTATATATATTTTGAATCTATAGTGTATTTATTGTGGTATTTCATTTTCTATTGTTGTTCATTTTAAACTTTTTATTACAAATTTCGTAAAAAAAAAAAAATTGGTAAAAAATTTTTATATCTACAGTTTGTTGTTGTAATTGAACGGTTTAATTTTAACTATTTCTATAAAATCCTTTTTTTATCGTCCTTTAATCTTAAATCTCGGCCTATGTGTTGTATATATGAAGTGTTATTTATTATGACGGCATCATATGAATGTTTTAGCATTAGAACTAAAACCAGAATTAATTTACACAAAAAATTTCGAATATTTTAAAGTTTATTTAAATCTTTCTTGATCTTTCGAATATAAAAACATACGAATTTTTGAAATTGTTTGTATAGACTTTATAGCACAAAATCGGTTTTAAACACATAAATTATAATTTCATTTCGTTTTCATTTGGAAAAAGACAAAACTCTTTTAAATATTTGTAATTTTATTTATGAAATTTGCTTATATTATTTTAAATTTGTAAAATAGATTGCAAATAAAATAAAAAAAATTGTTTTAATTTTAAACTCGTTTAAAAAGCCATGACATATATTTTTTAATATCAGTCTCTCCTTTGTTTTTAGTTGTAAACATTCTTAGGACAGTAACTGTTAAGGATTAGTTTAAATTTTTAATCGTTATTTTCAAACGAGAAGTTAAGCTTTGTTATTACAATTTACAATTTCATGTATGGGTTGCTACAAAGGATTCCATTTTACAAATGAGTATCCAACAAGGTTTAATTAGTTTTGATCTGTTTAATACAGTAACGTGTCAACTACGACATAACGTGTCACAGTACGAGTTATCTCGTACTCAATAATGTAAAAAAATTAAATTCTCGTTTTTTTTTTTTTGCCAGTTTTCTGTAAATTTGACGCGGCAGTCAATGTGGAAACATTTTTATAAATAATTTTTAATAAAAAAAAAGAATAGAAATTATTTTCCTAGCAATGACAAGACAAAGCTGATATATAACTTAATCCACAGAAAATATTTTGTCTAAAGTATTCTAAACCAATTATTAATAATCTTCTGGAATTTAAAACCATTTAAAAAAATGAAAATATTTTAAAACAGTCTACCGTTTTATTTGCATTTCAATGTAAATAAATTTGAAATCACAAAAAATAAAAAAAAAAAACAAGAAAAATTTCAAAATTTTTTATGCACAATTTTTTCTGTTTTGATTTCTTTTAATTTAATTTAACAAATAACAAAAAAAAAAATAAAATTAATTTAGTGTAAAAAATAAATTAAAAGTCTCAATTAACTCAATCTATTTTTTTTTTGTTTTTGTTTTTTGTTTATATACAACACACATAGTAAATTGAAATTATAATTTTAATTAAATAGACAGACGTAAGGAAAAGGATTTTTTGTACTCTGATTTTTGTTTTTGTTTTATTATTGTTATATGAACTATATACATTGTACTATTTTAATTATATGTATGTATGTATGTATGTTTAACTATTGGCTTAATTTGTTTTGTTATTACACAATGTATGTATTCGTAAAGTGTGAAATTCGCTAAAATAAAAAGGGGGACTAAAAAGAAAGATTGGTTTTAACTATAAATCGTATAGAATTTATTTAAATTTCGTTATATTTTTTTTGTTTGTTTTTTTTTTTAAATTCGTACTGTAAAATTGAATAAAAATAAAGAAAATTTCTAAAGATCGGTATTTTAGCTGGACTGCATGACTGATGTCATTTCTGTGCCATTATATTTCATTTTACATATCTCGAATTTAAAAGCTTATTGCCTGTCTATGCTTAATGGAGCTTTAAAGTAGCCATTGTTACAATGCTTGTTATATAAAGGAAATCAAGAAATTATTTTTAATATTACATATTATGACTACATAAATAATCAATCGCTTAATTTATGAAATTAAATTCAATAATTTATTTAAAAGACAGATGAAAAATAATAATTTTAAACTAAAGTTCTTTGAAATTTTATTATATGAAGATTCTTATGTAATGCAAAATAATTAGGAAAAGCAAATGAATTAAATTATGTTATCATTGAAGTCGTCTTCAGTATTGACACAGTATTCAGAGTCATAAGTTTTTAATTTATTTATTAATTACAATACAATTAAAAATAATATTTTTTTTATATACGAGCTAAGTAACTTCGACCATCTGCTTGGTTTAGTGTCACAGACAAGAGTCTCTGGTGGTCGGAATCGAACTTACTATCCTTACGATAATAGTTTAGCACACTATCCACTAGACTTACTAATAGTAAAATAGCACTTCGGACATTCAAGAGTTTTAAATATTTTTCAATACTTTTTGAAATTTTTGTTTGAATTTTAAATTGTTGTATTTTTCAAATTAATTTTGAATAGAACATTTAACCCATTTAAGCTGTTCATCTGTATTTTTTTTTAAATCTATTACACTTTCCACTAGACTTACTAATAGTAAAATAGCAGACAGGACACTCAAGAGTTTTTAATATTTTTCAATACTTTTTGAAATTTTTGTTTGAGTTTCAAATCGTGGTATTTTTCAAATTAGTTTTGAATAAAACATTTAATTCAAAGATGTTTATCTGTAATTTTTTTTTTAAATTTAGTTTTAAATATGGTATATTGAATTTATTTTCATACAAATCATTTTGTAGACGAATATTCGCGAATATATTCACTTCATTCGCTTTCATATTATTAGAAATATGAATGAATTTCAATGAAATTAATAAAAAAAATTATTTCCCGATTTGTTTAAACTAGGCAAATGGCTTTCAAGAATGAGAATATGAATGAGATTTAACCCTTATGGCAGATAAAATGTTCAAATACCAAAAGAAATTTTGATAAAAACAATTGGATTCGTTAAAAACAATTGCATTCTTTTTAATATTAAAATATTTGATTTGATTTGCTATAAAATTTAAATGGAACTAAAAAAAAATATATTGAAAAAAATTCTATATCAATATGGAATAACTGCTTATTATTAACTTGAATCACATACACTTTAACACGTTGACTGCCAAATACGAGATAGCACAAAAAATTTCGAATATTTTAAAGTTTATTTAAATCTTTCTTGATCTTTCGAATATAAAAACATACGAATTTTTGAAATTGTTTGTATAGACTTTATAGCACAAAATCGATTTTAAACACATAAATTTTAATTTCATTTCGTTTTCATTTGGAAAAAGACAAAACTCTTTTAAATATTTGTAATTTTATTTATGAAATTTGCTTATATTATTTTAAATTTGTAAAATAGATTGCAAATAAAATAAAAAAAAAATTGTTTTAATTTTAAACTCGTTTAAAAGCCATGGCATATATTTTTTAATATCAGTCTCTCCTTTGTTTTTAGTTGTAAACATTCTTAGGACAGTAACTGTTAAGGATTAGTTAAAATTTTTAATCGTTATTTTCAAACGAGAAGTTAAGCATTGTTATTACAATTTACAATTTCATGTATGGGTTGCTTCAAAGGATTCCATTTTACAAATGAGTATCCAACAAGGTTTAATTCGATTATCTGTTTACTACAGTAACGTATGAACTACGAGATAGCAAGATAACGTAACAAACTACGAGTTATCACGTACTTTGTAATGTGAAAAAATCAAATTGTTGTTTTTTGAATATTGCCGTGGCAGTCAAAGTGATAAAACAAAGTTTCAAATACTTTCCATGAGATGTTCTATTGATTTGAAACAAAATTTTTATTACATATGTGCACTTAGGTATGTATGTATGTACAATCAAATGTATATCCAGAAAATTCACAAATTAATAATAAATTTCAAGCAATTTTTCTATATTTAAACAGAATCTAGTATGTATAGTAGAGTAGTATATGCTAGATGTTGTATATTTAAAATAAAATTGTAATAAATCTTTACAATTTTTTCTTTATTTTTTTTTAATATTTTCAAAAAATGTAATTTTACTACGGTTTAAAGGGATTGTGTTTTGGTTGTAAGATAGTATACATATGTATATGCAGCATATGATGTGGGTAATGATGATGGTATGGTATGGTGTTCGTACGTACGTATCTATGTATGTACATATATATTGTAAATTATTGAAGTAGTATTGTTAAGAATATATTCAATTGTTTTAAATGTACTAAAACGTTATACTACTTAATTAAGAGTTGGCATTATTGAAATATAAAGTATTTTAAAGTAAATTTAATAAAACAATTGACATAAAAAATGATTTTTGCAAAATGAATGTTACATACATATTGCTCCTTTATTGCAATATAGCCATATTTAAATAAAAAAAAAGAAAAAACTTCAACTTGAACTTGGCAAAAATTCGATTTAAGTTTTCAAGACAAACATTTTTTTTGCCATAACTTCGGTTCAATTTGGGATATAAAACTGATTTTTTTTTTCTTTTCAACATGTACATACATACATAATTGGCCATTACAACCCTTTAGTCAGGATTACGACCTAGCTACTCACACCACTTATGTTGTGGGCTTTAATTTCATACAAGAGTGGCGGGGACCTACAGTTTAAAGTCGACTCCGAACGACAGATTGTTTTGAGAAACTTTTCATGGCCGATTTTATTTACGCTCAGAGTCTTTGCCAGAAATCTGCTGAGAGGAAGTGGCCGAAGAAATATTTTTCGTTTTAATGTCTGACCTGGGATTCGAACCAGGGCCTTTCGTCTAATAAGCCAACACACTACCCACTAGACCACGGCGACTTATAACTTCAAAATGTACAGAAGGTCTAAAATAGCAGTTTTGCTTAAGTAACTATAAATTTTTAATTTTTTGAGATATAACTATGTTGCAATAAAGGAGCAATATGCCTTCCATTTCGTTGTAAATATTAATAATGTTCTATGCTCTTTGCAAAAAAAAAAAAAAATAAATCAGTAGAGTACTTAAATATTTCGTGTCGTTTTCAAATTCAGTAGCAACTAATGTATGTAAGTGAAATATAATTTTTTTGTTTTTCATAATCGTTCGGCATACCATTCTTTTGTCTGTTTTCGAATATATATTAATTGTTTAGTATGTATATATACATATATAGTTCATTTGCTTTCTCGTTTTTTTTTTGTTTTATTTCAGTAATTGAGTTTATTTTGTTTAATTCTCTAGTTAACATCCTTTTGTTTTATTTATTATTCTTTTTCGTTTTTTCTCTCTTATATTAAGCGTAATTCTCTATTTACATTTCTATAAAGATTAGTAATAAAATTGTTTGGTGTTGACAATAATAATTTTCTTCTGTTTTTTGTTTTGTTTTAGGATAATTTTTCTTCATTAAGAAAATGAAAAAAATAAAAAAAAATAATTAAAAATTAAATAGATTTGAATCAACACCATTTTGAGTTGTTGTTTTGTTATACAAAATTATGTATTATAATAACAATAACACAATAACAATTGTAATAGTAGTAATGTATTTATGTATGTATGTATGTATGTATTTAATATGTATGTATGTATGTACATTCAATAAATATAATTATTTCTAATATTGTTACTGTTGTTTCGTTCAATAATAATACGATAAATATTATTATTATTATTAGAACTTTAGTTAATAATTGTTTTTATTATTTACAAAACGCAGTAGTGGTGGTGGTGGTGGTGGTGTAACTCAGTCAAGTCAGTAGATGAATGTCAATATCAATATCTATCTATTTATCTTCTCTTCCACATAAATACACTAATTGGTTAATTATTTTTAATTTTCACATTTCTATTTGCAATCGCGTTTTATGATGTTTCTCTTCCCACAAAGCCATTGGGTGGTGGTGGTGGTTGTTGCTGTTGTTGTTGATGCTGTTGTGATGGCCCGGCTGGTGGTTGCTTTAACCAATTCTCTTTTGTTAATAATGTTGATGACGCTATTAGTCCTATGGGCGGTCTACTGGTCGACTGGTGTTGTGATGTTGTAGTTGCTGTATTACTACTCCGACTGCTGCTACTGCTACTTTGGCTGCGACTGCGATTGTTAATGTGTTTTTTCTTTTGGCTACGATCATTACTACTACGTCTACTTAATGGAATACGATCAGACTTTATGCCCTTTGTAGTGGTTGTGGGCATATCGTCGTCATCTTCATCCGTTTCATGACTTGAAGATGTTGACATTGCCGAAGAGGAGGAGGAATATTTTGTAAAGCGATCTTTTCCTCCAGTTCGAGAAATAGCTACTTGAGTCTGTGGTTGGGATTGTTGTTTTTTTTGTGGTAATACTGATGATGATGGTATTGTGCCCGTTAAGACTGAAGATGTTGGTGGTGGTCCCATCATTTGATAGTTGGGATTGTCACTGATACTGATGGCACTTGGTTCTGGAGCCTTTGGTTCATTCATCATTACATATGATAGGGTATTATCTTGCTTTTGTGTTTTGGCAGGAGCTTGCATTAATTGATAGTTGGGATTGTCGCTGGTATGAAATAGTAGGTCCGAATTTGGATTGTTTGTAGAAGTGGATGCACCTGTTGTGTTTAGGGATTCATCTAATACCTGGTAGTTGGGATTTGAACTCATTGAAAATGCAGAAGTTGTAGACATTTTAGGTTTATTCGTAATGGTATCGCCACTGCCATCATCAAGTCTTTTGTAATTTGGATTCTCGCTAGTGGTGCCCCCTGTATTGTTGGGTGCAAAAAATTTCGGATTTCCGCAATAACTTCCAGCGCTACCACTACCTCCACTCTCTATAGTACCAAGATTTTGTCCACTCATACTTTTACCACGCCCTCCTCTTGTCAGGTTATTGCTACTACCGCTGGTACCTGCTCCCACGCCAGCACTGTTTGGATTTGAGCTGGTACTTTTATAGCTAGCATTACTACCGGAACGTTTGTGTGTATTAAAGAGTATGCTGCGAAATTTGGCCGTCACATTATTACCCAAAGAGTCGGCAACAGCTCGAAGACTTGGATACTTTCCAGTACCAGTTTTCGATGAGGTGTTCGATGAAGCCGCCGACGCCGTAGATGGGTGAAGTGACGATGATGCTGGCTGCCCTATAACTTCATCGGGCATTGAGCTCGATAAGGGCATGATCGTGGGTTGTTTCGTGTGCGGTTTTGAACGTGTTAATAGATTTTGTACCGCGGTAGACTGGACACCCATATCATCGTCGTCATCGTCATGGATATTAGAAGGAGCCTTCTCACAGTAATTAGGACTGGGGTCATACATTTCATAACCTCGTTCGTCTGAATTTCGTTTCATCTCCATTAGGTCGTTCAGTTCAAGGTCTGGCAAGACATATGCATCAGCGTCATCTGAACGATGTAGTCGACCTTGGTGCTGCTGCTGCTGCTGTTGCTGTTGTTGGGCGTAACGTGTCGGCTGATATAGATTGCGATGATGGGGATGTGTATGTGGATGAGTATAATAACTTGTACTTGGTCCCGTTTTTCTTAATTCAGCAGATGTAGATGGTGCAGAATTCAACATTGGATTGTGTGAATTCATAATGCGCGGCATATTATAAATGTTTCTCAGCTGCTCATCCGGTGTGCTACTAATGACCATAGGTGAGCCGGTCAGGCTGTAACATAATAACACAGTAAAATATTCACAATAAATTCGTAGGCAGGCAAGAGGGCTTGTACAGTAAGTAATTCTATTCCTGTGTCTTCCTACATATATTTTCTATTTTTTTTAGATTAATAACTTAATGGCTAACTTAAACATACCTGTACGGCGAATGGGGTGCATCGTCATCCATGACCATTGATGAATCACCGCGATGTTCCACCGATGAATTGTTGTCCATATTTACCTTATAGCCGCTATATTCTTCAAGTCTCAGTGGTGTTGTTACATCTTCCACGTCATTTTCATGATCATCAAAAACATCTCCCGAACTTTGATTGCGTTCTGTTACGAATAGGTATGAAACATTATTATATTCGCCTGATATATGTAAGTAGACATCAAATGGTCTATCTGTTCAAGATGTTTACCTGCCAATTCTTGTTTCATAACTTTTTGCCCATCTTCTGAATGATAGTACGAAACTTCACTGAAATGCGGATCGGCTAAATCGAGTAAATAACGAATTATTTCCATAAACGTTGGTCTAGCGGATGGTCTATGATGCCAACATTTCTGCATTAAACTATACAATTTATCTGGACAGTTTTCGGGACGCTCCATTACGCCACCATCAATGACATACCGCAAGACTTGATCGTTCGACAATCCCTATAACGAAGACGAAATTAAAATAAAATGAAATTTCTTATGCAATCTCCCTTACCTGATAGGGTTGTGATGCTAATGTTGCCATTTCCCATAATACAACACCATAACTGAACACATCGCTTGCTGTCGAGTAAACACCATCTCGTAAACTTTCTGGTGGCATCCATCGTACCGGTAATAAGCCTTTAGTGCCCTTCCGGTAGTAATCATTCTCATAAATATCTCTAGTCATGCCGAAATCTCCAATTTTAACAGTTAAATCAGCAGCCACCATACAATTTCTAGCTGCTAAATCACGATGTACAAATTTCTTTGCTGCTAAATAGGCCATGCCATCTGCAATCTCAATAGCCATTTGATAGATACGACTAATGGGCGGTGGCTGGACACCACCACTACGCGAGGAGATAGGCATACCCAGTTCATCCCTTTCATCGGGACGATGTGCTCTGAGATAAGATTTTAAATCGCCATTTTTCATCAATTCCATAACTACCAAAGCCGGCTGACCACGAGAACACACCCCCAATAACCGTACTACATGGTAAGTATCAAATTGTTTCATTACACAGGCCTCATTTAAGAAGTTCATACGTTCTCTATCCGTAGCATTTTCATTAACTGTCTTAATAGCACAGGGTATGTCTACGTTGTCATCTTTGTAGCTCTTAAGTATGCCCTCATAAACCATACCAAATGAACCCTGGCCAAGAGGATTCAATTGTATGACCTGATCACGTGATACCTCCCATTCATCGGGTATATATTGTAGGCTAATATAATGAGGATTGACGGATGGAAATATTTTCAAATCGGATGGTGGTGTTAAAATCCGCCGACGATATAAACAGTAAATCAAAATTCCAATTAATATTAAGACAGCCAGAGTGCCAACTGTTATGCCAATAATAACACTCGTAGCCATTGTGACAGGCTGCAATTAAATGAAAGAGAGGTAAAAATTGTGTATCCGATAAAATCAAAATTTCTGCCTGATATCACCACTTACCTCTATGTACTTGTAAATAGCATTCGATAACTGTCCCTCACCCGCTAAAGTATTTGTTCGTATCCGAATTGAATAATTACCGGTGCTGAGACCAGTTATAACATAACCATTCGTCTGATAACCCAACTCAACATAATCTACTTCAGTTATACATTTCTTATCCTCAACAGAATCAGGGGCTTGTAGCATATATAAGATAGTATAGGAAACAACGGCGCCATTTGGATGTAATGGGCGTTTCCAAAATACTCTTATATTGCTTCTAGAAGAATTGGTTGTTTCTATTTCGGCTTTGAAATGCTCCTCTTCAATTTTATCGACATTTTCTACAAAATAGAAAAATAAAAACAAAATAATATACTCGTGAAAGGGGAGAAAGTTTAATAAACGCTTTTCAAACATACCTAGTTTAAGCGTTCGTACATATGTTTTTACTTCGATACTGCAATCTGGTAGAGTATCATTTGCGCTGTCCTTTTCTCTACAGGCCGTCACACCCAGCAAATACCAGGAGAAATGTTTTAAATTCGAAAAAATAAAATCTGTCCTTGAAGCATTTACTGAATCGACGACAACTTCGTAGAATTCACCATCAGTGTTCCAACGTGTTTCATTAAAGGACAGTGTAGCATCGTTATGGGGATCAACGGTGGTTGTGAAACTTCCACCACTCGATGTACTAGTGGCGGTACTTGTGGTCGTACTCGGCGTAGTAGTGACATCGTTTACATAGGCTTCAGATGGTAAATCGCGTATATGACGTAAAAGAAAGCTATCTAAAGAATCACCTTCAGCCGCTCGTCGATTTCTACTACTATTGAAGAAATCTAGCATTTTATTTGGATTAATAGTTCTGCTTCTATTCTCTTTTCTGCAAGATATCAATATCAATATAAAATAAATTCCCATTCCCATAATAAATAAAATTAAATGTTGTATCGACTTACTTGATATAGACAAAATTTTGCAAGGCATTCTCCAATTCGATGCTGGCATGTATGCTGGCATCGATTTCTTCTTCATCGTACATTTGGTTATTCGATTTCTTGCAATTACAATTTTTTGGTATCGTTGGCTTTTCGGTGATGGTGGGTACAGGTATATCTGGTTTACTAATCTCCTTTAAGGCTGCAATCAGGATTATTACATTCAATAATTTAGTCGATTCTATAATATTTAAGCAAATCAAATCAATACTTACGATCTTTACAATAGTTTCGGGACTCTATCCTTTGTATATGTTTGTCATAGACCGCTCGTATTTTATATTTAATCAATTTACCATTGGCTGTGGTGGGCGGTAACCAATTCATGATAATCTGATGACTGGAATTCGCATAGGCTTGTAGTTTATTAACACTTTTTGGCTGATCCGATTTCGTTGTGAAATGCTGTATTCGACTTTGGCCATTGCGACGTTCCGTGGAAATGGTAAGTGTTTTAACATAATACGAATAGCGGGTGTATGGCTTAAGGTTTTGAAAAATGTAGATGACTGATTTGGTAGGCTCACTTACTTCCCATCTATTAAACACAAAAAAAAAAAAAAAATTAGAATTGAATTATGAGTAATTAAAATGTTGTTGTTTTTAAAAACAAAATCAAAATGGACAAAATGTGTGTAATACTAACCCATCTTCACACGGACGAAATGCATGCTCTGTAGCATTACCCAATGGATCTTCAATATGTAGAAACTGATAACCAATGAATGTACGTAGATCTTCGTATACAATGGGATTTTCAATTTGTACAATAGCAATTAAAGAGCCGGTTCTGGTTAGAGTAATATTCAATAGAGTTGTGTTACCTGTTGAAAAAACAAAAACAAAAAAAAAAAAAAAACACCCACAAAAAAATGTTTGTTTTGTAATTTATTGCTTTATTGCTAAAGGTTTTTTGTTAATGATTATTTACTCACATGAACCCCTGGAACCGTTTGAGTCTTTGGAGACTTCCTTTTGATCGAATTCCTCTTTGTTTAGCATGGGTAGTAAAGTATTGATTTCCTTTAGGCACAATTTCGGATTGAAATGAAAATAAACAGTACCCTTTAATATCTGTACGGTCTGATTGGGATTCCAAATCGTTTCCATATCCGTATTTTCCAAAACATAAAATGCATATCTGTGTTGATATATAAAATTATACCACAGAATAATAAATGCTTATGGATTTTAGAAGAACTTACTCGTTTTCAATAAGATTTGTTCCTTCAATTTTTTGTAAATTTTTAAAGAATTTCAAATCGAATAAGCCATAAGTGCCCTGCACCTTTAGAGCTGTCTCTATAGACACTATTGAAGACAAACCATGGGCTAAACCTTCCATTAAGTGACCTTCCAAAAATTACAATTACAATGTTAGTTAAATACATTGACAGTAATTCGAATATTACAGTTGTTACTTACGTCCGCCTCTTTTAATACTTATAACTAAAGGCGAATGTACAATATGGGTGCAACCATGAAATTCTCTAGCTCTTGCCACACTATCAATTAGACCGCCTTGACACTTCTTAATACACTTATCGCCACACTGAACACATGTCATATTGACTTTTATATAACCCTCTGGACATACAGTGGAACAAATGCCTTCATAGGCTACCAAAACTTCCGGTCTGTTGTTTTCATATTTCGTTCCAATAATACTGCACGCCTCTGCTGTTATGCACCTTCGATCTAGGAACTGAAATTTACAATTTAATTTCGTTAAATACTTTTGTTATAGATATGAGAGAGGAGAGAGAGGATAATATCTAACGTGTCTCACTTTATAATAATTCTCTGGACATTTATCTATACAGGTTGTGTTATATATAGAAAAATTTCTACAGCTAATACACTCATTAACATTATTGGGCGAACAACCGCCAAGGCAAGCTTCATTACAGCAGGTATTCTCATCAATGCAATTATTACGACACCTCTTGGGACAGACTATAATGAAAATGTAAAAAATGATTAAAACAACAACATTGTTTACAACAAAAATACTAGATTTGATTACATTTTTGACAGGATTTACTATTCCAACAATAACGACGACCGTAGTGTTCCTTGCAGGCAATCTCATTTGGTCCGGTATTTGAGTCACCAGCATTCCACTGGTCTCCTGGACATGCTGGACATTCAATGTTATCGCGATTTTCCTAGAAACAAAAACAAACAAAACAATTATTAAAACGCACATGCATGCATGCAGCTGGTATGGTGGTAAGCAATTACTTACCTTAATTGCTGTATCCGTGTTATTCGAAACAATTTCATCCCATTTAATAGAGTCAACAAAGCATAACATAACATTCTTTTCGATACGAACACCACCTCTTGCGATTGTCGTCAGCTTGGTAAGACCTATTTCTTCAAGATGTGAATTTGAGTAGACGACTAAAGCATAACCTTCAAACAGAACCCGACCGCGTATAACACTTAAATTTGGAAAGATTTTACCGATAGACCTTAAGTACTGAACTTGATATACGATTATATAATCCGTCACTTCCGTTAGCAGGGGAAACGTTTCGTTATACTCCTCCAGCGAATTGCCACTTAAGAGTGAAATGAGCAAGAAGCCTTCGATAACCGTACAATTTTCCAAATGATAAAATTCTGATGCTGAATTTCGTATATCGAGCGATTTACAAACTGAAACAAAACGATAATATTGCCTTAAGCATTTAGCTCTATATAAATATTGTATATAAAATCGAAAAATATGTATTAGATTGCAATTGTATGCTATTGCATTTTTCTCAAGACCGAATATTGATTGTAGCTGCAAATACATATAAATAAGTGTGAAGCAAAGATAGTGTACAAAAAAAACAACTGCACTTGTAAACCATTGTACAACAGTATAAAAGAGAGTGAGAGTTGTGTGAAGAGTGCAACAAAAATATTGTACGCTTCATAGAGTTACAACAAGCATTTCCTTTTTTTGCTCTCGGCAACCGAACATCTTCGTCGACGCCAGCATTGTCAGTAACTTTTTTAAAATTTTTATTTCCGGGGAAAAACCTTTTTTTACATTACTACTACTGATATTCATATGGCAATACTGAAAATGTAGCTTCAGTAGTAAAATATGCTCTTACAATACAAAGCATAGTTCCGTTACTTTACAGGCAAACGAGTGAATAAATGAGAAATACACTCGTAAAATCAAGATCAACAGAAAAGAGTACACTACAGTATTACATTCGGTGAAGGGTAAGCTAGCAAAATGTCTTGTGCACACCTCTAGTGTGAAGATAAATTCGAATATGAAAATTCAATACTCAATCCATAAATTTGAGCTGCTCCAAATTTGACATTAACAGGTAAAAATTTCCTCTTAACAGAACAAAATTGAAATGAATTGAATTGAAATGAAGTCGCCATAGTCTAGTAGGTAGTGTGTTGGTAGCCCGGGTTCGTATCCCAGTACAGGCATCAAAACAAAATACAAAAATTATTTTTTCGGCGATTTTCTCTCACACACATAAAATTCGGACAAATGCATGACGTCTTTATTTGAATCGATAGTACGGTCCATATAATTTAATATTTGAAGATTATTTCATGCAAATGTTGACCGCGACTGCGCCTCTAATGGTCCATCCGCTTAGTCCATTTTTGGCATACTCTTTCAGACATTTCGGCCGGTATTTTACGAATAAACGCTTCAATGTTGTCTTCCAATACGTCAATTGAAAGGAACTTGCCTGTATAGGCATGAGCTTTAACATAATTCCACAAGAAATAGTCTAAAATAGTCTTTGCTTCACACTTATTTATATTTGCAGCTACAATCAATATTCGGTCTTGAGGAAAAATGCAAGATGTCTTGTGCACACCTCTACTTCATACGCATGAAATCTAAATGGTAGTACAATGTACTTATATTTGTATGAAATTTGTGAAACTAAGCAATTTCATTTAGTATGACATGTCATATATACAGTGGACAACAAAAATCTTCGTACTCCAATATATTTTAACAAAAATAAAACGTCTAACAGGCTTAATACTCTTGCACAAAGTCTCAATGGGACAACAAGAGAGTAGGAGAGTTAGGAGATTAATTGAAAGAACGGTTATGTAATCGTTAAACCTCAAACAAAAGTCAATCGAAAAACTTGCTTATGATGCTACCAGACACCAAACACTAAACAAAACCCGAAGTACATTCAATTCCAAATGGGTTAAATGGAGCTCTTGACTTTAAGGTATATTCTACTAGGTACAAGGGATAACATTTTCATATATTAGGCCTTTGAATTTTAAATATACTCATGGTGTTCCTTGGGATTACATATGGCGTCATCTAAAACTTTTCCTTATTTTTCTTTTCTTTTATGAAAAACTTTAATAAATTGCTTGTTTTATATTAAAACAAAAATAAATTAAGAAAATAAATATAAAAACTTTAATTTTTTTATACAAACTGTTGGTTAAAATTCATGAAATTATCAAAATATATTGGAGTACTAAGACTTTTGTTGCCCACTGTATGTACAAGGCAGCATGGATAATTATAACAATTATTATTTAATTAAGCATTAATAAGATAAACATGTGTTATATTTAATGTAAACATCTGTTAATTAGACAACATTGGCAGGACCACGCCCCCCTGATGTTCATAATACAATTTAATGAATGACTAGACCAATTAAAGTAAAAGGCGATAATTTCTAAATTATTATGTACGTAGTAGGTAGGTTGTTTGTTTGAGTTAAAGTTTAATAAATATATTCTGTACCAATGAAGGAATTGCTAAGAAGCCATTCACTTACCATGTTCTGGACGCGTTAGGCGCACATGATCCTTGGCTTTTGTTCCCGGAATTTCCAATTCCGTTGTAGGTGGAATTTCTCGTGCTGATCTCTCGAGGGTAGCTAACGATGACTGTAGAGTCGTTTCAAAATCTGAGGTTAAAGCTTGAGTTAATGGCACAGTTAGAGAAAGTAACGATAAAATCGTTATAATCATTTTGGCTATTGAAAGATTTGGTAAACGTTGTATTGATGAATAACATTTTTGTTGTTGTTGTTTTTTATCACTATAATTACAATGTTTTTGTGATTGTTGCTGTTGATCATTTGAATGCGTCAGTCTTTGTTTTAATTTTCGAAGAGGAGAATTTTGTTGTCTATAAAATTTGGGGGGATCATAATAATTATCATTATCATTAAAGCTGTCGTTATGTCTTTTCTTAACACATTTCTCACTTATGGTTAATAGACGACGAGAGCAATTATAGCGACGCAGACGTATTGGTGGTGGTGGTGATGGTAGTGGTGACGATGAACTCAATAATATATTTAATAACGTTTTTAATATCATTATTATGTTGTAATAGAAGGACAATAAAGATCTTCGCCGGCAACGTGGATAGGGAAAAATTGTTTCCATTTTAGTATCCTTTGAAACGGGCAAACATGTTCTGTAAGTGATCGCAGACGTTACTAGTTTAGGATCAAGTTCAGGCATTGTTGTCGTTGCCGCTGTTGCATTTGTTGCTCTTGTCGTTGTTGTTGTTGAAACACAATAGTGGTGCATAGTAGTAGTTATTGGAGACATTCGATTCTGCTCTTTTTGATTTCTTAATAAATAATAGGAATTTTGCATATGAATCTCTTGATTACTGTTGTTGTTGTTGTTACTAATATTACAAATATTTGTCTGGAGGCTCTCTGAAGATTCTTGTGCTGTTATATTATTACTGAGTACGTTGTGGTGGTGGTGGTGGTGTTGGTAGTCTGGATGCTGACGCTGATGCTGTTGCTGGTACTGGTGGCGGTAGTGGTATTGATGTTGATGACGTTTTGATGGTGTTTGTCTACAGCTACTGTGGCAGTTATCTCGGCATGAGCAATTGTATAGATCAGGCTCTTGTTGTCGTTTATCGTTATCCTTACAAATGCGTAATTCTGGATTATTATAGTCATAATATGGTTGTTGACATTTAGATGACAACGGATCGTTATCGTCAGATGTAATGGAGCAGCAGCTGTTGTTTCGTAGGAAACATTTTGATTCTAATTTCGTAATTCTAGTAGTTGTTGTGGTACCAGTAGTAATAGTAGAAGTAGTTGAGGTTAATGATGATGTTGTTGTTGTTGTTGTTAATGACTGTGATGTTAGTAAAATATTTTCCTTAGCTGTTGCTGTTCCTGTTGTCCAAACAGTTTTTGTTGAATTGTATGGATTGCATGTAGCATTGCTGTTGCTGCTGTTAATGCTTGTGTTATTATCAACAATTGATTTTACTTGCTTATGCAGATACAATTTTCTTTTCTTGGCCATTAATTCACTAACGGCATGAAATTTTGCTTCCACTTTGCAATTATTATCGTATGGGGTACAGTTTCTTATATGTTCCCAAATGGCCACTGATCTTCTAGAGAATTTTCAATTAAAAAAATTGATATTTTCAAAGCCAATTTTTACAATACCATATCACTTCATATAGGACTTTTTTGCTGATTATATTAACAGGCATTGGAACAATCCCTAGAGTATAATATGGTACTCATTGACCTACTATATGCCCTAAAATTACCTGTTAAGCAAGTGACCTTGTTCAAATGGATACTGTCAAACAGTTAACAGTGCTCTGTTAACGGGAAATTTTGCTCTGCTAAGATCAAATTGTACACTGTTAACGCTAAGTGTGGCGCTGCTAAAATTTATGGATTGCGTCTTGGGTTTTCAAATTCAAATATAAGAAAAAAAAAACCATTTTTTAAGTGTAAATAAAAGTAATGTAAATGGAAATTGAATTACGTACTTACAGATACGCATCTGTAAGCATGTACATACATACTTATGTATAAAAAAGATTGTTAATAATATAATGTATGTATGTATGTCCATACAAATACTATAAACTACAACAATATCAACAAAAATATTTATAGACGAACTATGTATTTTCATGAATGAAATATTTTTAGATAATAGGCCTGGAGGCGGCGGTGGTGAGACCAGAAGGGTAGAAACTAAAATAGAAACTAAAATTTTTGTTTTTTATATTGTATTGACTGTTAGAATGAATGAATGACTATACATGGTTGTAGGAAACACAACGAAATCTAACATACCAAATACGTTACATTCAATAATATCTGGTAGAGTGTACAAAAATATTTTTATTAAAAATAAAAAAAAAAACAAGAAAAGTAAATATGTAAGTAGTATCGGTCTGACATTTCAAAATAAAAAAAAATATATAAAAAAATTCATTCATAATAATAAGAAAAATATTATTCAAACAGTTCCGTTCATAAATGTTGCACAATGTTTGGCGATAATGAACGATGATAACGAACGACAACGCTTTTAATTAACAAATACAATGCATTCCAAAATAAAAGTGCACTCTTATCATGTCCAGAAATTTTTTTATACAAATTGTATATGTACTTACAAAATATGAAAGAAATTAAAAATCACAATTCCAAATCTAAATCAAAATAAACTACATACATATACTAAAAGTACAATAATAATGTACATCCCAGCTAGCATTTATAAGATTGTTTTAAAACAAATCACCTTGCTGAGTGTTTTTAGAGTACTTATTAGTTAGTTGCACGATTAAAAAAGGACTCAGAAATGATTTGCGCCAAGATGTAAAATGAGTTCGATTTAAAATACAATAAAAAAAATTGTATGTATAAGAATCGGAAATAAATCATCCTATATATTCTATATTACATTCTACTTATATTGAAAAACGGTTAAACAAAAACAGATCATGTGGGTATTTAAAAAGTGATTGTAATTATGTCCACTAATACCCCGGTTGGCGTCGTTTCGTCCTGCGTTTGCTTCGAAGTTGTATCTTTTTAAAATTTTTGTGATTTCAAAGTTGCATCGTTTTTGTTTCAGTTTGCATCGCATGTTTCGAAGTTGCGTAGGTTTTGTTTCAGTTTTCATCGTTAATACGAAAATGTTTGTACAAAGCTAAAATAGAAAAAGGCGATTTCCCGTTTAAATCTAGTACAAATTCGAAGTTGTTTCTTTTTAAAATTTCTTTGAAGTTGCGTCGTTTTTGTTTCAGTTTCCATCGTTAATATGAAAATGTTTGTACAAAGCTAAAACAGAAAAAGGGGATTTCCCGTTTAAGTATTTATGTTGTCTAATGGTTTCAAGTTGTAGGTCGTTAGTAAATTAAATATTTTTTATTGAAAAATCTTTTTTTTCAGCCAAAATTATGAATCTCGGAACCAATTAAATTAAAATCAATACAAATGTATGGAAACTCGTGCTTCGTTTTGCGTCGCGTTTCTTCAGACCCTACATCCGACGCAAACCGGGGTATTAGTGTATTTTATGATTATATTTTGCGCAGATAGATAATTAAACACTGATTTTTTATATCCTTTCTGTATAAACTTTCATTTATGCAAAAGATGTCTGTGAAATAAGGTAAATTTTTTTAATAAAAATTTTTTCTTTTTTTAACAAAAAAAAAAAAAAAAATATATTTTTTTAAATAAACTTTGATGTCTGATGTTCATACATTACGAATATAAACTGAATATTCTTTATTTATTACTTAATGTTCATAAGAACATGATTTGTGAAATTACGGCAGTGTAAACGTAGGACTCAGAAAACCGCCTGCAATCACTCGAAGAGAGTAAAATACATTTTGAAATACAGTAAGACCCCGCTTAACGCTACCACGGTTAACACTGTTTCAGTATTACGCGCTAGTATTGGGATTGCCCTAAATCGCGCATTGCATTGATTCTTCTGGTGCACTATATAGCGACGGTGTATACTATGTATCTTTTTTAATGCTCTTTGGTTACCCTGTCCAACTGTATTTTCTGAAGTTGTAATGTATTTACATATGTACCTGTTAAGCTGCCTCGTTTAACGCTGCAACTTATTGGAACGTATCCCCCGCATTAAACGGGGTCTTGCTGTAAGACTAATAAATGACTTAAATTATAATCATAAATGACGTAAAAAGGTGACGAAATTAGTCCAAACATGACTGATAAATGACAATGAAAAGATAACGATAAATTACTCATAAAAGACTCATATGCGATTAAACAATGACTAAAAGACGACTTGGAAAAGAATCACAAACGAAGGTAAATAAAACTAATAAATGATTAGAAAGCGATTCGAAAATGATTATAAAACTACTAGAAAAAGGGTCGAAAGTTACTCGAAACTAATATAGAAAATAACTCACAAATGACTTCTTTTAAGAAGAGTCGCTCGTAGTCACTTTTTTTCTCTCGACAAGAGTGTGTTTTATGATAAGAAAATGAACGCGTATTCTAGCTTTTTAATCACGCAGAAGAATCAAAAAAGATTCGAATTTGATTAAAAATTTCTAAAAATGCTGGCTGGGGAATATAGTAATCAATGTACATGCCAATGTATTTGTATGTCAGAGTTAGTAAAGAATTTGGTTTAATCGCATACCAATACAATGTCTTACAAATATTTGTTTGTATTTTTTTTTTTAATTTATTTTAAGAGTTTAGAGAATTAATTACATATTCGAATCATAATTCTTCATAAAAAATTCTTTGAATTCTTCCTCTATTCGTGGGGTTTAAAATTTATTTGACTGCTATTAAACAAAAAAATTCTTTAAATTATAAAAGTATTTGAAAGGACCCTCTGGACTACCATTTGCATATAGTCTGTATGGGGTACAGTTTCTTATATGTTCCCAAATGGCCACTGATCTTCTAGAGAATTCTCATATATTTTCGACCAAAAATTGATTTTTTTTTTAATTCAATATCTCGACTCACAAAATTATTTCAGCTATCCCACTACAACGGTTGAAAAGAGGACCCTCTAGACTTGCTTGTCAAAATTTGGTCAAATCAATGCCTAGAAGATGTCCTGCTGTTCTGGATAACAAAAGATCCGCAACAAAGTACTGTTATGTCACTAAGGCTTTATGCAACAATATTCAGTATAAATATCTATTTAGTTTTATCTATGTTAGTTAAAGCTTTAAGATTTCATGAAGTGTCCTTATTTTTTTTCACACGTTAAACTATATAACTTCATAAAAAATCACAAAAAAATTAAAATCTATTGTAGAAATACTAAAAATTTTGTTTTTAATCTTTTCTCTACCGTTTAAAAAAAAAAATAAATCGTTTAAATAAGAAAGAATTTTCGATTTTTTATTCGGTTGTAAATGTAATGTAAGTTTGGGTGGGCACTGTCCTTATTATTTTTCACATTACTGTATACGGTTAAGAAATTTCAGAAATTTGTTTAACTAATCTGCCGTTTATAATTGTCGGACACAGCTTTCCTCGATTTTAAGACGATCTTTTGCATTGGTTCAGAAATTTGTGAAATTAGTTAATCGTATGTATACTTTTGTGGGTCTGTGTATATGTATAGTAAATGTTGTAGTAGTAGGTATTCCATTTGAAAAAGGAAAGAAAACAAAATTAATTCATAAAATCAATTTATTTCTTTAAAATACCAGTTTTTTTTTTAATTTTTTTTTTTTGTTTTATTGGTGGCCATTTGAAATTAATAAAACTTAACTGAACTACTATTATTTAATTATGTATATATGTATGTATGTATGTATGTATGTATTATTGTTTTTATTTATTTATACATTAGTTAGTTAGTTCGTTGGTTAGTTAGTTAGTTAGTTAGACAGTTATTTCAGTTATTTAGAGTCTTATCTTTGTTAAAATATTTATCACACTTGAAAATGTGGAAAAAACAAAACAAAAGAAATACAAAAAAAATAAAAGAAAAGAAAAATACCACAAAAGTCCAATAACAATAATAATTTGAACGATAGATTAACAGAAGAATTTTAAAAATTTCGTAATGTTCGTTCATGTGGTATGTATAGTAACTATTATGGTGTAGAATTTTGTAAAATATTTGTATGTATGTATGTATGTATATGGATAGATAGATAGATAAATAAATGGATAGAGTACATGTTGTAAGTATGTATGGTTGATTGGATGAATGGCTAGATAGATTAGTTCGCTGGCTGGCTGGTAGGTTGGATGGTTGTTTGGTTGTTTGATTGTTTGGTTAGATGACTGATTTACTTAAGTGGTAAAGAATGTACGACAACAATGCTTGTTTACACAAATGACTGGCATATTTTGTTTACAGTTACAATTTATTAACAAGTCAACACTAAATAAAAATACAGTGACAGATAGATAAATGTACGTGGTACGTGTATAAATGTTTATGTGTACGTTCGTTGTCTTCGATAGATATGAATGGAATTTGAAAATAAATAGTTTACTTATGAGTATTTTTTATTCATATTTTTTGTTTTTTTTTTTTGGGTCTTTATTTGGTAAATGAAGAATTTAATCAACATTTTTGAAAAGCCATTATTAATATGCGTACAAAAACTCACGTTGTACGTTGAATTTCATTGATGTTATATTTTATGAATGAATTTTGTTTCCTTTTCAATATACAGACATTGAAGACGAACAAAAAAAAAATAATAATAATAATTACATGAGTAAATAAATACTAGCATATACAGTGATGTGAAAAATAATAAGGACACAAATGTGCAGCAACTTTATTCAATTATAAAAAAAGTAAAATGAGAGAATTGCTAAAAAGTAACTGTTTTAATTTTCAGCTAATATATTACAAAAACGAATTCCATTATGTTCTATAAAATTTTTGTTTTTATTTGAAATTTTTTTTAATAAATTTAACTTAAAATACAAATTCACCCTGTGAAAAAAAAAAAAAAAAATAAGGACACTTCGTGTTATTGCCTAAAAAAATTAAAATATTACATAAAAAAGAAGAGATCCACAATTAATACTGTCTTTAAGTGATTAATATTATGTTGAGGCGCCTTTATTTTTTAAAACTGCTTGGCATCGTCGGGGCATAGAGTCAACAAGTTTTTGACAAACTGAAATTGGTATATCAATTCATGCAGTCTGAATTAATTCCCATAGCTGATCGCAATTCGTAGGGCAATTTCCTCTAATTGAAGTTTTCACTATGTTCCACAAATTCTCGATCGGATTTAGATCGGGAGACTGAGCAGGCCATTCTAATAAATTGATCTTATTATTCACAAACCACGTCTTGGTGCACTTTGCCGTATGTTTAGGGTCATTGTCCTGTTGAAACACCCATAACAGCGGCATATTTTCTTTGACATAAGGAAGCATACAATTTTGTAGAATGTCAACATAATCTGTTGCTTTCATAATGCCCTGTATACGATACAGTGCCACAACACCATGGCAGGAAAATGACCCCCAAACAATGATGTTGCCACCGCCGTGCTTTACTGTCTTAATAGTGTATTTTGAGTTGTATTCCGTATTAATTGGTCTGTTTACAGTATGAAGACCCATATCCGAATTAAATAAATTAATTTTTGTCTCATCCGACCAGAGAATATTTCTCCATTTTTCTTGAGGCCAGCATGCGTGCTCTTCAGCAAATTTTAGCCTTTGTTGTTCGTTCTTTTTCGATAACATTGGTACTTTTCTAACACTATGAGCTTTAAGATTCTCTTTAATTAGTGTTTTTCGAATTGTTGATGAGTCAATGTCAATGTTTAAATCTTTTTTTATCTGTTTCGATGAAATAAATGGATTCTTTTTTACACATCGAACAATGCCACGTTTTACTGCAGGTGTAATTTTCGGTTTTCTATCACGAGTTTCTCTTACAGGAATCCATTTGACTGTATTTTCTACTATTGTTTTTGAAATTCCAAGTAATCTAGATATTTTTCTATAAGAATTTCCATCTTTATGTAAATCTTTAATAGTTTTTCGTAGTACAGGGTCACAGTGCTTAGATTTTCCAATTTTTCCCTAAAAGACTACGAAATTAAGCTGTTTTAAGTTTGAATTGAATTTAAAGTTTCACTAAAATCACTTTTCTTAACATTTGTACACCAAAAAAAATTTTAAAAACTTTGATATTAATTTATTTTAGTTAATCGACAAACTGTCCTTATTAATTCGCACAACCATAACCAACTGATCTCTGTCTAACAACCTTTCTTTATTAAATGTATTCAAATTCTAATATAATAATATATTAGCTGAAAATTAATACAGTTACCAATTATCAATTCCCTTATTTTGCTTATTTTCTGATCAAATATTATTGCTAGACATTTGTGTCCTTATTATTTTTCACATCACTGTATCTACATATACATACATACATACATTTTATATAGAAATATCAATATTGGTATTAGTCTTTATTTCTTTATTTTCTAACCCTCTTAACAAGAAATGTTTATGGCTTTTGGTTTATGACCCATTTTTTGTATCGGGTCAGCCATCTAACGTTTTTCTTTTTCAACAAACATAATTGGTCATTACAATCCTTTAGTCAGAATTATTGACCTAGTTTCTCACACTACTTATGTTGTGTTTGTTAATTTTATACATAAGTGGTGTGACCTACAGTTTTAAAGTCGACTCCGAACGACAGATTTTTTTTGTGAAAGCTGTACACAATCGATAATGTGCTTTAAAATTGGACATGGCCAGTCGAGGCACCCATTTGAAGGGCTGTACTTTCAAATAAAAAAAGAAATTTGAGAAAATATTTACTAGTTTTTTGTTAAAGTATTTTCTAAAAAAAAAAAGTTATTTGGCGGACCCTTTAAAAACATACAACGGACGGACCAGATCAGACCAGACCAATATCAAGTTTAGCTAAAGTATTTGTTATTTAAACATGAGTTTAAGTTTTTAAACAACTTTTTATCCGGAGTATATATCAACTGACCATCGTAAAATGGTTCAAATCAATTGAAATCACATTTTTACGGCTCGATGGCGCTGTTAAATTCGTTTCGGAAATTTGAACGAATATAATAACATTCATATGTACATGTAAATACATACTATATGTATATGTGTATATTCGAAACGGGTGTAGTGATTTCATAGAAACTTTGTGGGTTAGAGAATAAAGTCATAATTGGGTGTAGTTCAGCAATGAGTATTCAAAACGAGGAATCGAATCATATGTACGTACATACATATGTACTTAATTGGTCTTTCCAACCTCTAGTCAGGATTACAACCTAGTTTCTCACACCGCTTATGTTATGTATTTTAATTGGGTGTAGTGATAAGGATAAGGAAAAGAAAAGCTTTGAAATACCGTTCGCGAAATACTGTTCGTTAAATCGCAACAAATTAGATTTTAAACCGGTAAATGGTGATGAAGATGGGGTTACTTATTTAAGCGGTGATTAAACAGTTAAAGGTCGACTCCGAATGAATTTTTTTTATCACAAATTTTGTTTTTGCCAGGAATTCACCGAATATTTCATTTTGTGATCTGACCTGGGTTCTGAACCGTGATCTCACGTCTAATAAACATCAGCTGTTGATGACCGCCGTATTGTGCGATACAGCACAATAAATCCTTCGGTGTCTTCAAAAAAAATTGAAAAGGATCTGAATCTTGCCGTAGTTGGCCCAACTATTCGTAGGCGTCTGATGGACAACAATTTATTCGCAAGAAGTCCACAAAAGGTGCCATTGCTGACAAAAAAACAGGTAGCAGCACGCTTAGAGACGAAAGTAAATTTTTTTTATTTGGTGCCACTGGGTCTAGACAATATGTTAGACCTCTGCCTAACACCAAACACAAAGCTCAGTTTACACAAAAGACTGTTAAACCTGATGGTTGAATGATGACTGCAGCGTTTTTCAGGCGGAGATTTTCGCAATACTGAAGGCTATTGAGGCCATAGCTGGTAGCCCATCTTCGGATTCGGAATCTTACACGATCTTCGTTGACAGTCAGGCTGCCCTTAGGGCCATTGCGTCGGTCTGGTGCAAATCACGGCTCGTTCGCGAGTGCAAAGAGTCGTTGATGAGTTTTGGACCGGACCGTATCCGTCTATGCTGGGTTCCGGGTCACAGCGGAATACTGGGCAATGAGACGGCGGATGCCTTCGCTAGGTTAGGTTTGCTTTCAGGTGGCGATTTGACGGTTGGTCCTGACCCCCCGGTCTGTCACCTCTATGGCCTCATCGATGGATGGGTCAGAAGGGAAGAGCAGTGACGTTGGGGGAACGGATCGGGTTGTTCTGTTTCTAGGCGTCTATGGCCTGCTGTGGACAGCAAGAGCACAGAGTGGCTGCAGGGCTTGGTTAAGGCCAGCTTAATGTTGGTTGTCGGTTTTATCACAGGGCACTGCGAGATTAGATCGCTGACGGGGATCTGGAACAGATCCCAGCCGGACTATTGCAGGGTATGTTGCGATGAGGAGGAGTTGGAGACTGGTAGGTTGAGGACCCTTGGCAGGGCCTTCTTTGAGAACTTGAGTTCTGTGTCGAGAGCCGACATTAAGGCTCTCCACAGATTCATTAGCAGTTTGGGGTGGTTGAAAGGTGCTAGGGCTTCATAAGTGTAGTCGCACTCTCAACCTCTATTGTTTTGAGTCTCTTGTTTTTCATTCCTCCGTTTCCCATTCTCCCTCCTCTTACCTACTTCCTATATCCTCCTTTTCCTTCCTCCCCTAAGGACAATGTAGAATCGGTCAATTTCGACCACCGGGTACTCTGATTGTCTTGACCGACAGGTGCACGTCCTCTAACCTAACCATGATGATGCAAAACTAATGATATGGGGAAGCTTTTCATATAGCGGTGTAGGCCCAATAAGACATAATGGATAGGAACGTCTATGTGTCGGCACATTGAGAAAAGTGATGTTATCATATTCCAACAAGATAATGACACTAAACACACCAGTAAATTGGCAAATGAGTGGTATCGGGTTAATAGGGTAAAGGTTATAGAGTGACCAGCTCAGTCTCCCGACCTTAATCCCATAGAAAATCTATGGGGAGATTTTAAAAAGTATGCTGCAGAGAACGACTTTCAAATGCAGCAGAATTATGGACCACAGTGCGCGGATGGGTGGCATCACATTAATTTAAACAGATGCCTAGATCTTATTGACTCCATGCCGCGTAGATGTTCTGAAGTCATAAAAAATAAAGGTTATTAAACCAAATACTAAAATAGCTTTACTATTTTAAGATAATATCAAAATTTTGTGTCTTTTGTTTAAAAGTTACTAGGTTGTGTGCTAACACTACTATTATTTTGAACAATTAATTTTGAGAGTAAGTACATGAAATATTCTTGTTTTCATAGTTTTAACTAAATAATAAAGTGTTAAAAAATTATAAAATGAATTAGAAATAAATTTGAAGTCAAAAAAATTTGATATTTACTTAATTTCTTAATTTTAAACTTTGCATTTAAATGAAGGGCACCCCTATTATTTTGAACACAACTGTATATATAATCTACTTCTTCAGAGCGACAAAAGTATACATACGATTAACAAATTTCTGAACCAATTATAAAGATTTTTAACGAAAACAGATTGATTAAAAACTCTTTGAAATTTGTTAACCGTATATACATATGTATACTTTTGTGGCTGAGTGTACAAATTTATAGAAAATATTGCATCAGCCAAAATTTAGAATTTTAACTGTGAGTAGGTAGGTAGGTACCTATTATTATTAAGGCATCTGTTCATATTATTTTTTATTAAACTAAAGTAAACTAACAATTGCAAATTAATTTTCTTCTCTAGGATCACAACGCTGGTTTACATTTTTCACATGACCGTACAACAAAAAAACAAATACCTACGAAAAGTACAAAAGTAAATAAAAAAAAGAACGATTTTTTTTGATTTTCTTGTCGCTGGCCACTCGTTTTGGTAGTCATGTGTTAAATTTATTAGTGACGGTGATGAGTGTCTTTATATTTTTCTAAATAATAATCAAAAACATCGTAAAACAACAACAAATTAAGAAAAAAAAAAAAACATTCGCCTTTTTTTTCCTACTTATTATTGTTTTATTTTTAATTTTATTGCTCTTTTTTTAATTCTGGTAAAAATAGCGTGCCACCAATTTTAAGAAGAAAGAAAGAAAAAAAATATTTGGTTTTTAAAAATATTTGCACAAAAGCGACTAAATTTAGAAAAACTAACAAGAAAACAAAAAAAAAAAAAACAAAAAAAACTAGAAACAACACACACTATAAATAAAAATAATTACCCGCTTGTTCATACACACACACACAATGCAAACATGAAATGAAAACTAAAAACAAAAACGAAAATAAGAAGAAAAAGAAAAAACTCGTACACATAGCCAGATGGACGGACGGACAGATTCAACAATCCTCATTCGTTCAGTCACTCACTGAAGGAAAGAAACGCACCACGAGCAAGGCACATCATGACGAGAATGTGAATGACATATGAATGCATGTATGTGTGTGTGTGTATGTGTGTGTGTGTATGTGTGCATTGGAATACTTGGACGGATGGTTAAGATGGAATGGATGAATGGCTGGCTGTCTGCTGCTGGTTAAGGCTTTTCGTTGTTGACTGGCTGGCTGGCTGGTAATTGTTTGGAATACTAAAACAAAAGAAAAACTAAATTCCACTAAAAATTTTTCAAACAAACAATAGAAAATTAAAAAAAACCCCCCCCTCAACAACTAAAACGAATACTAACAGCAGCTGCTGCAATGAACGACAAAGCAAACGTAAGCACAAGATATAAACGATCTCTCTCTCTCTCGCGTTCGTCTCAGTGGCGATCGTTAAATCTTGTAATTTTTCACAATATGTGCGTGTGCACATGCTGTTGTTGTTGTTTTTTTTTATTTTTGATTTTCTTAAGGTTAAATGTAGATTTTATGTTTTAATGAACAAAAAAAAAAACAGAAAACAAATAAGAAAGAAAGTAAAATGAACCAAAACAACATAATAAAAGAAAAAATCATGTCAAGGTTGATGAAAAACAATACAACACCAATACCAATATCAACAGCAAAATATGAGAATATGAACGGGGTACCTACATACATATATAGAGAAACAACAATTGTCTGGAGGGTGGGTGTTGGTTGAGGAGTGTTGAGAGGTGTGCACATGCCATATAAATTTGCACACTATTGCAGTTTTCTCAACAGCGAATATTGATTGTAGCTGCAAATATAAATAAGTGTGAAGCAAAGCTAGAGTACATAAAAACAACTGCACTCGTAAACCATTGTACAACAGTATGTGAGAGAGTGAGGTGAGAGTTGTATGAAGAGTACAACACAAATATTGTACTCTTCATAGAGTCTCAGCGTGCATTTCTTTTTTTTTTTTTTTGCGCTCGGCAACCAGACATCTTCGTCGAAGTCCGCATTGCCAGTAACTTTTTTAAATTTTTTTATTTCTGGGGAAAAACCTTTTTTTACATTACTACTACTGATATTCATATGGCAAAGCATAGTTCCGTTACTTTACAGGCAAACAAGTGATGTTGTATGTACATTGAATAAATGAGAAATACACATTTTAGTGCACTCGTAAAATCATGAGCAACAGAAACGAGTACACTACAGTATTGCATTCGGTGAGGGGTAAGCTAGCAGAATATCTTGTGCACAAGACTAGGTATGTACCTACCTAGTAAAGTAAAAAAGTAAAGTCAAGTCTTTGTTAATAGGTATTTTTGTTGTTTATTTTTATTTCTAATTAGATTTACTACTAGACGACGACGACGACAACACATGATGTTTGAACAAAATACCGCATAAATAGGTACAAACAAAATATTTTTTATTATTTAACTTTTTTTTTATATTTTTCATAGGTACATACATACATAGATACATCCATATAGGTATGAATGACAGAATAAATCATAACAATAAAAAGAAGAAGAAGAAAAAAGTGTAAAACAAATCTAGTTTCAATAATGTATTCTTCTTCTTATTAATACATACATTCATAAGTTTGTAGAGATACAAAAAAAATACTTAAAGTAGCACAATTCTTCTTTTGGCTGGTTGTACTTATTTTGAAAACATTTTTATGAAAACCAGAAACAAAAACGAACTAAAAAAGAAAAAATCAAAACAAACAACAACGATGGCTGCTACTGCGATGAAGAAGATACCGGTGTCGACGACTATACGCCGACAATAGTCATGCAGAGGAAAAACAGCAACAAAAAACAAAATAATCATAATAATAAAGTAATACGAAAACAAAATAAAAACAGAGAAATAGAGAAAACTGAAAACAACCCTCAAAGTGACGTTGACCCCGAAAATATGTAAAGCGTAGTAGTCAAAATAATACACAAAGCAAAAGAAACAAAAAACGAACTTCTCTCTCTCTATCTCTCTCTTCTCTCTTTCCAATTGTACTCTCTCATTGGCTTTTTAAATTTATTTGTATGCATGTTTGTTTGTGTATATGCATGTAATCAGAACCATATCATAACCAGACAACAAACAGTACATAGAGCTGAGAAAATAACAATAAAACGTGGACGCCGAAAGAATGTGAAAAAAAAAACAAAGAAAAAAAAAATGTTTGTTGTCTGATATTTTTTGTTTTAAAAGAGAAGGAGGAATTGAAATAAAAAGCGCATGTGCGAGACAACAAAACACCAGAGTTGACACAATTGCTGCCTTAAAATCGTATGTATTTATCCCAAAGTGATTGATATAAAATGCCTCGAGGATATTTTATTATGAAATATTGACTTGGGGCAATGTGATGGTAGATGAGCTAGACTCTGTTGCAGCAGTCAGTTCGACTCTCTTGGAACATTTCTTTTATGTATCGATAGAACGATTATGCGATTACTTTAACAAGGAATAGAGGAAATTTAAAGCCTCCATCAGGGTTTTAAGGTACAGGGAGGGTCTTGTTGTTTTTGTTTTTGAATGCAATGGGATGGAGACAGAATCTGAATATGGAATTTATTATCCCTATTGCTTTGGATTGATTATGCCTGGAGATCAAGGACCAGATCAGCCTTTGAAATTTCAGGCATGCACTTTTATTGAGGCAATATTCGGTTTATTGATTACAATATTTTAAGCGTTTAGACATAACAATATAACTACGCAGTACAACTGCTTATTCAATATTAACTTGACAGCTGGTTGTTTCAACAGCGTTGTTTTAGTGTTTGTCGTTGTTAATATTTAAGTTGTCAAATAACAATAGAAAGTGTTCGGAAAATTATAATATGCTCACTGAACATACTCATGACAGTGCTGTATTTCAAGTTTTAATCAATATTATAACAATTTATGTATTTATTGCGCAATAATTAATTGACATTTTATATGAAACTAAGTGACCCGGCGTACTTTACAATTTAGAAATAAATTAAAAGGGAAATACAGAAATTACGAGTAAATTAAGGGCGGAAACTACAAAAACAAAATAAAATTAAAATAAGATAGGTACGAAACGAAAGCAAAACAAATGGGAAATATTTATTTTGAACTTTTTGAAGATTTACGAATGGTTATACAGTAATCCCTCGATTTACGTCGTAGAATGTTCCGGAAAAAGGGGACGGAAATCGAATTTCAAAAGAACTCATACGATAAGATGCGTTTATTTATGTACATTCTACAAAAGAAACAAACATCAACATCAACCTACCAAGGGCTGGGTAGTTGCAGAGGAGATGTTCGACAGTCTCCAACAAAATCCGACTTAATCTCGCAGTGCTCCGTAATAAAACCGACAACCAACCTTAAACTGGCCTTAACCAAGCCCAGCAGCCAATCTGTCCTCTTGCTGTCCACAGCAGGCCATAGACGCCTAGAAACAGAACAACCCGATTCGTTCCCCCAACGCCTCTGCTCTTCCCTCCTGACCCATCCATCGATGAGACCATAGAGGTTGCAGACTGGGGGGCCAGGACCAACTGTCATATCGCCACCTGAAAGCGAACCTAACCTGTCGAGGGCATCCGCCATCTCATTGTCCAGCATAGACGGATACGGATCGCCGAAAAAGTATTTTCATATTTTCGTTTTGATGTCTGACCTGGGATTCGTACTCGGGGGGCCTTTTGTATAATAAGCCAACACATTACCTATGGCGACCATGGCAACTTTAATTTTTTTTCCAAGTATTGATTTTTTTATAGGGGGAACTCTCCTAATTATGTTTGTATACAGAGGCGACGTAAATTTAATTTGAAAAGAACAAAGTTTTTCACGACATTAATCGAAACAATGTAAATCAAGATGACGTAAATCGAGGGAGTTCTGTAATCTGTATGAACATATGTATTACACTGCTTTTGTTATTGAATAAATGACTGAATTGAAGATTGACTTTGCAGTTGCTTTTAATTGATGAATTGCATCTTGCATCGTATAATAATCAGATCAATTACATGCGGTAATAGGTATAGTGTAGGTACGTATGTATGTACATGCATAATAGTTGACACTTTTCTTTTTAGACACGGCCGACCAACCACTCTTCATTTTAATTTTTTTTTCTTTCTTTCTAGGGGCCAGACTATGAATGAACTGTTTAGTTGTATTCCATCCCCTTATACAATATGATACGAATGATATACAACGTTAAGTTACGTTACGTTACGTTACGATATCATCATAAAATAAGAAATAGTTTGTATATGATGTACACAAACATACACACACACACTCACACACACTATAATACAAGACATATTGTATTATGGAAATATTGTAGTTGCTGTAGTAAAAAAAAAACTTCTGTTAACCAACCACACATACAATTTGTAGGGCCTTATGGTGAGTAGAAACAAAAAACAAAAACAAGAAAAAACAAAAGCAATTGCACATTCCCAAATGTGTAATAGTGTCATTCATCATTGAAAAGTACGAGTGTAGAGAGAGGAAACACATAGCAAAACAAACAAAATAAAAAGAGAACAACAGAGAATGAGAAAAGAGATAGAGAGAGAGTTAAAACACGAATGTATGAATGGTAACCGACCACAACTTGGTGAATCAAATAGTAGCTACACACATACACACCCTCAAACACAAACATCTCATCTCATGTAAGGTGAAAGGAAAGCCAAATGATTATCGCATTTTTAACAACAATTCTTATCAGTCTTGAAAGATACAAACAAACAATTACAAAAACATTAAAACAAAACACACACACACACACACACACATTCTTAAAAAGAATGATGCATTCAAGCGGCAAATATAGAAAAACATACGAAATACAAATGAAATGAAAGGAATGTCTGTCATATCTACTAACGGACGGATCGGACCGAATCGAATCGGACTGGTAGACATGCAGCAGTTAGAAAAGCAACAGAAAATTTATTTATCCATTGCCAACACCAACACCAACATCTGAGAAAGAGACTAGTAAAAACGTAATTTATGTAAGTGTGTGTGTGCCTCTGTATTTATCTGAGTTTTTTTTTTTGTTTTGTTACGGATTTTCAGCCAGCAACGCAAACAGCAATTGAAAACGCTGACGTCGCTGTTAACAAAGTCGTTGCCTTCTGTGTTTTTGTTTTCATTTCATTTCGTTTCGTTTTATTTTATTTTTTTTTTATTTTCTAAACTTGTCTTTTGGAAAACAACAATCACACACATACACACACAATAATAGCATTTTAAAAACACGCACGCTCATGAGAGTTCCAAGACGAATACGGTTAGTAAAAGAAAATACCAAAAACTGAAAAAAACAAACAACGATGTGAAGAGGAATGCTAAAAAAAAACTGTACAAGAAAAACAAACAATAGTGCAGAGGAGAGTAAGTAAACGACAAGAATTTAAGCACATTTTAGAATCGTTTAGACGAGGTAGAGGAGGAGTAAGGCAAATAAAAAAGAGCATAACATGGAGTCGCCACAATTTAGTAAAAAAAAAAAGAAAAACAAGTAAAAAGAATAACAAAAACAAAAAAATGACTGGACTTATTTGCCACTATTATACCTACTACTCTCTCTCTCTCTCTTTCTCTCCCTCTATGACTCTTTGTCAACTCTTCTTGTGCTGGAACTCTGGCTTATTTTGTTTTTTTCTTTTTCTTCTTTCTTTTTTGAGCTAGATTTAGTCGATTTATCGGTATTTTGTTTTGTTTTTTGCCGGTTTAAGCTTTAAAAAATTTTTGTGAATGCGATTAAATATGGTTGGTTGGCTGGCTGGCTGGCAGGCTGTTCGTCGAATTTTTTTTTTTATGAATAAAAATTATTTTTAGAATTGACACCAAAAGAAAAACAAAGTAAATAACGGCCAAGCCATAAAACAATTGCCAATAGGTATAAAAGAAGAATGGCTAGTCAAATCTGGTTATTCTAATCAAACTACCACAATTGAGTTGCCCGGAAAAAAATTAATTGGAGATGCAATCGACATTTAAAAATTTCTCATACCGTTGTTAAACATTATCGACCGCCCATTAAAACTCATTCCACGACAGAGGGCGTTTAGCCAGTCTAACAATCAGTAACTTAAAGATTTACATACGTACATACATACATAATTGGGTTTCGCTTTAAGGAGGCGATCTAATAGTTGGTCTTGATCTTCCAGTCTGCCACCTCTATGGCCTCATCGATAGATGGATCAGGGAGGAAGAGCAGAGGCATAGGGGGAACGGATCTGGCTGTTCTGTTTCTAGATGTCGATGGCCTGCTGTGGACAGTAAGAGAACAGATTGGTTGCTGGGTTTGGTTAAGGCCAGCTTAAGGTTGGTTGTCGGTTTTATCACGGGGCACTGCTAGATTAGTTCGCTGTCGGGAATCTGGAACAGATTCCAGCCGGACTATTGCAGGATATGTTGCGATGAGGAGGAGTTAGAGGCTATCGAACATCTCCTCTGTAACCGCCCAACCCATGGAAGGTTAAGTAAGATCCCTTGGCAGGACCTTCTTTGGGAACTTGAGTTCGGTGTCGAGAGCCGACAACGGTCTTCACATATTCATTAGCAGATTGGGCTGGTTAAGAGGTGCTAGGGCTTCATAAGTGTAGTCGAGGTCTAACCCTGTTTATTCTGTGTGATTCCTCCGATTCCCATTCCCCCCTACCAAAATGCCCTTCTTTCATCCTATTCTCTCTATTTCCTTCCCTCTCTAAGGACGTTGTACAATGGATTAATTTGACTTCCGGGTACTGTACTTGTCTTAACTGACAAGTATACGTCCTCTAACCTTACCTACAATTAGGTCAGGATTACAACCTAGCTTCTCACACCTCTTATGTTGTGTGCGATAATTTTATACATGAATGGCGGGACCTATAGTTTAAAATCGACTTCGAACGACAGATTGTTTTGAGAAACTTTTCATGACTATTTTATTTATTCTCAGAGTTTTTGCCAGAAATCTTCTGAGAGGAAATCGCCGAAAAAATAATTTTTTTTGTATTTTGTTTTGATATCTGTGGCCTGGGACTTGAACCCAGGCATTTTACTAGACCACGGCGACTTCCAATTAATGCTCTCCACAAAATCATTACCAGCTTGGACTGGTTGAGAGGTGCTAGGGCTTTATAAGTGTAGTCGCGCCCTCTCACCCTCTTTTGTTTGTATCTGTTTTTTTCTGTGTGATTCCTCTGATTCCCATTCCCCCCTACCTACAAGCCCTTCTTTCATCCTAATCCCTTTATTTTCTTCCCTCTCTAAGGACATTGTACAATGGATTAATTTCGACCTCCGGATACTGTACTTGTCTTAACTGTATAACAAGTATACGTCTTCTAACCCAATCTACATAATTGGTCATTACAACCATTAGGTCAGGATTACAACCTAGCTTCTAACACCACTTATGTTGTGTGCGTTAAGTTTATACATGAGTGGCGGGACGTACAGTTTAAAGTCGACCACGAACGTTAGATTTTTGGAAAGCTTTTTCATGGCAATTTTATTTTACTTTCAGAGTTTTTGCCAGAAATCTGCTGAAGGGAAATCGCCGAAGAAATATTTCCATATTTTCGTTTTGATTGCTGAACTGGAATTTGAACTCGGGTCTTTCGTCTAATAAGCTAATACACTACCTACTAAACTAGTATAAACTTTGTCGTTCAGAGTCGGTGTTTAACTGTAGTTAAACGTCAATCACAATACGAGTTTGGTATGAGAAGCTAGATTGTATTCCCTACTAAAGGGTTTTAACATGTTAACTGCCTAACTACGAGATAACCTTCTAGGCTACCAAACTACAAGTTATGTCGTACTCACTTATGTGATAAGACCAACTTTTTATCGTTTTTTGACCAGTTTTCTGAGGACCTACCTAGAACGTAAGTAAAATAAACCTCTAAAGACTGAGACATTATGATTGACCATCTTTGACTGGACACATAGGATCAAATGAAATAAATTTCCAATGAATCTTTGTAAATAAATTATCCTTCTAGCCTTCTGTGCGGGTGAAAATTGTATTTTAAGACTTTAGCACAGTCGTTGCCAAGCCCAATGCCATTTATATTTTGAGTGTTATTGTTTACCATAACCCAGTTATTACTGTCCCAGCTATCCTGATAAACTTCCATTATGTATTGAACTAACTTTGTTACAAATCCTATTAAAAAAAAAATACTAAGAAAAAAATTTGATAATTCAAATGCAGACTTTTGAATATAATATATTTAAAGTAGGACGAGTATACTCGTCTTAGCAGCGCGGAATACCCTGTAAAAGACGAGTATACTCGTCCTACTTTAAATATATTTAACATGCAGGCTTATGAATTATCAAATTTTTTTTCTTAGGACGAGTATACTCGTCTTGGTAGTTGCGGAATGCCTTGTAAAAGACGAGTATACTCGTCCTTGACAGCGAATGTGTTAAACAGTCTGGCAACTATATTTTTGGCGTACGTATTGTTATTCAACGTAAATTGGTGTGGTTTGCACAGCACTAGAGCACAGAACTGACTCAAACGTTGCTCTCATAGTTGGGTTGGAAAAAGAAAACCAAAAATAAAACAAAAAATAAAATTATAATCAACACAAACAAACGTCGTGAATATTATTTTTCTTTTCATTTCAGTTTCTTATTTATTATTACGAATACAGGCGTACGTACATACATATGGATGTATGAATATGTACGAATGTGTATGAGAGAGTTTTCAGTTGTTTTTATTACATTCGTGAATTGGACTGTTTGCGTCCGTGCGTACGTGCGTAATCAATGACGCATTTTTTAAGATATGAAAGAAGAATGTTTATTTGTTTGTATGTATGGTGGATTGATGGGTAGATTTATACAATAATGTAATAAAAAAAAAACAAAAACAGAATAATAATAATAAAAATGGAAAACGAAAGAAAGAAAGGAAGAAAAAAAAAATACCAAAACATAATAATAACAAAATAAAAATAGACAGAGAATGTAAATAAAAAGAGGTCTAAAGATGAAAAATAAAAATTAGATCCTATTTGAGTCACGATATTTATTTTTATAACGTATAAAGCATGTACATACATACATATATATGGATGTATATAAGCATGTGTAAATATTTGTAGTATAGTTTTTAGCATATGAACTTATTTTTATTTTAATTAAAAAAAAAAAAAAAATTATAAAAAAAACTCAAAACATTAATTAATTATGACGATGAATTTGCTTTGCTAAAGTACAAAACTCCGTTTTTCCTTTTTTTTTTATAAGCCGGCGTTTTATTTGTTTTGTTATCTTAATTAAGTGGCACGCCTACAAATCATAAACAATTCATACAATATTTATGACACCATCATCATCATTTTTAAGCCCACACACAAACAAACATGACTTTAGTACTTTGGAGCACAAGAGACTGTTAAAGGACCGTTGCCAGCATGCTTGCAATAACTAGGGTTGGCAATGCGAATTTTTATCGTTGTTATCGAGATTAAACGGATATTATTGAACGAAAGCATTTACTTAACAAAGTAGAGTATCTTACATCATCGGCATATATTCTTTTATCCATGCATGAGAGAGAGAGAGAGAGAAAGAGAAAAAGTCTATGATTTTGTTGTATTTTACATTAACGCATGACAGGCAACATGACAAGTGTTTCATTTCAAATCAAAACTTTTATTTGATTGTGTATACTAAAGATATTGTCATTTTTAACCGGTTTCCGGTTATTTGTTTTTGTTTTTCGAATAATTTTGTATGCTTTCGACTATTATCGCGTTATTCTTCTCTTTTCTTTGTTTCGTTTCGCTTTCCTTTTGTTTTCGTTTACTTTTTGACTTCACTCACTCTCACTCACTTCACTTTAGTAATTGACAAGAACAACAAACGGTTTTAAGCGTTTTCTTCTTTATTCTGCTTTTTTGTTTTTTAAATCAAAACAAAACAGTCATCAACCACACAACATAAGTACCGTTGTAGTTGTTGTTGTTGTTATTGTATGCGGATATTATTGGAATAATTTTTAATTTGTTTTGTTTTATTCTTTTTATTTGTTTATTTATTTTCGCATATCCGTTTCCAAAGAAGTAAGAATGATGCATACATACTACTCTGCTTACTCACTAGCCCACCACTTGTGTATTGTTTGTTATCAAACCACAATAAATTATCGATAATTATTTGAACAAAGACTTTGTAAAAGTTTGTGTTTGTAAAAAATAAGACTGGATAGGTCCCGCCATTCATGGAAAAAATTAAACCACACAACATAAGTGGTATGAGAAGCAAGGTCTTCATTATGATTGAAGGGTTGTAATGATCAATTAAGTGCCTTGGATAAGCAGTGAGTGTTTAGTGTTGATATTGTGGGCACACACTAGCAGTGGCAACCACCGATGCTAAGTGCCCGTCCTTTAAATAGGTGTGTATATACTAGAGGTTTTCTCAACAGCGAATATTGATTGTAGCTGTAAATATAAATAAGTGTGAAGCAAAGATAGAGTACAATAAAACAACTGCACTCGTAAACCATTGTACAACAGTATGTGAGAGAGTGAGGTGAGAGTTGTGTGAAGAGTGCAACAAAAATATTGTACTCTTCATAGAGTCACAACATGCATTTCTTTTTTGCTCTCGGCAACCGAACATCTTCGTCGACACCAGCATTGCCAGTAACTTTTTTAAACTTTTTATTTCTGGGGAAAAACCTTTTTTTTATATTACTACTACTGATATTCATCTGGCAATACTGAAAATGTAGCTTCAGTAGTAAAATACGCTCTTACAACACAAAGCATAGTTCCGTTACTTTACAGGCAAACAAGTGATGTTGTATGTACATTGAATAAATGAGAAATACACATTTCAGTGCACTCGTAAAATCATGAGCATTCACAGACGAGGTCATTAGTGGACCAATTCTTTAGCACGGATTCATTCCAGCATTTGTGTACCTTGCAAGTTACTGCCGAAATCAAAAGTCTGGGTTCTACAAAAAATCTCTCCGGGGATCTTCTGACCTACATAATTGGCCATTACAACTCTTCAGTCAGGATTATGACCTTCTTCACATCAATATCCATTTTCTGCAAATTATTTTTATTTTCATATACAAAACCAGCACTCAGGGGATGACCCCTACTCATGCAGTGCATTGTGCAGGTTTAGGAAAGGTAGAAAGAGGAAAAATGCGAACGGTAAGTAAACGAGTTGCTGCTGGTGACTGCAAAATGTCCCAGTGCTATACCTTCACCATTAGACAGTCTACAGCAATCGTCCCCAAGAAGCCCGCAGTTTCTCACACCGCCTATGTTGTGTGTGTTAATTTTATGCAGTAGTGGCTTCACCTACAGTTTAAAGTCGACTCCGAACGACATTTTTTGAGAAACAAGAAGAGAAAGAGAAGAAATCGCCAGAAAAATACTTTTTGTATTTTTTTTTTTATTTTTGATGTCTGGTCTGGGATCGAACCCTGGCTTTACATCTAATAATCCAGCACACTACCTACCGTACTAGTGATGATAGAAGAGGGAAATCATAACTAAGTTGTATAACAAATGACAATCAGTGTTAGCTAACATGATTTCACAAAGATAACATGAAAATTATTGCCCAAGTTATTGCAGTGCATTAAAAAAAATTTCCATTTAGCTGGACAAATTAAATTTTAGCTTGAAACTGGACAAGCATCAAAAAAGCTGGACAAACTAGCCAAGTCCAGCCTGGATGGCAACCCTACTGTATATACATGCCTGGGCTTAGCTAAACTACTACCTATTATGACTACATTCCCTGTAGTAAATAAAGTAGTAGGTTGATAAAAACGCAAATTATAAATTAACTATTTTGCAATTGACTACAAATTGGTTTAAATCTCATGCAGATATCAACCAAACATATTGAATAGAAACAAAAGTAAGAATGAAAAAAGCAAAATAAGAAAATGTAAGAAAACAATGTCAATCACAGCAAATACGGTTTTTAGGTGGTGCTCAATTTTATTAAAAAAAAAGGGAAAAACCCAAGTAAATATTGCAAATTTATAATAAAATCTATAAAAGTGATACTGAAGTGATAGTGAAATAAAATAGTTCATTAAAAATCTAAATAAAACAATGTGTATTTACCAAATCTATACTTGTACTAGGAATTATGAAGCGCATTTATCTGAGCACTGCTGGTAAGTATCTTGTACAGTCGTAAAAATATGCTTATTATTTATGTTGTATTTTAACAGATAAAGGTACAGAAAATGACTGATGCAAAATGTTCCCCAATTTGATATCAAATTCTCTGAAATTAATGCCAAATTATCAGAAATAACAGGTAAAATGAAAATATGTTTGTTTTGGCGAAATTAAGGAGCTCAAAATGAGATTATAATGGCAGCATTGTCTACCCAAAAAGTGGTGACCGAAAGCCTTGTTCGACAGTAAAAACGCAATGTGGCTATTAAGACTACTTTTGCAATAAACATCCACGAGGAGCTGAAAGCGCTCAATAATAACATAATCGATGAATATCAGCAAATTTACGTGAGTTTTTATTCTTCTCTACTTTTATCATTTTCCAAATTTTTGTGCATTTTTGCAGACCAATGCCATGAAATTATCACTGAAAGGGAAATGCTAAAATCTTTAACGACAATTTTATCTCTTCAATTGAATCTTTCTATAAATATTGATGGCACTCATGGCTAAAAGAGCTTGAAGGATTACAAAAAAGTTCGGCCTCTCTGTGATGACCCAGACGGCATTTTCATCACGTTTGTGTTGGAAAAAAACTTAAATAATATTATTTAATAATATTTTACATTTGAATTTTCCTTCAGTACAAACTTTCGAATGTACAGTAGCGAGCACAAAAAATGCAACGTTGGGTAAAATTATCTTTAAGTGCGATAATTTTAAAAAAATGGTGACCAGTTCAAAATATTTCTTTGGGTTATTAATCCCTACAGTTATAGATACCTATTATCAATAACATTATGTAAATATTTTTAATTAATGATATATTATTTTGTCATTTATTAAAAAGAGTGAGAATTTCATGGGAGCAATAAAAATGCAACAGCATAAATTTTAATGTGTTTATTTAAATGAAATAGTAATTCTTACGGTCTTCGAACAAAATTTATCCCATCGGAGCCAAACAAATTAAATTTGCTTTCATCGCTCCACAAGACTTTAGCCCATTGTTCATATGACCAATCCTTGTAATGTTTTGCAAATTCCAGGCGCTTCTTTTTATTGATTGCACTGATGAGAGGTTTCTTTGCGGGTCGTCTCGCATGCAAATTAGCCTCTTTCAACCTACGGCGAACAGTGTGAACGCCTATAGAGACTCCCATTTGCTCATTTACGAAATTAGCAACGTCCACTGCGGTCTTTCGTGGATCTTTTTTAACCAGTGCAATCAGCTGGTGGTCTTGGCGAGAGGTAGTTTTTCGAGGATTACCACTACCTGGTTTCCTTTCCACACTATTTCTTAAGGAAAATCGGGATTTAATCCGACATACGGTTGATTGATTTACACTAAAGAGGTGTCCAACTTCACGCATGGATTTTCCTTCTTCTAAGGCTTTAATGATTGCAGTTTTGCTGTCAGCTGAGAGCTGCTTCTATTACAAAACACATGTTGTATAACTTATTTAAGAAATTTTCAATTATAATTAAATAAATAAACTTACTTTAACTATTTTTTTATTATGTTGCATTTTTTTTGCTCGCTAAAAATTTGCACTTTTTTCACTAATTCAAAAATATTTAACTTTTTAAAGCAGAATTTGGAATAAACTGTGGTTACTTTGAAAACTTATAATTGAAAGAATTAACAGCAAAAGAAAATAGATAAATTAGTTACCGTTATTTTGAAACACATCTTATTAAAGATCATATGGCACAGTGTTGCATTTTTTGTGCTCGCTACTGTATATAAGTATTCTTTTCATTTAACTTATTTTTATTACAACTTTTATTTTAAGTCCTGAAATGTATATGAATTTTCTTTTAATTTAATTGATTGTTTTGTATTATAATAATTATTTCTATATATAATATAAATAAAACTGTTGTTAAAATTTAATTTAAAAAAAAAATGGCTTTAAAATAATTTAGTGTAAACTAATATTTAAATTAACTATATTTTATTTAACTACAAATTGGTTGAAAAATAAGTAATTTGTAGTCAGTTTAAAAGTCATGCAGAGATGACCAATTGACTACCGCCTAGGACATGCCTATGTTAAAATAATGAGTCGGCGACTAGGAAAAAAGTCACTTAATCAACTAGTTGTGCTTATTAAAAAACCAGTTTCAAGTTACTTTAAAATTAGTGTGATTTCATACAGGGAATTTTGACTGAAAGTCACACATACATGAATACATACATGGTTATATGGTTATAGGTATTTATTATTATTATTATTATGATCGTATGAACTTTACGTACCTTTTTGTTTATTTTTATTTTTGAATGATGGCGAAATGGGTATTTGGTTTTATTCTCGTTTTATTTTTGCTTTTGCTTTAGTCCTTAAACGGTATTTTTATACTAAAAAAAAAAAATAAATTTTTTTATTTTTTTGATGAATGTGATGTCTCGTCTTGTTTTGTTTTGTTGTGGTTGCTTTAATTAGCATTTGTTGATTTTTATGATGATGTTGTTGTTGTTGTTGGTTGGCTGGTTGGTTGTTGTTAACTATACAATACAATTCTCACAATTTATTAACTCATTTAGAGAGAGGAAAAGTGTAGAAAAAAAAAATAAAAATTGAAACACATGGATTTATTTGTATTGTTTGAACACATAGGCATAAACACACAGCATTTAAATGAATATCAACACACTCAAATCTTTTTTATTAAAAAAAAAAAAAAAAAATTAATTTTTTTTATTTTTTATTTTCAATATTTGTGTGTGGCACTTTGTGTATATGCATGCAATAATAAATATTTTTCATGCTCTCTCTCTATCTCTCTCTCTCTCTCTGCTTCTATATATTTTTTTCACTTTCTTTTTCTTTTTTTTGAATTTTTTTTATTTTCCTTTAATTAGGATAATAAAGATTTGTTTACTTTTTTTTATTGTTGTTGTTTAATTATCATATTCCTTTTGAAATTTTCTTATTTTCATTTATTAATTTTATCAATTTCTTAACGGTAAATATTACACATCCACACACACACTTGTTGTTGGATTATGATTTTTTTATTATTGTGTGCGCTGCTTTCTTCTTTTCATTTGTTTACGTTTGTTTATGCTGTTATATAGGGTACGTATGCTGTTGTTGTTGTTGGTTCTGCTACTGCTGCAATTATTACTGTTGATTATTATTAATCTTGAGTTTTATTTTAAAATTTATAATTAAAATTGTTATATTTTTAAACACTATACAACACTACAAATAATGCTCTGCAATGCATGGGCATTTAAATTTATTTATAAAAAAATAAAGCAAAAGCAAAAAATATGTATACAAATAAAAGCATAATTAAATAATATTTAAATTCTGTAGCATTTTGTTTTGTTTTCTTTTTCTTTCATAAAGTATTTCTAGGTATTTTGTTTGTTTTTTATTTATCATTATTTTTTGTATTTTTTTATTTCATACACTAGAGCTTGTGTGTACGGTACGGTGCGGTGCGTTGCGATATGGTGTATGCGTGAGTGGATATATGAATGTACGAGGGTGACTTGAAGAATAAAATACATTGTATAGGTATTTTTCTGATCTGAAAGATCACGTCAGCAGACGTCGCCACAAAGAGAACATGATAAAAATGTGAGTATATTTGTGGGACGAATGTCCATAACCTAATATTTTCAAGTGTAATCATATATATTATTTCTAAAGCACTTTTTTTTGTCGGTTGCAAATATCTCCCATACCACCGCATCAAATTTAATGAATGATATCTAATTTCAAAGCTTATATCTAACGCTAATGGCAAAAAATAATTAGAAAATGAAAAATTAATATTTTCATTGATAAAAATTATATTTTATACTGCATAATAATACTGTTGTCATTGTGATCATATGTTTTTGTTCAAGTGTGGAAATACAGGGTTGCTTAATAGTAACGCAGTTCTACATAATATAGTATAGTATGTATTAAAATCCATGCTGGCAATACCGCTACTTAGTATAATGCCATTTATTACTAAGTCAGTTATATATAATATGAATATTAAGTTGTAAAAAGCTGTTTTGGCAATACTTTGCAGTAGTTGTTCGATCAAATGCGTTAGATCAAGTCGCTTAATTGTAATGCTATTCCACATAATAATATATAAAGTTGTAAAACCCATTTTGGTAATGTTGTTATTGTCATGGCATTGTTTGTATGAAGTGTAGTAATAAACAGTACCAGGCTAATTGTAACAAACTTGGGAGAGCACATAATATCAGCAAAAATTATTCATACCGATAAAATTGTACCCATGCCACGAATTAAACTTACACCTTCTGATCCAACTGTGCCTTTCCGAATGACACGAAAACAATTCCATGTGAAAGTTGCTTTTGCTATGACGATAAACAAAGCACAACGTCAAACCCTTCAAAAGGTAGGATCGTATTTACCAGAATCGGTCTTTTCACATGGGCAGTTATACGTGGCTTTTTCTCGAGTGCGTACGTTTAAAGATATTTTTGTTTGTATTAAGGAGTCGTACGGGCAAAAAGTTAACGATGATCATGTCATTACCGCTAACATAGTATTCAAAAAAGTATTATAAAAGTATTTAAAAATATGTAAATATGTATGATAATATTATGATTTCTAATATTTTTATACTTTTATGTTACAAAAATGACAACTAACGGTGCGAAATATTCGCACGCGCATTTAGTCTAATGAAATGTTTATCTAGATGTAATGGAAAATATAGAAAAAATTTATAGCGATAAATCCCTAAAGGCCGCATATTTAACTTAGCAAATATTCTTTCAAATATGAAGATAATTTCTCATTGTTATTAGAAAATAGTGAATCCTGCTGTAATATTTCTTTTGGTTTAAATGTATATGTTGGGGTAATTGAAATACAAAAAAAAAAAAATTGTAAAAAGACGCGACTTGAATCTACTTCATCGAAAGCTGACAAGCAACTGAATACATTTATACACGCTCTTTTTAACGAACATTGTTGATGTTCATGCCCTATGTGTGTAAAAAGCCGAAGATTATCTTCGCCTGAGGGACATTGGAGCCGTACATACATAAGTACATACACAGACCCACAAAAGTATACATACATACATACATAATTGGTCATTACAATCCTTCAGTTGGGTTTATTGACCTAGTTTCTCACAGCACTTATGTTGTGTGTATTAATTTTATCTATTATTGAAGGGACCTACAGTTTAAAGTCGACTACGAACAATAGATTTCTTTGAGAAACTTTTCATGGCCGATTTTATTTACGCTCAGAGTTTTTGCCAGAAATCTAGTGAGAGGAAATACTTATTGTATTTTGTTTTTGATTTCTGGTCTGGGACTCGAACCCTGACTTTACGTCTAATAAGCCAATACATACATAATTGGCCATTACAACCCTTCAGTCAGGATTACGACCTAGCTTCTCACACCACTTATGTTGTGTGTGCTAATTTTATACGTAAATGGCGAGACCTGCAGTTTAAAATCGACTACGAACAATAGATTTCTTTGAGAAACTTTTCATGGCCGATTTTATTTACGCTCAGAGTTTTTGCCAGATATCTAGTGAGAGAAAATACTTTTTATATTTTGTTTTTAATGTCTGGCCTGGGACTCGAATCCTGACTTTATGTCTAATAAGCCAACACACTACCTACTAGACTATGACGATAAACAAATTTCACAAATTTCCTCTTAAAATTGAACAAGATTTTCAATGAAAACGGATTAATTAAGAAAAATGTCAGAAATTTGTTAATCTTATGTCAATATACTTTTGTGGCTGAGTGTGTATATTCTAGCATTACAAAAATCAATTCGAAATTGATAATGCCTATCCATCCTATCATGCCGGTAGGGGGTTGTAGTAGATAACGCTTTCAAAAATGTTGCTGTCATTGGTATTTCCTGTAAATGCCGGTAATGCGACTGTTTTAATGACGGCATGGCGGCGTAAACAATAAATTAAGATTATTTTTATTTACATACAATTCATCATGAATCATTCTAAACTTTCTAAATGAATCATTAAAATGATTCATTTGATTCAACATCATTGTCAGCATCATTAGACATACAGTGGACAGCAAAAGCCTTAGTACAGCAATATATTTTGACAAAAAAAGCCTCCACAGGCCTAATACTCTTGCACAAAGTCCTGATGTGGCAACAAGAGAGTATTTAGGAGATGATTTGAAAGAACGGTTAGGTAATCGTTAAACCTCAAACAAAAGTTAAACGAAAAACTTATTCATGGTGTTACCAGAAGGAAACACTCAACAAAACTTGTACATTCAATTCCAAATGGAGTTTAAGGGAGTGCTTGACCTTAAGGCATATGCTACTAGACATTAGTAATGAATTATAAATTTACTTAGGGTTCTCTTTGGGGGTACCTAGGGTGTCATTTCTTTCTTTTTTCCTTATTTTTCTCTTCTTTTATGAAAAATATTAAAATTTTGTCTTGTTTTATATTAAAGCAAAACTAAATTAATAAAATAAAGATAAAAACTTTAATTTTTTTACAAAATGGTGGTTAAAATACATGAAATTGCTAAAATATATTGGAGTACTAAGACTTTTACTGTCCACTGTATAAATTAACAATACAGCGGATGCTGTTTTGCTTGCTGAACTAACTTTTAAGTTGCTGAAGAAAATTATGAACATTTTTAACCGGCCCTCGTAATAGGTATAAAAAATATATAAAATTTTAAATAAATTTTGTATATTTCTTATTCAAATTTGTTTAAAATTTTTGTTTTCTGCATACAATTTAATTAAAATGCTTGAGAAAGAAGGTGGCAGTGGCATGTGGAGCTTTAGTATCAAGAGTGGAGCCTAGTTTATTAAATTATTTTTTAATTTTTATTGAAAGACGAGTATACACGTCGTTGGCAATAGGAAGGCAGCCAGAAGGACTCGATATCCTTTTACGTATTTGCTTACGTTTTAGTTGAAAAACAAATAATAAATCACTTAGATGGATAGAATAAAGAAAATGGAATAAAACTAGACACATTGTGAAAATTGGCAACACTTGGAAATTCTCTAATGTCGATTGGCAAAAAAAAAAATTCAAAAATTCAAAAGCCTCCATGTTATAACAGATTTTAAGTAGGACGAGTATACTCGTCTTGCCAGTGAGGTATACCCTATCAAAGACGAATATACTCGTCCTATTTTAAATATATTATAACGAGTATACTCATCCTAGGCAGTGTGGAATAGCCTGTTAAAGAGGAGTATACTCGTCCTTGGCAGCGAATGTGTTAAGAGTCCGAGTACGTTTTAGTTGAAAAACAATCCATCACTTAGATGGATAAAATAAAGAAAAGGGAATAAAACGAGACACATTGTGAAAATTGGCAACACTTGGAAAGTCACTATTGTCGATTGGCAAACAAAAAAAATTCATAAATTCAAAAGTCTGCATGTTATAATAGATTTTAAGTAAGACAAGTATACTCGTCTTGACAGTGAGGGATACCCTGCCAAAGACGAATATACTCGTCCTACTTTAAATATATTATAACGAGTATACTCATCAAGGGAATATAACGAGACACATTGTGAAAATTTGGAACACTTAGAAATTCCCTAATGTCTATTGGCACAAAAAATTTGCTAATTCAAAAGCCTGCATGTTATAATAGATTTTAAGAAGGACGAGTATACTCATCCTACTTTAAATATATTATAACGAGTATACTCGTCCTACTTTAAATATTTTATAACGAGTATACTCGTCCTACTTTAAATATATTATAACGAGTATACTCGTCCTACTTTATATATATTATATCGAGTATACTCATCTTGGCAGTGTGGCATAGCCTGTCAAAGACGAGTATACTCGTCCTTGGCAGCGAATGTGTTAAGAGTCCGAATCCGTTATCTAATTTTTTAAAATCGAATTTGTATTAAGGCACTTATGCGTACTACAGATGATATTTTATTACAAGAAGAATCAGTGAAGAAGGGGAGTATCAATTTAAAACTAATTGTGAAAAGAAATTCGAACTTTCGATTATTCTGCATTTATTGTTATTGTTGTTGCCTATAATTTTTATTTGCTTATTTCGGTCGATTGTTCGTTTGGTTCGTTCGTCATGAAATTTTTATACATAGAGCTACAAAAGTATACATACACGATTAATAAATTTCACAAATTTTTGAAACAATGCAAAAAAATTAGTCTTAAAATTAAGGACAGTTGTGTTAGAGAATTATAAAGATTTTCAACAAAAAAGGAAACCGTATGCATACTTTTTTGGCTGAGAGTATTTATATGCCTGCCTAACTGTGTTTGTGTGTATGTTTGATTGTTTGTTTCTTTGTAGGAATGTCTCGTTTTGAACACAACACGTTTTCATTTGTGCATTTCATTTCATAACGTTTCATTCGTTCGTTTGTATTTTATAATTTCTTATAATTTGTTATTGTTATTGTCTGCCTTAAACTGTATGTATGCCAGTCAGTCTGTCTGTCTGTCCTGCCTGTCTAACTTTCTGCCTCTTTGACTGTGTATTTAATTTAATATCGTTTTTTCTTTTCTTGTATATTTTTGTTATTTTATTTTATTGTTTACTTTTGTTTTTATTTATTTATTTATTTTTGTTTTATTGTTATTGTAGGTATTTCTTTTCTTTTCTTTTTTGTTCACATTTAATTCCTTTACTTATTTCACTTTAATGATAATCCAAAGATGGTAGTGGTGGTGGTGAGATAATTTTTCTATCTCCCGCTCTCATTCTTTTTCACTTGCTTTTTCTATTTTATTTTTCAATCTTTTTAATCTTCACTAATAGAGAGTCCAATAATAAATTTTTAATTATATATGCTTCTTCTTAATCTTTTTTTTTTTTTAAATTCATCACTTTTACTATTCATTAATATATTTACACATAATCGTACGTACGTATTTCATTTTAAATTATAATTTTCAATTTCATTTAATTACGATTTTGGTTTTGTTTTAATTTTTTTTTTATTTTCTTTTGTTTTCGTTGTATTAACAACACCCGTCCGTCCGTCATACTTGTAGGCTTCCGCATCAGCCTATTAGACTTGTCCGTTGTTGCTTATCTATCTATTTGTGTATTTACGCCTGTATTATTTTGTCGCTATTTTTATTATTATTATTATTGCCTTTGTTGTTGTTGTTATACTTCGTCGTCTTCGTTCGTTAATGGCGTGTAAATGTATTCGACGTCGCCGTATTTATTATTGTTCTCTATACGCTAGTATACTATACACGATTAAACGAAAACAAAAAAAAAAAAAAAACAACAACAATAATAATAATCAAAATAACAACATAATAAAAACAATAACAAAATCTTATACATTTACATGCCGAACGAAGCATTGCATATAGAATAAAACAAAACAAAAAAAATAACCGAATGATAAACGAAATGAAAAACAAACTTGCCAATACATAGACTTGCCAATTAAATGTCTAGCGTATGCTTATCCCAATTAAAGAGAATGGTATTCCCCAAAAGGTCTACAACTTGTTGCTGTAGTTGTAATTAAATGTATACAAAGCAATACACATCTGAACGCCATACTATTGATAAAAATAAAGTCACATCGTAAGCATGAATGAAATAGTGACAAGCAGAGTATGCTTGCTAATGTTTTAGTGAAATTTTATCATTACAATTACATTGTTTGCCATGTTTTAGATCAAATTCTACCAAAGCATAGCATTAAATTCATACTTTTAATCCCTTTAACACTAAACCTACCGATACTTCTTGTATTCCTACACATTCGACGTAGTTTGTAATAAAAGTTGTAAAGTCGTAAAGGCAAATGGCGATGTGATAATGTTATTTTCAAGAAATTCTAACAAGAAGTTTAAAATTGGTCCCTTCCAGGGGTCTAGTGTTTAGTGTTAAGAACGTATAGTTCTTATTGGGTTTATTACAATTTCCATGGCAGTGTTCGCATATCTTAATAGTGCTCATTAGGTTAAGGTTATCTTCAAAATATCAAAAGGAAATTTGTAGAAATGAAGTATATTTCCGCCAGAGTTTTCTTTCCATTCCTAGAAGCTGCACTGGGGATTAACTATCCAATCAATTACCATTCAACAAAGTAGACTAGCCGCTTTTGGCACATGCAGTCGTTCATATATGATTGGTCATTACAACCCTTTAGCCAGGATTACGACCTATCTTCTCACACCACTTATGTTGTGGGCGTTAATTTCATACATGAGTAGCGGATCTTAGAGTTTAAATTTGACTTTGAACGACAGATTTTCAAGAAACTTTTGAAGGCGATTTTATTTACTCTCCGAGCTTTTGCCAGAAATCTGTTGACAGGAAGTCGCCAAAGAAATATTTTCATATTTTCGCTTTGATGTCTGACCTAGAATTTGAACTCGGGTCTTAAGGCTAATAAACCAACACACTACGTACTAAACTACAGAGACTTGATCACTTCACTAATTATGTAATTGAAAAGCCGATTGTCAAACATTGGCAATGTTAAGCCTTCTAACTATTATGCAAGTTCACATTAAAATAACAGCAGCAAACAACAACTGCCTGAACGTATTTAGGACCTATTTATTATAGAAGTAACAGAGCATGCTTAGAAATACTGTCAACGCTAAACTAAAATCCATTATTATATGCTAAAAATAATGGAATCCTTTTTACGACACCTTATATTTAATCCTAATATATATTATAAACCTTTCTGTAAGTCTGTTTTTTTTTTATTTGTTTGTTAGCCAATCTCGCCTGAACGCCTGGACCGATTTTATTGAAATTTGGGATATAGATAGGACTTTTGTCTTTTGCAGGTTATAGGCTATAAATCTTTCAAAATTTTGACCAAAAGGGGAGAAAAAAATGTGACAAAGGGAGAAAAAATGGACCAAATGCGCCTGGATCAATTTTCTTGAAATTTGGGATATACCTAGATCGGGTTTTTGCCGGTGCAGGTTATCCGCTATAAATCTTTTCAAAATTTTGACCAAAAGGGGAGAAAAAATGGGACAAAGGGAGAAAAAGTGGACCAAATGACGCCTGGATCAATTTTCTTGAAATTTGGGATATACCTAGATCGGGTTTTTGCCGGTGCAGGTTATCCGCTATAAATCTTTTCAAAATTTTGACCAAAAGGGGAGAAAAAATGGTAATAGGTAATTTTTTACGATTTAGCTTGATTAAGTTTCCTAAATAGCTGTAGGGGCTATTCCGTTTCTAAAGTTAGACCAAAATGGATCGAAAAAGGGGGGGGGGGGGGGGGAAAGGGGCGAAAAAATAACCCGCACAAAGCCGGGTACAATCTGATAGTTTAATTATAATAAAATGCGTTACAGTCTTCATGAAAACCTACATTTATGTGATGGAAATATTAAAAAAAAAATTTAAACTACAACACATTTTGTAATAAAGTGTGTAAAACGCTCATTTTATGTGAATAGCAATCCTTTGCATAAGACAAGTAGAAAGAAGCCTGGCATCCCTTCTCTATGTTTTGATCTGTGGCTAAAAATATTAAAAAAAAAAAAATATAGAGGAAAAAACCGAACATGAAAAAAAAAAAATAAATAAAACTCACGACCGACTATAAAAACAACTAGACTTGCCAGTTGTTTCTTATAAATGGAAAAAAAGAGAGAGAGCGAGAGAGAGAAAACAATAACACAAAAGGAAACCAAATAAAAAATGAACAACAATTTTCATAACAACAGAAAATTCCCAAAATAACGAAAAATATTTGTAAACTGTCAAGCCTGATATTAAACGACCAAGTATTAAATACACACATATTAAATAAGCGAGTGAGAGAGAGAGAGAGAGATGGAGACATAAAGTGTAAACAAAAACAACACAATGTATGCAATGAAGTGAAGTAAAAAAAAACATACACCATAGCTATAATGCAGAAGAATAGTAACGAACTGAAGAAAAGCAATCACCAACATACACATACCAGCACATTACACCACACTCTATGCATAAATAAACATTTGTAAGGAATAATTTGTATATTCATTACGAATGAAAGTGATCACATGGTTTTCTAAAGAAGGAAAATCGAATTACCAACTATACAATTCTATTGCTTTCTCAGAAACATGTTTACTGGATATTACACGACTCTTGATGTTATATTGTTGTTGTTGTTTTTGTTCTAGTTGTCGACGAAGTATACAAACTCCGACGGTGACGGCCAGTTATTTTTCAACAATTCCATGTTATTATTGGGAATTGTTAATGTTTTGGAATTTTACTTGTTTTGAACTATTTTTCCCACATTTGCGTTGTCTATATCCATTTTTGTTACAATAATGAGAAGGAAAAAAGGAGACAGATGGATACACACACACACACACAGTCACACAGTGGCTATATAACAATACTACCATTAATGATAGCCATACAAAAAGCCGCTCTCTTGAAGATATTCTATGTTGGACGAAGGTAAAGCGTTGCCAGACTTGTGATAATGACATAGTTCAACCAAAACAACAGTTGTAACCAAAATTTTGTTAGCTAGCGCTTTTATTAAATAGTTAAAACTATTAAAATATGCAACTTTCTTGCAAAACTTAATCACTTAGTTACAAAGTGATTTTGCAACAGGCTCCAGGATGATATTAATTTTTTGTGTAAATAAATAAAATTCTTTAATTTAAACTCTTCAAAATGTGTAAATAAATACTTGATAATGTATTTGTTTATGGCAGGTACATATTTAATGATTGCGTATATAAAATGTGATGCTATTTATTTTATCTATTTGATTACGTATTTCACGTATTTTTAATCTATAAAACAATGTAAAAATATTTTTGATAAGATAAACCATTGGCGTCTACAATTATTTACGTAAAAAACAAAACATCGATAACACTTTTCAAATAATTACATTCATTAATGGCTTGTTACCATTGACTGTCTGCTGTTTGCTTTCCACACTGAGCAAATACCGATCGTTTATCATCAAATTTAAAATTTGGCCTTTAGCAAACAGCTAAAGTAGATAATTTCCTTTAATAGCACAGTAGTCCTGGCATAGCTATCGACCTCTTTAATGGAAAAATGATTTGGGACATCTTGCAACAGGCTCCATACAAACATTGGATAGCCCCTGAGGATATCTCAATGGGCTAGCAGAACACCAAGTGGTATCGGAACATAGTGATATTATTTGACGTAAGTGCAGGGCGAAGGAAATTGCCAAAAGTGCCCTAACCATAGAAGTAAGACATCTACTTTGGAAACACAAATTTAATCTGCAATCTTAGGATTGAAAATGTGGCTATAGATCCCATTCTAGTCTGGTTAAGGCCAGATAAAGACGATACAAAAGTATACTCAAATATGAAACCTGAATGATCAGTTCTCAGAGTCTTTATGAATTCTAGTTAATCAGGGGAGCTGTATTAACATTGGCCGTATGAACAAGAACTTCTGCAGGAACAAAAGCACGAGGAACAGAAGTGCCAGTTCTTGAACTATTGAGGGCATGCTCAGTATGATGTCATAGAAGAAAAAAAAAAAAAACACTTGGACATCTACTGTGCAGATGACCGCATTGACGTGTCGAGGATAGAGATTCTAAGTCTAAACGGCTTCATTAGCAGCTGCCTATGGTTCTAGAACTGAAGAAAATAAAAGATTTTGGTATTTTAATGGGTTAAAAGATGCTTAAGCTTGTCTATTGTCAAAATATTTGTCAAATCTAGCTGAATAAAATAAAGTGCATTCGAAAGTCGACTCAAATTCGCAAAAGGTAGGCTTAGTATGGTTGTTGAAATCATTACTTTACATTATTTTTGGCAAATAGGCAAAACACATTGGTCTTGTTCGAATGACAGGAAACAAAAAGTCGATAAATATAATTGATCTGTTGAGGATGGACGACAATTGGAAAATATGCGAATATTGACAGTTATCAATAGCTCTGTATGGTAGCAGAACTAATGGGAAATGAAAGACTAAGGCTTTATAATGCTTAAGATACATGATCAGAACAGAAATTTCTATTTAATTAGGCACGTAAGGTATGTATGTAAGTAAGTATGTACATATCGACCCCTCCATTCTTTAACGTTCTAAGCGTTCTTAATGTTTTTGCATTTTTTTTTAAATTCTACGTTCTCCAACTTAAAGACTGTCAAAATTTGGTTAAGATGCGCCCATTCGTTCCGAAGTTATAAGGAAAAATCTACTTAGACTACATATGTATATAGCCATATGGCGCGTAAAAACTTTGAGGGCTTATAATACAAAGCACACTTTTCCGACTTAGAATGTTATAGAACGGAAGCATCGATATGTTTAAATAAAAGTGAAGGAGATCTAAAAATATTAAATTACAAAATTATTGTAAAATTTCAACATTTGTTTAATGAATACAAATTTTATTCCAAATTTTAGAACAAATTCTTTTAAACATTAAACTATTACAGTGTTTAAGGGATACTTTATTTTATCCCATATTTGTTTCTATGTTTACCCACCTTATGGATGGAATATGGTTTTTAGTAAATAGTATGGCAATTCTATGTTTATGAACAGCGATTATGTCGTAGTTTTTTTTTATTGTTGACATTAATGGGATGGTGTGTAGCAGAATCAAAGAGAGCAAGAGCGCTAATAAGAGAGTAAGCTGATACGATTCTCATTCGTTTTACATATAATAAGAAAGAAAAAAAAACGAATATTTATGCAGAGTTGTATAGATGCAATGCAATCAATGTATGTATGTTTGTATGTATGCAAGAGCTAGTGTATGTACAATCTATATGGCATAATTTGCTGCGTAGTATTTTGTAGTTTTATTTTTTCTTCTTCTTGTTTGCATATATATTTTGTTTTTGTTTTATTTAAAAACAAATATTTGTTGTTATTGTAGTTGATGTTATAATTATTATTGCTAGCTCGCTATTTATGATGATGTTGTTGTTGTTATTGCTGTTGTTTTAAGGAATTTTTTTTTTCTTTCATTGCTTTTCGTATTTTTTTGTTTTGTGTTTTTGCAGCAAAATATCTTTGAAAGAAGAAAATTCAACAACAAAAAATCATAAACAGACAATCGCACACACATACGCACTTTCTTTCTTTGTACTAAATAATATTTTTGTTTTATTTTTTTCTTCTTTTCTTTTGATTTCTTATGATACAATTTCAATTTTTCAATTCATTTTTTTTTTTTGTTTGTTGTTGTTATTGTTGTTTCGCTTGTTCGAAAAACACAATACAACAGAAGTCGACACAGCACAGTACACATAATGTAGCAATAATATGTGTATGATGATGATGATGATCATGAGTATTTATTTTCATTTATTTTTACTATTATTTTCATAAAGCATTTTTCAATGGCCGTCTGTCCAATCTGACTGGCTTGTCGCACTGTAGGTATAGTAGGATGATATTTATATTTTATTTTCGTTGCTGTTATTGTTGTTGTTTTTTGTTTTATTTGAAGTACTACATACACATTATTAGTTTAAATAAAAAATATTATTATAGTTGTTGCTGTTGTTGTTTTTTTTATTTCATAAAATTGAATTTCATCATGATACTTAATTATTACAATAAATTACATTAAAAAAACACCTTTTTTAGGTTTTTTTTCCGTTTTAAATTCACTTTTGTTGTAATGACGTTTTATTTTATTTCATTTCATTTACTAATTAATTATATTTTATTACACAAATTTTTCTAATTTTATTGTAATTTTCCTTCTTTTTTTTTCTTTTTTTGTATTTCTTAAATGCGTAGAAAACAGATTTTTTTTTTTATTTTTCCTATTCTAAGGTTTTCGAAAAACTACGTACGTACTAAGTACGATGAATGAGACAGAGAAAAAACACACACTTTATTTCAAAATAATTTTTTTTTTCATTAAAGAAAAATCACAATTTTAACGTTTTTTTAATATTCTACGTGTTGTTGTTTTGCGTAAGAATATTAGTTTTAATTGCAATAAATATTTATTTATTTATTGGTTTTGTTTAATTTGTATTATTTCCGCTTAATAAAAAAAAATAACAAATTGTTGTAGAATTGAATTGCATATGAAGAACACACAATAATAATAAAAACTCACTCACAACTAACTAAAAAAAAACTCTAGTTAGGCCAGACTGGCCTTCTAAAAAACAAAACCCATACACACACACACAAAACACTCATAGACAGCCATTATTTTCATTCTTCTTCTCTCTGCCATGTTCTCACTCTCTTGCTCTTTTTATTACAAACATATACTCGCGCGCTTGTTAGACATTTGCTTATAAAAATTTTAAGAAAGACACAAAAAGAAAAGAAAACAAAAAAAAACAAAATTTCTGCTTTGCTTTTGCTACGTCGTCTAAATATTTGGTATTCTTCGTAAACACCCAACTTTTACCGTTTTTTTTTCTTACTCTCTCTCTCTCTCTTTTATTTGCTGCTTTTCTTATTTATTATATTATATTTTCTTAACGAGAGCATATCAAACATAAAACATAAACAAACTCACTTGCATATATCATTATACACAAATAACGAAAACGACTATGTAGTCATTGTATATGCCGTTGTGCACTCACTATACACATCTTGGCCATGCATTTTTCATTTCATTTCTTTTCTTTAATCTATAACAAAGCATTCGTTGTCGCAGCTTCTGCCGGCAGTGCTGTTGTTTTTCTTTAAGAAATGTTGTAGTACACAAACACATACGATATACGCACACCCGTCGCTGATACTATGTATACGAACGAACAAACGAACGAACGAACGTACGTACGTTCAACTATCACACGACACAGTCGTAAATAAAAATCATTCACTTTCCGTTTCGTATGGTATTTCCTTTTTATACTCTCTCTCCCTCACACTCATTGTTTTTAATATAATTCTTGTAATTTTTTTTGCTTTACTTTTCTTAAATATTTTATAGAAAAAAAAATATCATTATTTTCTTTGTAAAATTTCACTTGTTATTGTTGTTTTTATTTAAATGCACTTTTGTCTTCAACAATAATAATAAAAAAATGTTGTTTTTCTTGAATATAATAAGAAGAGTGTATAAATTTTTAATTGTAAGTAGATTGGTTTGTGTATATAAAAAAAAAAACAAATTGAGTAACGTCCGAAGTAAAAAAAATTATTATTAAACGTGTGTTTACTAGCGCGCTACAGAACGTACACTGAAAGATGAGAGCGAGAGAGTGTCCAGTGTTTTTAAACAGTGTTGAAAAATTCAGTACTTAGTACTTTTTTTCTTAACAAATATACCGCAGTACCAATGCTATGTTTTTAGTACTTTTTTTTTATTATAAAAAACTATAATTAGGCTTCAGGCCCTGTTACACGGAACATACGCATTCGTTTTTAGAATACGAAAAGCAATTAAAACGCTCCTCCATTGACATGACTAAACGTGACTCGTTGTTTTACATTTTGGTTACGTTTCCGAATCAGCAAAAACTCTAAGAAGAAATAAAATTGCCACAATAAAGAAGGGATCTTTCAAAAATCTGTCGTTCGAAGTCGTTCTGTTAAACGGTAGGTCCTGCCACATAAGTAGTGTGTGAGAAAAAGTACTTTTTCATTTTATATTCACGTACCATTTAAAAATATCTGTTTCGCAACACTGGTCCATCCACAATTAGTTAGGTTTTTAGAATAATTTTTCCTTTATGGCAACACTGGTGTTTGGAAAATTTCGTTTTTGTTCTTCGTTCTTTCAAAAAAATATGTAAACAAACGTTCTATAATTTAATTCGCACATTCTTTTTCCGTTTCCGGTTAATATAAGTAAACCGTTTGTTTGTTTTAAAGAATGTATGCAATAATGGTGGTGTGTTGTGTGTGTGTATGTAGTGGGGTGGATTGTGAGTGGTGGATGGTGTTTGAGGTGGTGTGTGTGTGTTGCTCCGCTGGTTGTTGTGTGTTTGTTGGTTTTGGGTGGTGGTGGTGCATTATTGGGTCCTTTTGGTTAGAAAGGGAAGAGGGGGGGAGAAGAAATGAGCAAAAAAAGGAAAACAAGAGAGAGAGAGAGAGAGTGTAGTTGTTGTTGTAATAACTGTGTCCGCTTTTCGTTGTTGTGTTGGAAGTCCATCCATACATATACGGATGGAAAAGAAAAAGGTAATAGGAAAAAAAGAGTGGTGAATTTTATAGGTGTTGGAAGTCGCCGTGGTCTAGTGGGTAGTGTGTTGTCTTATTAGACAAAAAAGGCCTGGGTTCTCGAATCCCAGGTCAGACATCAAAACGAAAAATATTTCTTCCGCGACTTCCTCTCTCAGTAGATTTCTGGCAAAGAACTCTGAGAGTAAAAATTGCCATGAAAAGCTTTCGGAGTCGACTTTGAAAAGTGTAGGTCACCCGCCCCGCCACTCATGTATAAAATTAACGCACACAACATAAATGGCGTGAGAAGCTAAGTCGTAATCCTGACTGAAGGGTTGTAATGGTCAATTATGTATGTAAGTTTCCAAGGTAAGGTGGTGAGTTTTTACAAAGTATGGTGAATTTATTTAATGTGGTGAATAAAATCAAAACTCACCAAAATGCCATTATTCGAAATGGTACTGTTTTACCATAGACCAATGTACTGTATATTATGAATTGAACGGTGCATGACTAGAATAAGTAATATTCACATATGCTAGCGGAGACATTCACCGATGTATTTGGTTACCATTATATACACTGCACTGCTAGCGATGTGGTTTGTGTTTTTGGATTAAGAATAATTAATTTCGATTAAATGAAAAGAAAGTACACGAAAGGAGTAAGATAGTGTTGCCATTCTGTTTAAAATTCTAGAAAATTTTAATTAGGAAACTGCATAACAAAATTTTTTCTTATTCTCTTAAAAATTTTTACTCAAAGCACAGAAGTTATATTGAATTTAAATTTAATTAAATATCAGGAAAATTATTAAGAAAAGCTGTGAATTAATTTATTTTGGGAAGGTCGTGGGTTCGTTTCCCACCAGAGACTCTGGTCTGTGACACTACATCGAGCACAGGGTCTAAGATACTCAGCTCGTATATAATTTGTAATTATATTGTAATTAATAAATAAATAATTAACTTTGGGTATTTTTTATCCATTAGGAAGGGATAAATTTCTTATTTTCTGGCAATATTGTTTTGTTTGTGTTTATTTTCGTTACTTTATTAGCAGATTAAACAACTCTGTGTTAATGTTGCCCTCTCTTGTAAAGCTAATAAACACTTGGGGGAGCTGTTAACAGTAAAATGAAACTTTTTTTAAATTCAAATACGAATTAAAACAAAAAAATCAGTTAATCGAGTGGATAAATAAAAAGATTTACATTGGAATAGTTTCCATATGAAAGTTTTCTTTGTAGCATTTAATTTTATGAAATTCTGGGGAGCATGGAGAGCCCATAAAAATTTTTAAACAATAAAATTTATAGGAAATTTTTTAAAATTGAAATTATTGCAGTTATTTTTGTTATTGGCTTATGTAAATTTGTTTCCCATTAAATCGATTTAAAGACTTAATTTTTATCCCCGTGATATTTGTTTGTTTGCGTCAATTTGTTGTGGGGAATCATGGGGAAAAAAATAATCGAAAAAAATTTTTTTTTTGTGTTTTTGGTAGGCATATTTTCATTAATTGCAAATAAAATACACAACGTTACACGGCCACGGCCACAGTTCCAGATGCAGATACAGATACAGCTATTGATACTCGCAACGGGGGTATATTTCCACAAAAATATGAAAAATTAAATTAAATTTTCTTTTTGCCGGCATTTGAGTGAGCAAGAGAGTGAGAGTGACAATGAGAGTGAGAATGTAAATAGTCAATTGCAATTAACAGATAAATTTAATTTAAAACAATTACTGACCTGACCAAGCAAGTGTTGAAACGTGAAAACGAAAGTGAAACTGGCAATGGGGCGAGTGTTAAATTTTTAATTGGCAAACCATTCGTTTGCTCATTCTCTCATTAGAGTTTTATTACAAAAAAAAAAAAAACTAGACAGCAATTGAATACCGTGTCATAAAAAATATTTCATTTTCAGTACAAATTAATTCCTATAAATTGGATTTAATATTTGAATTATTGTGGAAGCCGCTGTGGTCTAGTGAGTAGTGTGTTGGCTTATTAGACAATAGGCCCGGGTTCGAATCCCAGGTCAGACATCAAAACGAAAAATATTTGTTCGGCGACTTCCTCTCAGCAGATTTCTGGCAAAGACTTTGAGAGTAAAAATTGTCATGAAAAGCTTTTAAAAAATCTGTCGTTCAGAGTCGACTTTGAAAACTGTAGGTCCCCCGCCGCCACTCATGTATAAAATTAACGCACACAACATAAGTGGTGTGAGAAGCTAGGTCGTAATCCTGACTGAAGGGTTGTAGTGGCCAATTATGTATGTATGTATTTTTGTGGCTGTTAACTGTGGCGTTGTAGGTGGCTACAATGGAATTGTTTACATGATCAACGAATAAGTAGAAAAATGTAGCAACAAAAACAATGGACTTGTTTACAAGATCGATAAATAAAGAGAAATATAGCAACAACATTAGTAGGTTAGGTTAGGTTAGAGGATGTGCACCTGACAAGCACAATACCCAGAGGTCGAAATTGACCCATTGTACATTGTCCTTAGGGGAGAAAGGAAATAGAGGATATAAGAATATAGGTAAGGGGAGGGAGAATGTGAAACGGAGGAACTACACATAAAGAAACAGACACAAAACCAAAAGAGTGTGAGAGCGCGGCTACACTTATGAACTCCCCTAGCATCTCTTAACCAGCCCAAGCTGCTAATGAATCTATGGAGAGCCTTGATGTCGGCTCTCGACACAGAACTCAAGCTCTTAAACTACACTTATGAAGCCATAGCAGCTCTTAACCAGCCCAAGCTGTTAATGAATATGTGGAGAGCCTTGATGTCGGCTCTCGACATAGAAATCAAGCTCTCAAAGAAGGCCCTGCCAAGGGTCCTTAACCTCAAACTACCAAAGGCTGGGCAGTTGCAGACGAGATGTTCAAAAGTCTCTAACTCCTCCTCATTGCGACATACCCTGCAATAGTCCGGCTGGGATCTGTTCCAGATCCCCGTCAGCGATCTAATCTCGCAGAGCCCCGTGATAAAACCGACAACCAACCTTAAGCTGGCGTTAATCAACTCCAGCAACCACTCTGTCCTCTTGCTGTTCCACAGCATGCCATAGCCGTCTAGAAACAGAATAACCCGATCCGTTTCCCCCAACGCCTCTGCTCTTCCCTCCTGACCCATCCATCGATGAGGCCATAGAGGTGGCAGACTGGAGAGTCAAGATCGCCTCCTGAAAGCGAAACCCACTTATGTATGTATGTATGGCGCCCTCTATCGTAGAATGAGTTTTAATGGACGGCCGATAATATTTAACAACGGAATGAGAAATTTTTAAATGTCGATTGCATCTCCAATTAATTTTTTTCCGGCAACTCAATTGTGCTAGTTTGATTAGAATAACCAGATTTGGCTAGCCATTCTTCTTTTATATCTATTGGCAATTGTTTTATGGCTTGGCTGTTATTTATTTTGTTTTTCTTTTTGGTGTCAATTCTAAAAATAATTTTTATTCATAAAAAAAAATCGCCACCTGAAAGCGAACCTAACCTAGCGAGGGCATCCGCTCTCTCATTGCCCAGTATTCTGCTGTGACCCGGAATCCAGCAAAGATGGATACGGTCTGGTCCAAAACTCCTCAACGACTCTTTGCACTCGCGAACGAGCCGTGATATGCACCAGACCGACGCAATGGCCCTAAGGTAAACAAAAAAAAAAAAACAACCAACAACAAAGTGCAACGGACATAGAAGTAAACAACCAACAACAAAGTGCAGCGAACAGAGAAGTAAACAAACAACAACAAAGTGCAGCGAACAGAGAAGTAAACAAACAACAAAATTCAGTATAAAAAAATAATAGCGGATAGACAAATTCCCAAGCAACAACTACTCTGCCTGGACAAATGTAAATAAGATACACAAACAACAATAATGAAAACAACTTGTTTACATTCTTAGATATTTTTCGGAGTCAGTCATCCTCCTTCGAGAGTATTCATCACCCGATGCATCCAGTGATATAAAAAGCAAGACAGAGCAGGGAACAGCGATTCACTGAGAATTCAGTCCATCGTGTGTGAAAACGACACGTCGGATTTAGTAAGAATTCAGTCAGTCGTGTGTGAAGACGACACGTGGCTCAGACACTTTGTACAGTGACGAGCAGAAGTGAGTGCATGTTCAAAATACTGAGTTTCGTCATCCTCAAAAACAAAACCATACAAGCAAATACAGAAAAAAAAAAATTAATTTTAATTCTTTATTTTATTCTTAACAAATAGCAGTAAAAAAACAATAATTAATGAAATGAATTCAATGAGTTTGAATGAAAAAACGAAAATGAGCCACATAAACTCAATTTTGCACGTTTCAAGAAAATTCAAGAAACTAACCCAATTTCAATATTTTGTCCATAGACACTTATTAGAAATAGCTTGATTTACACGGTTTGAGATGCTTTCTACCGAATTTTCAATAAAATCTTTCGGAATTCGATTCCACTTCGCATTTATAGCATCCCAAAGTTTGACCATGTTTTTGGGGCTGTTTCGTACTGCCCTAGAAGGATTTTCACGAATGGCCAAAGATTTTCAATCGGAACGAAGTCGGGACTTTGTGCTGGCCAATTCCATCAATTGAAAATTTTATTTCCCACTCCATATCTTTACAATTTTTGCCGTATGCTTCAGATCACCATCCTGTTGGAAAACAATTTCTTATTCGGGCTAAGCACATTCGTCCTTAAAATTCGGAAGATGGGTTTACAGAATCTTTAGATAGTCCCCTTGGATGGAGAACAAACATTGCGAGCTGAACTACTACGTGACCCAGTTCCTAACTCGTCATGGATGGGCTATATACCCAAACTGTGTTGATGATAAAGATGATCTGAAACATATTCTATGGAAGAGCAGTTTAAAGGGAAGATAGACATTTCACCTTGTCCCTTCTATAATCCTTTGGATAGAGAACAAACATTGCGAGCTGAATTATTAAGTCACTCAGTTCCTAACTGGACATGGATATTTTAGAAAGTCCCTACACAGATTCGGCAATGATACTTCCTTTATATGCCCAAACTGTTTAGATGAAGAGGAAGATGCGGAGCATATTCTAACATGCTGCCACAGATTTAGATGACCTGGAGAAGCTAGATTAGCACCAAACCCCGGCTAATGGAGGAGCAGTTGAATTGTAGGATTCGTATGGCCGAAGTAATGATGGAACTCCAAAGGTTGTAGGAACGAAGGCAAACATTGATTCTAAGTAATAGGGTTGTTGGAAACAGCGCTCGATAGGTCACTCCAGAGTTCTGAATACCGTCTTTCCTGACGGAAGGTATGGACTTTCGGAAAAAGCCACCGATTATATTGTGCCTGAGGCTATGTTCCTACCTGTTCTATGACCTCATCGATGGATGGGTCAGGAGGGAAGAGCAGAGGCGTTGGGGGAACGGATCGGGTTGTTCGGTTTCTAGGCGTCTATGGCCTTGCTGTGGACAGCAAGAGGACAGAGTGGCTGCTGGGCTTGGTTAAGTCCAGCTTAAGGTTGGTTATCGGTTTTATCACGGGGCACTGCGAGATTAGGTCGCTGACGGGGATCTGGAACAAATCCCAGCCGGACTATTGCAGGATATGTTGCGATGAGGAGGAGTTGGAGACTGTCGAACATCTCTTCTGCAACTGCCCAGCCCTTGGTAGGTTGAGGACCCTTGGCAGGGCCTTCTTTGAGAACTTGAGCTCTGTGTCGAGGGCCGACATCAAAGCTCTCCACAGATACATTAGCAGCTTGGGCTGGTTGAGAGGTGCACTCTCACCCTCTTTTGTTTTTGTGTCTGTTTCTTTACATGTAGTTCCTCCGTTTCCCATTCTCCCTCCCCTTTCCCTACATTCCTATATCCTCCATTTCCTTCTTCCCCTAAGGACAATGTAGAATGGGTCAATTTCGACCTCCGGGTACTGTGCTTGTCTTGACCGACAGGCTGCACGTCCTCTAACCTAACTTAACCTAATAGAGCTTTAAAGAAAAATCCGTTGTTGTTGTTGTTAAAGTTTTACTTTTGCCTGCCTACACTTTGCCAGCCTACGCGTATGAGTGATAAAAATCTTGAAATTAAAAGAAGAAAACAAAACAAAACAAAAAAAACCCACCAACAATACTTCCTTTTTAAATAAAGGAAACGGAAGTTCTGCTGTATTAACACCTTGTTTACATTTTAAAGTTTCTCTCGCTCTTTCTCTCTCTCTCTCACTCTTTACTAAAGAGTTGTTGTAAATTAACAATAAAATGTTATTGTTTTGCTTTGTATGGGAGTGTGAGTGCGTGTGTATTTTTTCTTCTTGAAACTCTTCATTAAAATGTTGTTGTTGGTTTTTTTTTGTTCATTTATTAACTTCCTTATTCATATAATTTAAATTATTGGTTCTTTTATTATTATTATATTGTCGTTGTTGTTGTTGTTGTTGGAATTTTATTATTATAATTGTTATGGCGTTTATGTACCTATATTGAAAGCATATGTGTTGTTTGTTTATTTGTTAACGAAAGTATGTGTGCGTGTGTAAATATTGCATGGCAATAATAAAAAAAGGAAAAAAAAATTATTATGGATGTACGTGCGTGTGTGTGTGTGTATTATATTATAATGACAAAAGTATTATAACCATTTTGTTCTCTCATCACGTAAGCATGCATATTTTCTTCTCTCAAAAAATAATTAATTTTCGTATAGTGTGACCTGCTCATAAATCTCTACTTAAATGAACACACAATATATTCCACATATAATACACACCTACTGCTACACTACATTTATACGTACAAATTTACAGCAACAGATTTACATCCACACACACACACACATGCAAAAAAAAAAAACAAACATTCGTATAAAATATTTAGTAAATGAGAGAAAGTCATTTAATGGTAGATGGATGATATTAGGCAGAGAACAAGCATTCAAGCAAGCAGCCATCTTTAGTATGAATTTTCAAGAAGAATTGCTATTTTGTTCAACTCCTTGAAATTTAACATAGAATCACACACACACCACATCGCACACACACACACGTAAACACATTCCTAGCAGTAAACAAGCAGCCTACATTTGTTTATTAATGTTTTGCATGAATAAAACAAAAAACCTGAATATAAATAAATAAACAAACATAAAGACGAACATATTTAATGACAACAACATGGCTGTCGTCTAATAAGACGACGATGTTACCTAACGACTGCGACAACGATACCGACAACGACAACGACAATAACATAATGAGAGTCAGAGATTTACTGTGTATGAAAAAAAACCAAAACAAAAATCGTTAAGAAGAGCAGTGTAATATTCAAGCAATAACTAAGAGAATAAAAGTGTGTGTGAGAAGAGAGGGAAATGTTCAGAGAGAGAGAGAATATAATGATAATGGCACCAAATATTAATTAGCTGTGGAAATTATTCAAGGTACAGTTCTAATTTAACATACATTCACTACTTAATGTATTTTATTTACAAATACACACACATACACACACACACAGTGTAGTTAGCTGTTATATTGTATGCATTTCTAAAGCACAATGACACATAAAACTGGTAAGATTTTTTTTTAAGAAAATTTAAAATCAAAATAATTAGTTTTTCTATGAAATTTAAGATTTTGTTTCAATTTTAAATGTACTAGATGACACGTGCGAATATTTCTCACTGTTAGTTGTAATTTTTGTAACATAAAATGAAAATAATTAAATGAAATTCTATTGAAAGTAAAAAAATATTAGAAATCATAATATCATCATACATAGAGATGTTTAAATGCTTTTATAATACTTCTTTGAATATAATGTTATAGGTAGTGACATAATCGTTGTTAACTTTTTGCCCGTACGAATCCTTAATACAAACAAAAATATCTATAAACGTACGCACTCGAGAAAAAGCCACGTATAACTGCCCATGTGAAAAGACCGGTTCTGGTAAATACGATCCTACCTTTTGAAGGGTTTGACGTTGTGCTGTGTTTATCGTCATTGCAAAATCAACTTTAACAGGGAATTGTTTTCGTGTCATTCGGAAAGGCACAGTTGGATCCGAAGATGTAAGGTTGTTTCGGGGTATGAGTACAGTTTTATCGGTATGAATAATTTTTGCTAATATGATGTGCTCTCCCAAGTTTGTTACGATTAGCCTGGTACCCTTTTTAAAAACCCCTGTTTAGCATTAAGATTTCTGATAAACATTACAATTGCATTTGTTTTTTCAAATGCACGTTATTTATATTCTTACGTTCCAGTTTATTTTTATTCTTATTTTTCTTAAAACCTTTTTAACTGTTAAATATCAGCTGATACTATATATGTATGTATATATTAAAAGACACCGTATTACTACACTTTCTAAAACAAACAATGCCATGACAATAACGACATTACCAAAATGGTTTTTACAACTTTATATATTATTATGTGGAATAGCATTACAATTAAGCGATCCTGTTTATCGCACTTGATCTAACAACTACTGCAAAGTATTGGCAAAATAGCTTTTTACAACTTAATATTTATATTATTAAGGCATTATAGTAAATAGCGGTATTGCCAGAATGGATTTTATTTCATACTATATTATGTAGAACTGCATTACTATTAAGCTACCCCTGTATTACCACACTTGAACAAGAACATATAATCATAATGACAACAGTATTATCATGTAGTTCTATATAAAATATAATTTTTATCAATGAAAATATTAATTTTTCTAATTCTAATTATTTTTCGCCATTAGTGTTAGATATAAGCTTTAAAATGAGATATCATTTATTAAATTTGATACGGTGGTATGGGAGATATTTGTAACCGACAAAAGAAAAGTGCTTCAGAAATAATATATATGATAAATAATAAACTAAAATCATTCTGCATTGTTTTGGAATTGGTTCAAAATCACTTTTATCATTACATAGATCAGGTAGTGCATACATATTTAGGGGACTAGATCCACTAGATTTAAAAAGTTGAATTGTTTCTTCTGAATAAGAGTATTAAGGTGCCAACTCCTTTAAATCATAAGATAGGATCGACTTTTAAACACTTTATTGGCATAGTTAGAGCAATCTGATGCTAATCGATTGCCTTTCCAATTTGGAAACAAACTAGAACGATTGATTTTCACAAGTTATTCGGCATAGAGATCTGATAGTATTAGGTGTCAGACTCAAACTTCAGCGTAGATTAACAAGAGTTTCCTATATAAAAAGCTTTCAAACCGCAGGGAAATCACTGTCGCTTTCTCTATCAACACTTCAAGTAGGATTAACAACAATGATTATGGCAGTGGTGCAAATTCTTTCATTTAAAATCGCATAAATTCGAATTCGCATAAAACGAGACCCAAGTGAACATACTTTTGATGGAAATATTCTCAGTTAATGCAACATACAATGCAACGTATGAGTAATATTTTATTCAATTCCATATTAATCATACTCAATCAATTTAATCATTACATAACTCGGGTAACGGAAGTATGTTCATATTGGAGATCATCAATGGATCGTTTTTTCGATTCAATTTCTAATTATTTTTTGCCATTAGTGTTCGATATAAGCTTTAAAATGAGATATCATTCATTAAATTTGATGCGGTTGTATGGGAGATATTTGCAACCGACAAAATAAAGTGCTTTAGAAATAATATATATGATACCTATATTATTACTAAGTGGTTTTCCTTGATATTTATTTTGCTCCCATTTTATTCACATTACAACATACATGCATACACACATAATTTGTCATTAAAACCCTTCAGCCTAAATTAATGATCTAGTTTCTCACACACTTATGTAGGGTGTGTTAATTTTATACATAAGTGGCGGAAACTATAGTCTAAAGTCGACTCCGAACGACAGTTTTTTGAGAAACTTTTAATGGCAGATTTTTTTTTCACTCTCAGAGTTTTTTGCCAGAAATCTGCTGAGAGGAAATCGCCGAAGAACTTCTTTTTTATTTTGTTTTGATGCCTGGTTTGGGGCTCGAACCCTGGCTTTACGTTTAATTAGCTAACACACTACTTACTAGAGTACGGCCACTTCTATCACATTACTAAAGGTGCTATAAATTCTGGTCTATAAGCTGGAACTCGCCGTGGTCTAGTAGCTAGTGTGTTGGCTTATTAGATGTGAGGCCTCGTTTCAAACCCCAGGTTAGGCATCTCCAACTAAAAGAAATTAAAAAGAAATATTTCCTAGGCGACTTCTTTTCAGTAGATTTCTCCTAAAAACTCTGAAAGTAAAAAAAATTGGCATGAAAAGTTTCTCAAAAATCTGTCATTCCGAGTGAACTTTAAACTGCAAATCCCTTCGAATCATGTAAAGGGTCGGCCAAATAACTTTTTTTTTTTGAAAATGCTTTAAAAAAAAGGAACTACTGAATATTTTTCAAAATTTCTTTTTTTTATTTAAAAGTACAACGCTTACGGTTAATAATGGAAAATAATTTCATTCAAATGGCTGTCTCGGCTGGCCATGCAGTAGCCTACATGATCGGTTCAATTTTTAAGCACAGAATCGATTGTGTGCAGCCGGCCATGTTGAAAGAATTATTGTTTACAAAAATTGAAGAGGAGAATATTGGCAACATTTGGTTTCAATAGGACGGCGCTACGTGCTACACAGCCGAAGCTACACTCGATGTATTGCGCACTGTTTCTGAAGACTGCATTATCAGCCACAGAGCTGACGTCATTTACCCACCTCGGAGCTGCAATTTGACACCGTTGGACTATTATTTGTGGGGTGCTACGGGCGTAGAAGTCGCCGTGGTCTAGTGGGTAGTGTGTTGGCTTATTAGACGAAAGGCCCGGGTTCGTATCCCAGGTCAAACATCAAAACGAAAAATATTTCTTCGGCGACTTCCTCTCAGCAGATTTCTGGCAAAGACTCTGAGAGTAATTAAAATTGCCATGAAAAGCTTCTCAAAAATCTGTCGTTCGGAGTCGACTTTAAACTGTAGGTCCCGCCACTCATGCATAAAATTAACGCACACAACATTCTGGTGTGAGAAGCTAGGTCGTAATCCTGACTGAAGGGTTGTAATGGCCAATTACGTACGTACGGGCGTAGACAATTGACGCTTTAAAGGACAATATTCGTGAGGCCATTGGTGAAATACAGCTGGATACAACTGGAGTTGATTCCACGGCTTTTGTTGTTGCCTGATTTTACTGAAATTGATTTTCATCAATAATCAGCATTTGCCTAAGAAATGGAAGAATTTGCTTGTGGTCCTCAGTATTGGAATTGAAATCATTTCACATCCAATTTATAAATTCTGTGATAAGATAAACGAAGCAACAGAGTACATAATTGGAATCTATGTATGCGGCGTTAAAACTTTTCACAAGGAAAAACCGGGCGATAGTTGTCCTTATTAATACCGAAAAACGTATTGAAGTTAGGGCAACATAAATAGGGAAGATATTATAGGGGATACGTTGTGTAGGTTAGGAGCAGTATAATTAATCGTATTGTCACAGTACTCTAGCACTTTACACTTACATTGCAGTAATAGCAAGCCAAACATAAAGAAATACCTATCGGTTCTGTTAATAGGTTACAATTCCAACGAAACGTAAATATTGGTCGAAAACACGAACACAATTTCTGTATAATCCTATATGGCTAGGACTTTTCACTTCCTGATCGCGAGCAGGGGAGATAGGGCCTCTTACATGATCGTTCCTCCCAGAATTCCTGGATGTTTGCATCGATGTCTCTAAGCTTGAAAGTGGAGTGGCTTAGCGAAGTCTCTTACAGGAAACTGGCCCTTTACACTACTCTCCGACTGTCGGATTATTGTAGCGTGTTCCAGACGTGTTCCTGACTTTCCTAACAGTCAGGCTGCCATAAGATCTTTGTCGAACGTTGTGAATAACTTCTCGGTCTGTAGCGTTTTCCAGACGGGGGTGGTGGCCATCTACCAGGCTACTCAACGGATCCACGTTAATGGTGTGGTTTCACCCGCATTTTGATCTTTTCTAACAGCAATGTTGCCATAAGATCTCCATCGAACGTTGTGAATAACTCCAGGGTCTGTAGCGTTTTCCAGATGGGGGTGGTGGCCATCTACCAGGCTACTCAACAGATCCACGTTAATGGTGTGGCTTTCACCCGCATCTCGATCAAAAGATCTCTGTCGAATGTTATGAATAATTCCAAAGTCATCAGGGAATGCCGCCTTTGCCCCGATCTTCTTTCTGGGCGATTCAGTGTCACACTTTTCTTGGTCCCCGGGCACAACAATATTCTGGGAAAAGTGCAAAGCCGACGAGCTCGGCAGGACTGGTGCACTACTTCCGGAATGTTCTTCAGTCACCTTGGGGATGCCACTTGCCATGGCTTGAAGGCGCCCACCAACTTATTCTGAGCCAACGAGGAGTCCTGCTCCACTGATAGGCTCAGTTGCCCCTAAATGTATAGAAGATGCAGTTACTTGATCTTGGTTGTAACATCATCTCGATCACAGTGGCCATGCTTACAGGCTATTGTGTTATGGGAAGACATGCGGAGAGATTGGCGCTCCCATTTAACGACTTCTGCCGTTAATGGAGATCCACTGAGGAAAAGGAGTCTGTTGTCTGCTTTCTTTGTTAATGTCCATCTTTTGCGAGATGCTGATCTACGTTATTTGGCTCCTCAACCCTCGACATTCGTTTATCAAATCTTCGAGCTAGTTTCAAGTGTAGGGTAGTCGTGCTTTGGAATGTATAGCCCTGACCAATTTTTTTTCACCCTGATTTAGAGAACTTGGGAGAACCTGTACTGTACTGTACTTTTGACATCAAGGCTATCGGTCTAACCTAACCTACCCTAACCTAACTTAACCTAACTTAATTTAATCTATATGGTTAGGAAACTATTTTAACATTTCATTTCTTAGTGTTTTATACTCTTTAAAAATTGGAATTTTATTCCAAATCTGTTTTGTTTGTCACTGTAAAGGGCTTAAAGTATTCCCAAAAAACATCTTCATTTGCTGTGGCTTCTAATTTTTTTTTGTTTTTGTTTTTTTTTGTAAAATTAATGGAGTATTGACAGCGAAAAACTATTTTTTTTTTGGTTTTCTACCATTTGTTATTCTACTTATTACTATGCAACTCATACATATACATACACATACATACATAAATATGCAATTAAATGAAACCTTGAAACGTAAACTTGCACGCACGCACACACATACATATACAGGCAGACAAACAGCAAATAACTCGTATTCTGTTCTGTTAAAATAAAGAGATGATTATTAATAATGCATATGTAATTAGATAAAGTTAAATTAATATGTACTCATGTACACAAACACAAACACATACATTCACATATATTCGCATGCATAGAGATTTAATCATATGGGCATACTTATATGTATTATGAGTGTGCTTAAGTACAATGTACGTACGTATGTATGCATGGATGTTTGAGAGAGCACGTCGCTTAATAGTATTTCATGCATTTGCAATGTTCAGCAAATATATTTGTTCGTTCGTTCGTTCGTTCGTTTGTTTGTTTCTTTATTTGTTTGGTTGTTTGATTGTTTGTTTCGTGTGTGAATGCAAGTGTGGTTGTGTATACGAACGAGTACGAAGTGATATTGAAATGTTTACATGAGCATAGGAGTTGGTGGTGGTTGGATTAAAAATGAGAGTATCATTGTAATACACAAGCCAGTGATGGGAAATTGATCTTTCACAAAAAATTTTACTTTTTTCAGCCTGATTGTACTAAATTAAGTTTCTTTTTCTTTTTTAAACTTTTTTTTTATTAAAAATTAAATAAAAATATAAATGACAATTTATTTTACATATATTTATGTAACGAGAACAAGTCTTATGTTGAAGTATTGGTTATGTAATTGCCATATAGATTTTAAAATTAATATAAAACTAGATGACCCGTGCGAATATATCGCACCGTTAGTTGTCATTTTTGTAATATAAAATGAAAATAATTAATAGAAATTTTATTAAAAGTGTAAAAATATTCGAAATCATAATATCATCATACATAGACTTGTTTAAATGATTTTATAATACTTCTTTGAGTACAATGTTAGAAGTAAAGACATGATCATCGTTAACTTTTTGCCCATACGAATCCTTAATACAAACAAAAATATCTTTAAACGTACGCATTCGAGAAAAAGCCACATATAACTGCTGTCAATTCAATTATTTTAACAGGAAAACATTAAAAAAAAAAAGAAAAAAATTACCTACACATGAGTACATATTAAAAAATGTGACAAACAACTTTATTTGTACATTTACAGTGTAACTATGTTGAAGGTATACAAAATTCGCTAATCATGCTTGTGTGGGCTGAAATAAAAACAGAAATTTTTTGCATGTAAACTCTGATTTCGATTATATTCTACATCCCAGCAAACATTTTTGAAAATTTTTAATTTTGGATTCTTCTGCGCGATTCTGATCATAAAAGTCTTTTTCGTCGAGAGAAAAAAGTGTTTACGAGCGACTCTTCTTAAAAAGTCATTTAAGAGTCATTTTCTATATTATTTTATAGTAACTAGATGACCCGTGCGACTATTTCGCACCGTTAGTTGTCATTTTTGTAATATAAAATGAAAATAATTAATAGAAATTTTATTAAAAGTATAAAAATATTAGAAATCATAACATCATCATACATATTTACATACATATGATTAAATGCTTTCACAATACTTCTTTGAATACAATGTTAGAGGTAATGACATGATCATCGTTAACTTTTTGCCCGGATGAATCCTTAATACAAACAAAAATATCTTTAAACGTACGCATTCGAGAAAAAGTCCCTTATAACAGTCCATGTGAAAAGACCGGTTCTGGTAAATACAATCCTAACTTTTGAAGGTTTTGACCTTGTGCTTTGTTTATAGTCATAGCAAAAATAACTTTAACAGGGAATTGTTTTCATTGTCATTCGGTAAGGCACAGTTGGATCAGAAGGTGTAGGGTTGATTCGGGGTATGAGTACAGTTTTATCGGTATGAATAATTTTTCCTGATATGATGTGCTCTCCCAAGTTTATTACGATTAGCCTGGTATCATTTATTAACCCCTGCTTAGCATTAAGATTGCTGATTAACATTATAATTGCATTTGTCTTTTCAAATGGACGTTATTTTAATTCTTATTTTTCTTAAAACCTTTTGAACTGGTAAATATCAGCTGACACTATATATTTGTATATATTAAAAGACAATAACGACATTATCAAAATGCCTTTTACAACTTTATATATTATTATGTGGATTAGCATTCCAATTAAGCGACCCTGTTTATCGCACTTGATCTAACAACTACTGCAAAGTATTGCCAAAACAGCTTTTTACAACTTAATATGCATATTATATACATACAACTGACTTAGTAATAAACGGCCTTATACTAAATGGCGGTATTGCCAGAATGGATTTTATTTCATACTATATTATGTAGAACTGCATTAGTATTAAGCGACCCTGTATTACCGCACTTGAACAAAACAGTTTAATATAAAATATAATTTTTATCAATGAAAATATTATTTTTTTAATTTCTAATTATTTTTTGCTATTAGTGTTAGATATAAGCTTTAAACTGAGATATCATTCATTAAATTTGATGCGATGGTACGGGAGATATTTGCAACCGACAAAAATAAAGTGCTTTAGAAATAATATATATGATGATATGATTGGAAATTTAAAGGTAATAAAGTTAATATTATGTTTTTGAAATAAACTTCATATAATATTTCTTCCTTTGATTTATATGTACAGTGCTTTTCATAATTATATTACCATTCAATTTTTTTGAATTTCTAAAAAAGTTAGTTTATAATAACAACACCACAACATTTCATTATGTGTAGTGTTAATGTAAAAAAAAATATAAAAGTAAATTGTTAAAATTCTTAGCGTAGTTTTTATCCCCCCGTGGCATCACAACAGGTGATGATATCAGAGTTAACACTCCTAACCTACATACATAACATAATTGGCCATTACAACCCTTCAGTCAGGATTACGACCTAGCTTCTCACACCACTCATGTTGTCTGCGTTAATTTTAAACGTGAGTGGCGGGACCAATAATTTAAAGTCGACTCCGAACAACAGATTTTTGAGAAGCTTTTCATGGCCGATTTTTTACTCTCAGAGTCTTTGCCAGACATCTGCTGAGAGCAAGTCGCCGAAGAAATATTTTTTCGTTTTGATGTCTGACCTGGGATTCGAACCCGGGCCGTTTATCTAATAAGCCAACACACTATCCACTAGACCACGGCCTAAACTAGCATAGTTTTTATTTCAGTATAAAAATTAAGGTTTTTAGTCTTTGCATAATTACAGTGCCAGTTTAATTTTTGTTAAATAAGACGCTTTGGGAGTCACCGTGGTATAGTGCTGGTTTATTAGACTTTAGGCCAGGGTTGGAGTCCCAGGCCAGACATTAAAAATAAAATTAAAAAAAGTATTTTTTCGGCGATTTCCTCTCTTTCTCGTTTTGTTTCTCAAAAATTTGTCATTTAAACTGTAGGTCCCGCCACTACTGCATAAAATTAACACACACAACATAAGTGGTGTGAGAAACTGCAGGCTTCTTGAACACGATTGCTGTAGACTGTCTAATGGTAAAAGTATAGCACTGGCCATTTTATAGTCACCAGCAGCCAGTCGTTGGTGGTGGTATAATTATGAAAGGCACTATATTAAAATTAGACAGTGAGTGTATTTCATTGTTTAATTACAGAAAATTAAATGCAATTAAATCAGTTTTCTCCCTCTCTTTCTCTCTCTTTCTTTCTTTCTGTTTTATTATTGTTGTTCTTGTTGTTGTTAAAATTAAATTTATTTTTTGTTTTTCGTTTGTTTGTTGGTCTGTTGATGTTCGTTTGTTAAATCTGTGCGTAGTGAGTGAGTGAGTGAGTGAATGAATGAGTGAATGAATGAATGAATGCATTATTCCCTTGTTATTATGTATTGTCGTGTCGTTTTGTTGTTGTTGTTGTTATTTTCCTTTTTTTTTTGTAAATTTTAATTAAATTAAAGTCTCATTATCATTTAAAGTAGATTTACGTGAAACATAAAAATGGAGTGCATTAAACACAATGAAGAGTAATAAAAACAAAAAGTACGAAAAAAAAAACATTAAAAAATCAAAATGAAAGAATAGCGTATGTTCTTGAAAACATTTGAATTTTTTTTTTATTAGGCTACCTGCCCCCTAAGGTGGGCGAAAGGAAGTGCGGTATTTTACACTCTCAAAAATGGAGAAATAATAGCTCACATGCATAGCTCCCAGACAAATGAAGGATCAAATTGTCAAATATTTGAGAAGAAAAGGCGTCAAAATCGTCAAAGAAGTTTATTGAAATCGTAAAAAAATCTTCAGAAAATAATAAATAAATAAATTGAAAAGTTTTAAAAAACAAAAACATATAAAGGCAATGGTTAAGCAGCGATAATATTGCATCATCTATTCCCATGTGTGGTGTAAATATTAGGGAGTAAGAAGATTCAGACTTTAGGGTCATGAAAATTTAATGTGATGCCCGCTAGAACTGAAATATTTTTCAGTGTCTTGGTTTCTTAAGACGGTGCAATAAATTCAGCACTTCATCTGATTTACTAACCGATCGAGAGTTAAACACAACTCTCACGCCCGTTTAAAGGAGTGGCCGTAGTAGCTTGTTAATCACGATACTCCCTATGCTTCAATGACATCGTTGCAATGTGGCTTGTGTTTCACTGTTCTATCGCTACTACAACGGATATTGCTCGAGCGAATAGTTGTTTATGAAAATCATGAAAATCCTGTATTCTTACGTCTTTCTCGGCCAGCACATCCGTATGTGGTCGATTGGCCTGTGCATCTTACACTACATTATAGACAAAGTTCTTTAGACAGGACTATTCGTATGTGAAACTGTTCAAGAATAATAAACTAAAGATTACGCCATCACGCACATAAAATTAAAACTTTCTGCGCATGTTGAATTAATGACGTCACGTAAATTGTGTTCCTATTGGCTAATAGCTAATATAAGTTATATTGCAAGGTTGGCAACTACTTTCACGTAGTGCACACATTTTTCAGAAGAAATATTAATTTTCACATATCAGAAAGACTTGGAAACCTTTAAAATAGCCTTAACTATGTCAATGACAATAAATTGTCAAATTTGGCAGCTATGCTCACATGGCGACGTGCATGTCTTTTTATTAGGAAATGTCCTGTGAGGACTATGGCCAAATAATCAAGTCAGAAGAGAAAAAAGTTAGCATGTTTTCTCCCCCTTCCGATGGCTTCAAACTCGATGGCGGTGTGGGTAACGGAGTCTACTCTAGGAAACTGGACTTGAACATTTCACTCCGACCGCTGGACTATTGCAGCGTGTTTCAAGCGGCCGCTCAATTGGGGGGAAAAAATGAGCATGTTTCCTCCCCCTACCGATGGCCCCAAACTCGATGGCGGTGTGGGTAGCAGAGTCTATTCTAGGAATCTAGACTTGAACTTTTCACTTCGGCTGCTGGACTATTGCAGTGTGTTTCAGGCGGAAGTAATGGCCATTTACTGGGTCCGCTCAATGGAGAATAAAAATGAGCAGATTTCCTCTGCCAACCGATGACTCCAAACTCTAGGAAACAGGCTGCCGAGCTATTGCAGCGTGTTTTAGGCGGAAGTAATGCCTATTTACCGGGTCGGCTCAATGGAGAAAAATAATGAGCAGACTTCCTCTGCCAACCGATGGCTCCAAACTCGATGGCGGTGTGCGTAATGGAGTCTACTCTGGGAAACTAGACTTGAACATTTAACTCTGGCTGCTTGACTATTGCAGCGTGTTTCAGGCGGAAGTAATGGGCATTTACCGGGTCCGCTCAATGGGGGAAAAAATGAGCAGATTTCCTCTGCCAACCGATGGCTTCAAACTCGATGGCTGAGTGGGTACCGGAGTCTACTCTTTGAAACTGGACTTGAACATTTAAATCCGGCTGCAGGACTATTGCAGCGTATTTCAGGCGGAAGTAATGGCCATTTACCGGGTCCGCTCAATGGAGAAAAAAAAATATGAGCAGATTTCCTCTGCCAACCGATGAATCCAAACTTTAGGAAACTGGACTTGAACATTTAACTCTGGAGGCCGGACTATTGCAGAGTGTTTCAGGCGGAAGTAATGGCCATCTACCGGGCCGCTCAATGGAGAAAAAAAATGAGCAAATTTTCTGTGCCAATCGATGGATCCAAATTTGTTGGCGGTATGGGTACCGAAGTCTACTCTGGGAAACTGGACTTGAACATTTAACTCTGTAGGCCGGACTATTGCAGCGTGTTTCAGGCGGAAGTAATGGTCATCTATGAGCAGATTTTCTCTGCCAACAGATGGCTCCAAACTCGATGGCGGTATGGGTAGCAGAGTCTTCTCTGGGAAACTGGACTTGAACGTTTAACTCCGGCTGCCGGACTATTATACCACGTTTCAGCCGGAAGTAATGGCCATCTATCGGGCCGTTTAATGGATCCTCGCCTACGGTGTTCCTTTAAACTCGTATCTCGATCTTTTTTAATACTCAGGCTGCCATAAGATCTTTGTCGAACGTTGTGAATAACTCTAGGATCGTCAGGGAATGTTGTTGCTATCTCAACTTTCTTTCTGGGTGCTTCAGCGTCACACTTATCTGGCCTAGGCCTAGTTCACTACTTCCGGAATCCTCTTCAATCGACTTAGGCATTCCACTTACCTTATCAAGGTAGTCATCGCACGGAAATTCTTTCGAAACGCCAATCAATCCTGGGTCAAGGAGGCGTCCTGCTCCATCGCTAAGCTTAATTGACTCTTAATGCAGAGAAGAAGCACCAATTAGTTACTTGACCTTGGTCGTAACATCATCTCGATCACAGTGGCCATGCTTACAAATCATTGTGTTATGGAAACACATGCGGACACACGCTGCTCCCATTTAACGACTTCTGACGGGGGTGCAGCTCCCATTTTCATTGTTAAAGCCCATCTCTTGCGAGGTGCAGATCTAGGTAAAAAAAAGCACTTTTTGTACAAAATAAATAAAGATTGGAGGAGTTGAGAAAAATTAAAAAAAGTAGTTTTGAGTTCTACTCACCTAACAAAACAACGTGGACTATGTAGTTACTAGAGTGTATTTTCACTCGTGTGACACATCGTGTTATGAGCAACTTTTTAAGTTTTACCAGTTCTAAGGAAAATTTTGTTTTTCTTCGTTTCACGTGAAGTAGGTTTTCTCTCTAAGTGCATTTGATAATCTAAAGAAATTAAAAAGAGAGTGTGGCAGGCAGACAGAAAGAAAGAGATAGGGAGAGAGGGTGAATAAACGTAAGCAAACACAAACAAACAAACAAACAAACACACACACAAACACTCACAGGAAAAGAAAACATTTGTAGTGGTAACGTGTAAAAGGTAAAATGAAGCATAAAATCTACCATTTGTTTGCGTGAGTTCTTCTAATTAACAGCTATAAGAATGGCAACAACAACAACAACAACGACAGCTACCATAGAAGCAAATGACAGCACAAACGATAACAACAACAACAACAACAATAGTATTAATGAACAAAGAAAGCCAACAAAACGTAAAAAAAATTTTTTTTTGAAAGAAGAAAACAAACCAACAACAACAACAATAACAACAAACAAAACAAAGTGATTTAATTTCATGTTGTTGACGTTGCTTTACATTTTACTTCCGTTTCTGGTTGTAATAGGCGTCCATTAAGGAACTGAACGCGTACAGCCATAGATTACCACGCTGTAAAGAAAAGAAAGCATTAAAAAAACCTAAAAGGCAACGGCGGCCAGAGAGCCAGAAATAGAGAGAGCGACAGAGAGAGAGAGAGAGAGGCAGTGAAAAGAGCACACACAGCACAGCACACACCACAGCACACATACACACAAAACAGTTTTCGACATTTAACATTAAGCAACTGGCTAAACGGCTAAACACGATGAAAAGTCTTTTAGCTGTCCTTCTTCTTCTTCTTTCTTTATATTTTTTTACTTTTGCTAGACACAATTGCAAAAAAAGCGGAAATGAAATGAAAAAAAACACACACACACTCAAACGAAACGAAACGAAACGGTAAAAAAAAAATGGCAACAACAATAACCATTGAATGGTTGGAAAAAATATAAAATTTTTACTCTTTTTTTGGTGTGTTTTGTTTTGTTTAAAGGGAGTACATCATTGAGTGTGTCTGTGTGAGTGCATAACAAGGGGAGAGTATCAACAATAAAATAACAACAACAACAACTATAACAACAACAGCAAAATCAACTATACAGAATAAAAACAAAGAATGTAAAACTGTTTTAATTGTTTTCAAACAAACGCACACACAAACACACATACACACACGCATTCACTAGTATTGCACTAGTATACACATACAGTGATGGCCATATAATGTTTTTCCACGTAGATGGAAGAAGCAGAAATTGGTTCTCAAAACAAAACCTGGTAAACCATCGTCATATCGGCCCATCTGTCTACTTGACACAATGGGAAAAAATACTGGAGCGGATAATATACAACCGACTACTGACGCGTGTCGAGGCAGGAGGAGCTCTCTCGGATCTGCAATATGGAGTTAGGAAAGGACGGTCCACTGTTGACGCGATCAGGAGGGTAGTCGACATTGCAAGAAATGCAATAGAGGGCGAAAGATGGAGATTTGGCACCAAGGAATACTGCGCGGTTGTCACACTTGACGTTAAAAACGTCTTTAAAACGTCCTCTTTAACATGGTTACGCTGCCATACTTAATGGAGTTTCTGAACAATTACTTGCAGGACAGGAAGGTAATATACTTAACGGATGAAGGAGAGCAGGAATACGTAGTGACAGCGGGTGTCCCGCAGGGCTCTGTACTTGGCCCACTACTATGGAACATAATGTACGATGGCGAACTTCGATTGCGATTGCCAAACGAGACTACAATTGTAGGCTTTGCAGATGACATTGCCATAGTCTCGGTAGCTAAGACGGTACAGGAGATAGAGGAGAAAACTAATACAGCAATTCGATATGTTGAAGTATAACTGGATGAGTCAGGTTTCACACTTGCCGCACACAAAACGGAAGCCGTTTTGATAAGCGGCCGGAAGATAGTGGAGAAGATGAAAGTGACCGTTGGAGGCACAGAAATCGAATCAAAGAGGGCAATAAAATACCTGGGAGTGATTATTGACGACAGGTTGAGTTTCAAGGAGCACGTAAAATATATCGGCGAAAAGGCATCTGTAATGCAGGGAGCAATGGCGAGGATGATGCCATATATGGGAGGAGCTGGTCTATTCAATAGGAGCATAATTCCAGCAGTAGTAACGTCGATAATGGTGTATGCTTGCCCCATATGGTCGTTGGCATTCTCCGTGGGGACGACAAGGAGAATACTGACCTCGATGTATTGTCTAAGCGCAATTAGACGGATAAGTGGCTTCAGGACAGTGTCTGATAAAGCGGTATTGGTATTGGCAAAGACAATACATACATACATAATTGGCCATTACAACCCTTCAGTCAGGATTACGACCTAGCTTCTCACACCACTTATGTTGTGTGCTTTAATTTTCTACATGAGTGGCGGGACCTACAGCTTAAAGTCGACTCCGAACGACAGATTTTTGAGAAGCTTTTCATGGCAATTTTTACTCTCAGAGTCTTTGCCAGAAATCTGCTGAGAGGAAGTCGCCGAAGAAATATTTTTTTGTTTTGATGTTAGACCTGGGATTCGAACCCGGGCCTTTTTGTCTAATAAGCCAACACACTACCCACTAGACCACGGCGACTTCAAAAGACAATACCAATAGACATATTGGCGGAGATGAGGCGGATATACTTTAGCCGTCTCGAGTATCCAAGACTGACAGCGGATATAAAAGCGCAGGAAAGTAGGACTTCCATGCACAAATGGCAGTCATGATGGGAGAGCAGTTTAAAGGGAAGGTGGATATTTCACCTTTTCCCTGATATAATCCTTTAGATGGAGAACAAACATTGTGAGCTGAATTACTACGTGACCCAGTTTCTAACTGGTCATGGATGTTTTAGGAAGTACCTGCACAGATTTGGACATGATACTTCCCCAATATGCCTAAACTGTTTAGATGAAGAGGAAGATGCAGAGCATATTCTAATATGCTGCCCTAGATTTAGATGGCCCGGAGAAACTAGATTAGGACCAAACCGGCTCATGCAGGAGCTGTTGAATTCTAGGACGCTAGGGAGCCAATACAGACAGAAAATGGCCGAAGTAATGACGGTATTAGCGAAATTTCGAGCTAACCAGTAAAACCTTACGGCAGTCCCGCGTAGGGAGAGTGGTTGAAGTGTGTAGGGGGTGGATTTAGTAGGGGCTGGGTACCAGTGATGGTGAATTCGTATAAAAAAATGTTTTGTTGGATTGGTCATATAATGAAAACTCTCATTATTTCAATTTTAATTACAAAATTGGTTCTCTTTTTTGTACTTACAATCAATATCAATGACTACAGAAAGATTAAGGAATAGACTTCCAACAGATTTCAATATTTGCCACAATCATCGGCACGAGCATTTTTGGGATTTTTGCCTTCCATTTACTTTTCAACTGCACTCCACAAGTTCTCAATTCAATGGAGATCAGGGGATTGAGGTGGCCATTTTAAAACTTTTATATTTTGTTCCTCTAAGCAGCCATGAAGTTTACTTAGGGTCATTGCCGTGCATGAACTGCCATATTAATCGTAAATTATCCTCCGCGTATGGTATGTTGACCCATTCTTGAACTGATCTGCGCAATAGGCCCAATACCATGCCACGAAAATGCACTGCACACAATAATGTTGCGATTATGCCATCAAGCTTAATTGTTTTGATGGTGTATCTAGGATTGTGTTGTTGGTCTACAGGCAAAATTTGGATTTGTCGCTCCATATAATATTTTTCCAAAAACTCATTGGTTTCTTAATGTTTTCTTTGGAAAAGTCTTATCTGGATTTAGACATTTTTTTTTTTTGGTGAAGAAAAGTTTTCATTGTGCGATGTGTTCCCGTAAGGAAGCTTCATTAAGTGGTATTATACCATATGATAACTGTAATTCAACTTTGTTTAGAACAAGTAGTTTGAAGTTTTAAAGGCTTTTATGACAATATAATGTTCACTGGTTGAAGTTTTACGGGGTCTGAGGACTCTGGGTGCATTATTAGTGACTCCTTATGTATCAAAATGTTGTAACGCATTATAAATTTTTCTATAGAGCAACCAAATAACTGGAAATTTCATTTACCGTCTTTCCGGGAGTCTTTGAGGTTAAGTATTGGACTCGCCATCTAAGGTTTTTTTTTTGTTCAACTAGTGCTTATTTCGTGAATGGTAACACTTAGCTCATGTCTGATTTGCCAGATAATTTGTTTTATCCTTTCGCAGAACGAATATGGTTGTTGAAAAACGCTCCATTCAATGCGTTTTTGCTTCGCTAATTGGGCCTGCGATCGACTTACAGAAGATGACGATTTTGGCAAAAAAAAAATCTTTTCAGATGAAGCTTATTTTGATCTTGGTGGGTATTTAAACAAGCAAAATTGTCGTATTTGACCATCTACCAGGCTACTCAACGGAACCACGTTAATGGTGAGGCTTTCACCCGCATCTCGATCTGTTCTAACAGCCAGGCTGCCAAAAGATCTCTGTCGAATGTTGTCAACAATTCCAAAGTCACCAGAGAATATCGCCTCGATCTTCTTTCTGGGCGATTCAGACATGTAAGACACGTCTTGGGTCCCCGGGCACAACAAGGTTCCAGGAAACTTCAAAGACGACGAGCTCGTCAGGACTGGTGCACTATTTCCGGAGTGCTCTTTCAGTCGACTTAGGCATTCCATTTACCTCTTCAAGCTGGCCACCGCACGGCAATTCTTTCGAGGCGCCAATATACCCTGGGTTAAGGAGGAGTCCTGTTCCATCGCTAAGCTCACTTGACCCTAATGATTTAAGCGTTAATGTGCTTAAAAATTGAATCGATCGTGTAAGCCGCTGAATGGCCAGCCGAGACTGCCGTTTAAATGAAATTATTTTCCATTATTAACCGGAAGGATTGTACTTTCAAATAAAAAAAAGAAATTTGAATAAATATTCTCTACATTCTTTTTAAAGCATTTAAAATAAAAAAAAGAAAATTATTTGGCGGACCCTTTATTATCTTTATTAAAAGAGATCAAATTTATCATTCCAGGATGATTAGAAATTAGAATAAATGAGAGATCAAAATAATGTTTTAATTATATGACCAACACTGTACATAAAAATGTAACTCACAAACAAGAAAATGTTGTTAAAACAATAACAACAACAACAGCAGCAACTGCAATAAAAACAAAACAATATTGGTTTGTATTGTAACAAAAGTAACGGTTCTTTTATTTTATATTCCCATACTCACTCTCTCTCACTTCTCTTTCATTTGTTCGCTTGCTATCTTTGGCTAAATGAAATGAAAAAACAACAATAACAGCAAGAACATCAACAACAACAATAACATTTTACAAACACGAATGCAAGCGAAACTTAGAATACAAAACGAAACAACACAACACAACAATACAATGCAAGGCTAAGCGAGGCGATCCGAGGTAATGCAAAACGATCTGATACGTAACACGTTACAGTGTTAAATATACAGGGATACAGGGTGTAAAAGTTTATAACTGCAGGCCATTTTAAAGCGAAACAAAAAACACAAAAAAAAGCGAAAAGAAAAACTGAAAAGAACAAAAAAAAGAGAAGAAATGAGAAAAAAAAACATTTAAAAATGGAAATAAATTTTTGAAACAGTAACTACAAACACACACACGTACTCACGTACACACGTACACGTTTACACACAACATACGCAACAAGAATTACAAAACGAAAGCCAGCAAAGAGTTTAAACTCGGGACCGAAGCATGAAAGTAAAAATTATTTGTAGGTGTCTGTGTGTGTGTGTGTGTGTGGGTATAAAGGGTCAAGTAGTTTACTTAACAACTCCTGTACAAATTTATCTAAAAAATGGGGGAAAAATTTTTGTTTTTGTTTTTCTTTTTGTTTCCAGAGAAAAGTGTTTACAAAAAAAAGGCTCCTGAAAAATATTTAACGGAAAATGCAAGCCTTAATACAACTCTATTTGGGAGGGAGCATGCATTTAAAACCAAGTGGACGTTGCAAAGGCGAGGAGAGGGGGAGGTTGTTGGTACAATTAAAATTTTTGTTGTTAAAATTTATTTGATTTTCATTAACGTTTTCATATCTTTTTTGATTGTATTTTTGATGAGGACAGTGACTAAAATATTAGAATTTGTATACACGAACTTAATTTACAACAAAAGAAAAAAAACAAAATTCTTACAAGCCAAGCATATTTCGAAAAGTTACTTTGGATTTGAGATTTTATATACCATACTACGAGATAAGTATAAGTATTCCTATGAATTTTACTCTCCCCTACCGTGTAATCATTTCTTTGTATAGAGACTTAGGGTATTCTTCAATTAGGTGAGTCACCGTCTTCATATTTCGTCATTTGGTTACAATTTTCCTTGCCTTATAGCATTTATTTCGAAATTAATTTAGACCTCACTACAGCACGAAGTTCTTTTCTCAATTTCCTCTTTCAAATCAAATCCCCATCGTCTACATTCAGAGAATGTGTGTTAGGTTAGGTTAAGCAAGGCTAGGATAGGTTAGGTAAGGTTAGGTTAAGTTTTTTTGCCGAGGAGGGGCAAATGTACCTAACCGCAGGAAGTCATCACGTCCTCCGTGTGTGGGGCCCTCACCCACTATATCCCCCCTCGTCGTACCGTGTACTGTTGTGGCCACTCCGGAACTACGGTGGTATTACTTCGGAGTGGAGTCCTTTTGGCCCTTTGGCCGAGCCAGATCGGACACTAATTAGGAGTCATCTCAAATAAACCTGCATCGCCAACTAAATGGCGACGATAATCGAACGTACTTGAAGCCCTGCCAACGGAACGGAAGCGTCTGCAGCATTAGCCTGCAAGCCATTTCGACCGGTTTTCACCCGGTGTACTCAGATAACAAAATGCAACAAACGTCAGCACACTTGCGTCATCTTCACAATCGATTTTCTAAACATAGCCAAGGTCGCGCCAAATCCTCAATCTCGCCTTCTCACATTAGCAAGTACCCAGCGGATGCTGAGTACCAGTACCCGGGGAGCGCCTGATCTAAGATACTGAAGCTGTGAGCTGCTTGGCATGTACCTACAAGGAAAGCACCGGGTTTTGCCGAGTTAAAACCCAACAGTGGCGTTGCATTGCAGTTACATACCCGCTCCCCTAGGTAAGGTTAGGTTATGTTAGGTTAGGTTAGATTAGGTTAGGTCGGAGTGGTAGCTTTGACACCAAAAGTTCACCTGAGCACGCATAGCGGCTCATTGCGATGCCACAGATATACCAAGCGTAAGGGCGACACATGGAAAACCAGCCCGGAAGTTTGATAAACGAAGCTATATATGAATATCCTTGACATCAAGGGATGATAGCTGCTCTGTCCACTTGACAAGGATTGAAGAGCCAAATAGTCTAGATCTTCACCTCCCAGGACATGGCTATTGGTAAAGCAAGTGCATCTGAACCTATGGCAGAAGTCGTTAGAAGGGAGATGCATTTTTCCTGTGTGTCTTCCAATAACATAATGAGCTGCAAGCATGGCCACTGTAATCGGAATGATGTTACGACCAAGGCCAACTAACTGCTATCCATCGAGGGCCTAGTGAGTCGAACGGTGAATCAGGACATCGACCCAGGATAGCTTGGAGTCGCTGTAGTTTAGTAGGTAGTATGTTGACTTATTAAACGTAAAGCCTGGGTTCGTATTCCAGCTCAGGCATCAAATCAAAATACAAAAATATTTCTTCGGCGACTGCCTGTCAGCAGATTTCTAGCAAAAACTCTGTAGTTCGGAGTCGCCTTTAAACTATAGGGCCCGCCACGTGTATAAATTAACGCACATAACATATGTGGTGTGAGAAGTTAGGTCGAAATCCTGACTGAAAGGTTGTAATGACCAATTATGTATGTAGGTTGGAGTCTCGAAAGAATTTCCACGCGATGGCCAGCTAGCTTAACGGCACGAGAACCATCTGAATTTTCTGCTTTTTCGATTCTAAAGATGTATTTTGGAGAAATAGCGATGCCCAGACAGCATTGAGTTCCATTCGTGGCCTTAGTTTTCTAGTCTGTTCATCTTCCTTTCACAGAGCTACTCCATTTATTTTGGAGTCTAACCAGCCTTTGTCCGTTCTGTTAACTTGTCTCATATTTTAACTCATTTCGCGATTAAGAAGTTTATTGGAATTGTGTGGCTGATTAAGGGAATATTTTCTTGGAGGTTGTTCCATATGCCGATGTTCTTTAGTCGTTCAGTAGTATTTGCAATGTACTTAGCATGCCTCTTACTTTGCTGTCGTATAAAAACACTGAATTCCTCTTTAAGCTGTAATAGTCCCCTGCCCTCACTTTTGCCATTAGTTTACATACTCCTGAGTTTCTTGACAGAATACTTATAGCTTATTTGGCAATAGAGATCAGTAATGAATCGTTTTTTCGCTACCTATAAGCACTCATGAAATTTTGAATATAAATGAGTTAAAAATATTAAAATTTAACTCTATATACTCACTATAATGTTGATTTATAAGTACAGCTTGCAATGAGTATGCGAGCGATGTTGACATCAAACTCCAAATCATTCGAGATATTTTTGATGGATAAGCATACTTATTTAGGTTCATAACTTTAGAAAAATACATAGAATACTCATAAATGATTCGAGTGACTTGAAACATTCAACAAAATTTATAGTTTTAGTTGTTGCTGCAAAAGACACATAAAAAAGGCAAAAACGACAGAGCAAGCACAAGAGCTTTTAGTAAGTATTTTAGTGTTTGTGAGCGATTCACACTAATTTTGTGCTTCGTATATACGATGAGTTATGGAGAGTCGAAACCAATAACAACAACATCATACATGTTGTTTAATGTGAATAGGATGAGTACACTTCAAACTTTGAATATGAGCAGAGGTTCTATGGTATTGAAAAAAATAAGTTTGAATGCGTTTAAGTATCAAAAATTATGAGTATGATTCGATTATACTTAGCTCTGCATGGCAACATAGTTATACTATGGTCACGTATGCATGTTTATTGCGTAAATCGCAATTAATAGCAATATTTCATATAAAATCTCAATTAATTATTGCTCAATTAAATACTAATTGTTATAATATTGAGTAAAATTTTAAATACTGCACTGTCATAAGTCTGTTCACTGAGTATATTATAAGTCACCGAACACTTTCTGTTGATACTTAACAATTCAAATTTCACTTTCGGAAACTATGCGGTTATATCAATAGATCTACTGTCCTTTCAAATTCCATTGTGGCGCTACTTTTGATTGTCTTGACTTTTACCAACCAGAGATCAGCAATGAAATATTCAAAGAGATGAGTAGAATTGAATCATACTCATAATTTCTGATACTCTAAAAAGCATTCATACTTATTCTAATAACACCATATTCGTTCTTAACAACACGTATGATGCTGTTGTTGATTTCGACTCTCCATAACTCAACATATACACACGAAGCACAAAATAAGTATGATTCGTGTACGAACCCTAAAATACTTACTACAAGGTTGTGCTGTTTGTTCTGCTTGCTGCTCTGGCTTTATTGCTTATGTGTCTGTAAATTTTGTTGAATGATTCAAGTCACTCGAATCCTTTCTAAGTACTATAAGAGTATTTTTCTAAAATTATAAATCTTTAAATGGGTAGGCACATGAATCAGACATATTTTGAATGGTTTTGAGTTTGATGTTAGCGTTGTGCGTATACTTATTGCAACATGTACTTATAAATCAAGTTTGCAGTGAGTATGAATGAATCAGAGGAAAGTAGTTAAATTTCAATATTTTTGAGATATTTGAGTTGCGAAAAAATGATCCATTGGTGATCTCCGGTTATGTAATGATTAAATCGATGGAGTATGATTAATATGGAATTGAATAAAATATTACTCATACGTTGCATTGTATGTTGCATTAACTTAGAATATTTCCATCAAAAGTATGTACACTTGGGTCTCGTTCTATGTGGGTCTCGCATCTTTCCTGAGTGTATTTGATTTTCTTTTTAAATTTGTTTGCAATTTCATTAAAAAGACTTCCAGAATTGTAAATGAGTTTTCAAGTGAGTCTTTAAAATCTTAACGAGTAATACTAACCCACACATCAATATTTAAATACTTATAGAGTCGGTAAATTTGCACTATCATCACCTTGGATGCCAAAAACACATTCAACTCTGCCTGCGGATTGGGATGCCACGCTAGCTGTCCTGGATGGAAAGAACGTACCGAACTATTTATTGGAACTCGTTAAGGACTATTTTAAAGAAAGAGTGCTCCTATACGATACGGATGATGGCAGAAAGTCATATGCGGTATCGGCAGGAGTCCCGCAAGGCTCCGTGCTGGACCCGTTACTATGGAATGTGATGTATGATGGTGTACTGAGGCTAAGGTACCCTAGAGGTACACAAATCATTGGTTTCGCGGACGATATTGCCCTGGTGATAAAGGGAAAATATCTGGATGAATTGGTGAGAACATGTAACACTGCGGTTGGCATAGTTAGGAGCTAGATCACGGAAATACGACTCAAACTAGCTGATCACAAAACGAATGTACTCCTTATAAGCAGTAGGAAGAAGATGGAATTTATTACCATAACGGTAGGCGATCAGAGCATATCTTCAAAACAGGCGATTAGATATCTGAGAGTGATAATTGATAACAGGCTTACGTTTAAGGAACACCTGTCGTACATCGGCCAAAAATGTGAGGCGACAGCATGTGTACTTGCCCGATTAATGCCTAACCTAGAATCCCTAAGACAGGAGAGGAGACGGCTACTATGATGAAGGTAGTGACAGCGATTGCTATATATGCAGCCCCCAGTATGGGCTGGAGCTATGGAGAAGAGGACCTATAGAGCAGGAATAGAAGCAGCCTTACAGGAGATCAGTTCTAGGGTGACTTCTGCCTTACCGAACGGTGTCTACTGATGCAGTATTAGTGATTGCGGGGATGGTCCCCCTGAAGCTAGTAGTGGATAGAGAGGGAAGGAAAGTAGATTTTTAAGAGGAACCCTGATTTTCGAACCTGTTCAACTACTGATGATGCTATTGGATAGATGGCAGCAGGAATTGGGCCAATTCCACTAAGGGAAGATGGACCCACAGACTCATACCGAGCATAGGCATATGGACAAAAAGAAGACACGGCCAGGTGAACTTCCACCTGACACAGTTGCTAACGGGCCATGGATGTTATAGGGCTTATCTCTATAAGTTTGGTCATGGCGTGGATGAGACATGCCCTGAATGCCGTAATGAAAGGGAGACGGCCGGATCATGTTTTCTTTAATTGCCCGCGATATTCTGTTCAACGAAATTGCCTGGAGAGATCAATAGGATTCCAGGTAACGCTCGAGAATATAGTTAACCTGATGTTAATCTCATGTGACAATTGGAACGCAGTATGTGTTTTCGCACGGATTGTATTGACGCAGCAAAGATTGGCTGAGAGGGCAAGGCCAGCGGAATTTGAAGGCATCATTCGCTGAATCTCCACCCCCCACCCACGAAGTAATACTTGATTGTGGTCCCGGGAGGGGGGGGGGGAAGGTGGGCAAATGGTTTCGAAGATTTTCCAACCTTTAGCTTGCAAAGCTATAAAAAAGAGTCGGTAAATTTCAATTGTTGTTGGCTCACTCACTTAAATGTATTCAAAATTTCATGAGTACTTATGAGTAGCAAAAAAAAAAAACGATTCATTGCTGATCTCTGTTACTAATACAACCTGCTATTGACTTCCTTTGTATACGTAGACTTCAGTAATTGTACGAATATGTGTGTCGCAAGTGCTACTTAGTTAGCACTGTTAGTTTGGGGAGGGGGGTTAACGGCGCATTAAATTACTGTCACATGCAGCCATAACAATCAAATTATTATTATTCGCAATCAATTTTACATTTTAAATTCACCAATACTGCACAATACAATATTTAAATTGGCCGCCAATCTATTACGCTCGCTGTGCTATAATATTTATTCTGCTAGGCTTTGTTAATTTTTTAATATTTCCTGCGCCCCCACCGCCCCCCACCTATTCATAATGCAACCCAGCTAGCATTCGGAAGATTGTTTTTATAAAAATCACTTTGCTGAGTCTTTTTAGAGTACTTTTGGTGATCAAAAACTTATTAGTCAGTTAAACGATTAAAAAAAGGACTCAAAAATGATTCGCAATTGTAAATGTAGGACTCAGTAAACCTAATAAAAACTATTGAAGAGGGTAAAATAGAATTATAAGTACGACTAATAAATGAGTCAAATTTTAATCCTAAATTACATAAAAACGAGTCCAAATTAATATGAACATAACTCATAAATGACAATAAAAGGACTCATAAAAGACTCGTATGCGAAATAGAATCATAAACGAAGGTAAATAAGACTAATAAATGATCAGAAAGCGACTCAAAGATGACTCGAAAAAGAATCATAAACGAAGGTAAAGAAGACTAATAAATGATCAGTAAATGACTGACAGATGACTCGAAAAGGAATCATAAACGAAGGTAAATAAGACTAATAAATGATCAGAAAGCGATTGAAAGATGACTCGAAAAAGAATCATGAACGAAGGTAAATAAGACTAACGAATGATCAGAAAGCGATTGAAAGAAGACTCGAATAAGAATCATAAAGGAAGGTAAATAAGACTAATAAATGATCAGTAAGTGACTGACAGATTACTCTAAAAAGAATCATGAACGAAGGTAAAGAAGACTAATAAATGATCAGAAAGCGATTGAAAGACGACTCGAAAAAGAATCATGAACTAAGGTAAAGAAGATTAATAAATGATCAGAAAGCGATTGAAAGATGACTCGAAAAAGAATCATGAACGAAGGTAAAGAAGACTAACGAATGATCAGAAAGTGACTGAAAGATGACTCGAAAAAGAATCATAAACGAAGGTAAAGAAGACTAATAAATGATCAGAAAGTGATTAGAAAATGATTGTAAAGCTTCTTGAAGAAGAGTCGAAAATTACTTTAAAATAATATAGAAAATGACTCATAAATGACATTTTAAGAAGAATCGCTCGTAGTCACTTTTTTCTCACAACGAAAGAGTCTTTTATGATCAGAAAATGAGCGGATATTCGAGCTTTTTAATCGCGCAGAAGAATCAAAAAAGATTCGAATTTGATTAAAAATTTTCAAAGAGTACCATCGGAGTACCATCCTTACTTCGGCCATTTTCCGGCTGTATTGCTTCCATAACGTCCTAGAATTCAACAGCAACAATCTATTTTCTACGGGCCATCTAAACCTGGGGCAGCATGTTAGAATATGCTCCGCATCTTCCTCTTCGTCTACACAGTTTGGGCATACAGGGGAAGTATCATTGCCGAATCTGTGCAGGTACTTCCTAAAACATCCATGACCAGTTAAGAACTGGGTCGCGTAATAATTCAGCTCGCTTGGTCCTAATCTATTTTCTCCGGGCTATCTAAACCTGGAGCAGCATGTTAGAATATGCTCCGCACTTTCCTCTTCGTGTACACAGTTTGGGCATGTCCAAATCTATGCAGATATTTCCTAAAACATCCATGACCAGTTATGAACTGGGTCACGTAGTAATTCGGCTCGCAATATTTGTTCTACATCCAAGGGGTTATAGAAGGGACAAGCTGAAATGTCCACCTTCCCTTTAAATTGCTCTCCCATCGTGACTGCCATTTGTGCAGTCCTCCGCTTTTATATCCGCTGTCCGTCCTGGATACTCGAGGCGGCGAAAGTATATCCGCCTCATTTCATCCGCCAATATGCCTATTGATATTGCTTTTTCATCAGACACTGTCCTGAAGCCACTTATCAGTCTAATTGCGCTTAGACGATACACCGAGGGCAGTATTCTCCTTGTCGTTCCCACGGAGAGTGCCTCCGGCCATATGGGGCAAGCGTACAGCATTATCGACGTTACTACCACTGAAATTATCCTCCTCTTGAATGGATCTGGTCCTCCAATATTTGGCAACATCCACGCCATTGCTCCCTGCGTTACAGATGCCTTTTTGCCGATATATTTTACGTCCTTCTTGAAGTTCACCCTGTCGTCAATAATCACTCCCAGGTATTTTATTGCCCTCTTTGATTCGATTTCTGTGCCTCCAACGGTCACATTCATCTTCTCCACTATCTTCCGGCCGCTTATCAAAACGGCTTCCGTTTTAATGTGCAGCAAGTGTCAAACCTGCCTCATCCAGCCATGCATCAACATTTCAAATCGCTGTGTTAGTTTTCTCCTCTATATCCTGTACCGTCATAGCTACCGAGACTATGGCAATGTCATCTGCAAAGCCTACAATTGTAGTCCCGTTTGGCAATCGCAGTCGAAATTCGCCATCGTACATAGTAGTGGACCAAGTACAGAGCCCTGCGGCACACTCGCCGTCACTACGTATTCCTGCTCTCCTTCATCCGTTAAGTATATTACCTTCCTGTCCTGCAAGTAATTGTTCAGAATCTCTATTAAGTATGGCGGCGTAGCCATGTTAAAGAGGGCTCTCATGATCCGCCACCAATTCGCTGAGTTGAACGCGTTTTCTAATCGGCAAGTGTGACAACCGCACAGTATTCCTTGGTGCCAAATCTCCATCTTTCGCCCTCTATTGCATCTCTTGCACCTCCTGATCGCGTCAACTGTGGACCGTCCTTTTCTAAATCCGTATTACAGGTCCGAGAGAGCTCCTCCTGCCTCGGCACGCGTCAGTAGTCGGTTGTATATTATCCTCTCCAGTATTTTTCCCATTGTGTCAAGTAGACAGATGGGCCGATATGACGATGCTTCCCCTGGTAGTTTACCAGGTTTTGGAATGAGAACCAATTTCTGCTTCTTCCATCTACGTGGAAAAACACCCTCGACGAAGCACTTGTGGAACACCTTGGCGAACATATCAGGATCTGAACCGGATAGCCGCCTTAAGTGCCCTATTCGGGATTCCATCTGGCCCCGGTGTTTTCCTATGTCCTATTCCATTGCATGCTGCGAGTACCTCCTCTCTTGTTACCTCAGGAATGGTATAGATTGGCTTGCGTATCCCTACTTATGAAAGTATAGGGCTGGCCTCGTGGGAATAATGTACTAATAATTTCCCGTAGCAAAACTGGGCAGCCTAGTTTAGGCCGATTCTCTTGCAGACGACTCTGTAAGCCGTCCCAAAAGGATTTATGTCAGCTTCTTGGCATATCCACTGAAAGGATAGTTTCTTGCTCCTTTTAATGGCTCTTCTAAGTTGATGCCTAAGATCCTCATATGAAGCCCGTTCGGCTTCCCATGTCGCTCTTCCTCTTGTACGCTGGGAAATAATATGTGTACATGTGTGTGTGTGTGTGTGTGTGTGTATGTTAAAACCACAATTTTGTGTTTGTGTTGTTTTTTTTTTGTTCAATTAAATCTTTTTCAAATAATTTGTTTTATACCCTGTACAACAAACATTTTCTATTATTTTAAGCTGGATGCTGTTGTTGTAACGAAAATGAAATTCATTTTAAACATTAAATTCCATTCGTTTTTACATACACACGGCATGCTTTACCCTTCATGTCTCTTCTCGTTTGTTCGGTTATTTTTTTTTCAAACAATAAATGTCAACTGGGGATCATAAACGTCCTTCAAAAGCAGAGAAAAAGAAAAAATTGAAAAATTTAACTGGATTATGACACAAATTCGCACCTTCAACAGTTTTTGTGTTAGCAAAACACTGACAGACATTTACACACAAGCACACACACACACACATACTCATTCATGCATTTACTCATGCCTGAAGTTAGGAGAGTAGGAAGGAGTATGAGAGTGCGAGTGCGAGTATAATGCAATCAAATAATATTTTATTAGAGAGAGTATAAAATATGTTTGCATGATATGCATGTGGGTTTGAGAGTAAGCAAGCATTGCTTATAGAGAGATAGAGATAGAGAGAGAGAGCGAAACAAAGCATTAAAGACTGTGAAAATTGTGTTGGATGTAGGAGGACAGTTACTATTACGTTTAGTAGTTGTTACTATTATGGTCGACGGTTTTGTTGGTTGGCTCGTTAGTTGTTGTTTGTGTATGCATGCATGTGTGTTCATATTAGTATTTGCGGTCGTTTAGTGTTGGTTGTATAACAATAACAATAAAAAAAAGAAGAAAAAAACATTTAAAGTGCGGAACATAAAAATCATGATTGACAGACATAATGTGATTTGACTTGGTTATGGACTTGTTAAAGGTCTTGTTTTTATTATAATTACAACATGGACACAGACACACACACACACATACAATAAAAAAAAAATTAAATAAAAAATATTGAATGTTCACACATATAATATCCCAGCTAGTATTCGGAAGTTTGTTTTTATAAAAATCATAAATGACAATAAAAGGACTCATAAAAAATTCGTATGCGATTAAACGATGACTGAAAGATGACTCAAAAAAGAATCCTAAACGAAGCTAAATAAGACTAATAAATGATCAGAAAGTGATTCGAAAATGATTATAAAAGCTACTAGAAAAAGAGTCGAAAATCATATATATTATTGGTAAAGCACTTTTTTGTCGGTTGCAAATATCTTTCATACCACCGCTTCAAATTTAATGAATGATATCTCATTTAAAAGCTTATATCGAACAATAATGGCAAAAAATAATTAGAAATTGAAAAATTAATATTTTCATTGATAAAAATTATATTTTATATAGAACTGCATGATAATATGATACTGTTGTCATTAAGATTACATGTTTTTGTTCAAGTGTGGTAATACAGGGTCGCTTAATAGTACTGCAGTTCTACATAATATAGTATTAAGGATGCCAATCGGGAATGGTTTTTAAAAACCCCGGAATCCCTATTTCGGGATCCGGGATTTTCGGAAATTTTGAATCCCGAACAAAAATTCCTGAAATTTCTCACTTTTAACACAAAAACGGATTTTTTTCTTATATAATGTTTATTTAAAAGTTTCTTAATTGAAAAATACTTAAAACAAATAACATATTTCACTTTTATTAACAAAAATTAGTTATTTATAAGTAATTTCATAAATTATATTTGGGGACCTACATAAATATTATGTAAAAATTATAGACAAATAATGTAATATTAACAATATTTATCAGTGTACATTAGAATTAACAGAAAGTAATTTTCAAGTAAAATAAAAAATTCATAAATCACATATGGTGGTCTACATACATATAATGTAAAATATAAAGCAAATACATATTGTTACGAACGTGGAAATGGTGTTGTTAAAATAATAAACAAAAGCTCCAAAAAAATAACACAATGGACTTGATCAATGCATAAGTAAAAATATACGCAACAAAAATAAAGCGCTTGTTTACAAGATCGATGAATAAACAAGAATAAGGGATAATAAAGGTCGTAAATAACCAACAACCAAAATGAAGAAAACAAAGAAGTAAATAAGCCAACACACAATGTGGGGGGCCCAGGTATAAAATAAGGCGGATAGACAAACTACAACCAACCATAAATAATCTGCCTGAGGAATGTCAAAAAAGAAACACACAAAATTTGAAAAGAAGTTGTTTACATTTTTAGAATGTTCCCGAAGGCCATCATCATCCTTCGAGGGCATTCATCACACTAATGCTCAGTTGATCTAAAAGGCCCCAAGACAAGCGAGCAAGGAGGATTCAGGAATTCAGAGTTTAAGTTGACTACAGTCGTGCTATTGCAGGACGGCACGTTGGTTGGCTCGTTAGTTGTTGTTTGTGTATGCATGCATGTGTGTTCATATTAGTATTTGCGGTCGTTTAGTGTTGGTTGTATAACAATAACAATAAAAAAAAAAACATTTAAAGTGCGAAACATAAAAATCATGATTGACAGACATAATGTGATTTGACTTGGTTATGGACTTGTTAAAGGTCTTGCTTTTATTATAATTACAACATGGACACAGACACACACACCTACAATAAAAAAATTAAATAAAAAATATTGAATGTTCACACATATAATATCCCAGATAGTATTCGGAAGTTTGTTTTTATAAAAATCATAAATGACAATAAAAGGACTCATAAAAAATTCCTATGCGATTAAACGATGACTGAAAGATGACTCAAAAAAGAATCCTAAACGAAGCTAAATAAGACTAATAAATGATCAGAAAGTGATTCGAAAATGATTATAAAGCTACTAAAAAAGAGTCGAAAAGCACTTTTTTGTCGGTTGCAAATATCTCCCATACCACCGCATCAAATTTAATTAATGATATCTCATTTTAAAGGTTATATCGAACACTAATGGCAAAAAATAATTAGAAGTTAAAAAAATAATAGTTTCTTTGATAAAAATTATATTTTATATAGAACTGCATGATAATATGATACTGTTGTCATGAAGATTACATGTTTTTGTTCAAGTGTGGTAATACAGGGTCGCTTAATAGTACTGCAGTTCTACATAATATAGTATGTATTAAAATCCATTCTGGCAATACCGCTATTTAGTATAATGCCGTTTATTACTAAGTCAATTATATATATAATATAAATATTAAGTTGTAAAAAGCTATTTTGGCAATACTTTGCAGTAGTTGTTAGATCAAGTGCGATAAACAGGGTCCCTTAATTGTAATGCTATTCCACATAATAACACATAAATGACTTTTTAAGAAGAGTCGCTCGTAAACACTTTTTTCTCTCGACGAAAGAGTCTTTTATGATCAGAAAATGAGCGCATATTCGAGCTTTTTAATCGCGCAGAAGAATCAAAAAAGACTTGAAATTGATTAAAAATTTTCAAAAATGCTTGCTGGGATGTAGAATATAATCGAAATCAGAGTTTACATACAAAAAATTTCTTTTTTTATTTCAGCCCACACAAGCATGATTAGCGAAATTTGTATACCTTCAACATGGTTACACTGTAAATGTACAAATAAAGTTGTTTGTCACATTTTTTAATATGTACTCATGTGTAGGTAATTTTTTTATATTTTTATTTTTTTGTTTTCCTGTTAAAATAATTAAATTGACAGCATTTTTGTTTATATATTTTTTTTTGCTTGTTTTAACTAAAAACGATCATAATTTTATGCGTTATTGGTTAAATCATAAAAAAAAAAATCATAAATAAAGAAAATTAATATTTGAAATTGTGTATGCACGTGCAAAACAAAAAAATGAATTTTTTTGTGAAAAGCATTTGATTCTTTTTAAAGGCTAATTAAAGGATTTTATTTTTTTTTGTGGCAAAGGACTTAACACAGTGTTTGAATATGTAAAGCAGAGATCAAGGAATTTTTTTTTTTATTATAAATTCTTTAGGCATTTGCAATCTATCGACTTTCAGACAATAAGCAAATTTTATAATTTAAATAATAAATAATAGAATTAAAAAATGATTTTAAATTTATTTACATACATATTTACAAAATAAGAAGATTAACTTCTAAATCTAACATTTAATTTTAAAATATGTGCTCTTTTGAGCCTTCGGGTTTATGCGGTCGCTCAATCTTTGAAGGTATTTTTTAGAAAAATTTTTTAATTTCATTCCTTACTGATAAAACATTAAGAACTCTTTTAATACAATTGTTTGATAAAACCCCAGGGTGCAGAAGCAATTAGTATTTGAAGTCTTACCAGAATGTCAATATCTATTGTATTTGATTTGCTTGATGTACCCCTTAGCATAATCCCATATGTCCAAAACGGTTTCAAGATGACTTTGTATATTCTCACTTTTTTGTTTAAAGTTAATTCAGATTTTGGTCCTAATAACCAATATAATTTTGGAGCTTCAAAATTTAAATGAAGTGAGAAGGAATCGATCGGAATAGTCGAGTCAATAATGCTGCCGGCCCATTATAACATAGAATACACTACAATACTAAAGAATAGCATAGGATAGCATAAAATAATATAGAATGTTATAGAATAGCATAGAATGCTATAGAATAGTATAGAATACAATAGAATAGTATAGAGTAGTACAGAATACTATAGAATAGTATAGAATACAATAGAATAGCATAGAGTAGTATAGAATGCTATAGAATAGTATAGAGTACTATAGAAAATTATAAAATAGGATAGAACGCTATAGAATACTACAGAATACTATATAATTGTATAGAATAGTACAGAATACTATGAAATGGTATAGAATAGTATAGAATGCTATAGAATAGTATAAAATACTATAAAATATTATAGAGTAGTATAGAATACTATAGAATAGCATAAAATAGTATAGAATAGTACAGAGTACTAAAGAAAACTGTAAATAGAATGCTATAGAATAGTACAGAATACTATAGAATAGCATGGAATGCTATTAGATAGTACAGAATACTATAGAAGAGTATAGAAGGCTATAGAATAGTACAGAATACTATAGAATAGCATGGAATGCTATTAGATAGTACAGAATACTATAGAAGAGTATAGAAGGCTATAGAATAGTACAGAAGACTATAAAATAGTATAGAATACTATAGTATAGAAAACTATAGAATAGTATAGAAAGTGTAAAACACAATAGTATAGAATAGTATAGAGTACTATAGAAAACTGTAAATAGAATGCTATAGAATAGTACAGAATACTATAGAATAGCATGGAATGCTATTAGATAGTACAGAATACTATAGAAGAGTATAGAAGGCTATAGAATAGTACAGAAGACTATAAAATAGTATAGAATACTATAGTATAGAAAACTATAGAATAGCATAGAATACTATAGAATAGTATAGGATGCTATAGAATAGTACAGAATACTATAGAATAGTATAGAATGCTATAGAATAGTGTATAATCTATAGAATAGTACAGAATAGTATAGAATACTATAGAATTGTATAGGTAGTAAAAATAGCATAGAATAGTATGGAGTAGTATAGTATACTATATATAGTATAGACCAGGTCAGACATCAAAACAAAAAATATTTCTTCGGCGACTTCCTCTCAGCAGAGTTCTGGCAAAGACTCTGAGAGTAAAAATTGCCATGAAAAGCTTCTCAAAAATCTGTCGTTCGGAGTCGACTTTAAACTGTGGGTCCTACCACTTACGTTTAAAATTAACGCACACAACATAAGTGGTGTGAGAAGCTAGGTCGTAATGCTGACTGAAGGGATGTAATGGTCAGTTATGTATGTATGTATTTAACAATGATTTTAAATTTATTTACATACATATTTACAAAATAAGAAGATTAACTTCTAAATCTAACTTTTAAATCTAAAAATAAATCTTTTCAGCCCTCAAGCTTCAGTGCTGTCGTTTAACAGTGTAACAGCCAGAGGGATAATGTGGTCGCTCAATCTTTGAAAGTATTTTTCAGAAAAATTTTTTCATTTCATCCCTTACTGATAATCGCTTACTGAAGATCGCTTTAATACAATTAGTATTTGCATAATTCCATATGCCCAAACCGGTTTCACATTAAAAAAATGTGAACCCTGTCCGGAGAATGTGTTGTGTGTTCCACAAATCCAATGTCCGGCCCATGTCTATTTGAAAGGTTATGAAAAACCACAAGTATGCGATGAAATTGAAATTGTTGAAGAGGCCCCTGGTCATCCGTTTGATGGCATTTGTAATAACCCACATCCCTTGCGTTCTCATTTGGGTGCAGCCGGTCAACACATGGAACGTTTAATGCCACCAGCCTATGAAGATGGTATTTGGTTACCTCGAATACATACTAAAGATGGTTCCTTGCTTACCAGTGCTCCAGAAATATCGAGAATAGTAATGGAAGATGAGGATAAGCCTCATCCGAAACATAATTTATTGCTCATGCAATTTGGTCAATTTGTGGCTCATGATGTCTCCCAATCGGCTACGGTGACATTGGAAAATGGTGATTTGGTCCAATGTTGTGCTTCCAAAAATACAGCCGTTTTACCCCAAGAACAAAGTCATTTTGCTTGTTTCCCCATAGAAATCAGCGAAAAGGATGATTTCTACAGCATTTTTGGTATACGTTGTATGAATTTTGTACGTTTGTCGTTGGCTCCAAATACAAATTGCCGTGCCAGATATGGAAAACAATGGAGTAAAGTGACACATTTTTTAGATGCTTCTACCGTTTATGGTTCGAATGCAGAGACCGCTTGTGAGTTGCGTTTGTTTCACGGTTGGCAAATTGCGTATATTTAATGATTTCGGTCATGAATTGTTGCCTTTGACCCAAGACAAACAAGCCTGTAATATTGATGCTCCCGGATTTATGTGTTTCAAGTCTGGGGATGGTCGCACTAACATTCTCATTTAAAGTTAATTCAGATTTTGGTCCTTATAAATAATATAATTTTTGAGTTTTCACCTTTAAATGCCGGCCCATTATAACATTAGAACACTCTAGAATACTATTAAATAGCATAGGAATACTCTACAAGACGCTCATCCTACTCGTGCTTCTTTATGACGCAGAAGCACAGACCCTATTAAGAACTGATGCAGCTGCCTTGAGAGTGTTCGAGAGAAAAGTCCTACTTAAGATCTTCGGTCCTGTGAGAGTTGGCGATGATTTTCGCATCCGATTTAACAGTGAGCTGTATGAGCTTCTCAACGACATGGACGTTGTACAGCGTATTAATATCCAGCAGCTGCGCTGGCTCGGCCATGTCGTTCGAATGGAAGAGGATGTTCCGGCGAGACGAGTATTTGATGCGGGGATCTGCGGAAGTAGGCGAAGAGGACGACCTTGTATCCGTTGGAAGGACCAAATCGAGGAAGCCCTGTCATCGATTGGTGTGACCAATTGGCGTAGGCGCGCAAGAAGCAGAAGCGCCTGGAAGGATGTGTTGCGGCAGGCCAAAATCCGTTAATCGGGTTGTTATGGCCAATTAAGTAAGTAAGTAGCATAGGATAGTATAGAATGTTATAGAATAGTACAGAATGCTATAAAATAGTATAGAGCAGTATAGAATACTATAGAATAATTTAGAAAGTGTAAAACACAATAGTTTAGAAAAGTATAGAGTATAATGCTATAAGATAGTAGAGAATACTATAGAATAATATAGAAGGCTATAGAATCATACAGAATACTATAGAATAGTATAGAATGCTATAGAATATTATAGAATACAATAGTATAGAATAGTATAGGGTACTATAGAAAACTATAGAATACTATAGAATAGTATAGGATGCGATTGAATAGTACAGAGTACTATAGAATAGTATAGAATGCTATAGAATACTATAGAATAGTATATAGTATAGAATAGTATATAGTATAGAAGAGCATGGAATAGTATGGAATAGTATAGAATACTATAAAATGGTATAGAATAGTATAAAATGCTATAGAATAGTATAAAATACTAAAGAATAGTATAAAATTGTATAGAATAGTATACAGTAGTACAGAATGCTATAAAATAGTATAGAGCAGTATAGAATACTATAGAATAGTTTAGAAAGTGTAAAACACAATAGTATAGAAAAGTATAGAGTACTATAGAAAACTATAGAATACTACAGAATAGCATGGAATGCTATAAGATAGTACAGAATACTATAGAATAATATAGAAGGCTATAGAATAGTACAGAATACTATAGAATAGTATAGAAGGCTATAGAACAGTACAGAATATTATAAAATAGTATAGAATATATATATAGAATAATATAGAATACCATATAATACAATAGTATAGAACACAATAGTATAGAATAGTATAGGGTACTATAGAAAACTATAGAATACTATAGGATGCGATTGAATAGTACAGAATACTATAGGATAGTATAGAATACTATAGAATAGTATAGAAAGTATAGAAGAGCATGGAATAGTATGGAATAGTATAGAATACTATACAATAACAGTATACATAATAGTATATAATAGTATAAACCAGCAATATAGGCTGCAGTAGAGGATCACTGGGACAGGAACATCTTCAAGCAGCATATTATCATACCAAGGTACTAAATTTCAACGTAATGATCTCCAGCTGCCGCAAATATCTCAATAAGGTAGCAGAACGATATGAGAACTCAGTGAAATTTCGGAATGCGTTGGAATGTTTTTGAATTTGACCGAGATTTCAAGCTCTCTCCTTACTTTATTAGTCCACATTGTAAAAATAAATACTGAGGAGCAGATTGCCTCAATCTCTTGTTCTGGAATTAGTCCAGAAATGGTTTTTCTGAAAAACTCAAAACAGTCGGGTATCTCAACTACATTTAATTGAATATTTTATTTTTTTTCAATGCTAAACTTCGAAAAAGAATCTTATGGTTTAAGTTTGATTACCTGAAGGAATTTCTTTAACATTTTGTGCTTATGGTATTCCATTTTCATTTCATTATTGTGCAGTAAGTGCTCATGTTCAACGTTCAAACTGAAATATTTTTTTCATAAATAAATTCTTTTACAAAATTACAAAATTTAATATTTTTCTATAAATCTCATCAAAGAGTCGGTACTGCATGATAAGATATAACCTGGCAAGTATGTGTAAATGCCAAGATTATTAAAAAAGAAAAACAAAAAACAAAAATAACAAAAACTGAAACAAAAATCTTCTAAGTGCTCTCTATAAAAATATTTGGGAAAATTTTAAATCTACTAAAAGATTGCTCAGCTTAAAAAAAGAAACAAAATTTTCTTTGTGGAAATACCCTACGCACTAAAATGTTGACAATGTCGGGAAATCTTTTCTTGTTTATAAGCCCCAACGGCCTTATAAAACTAATTACTTCCAGGCGAAAGTGTTGGAAATTTAGGCCGCGGTTCGTCACCATACTCTCCGATAGCCAAGCGACTATCAGGGCTTTCAGGTCCACTGTGATGAACTCCAGGCCAGTCTACGGCTGTCGAAAACATCTAAACAGGGTGGCGGAGTGATATAATGTACACATCATTTGGGTTCCGGAACACAATGATATCCCGGAAAACTGCAGAGTGGATGAACTGGCCAGACACGGCACGACCATTGAACTCTCCGACGAATTCTTGAATATTAGAGTCCCTTTGGGAACCTGCAGGTTCATGATTGACAACGTGATTAGGGACTCCGCAAGTGGACGGCTTTCGGACGAGATTGGATAGAGGCCGCACTGGGCTCTGGAGGTTGCTTAAACTCCAAAGAAACGTGCTCAGTACCGTTATCGGAGTCATGACAGAGCATTTGCATTATGGGTGGGCACAAGTGGCGCATTAATCTGGGACACTTCGCAAATGATTTCTATGGATGTTGCTGGTATGAGGAGGAAGAAGAGGCTTTTCTTCATCTAATGGAAACATGCCCGACACTATGCCAAAGTAGCAAGAGAGCTTTTGGTGCCTACTTGGTAATGATCTAGATCATTTGTCGAACATTGACATCGGCAGTTTGAGTCACTTCATTTGTAGCACTAAGTGGTTCCAGAGCTAAGAAATAAACAGGCAACAGCAACACTGTGATCAATTTGTTTACATTTATAGAGATTTCGCGAAGACATCCTCATACAAGTGCATTCGTCAGACTGCTGACTCTTGTGATAGGCAAGACAGAGCAGGCATAGCGATTCAGTAACAATTAGTCGTGTATGAAGACACTTAGGCGATTCAGTAAAAATTCAGTCAGTCGTGTGTGAAGGCATGTTGCATGTAAAGAGTATCGTGGATTGAAGTTCTAACGAACGAGTGTAAAAGAAAGAATAACAATTAAAATAAATTGTTATTGTGTAAATCAAGTTTTAAAGGTGGCACACGGAATTGTGCGAATAATAACGGAATTGTGCTATAGTTTAGTAGGTATTGTGATGGCTTCAAACCCCTGGTCAGACATGTCGAACAAAACGAAATCTGTTCTATTATTTCTTTAAGCACCTTTTTCACAGCACTCTGCTGACAAAAGACTCAAGGAGTAAATGAAAGTTGCCATGAATAATTTATCAAAAAAATCTGGTGATCAGAATCGAATTTAAACTGTAGGCCCCCCGTTATTCGTGGATAAAATTAACAACAATCTTGAAATTAAAAAAGAGATACTAGCCACCATCCGCGGGGTGTTTCCCAAAAAAGAGATTGAGGCTCTCCGTTTCCAAGACCTCAGTGTTTCTCTTTACAATGTGGAGTAATAAAGTATGGAAATAAGTTGGTATGTCGGTCAAAGGCAACCCCATTCCAATCCAGTACGCAACGCGGAATTTCACTGTGTTCTCATATGCTTGTGCTACCTCATTGAGATATCTGTTGGAGGTCATTACGTTGAAATTTAGTGCTTTGGTATGATAATATGCCGCTTGGAGATGTTTCTGTTCTCTGTGATTCTTTTCTGCAGCCTATATTGCTGGTCTATACTATTCTATGCTATTCAATACTATTCTTTACTAGTCTATGCTGTTCTATAGTATTCTATACTATTCTATACTACTCTATCCTATTCTATACTATTCTCTATTATTCTGTACTATTCTATACTATTTTATGCTATTCTATAGTATTCTATGGTATCCTATACTATTCTATGGCATTCTATACTATTCTATTCTGTTATATAATATTCTATACTATTCTATAGTATTCTGTATTATTCTATAGTATTCTGTACTATTCTATACTTTTCTGTACTATCCTATGCAATTCAATAGTATTCTATACTTTTCTATGCTATTCTATATTATTTTATAGTATTCTGTCCTATTATATACTATTCTATGTTATTCTATAGTATTCTGTACTATTGTATAGTATTCTGTACTATTTTATACTACTCTATCTTATTCTATAGTATTCTATACTATTCTATGCTATTCTATACTATTCTCTATTATTCTGTACTATTCTATATTATTCTATGCTATTCTATAGTACTCTATGGTATCCCATACTATTCTATAGCATTCTATACTATTTTATTCTATTATATACTATACTATTCTATATTATTCTATACTATTCTATGCTATTCTATACTATTCTATGCTATTCAATACTATAGAATTCTATACTATTCTACACTATTCTATAGTATTCTATACTATTCTATGCTATTCTATACTACTCTCTATTATTCTGTACTATTCAATATTATTCTATGCTATTTTATAGTACTCTATGGTATCCTATACTATTCTATTCTATTATATAGTATTCTATACTATTCTATATAATTCTATAGCATTCTATGCTATTCTATGCTATTCTATGCTATTCAATACTATAGTATTCTGTACTATTCTACACTATTCTATAGTGTTCTATACTATTCTATAGTATTCTATACTATTTTATAATATTGTGTACTGTTCTATAGTATTCTGTACTATTCTATGCTATTCTACAGTATTCTATACTATTCTATGCTGATCTATTCTCTAATGGTCCGGCATCATTATAGACTGGACTATTCCGATCGATTCCGAAAAATCGCACTTCCCCCACAGATCCGTTCAATTTTAAACCAACGATAAAAATTTGCTTCGAGATGTGCCGCATCATTTTTCCAGACTTTATTTCCATTAGAATACAAGCGAGGGATTATTTTAGTAGTATAATCATGCAATTCCCATTGTGCACAATAACTTGAAATTAGTATGGGATAGCCTTAGCCCTCAACAAAAGCTAGGAAACTTTAGCAACATTACATTTCGAATGGCCTTTAGGTTTTGATTTCGATGATCACAACACTTCACGCGTTAGGTTCCATAGTTCATGGTTAAAAGTAATGTGCTGGGTATAGCGTACTTTTTATCTGTTTTTTTTCTATTTTCTTTAAACAAAAATGTTTCTTTTAAGAAAAATATTGGAAAATTCATTTAATTTTAGTCTCTTAGAGTTTCAATTTTCCTTCAGTTGCAGTTGCAGTTTTAGTTTCAGTTTTTCCTCTTCTTTTTTTTTGTCTCTCTCTCTCTCTCTCTCTTTAAGTTTGCAGGTGGAAGTGGGTTTATTGTTTTCAATTAAGTTCAGATAAATGTTTGTAAGTGTTTGAGTGACTAAGTGAGTAAGTAATTGAGTATGTATGTGTACTCTGTACATAGGTGTACAGAGTATTTGTTGGTTTGCAATAAAATAAAGAATTGAAAAGAAAAAAATTTTTTTGATTTCTTTTTGGAATATTTTTGAACAAACTTTTTAACCTGATATTTGATCTTTTGCTTAACTTAGTTAATTTGTTTTTGTTCTTGTTGTAGTTGTTGTTGTTGTTCTTTTGGTCTTGGACTGGAGCTCAAGATAGATCGAGCTTAAAGTCCAGCATAAATTCCGCCATTCTCTGGCTATATTGACTCAATAGAACCTAAGAACCTTAAATCCTAAACTCGTTTCCCCGGGCCATCTAAATGCTGTGGTTTTCCAAAATGGCATTTTATCCCAGTATACATGAGACAACGGCGTAGTTTAGTAGGTAGTGTGTTGACTTATTTGACATAAGGCCAGGGTTCAAACCTTAGGATCAGACATCAAAACTAAATTGTGAAAAAATATTTCTTCAGCGGCTGTCTCTCAGCAGATTTCTGGCAAAAACCCTCTGAGAGAAAATAAAATTTGCCATGAAAAGCTTCTCAAAAAATTTGTCGTTCGGCGGAGACTTTAAAATGTAGGGCTTTGCCAATACCAATAACGCTACATCAGACACTGTCCTCGACTCACTTATCGATCTAATCGTATTTAGGCGATACACGGAGGACAGTATCCTCCTTGTCGTTCCAACGGAGACTGCCTCCGATGGTATTGGGTAAGCCCACGGTATTATCGACGTTACTATCACCGAAATTATTCTCCTTTTGAATGGACCTGGTCGTCCAATATTTGGCATCATTCTCTCTGGTGCTTCCTGTGTTTCAGATGCCTTTTCGCCGCCGTTGTATTTCAAATGCTCCTTAAAGTTTAACCTGTCGTCGATAATCACTTTCAAGTCTCTTATGGTTATATTCGATTCGATTTTTGTGCCATTACTTCACTATTTTCCTGGCATAAGACGGCCTCTGTTTTGTGAGCAGCAAATATTAATTCTGCTTCATCAAGCCATGCACCAATTTTTCGAATCGCTTTGTTCGTCGTCTTCTCTGTTTCCTTTACCGTCTTAGCCAGCGAGACTATTGCAATGTCATCTGGAAAGCCTATAATTGCAGTCCCGTTAGGTAATTGTAGTCGAAGTATATAATGTCCCACACTAGTGGCCCCAGTACAGAGCCCTAAGGAACGTCGGCCCTCACTACGTATTCCTTTTCTCCATTATCCGTTAAGTAAATTACCCTTTTGTCCTGAAGGAAATTGTTAAGGATCTCCAACAAGAATGGCGGCGTAGCCATGTTGAAAAGAGCAACCAGTTCGCCAAGTTAAATGCGTTCAAGTATGACAACTGCAAAGTTTTTCTTGATACCAAATCTCCATCTTTTGCTTCCTATTGCATCGTTTGGAATGTCGATCACCCTCTTCATAGTAGACCGTAGTGGACCGTCCTTGCCTAAATTCAGATTCCTATTCCGAGAGATCTGTACACATCTACACTCACCCATATACACACATTTTCGTTGTAGCTAAGACGGTAAGAAAGGCGAAAAATAGGAGAAAACAAAAACGGGGATTCGAAATGTAAGAGCACGGCTGGATGAGGCAGGTTTGACATTTGCTGCACATCAAACGGAGGCCGTCTTGATAAACACCTGGAGGATAGTGGATAAGAGACCATTGGAGACACTAAGATCGCATTGAACAGGGCGATAAAATATCTGCGAGTGAAGACAAAAGGCCCGAGTTCGACAGGCCAGGTCAGACATTAAAACGAAAAATATTTCTTCGGCGACTTCCTCTCAGGCAAAGACTCTGAGAGTAAAAATTGCCATGAAAAGCTTCTCAAATCTGTCGTTCGGAGTCGACTTTAAACTGTAGGTCCTGTCACTCATGTATAAATTTAACGCACACAACATAAGTGGTGTGAGAAGCTAGGTCGTAATCCTAACTGAAGCGTTGTAATGGCCAATTATGTTATGATTATCGACGACAGGCTGAATTTCAAGGAGAACGAGAAATTCATCGTCGAAAAGGCGTCTATAACCTACGGTGCAGTGACCAGGATGGTTACAGAATGGAGGACAAAATCCATTTAAGAGGAAAATAATGTAGAGGGTTGTAAGATCGATAATATTATGTTATGGTCGGAGGCACTCTCCGTGAGGGCGACAAGTATATCGTCTAAGCACAATTAGACGGATAAGTAGCTTCAAGACAGTGTCTGATGAAGCGGTGACATATTGGCGGATAAGATGAAGAGGATATACCTTCGCTGTATCGAGTACCCGAGACATGTGGCAGCTATAACAGCAGATGAACCAAGGACCTCCATGCACAGATGGCAGTCTCGATGGGAGAGTAGTTTAAAGGGAAGATGAACATTTCGCTTTGTGCCTGAAGTAGCCCTTTGGATGAAGAATAAACTTTGCGAGCTGAATTACAACGTGACCCAGTTCCTAACTGGTTGTGGGTAGTTCAGGAAGTACCTGCACAGATTTGGTTATTAAACTTCCAATAAAGTGTTCCAAAACTGTGTAAATGAGGAGGAAGATGCGAAACATATTCTAACATGATAGAGTTCGCTGTGGTCTAGTAGGTAGTGTGTTGGCTTATTAGACGAAAGACCCGAGTTCGAATCCCAGGTTAGACATCAAAACGAAAATTTGAAAATAATTTTTCGGTGACTTCCTCTTAGCAGATTTCTGGCAAAAACTCTGAGAGTAAAAAATTGCCATGAAAAGCATTCTCAAAAATCTGGCGTTCGGAGTCGACTTTAAACTGTAGGTCCCGCCACTCATGTATAAAATAAGTGGTGTGAGAAGCTAGGACGTAGTACAATGGGTAAATTCGACCACCGAGTACTGTACTTATCAGAATTGACAAGTACACGTCCTCTAACCTAACCTATTCTAACATTCTGGCCCAGACTTAGATGGTCTGGGGAAATCGAGTTTAGGACCAAACCGGCTAATGGAAAAGCTATTGAATTGTAGGATTCTATGGATTCAATATAGCCAGAGAATGGCTGAAGTTATGCTAGAACTCTGAAGTCGAAATTTGCCTTAATGTGATGAAGCTTTCAAGCTAACCAGCGGCCTTCGCAAAGTAATACTAACGCAAGTCCCATGGGGGGAAAGCAGGTTGAAGTGTATAGGAGGCGGGTTTAGTACATAGGCACCAGTGATGGTGAATCGTGCCTGCTTTTATTGGAACAAAAGTATCTTTCGAAGATTCCCACCTCATTGTCGTCGTATACGTATCGTGTTGCATAACTTGTTTTATGAACATGTTGTTGCATGTGGGGCCAAACAATTGTAGCTGTTGTCTGTTGTAGTGTAGGTTGTAGGTATTCTTGTTGCTGGGGCCCTAAACAAATTCCAAACAGCAGCTACTACTACTGCCACTACTACCACTACTACTACAACCTGCAGATGATGCCTCTTGTTGTTGAAAGAATATTGTATTGCCCTACGCCTCCTTAGCTTCTTGCGTTTAGTATCGTTTTTTTGCTTTCACGCTTAACGTGTTTTATTTATTATTTTCACGCTGTTGTTCCTAGTAGTTGTTGCTGTTGCTGTTGCTAGTGGTGTTATTGGTTTTATGTTTTGTTTTGTTTTTCTTCTTTCACCATTATGTGTGCATATGTTGCTATTGTTGCCATTTGGTATTATGCCTGTGTATTGTTATGTTATGTTACGTTACAATTTGCCATATTTCTTGCTCTTGTTTTCGTATTTCTTTTTTCATTTTCGCCTATCTTTTAATGGCAAACCGTTAAATGGAAGGTGGTACTGAATTCCTTACCAAACAAATGGATCAATTAACGTGTTTTTCTTTTGCTTCTCCTTCTTCTTCCTCATCCTTTTTGTTTTTGTGCCAGTTTTTTTTTGTTTTTGTATAATTGTAGTGTGTTATCTGAGCTAAAAATTGAATTTAATTTTCAATTGAAATTGATTATATGCATTCCTTTTTATCTTTCTTCCTTTCTCCCCACACATACAGACACAGGGAGCCATGCATACAGACACAAATTGAATTGAATTGAAGTCATAGTTACAATTTAAATAGCAAATGATATACAATCTGAATGAGAACAAGAATAAAACAATAAGATATTCATTCAGATACAGATACACACACGCACTCCTACACAGGCACACTGTACACTGAGAGGAATTGATGGCAAAGAAGCAAAACATTTTGTAATATCAAATGATCACAGTCTATAGAGAAAAGCTTGTCTAAAGGAAGCTTGTGAAGTCGCCGTGGTCTAGTGGGTACTGAGTTGGCTTATTAGACAAAAGGTCCGGGTTCGTATCCCAGGTCAGATATCAAAACGGAAAAATATTTCTTCGGCGACTTCCTCTCAGCAGATTTCTGGCAAAGGCTTTGAGAGTAAAAATTGCCATGAAAACCTTCTCAAAAATCTGTCGCTCGGAGTCGACTTTAAACTGTAGGTCACGCCACTTATGTATAAAATTTACGCACACAACATAAGTGGTATGAGAAGCTAGGTCGTAATCCTGACTGAAGAATTGTAATTGTAAAACAAAATCTTCAAAAACAAAACAAGACAATAAACAAACACCAGCATAAAAAATAGTGAACGAGTAAACAAAAATACACCAACAATATTACAGGAATAAATGTAATTAACGATCGTAAACAGCGAAATGTAAACAACGATTGTTGTTTGTTTATAGTAAAAATCAGAGTAAAAATAGACAAACAACACTACAGGGTTGAATGTAAACAATGATGTAAACAACGATGTTTACATTTATAGTAAACTAGCAGATTGTACCCGGCGTTGCGCGGGTTATAAAAATAACAATAAATAAAGATCCGGTTTCGAAACCGGCTTCTTAAAAAATGCAATTTTTAAAATTATTCGGAAACCGGTTTATCAAACAACTCAGTTTTTTGGATACTCTAAGTCCTAAATATAAATGCATGCAATTTGCCCGTTTTTCGCCCCTTTTCCCCTTTATCGACCCCTTTTGGTCCAACTTTTTAAACAGAACACCTCCAATAGCTATTTGGGAAACTTAACCAAGCTAAATCGTAAAAAAAGACCTTTAAAACCCATAAAATACAGCATTTATGCATAAAGTACTAGTTTTTGCCCTTTTTTTCCCTTTGGTTCAAAATTTTTAAAAAAGATTTATAGCCTACAATCGGCACCGACAAAAGCTCGATCAATATCCCAAATTTCAAGAAAATCGGTTCAAGGGGTGATTTGGTATGCACTCAAATTGCCCGTTTTTTGAACCCTTTTCCCGTTTCGGACCCCTTTGGTTCAACTTTAGAAATGGAACACCTCCAATAGCTATTTGGGAAACTTAACCATACTAAATCGTAAAAAAAAAATACCTTTAAATCAATTAATTAATTTTTGCCCATTTTTTCTCCCTTTTTCCCATTTTGTCTCCCGTTTTGGTCAAAATTTTGAAAAGATTTATAGCCTATAACCTCCACGGACAAAAGCCCGATTTATATCCCAAATTTCAAGAAAATCGGTCCAGGCGTTCAGGCGTGATTGGCTAACAAACAAACAAACAAAAAAACAAACTTACAGAAAGATTTATAATATATATTAGGATAACGATGTTTACATTTATAGTAAACAACAATGTTTACATTTATAGAGATTTCGCAAAGGCGAAGTCATGAACATTTGCCTTCAAGAACATTTATCAGAATGTTTACTTTGCCATAAAAAAGGCAAGGAAAAACAGGCGACTGAGTTAGTAAAAATTCAGTCAATCTTGTGTGAAGACGCCGAACGTTTGTAGAAAATTAACGTGGTTTGAAGAGCTCCGTTTCAAAGTACAATCGAATAATTGTCTAGTAATTGTTATTGTTTCTGTAATGGGTATAAACAGGGAAATAACAAACAAAGCAATTGTTGTTGTTACATCAAGTTGTGAACAACAGCACATAGAATTGTGCAAATAAGAAAGAATTTTAATTTAAACTAAACATAAATTGATATTTATTTTATATGCAATCTTCGAGCTCATATTTTAAATGTTTTTAAAAGGCGAAAAGGTAACTTGCCTCTGTTAGAATGCTCTAGGTTTTATAATATGGTGAGAAGTTTAAATTTGCTTATTAGGTCTAGTAATTGTATGTAGTTCAAGATCTTTCTGGTCTATTTAACTGTCCGCATTTATCAAGGTAAGGGTTGCAGATTTGATTTCGACCAGAGATTTCAGTTTCTTTCTTTAGCTTTTCTAAACGCTTTTTAATAAAACAAATTAACCAAACCCAGTTAAACTTTAACATTCAATTATAGCGCTCTATATGTAACAGCAAACAGGCCATTAAGTCACATCAGGGCAACAAATAGGTATTGAGTTTGCACGTTGAACAGCATATTTTGGGAGAATTTTAAAGGCTGTACTAAGCAAAGAATGGCAGGCGGGGATTCAGTCCCTAATAAACATAGTTTGCGAATACAACGTTTTTAAATTCTGTTATGAAACTGAAGCCTGTGTGCATATATGGGCGGTTCTAAACTTCTTAATTCCCTCTACGATATCTGAAACCGTTTTGGAACGTAATGCCTTCGGATTGTCTTTGTACAACCCAGTTACCGTAGAACCCAATTACTCTAGAACCGAGTTACTGTAGAACTCAGTTACTGTAGAACCCAGTTACTGTAGAACCCAGTTACTGTAAAACCCAGTTACTATAGAACCCAGTTACTGTAGAACCCAGTTACTGTAGAACCCAGTTACTGTAGAACCCAGTTACTCTAGAACCCAGTTACTCTAGAACCCAGTTACTGTAGAAACCATTTACTGTGGAACCCAGTTACTGTAGAACCCAGTTACTGTAGAAACCAGTTACTGTGGAACCTGGTTACTGTAGAACCCAGTTACTGTAGAACCCACTTACTGTAGAACCCAGTTACTCTAGAACCCAGTTACCTAGAGTATATTCAGCGGATATATATTTTAGTGACAGTTGCCACAGTCCAGTAAATAGGGTGTGGGCTTATAAGACGAACAGGCACAAGTCAAACTCCAGGCTAAATAGCAAATATTATTTCTTTTGCAAACTTCTACTTGGTGTGAAAAAGTTTCTCAAAAAAATCTGTTGTTTAGCCAGTCATAAATAAAATTAACACACTTAACATGGGGGGTGAGAGAAGTTATGAGTAAGTAAGTAAAAGTTCTAGGTAAGTAAGAATGAAAAGTGAATCGCTGAAATGATGAAACTCGTTTCGCACCATTTTCATGCAATACAGGTCAATGAGCTTGGTAAGCGTGTTTTTTTATAGCTACGCGAGCAAAAGGCTGGGAATCTTCGAAAAACATTGGCAGTACGTGGTACGAAATATGCACGTTTCGCCGCAAGACTTACACTCGCTAAGCGCATACGTACTAAACCCAACATAGTTCGCCAAACTGCCATTAAGTTTCCCTTCGGGACCTCGGTCGAGTATTATATCGGGAAAGGTGAAGATTCAGAGAGTGCTGCTATCCATTTCTACTATTCTTGCTCTTTCTATTATCCTCTGTTATATTAAAACTTTCTTCGTGAAGAAACATATCGGGTTCCATTTTTAGCGTAGTGATCCGATTCTCTTCTCCAGGAAATTTCTGTCTGTATTCGTAACTGTTTCGCTTGTATTTCGACATGATCTTACCATCTTATTCCGCCAGACTAGCTTTAATCAAACTTCCCAAACTTAAAAGTCGCAGAACTATATTAAATATCTCGTTCATATTCAATGTAATAACTGGTGATATTGGCTCCAGTTTTTTAACCCATGATATCACTTTTAATGTTCCTCAACGTCCGTCACATCATTTTACCCCATTATCAATAAAATTTTTTAGAACCAACTATGCTGCTGCTGATCCAATAAGGAGAATATGCAGCGAATTTAATAAATTGTATTACTTGATTGATTTTTCTTATTCGAATAGTGTCCGAAAAAATAATATAATCAAGCATTTGAATTCTTAGTTTTTGTAAATTAAATTTAATTTAATTTCATAGTTTGTATTGTTATTGCCTGTAGGAATATTTCTTAGGCGTGTATAAATAAAATAAATATAAAATTGTTATTAGTCAGTAAGGAATTTGTCCATTGACTTGAATAAATAAATAAATAAATAAATGATGGTTACGCTTCTTCCTTGTAGAGTTATAATAACCTATTGCATCCATGACCCCGTTAAGGACTGGGTAAGGTAAAAATTTACCTGCACGTATTTCCTTCTAGTCCATTCTTCTATATTTGATAAAACCTTAAAGGAACAAACCTTGGCAAGCGCAGAGTGAGTATTACACGATGTCTGTTGCTTAGCTTAGGTGTCTGACCTGGGATTCGAACTCGGGTCTTTCGTCTAATAAGCCAACACACTACCTACTAGACCACGGCGACCTCTTGCTTAGCTTGGTGCCAGAGATTCTTTAAGCCATTCTATCGTTTCTATTGGGCATAAGGTTCCCATTCTGGCATTATGTCGTCTTTATAAAAATTAAAATTAAAAAAATTTCTCATAGATTTCGAGCACAATTTTCTTGAAGTGTTGTCTTCTTTAGTTAAAATTTATTCACACATAAATTAATTTGCTATGCATGTAATTGTGTGTATGTGTGTGTTAGTGTGTGAGTGTCTGTGTTTGTATATATGGATATAGAGGAGGTTCTAGACAAGCATTGTTTCCTTTTTCGTGAAATTTTAACAAATTAATTGCACACAATAAATCGTGGTAAATTTTCTAACGAATAAGTAGATCAAGGAGCTTCACAGTGTTTGTTTTTGTTGTTTTTTTTTTTATACCACGGCTACGGCTGATGCTGCTACTGCTACTCCTACTGCTGCTGGTTGCTGGTTTTGCTACTAGTGTGGCTGTCATTGTGTGTTGCAGTCGTCTTTACAGTTAACCCTTTATCATGCGATGAATAATGAAAAGAATTTTGTAAAGAAAACCGGAAAACTATCGAAAAGAAAGTGTTAACGAGAAAACAAAAACAACATAAGAAAAGAAGAACGTAAAACTAAAAACAAAAAACAAAAACAAAAGAAAAAAGCAAAAATAAAAGTGTCAGTGAAAAAGAAATAAAACTTACGGGCGATGATGGGTACAATTTATAAAGTTTCTACTTTTCTATTGTTTTTATTTTTGTTGTTGCTTTTTTTGCATGAGTTTAATAAGATTTCACATGCAAAGTTCCTTTAAATTCTTATAAAAACAAACGCACACACATGCGTGTGTAAGTATACACAGAGAAATTCATTTCTATAGATAAGCTGTAGTTGTTATAAAGAATTACTCACACTTATACTCTACTCCTTACCATGCTACGAACAGCATACCGAACATCATGCACGAACATGAATACGAATAAACACACACACACACACTCACCCACCCAAATGCATGCTGTTAAAGCACACAAGAAGTTATAAATATGAGTAGATTTATTTGTAACTGACACCTGAAACTGATAACAACGATGAGCACAATATGATTGTAAGAATGAGAATTTATAAACACAAACACACACATACACATACACGCACACTTAACACACTCAAACAAGCAGTCATTCTTATACATTGGCAGGTATGTATGAATATATGCATGTATGTATGTAGACATTAAATATATGCCTGGTTAAACACATAATCAAAATAACATACGAATATAATGGCTTGTATGGGGTGAATATATGAGTGTGAGATTGTATAATTGCATGAGTACGATTACATGACTGTCGAAAGAGTGTATATTTGCGTGTGTGTTTTCTTCTGTTCAATGCTGATCAACAAGGCACAGTGCGGCGGATTAATCGAGGATTTCAATTAATTACTTTTGAAATGTGAATTCATTAATATTACGTGGTGTATATAAAAAAGGAGGGGACGGGGGGATTTTTGTACGGAAAAAAACAGGAAAAACAAAACCCTGCCTTTTGCCATAAAAACTGGGATTATTTTGTAATTTTTTTTCCTTTGTCTCGTTCATGTTCAGCCCTAAAGAGAAGTGTTTGTGTTGTCAAGAGTTTCAGCATTAAGCTGTGATAAAAATAAATTACAAAGTTTTAAGCCTCTTTTTAATAATTGACTTCTTGTTCTCTCTCTCTCTTTCTTTCTCTGTCTCTTTATCTCTCGCTTTGTTTCTTGACTTTTTTAATGTTTTATTAAAGAGATCTTGTGTGCTTGAATAACTTGGTAGGGACTTAACGAAGTTTTAAAGCCTAAATAAATATATTCAAAGAAAAGTTACGAAACAATTTTTCTTTTTAATTTTTTTTTTTTGCTTTTATTGAAGTTTCTATTCTATTTTAATGATCTTAGTTATGCTTTTGGGATAACTACCGTATTTAGCTTGTAATTAAAAAAGGTTCACTGATATTAAAAAGACTGTCTTGTGTTTGAAAAGTTATAAATTGCCAGGCGATAATATCCCTTTTCAACTTATTTCTAATCAATAATTTGTTGCCATACAAGAATTCATTAGATTATCAGCCATGGAATACAAATTTCACGAAAAAGGAAACATTGCTTGTCTAGAACTTGCTCTATATCCACATACAAACACACACACACTCATACAATTGCATTTATAGCAAATTAATTTATGTGTGAAAATTTAATTTTAATTTTTGTGATGTTAACGTAGTGCCAGAATGTGAACCTTATGGCAATAGACATCCAGCAATACGCGGGGTGATAAGCTTGCCTTGCTTGTGATTTGTCCATATTGTGTGAAAATGTATGATCCTTCAGAACGTGCTAGATCATTTCGGCGGTACACTTTTCACTCTTACTTGCTTAATTGGTCATTGCAACTCTTCAGTCACGACTGCTATCTAACTTCTCTCACCACCCATGTTAAGTGTGTTAATTTTATTTATGACTGGCCAAACTACAGATTTTTTTGAGAAACTTTTTCATACCGAGTAGAAGTTGTCAAAAGAAATAATATTTGCTATTTAGCCTGGGGTTTGACTTGTGCCTGTTCATCTTATAAGCCCACACCCTATTTACTGGACTGTGGCAACTGTCACTAAAATATATATCCGCCGAATATACTCTGACATCTTAGTTAAACCGCAGTAACTGGGTTCTACAGTAACTGGGTTCTAGAGTAACTGGGTCCTATAGTAACTGGGTTTTACAGTAACTGGGTTCAACAGTAACTGGGTTCTAGAGTAACTGGGTTCTACAACAACTGGGCTCTACAGTAACATTTTATTTCATACTATATTATGTAGAACTGCAGTACTATTAAGCGACCCTGTATTACCACACTATATTCACAATGACAACAGTATTATTATGCTGTTCTATATAAAATATAATTTTTATCAATAAATATATTTATTTTTCAAATTCTAATTATTTTTTGCCATTAGTGTGCGATATAAGCTTTAAAATAAGATATCGTTCATTAAATTTGATGCGATGGTATGGAAGATATTTGCAACCTACAAAAAAATTGCTTTAGAAATAAAATATATTATTATGTGGAATAGCATTACAATTAAGTGACCCTGTTTATCGCACTTGATCTTACAACTACTGCAAAATATTAACAAAATAGCTTTTTACAACTTAATATTTATATTATATGTTACTGACTTAGTAATAAACGGCATTATTGTAAATAGTGCTATTGCCAGAATGGATTTTAATACATACTATACTATATTATATAGAACTGCATTACTATTAAGCTACCCCTGTATTACCATCCTTGAACAAAAACATATGATCACAATGACAACAGTATTATTATGCAGTTCTATATAAAATACAATTTTTATCAATGAAAATATTAATTTTTCAATTTATAATTATTTTTTGCCATTAGTGTTCGATATTAGCTTTAAAATGATATATCATTCATTAAATTTGATGCGGGAGTATGGGAGATATTTGCAACCTACAAAAAAAAGTGCTTTAGAAATAATATATATTATTATGTGGAATAGCATTAGAATTAAGCGACCCAGTTTATCGCACTTGATCTAACAACTACTGCAAAGTATTGCCAAAACATCTGTCTACAACTTAATATGCATATTATATACATACAACTGACTTAGTAATAAACGGCATTATAGAAAATAGCGGTATTGCCAGAATGGATTTTAATTTCTAATTATTTTTGCCATTAGTGTTAGATATAAGCTTTAAAATGAGATATCATTTATTAAATTTGATGCGGTAGTATGGGAGATATTTGCAACCGACAAAAAAAGTGCTTTAGAAATAATATATATGATAATTGGTCATTACAACCTTTCAGTCACGATTATTGAGCTAGTTGCTCACACTATTTATGTTGTGTGTGTTTTTGAGAAATTTTTCATGGCAATATTTTATTTTTGCCAGAATTCTGCTAAAAGGAAATCGCCAAAGAAATACTTTTTGTATTTTGTTTTGATGTCTGGCCTAGGGGCTCGAACCCTGGTTTTATGTATAATAAGCCTACATACTAGCTACTAGACTACGGTGACTTCAACCACTTCACCCACAGATGTTTTGTGGAGTTTTTGCCCGAATTCTACTAAAAGAAAATCACCGAAGAAATGATTTTCGTATTTTATTTTGATGTCTGGCCTAGGAGTTCGAACCTAGACTACGGTGACTTCAAAAACGGCGTATGTGTTAATGTACAGATTTTTTTGTGATAAAACCTTACAGGATAAATTTTATTTTATTAGTTTTTCTCTTTTCATTTTCTAGAGTGTAGACAAATTAAAAATTTATTTGAAATTTATTCTTATCATCGATTACAAAGTAATATTTATAAAATAAATATTGCTGGTATCCTTTTTGGAAAACTAAAATTAAAATTGAATTACTCTCTTTTACAATACCGACCACCCATTTGAGATAATATTCAAAAAAATTTATTTTTATTTATTTTTTCTAAACAAAAAAATAAAAAAAAAAACTTAAGAAATCTGTTTCTGTTTATAAACAATTACTTATGGATTGTTGTTGTTGCTGTTGTTTAAAAATTATTATGAAAATAAATATCAAAGCCGGATTTAATTGTTTCGAATGCAAAACTCTAAACACTGTGCCCTAGAGTCTTAATGCATAACTTTTTAGTTTTCGAAATTGAGGAGAGAATATTTTTCTATTATTTAAGCAGGTTGCATGAGTGTGTGTGTGTGTGTGTTAGTGTGAATAAATATGCAATAAACTATTCACAATTGTTTTCTTTGCATAGAAAATAAAATAAAAATAAATAAAAAAACAAATAAAAAAAAAATTCTTTTTATTTCAAAACAAAAAACAAAGAAGAAAGTAAAGAAAAACCAGCTACTTGTACATGTAAATATCCATACTTTGTGTATGAGTGTGTGTGTGTGTACTTATGTGTGTCAGAACATGCAAGTTTGGTTTCCTGCTTCTGCAGTTTTTATAACCTTTTCTCGTTCTAGCATGTCTTTTCTTTCCCCCCCTTTTTTATTTATTTTCGCTTTTGTAAGGCGTTATTGTGTGTTTAAGAAGAATAAGTTAAAACTTATTGTTAAAAGAATTAACTACGCTCATAAACACAATACAAATACACTAACACCAATTCAAACATACATTCCCACTCTCTCACATACTCCCACACACTCCCCCACACACATATCACCCCGCATAACCATAGAAAAAGACAAAATTTTCCAAAAATACAAATACGACTACGACCACGACTACGATTACGACTACGCCATACGTGCATCCATACATACACGCACAGCATACAGCACAACTTATTTGTCTGAACAAATCTTCCATAAACGAACAAGTAAAATAAAAGTGAGAGTGTGTCCTATATGTGTCTCATGCGTATGTGTGTGTATAAAAAGTTGGAATAAGAAAATCAAATAAGAAAAAGTGAAAATGAAAGTAAAAAGAATGAAAAGGAGAAGAAGAAGAAGATCAAGAAAAACTTTTAATATTTCACATATTAAACATGAAATCGTATGTGCTTTATACTCAACGATGTAAACTTAAATTTGTGAATTTTTTTTTCCTTCAAAACCAATTTACAGCAAAGGTTGGTTAAGTAGTAATGACATTAAAAAAAAAATTCTTTTTTTTTAAATTAGTTTGGATTTTTCTTTGTATTTTGAAGTTGGCCTAGTCTAGTAGGTAGTGTGTTGGCTTATTAGTCATATGACCACTGGGGATCTCAATGGATTTTTAAAAATCCCAGGATATTTCGGGATAATTCGGCATCCAAATATCCTGAAAAATCACGGGAGAAATCGCAATTTTCTTTTAATAATTTATTTATTTATTCATTCAGTCGTAAATACAGTACAACAAGATATTTTCTAATTTAATAGTACTGCTAAGGATATTAGGAAAATTTATAATAACACTAGCTGTACCCTGCACATGTTGCTACGCCCGCAACTAAATAAATAAATTTGAAGGAAGGGCATTACACAAATATCCAATTAATTTTGAATCATTTTATTAATTTTGTTTCCCGTTGTCCTGATGATTCAGATGAATGGGCGTAAGTAGTACGCATTCGATCAGTTTCTAATCTCTCTTCCCATTGTTTAAGGGGTTCATGCGAACAGCGGCATATACTCGAAGATTTTCCAGTCACAGTGCTCGTCTGATTCTGAGGCTCGTAATGTTCTTTTCTTCTTATGAATATTACGCTAGCCAAAGACTTGACAACATGGCAACCGTTTTACCAGTTAAGATAGTTGTTAAAGATAACTCCAACTTCTTAACACTATGTACAGTCTCAATAGCGGTATTATTAATCCGTAATTGTGTAAGCTGTGCCGTACAGTTTACCTTGCCTATTATCGACGCCCAAGGAAACACGTTATGCAAATAACAATTTATCTTCCGTTTACAATTTGTAATATCAGACGGCATGCAACTAATGTAATAAATAATAATAATAATAAAAAAAATATATATATTTTGTTCTAAAAAAATAACAAAAATAATAATTATTTATACTATTCCGTTTTTACCTTTTAAAAACGTTAAAAATATGAGTTTAATTTTAAATTAATTCTTTGTTATCTGCACTACTTCATTATATATCTCCTTTTTGTAAGCAACAACACTTTTTTTTTCCGCCGAGGAGGGGTAAACGTACCTAACCACACCATAGAGGAAGTTGTCACGTCCTCAGTGTGTGTTGGCCTTCTCCCACTAAATACCCCCTTCGTACCATGGACTGTTGTGCTCACTCCGGAACTACGGTGTTATTACTTCGGAGTGGAGGCCTTTTCGCCCTTTGGCCATTTTTATGCTCATATTCGCGTCCGGATTGCGTATTGAAGGTTCAGGAGACTTCTAAGTGTCTCCACTATTCCTTTTGTCCAGATTCCCCACTGGGATTTCGTTTGATACGTGAGCTAGTGTCTTCTAAACCGGCGTGCCTACATGTTTTGTATCCTCCAGATCTCTCTTCTTCAGCCTTAGAATGCACTCCACATAATAACAACACTTGTTAGTTATTCTTTTTTGCTCACAATCTTTTTGTAAGCACAATACTAACAACTGTTTTCTTCACACACAACTTGTCTCCACACAAGTCTGACTGAATTATAGCTTGATCTCGTGTCTCATATGCAACGGATTTAATTCTCACTGCAACCAAAGTGACGACTCCGAATGCCAGATTGTTGGGAAACTTTTCATTGCAATTTTATTTATTCTTAGAGTTTTTGCAAGAAATACTTTTTGTATTTTGTTTTTATGTCTGGCCTGGGGCTGGAACCTTGGCTTTAAGTCTAATAAGCCAACACACAACCTATTAGACTACGACGACTTACACGTCGTCATATCCTCTTGCCTTTTATATCTCTGGATCGTTAGTGTGATGAATGCTCTCGAAGGAGGATCATGGGCATCGGGAACAATCCAAAAATGTAAACAACTTGAATTAGATTTAAGAAAATTATTTGGCTTCCAACAAAAAGATTACGAGGATTACGACCTAGCATGTCTCACCAATTACATTGTGTGTGTTAATTTTATCCAGAAGTGGGTGGAGCTACAGTTTAAAGTCGACTCCGAACGCCAAATTTTTGAGAAGCTTTTCATGACAATTTTATTTACTCTCAGAGGAGTTTTTGGCAGAAATCTGCCGAGAGGAAGATAGCTGTTTGCAGCTTGTAAATATTCACCTTTACCACATCCTGATGCAAATGAATTTGCATACTTCTTTGGAAAGTTGAGTATCCAATTCAGTTAGCCTATTAATTCGTTTTATAGAGCTTTTAGATTTTTCGATGGCATCAAATAACTTTTTGGCAATGGAAGTAGGGTTTTCCTCATCTGAGATAATATTTTCCAAGTCGAGTGATATAAAATTCTTTTTCTAGAACCTTTTTTAGGATCAAAATACATATGAATGCACAATCCCGAAAAATCCCGGGATACATACGTACATAATTGGTCATTAGAATCCATCAGTCAGGATTATTGACCTAGTTTCTTATACCACTTATGTTGTGTTTGTTAATTTTATACATGAGTAGCGGAACTACAGTTTAAAGTCGACTCCGAACGACAAATTTTGTGAGAAAGATTTCATGGCTATTTTATTTACTCTCAGAGTGTTTGCCAGAAATCTGCTGAGAGGAAGTCGCCGAAGAAATACTTTTTTGTATTTTATTTTAATGTCTGGCCTGTGACTCGAACCCTACTAGACCACGGCGACTTCAATGCCGGGATAAGTTTTTAAAAATCTGGGGATTTTGGGATTCAGGATTCCCCGATGGGCATTCCTAGTGGCCACGTTTGAAAAAAATGTTTCTTCAGCACCTTAGTCTCAACAGTCTTCTGGAAAAAACTTTGAAAGTAAAATAAAATTGCCATGAAAAGTTACTTAAAAATCTGTTGTTCGAAGTCGATATTAAACTGAAGATCCCGGTACTCATGTTTAAAATTAACACTCAGAATATGAGTGGTATGGAAAGCCAGATTATAATCCTGACTAAACGGTTGTAATCATTAATTAAAAAAAAAGAATTACAATGGCCACCTTAAAAACAATCAAACAGAGGTACAGTAGCTTTTAAGCTTGCAGCCAAAATCCTTGTTATTCTTGAGTCTTGAAAATGACTTCACAACATTCGCGTTTTCGATCTTTCAATGTGTAAAACAAAGTTACTTAATAGAGTTGCTTACAGGCGAGCATTTCTGTATAACAAATCGCCCTTAATTCTCGTTGTCCTTTTCTGGAAATGACTTGGAAGCTTAGCAGTTCGTTAGCCGCTGCTGTAATTGCAAATTTAAATTGGCCATGTCTTGTTAGTTGACCAATATTGTACAATAAACGTAATGTATAGATGAAGGTTTTATTGTGTGTGTGTATATAATCCTTTAAATTATAAATGGACAGACGACAATATAAGTAGGCTCACACACAACACACACACACACACATATATACACAAACGTTTAATACGGTAAATATTATAGAAAAACGTGTGTAAAGTGCATGTGTGTACATAGGATGTGAATATTCGAATGAATTGTATATTGAAATATACCCTAAGTATGTATCGATAATACAGACACATGTACACATACAACATTAGCATGCAGTGTATGATAGGCAAAGAGCATTGTTAATACTGTAAATGACAGTTATGTGTAGAACAATACATTGATTTCAAATACACACACACACACACACACAATATATAAACAAAATCTACATGATGATATAAATTATCTTTAAAAAGAGAGCGATAGAGAGAGAGAGAGACAGTGATAGAGAGGAGAGAGAGCAGGAGTGCGGGAATATTAAAGCATAAATGCATATATAAACACGTACTTATGTACATACATACCTACATACACATATAGACGTATTAAATATAAAATATAAGTGCGAGTGTTAAACATCCCAGCCAGCATTTTTCACAACTTTTTAACAAATTCGAATCTTTTTTTATTCTTCTGCATGGTTAATAATCTAGAATATCCATGCGTTCATTTTCTGATCATAAAAGACTTTTTTGTCGAAAGAAAAAAGTATTTACGAGTGACTCTTTTTAAAAAGTCACTTATGAGTCATATTCTATATCACAAAATGAGCCAACAATATTGAAATTTGTAGTGGCCTGGTAGTCTAGTAGGTAGTGTGCTAGACTATTAGCGTGTAAGGGTCTTGGGTTCGATTTCCAGCAGCTACTCTGGTTTGTGTAACACTCCACAGAGCACATGGCCTAATCCAACCAGCATTTTAAAAATTTTTTAATAAAATTTAACTAGTTTTTCGATGCTTCTGCGTGATTAAAAACCTAGAATATGCGCTCATTTTCTGATCATAAAAGACTTTTTTGTTGGGAGAAAAAAGTGACGACGAGTGACTCTTCTTAAATGGCATTTGTAAGTCATTTTCTATATTAGTTTACAGCAATTTTCTACCTTTTTTCTAGAAGCTTTATGATCATTTTCGAACCGCTTTCTGATCATTCAATAGTTTGATTTACCTTCGTTTTTGTTTCATTTACGAGTCGTCTCTCAGTCGTCTTTTAATTGCATATGAGTCTTTTATGAGTAATTTATTTGTATATTTAGGAGTCCTTTTATTGTCATGTTTATAAGTCATGTTTGCATTAATTTGGACTTGTTTTCATGTAATTTATGAATATAATTTGAGTCATTTATTAGTCGTATTTCAAAATGTATGTATTTTACTCTGTTCAAGAGTTTTCTGAGCCCTACGTTTACACTGCCACGATTACAAAAATCATGTTCGTATGAATGTTAAGTACATATTTACATCAGCCATCTATGTTTATTTAAAAAAAAATTTTTTTCGTTAAAAAATAAAGAAAAATTGTGAATTTTAAACAAAATTGTACAAAAGCAGTGTTTAATTATCTAACTGCGCAAAATATGATCATAAGATATGTACTTGCAATCACTTTTCAAACCCCTTCATGATCTGTTTTTGATTAAAAGTTTTTCAATCTTCAGTAGTAAGTAGAATATAATAATAAATACCGGAAATAATTGTTACATTTTAAACATCTGGTTGATTAATTTCCGATTATTATACAATTTTTTTTATTGTATTTTAAATCGAACTCATTTTACTCATTGGCGCGAATCATTATTGAGTCCTTTTTTAATCGTGCAAGTGACTAATAAGTTTTTAATCACCAAAAGTATTTTAAAAAGACTTAGGAAGGTAATTTTTTTTAAAACAATCTTCCAAATATAGCTGTCAGATTTGATATCCAAAAATGTTATTTTGACGACATGACGATTTATGCCTTTATTTTGACGATTTTTAGCAATTAAAAATTTTCATCATTTTCCTTACTTTAGTACAATAAAGGCTTCCTTAGGCGATTTTGAACTCCATAAATGTTATTTTGATGACATGACGATTTATGCCTTTATTTTGACGATTTTTAGCAATTAAAATTTTTTGTTATTTTCTTTACTTTAGTACATTAAAGGCTTCCTTAGGCTTTGTGTAACAAGATGTAAAATATAAATTCCGGTATAAATACCGTTTCAGTCCCTTAAAACCCAAAAAATGTCAACTCGTAAATAACATTGTAGTTGATAATAAATTATCATAAGCCATTGCAAACAATTTTAAAAATTCGATTATAGCTACGAATATTACTATCGGAAGAACAAAGGCAAGTGCTATTATTTTTTTTTTCACATGGCCAATACTCAGGTGTTGACATTGTTCTTGGAACTAGGGAGGGAGCAATGTTTACGGACACTAGGTATGAATATTTTTATACTATAAGTAACAGGGAAGATCTCAGCAGGAAGACAGTTCCACATACGAATAGTTCGTCTAACAAATGAACTTTGTCTGTAATCCAGTATGCGATACAATGGCCAATCGACCACATAGGGATGTGCTGGCCGAGAAAGACTAGTGTTACGTAGTAATACATGATTTGCATAAACAACTCCCCTTATTTCGTTCAAGCAATATCCATCCATTTCAACGATGCTCCAATGAATCAATGGAGTTGGACACACTATCGTGATTAGCAACCTACTACAGCCTCACCTGTACACGGCCGTGAAGCCCCAAAATGGACCATAAGCGCCTACCCATACAATAGAGTTGTATTCCATTTTCGGTCGATCATAAATGCTGTAATTTGTAAGTAGATCAGATGAAGTGAAATATTTAATGTAACGTCTTAAGAAATCAAGGCACTGAAAAATACGGAAATATGTGTCAGTTCTAGCAAGCATCACACTGAATTTTTATGCCCATAAAGTCAAGATCTTCTGACTCCCTAATATTTACATCTCATATGGGAATAGATGATGCAATACTATTGCTACTTAATATTGCTGCTTACTATTGCTGCTTAATATTGATTGAGGTCGCCGTGGTCTAGTGGGTAGTGTATTGGCTTATTAGACAAAAGGCCCGGGTTCGAATCCCAGGTCTGAGAGTAAAAATTGCCACGACAAGCTTCTCAAAAATCTGTCGTTCGGCGTTGACTTTAAACTGTAGGGCCCAAAACTTATGTATAAAATTAAAGCACACAACATAAGTGGTGTGAGAAGCTGGTCGTAATCCGGACTGAAGTGTTGTAATGGCCAATTATGTATGTATGTAGGTGTCTTATATGCATTTTGTTTTTGCTTGTTTACTTTCTTATTCCCTATACTTTGTTGTTGATTGTTTACATCTTTTATTTCTTATATATATTTTTTTTTTGGTGATGTTGTTGCTATATTTTCATTCTTTGATCACGTGTGAACAAGTGCATTACTTTTGTTTTTGTAAGTTTTGTTTATCATTTCAGATATGATTAAGTCCATTGTATTGGTTTTGAAGCTTTTGTTTATTATTTTAGCAACACCATTTCCACTTTCGGTTTTGTAGTTTTTTTTAAATCGACATCATTTTACTTAATGAAACGAATCAATGAGTCTTTTTTTAATCGTATAACTAACTAATAAAGTTTTTGATCAACAAAAGTACTTTAAAAAGACTCAGGAAAGTGATTTATTTTTGAAAATAAACTTCCAAATGTTAACTGGGATTATATAAACAAACACTATAGTTAACTATATATCTGTGTGTGTGTGTGTTTGTGTATGTATGTGTTTTTGTAATTATATGTATAAATGCTTATATAAATGTGCGTGTGTGTGTGTGTGTGTGAGTGTATATTTGTATGTACATGTTATACTTCATTTAACGGCCTTAATTGTTTCTAGAAATGTAGGACAACGTTTAGCTTTTTATTTATCTGCGCTTGCAAAGAGTCTATCTTTTCTGTTTTATTCTTTATTTTGTTGTAGTTGTAGTTGTTGTTGTTGTTTTTTTTCTTGTATTTAAGAAGTTAATGTCTCAGTGTGTCATACAAATTGAGATTATTTCTCGTCTTCTTTCATTTCATTTTCATTCCATTCGCACTTCATTTGCTTCCACTTTACGTAGTTAAAAACAAAAAAAAATCGACGACGATTACGATGATAGTGTTGCTTGGTGATGCTGTAGATGATAATGATGATGATGATGACGATGTTGATAAAAAGGGATAAAGATGGCGGCAATACGGAACCACAAGGGATTATTTGCAAGAGTATAAGAACGAACAGCAACAACAAGTAAAGCAACGTTAAAATGTGTTGATTTTCTTTAATTTTGTCTCGGCATTACAATGATGAACATCAAAGTAACTCTTGGCACAATTATTATTGGACATTTAAAGCAACAACAATAACAACAACAACAACCACAACACAATCTTGTCAAAACACATTCTTTCATTCCATTTCTGCTTTTCGTTCGTTTCGTTTTACTTTCATTTTCTACTTCACTTCACTTTACAACGTTTTTTAAGTATGCCGGATGCGGAAGGGTGGGGGCGGGGGTTGTATTGTATTGAAAGTTGGTGTTTTTATCGTTCTTATTTTAAATGTTTTTTTTAAATATTTTAAATGATGTGGATACAAAATAATAACAACAACAAAAACAACAACAGCAAATGAATGGTTAATGAACAATTAACATTAAAAACAACTCCAGCAACAACAACAACAACAACAAGTGTAAGTGTAAATGTAATAACAACAAGAGTAGCATTTATTAAGTATTAAAATGCTTGTGGAATAAATTAAAAGTGCGCGAATTTGTTTGTTGTTCGTTTGACTGCCTGTCTGTCCGCCTGTCCGGTGGCAGCCATAACGCTTAAAAAAGTAAACGTAATTAAGGCTATTCCTTCTCTTACTCTTTTCTTTTTGTGTAGTTTTTTCTTCTTCCATTCCATGTTTTGCCAAATTTGTATCGTTGCGTAAATAAATGTCAAAGAAATTGTCTGTACATCGTCCTGTTGTCCTTTCATTGTCGCTTGATGTTATCGCATCACACTTTTCCTTATGTTTTCTTTGTTATTTCGGTTTGCCAATTAAGTGTGGCACCGCACACCGTATTTTTAAGGTAAAACCTTTTTGAAATTATCGCACTTTTCACCATATTGTGTGGGACGGGGTAGTTATACAAGGAAGTAAAAGCAAAATCAGTTTATTGTATACGATATAGGAATATAGGTAAGTATTGTTTAGTGCTTAGCTTTGTATATTTTAATCCTACAAAGAGGAAACAAAATCTGTCAGCTTAAGTAATAGACATGCTTTGGATTAGGTTAACAGTTAAGAATTGTTGTTAAAGACTTTATTGTGAACGAACCCGCTTAATGGCTTACTGGCCAAGAAAGTCGCATGACTTTTTGAATTCACAGCTTTAGATTTGTATTTAGTTGCACTTTATTTATGATTAGCATGGGATTATATTGGCTTCGGTAGAGTTACCACACATGGAAATACGTGAGATTTTCATTTAGAAACATTTTTCGTATTACAATCCTTCAGCCTCCAGGTCAGACATCAAAACGAGAAATATTTCTTCGGCGACTTCCTCTTAGCAGATTTCTGGCAAAGACTCTGAGAGTAAAAATTGCCATGACAAGTTTCTCAAAAATCTATCTTTCGGCGTAGACTTTAAACTAAAGTTCCCACCACTCATATATAAAATTAACGCACACAACATAAGTGGTGTGAGAAGCTAGGTCATAATCCTGACTGAAGAGTTGTAATGGCCAATTATGTATGTAATCCTTCAGTCTAGATTATGGACCTAGTTTCTCACGTTTTGTTATCACTAAGTGGAATAGTGTGCTAGCCTAAGCCAACAAAAAGGAATTTTATAGTCTGGGAAATATCCCTTATCCTTAAGTCAAATAGTTTTGTAAGGAAAAATGTCAAAAATATGGTTTCTAGCATTCTTATAAGCATTTGAGCAGCAAATTCTATACGAATCACATGAGGGGGCTATCTATTCGACATTTATGCAGTGTCCGCTATAGAGAGAGACCATATAATATATGTCTAGTGGCAAGAGAAATTATATGCTTCATGTTCCCCAGGTTTAGGTTTAAGTCAGCTTGATCTAGTGTTCGAGTAGGTTCTCTGTTCTGCCAAGGCCATTGGCCACTATAACCCTTCAGTCAGGATTACGGCCTGGTTTTCCTATACCACTCATGTCGTGTGTGTTAATTTTATACGCGAGTGGCGAGACCTACAGTTTAAAGTCGACTTCGAACGACAGATTTTTTTGAGCAACTTTTCTTGACAATTTGATTTATTCTTAGAGGAATTTTTCCCAGGAAACATTTTTTCAGATTTCGATTGTAATATCTGGCCGGGGATTTGAACCCTGGCTTTGCGTCTAATAAGCCAACACACCACCTACCAGACCGCGGCAGCCCTAGCACTGGCCAATTTCTTTTCCCTTAATTTTGAGATCTTGGCCAGTACAAAAACTGTGTTCACATCCGGCATTACAACGGCCCATTGCGCGTGCTCATGTGAACTTTTGGCATTAGAGAAAGCGATCCTTACGAGAATTGCGAATGTGGTTTAAGTTCTGGTCAGTATGGTTGTCATACAGTTCCCAGGTAATTTAATTTTTTTACCCAGTCTTTTACGTCCAAAAGGGACTTACCGTATGGCTGGCTGGCTGCCCACGTTCACAAGTATAATCCCAGGGGCTTTTGCGTAACTGAGCTGAAAATTAATCTTCATGGGGACAGTTATGATTTTGCCTGGAAAACATGTTCCTGATATTTAAGTTTCCTTCAATAACAGGAAGCGTTAGCCAAATTGTAGAATATTTGACTTATTTTCAGTCTAATCGTAGACAAAGCGATCCTTATTAGGATTAGTTTTCATATAGTTTTCAAGCACATAACAGTGTCCAGGGAACCAAATTTTTTTTGCCTAATCTTTGATGTCCAAAAGGGCTTAATGGATGCCTGGCTGGCTGGCTGTCTGTCCAAGTACAGATGTGTAATGCCAAGAGCCATTCCGTTACTGAGCTGAAAATTCATTTTCATGAGAATAATTATGATTTTGCCTGAAAGACATGTTCCTGGTATCTAAGTGCCCTACACCATCCCTTATTTTTCCATTCTAAACATGCAATTATTTAAGTACTCGTCCAGTTTACATCAAACAAGAAATGTTTCCTTGAACTGTGTTTAGTTGAAGATGAAGTTTGGAATCTGCATCATAAACCGTCATAACATCAGACAACAACATGGGATTGATAGTGGGGGTTGCTAAGTCAACCAAATTCCAAGTTCATTGACAATCAACGACATGTTGAAGGATTATAGAATCATAGATTGACGAAATGTATACGTTGATTATGCCCCGCAGGTATTGTTGCCTTAATTTAATTGTAAGAAATTGGCCTCTCAGTATGTCTTAGCACATGATTAGGAAACGACTGCAAAGAGGATAATTTTTAGCCAACAAAGGCCATTGCTCTCCATGTAGTTTTAAATTAATAAAGATTAGCGCCTTTGTTCTGCATAGGGTGTATCAATTACTCAATGAAAGCAATCGGATTGAAGCATTTGTGCTTTATTAAGCATATCATCTTCAATATTTTTGGATCACAGCATGTGTTCTTTACACAATAAATGGCAGTAAAGTTAACAACACTGCAATAATGCCAATGACAACAAAGAAATCGAATTGAATACATACATACGAGGACATATAAAGGCAATTATAATGTATGATGTACACACACACAGAATATAAAGATTTTAAATTTTGGGAAAATTTCCTTTCCCTATCCACATGGAAGACTACTGATTACATATTTAAATGGGCAACCAATCAAAGCCATTCTTAAATATTATGAACACACAATGTCGTCTATTGGCCGCCAACTGTGTTCTAAGTGTTGTAATCAATTGTATGTATGATGACTATGACTATGACTATCGAAATGAAAATGAAAATGACAATGAAGATGGCGATTGCGATGACAATGAAGATGAGAGGACAGCTAAACTGTAAATAGCGTTTATTTTATTGACATGCCAGCGGCATGATGTTTAAAAACGTCATGTAAAATAGGCACCATAACCACAAATGCGATTATATGAGCACGCACACACATACATACACACGACTGGGATTGCCAAACGGGACTACAATTGTGGGATTTGGAATTTTTTCGTCACATCCTCCACTAAATCTCACCCTCATCTATTGGTCTGTTGTGTCCACTCTGGAACTATGGTGGTATTCCATCGGAGTGGAGTTCTTTTGGCCCTTTGGCCCCTACGTGTCCATATCCGCGTCCGGATTGGGTATCGAAAGTTAAAGAGAGTTCTAAGTGTCTCCACTATTCCTTTCGTCTAGGTCCCCATTCGGAATTTTGTTTGACACATGTGCCAGTGTTATCTATGCCGATGTTCGTACATTTTCTGCAGCCTTAAGATCTCTCTTCTTCATTCTTAGAATGCGCTCCATGTAATTCGCCACTGAGGCTGAATTCTCTCTACTACTCACAATCCTTATCCAATCCAACAATGTTAACGGGCCGTGAACGTTCCAATTGTTCACGTCAGTACAGTGAGATAGCTTTGCCAGCATGTAGATGACATGGCTATAGTCTCGGTAGCTAAGACGGTAAGGAAAATAGCAGAGTAAATGAATCGAAATGCTGGCACATAACTGGATGAGCCAGGTTTGATACTTGCTGCACATAAGACGGAAGATGTCTTGATAAGCGGCTGAAGAATAATGGAGAAGATAGAAGTGACCATTAGAGACACTAAGATCGCATCGAAGAGGGCGATAAAAAATCTGGAAGTGATTATCGATGACAGGTTGAACTTTAAGGACTACGTGAAATACATTGGCGGCGCAAAGGTATCTGTAATACAGAGAGCACTGAAGAGGATGATGCCGAATATTGGAGGACCAAATCCACTTAAGAGGAGGATAATATCGAGGGCTGTAACATCGATTATACTATATGCTTGCCCAATATGGTCAGAGGTATTCTCCGTGGGGAAGGTAAGGAGGATACTGTCCTCAGTGTATCGTCTAAGTGCGATTAGACGGATAAGTGGCTTCAGGACAGCGTCTGATAAAGTGGTATTCGCAAAGACAATATCAATAGACATATTGACAGATGAGATTAGGAGGATATACCCTCGCCGTCTCGAGTCTTTGGGACTGAATAGCAGCTATAAAAGCGGAGGAACGAAGGCCTTCTATACACAGATGGCATGTGCACATGGCATGTGCATATGACATGTGGAAAGATAGACATTTCGCCTTGTCCCTGATGTAACTCTTTATATGGAGAACAAAAATTTTCGAGCTGAACTACTACGTGAGGTACTACGTTTGAGGTCGCCGTGGTCTAGTAGGTAGTGTGTTGGCTTATTAGACGAAAGATCCAAGTTCGAATCCCAGGTCAGACATCAAAACGAAAATTTGAAAATAATTTTTCGGTGACTTCTTCTCAGCAGATTTCGGGCAAAAACTCTGAGAGTAAAAAATTGCCATGGAATGCTTCTCAAAAAAATTTTTCGTTCGGAGTCGACTTTAAACTGTGGGCCCCGCCACGCATGTATAAAATTAACGCACACAACATAAGTGGTGTGAGAAGCTAGGACGTAGTACAATGGGTCAATTCGACCACCGAGTACTGTACTTGTCAGAATTGACAAGTACACGTCCTCTAACCTAACCTACTACGTGATCCAGTTCCTAACTGGTTGTGGGTGCTTCAGGACGTACCTCCACAGATTTTTGATCATGATACTTGCCCCATATGCTCAAATTGTGTAGATGAGGAGGAAGATGCGAAGCATATTCTAGCATTCTAGCCAAGATTTAAATGGCCCGATGAAACGAGTTTAGAACCAAACCAACTAATGGAAAAAGCTGTTGAATTGTAGTCAGAGAATAGTTAAAGTTATGCTAGAACTCCTAAGACTAAAGGAACGGAAGTGAAATTTGAGCTTTCAAGCTAATCAGCGGCCTTCGCGAAACATTACGTTACGCCAGTCCCACGGGAAGAGAGTAGTTGAAGTGAGAAGGGGGTGTGTTTAGTAGGTAGGCACCAACTATGGTTAATCGTGCATGCTTTTGTTGGAACAAAAATATCTTTCAAAGTTTCCCATCTTCGGCCCAAGCCGGAAAAAAAGAAATATGCCAGTCACATATATACATATACATATATACATATACATATACAGTAATACATTCCAATAAGTTCCAGCGCTAAACGGAATACCATTAAACGCGGACTACTTAACACTTCGTAAAGGTTATGACAACTAATAAATCAAATGTGAAGCAGGAAAGATGCGGTCGTACTATGATTACGACTTCGGAAAATGCACTTGGAATCTTTATTTTGGACGGATTAACATAATATACCCCGTCACCATATAGTGCACCGCTTTTGGTTGATGAATGGCCGTTTCATTTGTAACCGCGTAATACTGAAACAGCGTTAAGCGGGGCAACGTTGAGCGAGCTCTTATTGTATAAATGTGTATGTGTACAGTAAGACCCCGCTTAAAGCGGGAGATACATTCCAATACGTTCCAGCGCTAAACGTAACAGCATTAAACGCAGACAACTAAACAAGTACGTATCAACTAGAATTGAACTCTTTAGTCTAGACAGGCTGTCATCTGTATTTATGGGTAATGTAAATATTGAGGAGGCGGATGCTCTTAATGTTCTGGGCATGAGAATTAGTTGTGATGCTCGTTGGAACCATCACATTTTTCGAATATCGAAGGAAGCATTCAAGTGCCTTGGTTTTTTGAAACGGTGCAGGAAATACTTCGAAGTCGCCGTGGTCTAGTAGGTAGTGTGTTGGCTTATTAGGCGAAAGGCCCGGGTTCGTATCCCAGGTCAGACATCAAAAACGAAAAATATTTCTTCGGCGACTTCCTCTCAGCAGATTTCTGGCAAAGACTCTGAGAGTAAAAATTGCCATGAAAAGCTTCTCAAAAATCTGTCGTTCGGAGTCGACTTTAAACTGTAGGTCCCGCCACTCATGTATAAAATTAACGCACACAACATAAGTGGTGTGAGAAGCTAGGTCGTAATCCTGACTGAAGGGTTGTAATGACCAATTATGTATGTATGTATGCAGGAAATACTTCACTCCATACGATCTTCTTACTATTTACAGGACCTTTATCCGACCCCGGTTGGAGTACAACTCTCATGTATGGGCCGGTGCTCCAAAGTCTATTTTGAAGCTTCTCGACCGTGTACAGGAAAGGGCGAAGGTGCTTATTAATGACAGTAGGGTATCCAACTCTATTGATTCGTTGGAGCATCGTCGCAGTGTGGCGTGTGTTTCATTGTTCTATCGGTATTGTAATGGGAGGTGTTCTCGAGAGATAAGGGGCTTGGTTCCCGATAACCACATATTTTTACGTGGTACTCGAGCTTCTCACAGAGCACGCACATCCTTTTGTGGTTGATTGTCCAGTGAACTGCACAATCCACATTACAGGGAGAATTCATTTTTTGCCCGCTTGTGGAATGATCTTCCTGCAAGGGTTTTTCCCAGCAATTACGCTATTGGTGAGTTTAAATCGAATGTCCATAAACACTACTCCCTACTCTTTCCTCCTTTCTATAACCTATTTTCCTAAACCTGCACAATGCACTAAATGAATAGGGCCCATATCCTGAAAAGGGGATACAAAGTAGACACTGTCGCTATATCGTGAAGCGCTTTTGGTTAAGGCATGGTCGTTTCATTTTATGCATTATACAACAAGAATCATATACAGTGTGCGATTAAGGGAAATCCCAATACTAACGCGTAATACTAAAACAGTGTTAAGCGGGGCCTTACTGTATGTGTAATCATATTGAAACTCATATCGATGGCTCATGTGTGTCTATATTAGCATGTGACATTTTAAAATGATTTAAAAAAAAAAACTTTGATACTCTTACTCTCACTCTCACACTTTTGCAGGCAAATAAAATAGAAAAAAAAGAAAGAGGGGGAGAAGAGAGAGAATACAACAGCGAACAACAATGGCAAGTGTGGATAACAATAACAAAGGAAATCCAAAATTATTTCATGACATGAAAAAAGCAAACAAAACAAAACGGAGAACACTTTTAACAATTGTTTTATATTGTGTGTGTGTGTAGGGGGGGGGGGGGGGGGGAGGGGGTTTGAGTATATGTGTGTGTGTGCCATTGAAGAGGATTATAGAGTAACAAGAACAAGAAAAATAAACAGACAAAAATTACTTTATTGTGTTTGATTGTGTTATAAATCTTTTTATAACAACAACAACAACAACAACATCCACAACAATAAAGCAATAAAACAATAATAACAACAATTGAAGTAGTAAGGGAATCCATCCCATAGTTAAACACATACAAATAGAAAAAACGAAAGCCATTAAGTAAGAGATAGAAAGCGAGAGAGAGAGAGAGAGAGAGACAGAGAAGAAGAGGGGAATTTATTCTTCCCGTGTTTTGTATGTTTTTTTTTTCTTTGTATTTCAATTACGTTTACAAATCAAGTTCAAAAAGTAAAATTTTTTTATTATTTTTATTGTTATTATTGTTGTTTGTGTAATGTTGTTGTATTTCGCTTCAAAATACGTGTAAAAGCATTTTATTATGATACACACTTGCAAACACTTGCACACACTTGCACCCATCTATCGCTACATCATACTCACTCACCCATAGCCCTAGACAGTAGATAAGCTTAGAAGAATAGACAAACAAAATAGACAAAAAAAAAAGAGAGAAACAACGAAAGATGGTATAGAAGGAAGAGGGACAAACCAGATGTCTATGCGACTCTTTAAATGCTTAAATATTCCATGTGAGTGTTTTCTATGTGAACATGGACATGCAAATGTATAGCATAAGGCATGTGTAAGTGGGCGTAAGTATTTGTGTATGTGATGTACTCTGTTGGAAAATAAAAGTGTACACACAAATGAAACTTAATATTCTTTTTTTTTGTTGTTGTTTGTAATACAAAAGAATTCATAGAAAAATGTTTGAAAATAGAAAATGAAAGAAAAAAAAAACAAGGAATAGAAAAAATAGCGAATAGTGAACAGCAGTCATTGAAATGAAATGTGCTGTAAAATCGTTTAAAATGATTACAGTGCGCCATGTATGTATAGGCACAGAGGGAAGCTTTTTATAAGGAATTTAAATGTTTTAAAAACTTGTCAAGGGTCCGCCAAATAAGGAACAATTGAATATTTTCTTAAATTTCTTTTTTATTTGAAAGTACAATCCTTCCAGTTAATAATGGAAAATAATTTCATTCAAATGGCTGTCTCCTAGCCTACACAAACGGTCCAATTTTTAAGCACATTATCGATTGTGTGCAGCTGTATTTCACCAATGGCATCACGAATATTGTCCTTTAATGCATCAATTGTCTGTGGCTTGTCTTTGACGGCACCTTACTGATAATAATCCTACGGTGTCAAATCACAGCTAATAGGTTTCCAAACGACATCAGCTCTGCATACATACATAATTGGTCATTACAACCCCTCAGTCAGGATTACGACCTAGCTTCTCACACCACTTATGTTGTGTGCGTTAATTTTATACATAAGTGGCAGGACCTACAGTTTAATGTCGACTCCGAACGACAGATTTTTGAGAAGCTTTTCATGGCAATTTTTACTCTCAGAGTTTTTGACAGAAATCTGCTAAGAGGAAGTCGTCGAAGAAATATTTTTTGTTTTGATGTCTAACCTGGGATTCGAACTCGGACCTTTCGTCTAATAAGCCAACACACTACCTACTGGACCACGGCGACTTCAGATGATAATGCAATATTCAAAAGAGGCTGTGTGGCACGTAGCGCCGTCCTGTTGAAATCAAATGTTGTCAATATCCTCCTCATCCTTTTTTTTCTGTGAACAAAAATTCTTTCAACATGGCCCGATAACGATCGCCATTGACTGTAACGGCGACTCCTTGCTGATTTTCGAAGAAAAATGGCCCAATTATGCCGCTGGACCGAAATCTGCACCAAACAGTGACTCGTTTTGGGTGCGTAGGCCTTGCAATGTATACGTGCGGGGTTTTCTGTGCCCCAAATGCGAGAATTTTGCTTGTTTATAAACCCGCCAAGATCAGACTGAGCTTCATCTGAAAAGATGATTTTTTTTTACCAAAATCCGCAATTTCTGTAAGTCGATCGCAGGCCCACTTAGCGAAGCGAAAATGCTATACACAACCATATTCGTTCAGTGGAAGAATAAAACTAATTATCTGTCAAATCAGACATGAGTTAAGTGGTACTATTCACGAAATAAACGCGAGTTTTAAACATGAAAATCGTTTTTTCGCTACTTATAAGTATTCATGAAATTTGTAATACAAAATGTGCTAACAATATTGAAATTTGGAGTGCCCTGGTAGTCTAGTAGGTAGTGTGCTAGACTATTAGCGTGTAAGGGTCTTGGGTTCGATTTCCATCAGCGACTTTGGTTTGTGTAACAGTCCACCGAGCACATGGTCTAACCCAGCTAGCATTATTGGAAATTTTTAATCAAATTCACGCTGTTTTTTGATTCTTCTGCATGATTAAAAAATTAAAATATGCGCTTATTTTCTGAACATAAAAGACTTTTTATTGGGAGAAAAAAGTAACGCCGAGTGACTTTTCTCAAATGGCATTTATGAATCATTTTCTATATTAGTTTAGAGCAATCTTTTATCTTTTTTTCAAGAACCTTTATGATCATTTTCGAATCGATTTCTGATCATTTATTAGTCTTATTTACATTCGTTTATGTATCTTTTTCAAGTCGTTTTTCAGTCATCGTTTAATCGCATACGAGTCTTTTATGAGTAATTTATCACTATGTTTAGGAGTCCATTTATTGTCATGTTTATGAGTCATGTTTGTATTCATTTGAAATTGTTTTTACATAATTTATGATTATAATTTGAGCCATTTATTAATCGTATTTCAAAATATATGTATTTTACTCACTTCAAGTGTTTGTTTAGTCCATTTTCTGAGTCCTACGTTTACACTGGCGCAATTTTGAAAATCACTTTCACATGAACATTAAGTTAGAAATAAAGAATAGAGTATGTATGTTTATATTCATGATGTATGTACATCAGACATGTAAGTTTATTTTAAAAAAATATTTTTTTTGTTCGTTAAAGAACAAAGAAAATTGTCCTATTTAAAACAAAATTGTATTTTAAATCATAGCCATAGTCGCCGTGGTCTAGTAGGTACTGTCTTGCCTTATTAGACGTCAAAGCCAGGGTTCGAGTTCCAGGCCAGACATCAAAACAAAATACAAAAAGTATTTCTACGGCGATTTCCTCTCAGCCGATTTCTGGCAAAAATTTTGTGAGTAAAAAAAACTGCCATGAAAAGTTAAGTTTCTCAAACAAATCCATCGTTCGGAGTCAACTTTAAACTGTAGGTCCCGCTACACATGCATAAAGTTAACACAGACAATATAAGTGGTGTGAGAAACTAGGTCAATAATCCTGACTGATGGGTTCTAATGACCAATTATGTATGTATGTATGTATCCTTTACAAAAGCATTGAATAATCATCTATCTGTTAAAAATACGATCATAAAATGCGTAATTGCAACCTGCATGATCTGTTTTTGATTAAGCGTTTTTCAATCTTCAGTAGTAAGTCGAATAGAATATAAAAAAACGGAAATAATAGTCACTCTTTAAACATCTGGATGATTCATTTCCGATTGTTATACAATTTTTTTTATTGTTTTTTAAATCGAATTCATTTTACTTATTGGCGCGAAACATTTTTGAGTTCCTCTTTAATCGTTTAACTGACTAATAAGTTTTTGATCACTAAAAGTACTCTAAAAACACTCAGTAGGGTGATTTATTTTAAACTATCTTCCAAATGCTAGCAGGGAAGTTACTCAGCTCGTATATAATTAGAATATAATTTGTAATTGTATTGTAATAAATAAATAAATAAAATAAATATTGAACTTTAACTATGTACTCTGATTCATTCATACTCACTACAACGTTGATTTATAACGACAGGTTGTAATGGGTATGCTTACAACATTGACATCAAACTCCATATTCAAACTTGGAATATGTTCGATAGATAAGCCTACTCATTTAGGTTCATAACTTTGAGTGAGTGAGCAGCAAACCGAGCAAACACACTACCTTCTAGTAAGTATTTAAGTACTCATACGGGATTCATACTTATTTTGTTGTTCGTTTATATGTCGAGTTATATGGAAAGTTGTAATCAACAACAACATCATACGTATTGTTAAATATGAATATGATGCAAACACTTCGAACTTTGAATATGAGTAGAGGTTCTATGATATTAAAATAAGTATGTATGCCTATCAGACTTTCAAAAATTATGATTATGATTGGATTCTACTTATATTATTGAATACTCATTGCTGATCTCTTTAAACTATTGGACATTTTTCTCCTTCTTTTCGTAACGTTTATGGGGGAAGAAGATTTCATTTTAATTGTATGGTTGTAAACTAACTAAGAAGTCGCCGTGGTCTAGTGGGTAGTGTGTTGGCTTATTAGACAAAAGGCTCGGGTTCGAATCCCAGGCCAAACATCAAACCGAAAAATATTTCTGGCAAAGACTCTGAGAGTAAAAATTGTCATGAAAAGCTTCTCAAAAATCTGTCGTTCGGTGTCGACTTTAAACTGTAGGTCCCGCTCCTCATGTATAAAATTAACCCACACAACATAAGTGGTGTGAGAAACTAGGTCAATAATTCTGACTGAAGAGTTGTAATGACGAATTAGGAATTAAAATTCTTTATTGTTCGGACAATTCTGTGTGCCACTGTCCAAAACTTGATGTAATTAACAACAATTGCTTTTTTTGTTATTCTTCTGTTTATAGCCTTTGAATAAACAATTACAATTACTAGACAATTGTTCAATGGATCTGTGTAATATAATCTTCAAACCACGATTACTCTCTCTTCAAACGTACAGCGTCTTCACACAAGACTGACTGAACTTTTAGTTGCTTGCTTTACCTTGCCTTTTATATGGCAGAGTAAATAGCCTGATGAATGTTCTTGAAGGTAAGCGTTCTCGACTTTGCCTTCGCGAAATCTTTATAAATGTAAATCTCTGCAAATGTAAATGACAACATATTGCTGTAGTATTGTTGGTATATTTTTGTTTACTTGTTTACCATTTTTTTACGCTGGTGAAGCAATGTTGTTTACATTTATTATTGTATTATTGTTTGTGTATTAGGTTTACATTTATTCTTGTAGGGTTTGTTAGTATCTTTTTGTTTACTTTTTTACAATTTCTTCTTTTGTTGGTATTTGTTGTTATATTAAGCAGTACGATAATATGTAAACAAGTTTGTTTATTGTATTATTTCATTTCTGTGGCTTTTGTTTATAATTTTCGTATTAAGCGATGTAAAAGCAAATTACCAGTACCGGGTTCGAATTCCAGGTCAGGCATCAAAACGAAATTAATTTCTTCGGCGACCTCCTCTCAGCAGATTTCTGGCAAAGACTCTGAGAGTAAAAAATTGCCACGAAAAGCTTTTCAAAAATCTGTCGTTCGGAGTCGACTTTAAACTGTAGGTCCCACCACTTATGTATAAAATTAACCCACACAACATAAGTGCTGTGAGAAGCTAGGTCGTAATCCTGACTGAAGGGTTGTAATGGCCAATTATGTATGTATGTATTGTTGCTGTTTCATTTGATCATTTAAGCAATACTTTTGTAAATGTTTGCGCTTAAAAATTTCTTATTAGCCATGTTAGTCATTAGGTTGTAAAGTTTTTTTATTTGAACTTAACTGGCTGCCCTATTTTGTTTTTTTTTTACAAATTTTTAATTCCTTAATAAACATTTTAATTAAAATGAAATATGAAATGATTGGTGGTGTATAATAACTTTACAGTTTTTAATTCTGTTAAAAAATTTTGTAAAAAAAAACCTAAAATTCAATAATTTTTGCATCCACAATTACTCTTCAATCGTTTCGTGTGGTTGCAATAAAAATTTCAAAACACAGTAAATTTGTTTCATTTGAATAGAGAAAACAAAAAAGCAACGAGAAAAACTTATTTTTTGTTGTTATTTATGTGTGTTTAAATTGCAGAAAATTTCATTTGTTAAAATGTGAACTTGCTCTCTAACCCGCTCTTTCTTTCCCTTTTCCACTCACTGTGAATGTTATTGAATAATAAAACGAAGAGTAAAATAAAAAAAAATGTGTAGAATTAAAATAAAAATGAACAAAAGAAAACAGAACAAAAATTATGGAAATTTAATTCGCTTCAAAAACTTTGAAAACCATTATCAATGCTTCAGGATTTCTAACAAAAAATGAAATCCTCTATGAGTGTTAGTAGAGTAGAGTAGAGTTTAATATCCGTTTTTCAATATTTCAAGCCAATTTTCAATTTTTGCAATTATTTTTAACAATTATTTTTCAATTGCAATGATTTAATTTAATTAAAATTAAATACGGCAAACACTTGATATAGAAAATTACCAGAAAATGATAAAAAAGAAATGAAAAATATAAATTCAAAGAATAACACTTAAAAAATTCGAATAAAAAAAATTGTTTTCTCTATTTCTTACGATTTGTTCTTTAGCAAGTTTTCTATTTTTCTATTCTAACATCATTATTGTTCAAGGAATTGAAAGGTAAGGACTGACTCCACATGCAAGAAAAAAAAATTGGAAACGAAGCACAGTGGTTCCATTTGATACAAGATAAATTAAAAACGTATGTTAAGGTTTTTTCAAAATCGTGAATGCCTATCATACATAATTGGCCATTACAACCCTTCAGCCAGGATTACGACCTAGCTTCTCACACCACTTATGTTGTGTGCGTTAATTTTATCCATTAAGTGGCGGGACCCCAGATTTTTGAGAAGCTTTTCATGGCAATTTTTACTCTCAGAATATTTGCCAGAAATCTGCTGAGTCGCCGAAGAAATACTTTTCGTTGTGATGTCTGACCTGGGATTCGAATCCGGGCCTTTAGTCTAATAATCCAACACTCTACCCACTAGACCACGACGACTTCCTATCGCTTTGCTGATATTTTTTACTTCGATTGCAGAACACTTTTTACAAGACCTATGCTGCATGCAGTGTGCATTCTATTGATTTTAACCAAGCCTATAATGAAGAAATATTGAATGCACAACTCATATTATCAATATATTTCTTTCAAATTACACCTAGAGAATTAATTTCGGAGACCCTACACTACAGGCGCCAACTACAGGGGTATAAGCCTTCTCCCTAACGCATATAAGGCTTCTACAGGCGTATTGTGTGAACAACTGAAGCCACTCGTCAAAACACTGATTCCAGCTCATCAGTGCGGCTTCAGACCAAATCCTGGAAAATACCCACAAAGAACAAATCGACACACACCATCTTTTTGTCGATCTTAAGGCAGCCTTCCATATCCTCAAAAGGGAGAATTGATAGAACAGTCTTCTAATTCAATTCGTTGCCTGAGGTTGTTAAGAAATTACGTGGGTCGCCGTGGTCTAGTAGGTAGTGTGTTGGCTTATTAGACGTTAAGCCAGGGTACGAGTCCTAGGCCAGACATCAAAATAAAAAAAAAAAAATACAAAAATAAAAGTATTTTTGCGGCGATTTCTTCTCTTTCCCTTCTTGAAAAGAAAATTCGCCATTTAGAGTCGACTTTAAACTGTAGATCCCGCCACTTCTTTATAAAATTAACACACACAACATAAGTGCTGTGAGAAACTGTGGGCTTCCTTGGGGCGCCCACGTGGGCGTAAGTTCGAATCTCAGGTCAGACATCAAAACGAAAAATATTTCTTTGTCGACTTCCTCTCAGCAGATTTCAGGCAAAGACTCTGAGAGTAAAAATTGCCATGAAAAGCTTCTCAAAAATCTGTCGTTCGGAGTCGACTTTAAACTGTAGATCCCGCCACTTAATGGATAAAATTAACGCACACAACATAAGTGGTGTAAGAAGCTAGGTCGTAATCCTGACTGAAGGGTTGTAATGGCCAATTATGTATGTATGTTAGTTTTAATTGATATTTTTTATTACTTGCACAATGCTGTGTGCCATTGTTCATTACTTGATGTAAACAACAACAATTACTCTTCTTTGTTATTTCTCTGTTTATAGCTTTTGCATAAAGAATAACAATTATTAGATACTTATTCGACAGTTCTTTGTAATGGAGATTTTCAAACCACGATTGCTCTCTTCAAACGTATCGCATCTTCACTGCCTTGCCTATTCTATGACAGTCTGATAAATGTTTTTGAATCTTCTTAAATGTTCTTGAAACCGCTATAAATGTAAACGTTGTGGTTTACATTTATTATTGCTTTTGTTTACATTTATGTTTGTAGCTTTATTTGTATATTTTTGTTAACTTGCTTTCCATTTTTTTCTGCTGGTGTTTGTTGTTATATGAAGCAGTACAATCATTTGTAAACAGGTTTTATTACTGCATTGTTTTATTTTTGTGGCATTTGTTTATAATTTTAACCTTAAACGATTTAAAAGAAAAAACACCAGTATCTTGATTTCTAATTTTCGTAACAATATTTATGGGAATTCAATGGATTTTTTCCGAGACAAAATATTATTTTATGAAATAATTTTTTTTTAGTCAACCTAATCTCTGTAGAACACTGTCATTAAATTTTTCAGAATTCACCACTGTGCAACGGAAATGAAAATGAAATGAAATTGAAAACTAACAGAGAAAATTGAGAAAAAAAAGTGGGGCAAAACAAAAAATAAGTGAAAAAGTAATAATAAACTTAGAATCTCAATGAGGAAATCAATTATAATAAAAATACTCTACTGTTAGCATACACTAACACACTTACATACATATGCATTTACATATAATCACTAAGGCGTTCACACTTCTATCCAAAAAAAAAAAACACACACACACTTACAGCGAGTGTAAAACAAGTATTATCCGTTAAAGTGTCATTAGAGCAGCACTATATTATGCACAATATAACGGCAATGGCAACAGCAACAGCAACAACGAATGGCAACCATTGCGATAACACTGTTAACGTTATTAATGTAAAAAGAGCGTAAGTCAATACTCATATCTATGTGGACGTGTGTATGTGTGAGTGTGTGTGTGTAGAAGTGTAAGCCAATGCTTGTGAGAGTGTATGAGTGTGTACAAATTTGTTGGTTTCTATGTAAGGATGTGTGTGCTGCTATATGCTGTTGCTCTAGCTATTAGACAAAAGAGACTGAAGTAGCACCTTATGTGTACGAGAGTGTATTGAATATTCAAATTTACAACACAACCATTTTAACAATTACACACACACATACACATACACATAGACAGCAATAGCAACAGCAACAGCATCACATTTAATACCTGTACAGTTTCACATTTCACACTTGTATGCCTCCATGAGTGTAGGTTATAAAAGCCCCATAAAATAAATGCTAAATTTTGTTATAAAGGAGGCGGAAATTAATTACAAATCAATTTAGCAAAAGATTATGAAACATTTTTTTGTTTCTTTATTCTTTTTCTTTTTTTTTTGCTTGTTTTTGTTTTCGTTAAAAGCCGTAAAACCATAAAAAGCATAAAATGTTATAAAAATTAATCAGCTATGGAACACAAAAAAAAGAAGAACAAGCAACAACAACAACAAAAGTTAAGTAAGCTAAAATTATGACGTTATTTGTAATTGTTGTTGTTGTTGTACATGTTTTCAGTGTAACAACACTAATTTGCTTAATAAAAAACCTTGAAAACAAGAGAAAGACAGAGGAACAGCCACAATTTTTATATGATGTGCCACAATATGGCTGTCTGTCGTCCTGAATACTTTGTGTTTTTTTTTTTTGCAGTAAATTTCACTTGAATTTCAAATTATAAATTATGGTTGATTTAATTATTTTTTTTTTCAAAAGTTATACAAGCAAGAAGATTCCCCAGGGAACAGAGATTAGGAATGAGTGTTCAAAAAAATGAGTCGTATTGCAGCATACTCATAATTCATACATTAAATACATAATTGGTTATTACAACCCTTCAGTCAGGATTATTGACCTAGTTTCTCACATCAATTATGTTGTTTGTGTTAATTTTATACATCAGTAGTGGGACCAACAGTTTAAAGTCGCCTTGGAATAACAGATTTTTAAGAAACTGTTCATGGTTTTATTTACTCTCACAGTTTTAGCCAGAAATCTATTGAGAGGAAATCACCGAAGAAATACTTTCTATATTCTGTTTTGATGTCTGGCCTGGGGCTCGAACTTAAGCGTTAACGTTTAATAAGCCAACACATTATCTACTATACCTACGGGCGATTTTATAATACTTAGTTAATATCACCGAACCTCCTCTACTCATATTCAAAGTTAAAAGTGTACACATCGCATTCACACTTAACAACACGTATGATGTTATTGAGTTCGACTCTCCATAACTCAATATATACACATGAAACACAAAATAAGTATGATTCCTGTACGAACACTAAAGTACTCACTAGAAGATTGTGTTTTTGCTCTGCTTGCTGCTGCTCTGTGTTGCTTATGTGTTTGCTTTCTTTTTTTGTAAATGCAACAACAACGAAGGCTATAAATTTTGTTGAATGATTCGAGTCACTCGAATTATTTACATGCATATTATAAGTATTTTTCTAAAGTTATCAATATCTAAATGACTAGGCTTATGAATCAAACATATTTCGAATGGTTTGGAGTTTGATGTCAATGTTGTACGCATACTCACTGCAACCTATAGTTATAAATCAACGTTTAAGTGAGTATGAATGAATTAGAGCAGAGTAGTTAAATTTAAATATTTTTGAGATATTTGAGTAGCGAAAAAAACGATTCAATGGTGATCTCTGGTAAAAACATACTTCTGTTAACAGTTAATCATTAAATCCATGGAGTATGATTAATATGGAATTGAATAGAATATTACTCATACGTTGCATAGTGTGTTGCACTCAAAAGTACTTTAGTTTCTTTTTTCATTTGTTTGTAATTTCATTAAAAATACTTTCAGAGTTGTATTTGAGTTTCAAGTAAATTTTTTAAATCTCAGCGAGTAGCCGTAATGTCCCACATTTAAATTTCAATATTGTTAACTCACTCACTTATATTCAAAGTTTCATGAGTACTTATGAGTAGTGAAAAAATGATTCAATGCTGATCTCTGGTTGGGAACATAGGCTTCAGACTTCATTTCTCCTTGTAAAGCGCTCTTAACGATATTCTTGTGGAATCTGCCACCAAGGAAGTTCTAGCAATACTGTTTGCTGACTTTCCATATCGAATTACTTGTAAAGATTTGCTTTAACTAGGTTAATGTTTGTGGTAATACTCGGTCCAAATAGTCCATATACTAATCAAATACAAAATTTATATTTCATATAACAGCGTAATCTTAATCCACGGTTTGAAAAGTTTTTTTTAGTTTGACTCCAGTTAGGTATTTGGATTCCTTCTATGGATTGTTGAAGCTGTTTTTCCCCCCCGATAGGCAGCTGAAGTAATTGTGGTG